>CM066032.1:218585641-219785641 GCA_033557465.1 Ichthyophis bannanicus | reverse complement strand
CTTTACTATGCCTCCTCCACTAACTAAATCAAACACGATCATGCTATGATCACTATTGCCAAGTGGTCCCAACACCCTTATTGCTTGCACCAGATCTGGTGTTCCGCTAAGGACTACGTCCAGTATGGCTTCCCCTCTGGTCGGTTCATGAACTAGCTGCTCCAAGAAGCAGTCATTTATTTCATCTAGGAACTTTATCTCCCTAGCATGTCCTGCCGTGACACTGACCCATTATTACTACTCTGCTGTGACTTTTGTTAGCTTCCTTGATTTCTGTGAGCATTTCATCATCCATTTGTTCATTCTGGCCAGGCGGTCGATAGTATACCCCCACTGCCACCGCCTTCCCCTTTTTACATGGAATTTCAATCCATAGAGATTCTACAGCAAATTTTGTTTCCTGCAAAACTTTAATCCTTTCTTTCTCAATGCCCTCTCTAACATAGAGCGCAACCCCTCCACCAATTTGATCAGTTCTATCATTACGATATACTTTGTATCCAGGTATCACAGTGTCCCACTGGTTATCCTCCTTCCACCATGTCTCTGCGATTGCAATCATATCTAACCTCTCATTTAGAGCTATATATTCTAACTCTCCCATCTTATTGTTTAGACTTCTAGCGTTTGCATACAAGCATTTTAGAGACTGTATTTTATTAATATTAATCTGGCTATTGGTAGAAATGGGTAATTTGGGATCTTTAAGCTCTGTCTGCTCCATACTCGAGGGCATTTGGGCTACTATACTCTTTTTCGGAACCTCACTGCTTTTGGTAGTATCCTTCAAGGATACCTTCTTCCGAACCATACGCTCTTGGGCGACTGTTGGCTTTCCCCTATTATCTTGAAGGACTAGAAAGGGGGACTGTTACTTCTGGAGAGAAATCTGCAACTGTGAGTATATACTTCTGGTAATTTTCTAAAAAGAATTCTTTGTATTAAAGCTACTTAATCTGTGAACCCACTGTTTTTTGTTGGATCAGTTAGGGCCTAGTAGCAGCAATTAAAGTTTGAATTTAAAACACAGAGGAGAACTTTCTGGTTACATTTCATACCCAGCAGAGAGCTTGTAGTTTAAATTTAATAGTCACTCAGGGCCAAGTAACAGCAAAGTACTTTTAGTTTAAATTTAACACACAGAAGAGAGCTTTCTGGTTACATTTGGAACCCAGCAGAGAGCTTGTAGTGTACATTTAATAGTCACTCAGGGCCTAGCATCAGAAAAGTACTTTTAGTTTAAATTTAACACACAGAAGAGAGGTTTCTGGTTAAATTTAGAACCCAGCAGAGAGCTTGTAGTTTAAATTTCATAAGAAGTTAGAGCCTAGCAGCAGCTAAGAGCTATAATTTAAATCAAATCAGAATTTAGCTTACCTCAGCAGCACAAGACAGGGTACTGTGTAGCAGCCCTCTTTTAATAAGTGTTATTTCCCTCCCTCCCTCCCTCCCCACACCCACCCACCCCTGGGACAATCATAGCTTTATAGGTACTTACACATCTTAAAAGACAGGAGGTGCTTTCAGGTGAAGCTCATTACCCAAATCAGTCATACACTAAGGACCTGAGATTAATTAAGCTTCAGGTGAACAAGGTATATTAAACGTATTAGGTACAGTTTTATTGGTATAAATACCCATAGCAACCCCTAGTAAGTAAGAACTTAAAGATCTAGACACAAACTTAAAACTAAGATGCAGACAGCAGTCCAGCAGTGGGATGGGGGCTTTCCAGTCTTTTGCATTGAGTGTCACATGTATGATTTTCTCCCAGTTGGTGAGAGGTCTTACTTGTGCACTAGGTGCAAGGAGCTCTTTGCTCTCAGGGAACAAGTCCGTTCTCTAGAGGCTAAAGAAGCAGACTTGGAAAACATAAGACAGACAGAAAGGTACATAGACGAGACCTACAGGGATATAGTCCTGATGTCCCACCTCCAGTCTGGCAGCACCCCTGTTGCCATGGAGGAGAGAGGTCACGTGACAGGAGAGCATCACCCTGGTGTGGCAGGAAGTGATCCTGTAACTAGGACCTGTCCTCCAGGTGATGTAAAACCCTCTCGCACCGAGGAAGTTTCTCCAGGGCCAGGTGCCCATGAGGGAAGGGTTAGGACAGCCGTTATAGTTGGTGATTCGATCATTAGGCATGTAGATAGCTGGGTGGCTGGTGGACGTGAGGATCGCTTCGGTAACATGCCTGCCTGGTGCGAAGGTAGCGGACCTCACGCACCACCTAGATAAGGTCTTAGATAGTGCTGGGGAGGAGTCTGCTGTCTTGGTACATGTCGGTACCAATGACATAGGAAAATGTGGTAGGGAGTTTCTGGAGGCAAAATTTAGGCTTTTAGGTAGGAAGTTGAAATCCAGAACTTCCATGGTAGCATTTTCCGAAATGCTTCCTGTTCCACATGCAGGACCCAAAAGGCAGGCAGAGCTCCGGAGTCTCAATGCATGGATGAGACAATGGTGCAGAGATGAGGGTTTTGGATTTGTTAGGAACTGGGGAACATTCTGGGGAAAGGAGGGGCTCTTCCGAAGGGATGGGCTTCACCTTAACCGGGATGGAACCAGGCTGCTGGCATTAACCTTTAAAAAGGAGATAGAGCAGCTTTTAAACTAGATATTAGGGAAAAGCCGACAGTCGCCAAAGAGCGGATGGTTCGGAAGAATGTATCCTTGAAGGATACTACCAAAAGCAGAGAGATTCCACAAAAGAGTAAAGTAGCCCAAATGCCCTCAAGTGTGGAGCAGACAGAGCTTAAAGATCCCAATTTAACCATGTCTAACAATAGCCAAATTAACATGAATAAAATACATTCTCTAAAATGCTTGCATGCAAATGCTAGAAGTCTAAAGAATAAGATGGGAGAGTTAGAATATATAGCACTAAATGAAAGGTTAGATATGATTGGAATATCAGAGACATGGTGGAAGGAGGACAACCAGTGGGACACTGTGATACCTGGGTACAAACTATAGTGCGGTATATAAGCAACTGTAATAAATAAATAAATAATAAATAGAGCTGATCATATTGGTGGAGGGGTTGCGCTCTATGTTAGAGAGGGCATTGACTCAGAAAGGATTAAAGTTTTGCAGGAAACAAAATCTGCTGTAGAATCTATATGGATTGAAATTCCATATAAAAGGGGGAAGGCAATGGCAGTGGGGGTGTACTATCGAGCACCTGGCCAGAATGACCAAAAGGATGATGAAATGCTCAAAGAAATCAAGGAAGCTAACAAAAGTTACAGCGCAGTAATTATAATGGGTGATTTCAATTACCCCGGTATCGACTGGGTCAGTGTCACGTCAAGACATGCTAGGGAGATAAAGTCCCTAGATGAAATAAATGACTGCTTCTTGGAGCAGCTGGTTCATGAACCAACCAGAGGGGAAGCCATATTAGACCTAGTCCTTAGTGGAACACCAGATCTAGTGCAAGAGATAAGGGTGTTGGGGCCACTTGGCAATAGTGATCATAGCATGATCGCCTTTGATATAATTAGTGGAGGAGGGATAGTAAGGAAATCCACAGTACTACCTTTTAACTTTCGAAAGGGAGACTATGATAAAATGAGGAAAACAGTTAAGAAAAAACTAAAAGGAGCAGTTGCAAAGGTTAAAGACGTACATCAAGCTTGGGTGTTGTTGAAAAATACTATCTTGGAAGCCCAGACCAGCTGTATTCCACGCTTTAAGAAAAGTGGAAGGAAGTCCAAAAAACTGCCAGCATGGTTTAAAGGTGAGGTCAGAGAGGCTGTTGTTGCCAAAAAAGCATCTTTCAGGAAATGGAAAAAAAAGCCAAACGACAAAACCTGGAAACAGCACAAGCACTGGCAAGTCAAATGCAAGGCATTGATAAGGCAGGCAAAGAGAGAATTTGAGAAGAAGCTTGCTGCGGAAGCAAAAACGTGAAATAAAGACCTTTTCAAGTGCATTCGTAGCAAAAAACCTGTGAGAGAGTCAGTTGGTCCATTAGATGATAAAGGGGTTAAAGGAGCACTAAGAGGCGACAGCGGAGAGACTGAATGAATTCTTTGATTCGATCTTTACTGAGGAAGATGTAGGGATGTTACCCATGACTGAAGTGGTATTTAAAGGTGCGGAAGAATTGAAGGAAATATCGATACATAGGGAAGATGTCTTACAACTATCAGATAAACTGAAGAGTAGCAAATCACCTGGGCCAGATGGTATACCTCCAAGGGTGTTGAAAGAACTGAAATATGAGATTGCAGACCTGCTATCAGTAATCTGTGAACTATCATTAAAATCATCTCTAATACCTGAAGATTGGAGGATCGCCAATGTAACACCAATTTTTAAAAAGGGTTCCAGGGGTGATCCGGGAAACTACAGACCGGTGAGCCTGACGTCAGTACCGGGAAAAATGGTAGAAACCATCATAAAGAATAAAATTACTCAGCATGAAGATAGTCACAACCTAATGGGAGACAGCCAACATGGCTTTAGACAAGGAAGATCTTGTCTTACTAATCTGTTATGTTTTTTTGAAGGAATGAATAAACAGGTGGAGAAAGGTGAGTCGGTTGATATTGTGTATCTGGACTTTCAGAAAGCCTTTGACAAGGTCCCTCATCAGAGACTTTTGGCAAAACTAAAGAGTCATGGGATAGGAGGCAGTGTACTATTGTGGATCAGAAACTGGTTAAAAGATAGAAAGCAGAGGGTAGGGCTAAATGGCCAATTTTCCCAATGGAGAAAGGTGAATAGTGGTGTACCCCAGGGATCTGTGCTGGGTCCGCTGCTTTTTGACATATTCATAAATGACCTGGAAAGTGGAATAATGAGTGAGGTTATCAAATTTGCAGATGACACAAAACTATTTAAAGTTGTTAAAACCCAAGAGGATTGTGAAAAATTGCAAGAGGATCTTGATAAATTGGAAGACTGGGCATCAAAATGGCAGATGAAATTTAATGTGGACAAGTGCAAGGTTATGCACCTAGGGAAGAACAACCCAAGCTATGGTTACACGATGCAAGGTTCCACATTAGGAACCACCACCCAGGAAAACGATTTAGGCGTCATTGTGGATACCATGTTAAAACCCTCAGCCCAGTGTGCAGCGGCGGCCTAGAGAGCAAATAGAATGCTAGGTATGATAAGGAAAGGAATGGAAAATAAAACAAAAGATATTATAATGCCTCTATATCATTCCATGGTGAGACCGCACCTTGAATATTGTGTGCAATTCTGGTCGCCGTATCTTAAAAAGGATATAGCGATTTTAGAAAAGGTTCAGAGAAGAGCCACCAAAATGGTAAAGGGGATGGAAGGATACTCCTATGAAGAAAGGCTAAAAAGGTTAGGGCTCTTTAACCTGGAAAAGAGACGGCTGAGGGGATATATGATAGAAGTCTATAAATTAATGAACGGAGTGGAACGGGTAAACATAGATCGATTGTTTATGTTATCAGAATATAGAAAGACTAGGGGACATGCAATGAAGCTACAGGGCAAACTATTTAAGACTAATAAAAGAAAATATTTTTTCACTCAACATGTAATCAAACTCTGGAATTTGTTACTGGAGGATGTAGTAAAGGCTGTTAGTGTAGCTGGGTTTAAAAAAGGTTTGGACAAGTTCCTGGAGGAAAGGTCCATAAACCATTATTAAGAAGTGACCAAAGATATCAATGCTTGACCCAGTACAAGCATTGTGGAACTTGTGTCTCTTGGGGAAACTGCTGGGTACATATGACCTAATTTGGCCACTGTTGGAAACAGAATACTGGGCTTGATGGACCTTGGTCTGACCCAGTATGGCATATCTTATGTTCTTATGTTCTTATCTAGTTTAAAAGCTGCTCTATCTCCTTTTTAAAGGTTAATGCCAGCAGTCTGGTTCCATCCCGGTTAAGGTGAAGCACATCCCTTCGGAAGAGCCCCTCCTTTCCCCAGAATGTTCCCCAGTTCCTAACAAATCCAAAACCCTCATCCTTGCACCACTGTCTCATCCACACGTTGAGACTCCGGAGCTCTGCCTGCCTTTTGGGTCCTGCACGTGGAACGGGAAGCATTTCGGAGAACGCTATCCTGGAAGTTCTGGATTTTAACTTCCTACCTAAAAGCTTAAATTTATCCTCCAGAACCTCCCTACCACATTTTCCTATGTCATTGGTACTGACATGTACCAAAACAGCAGACTCCTCCCCGGCACTATCTAAGATCTTATCTAGGCGGCACGTGAGGGCCGCTACCTTCGCACCAGGCAGGCATGTTACCAGGCAATCCTCACGTCCACCAGCCACCCAGCTATCTACATGCCTAATGATCGAATCACCAACTATAACAACTGTCCTAATCCTCCCCTCATGGGCACATGGCCCTGGAGAAACATCCTCAGTGCGAGAGGGTTTTACATCATCTGGATGACAGGTCCTAGTTACAGGATCACGTCCTGCCACACCAGGGTGATGCTCTCCTGTCACGTGACCTCTTTCCTCCATGGCAACAGGGCTGCTGCCAGACTGGAGGTGGAACCTCAGGACTATATCCCTGTAGGTCTCGTCCATGCACTTCTCTGTCTTTCTAAGGTCTTCCAGGTCTGCTACTCTAGCCTCTAGAGAACAGACTTGTTCCCTGAGAGCAAAGAGCTCCTTGCACTTAGTGCATACATAAGACCTCTCACCAACTGGGAGAAAATCATACATGTGACACTCAATGCAAAAGACTGGAAAGCCCCCATCTCGCTGCTGGACTGCTGACTGCATCTTAGTTTAAAACTTGTGTTTAGGTCCTTAAATTCTGTACTTACTAAGGTTGGTGTAGATGCTTATACTAATAGAAGTGTATCTAATACCTCTAATATACCTTGGTCAGCTGAAGCTTAATTAATCTCAGGTCTTTAATGTGTGACTGATTTGAATAAAGAGCTGCACCTGAGAGCAGCTCCCTTCCTCTAAGATGTGTAAGTACCTATAAAGCTACAATTACCCCAGGGGTGGGTGGGAGTTGTGGAGGGAGGGAGGGAGGGAATATAAGACCTATGAAGGGAGGGAATATAAGACCTATGAAGGGAGGGCTGTTACAAGGTTCCTTGTCCTGTACCCTCAGCAGGGGGGGGTGGGGGTTAGTCCCTCAGGTAGGCTAGAGCAGGAAAACAAAGTTTAAAACACAGCAAATTCTGGGGACAGAGCAGGGAGAGATATCTAGTTTAAAGCAACAATTAACCTGGCTACCACACAAAGGCCAGTTAGTTGACAGAGGCAAGGTAAGTTATACAGCTGAGAAAAGCTGAAGTTCAAACTAAGGAAACAGTGAGGTGAAATAGCACACCAATAAGAGAACAAGACTTAGACAGCTAGGACACAACAATAAATAAATAATAGACAGCTAGAACTCATAGCAAGTTGTCACAGAAAAAATCCACCTCTCTTAGCAGAGCACTGTGAGGGCACTGCCCTTCCCATAGCAGAGAGAGGCAAACAGAACAGTCTAGGCACACGTGGGGAGGAGGAGGAGACAGGAAGAAGGGCTACACAATACCTCAGCAGAGGGGAGGGGCGTAGTCCCTCAGGGAGGCTAGAGCAGGAAAACAAAGTTTAAAACACAGCAAATTCTGGTGACAGAGCAGGGAGAGATATCTAGTTTAAAGCAACAATTAACCTGGCTACCACACAAAGGCCAGTTAGTTGACAGAGGCAAGGTAAGTTATACAGCTGAGAAAAGGTGAAGTTCAAACTAAGGAAACAGTGAGGTGAAATAGCACACCAATAAGAGAACAAGAGTCAGACAGCTAGGACACAACAATAAATAAATAATAGACAGCTAGAACTCACAGCAAGCTGTCACAGAAAAAATCCACCTCTCTTAGCAGAGCACTGTGAGGGCACTGCTCTTCCCTGAGCAGAGAGAGGCAAACAGAACAGTCTAGGCACACGTGGGTTGCTTTTGGATCCTGATTCACGTAGTTACATGTTCTCCAACTTAGTATTTTCTTGCCATTCCCCTTGACATAGCCTAGTCCCCAGATATTCTGTTGTCTGTCTTGACTAGATTGTAAGCTCTGATGAGCAGGGACCATCTCTTACATGTTTCTGTACAGCGCTGCGTATACCTTGTAGCACTATACAAATGATCAGTAGTAGTAGTAGTAACAAGGAATACAATACATGGTCCTGGTGTGGGGGGGGGATGAGCTCCCCCTCTCAGGCACTCTTCTGATATCCATATTCATTGTGGAGTGTATCCCTTATGTTGGAGGAAGGGGAGTGCCAGAGCCAGGAGGTCTGGAGGCCAAGCACAATCAGTACACATGCTTGGGGTAGCCTGCACCCCTACCACATGGAGTCCATAGGATTAAGAAGCCACTCATTGCCCACTGTATAGAACACCCATCCCTATGGCCTGACATCTACAATATGGGGAGGGGGATTCATGACTATCCACATGCTCCCTCTTACAGAAAGAAGCTCTGGGAGAACACCAAATGGACGTGGTAAATCTCAAACAGCTTCCAGGCTGAGCACACTAGCTGTCAGGAAAACAAAGGCCAAACAGACCAAGGAAAAGAGCAATAGCTCCTCAGGTCCATAGAATGCCTCAACTCCTGAGCAAGGAGACCATGGAAAGCCCACCAATCAGTGAACTACACCACTGGAAACACATGTTCAGTACTAGAAGTGGTCAGTAGCTGCTCAGAGCTGGTATGCCTCATTCCTATCCTCCCTTAGTCAGGCTGAGGGGCCATTTGTCCACAGGAACATGGTGCATGGCAGCTGCATGGTTTCACAGGTGAGGCAGGGGTTGGACAGCACTTTTGATGCCACACCATCATGTTGCCAGTATATGAAACACCTAATTTGCATGCCCCATCCCCACTGTCCTCTGCTGGCTCTACTCAGGCTATGAAGTCAGTACTAGCTGAAGTACACAGCACAGGCCCTATGCCCTGATACCTCCACAGCACACAACACCAGCAGCCCTCTGACAACTATTTATGGCATATGCAGATGTGAACAGTACTGTCACGGACAGCCGTTGCTGTGTCCATGGATGTTTGCCTAATGTCCCAGAAGGGTCATTCCTTAGCTATAAGCCCTGGTTTTGTGGCTGTCATGCTGCTGTAGTGCACTGCCATGGCAGCTGCAAAAAGCGGGTCCTCTTCTCTGGTGGCCTAGGCAGGTGCCTGGATATTCTGCTGTCATTCCTGTTTGCCTTTCTTCCTTCCAGTGTTGTTGCTCTGTTTCTGTCCTTCCTATTTCCTAACATTCATGTCCTGAACACGAGTTCATAACGTGCTGATAAAGTGGGTGCAACTACTGCCGGGTCAGAGGCAGACGTTAGTTGCACTCATGCTAGCGTCGTGTTGGTGTAGCTCGTGTGTGCTTAGCGTGCCAGCCCCCTCCTGAGCACTGTGTCTCTCCCCTTTCTCTGCCCACTCTCCGCCTTAACTCTATCTTTTCGCAGGCTGCTCTGGCAGCATGGGATTTTTAGCTGCGGTCGCCTTTGAGCTGTGCGCTGCATGCTACTGCGCAGCCTAAATCTACGTTAACCCCACACTAAACCCTATGCTACCAGCTACCACACTTTAGTAAAAATGTCCCTGTTTCAGCAGGCCAGCTAAGGGGCATGTTTACTAAACACCGTTGCTGTGCGGGTTCCCGTTAGTGTGCTGGTGCCATATAAGGAGTGGGCGGGCCAGGCAGAAAAAAGCAAAAAATTGGACCGTACGTGTGTGCGTCGCGCTAATGTGCGGGGCCCACATTAGCGCGTGGGAAGGCTAAGTGGGGCGCTGCTGCAAAACCAAACAACAGAGCCGTAGTACAACGGTGAAGACACCGACCAATGGTGCAGGGGCCAGGGGTTCAAACCCCCATTGTGCTCAACAAAAAAGACCAGCTGAGGCACCAACATTTATGGGCAAAAGTGGTTAGGAGGCATATTAATTTTGGGCAGCAGAAGGCGGCACACTGTTATTTTTATTACGGCATGAGGCGGCGCACTGTTTAGTGTGGGCGGCAGATGGCGGCGCATTGTTAAGTTTGGGCGGCAGAAGGCGGTGCGCTGATAAATGTGGGCAACAGAAGGCGGCGAGCCGGTGGGCAGAAGGCGGCGCGCTGATGTGTGAGGGGGCAGTCCAATAGTGGGAGGGATAAGTGGCGCGCTGATGTGCAAATAACAGGAACAGAGCCATAGCACAATGGTTAAGACACTGACCACTCGTGCGGGGATCATGGGTTCAATTCCCCACAGTGCCCATTGAAGACAGCTGGCTGAGGCATTATTTTAGGGGCATTTCCATGTTGTGCGGCATAAGGCGGCGCGCTGTTAATTTAGTGCCCCACAAGATGGCGCGCTGATGGCTACAAGGCTGCGCGGATGCACAAACACAGGAACAGAGCCACAGCACAATGGTTAAGACACTGACCAATGGTGCAGGGGCCAGGGGTTCAACCCCTCACAGTGCCCAGTGAACAAGGCTGGCTGGGGCAGTATGTATCATGGTGAGGAGTGCTGTAGGAGGCCTTCCATTTATATTTTATTTCCCACCACTAGTAAACCTGCTCTCACAGTGTGTTAACATACGGATGCCCGTAAGGCACATGTTACAGTGCACTGTCCGCCAAGGCACCCTAGAATGTCCCCTATAGGGCACCATGTATGTTGCGACACAGGATAATGTATAGTGCACCCTATATGGATGGCAACCATAAGGTGGCCTATAGGGCGCCCTATAAAGCACCCTCAGAGGCACCTAATGGGTATAGTAAGCTGTGTGTGGTTTTGCCGGCATAGACATATGTACAGTAAATACAAATAAAGCTGTGGACAGCCCTATCAAAGGGCCCCACTGTGGGTTTGAACCCATGACCTCTGGCTGTACAGGGAGTGACGTAACCATTGGGCTACAGCTCTATAGCTGAGAGCAAGCCCCTGGCTGGCTGCAGAGAGCCTGCACGTCACCCCACAGACAGTCTGCTGTTGTAGACAGGATAGGGTTAGGCCACCCATACCCATGATGCACTGCACATGCAAATCAGCTGTCCACAGATGCACACAAGATGGGGAATGCACCCCAACAGCTACCCGGCCTGGTAGGGGGAATTGTCCATGTGCACCCACACAGCACCTCGGCCTGGTAGGGGGTCCTGAGCGGGTGGACTACCAGCAAAGAGTAGCTACACACCGTCACATTGTGCGGGTACTGTGCTCACCCTGAGGGTGTGATGTGGCGGCCAGGACCAGGTCCACAACACCAGCCATGGCTGGATGAGGCCATGACAGAGCTCCAAAACAGTACTAACCTGTGAGATAGGAAGGTGCTGCAGAAACATGTTGGATATCTCTGTCTGTCTCAGTTAGTGGAAACCCCCATGGACCCCCCCCCCCCCCCCAAGGGTGGCAAACAGGGCCCCCCACCAACAGAGCCCCATCCCACGGCAGTAGAGTGGACCATCAAACCCCAGTCCTGCTGGGGAACAGACACCCTACAAGGCAGTCCAAGCAGCTCCACACACATCCATAACACAATATCAGACAGACTTTAGGCCTGGATATCCAAAGATGCACCCCCAGCACTATCTGATATTCACCTGCAGCAAGCCATCAGCCGCTGCACCCTGCAAGGCACTCCATCAAGACACATACCAGCTGTGAACAGTCTGCTGGTTAGCCCTGATGGAAATGCATGCACCCAAAACTGGGGTGGCAGCACACACAAGCAGAGAGTTCTGTGAGGAGGCCCCAACAGGAAACCCATATATATCACAAGAGAGAAACACAATACAGCACTATGGGGGTGCCTAGCCATGCTGTCATCACTGCACACTCAGGGTGAGTGTGCTCCCCCAGCAGCACATACAGAGGTCACCCTGTCTGTGTAGGTGGTGGCCTGGCACTACAATGTCACAGCCAGTGCCCTATGCCCTGTGCAGATGCATCCTGGCCAGCCCACCATGTCTGACCTATACCCATGGTACCTTGCTGCTCATTATGCACATTGACAGGCCAATACTGGCAGTAGTGCTGGCAGTGTGGGTTGGGGAAGGTGTTTGCAGCCAACACACACTGTATAGACAGACACACACTCCCACACCTATGCCAGCATTGTGCTACTATTGAGGGGGTGATTAGCCTTGGCCACCACACCGGTCCTGGGCACGGCACAGGCATGGATATGGTACGCAGTACTGCTGGGGGTCACTCCCCAGGGTGGTGAACACCATCAGAGGCTAGGCCTGGAGCACGCACCGCAGACACCAAACAGATTGTTCGGATGGGGTCAACTAGCAGTATGTGCGTAACGTAGGGATATGTATCAGCCTGTACTCTTAGCAAACGTTTCAGAGCTGTGTACCTCAGGTGTAGGGTGACATTGCTAAGGTATGCAGGTGCTGGTATTGGGAGATGCATGCAGGGTCCAATGTTCTGCCTCTACAGGAGACATTGGCCAATGGGGCCTGTGGGTGTGGGTGTGGGTGTGTCTGCCCCTGTTGGCTGCTGCTTTACGGCAGCGCTTCCCCACTCCAGCCCAGTTTTGCATCACACTGTTCGGGTCTTCCTGCTGTCCCTCATGAATATGCATGAGCTACATCTACATGCCGTGCATAGATATACAGCACAGGCATTTGTATGAGTGGCAGCATGGAACCTGACTGGTGTGTGGCCCACCAGGACTGCATTTGGGAGATTCTGCTGTAGGTTCTGCCCCTGTTCATGGTATCTGTGCTCAGTGGGGTAAAAGATAGACATATTACCATTGCATATGTCCTCGTCACGAAAGGTGTGTCCTTACTGTCACTGTTTATTTGTGGGGAAAATATGTGGGCAGGATTGCTGGTAGCCCCAGCTGGTCTTTGAACCTGTGACCTTCTGTTCTTGCATTCACTGTCTGTGTGCACTGCACCACCGTGTAGCCACAGCTTGGCTAAATTCCCTGGATAGTCCATGACTGTGGATCCGGCAGGGCCTGTCTGTTGCTGTGGACTGTGCCAGCCTGCACATGGCTAGGCCTCTGTCTTCTGTCGCTAGCAGCCACTGCCCCCTGCACCACATGTACTCGTCCGCCAACAAGCTGGCATGAGCTTCTCCCATAAAAGGCAGGTGACCTGATTGGAATGTGGCAGTACGGGACTGCATTTGGGGTACTTGGCTGTGGGTAATGCCCATTGTTGTGGTGTGTGCGTTGTTGGGTAAAATATGGGTGTTTTCCCCATGCTTATGTCCCCTGCAATACAGGGGTGTCTGCGCTATCTGTGTTTAGTGGTGGGTAATATATCGGGACTGGGCTGGCAAGTGCCCCAGCTGGGCTTTGAACCTCTGACCCTCTGGTCCTAGAGGTACTGACTCTGTCCGCTGTACCACACTATGGCCACATAGACAGTGCAGCCCCTGGAGGTAGTAAGCCTGGCAGGATGGAGTCACAAACCCTGCTCTACGCAAATTTACTGTGGGCATATGCACCCTGTCTGGTGACAAACGTGCACATAAACCCCGGAAATGACCACGGGAAATGGGGGACAAAATATCACCACGCTGGCAACAGTGATATTAATGGGCAACCATAGCAAACACTCCCAGGAAAGCTCCACAAAAGGAAATGTTTTTTGGAAGAGTCTCCGCTCCGTAAACCCTTCCAAAATTCATTTCTTTTTTCTGGAGTTTTGCTGGGTGTGTTTTCTGTATTTGCCCATCACTATAACTGTTCCCCAGCTGAATTACTATTTTTAATAGTTCTGTTGTGGTCATTTTCTATTTTTATTTGCACTTTTGTGCTGTGCACATGTATCACACTGCTCATGTTTTGCTGGTTTCCCCGGTTTTCCTGTACATTGCTGACGGAAATGGTTTCTCTTCCCTTTAAATGCTTTCTACCGCGAGGGTTTCCCTCGCGGTAGTTTTTACATGCAAATTCGGGCCCGATACTGTGCGGGGAGCCTCTCCCCTCCCACTCTCCACCCATTGACCCCGTCCCTCCGCCCCTCCGGAGCCTTCCTCCGCCCTCCTTTAGCCATTCCACGCCTCTATCGGACATTTGCGGGCCCGCACTTGTACGGGGCCCGTTAGTGTGCCGCGCACCTTTGCGGGGGTGACACGCACGTGTGCGGGGCATTTATTAGCGTTTCAGTGCCGCGTTTCCGTGCGCTATTTTGCGGCACGCACATTTCCGGTTTTTAGTAAACATCCCCCTAAATGTATAAATTAATCCATTCACTGACTGCATATCCTCAACCAGGGCAAAATGCCACCTCTTTCTTCTCTATGGCCAGAATTTGGTCATATATCCACTGGGATAGTTTCCTAACAGGCCCTAATGTGGAACACAACTGCTGTATGCCACACTTTAAGAAAGGTGGAAGGAAAGCTAAAAGACTACTGGCATGGATTAAAGGTAAGGTCAGAGAGGCTATTTTAGTGAAAAAAGCATCTTTCAGAAAATAAAAAAAGGAGCCAAATGAAAAAAATAGGAAACACCACAAGCACTGACAAGTTAGATGCAAGGCATTGATAAGGCAGGCCAAGAGAGAATTTGAAAATAAGCTTGCCATGGCAGGAAAAACTCACAATAAAAACGTTTTTCATTGACATTTGTTGCAAAAGACCTGTGAGTCAGTTTGACCATTAGATGATAGAAGAGTAAAAGGGGCATTAAGGGAGGACAAGACCATAGTGGAGAGACTGAATGAATTCTTTGTTTCAGACTCTACTGAAAAAAATGTAGGGAAGTTATCCATGCCAGAAATTATATTTAATAGTGATCAGAGGAACTGAAATAAATCTCTATAGACTTGGAATATGTAATAAAGCAATTTGATAAACTAAGGAGTAGCGAATCACCTAGGCCAGATAGTATAAATCCCAGGATGCTAAAAGAACTAAAAAATGAGATTGCAAACCTATTATTAGTAATCTGTGAACTATCCTTAAAATCATCTTTAGTATTTGAAGACTGGAGAGTAGCCAACGTAACACCAATTTTTAAAAAAGGTTCCAGGGATATTCTGGGAAACTACAGACCAGTGAGCCTGATGCCAGTATGGGGCAAAATGGTAGAAACCATTATAGAAAACAAAATTACTGAACATATAGAGGTATGTTTACTAAAGGGCATTAAGGGAGCAAGTGTGCCATTAACACCTGTTATCGGCACCCCTGCACCCTTAACGCTGCAAAAATGCTTCATTAATAGGCGTTAAAGGCTCCTGCAGCATTAAGGGCACAGTAGGCAGATAATAGGTGTTAACAGTGGGTGCTCCCTTAATGCCTGTTGCGCAATGTGTGTTAAAGTCCTTTAATGCTGGGAACCCTAATGCCAAATAAAACCTCGCAGAAAGGGTGTATTTTGAGGGGAGTGAACCTATTTTACTGTCTACAATGTGATCCACACACAGGGGAGCCCTAGACAGTGATAGTAGTGCTCCATTAGCAGCAACAGCATACAGCCCAAGTATGAAAGGGCACTATGTTGATGGTGCAAATGGGATAAAGGAAGTGGCATGTGGGTCATGCAGTGAAGGTTGCTGGTGCACAAGGCAGACCAGGCACAGATCGGTGGGTTCACCCCTAAACAAAGACATGGGGAGGGGTGGCCTGCATGGAGCAGCATGTGCACCTACTCTTGCCATCTTACTGGGCAGACTAGACGGACCATACTGGTCTTTATCTGCCGTCATTTACTATGTTACTATGTTAGATTAGTAAGACAAGATCTTCCTTGTCTAAAGTCATATTGGCTGTCTCCCATTAAGCCATGACTATCTACATGTTCAGTAATTGTGTTCTTTATGATGGTTTCTACCATTTTTTTCAGTACTGACAACAGGCTCACCGGTCTGTAGTTTCCCGGATCACTCCTGGAACCCCTTTCAAAAATTGGTGTTACATCGGCCATCCTCCAATCTTCAGGTATGATTTTAATGATAGTTCACAGATTACTAATAGCAGGTCTGCAATCTCATATTTCAGTTCCTTCAACACCCTTGGATGTATACTATCTGGTTCAAGTGATTTGCTACTCGTCAGTTTAACTCCAGTCTCGCTCCCCATAGTCCCCTCGAATTCAGCTACCCAGCATTTACCAGGTGATACCTGGGCTCCAGCAGATGGCAGGAACAATCCCCAGTTGCTTCTGCCCCAGTGCTTCCTTTATCCAAAATGGTGTCGAGGGTCAGGGAATGCTTTATTATTTGGCAGCCTGACCCCTAGCAGTACTACTACAAGACTACCACTAAAGGCCTGAAGGGTGCCATTGTGAATAAGGGAATTGCTGTGGCAGATGCAACTGGGGATCACTCCTTTCCCTTCCCAGACCCCTGAGATCACTCAGGAAATTATCAAGGAATTGGGGAGGACTGGCAGCATCCTAAATTAGAAAAAAAAAAAAAGATTGGCATGGGGGATTTAATTGAAGAGGACTCCTGGTCTGAAAAAAGGGATTGGGGGCAATGTTCCCTCTAATTTTCTGTAGGCTGTGTGCGCATAAAATATCAGCTGTGTGCAGCTTTTGAAGGAATGTTAAATTTTTGTGCGCCACATAGCGACACTCGGAGTTATATACTTTAAAATTTGACTAAACATCAGAATACAGTATGTACACCACACTGATTTTAATCAAATTAAATGAAAATAGACGATTACTAAATGAAGCGGGAAATTTCTAGTAATTACAATCATAACTTTTAAATTTTAAGACGTCTGTGTTGTTTTCTAACAGAATCAGAGCCTTAATTTTTGTGCGCTCTGTTGTAAAGTATGTGCGCTCGCTCGGTGAGGTGTGTGCGCGCGCACACGCGCACAGCTTAGAGGGAACAGTGATTGGGGGGAATGTAAAACCTTTATATGCTTTGGGGGATTAGAGATCAGAGAGTGGGGTAGCTTGAGGGAGCAGCACTATTTTTCGAATGGATTGGAGGGGTGGAGGGGGGTCAATTATTTTTATATTGCTGGCCCCTTTGCTTTGCTTCCGGAGCATCGGCTTGCACGTTAGTGGGCTGATGCTCCTAGAAAAAAGTCACAAACACTTTTGAGGTGTTAACTTTCTGAATAATGCGGTTTGCAAAGTTTGCTGAAAACTGTATTGTTCGTGTTATTTAATAATAAGGTGCTTTGCGTGTATTTGCATGCTTTATTGCTCATTCTTATTTAAAGTAAGTATATTGCAATAAAAATTCCTGCATTAAGCAGCATTATTGGCAAATAATGCAAGGCACTGTCGGAACGTAACCTTGTAAATAGATGCCTTTGATCTTAAGCCGCTTGGGTAAGGAAATACCTACTGAATCTATATGAAACTCATCTTGAGCATGGATTTGGAAAGGCGAGTAAAAGAATCCAAATCCATATTTTATATCACTATCTGTTGGGCTTAGTCATGAAAACACTGAAAGAAAAGAGTTACACTACAGCATGAAATGGAGACAGGAAAAAGCAAACAGGAAAGAGGCAATCAAGCAGTATCTGTTGCAAGAAACAAAAACAGTAAAATAAATGAGCTACATCTGCATGTAGTTAAAAGCTGTATAGAAAATTGTTAAAACTATTGGAATGAGGACAGAATGTATAGGGAATAAAGCATCTCATCCCAATGACAGACAAGAGAGTATAAAATTAAGCACGTATTCTTAATTTCAGCAAACATAACCAGTTTTGCAAAATGAAAGGAACTGTAGGGAATAAAAAATTCCAGCATAATTACTAAAGACTTCCTACTTCTCTTTATTCAAGTATAGCAGACCCTCAGTGACTCAGAGCCTATGATAGACAATTTAAACTCCCTCCTCCCAGAGGGAGCCATCCATTTTTACCTAACAAAGAGCCTTTATGGCAGAAGTTCATTGTTAAGTGTGAAAAATGAAAATGGCAAATGAACCACATGCAACTCAAACTAAAGAGAGAAAACGACAGTTCAATACAGAGTTGTAAGGAATTCTAACTTAGAGCAGCAGGGGTCTAAAGAAGAGCAACATGAATACTGGTTGCTTGTAATTAAAAAATTTAATGAAAATACATTTAGGGGCATGTTTACTAAAGTGCAACAGGTAGTGTGGAACACACACATGAATAGAACATATTCTTTTTTTTTTATTTCTTTATTTATATTTTCCATCAAAATACAAACAAAAGAGAAGACCAAATTGCAGCAAATCAAGATACACAATTCTTCTCTATAACATGAGATAAGAAAAAAGCTAATCACAGCCCACCCCACCCTGTCCCTCCCATCATCACGCGATCATCAGGGACTATATAAAAGAAACACAAAACATCTGCAAGCCTGCGAGGCCTACAAGGGCTATAGAAGAGCAACCACTCCACTTACATAAGAGATGAGAAGATTTGTTTAAGAACCCCTTACTATATCTCATATCGTACTTTAAAGATGAAATTCTGTAGGAGTTTCCACTTAAGAAAAGAGGAGGATATTAGGGAACTACCACACTATGGTATTTGCGCATATATGTAGCATAAGCACAAGCGGTTCCACCATTCGTGTCAACTAAGCTCTGCTATATGTTTCCAGTTAGAAATAACGAAATGCAAGGCTTTTGACTGTGTAAATCATGAGAAACTCTGGGCCACATTAACAAGCATGGGTATACCAGAACACCTGATCGTTCTCTTGCACAATCTGTACATTGATCAAGAAGCAACAGTTCGAACGGAACAAGGAGAAACAGAATGGTTTAAAATAAGCAAAGGTGTAAGACAAGGCTGCATACTTTCCCCCTACCTGTTTAATTTATATGCAGAACAAATCATCAGAGAAGCAGGATTGTATGAAGACAACAGAGGTGTGAAGATTGGTGGAAGACTCATCAACAACCTTCGCTATGCTGATGATACCACATTACTGGCTGAAAGTGAAGATGATCTGAAACATTTGCTTCTCACAATCAAAGAACATAGTCTCAAAATGGGCCTGCACCTGAAGATTGGTGGAAGACTCATCAACAACCTTCGCTATGCTGAGGATACCACATTACTGGCTGAAAGTGAAGATGATCTGAAACATTTGCTTCTCACAATCAAAGAACATAGTCTCAAAATGGACCTGCACCTTAATGTAAAGAAGACAAAGATCATGACAACTGGCATAATCAACAGGTTCATCGTTGAAGGAGAAGAAATTGAAATTGTGAACAACTTTAACCTACTTGGATCAACTATCAATAAAGAAGCAACAAGCAGTCAAGAAATCAGACGACGCATTGCTCTTGGCAGAATGGCTATGAAAGACCTAGATAAGATTCTCAAGAGCAGAGATGTCTCTCTCCATACAAAGATTCGACTTGTTCAAGCCATGGTATTTTCAATAACATCATATGGATGTGAAAGCTGGACAGTGAAAAAGATAGACAGGAAGAAAATTGATGCCTTTGAATTAAGGTGCTGGCGGCGAATACTGTGTATACCATGGACTGCCCGAAGAACAAACCAGTCGGTACTAGAGGAGATCAAACCTAAGCTTTCTTTAGAAGCTCAGATGACAAGACTTTGACTTTCATACTTTGGACACATCATGCGAAGAGAGAGATCATTAGAGAAAGACATTATGCTTGGCAAGATAGAAGGTCAACGCAAAAGAGGAAGGCCAGCAATGAGATGGATCGATACAATAACAGCAGCTACAGGTACCAGTCTGTCAACAATGAGCCGCCTGACTGAAGACCGAACACAATTTAGGATAGCTATCCAGAGGGTCGCCATGAGTCGACTCCGACTCGACGGCACTTAACAACAACAGGGCCACTCCCAACATGAAGTCAATTAAAACTGACAATCCCTCTGTAACGACAAGATGCCAATTGCTGATTGAAAAACGACCCCAGACCTTGAGAGAGTGGCCTGGAGTACCTCTTTAATACGGTTCCATATTGAAATCCAATAGGACTGAATGTTAGGATGATCATACACCACATGTCTCAAAGTGCCGACATCTCCTCGATGAGACTAACACTCATTCCCAGCTGCCTTATCCCATTTAGCAACCTTTTCAATAGGCAATCCTCCTTAGGAATTGCATTTGCTAATTGTTGAAAAGCCTTCTGAGTATCCGATATAACCCTATGAGACTTCAACCTCCCAACAGACACCATGCCAGGAAGAAGATTCTAGGGGAAAGGAGTACTTAATCTCTCTTCTAGTTCAAGCCATACTGAGCATATACCTACGGCCCCCTCCACCCATCGCGAACCTTGTTTTAGTACAAAAAAACACAGTGCTAGGCCTGAAAATCAGGGAAAATCCCCCCCTTCCTCTTTTTAAGATTTAAGTTTCCTGAGAGCAATTCTAGGTGGTTCATTTTCAATAGAAATTGAACTAGAATCCTTTCAATTTGACGATAGACTTTACTTGTAAGAAAGACTGGTAGCATTTCTACTATATAATTCACTTTAGGATTGATAGTCATTTTTATAGCTTCAAGACGACCCCACCAAGAAAAGTAGACCGGCGACCAGTTTGCTGTTATAGTATTGAAAGCTCGTTAAGTCAAAGAGGGTAAATGAGACTGCAGAGTGATCAGAAATGTGAGCCGCATGAATAGTAGACTCACTAATTCTAGAACAAAGTCCCTTGGAAACCAGGAAAAAATCTGTACGTGATATTTGAAGAACCATGGGGGATAGAACTTTCCTCACTGAGATGGCTACCCCATTATTCTTATGATGGGCAGTTGAAAAGCCCCTAAAGAGTAGGGTTTTATATCTAGTTTTAACGACTCCTTTACATTCAAGTGTGCCTCCTGCAGCAGTAAGATGTCAGCACTTTCTTTCCTACCATACAGAAGAATCTTTTTCCTCTTAATGGGATTGTTAATGCCCTTAACATTCAGCTAAACAATTTTAAAAGAAAACATACTGACAATATAGCTCAGATTGACAGTCAAATGTTGCAGAAACATACCAAATTGTAGCATTTAGTTTTACATTGTAGAATAATTTCTTAAGTGCCCTCAAAGTGTTAGCTGCATTTATCGCCCAAAGAAGAAAACCCAACAAAAGAGGCACATTTTAGCCCCGGCCCTGTCATATGATCTCTCACAATAAGAACATCTAATTCTGGAAAAACATCTCCCCAAAACCACCTAAACCCAGGGGGGCTATATAACACACAAAACTTAGCAGGTGAGTGCACCAGGACAAGACAGACACGGAGGGCAAAATGACCTAGTACATCCGCACTTCTATGTCACTCAGAATATCGCACTTTGCCCACCTCCTTCAATAAGAGTAAAGACAATGTACTCAAACCCCCCCCCCCCAAAAAAAGAAAAGAAAACCAGAGCTGCATGGCAGGACAGCCCTCTTTGAATCAGTTTATGGCCTAGAAGACCCAGCCCAGTGAACAAGGGCCACTCCACTCCTCCAAGCCCCAAGACTCTCTCAGCCACTATAGACATCACAAACAACATAAAACATAAAAGAAGAGAGAGAGAGAAAACAAGAGAGACATCTTAACCAGGATAGTACCATGGAGCTCCTTCAAAAGAGACAGAATTGATGTCCCAGTATATAGCAATGTTACATGATTAAATGCTGCTTCTGTGTGGATAAGTTGCCTTTACACGACCTCAGACCAGTCAAATACCCATGATAGCAAACGCCGTAGAACTGTAGCAAATAAAAGTTGCAAAGTGACTTTCACCGCATCACCGCTGACTCCTTATCCTCCAGAAATGCATATAACTCCCCGGGATCATCAAAAGTCTTGGTCTGGTTATGCAGTGTGACTCTCATGTGGGTAGGATAGAGCAGCCCAAAACGGGCCTGCAGTTGTAACAAGCGTGGACGCAGCACCAGAAAACTCTTTCTCCGATCCACCGTAGCTTTTGCGAAGTCCGGGAAGAACAGGAGTTTATGTCCCTGATATTCCAAAGTTGAAAATGCTCTGGCTGCTCCCATTATTTGCAATACTTTCTGAAAACATAAAACTTTCAAGATGATTGGGCGTGGACACTTACTCATGACCACGGACTGAGTAGGCACTCTATGGGCACGCTCGATCTCGAACGGCATAGCAAACTGCAACTTTAACACACCTGGATTCATAGCCTGCAAAAAGGACACCATATCAGGGCCCTCTGCTCCCTCAAGAACTCCTAGTATTCTTATGTTATTCCTCCGAGAGCAATTATTACCGTCTTCCACCTCTCTTTGTAATGAATGTATCAACTTGACCTGCTTCTCAATGGCCTTGGGCCTCTCCAAATGTGAAGCCACCACATTCTCTACCTTCTCCAAATGAGCCGTAATTGACTCCAAAGAAGTTTGCAAAGCGTTGATATTGTCCTGCATTGCACATAGCTATTCTCCATTACCTTTGACCAATTCTTTGACTGCCCGAATCTCAGCCAGGAGCTCCTGTGAGGTCTCAGGACAATCTCGGAAGACCACCATCTTGTGAGGTGAGAGAGGTTCCATCTTGGTTCTCTTTGTGTTAGCATTTTGAGATACTTGGTAATCCAGCCATGTCTGTTTGGGACCCGACATATCCGGGATCGAACGGTATCAAAGTAGGTAGGAACTATTTCATTAAAGATTGCAGAAGTCAGGATTCTTGTCTATTGCCCTCCGGAGCACAGCTCTTACACGTCCATCTTGACCAGAACACAGGCTCCGCCCACATGAAGCTCTTATGCCCAAATACCTCCACATGTATATAGTTGCATATGTTATGTTCTTTTTTAAGCTGTTCGACACTACAATACGTTAGTTAACTTGATACTTACGGTTCTAACTTAAATATACTGTTTGTTTATAAAACTGTGTTTGTTTAATTTATGATGTTCTATGTAAAAGTTATGACGTTCTATGTAAAACAAACTGCGCTTTGTTAATTGTTGTTAATTGTACACCGCAACTGAACTTTGGAAGATGCGGTATATAAATGTTAAATAAATAAAATAAAATAAATAAATAATGAATAGGACATATTCTTACCATTCCAGGGCATGGCAGCCACAGTATGTTAAAATCATGGAAGTTGCAAACAAGTGGCCATAGCACATGCACACAGTGAAGAAGCTCACAATGCATGCCCTCCAAGTGTAAGCAACAAATGCATTATTATGGCGGCAGTGGGCTACAGAACTACTGAAGACAGTAATAATTGTGCCCCAGCCCTCACCAACAGGTCAGTAGTAACAGGCCAGTACAGAACAGAGAGTAATGACCAGGAATAGGCACAAATGGCTCTACAGTTCAGAGCAATGGGGCTTGGTACAAGAGGGTGGGACATGCAAACAGGACCGTACCAAGCCATAAAAGTGCCCTGTGTGACTTGTACATCTGGTTCGCCCCTCCCCCATCACATTTGCCCCATGCCCAGCATCTCCACATCTTACCCCACACTTCCACGTACAGTTGGCTCTACTCGACGCTGCCTGCCCTTGCTGATGGCAGTGCCAGCAGCAGCAGCAGAGTGAACCTGATCTCAATTTTTTTAAAAATCATGCGGGTCTTTCCAACTCCATGCTTGCATGCAGGTTTGATCCCTCCCTTCTCTGTCTTAGGCTCGAATCAGAGAAGGGAGAGACAAGACCAGCCATTCAAGTGCAGAGTTGCAAAGACCCAAGTTTCAATGGCTGGTCTGCTCCCTCCCTCCTCTGACGCGAGCCTACAACAGAGGAGGGAGGGATCAGACTGGCATGCAAGCACGGAGTCGGAAAGACCCGCATGTTTTTTTTTCCATTTTGAGATCAAGTCTGCTCCACTACTGCCTCCGTCATCGCTGCTATCGGCAAAGTAACACAAAAAGAAGCAGCAGGGCAAGGGCATGCAGCATCGTGGGGAGTCGGCTGGACATAGAAGTGTGGAGTGAGATGGGGAGATGCTGGGCATGGGACAAATGTGATGGCGGGGGCTCTAGATGTACAAGTCACACAGGGTGCATTTATGGCTTGGTACAGCCCTGTTTGCATGCAAATAAATGACTACGTTTTGGAGCTGCTCGTTCATGAACCGACAAGAGCGAAAGCCATTTTGGACCTAGTCCTTAGTGGAACACAAGATCTGGTTCAAACGATGAGGGTGTTGGGGTCACTTGGCAATAGTGATCATAGCATGATTGCATTTGATTTAATAAATGGAGGCAGAATGGCAAGGAAATCCACAGTATTACCTTTTAACTTTCAAAAGGGAGACTATGATAAAATGAGGAAAATAGCTAAAAAAAAATAAAAAGGAGCAGCTGTGAAAGTTGAACATTTACATCAAGCGTTGTTTAAAAATACTATCTTGGAAGCCCAGACCAGATGTATGCCACACTTTAAGAAAAGTAGAAGGAAGTCCAAAAACCTGCCAGCATGGTTTAAAGGTGAGGTCAGAGAGGCTGTTGTAGCCAAAAAAGCATCTTTTAGGAAATGGAAAAAGGAGCTAAATGACGAAAACTGGAAACAAAATAAACATTGGCAACTTAGATGCAAGGCATTGATAAGGCACACAAAAAGAGAATTTGAAAAAAAGTCTACCATGGAAGCAAAAGTGCATAATAAAAACTTTTTCAAGTACATTTGTAGCAAAAAACCTGTGAGAGACTCAGTTGGACTATTAGATGATAGAGGGGTAAAAGGGGCACTAAGAGAGGACAAGGCCATAGCGGAGAGACTGAATAAATTCTGAGGAAGATGTAGGGAAGTTACCCATGACTGAAATGGAATTTAAAGGTTATGCACCAGAAGAATTGAAAGAAATATTGATAAACTGGGAAGATGTATTACAACTATTTGATAAACTAAAGAGTAGCAAATCACCTGGACCAGTCAGTATACATCCAAGGGTGTTGAATGAACTGAAATATGGCATTGCAGACCTACTATTAGTAATCTGTGAACTAGCATTAAAATCATCTGTAATATCTGAAGACTGGAGGCTGGCCAGTATAATGTCAATTTTTTTTAAACTTTTTATTTATGCAATTTCAAATTAATCCACAAGACATACACTTGTTACAGAAAAGAATGTCAACAAAGGAAATATAAAACTACTACAACATAAGGGAAACCCCTTATCCAATTCACTAATAGAGAAATTAACATTCACTAGCCCACAAAAAGAGGGAGCAGGCAAGACAAAAATCGAAAAACATTTTCAGGAAATAAGACACAAACAGTGCAAACACTAATCCCAAACAATGCTAAATTGGAGGAGCCGTTTTCCTGGCTATGAACTGGGTTAGATGAGAAGGCTCAAAAAAAGTATAATTAACGCCCTGATATTTGATTAAACATCTGCATGGATTTCTCAGGAAAAAAAGCCCACTGAGCTGCAGAACCTGAAGGTGAAGCAATAAAAACTGCTGCCGACGTTTCTGGGTAGGTTGAGACATCAGGGAACATCTTAATAGTACCCCCCATAAAGGATTCATTCCTGGCTTTGAAATACAATTTCAAAAGAAAATCTCGGTCAGACTCAAATACTACAGTCAGCAGTAAGGTCGCTCACGGAATATGTCCAGGGTCAGTGGTCTCCAAAAGCCCACTCAGATCCCGTGAGTCCATAGGTGGAGAATGGACAGGCGAGGAAACTCTATGGGTCTTGCGCTTGGCTGTTGGCAAGTAGAAAACCCTAGCCAAAGGAGGGACAAATTCCGAAGGGATTTTCAAAATGGAGGTAGCATAGGAATTAAACAGCTCCTTCGGCGAGGAAACAGGAACTCGACGAAAATTCAACAAGCACAGATATCTTTTCCTAACTGAGTTCTCTAACATCTCTATTTTCCCATAGATAATAGATAAATCTTTAATAACAGTACCTGGAACAGAAGCAGCGTCCTCAATTTTTGCTTCCAACTGGGTCACCTTGGAAGAGATACCAGCAACCTCCTGCTTCTGCTGATTTATTAACAGAGCCAGAGATGGAAGAATTTCATATAAAACAGCAAACTGTGAGGTAAAGGAGGTTTCCAGTGCCCTAAGACCTTCCCATAAGGAGTCCAGTGTTACTGTAGCTGGGCGAACAAGAACAGTTTTTGCAGGAATCTCTAGATGAGCACTCAATCCAGCCACTGCGTCCTCAGCCATCAAATGCTCCCCAATAGCAACAGAAGTTACCTCTATTCCTGCTGGCTCCACAGAAGAAGAAACCACCTCCGTGGGGCTCCCCACCAGCACCAATGCAACGGTCATGAGTCCCATAACTCTCTGGGGCGCTGCCTCTGTCGTTCCCGCTAGCTGGAGGAGTCCGGGCATCCGGGCTAAGAGTGATCTGCAGTTCTGAGGGGCATGTCAGGCCTCCTTTAGCATCCATCGAACTCTGCTCCAGATTTACTACAGCACCGACGGGCCTCACAAAGGCGTCGAGAGGCCCCGAAGATACCAACGTCATGCACTTGGGAAGCTCCCAAGGCTTAGCCTTCCGCTTGCGAGGCATCAAGACAGAGGAAAGTTATAAAGTAACAGAGGAAAGCAAGCACCGATCGTCGGCAGCTATCGCGTGTCCGCCATCTTGTCCCGCCCCCCATGCAGTCTCTAATGCCAATTTTTAAAAATGGTTCCAGGGGTGCTCCGGGAAACTACCGACTGGTGAGGCTGATGTCAGTACCAAGCAAAATGGTAGAAACCATTATAAAGAACAAAATTACTAAACATGTAGTTAGTCATGGTTAAATGAGAAAAAGCCTACATGGCTTTAGCCAAGGAAGGTCTTGTCTTATTAATCTTTTATATTTTTTTAAAGGTGTGAATAAACAGGTAGACAAAGGTGAGCCAGTCAATATAGTGTATCTGGATTTTCAGAAAACCTTTGACAAGGTCCCTCATGAGAGACTTGGCAAAATTAAAAAGTCATGGGATACGGGGCAGAATACTATTGTGGATCAGGAACTGGTTAAAAGACAGAAAGCAGAGGGTAGGGCTAAATGGCCAATTTTCCCAATAGAGAAAGGTGAATAGTGGAGTACCCCAGGGATTTGTGCTGGGTTGCTGCTTTTTAACATATTCGTAAATGACCTGGAAATAGGAATAACGAGTGAGGTAATCAAATTTGCAGATGACACAAAATTATTCAAAGTTGTCAAAACCAAAGAGGATTTTGAAAAATTGCAAGAGGGTCTTGATAAATTGGAAGACTGGACATTCAAATGTCAGATTTAATGTGGACAAGTGCAAAGTTACGCACTTATGAAAGAACAACTAAAACTATAGTTACACAATGCAAGGTACCACCTTAGAAACCACCACCCAGGAAAAAGATTTAGGCGTCATCATGGATAACACGTTGAAACCCTCCACTCAGTGTGCAGCAGCGGCCAAGAAGGCAAATAGAATGCTATGAATCATAAGGAAAGGAATGGCGAATAAAACCAAGGATATTATAATGCCTCTGTATCGTTCCATGGTGAGACTGCACCTTGAATATTGTATGCAATTCTGCTCACCGTATCTTAAAAAAGATTTAAAGCGGAATTAGAAAAGGTACAGGGCCTGATATTGGAAAGGCATCTACATGATCTACAGCCCAGTAAACCATGTAAATGCCTTAAATGTGAATATTCGATGGCTGTGAATATTCGATGGCACCTATATGGTTACTGCCATCGAATATCCCCATCTTTGCCCCTACGTGTCCTGATGCTATCTGGTTAGCATCAGGGCTTGTTGAGGACATTCCAGGGCAGAGCTGGAGTGCAGAATCTCAGTAACTGGGTAGCGGCAATATTGCTCCACGGCTAAAATTAGGTGAGCTTTTGGATCATCTAGTCTTAGCATGGATGCTAACCGGGTAGCGATCCAATATCGTCGCTACCCAGTTAGGCTGTGCGGAGGTTTCCCCAGCGCACCCAAACTAGATATTCAATGCCGTCAACGTGGCATTGAATATCCGGGGTTAAGACTGAGTGGGCAGAGCTGTGTGCGACACAGTGCTTAGCTCACCCAGCTCAATATCGGGCCCACAGAGAAGAGCCACCAAAATGGTAAAGGGGATGGAAATCCCTATGAGGAGATGCTTAAAAGGTTAGGGCTCTTCAACCTAGAAAAGAGATGGTTGAGGGGAGATATGACAGAGTCTATAAATTAATGAATGAAGTGGAACAAGTAAACATAGGTCAATTGTTTACGCCATAAAAAAGTAGACATGCAATGCAACTATTACTACTACTACTATTGCTACTGAACATTTATATAGTGCTACAAGACATATGCAGCACTGCATAAGACACATGTAAAAGATGATCCTTGCTTATCAGAGCTTACAATCTAGTCAAGACAGACAACACAGTAGCTGTAGACATGGGATGCATCTAGGGGGAATGGTAAGGAAACACAAAGAAGATCAGGTGAATCAAGATTCGAAAGCGGCAGTGAAGAGGTGAGTTTTCAGTCTGTATTTTAAATGGGTCAGAGAAGGGACCTGACATACAGACTCAGGTAGTTTGTTCCAGGCATAAGGAGCAGCAAGGTGAAAGGAGCGAAGTCTGGAGTTAGCAATAGAAGAGAAGGGCACAGATAGAAGTGATTTGCCAGAACAGCGGAGCTCCCGAGGAGGGGTGTAAGGAGAGATAAGAGAGGAAAGGTAGTGAGGAGCTGCAGAGTGAATGCACTTATAGGTTAGCAGGACAAGTTTGTACTGGATGTGGAAATGGATAGGGAAGCAATGAAGTGACTTGAGAAGAGGGGTAATATGAGCAGGATGAGGCTGGCGGAAGATTAGCCATGCAGCAGAGTGTTGAACAGATTGAAGGGGAGAGAGATGATTCAGAGTGAGGCCAGCAAGAAGTAGGTTATAATAGTCTAGAGGGGAGGTGACTAAGGAATGGATAAGTGTCTTAGTAGTGTATTCAGAAAGGAATGGGTGAATTTTGTTGATGTTGTAGAGAAAGAAACGACAGGTTTTAGCTATCAGTTGTTTGAGAGGAGTCAAAGGTTGCGAGCTAAGGACACAGGGTGGAGTAGAGAGTTATCCACAGAGACTGAGAAAGGAGGAAGGAGAGAGGAGGGTTTAGGGGGAAAAATAAGAAGCTCAATTTTGACCATGTTCAATTTCAAGTGGCGGTGAGACATCCAAGCAGCAATGTCAGAAAGGCAGGCAGAGATCCTGGCCTGGATTGCCAGAGAGATTTCAGGAGAAGAGTGGGAGTCATTAGCGTAAAGATGGTACTGAAAGCCATGGGAAAAGATGAGTGTGCCAAAGGACTGGCTACAGAGAGAGAAAAGGTGTGGACTCAAGACAGATCCTTGGGGTATACCAACTGAGAGCGGGATAGCAGTAGAAGAAGATCCACCAGAACAAACAGTTAAAGAGTGATCAGAGTGATAAGAAGAGAACCAGGATAGCATAGAGCCCTTAAAACCAAGCGAGGACAGGGTATCAAGGAGAAGGTTGTAGTCAACAGTATCAAAAGGAGCAGAAAGGTCAAAAAGGATAAGGATTGAGTAAAGGCCCTTGGATTTTTCCAGGAAAAGGTAACTGGAGACTTTGACAAGAGCCGTTTCAGTAGAATGTAAAGAACAAAAGTCAGATTGTCGAGGATCCAGAAGGACTTGAGAGGAGAGAAAGTCGAGACAACAACAGTGAACCGCACGTTCGAGTAGTTTGGAAATGAAGGGGAGGTGGGAGATGGGAGGACAGGTAGAGTCTAGTGAGGGTTTCCTGAGGAGAGAAGTGACCATAACAAGCTTGAAGGCTGCAGGGAAAGTTGTAGTGGAGAGCGATAGGTTGAGAATATGAAAGATGGAAGGGAATACAGTGGAGATGGAGCTAAGGAGATAGCTGGAAACAGGATCAAAGGAGCAGGTGGTGAGTTTGGTTGAGGAAACAAGGTGAGTGGTTTCCTCCTCAGAGATAATAGAAAAGGAAGAAAGGGTAGCAGAGGTAGGGGGGAAAGTTGGAAGTGAAGAGGGGTAGGAGGGGAAATAGTTTACCTCATGGGGAATTGGAGCGTGCTCTTGTGGATTCTATCATGGAAGTAGTCAGACAGGGTTTGGGCAGAAAGGGAAGGAGGGGTCAGAGGCAGAGGCACCTTGAGGAGCGAGTTGAGAGTTGTAAAGAGACGGCAAGGGTCAGAGGCAAGAGAGTTAGTCAGATGGACATAATAGTCTTGTTTGGCAAATGCTATGGCTGACTGGAAAGAGACAAGCATGAATTTGAAGTATAGAAAGTCCGTAAGGATGTGGGATTTGAGCCAAGCACACTCAGCTGAGAGGATGGAGGAGTGTATATAGTAGGTTGTGGAATACAGCCAAGGTTGAGGTACAGTACACCTCACAGGACATGGCATGGGAAGAGCAAGAGCATCCAGAGCAGAGGAAAGTGTAGTGTTATAGGAAGTTATTGCCTCATCAACAGACTCAGATGACATAGTGGAGGAAAGAGGTGATGAGAAAGTGGAGGAGAGAGCCAACAGGTCAATAGCATGAAGATTTCTAAAGAGGGTTGGAAGAGACAGGGTGAGGTTGGGGCTGTGGGAGGGGCTAAATCACCCGCTGCAGAGCAGAGGCGCCATCCCTCTCGGTCTCTCCCGGCTGAGCACTGCGTGGCCCTGGAAACTCCAGCCCAATCTGAGCTGTGGGAGGGGCTAAAATGACCGCTGCAGAGCAGAGCCGCCATCCCTCTCAGTCTCTCCCAGCCGAGCACCACGTGGCCCTGGGAGCTCCAGCCCAATCGGGGCTGTGGGAGGGGCTAAATCGCCCACTGCAGAACAGAGCCACCATCCCTCTCGGTCTCTCCCGGCCGAGCACCACTTGGCCCTGGGAGCTCCAACCCAATCGAGGCAGTGGGAGGGGCTAAATCGCCCACTGCAGAGCAGAGCCGCCATCCTTCTCGGTCTCTCCCGGCCGAGCACCGCGTGGCCCTGGGAGCTCCAGCCGAATCGGGACTGTGGGAGGGGCTAAATCGCCCGCTGCAGAGCAGAGCCTCCATCTCTCTCGGTCTCTCCCGGCCGAGCACCGCGTGGCCCTGGGAGCTCCAGCCCAATCCAGGCTGTGGGAGGGACCTCCATCTCCCTACTTAGGGCCCTATTACCCAGGCACCCGCGCCTGCCGGGCCCACTCCTAAGGACCACGCCAAAGGGCCCTTTGGCACAGCCCTTAGGCATGCCAGAATCATCTCCCCAAAATAACCATCCACCTTCCACCATAGGACAACCAACCCAGACTGTGTCACCACTGGTAAGCACCACTGGTAAGCAGCTCAACAACTTCTGTCCAGCATTGCCTACATGACCCTCCCAGCTCATCGCTTGCAGTTAAAATATTTGCTTTGCATAGACAATCCATTGCTGCCTCATTACTTGTAGGTTAACATATTGCTTTGCCTGGACAATCCATTGCTGCCTCATTGTTAACTTTTTGCTTTGCCTAGACAATCCATTGCTGCCTCATTGCTTGTAGGTTAACATATTGCTTGCCTGGACAATCCATTGCTGCCTCATTGCTTGTAGGTTAACATACTGCTTTGCCTGGACAATCCACTGCTGCCTCATAACACATTCTGTTTTGCCTGGACATTACTTGCATTAAACTTGCCTCCCATTGCTTACATCGACCTTGCTGCACAAGCTATAGTCTCCCCACTACCCACAGCTTGTAATTTGCTTGTATTTTAACCTATACTTCATAGCATGTTGTCCCCTCTTACATGCGCCTGTAAGTCCTCATTGCTTGTAGGATTATATACGCTGCATAGCCCCCACCACTCCTCCCCTATGGCCCCTCATCACATTGTCCTTCTCTTCTTCATGCTCCCCAACTGCCTCCCCTCCTACCAGCACCCCCACTCCTCTCCCCCCCCCTCTCTCCCTCTACCTTCCTCACCTCTCCCTCCATTCTGTCTCCTAACATAGCATCTGCTCTTGAGCTTCATCACACCCTCCCCCTCAATCAAACAGCCCCTCTCTCTTCAAGACAACCCCATCCCCGCTTCCGTCATACTGCCTCCACTCTACCCCGCTTTCTACTACTCCTTCTCCTTCTCTCATCAGGTAATATCAACCCCAACCCTGGCCCCCCTTAATTTCTAAGACGAGTTCCTCACGTATCTTATCTAATCTCATCCATATCCCCCTCCTTTCCTTTCCCTTCCCACCCTCCCTCACTCATACCCCAATCACTCATCCAAACATATCAACCCCAACCATATCCCCCTCAGAGTCCAGTCTCACTCTGATAAAAGACCCTCACGTAACCTATCGAATCTCATCAATATTCCCCTTCACTCCCCTCTCAGTCCCCCTCCCTCATGTCCCTCGTGGAAGGCGAGGGTGCACTCATCCAGAGACACCCATCCGCACCCTGGCCCCTCTCAATCTCTGTATTACTCTGAAAATAGATCCTCACGTAATGGCCCCTCTCGACCTCGACCACTGTCTTACTCTGGAAAGAAATCCTCATGTAACTTGTCCAACCTTATCCACATCCCTCTCCTCTCCCCTTCCGCTCTCCCGTTCTCATGTGCCCTATGGAACGCATGCTCAGTCTCTAACAAACTCCCTTTTACCCATGATCTCTTTATCTCCAATGCGCTACACCTCCTTGCCCCAACTGAGACCTGGCTCCTCCCAGACGATACCGCATCCGCTGCTGCTCTCTGCCACAGTGGCTACCATGTCTCCCATACACCTCGATCCACTAGCCGCGGTGGTGGCGTTGGGCTTCTACTCTCTCCCTCCTGCCAATTCCAACCCCTCCCACTGCCCCAATCACACTCCTCCCTCTCCTTTGAAGTCCACTCCATTCACCTCCTCACACCACTCCCCCTCCGAGTAGCTGTTATCTATCACCCACCCAACAAATCCAAATCGATCTTCCTTACCGACTTCGACTCCTGGCTTTCCATCTTTCTGGATCCCTCCTCCCCCACTCTTATTCTTGGCGACTTTAACATTCACGTCGATAACCCCTCTGATCCCCATGCTTTAAAATTCCTCTCCCTCACTTCCACGTTTGACCTTCAACTTTGCTCCACTGCCCCCACCCACCTGCACGGCCACTGCCTTGATTTAATACTCTTCTCGAACTCCTCTCACTCAAACCTCCGCAACTCAATACTTCCCTCATCTGACCATCAGCTTTTAACCTTTGATATCCAGCTTCCATTGTCTCAACCTCATCCTGTCTCCTCCGAGCTATTTAGAAACCTACATAATATTGATGACCCTCTCCTCCACCATTTCTCCATCTCTTTCAACCATTATGTCCTCCAAATCCATTGACGATGCAGTAGCCTCTTATAATGCTGCACTATCCTCAGCTCTTGACACTCTTGCCCCATCCACCAACCGTCCTGTCAGATGCTCTGCTCCCCAGCCCTGGCTTTCAACCACTACCCGCTATCTTTGCATCTTTGCATCTGTGCCCGCTCGGCTGAATGTGCCTGGTCCAAATCCTGCTCCCATGAGGACCTTCTACACTTTAAATTCATGCTTGGCTCCTTCCAGTCAGCCATAGCACTTGCCAAACAAGAATACTTCATCCATCTGACTAACTCCCTAGCCTCTGATCCTCACTGCCTCTTTAATACCCTCAATTCTCTCCTCAAGGTGCCTCCACCCCCGGTCCCACCCTCCCTTTCTGCCCAAACCCTAGCTGACTACTTCCACGATAAAATCAACAAAATTACCCTCCAATTCCCCACTTCCTCTCTTACCTCCACCCCTCCCCAATTCTCCCCCCCCCATCCACACTTCCTCTACTATCCTCTCCTCTTTCCCTACAATCTCCGAAGAAGAAACCACACTCCTTTCCTCCTCCAAACCCACCACCTGTTCCTCTGACCCTTTCCCCACCCACCTCCTACACCCCATCTCCCCCACCGTTGTCCCCTCCATCTCTCATATTCTCAACCTCTCACTCTCCACTGCAACTGTCCTCAAAGACTTCAAACATGTTGTCACACCTCTCCTCAAGAAACCCTCACTCGATCCCACCTGTCCTTCTAACTAGTGACCCATCTCCCTCCTTCCTTTCATATCTAAACTACTAGAACGAGCATTCCACCGCTGCTGCCTCGACTGGGATCTGGCTTGGGTCCCCTCCTTTTCTTTCTCTTTACCCAATCCCTTGGCGCGCTCATCTCCTCCCATGGCTTTCAGTACCATCTCTATGCTGATGACTCCCAAATCTACCTCTCTACACCTGATATCTCTACAGCAATCCAGACCAGGATCTCTGCCTGCCTTTCTGACATCGCTGCCTGGATGTCTCACCGCCACTTGAAGTTTAACATGGCCAAAACCAAGCTCCTTGTCTTTCCCCCAATTCTTCCCCTCTTCTTCCCCCCTTCTCAGTCTCCATGGATGGCTCTACGATCCTTCCTGTCCCCTCGGCCCGCAATCTGGGGGTTATCTTTGACTCCTCTCTCTCATTCACCATACATATCCAACTCGTAGCTAAGACCTGCCACATCTTTCTCTACAACATCAGCAAAATCCGCCTCTTCCTTTCTGAACACACTACCAAAATGCTTGTTCACGCCTTAGTCTCCTCTCGCCTCGACTACTGCAACCTGCTCCTTGCCGGTCTCCCCGCGAGCCATCTCTTTCCCCTTCAATCTATACAAAATTATGCTGCTCGACTAATCTTCCACCAGTCTCGCCATGCCCACACTACCCCTCTCCTCAAGTCGCTTCACTGGCTCCCCATCCAATTCCGTATCCAGTTTAAACTTTTCCTGCTGACCTATAAATGCATTCACTCTGTGGCCCCTCAGTACCTTTCATCTCTCATTTCTCCCTACACCATCTCTCGGGAACTTCGCTCCCCCAACAAACTACTTCTATCTAAGCCTTTCACTCGCACCGCTAACTCCCGACTTCACTCCCTTCACCTTGCTGCACCTTACGCCTGGAACAGCCTACCTGTATCTATATGCCAGTCACCCTCCCTGGACCTCTTCAAATCCAGATTAAAGACCCACCTCTTCACTATCGCTTTCAGATCCTGACTTCTATCTGAAAGCAATAGTGAAGAGATGGGTCTTTAATCTGGATTTGAAGAGGGCCAGGGAGGGTGACTGGCATATAGATACAGGTAGGCTGTTCCAGGCGTAAGGTGTAGCAAGGTCAATTTACCTGACTCCGATCAATTTTCATGACCGATCTGAACTGTAATGACCATATTGTGCCTGAACCAACTTGACTAACGCTCTATACTGTCTCAACTAGATTGTAAGCTCGGACGAGTATGACTCCAACGAGCAGGGACTGTCTCTTGTATATGCACCTGTGCAGCGCTGCGTGTGTGGTGCTATATAAGTGCTAAATAGTAGTAGTAGTAGTAGAAGAGTGAAGCATAGCAGGTGACGATCCGATAAGAGAAGTGAGTTACAGAAGTTTGAGGGTAAGCAATTAGAGAAGAATACATGGTTGCGGCAGTAGCTTTGCTGGTGGGTAGGGGCAGTAGAACAAGCTGGATGATGAGGTAAGGGATAGCAGCTTTAAAGCATAACGGTCAGAGGGGTTATCAACATGAATGTTAAAATCCATGAGAATAAGGGAGGGGGGGGAAGATGAATCCATAAAGAAGGAAAGCCATGAGTCAAAGTCAGAGAGAAAGGTAGAGGTGGGCTTTCAGGGGGTCGATAAATAACAGCTAATCAGAGCTACAGTGTAACACATAAGAGAAAATATTCTTTTCACTCAATGCATAATCAAACTCTGGAATTCGTTACCGGAGGATGTAGTAAAAGCTGTTAGTGTAGCTGGGTTTAAAAAAGGTTTGGACAAGTTCCTGGAGGAAAGGACCATAAACCATTATTAAAAAGTGTAATAAAACATAACGTTTTACATAATAACAGACTCCTCAGTGAAGCAAAGGGTTACTTTAATTACATTCTTGCAAGAATGGATGCCTGACTGAGCAGACACCCCTATCCTCTGTTTCACAGTTCTTTTATAGTACAATAGGTCCTCTCCCTCTTCCAGCATGTCTATAATTCATTGGTTAATACTATCTCACTCCACTCCTTGCACTTCCGCACCTGTGGCAGGCTATGTGTTACTGGCCACGTAGCCTCTCCTTCTAGGATGCAGATATACAACAAAGGGAGTCAGAAAGCTATTACAAACAAAATTATATTACAGAGTGGTAGATGAGTGGAATACAAAAATTATATTATATTGTAAAAATAACATACCACATTTGTTTATATCAAACCCCTCCCTCTTTCTTTTTAGAGTTTTCTTGTTACTTTTTACACTTACTCTAGAGTTCCATAGGAAGCTTCTAATCTACATAACATCCTTCCTGACTATCTCGTCCCCTTTATTGTCTATTAATAACATTGCATCCATGTGCACTGGAGGTGATACAATCATTTGTTTAGTGCTTGCTGTTTCTATCAATCTTTGAGCTAGCCCTCTTAAACATGGTATTATGCAACACTCCACCGTAATTAATACTCCAGTTACAACAAATACAGAGGTAAATATGGATACTACCACCCCTTTCCACTTCCCAAACTATGACTCCAACCATCCCATTGAGAGAGGTAGCCGTACCTGAATTTTCTGCCATTTCCTCTGCCAAGGTAGTTAGTCCATGCAGGGTTTTAGTAATAGTGCCATCAGGGGCCATGCTATTGGGAATGAACGTACATTTCCCCCCCAACATCACACACACGCCCCCTTTTTCAGCCGCCATCATATCTAAAATCATTCGGTTCTCCCAGGCCATTCTGCTAGTGGTGTCCAATTGTTACGCGATCCCCTTTATTGCATCCTGGGTATAATTGATAAACCACTGTTGGTCATAATATATATAATTTATCCAATCTACATTTTTGTTTATTGCAATTACCCATAACAGGGATTCAAATCCAGCTGCAATCTGGTTTCGGGCTTTATACTCATCCGGAACTCCCCGAGGGACTCCTATTGCGTCTATATATATATATATATCCTGTCATCAAATGAGATTCCCAAGGTACTCCTCCTTTTCCTTTGTATTTGCCACTTGTCCTGTTCTGTGAATGCCAAGGTAAAAGGGACTGCCAATTGAACTATTGCACAAGTTCCTGACCATAGGGTGAGCCATATTGGTCTCAACATCCGTCCTCCACAGTACCATCACAGGTCTGCCCCAGGGATTACTAGGTTGGAGTAGTTCTTCTCTTCTCCTTCCATCCCTGTCAGGTTTAAGCTTAGAACACAGGTGTTCAGTTCCCTCACCTGGTAAGACAGGCAGAGTGATTTCCAAACACTGCTGAAAATGTGGGGGGAATTTTCACCTCCTTCAAGTCTGAAGGGGAAAGAGAAAACTCAATTACTTGCAACTTTCATTTCCCCAAGCCGTTTTTTCCTGATACAGAGATATGAAGTATCTTACTCTATTGGGATCTATATCCCACCTAAAGGGTAAGGGCACAATCTGTGCAATGGGCCTCCCAGAGGCACACCTGTAGCAATTGCTACAGTTGAGACTTCCTACGGTATATTTAACCCATTCCATCCAGGCGTTTACATCCCCATAACCCGTTTCCACCTCTAGAGTGTCCCTCACATCTTTAATCTCCACTATCTTGACTGCCTGAGGGTCCTTATTAGGTTCAAAGGATACACTGGGGAATGGAGTGGAGACCCGAGTCTGATTCGTGAGGGGTATTTTTATCCTCAGTCTTTCCAGGGGATCTTGCCCACTAATGTCTATTCCTAGTCCATAGGTCCCATCCACTGAGTCATCCCTTCCAGAGAGGGTGACCACGATGGGGTTGCAACTTCCTGGGTTACATTGCTAAATGCTGTGTTTCTTTATCATTGCTATTTTCTTTTGAACTGGGTGCCCCTTCCCCTCTGGGGAGACGCAGCCTCCATCCTCAGTGGTCCACCAAACTTGTGACCGCCAGTAACAGGGCATCCTGTACAAAGTGTCTGGGCACTCTCTGGACACATATACTTATGACTATTTCCCCACAACTTTTCGTAGTATCCCCCATCACAACTTAACACTTGGCAGGCATAAAATTCTAGGCTCACTGGTGCCTCTCCTTCTGGTACAGTTACAGTTACAGTAAATATGTTAGGGCACACCCTTCCCCATCATGTCTGTGTTTGTATTTGTTCATTCATCCATCCCTTTCCCCGTCCTATATCCCATGTCATTCCCCTTAACAGAGAAAGTGATCCCCCCACCATAGCAACACCATCCACTTTTCTTTGTCCATGTTATAATTTTTATTAGTCCTTTTTAACCAACCCCTCGCCTATTCTTCTGTTTTTCCTTGTTATTTTCAGGCACAGAGGATCATTAGTTCCCTGGATCTTCCATTGGTCATCTGAAGGAGCTTCGACCGGGCCTTTAATTCTTGTATAATGAGGCCAACCTTTTTCCGCAGTTCTTACAGCAGTCTCAGTACTTAGCAAGACCTGGAATGGGCTCTCCCAGTCTGGTTGCAATTTGGACTCCTTCCAGGATTTTATCAAGACTCATTGTCCTGGTTTGAGACCATGAACTGCAAACTCCAACGGGGGTGTTTGTGCCAACAGTCCTTTATTCTTGAGAACAGATAAAGAAGAGGACAGCCCAAGTATATATGCTTTAAGAAACTTATCTTTGGTTTCACACTGAGGAGGTTCCTTTAATTGTCCCATATAGGGTAATCCGAATAACATTTCGTAGGGGAACAATCCTAAATCTTTCCAAGGGGCTGTTCAGATTCTTAACAATGCTAAGGGCAAACACTTAGTCCAAGGTAATTTTGTTTCCAACATCAATTTGGCTTGCTGCTTCTTTATAGTCTGGTTCATGCATTACACTCTCCCTGAGGAGGATGGATGCCATGGAGTATGGCAATCCCAGGATACGCCCAGAGTTTCCATTATGTTTTGCAATACCTTGGCTGTGAAGTGACTTCCCTGGTCCGAGTCAATGTGACCTATCATTCCATATCTTGGAATGATTTGTTCCAAGACTATTTTTGCTACTCCTATTGCTGTGGCAGCTACCATAGGATATGCCTCCACCCATCCCGTCAAATGGTCCACTATTACCAAAGGTACTTCACTCGCCCAACCAGGGGCAACTCAGTGAAATCAACCTGTATACTTTGGAATGGACGAAGACCAGGGTCTCTATCTCCCTGTGGTTGTTTCCTAAGGACCTTTTTGTTTATTTTCTTACAGGTTATACACCTCTCACACACTTGCTTGGCTACTGTGTATATTCCCATATACCCATATTGCCTTAAAACCAGATCACACATTGCCTGTACACCCCAATGACTCCCTTGATGTAGAATGGCCATAATTTCTTTCATTGTTTGTTTACCATCTGCCTGCCATCAGGTAAAACCCATTTTCCCCCTTCAGTTTCTATTGCCCCTATAACTTCGAGTTGTCATTTTTCCCTTTCAGTAAATATGGGATTTGCTGCCTGACTCACTATTTCTGGGGTTAAATTGTACATAGGGGGTTAAGTCTTCCCCTAAGGCAGCTTCCTTAGCAGTTTCATCTGCTAATCTATTTCCTCTGGCTTCAAAAAAATTCCTTGCTTAATGACCATTTACATGCACCACGCTATTTCTTGTGGCAGCAGCAAATTCTTTAACACTTGCTGAATTAATTTATTTTGTTTAGTTGTGCTTGTATACCACTTTTCACCAGGTCAAAGTGGTTTACAGATATATGCTAACAGGCACCTTTTATTCCCTTGTCCCCAAAGGGCTCACAATCTAAGCGAACCTGAGGCAATGGAGAGTTAAGTGGCTTGTCTAAAGTCACAAGGAGTGGCCATGGGACTAGAGACCCCAGTCCCTCTGGCCTGAGGTTACTTGTCCCTATGTGGGAATTGAACCTCTGGCCCTCCAGCCTGAGGTAACCTGTCCCAAACACTGAGCCACTCCTCCCTCATCTTTTCTAATCTTTTCACTGTTTACGCATAAGTTAAGGATTTGTCATAACCACCCTTCGTCCGTGCCAAATTTCAGCCAGAAGACTGCAGGTGACATTATGATTTCTTTTGTCCATGTAAAACAGCATAAAATACTTGCTTTATCCTTATTCTTAGTGTGTTCATTACTCTGCCAATTCTTCAACATCCTCCCTAATGAACTGTCTGGAGGAATGTCCCCAGGACCTGTATTGCCAGCCCCGTCCTTACTCGAGTTTTCTTTACAATTCTTAACAACCATTGAGACCTCCTTCACCAATATGCCTTTTACTTTGTCTCTCTCCGGCCACACTCTTCGCGGATGTGTCGGAACCATGGATTGAGACTCCACACTCACTTTGTGTCTAGGACACGTCTCATACACACAACAATTTGTCTCGATACCCTACCACCAAGGCAATACTTTACAGTCTTGTTTCTTACTTTGGTCCGTGCATGGAGTTGCCTGGTTGACGCGTTTGTGCCTGCTTAATACCTGGTCTGCTTCACTGAGTCTGTATTGATTTTTCCTTCATGGTCTCAGGATTTTGCTGTCAGTATGCTGTAAGAGCCCCCGTTGTCGATATACAAGGCTGTTGAACTCAACGGGATGCGTCTTCCCATCCTCAGCAGTGGTGGTCTCCTCCAGTGATGACAGATTCCCGGACGAACCCCCAATCTGTAATAAAACATAACCTTTTACACAATAACAGACTCCTCAGTAAAGCAAAGGGTTACTTTAATTACATTCTTGCAAGAATGGATGCCTGACTGAGCAGACACCCCTATCCTCTGTTTCACAGTTCTTTTATAGTATAAATAAAAATGTATTCTAAATGTGCATTTGTCTCATGCTACCTCCATACCTTAGCAAGCATGACCCCTCATCCTTTTCAGTGTGTCTGTCCTTAACCATTCATGGGTCCAGTCACCATCAATAAATGGTTCCTGGAGTATTTTTGCATTTGCTATTTGTTTTAACTTGTCTTCTGATCTAATTCCTTGAAGAGTTTTTTCTCTTGCTTTCTGTTGCTTCCTTCCCTATGGCCGTTGCTGAATTCTCACCCATCTCTTCTGTCCTTTGGAATGCTCGTCCAAGTTTAATAATGTAGACAGATTCTGGACTTTTATTTTCATATTTCAGTACTTTCTATATATCTGGATCTGAGGATTTTGTTAAGTAGGCCTGAAAGTTTATGATAGCAGCTTTTTTCTAGGGATGTACAGTCTCAGCATACACTGGTTCTTATAAATTCCTCATGGGAATGGAGATGTTTTCTTGTTCATACATCCAGTTTCTCAAGATTTTTAAGGAGCCAGTTGACAATCCCAAAGCTATCTGAGAGTACAGCTGATTAATGGCTTGTATTTTATTCCTTGATGTTAAAGCATTTTTCAAGAACGACTTTAATCTCCTGTAATAGATTTTGCTGATCTTTTCTCTGTTTGTTTGGGGCTTTTTGCTTCATTGTTGCTCCTTCCTCTACTCCTAGGTATTTGATATGTCTTCCTGTTCAAGTTCCTTGATGTCACAATCCTCAGTCAGAGAGATGTTTTCCATTTTGCTCAGTTTTCCTCTAGGTTGCCTTAGCACATTTCTCAAGGCCAAAATTCATCTTGATGTCTCTGAGAAGCTTTTCACTACATAGAGTTGTTCTACTAATTGTTGTTTATGGGAACTGTAGTGCTTCAGGTCATCTACAAACAGTTAGTGTAATGTTATTTCTGGATTTTTACTATCTTTAGAATTAAGGGGTATGTTTACTAAACAGTGCTAACATCGCAGCGGCGATGTTATTGCATGATAAACTGTGCGATAACGTCACTTATCGTGCGATAATGTCTCCGGCGGCATTAAGGCACACAGAGGGTGGAGTAAGACTCCCCAGAGGGTGGAGATAAGGAGTCAATGGGCAGAGAGTGGGCGGGGAGAGGCTCCAGGTACACTAACGCTGTGAAATCAGGATCTGAAAATTAACACCAGTGAAAACCTCACGTTAGAGGCACATTTGCAAGAGAGAGAAACCATTTCAGTCAGCAATGTACAGCAAAGCCAGGGAGACCAAGAAAAGTGATAGTAGTGATACATGTGCAGCAACAGCATAGTGCCCAAGTACGAAAGGGCACTATGGTGAGGCTGCAAATGGGGTACAGGGGGCTGCAGGTGGGACATGCAGTGGGGCAGCTGGGACACAGAGTGGACTAGGCAGATGCCTAGGTGACACATAGGAATGTAGAAACAGAAAACCAGCAAGACAGCAACTGACCAAGGGCAAACATGTCCACGAGTGTGTGTCCCAAGTGCCACAATGGACATTACCCAACATGTACCCCAAAGGGCACATAACATTGGCAAGCGGTGCCGGGGGAAGCGTGGATGTCTATGCAGGCACTACTACCCCATATCATGCACCATAGGCAGCCGCCTACGGCACACTGGATGGCCTGGAACTGCGCACCACCAGTACCCCTGGCATAAGGGCATGTCAGCATGGTGGCAGAGGGGTGCTGGTGGTGGAGGGGGAAGTGGCATCTGCCCAAAGCAGACCAAGGCCAAGCCCTGTTTAGGTGGGTGCCATGCACTGTAACAGACAAGGTCTGTCTGATGAACAGTCATGGTATCCCCCCAGGGAATGATCTTCCTCTGTGACAACAGTTTGGTGCAGTACACACAGCCAGTATATTCAGGGCAGAAGGTCACAGGTTCAAGTCCCAGCTGTGGCTCCTGCAGACCATGTCCCTATATTTTACCCAGTACTAAACCGTGGTAATAAAGACAGAACCTTTATTGCAGATAAAATAAACATGCCATAAATGCTTATATTTTACCCTGCAGAGCACATACACCATAAACCTGTGCAATCCCTAGAGCAGAGTTTCCCAACTGCAGTCCTGGAGGGCCAAACACCATTCAGGTTTCATGCTGTCCCTAATAAATATGCCTGTGATGCATTTGCATGCACCACCCCCATTGTATGCAAATATATTCATGCATATTCTTTAGGGACAGCATGAAAATCTGAACCGTGTTTGGCCCACCAGGACCGGAGTTGGGAACCTCTGCCCTAGAGCAACAGCCAACAGGGGCACAAACACCCACACCCACAGGCTCCACTATCCAACAGCTCATGGAGAGTCAGACTGTTGGGCCCTGCGCGGAGCAGCATCTACCAATACTAGCACCTGCATACCTTAGCAATGCCATCTTAAATTTGGAAACACGTTCCACATATATCAAAAGGTTGCTATGATTAATGTCAGATAACAAATCCTAAGTTAAACACAATTTGTTGACAGAAATTCATCATAGCAACCTTTCTGATATCTGTGGAGTGTGCTTCAATTCTTGATTCTGACAGTGTTTACCACCCCGGGGAGTGACCCTAACAGTATTGAGTACCATAGCAATGCCTGCACTGTGTCCAGGACTGGTGTGGCGGCCAGGGCTGACAACCACCTCTATATTTGCACAATGCTGAAATAGGTGTGGGAATATGTGTATGTCTATCCAGTGTTTTGTGGCTGCCTACACCTTACTGAGCACACAATGCTTGCACTGTTTCCAGTGTTAGCTTGCCAATGTGCATAATGAGGAGCAAAGTGCTGTGGGTATGGCCTGGACAGGGCAGCCTGGGCAGGATGCATCTGCACAGGGCATAGGGCAATGGCTGGGACATTGTAGTGCCCAACCCCCACCTGCACGGACAGGGTGGCCACAGCATGTCATGCTGGGGGTTCACTCTCACCCTGACTGAGCAGTGACCATGGCATGGCTAGGTTCCCCCATAGTGCTATACACTATTTCTCTCAAGTGATATCTATGAGTTCCCTTTTCTGGGACCCAATCACTGATATACCTGCTTGGTGTGTGTACTCATATGTACACAGTTCCTCCAGGAATATGCATTATGTACTAGCTAGCAGACTCTCTGCAGTTAGCATGTGTAAGGCTGGAACGCCTTGCAGGGTGCAGTGGGTGAAGACCGACTGTGCCCTCTGCTGGTGAATGTCAGATAGTGCTGCGGGGGCAGCTGAGCTTTTCCTGGCCTACTGCCTGTCTGCCAGTGCCCTATGTGATGCATACAGATCTGCATTGACAGCGCTGTAGGGTGCCTATTCCCCAGCAGGACTGGGGTTGATGGTCCCCTCTACTGCCACCATTGCAGAGATGTAGAATGTGGATCTGTTGGTGGGAGATCCTGTCCCCCACCCTGACCCACAGAGGGCAGGTTGGGTGGTGGTACATAAACCGCTTTTGGGTCCAAACACCACCCTTCTCTTATAACATGTGACCATGACAACCACACAGGATATGCACTATTCTGGGTGCATCATAGGCCACAAGGGCTAGACGTGACTGGGAAATACAGATGGACACAGGTGTATCCTAGGTGTGTCTGCAAGGACTACCTATCATACATTGGCACTGATGGGGACCTGCAGCACAGCCTATCTCAGCCAAGCCAGGTGCTGTGGACCTGGTGCTGGGTGCCCCACCTCACCCTCAGGGTAAGCACAGGCACCGCACAATGTCACGGTCTGTAGCTACTCTGTGCCAGTAACACACATGGTCAGTTCCCCCTACCAGGCTGGGGTTCTATAGAGGCACATACCCCATCTTGTGATCAGATGTAGGCTGCTGATCTGCATGTGCAGTGCATCATGGGTACGGGTGGGTTATCCTATCCTGGTAGCCATAGCAGACAGTTTGTGTGGTGACCTGCAGTCTTTCTGTAGCCAGCCGGCGTTGTGTTAGATGCTATAGAGACGTAGCCCACTGGTTACTTCAATGACTGCGGAGGCAGAAGTCATGGGTTTGATTCCACAGTGTTGTTATTTAATAAGGCTGTCTGAGGCGTTTCCTTTTAATTTAAATCAGTGCTGCCAGCAAAAACACCCTCACAGTGCCGTAGCCTAAGGCACCATATAAAGTGCCCCATAGGGCACATTATAAGGTGCCTTGGCGGACAGGGCACTTTATAATGTGCCCTATGGGGCACCTTATAGGGCACCCTATAGGGTGCCTTATGAGGCACCTTAGGTTACAGCCCCGTGAGGGTATTTTTGCTGGCAGCACTGATTTAAATTAAAAGGAAATGCCTCAGACAGCCTTCTTACATAACACCACTGCGGGATCGAACCCATGACCTCTGCCTCCACAGTCATTGCAGTAACCAGTGGGCTACATCTTTATAGCTTCTAACACTGTGCTGGAATGAACTTAGGGTTAACGCGAATTAACATGCCATGGCGCCCACTATCGCACGATACTGATTCCTTGCAACCTTCCCTCGGAACTGCCCACTACCTTATATGACATTCTTCACATTAATGCTGCAACTAGCGCCGGTAACATTAAGACGGTTTAGTAACATACCCCTAAGGTTAAATCCTTATCCCAAAGAGTTGATAAGAATACTCAGTTTATTAAGCACCATAGAAAACAGATGTGACGACAGGTAGTCTCCCAAAATCTTCCTTGCTGGATCTTGCTGTTGGGAATTAATGGACTGCCCATCTTCATATTTCAGAGAGTGTGGTTTGCCACATTTTCATGGTACACTTGATACACTCAGTGAATTCGGGTTTTATTTTGTATATTTCAAAGCAAATTATCATCCAAGAGTGTGGGATTCTATCAAAAACACCCTTTGTGTGGGTAGCACAGAGATGTGTACCCTCTCTTAAATTGTACTGCCTCCCTGGAGCATGGGGTATGCCATCAGCCACTGGAGGACAGGGCAATGGATATTCTCTGTGGACAATGGCATGGATTTTCAGGCATAAGTTGGGAGAGAGGCAGTGACACCTACATAGTATGCATAAGATGACCTGTGTGGCAGGCAATTCCCCTGAACATAAGTTAAAAGTGCAAATATTAGTGCCACATCAGTGTGGTCATAGTGCCTGGTGTTGGCCATGCCAGAACATCTTTGCCTGCTACCTGTTTTGATATCCCAAACCCCTACATAGGTAGCATCACTTGACCACCTGCTTCTTTACACCTGTGGACTATGAAGTGTGCTGCCACATCTAGAAGTCAATCATAGCACATCATATTCAAGAGATATAACTTCACATCACACATAACTCATATGAATACATTGGAGATCATTCAGAAACATAAATAGTCTGCCTGGACATGCAGGATAGACGTTATTCTTATGGAAACATCTAGACACATATTCTAAAACCAAGCGGCCCTGCATGTACATGGCGCTAAAACTGGAATCTCAGTGTGGCAGGAGGGGCGGAATGGGGGCATGGCAAGCCATGGACACCTATAAAGCATATTCAGGGAAGGCCCGTGTATGTCCTGAGTGCATCCCGCAGACACCCATATTATACTAGCAGCAAGGTTAAGTAACAATAAAAAACACCACTGTTGTGGTTGTTAAGTGCCATCAAGGCAGTGTTGACTCCTAGCGACCCTCTGGATAGTTGACTTCAATTTTGTTCGGTCTTCAGCCAAGTGACTCATTGATAGAGTGGTATCTATAGCTGCTGTTATTGTATTGATCCATCTCATTGCCAGCCTTCCTCTTTTATGGTGACCTCTACCTTGCCAAGCATTATGTCTTTCTCCAATGACCTCTCTCTTCACATGATGTATCCAAAGTATGAAAGTCAAAGTCTTGTCATCTGAGCTTCTAAGGAAAGCTTAGGTTGATCTCCTCTAGTACTGACTGGTTTGTTCTTCGGGCAGTCCATGATATTACACAGTATTCATCGCCAGCATCATAATTCAAAGGCATTTATTTTTATTTTATTTTTATATATATTTATATACCGCATCTTCCAAAGTTCAGTTGCGGTTTACAGTGAACAACAATTAACAAAGTAAATTTGTTTTACAGGGAACGTCATATTATAACAGAACATCCATATGAAAATACCATGGCCAGGACAATTCAAATCTTGGTATGGAGAGAAACATCTCTGCTCTTAAGAATTTTGTCTAGGTCCTTCATAGCCATTCTACCAAGAGCAATATGTCATCGGATTCCTTGACTGCTAGTACTTTCTTTATTGTTTGTTGATCCAAGTAAGTTAAAGCTGTCAACTATTTCAATTTCTTCTCCATCAATGATGAACTTATTCATTTTGCCAGTTGTCAGGATCTTTGTCTTCTTAACATTAAGATGCAGACCCATTTTAAGACTATATTCCTTGATCTTGAGAAGCAATGTTTCAAATCATCTTCACTTTCAGCCAGTAATATGATATCATCAGCATAGCGAAGGTTGTTGATGAGTCTTCCACCAATCTTCACACCTCCGTTGTCTTCCTACAGTCCTGCTTCTCTGATAAATTGTTCCGCATATAATTTAAAGCAGTAGGGAGAAAGCACAGTTACTTACCTGTAACAGGTGATCTCTGGGAACAGCAGGAATTAGTCCTCACATATGGGTACGTCAGAACCGACGGCGCCTGCGCGGGAAAGCTCCCCAGCTTCCTAGAATGGAAGCTTTTGGGACCTCGCACTGCACATGCGCGCTGCCTTCCCGCCTTCCTGAACAGCTCTCCTCAGTTTCGAGTTTATAGCTGAGACAATAGAGAGAGGACAGGAAAACAGATAGATAGAAGATACAACTCCTAGGGGAGGTGGGTGGGTTGTGAGGACTAATTCCTGCTGTTCCCAGAGATCACCTGTTACAGGTAAGTAACTGTGCTATCTCCAGGAACAAGCAGGAATAAGTCCTCACATATGGGGACTCCCTAGGTGAGATGCCTGGGAGATCCCCCTCCAAGGGTTCGCCATCTTCGTATGGATCTCAGGCATCCATCCTGGGAAGGTGGGCAGGAGTTGTCTAAGAATGGAACAGGTGTTTGAGGACAGCCTGGCCAAACAAGGCATCCCGGCGGGAGTCCTTGTCCAAACAGTAATGGGCTGTAAAGGTATGAACCGAGGCCCAGGTAGCGGCTCGACAGATCTGATCAATGGAAACAGAGTGCAGATGAGCCATAGAAGTTGCCATGGCTCTCACATTGTGAGCTGTGACATGGCCTTCCAGAGAAATGTTTTTACTCTGGTAAGCAAAGGAAATACACTGAGCAATCCAATTGGAAAGTGTACGCTTGGAGACTGGAAGTCCCAAATGTGAAGGATCAAAAGCCACGAAAAGTTGAGAAGACTTTCGATGTGGCTGAGTCCTATTAAGGTAAAAGGCTAGAGCTCTTTTACAATCCAGAGTATGAAGGTTCCTCTCTGCACTGGATGCATGAGGAGCCGGAAAAAAGACAGGTAGATATACCTCTTGATTAAGATGAAAAGGCGAGACCACTTTGGGCATAAAGTGGGGATTCGTCCTAAGGACCACCTTGTCATGATGAAATCTTGTATAAGGTGGATTAGCCACTAGAGCCTGCAGTTCGCTGATGCGGCGAGCGGAAGTGACTGCAATTAGGAATAGTACCTTCCAGGAAAGAAATTTCAAGGAGGTAGAAAATAACGGCTCAAAAGGTGGCTTCATAAGCTGACCAAGCACTAGATTCAAATCCCATGCGACCGGGGGGGGTCTGATGGGAGGTTTAGTGAGAGTCAGGCCTCTCATGAATCTTGCAACAAGAGGATGAGAGGAGATAGGTTGTCCATTTATAGGTTTCAGGGATGCTGAAATAGCACTTAAATGGACTCTTACAGAATTCGTCTTAAGGCCTGCATTAGAAAGATGCAGGAGATAGTCTAAGAGGGAATTCAAAGGAAGTGCCAGAGGGTCAAGGCCCTGCTGAGCACACCAAATGGAAAAACGTTTCCATTTGGAAGCATAAGACCGCCTCGTGGAAGGTTTCCTAGAGGCATGAAGGATATCTTTCACAGGTTGAGAAAGATTAAAGTCTTGAAGACTTAAGCCTTCAGTAACCAAGCTCGGAGATGTAGGGATTTGGGGTTTGGGTGCCACAAAGTCCCCTCCTCCTGAGACAGAAGGTCTGGTGCAGCTCCTAAGTCCAGGGAGGATCCCTGGGAGAGCTGTAGAAGCAGAGGGAACCACACTTGGCGTGGCCAGCGTGGAGCTATGAGGATCATAGAGCCGTGATCTCTCTGGAGTTTGAATAGAGTCTTGGGAATCAGCGGAATGGGTGGAAAGGCATATAGGAACGCCTGACCCCAATGGAGGAGAAAGGCGTCCGTGGCCTGAGCTTCCTGACACGGAGTCCTGGAACAGAACCGGGGAAGTTTGGCATTCCACGGACTTGCAAAGAGGTCTATGTCCGGGGTCCCCCATTCCTGAAAGATTCTGCTTATCTGGTCCACGTGTAGGGACCACTCGTGTGGCAGCAGAACTCGACTGAGCCTGTCTGCTCGAGAGTTTTGAACTCCTGGAAGATACACTGCTAGCAGATGAATTTGGTGCTCTCTGGCGAAGGCCCATAATCTGAGAGCTTCGTTGCAAAGCGACAGAGAGCCCGTCCCTCCTTGTTTGTTTATGTAAAACATGGCCACCTGATTGTCTGTCTGAACCAGGACAGTCAGGTTGGCAAGGAGGGTATAGAAGACCTTGAGGGCAAGGTAAATTGCTCGCAGTTCCAGGAGGTTGATATGAAGGGTGGCCTCCTGTGGAGACCAAGTGCCCTGAGTGGAGAGAGTTAACAGATGGGCTCCCCACCCCAATTGGGAGGCATCTGTTGTGAGGGTTGCTTGGGGTAGCAAGGGCTGAAAGGGAGCCCCCAACAACAGATTCTTGGTGGATATCCACCAATGGAGGGACCAAGACAGACGGTTTGAGGTTTGTATTTGGTCTGAGAGTGCTCCCGACGCCTGAGTCCACTGGGTGGCCAGGGTCCATTGAGCTGCTCTCATATGAAGACGAGCATAGGGCACCACATGTACTGTGGAGGCCATATGGCCCAGGAGGCGTAGCATTTCCCTGGCTGTCAAGTGAGTACTGGACTGGGCTTGGGAGGCCAAGCTCAGCAGACGCTGACCCCGAACCAGTGGAAGGTAGGCTCTTGCAGTGGTAGTGTCCAACTGGGCCCCTATGAATTCTAGAGACTGAGTAGGGCTGAGTTGAGACTTGGGAAGGTTTACCACCAGTCCCAGATACTGCAGAAGGCTCCTTGTGCGGTCTAGGGAAATCTGGGCCTGCGACTGAGTTGGAGCTCGAATGAGCCAGTCGTCCAGATATGGGAATACGAAAATCCCCATGCTTCTGAGAAATGCGGCTACGACTGCCATGCATTTGGTAAAGACTCTTGGGGCAGAGGCGAGACCGAAGGGAAGTACTCTGTATTGGTAATGACTTCCCCTGACCAGAAAGCGAAGATATTTTCTGTGGGATGGATGGATGAGTAGATGTGTATACGCATCCTGCAGGTCTAGAGAACAAAGCCAGTCCTGACTCTGAAGGTATGGAAGGAGAATGCCCAAAGAGAGCATTTTGAATTTCTCCTTGTACAGAAATTTGTTCAACTCTCTCAGATCTAGGATTGGTCTGAATCCCCCTGTCTTCTTTGGAATGAGAAAATAGGGGGAGTAGAAACCTGACCCTTGTTGATGAAGAGGAACCTCTTCTATGGCCCCTTGGGCAAGCAGAGAAGAGATCTCCCGATCCAACAGGGCTAGGTGAAGTTTGTAACCCTCTCGGATGATAGAGAGGGTCCATTGCTCTGTTGTGATTTGTTCCCATCTGGGAGCAAAGTGAGCTAACCTTCCAGGTATGGTGAGAGGTTCTGGTTGGTCCAGAACCAGGAATGGCAAGTTCTCTAGGGGCAAGTCAAAACCCCTGAGGGGGTGGAGCCTGTTGAGCTGCAGTAGCTGCTGCAGGCTTTGCTCTTGCTTGTTTCGTTTGCTGACGTTTAGCCGCAAAACGAGGTTGAGAAGATTGCTGGCCAGTATTGGAAGCATATCTAGCCTTCTTATAATAAGGCCTCTTGAAAGACTTCTTCTTAGTGGGAGTAGAAGTGGACTTAGAAAGTCTCTCTAAGGTGGCATTTTCAGCGTCCATTTGAGTGGCTTTAACTTGCCACTCTGCACCGAATAAGTTCTCACCTGTACAGGGCAGATTCCGTAAGCCATCTAGAACCCAGGGTTCCAGATCAGAAGCCTGGAGCCAAGCCAGACGTCTGGCTGCAATAGCAATGCCAGAAGCTCTGCTGGCTCCCTCGAAGGAATCAAAGGCAGCTCTGTTGGAGAACTTAGAAACATCTGAAAGTTGTTTCACTACAGAAAGGAAGTCCTCCTGTTTATCCTCAGGGATAAAGGGGGCAAAATGCCGCACTTTCTTGGCAAGTTCCCCTAGGAACATGCCCATATAGAGGCTGTAGGAATTAATCCTGGCTATAAGCATACTAGCCTGGAAGATTTTCCTACCAAAAGAGTCCAGTGTCTTACATTCCCTTCCTGGAGGTGTAGAAGAGTGCCTTTTAGTACTCTTGATCTTTTTCATTGCAGACTTTACCACAATGGAGTGGTGAGGCAATTGAGTTTTCTGAAAACCAGGAGAAGGAGGGACCCGATACATGGTGTCCAACCTACGGGAAGAAGGAGACAGAGTTAAAGGGTTCTCCCAGAAATCCATCAATTGTTCCTGAAGGATTTCATGGATAGGCAGGGTAACTGCTTCTTTAGGAGACTTAGAGTATCCTAAAATATCCAACCTTTTTGACCTTGGTTCCCTTTCAGAGGAGGTAGTGATAGAAAGGCCTTTAGCCATTTCTAAAATAAAGTCCTGAAAGGACAAATCCTCTGGAGGAGACATTCTCCTTTTTGGAGAAGAAGGTTCCTCAGGAAGGTCAAGGGAGAGCTCTGCAGACTCATCAGAGGAGCCAAAATCCTCAGAGGAATCGGTATATTCTCTAGTTTCCTCCAACGCACGATACGCATACCGATCGGTATCGACATCGGGCGTACCGGGTATGGAAGCGGTATGGAGCGAAAGCCCATACGGTACCGATTTGCGTTTAGAAGAGGAAGGCCTGGGTTCCGGCATGGCGGACGATACCGGAACCGGGCCCGGAACCGCTGGAAGCGGTACCGATGGCGTTGCAGCTTTAATGAAAGCCATGACGGCCTGCTGCATGGATTGGACAGTATCGCCCATAGACGCCACGGCTGCCTGGATGTCGGTACCGGTATGGGCCGGTACCCCAGAGCAGTCCAACAGGTGATCTGTCGAGGCCGTGCCATCGATGTCAACCTGTAGCCCCTGAATTGGCGTTTTGGAAGGCAGAGCTTCCCGCCGGGGCTGTTTGGCTGGGGCAGGGTCCTCAAAACTAAGAGCCTCTCGATGCTTTGAAGGAGATTTGCCCTTTGAGGACTTGCCCACAGAAGGTTTGGTTACCTGAGATCCATCCGGAGATGATGACCTGGATGACTGTGATGTTGGATTCTCTGAAGCAAACAGCACATGGAATTTGTTGGCCCGGTTCTGCAGCCCACGCTTAGACATTTGGGAGCAGGAAGGGCAGTCCGGAATGGAGTGGTCAGGCCCCAAACATTTAAGACACCATTCATGGGTGTCTGTGACTGATATTACAGCAGTACACTTGGTACACTTCTTAAATCCAGGGGCTGGCTTCTCCATGTGGAGAATTCAAGTAGGCCTGAAGGCCTAACTGAAGTGACCAAGTGCTGAAAAATAATAAAAGAAAAAGAAAATAATTTTTCAAGAAAGAAAAAGGAAGACCGGCGATACCGGTATCGGTATGGGAAGGCAGGTACGCGGTCTAAAGAAACAAAACTACTAAACTACAATTTCTTCAGCGGTGACAGGATACACGACCTGCTGGCTCCGCGGAAAAAGAGAAACTGAGGAGAGCTATTCAGGAAGGCGGGAAGGCAGCGCGCATGTGCAGTGGGAGGTCCCAAAAGCTTCCATTCTAGGAAGCTGGGGAGCTTTCCCGCGCAGGCTCCGTCGGTTCCGACGTACCCATATGTGAGGACTTATTCCTGCTTGTTCCTGGAGATAGTATGTAGCCTTGTCATACATCTTTGCTGATTTTAAATCATTGTTTCTCCTAGTTTTATTCAGTGTTGCTTCTTGATCAATGTAAAGGTTGTGCAAGAGAACGATCAGGTGTTCTGGTATTCCCATGCTTCTTAATGTGGCCCAGAGTTTCTTATGGTTTACACAGTCAAATACCCCTACAGACAAATAAAGCACTGCAATAACCTTTATTCTGACAATGTTGGCAGTTGCTGTGTGTGCTAACAGGGCCATTCTGTGTTTCCTTAACAATTGCTATGATCAGAGGGATGGGAATGTAGATGTAGGGATGGTATGTGGGTTAGTAAGAAGCAGAATCACATTTCACTGAGAAATGCAGATCAGAAGTGTTGTCCTGAGACACCATGCTATTATGTATTACCAGCAGTTATGTATAGATGCAGGGAATGGTTTTGACAGAGCTATGTTATATCTGACTGCAAGCAAATATGTTTTTGTGTGTGTGTGTGGTGTGAGGGCTGCAGGTATACTGATCAGCAACCTGAGGGCACCATGTATGTCTGGCCAGTACCTGGACCGTAGGGCTGACCTCAGCACGACCAAATGCTGGAGTACATGGGCAGTATGTTCTGCAACACTGCTCTGCCTCAATAGAGCAAAGCACGCCCCTGTTAATGGTGGGGGATCCTTGGAATAGGGGCATGCTGCAGTGCAAACAGCATAAATACATATCCAAATGCACAGAGGTCTTTAATACGGTGCACATTTGTTGGGACAGATAATGGTGATTTTGGGCATGTACTGCTGATGTTTACTCTGTTGCATGTGCTCATCCTGATGGGTTCCTAACATTGACAGGGCCGTGTGTTGACACGTAGCTGTAGAGATTCATTTCAGTGTTATATGGCCCATTCTTGGCATTCAAATTCTGCAAGTATAATATCTAGTTGATAAGTGTATCAATATGCTCTAACCAGTAAGAACACCACTGTAAATACTCTAAATAGCTTCAGCAGTCCAGCTTTGTACTGTTTATTTTAGTTATTTATTTAACTGTATTTATATCCCGCTTTTCACCGGGATATAAATACAGAGCTCCATGTAAATAGTTTGAGGGTTACCCTCAATTCAACTGTTCTATGTATAAAGTTCTGTAACTGTTACTGTTCATTGTTATAATGTAAACCGCTCCTGATCTCTGGAAGGAGCTGTATAAAAATGTAATCAAATAAATAAAATTAATAAGGTATTCATCAAATGCCATGTAGGTGTTGTGGCAGGGTCTGTCAGCACAACTATCTCATTTTCCATTAGCTTTTACACTTGCTTAGGTGCACTTAGATAACCTTATAGTGTTATGGGCATGCAACAAGTGTGTGTGTAGTCTGGTTTACATGAACATTTCTGTTTCATCAGTCTTACTGTGTTGTTTTCATGAGTACAACACTGTCAGTGTGAGCACCAGCCTAAGCGATGTACATTTTTCCAGCAGAAGCACAGCTGCACAGAGACAGGATTCATTGGAAACACTTTGGCACACAACCTGACTGTGATACCCAGGCTATCATCATATCAGGCCAAACAGCGAGCTAATTATAAGATAGAAATATATTAGTCACGTCCTGATAGAGCATATAAAACATCAGTCATGCTCATTTATTGTATATAGTTAAAGGGCACATGCACCTCGTACTGTTTGATCTCATCAATGTAAATACTTTTTGAGCCCATCAATGTAAATAGTTTCAGATTGCTTAGTTCAAAACCAGTACATGGAACAATGTAAATTGTTACATTATATTCCATGTACCTGAAAATGACTGTTAGTGTACTTTTCAGACCTTCGCTGCTTGTAAACCACGCTGGATCATATGGAAAGTGTGGTATAAAAATGTTTGTTAAATAAATAAAACCTATGTTTTCAGAATAGAGTGCATGGGAACATACAGGCCCTTTGCTGCATATACCTGTGTCCCATTATAGCAGCAAGGGCCCATGTTTCCCCACATGTGTTTTTCCCCAGAAGCATATATCTCACAATTCCAGAAACATGGATGTGTCTATATCTGCGGTTTCAGAATGGGGTCTATAATGTGCCCGTTTTCAATGCAGACATTTCTGCCAGCCACACATGGATGTTATAGAATCACGCTTATAGAGATGAGGTTAGCTCTCAGAGATTAATGCAGGAGCCATGTTTATTATAGGTGTAAGCACAATGAACCCATACCAAAATACAAAAGTATTAGTCATAGTGAGACAAGTTAGACAACATTACAATGGCTCTGGCCCCCTGCCCCTATATACATCTTACAATAGGTTATGGGGGCCTGGTGAGAATATTCTATGAGACCTATTCAGATGAATGACTACCCCATGAGTGCATCTCTCAGACATGTATGACATTGGGAGAACCAGTGTTCACTAAAAACTCCTACAGATGCTTAGGGACTACCTTAGGCAAAGTAGATCACAGCACAATTATCAGCCATAAGCCAGTGATTTTACAATTAACCATGTTGGATAAACAAGTATAATCTGCTTATAAAATGGCCAATAAACACATTATCTTCCATGCATGTACACATCTGTACCCCATTTCAGAAAGAACCACATGTAAATTGCCGGCATGCAAATACTGTCCAGGTATAAAACTAGAAGATATACATAAAACAGTCCATTTTAGGAGCACTATGATTTGTGTCTATTCTCAACAACCATGTTACCAAAGCCTAAGGTCCTCTCTAGGAAAGACAATTTCAGTCAGAGGAAGGTAGAACTCAAGATCATAAAGGTTCTATGGTTTTTTTTTTTCATATCTCTGTAATTTTTGTGCTTCTGCTGTTACTTTCAATTTATTATGACTTTTATGCTTTTCTTCTATAATGCGGCTGGTTTTGCCTATATACAATTGGCCACAGCTGCTCAGAATTTCATAAACTCCAGCAGTTTGGAATAGGGAGATTCTATCCATCACTGTTGTGAGAGTGGATGCCAGCTTCTGCAGCACACAAACATGCACTCAGCTCACATTCAGCCTCCTGAGCAATCATCGATGCCATCGGACACAGACTACCTCAGGGTTCACAAAGAACCCAGCCGAATGGACTCTGCTGAACTAGCAGCAAGGAACTAAGCCCCTCACTCACTGCCCACATCATCACATAGGATATCTCGGCTCCATAAAAAACAAAAACTCCCAAGACATAGCTGAAACAGACTGCAGCACACATACATGCACCCGGTTCACTTTCAGTCTCTCGAGCAATCATCAATGCCATCGGACAGAGACTACCTTAGGATTCACAAAGAACAAAGCACAAAGGACTCCCTTCCCTTAGTGCTCACATCACACGTTGTCTCCTGGCTCCATAAAAGACACAAACACCCAAGATGCATCTGTGCCTGGCAAGCCCACACCTGAGGGCCTTGCCGCATGGCCCTTAGGTGTGGGCAGCAACAGCCGCCAAACAAACCAGCCACAGATCACCACAACGACCATCACAAAACTACAAGGTGACCCCACACCCTGGAGATAACCCCAGATGGTGCCACCAAAAGCAGCATACACAACCAACAGATACACTCAACAACTCTGAGAAACAGAAACTGCAATGATGTAGACCCTACTCCACACCGAACAAACAAAGAAAAAAAAAAACAGATCTGTGCAAAAACACATTCAGGCTCAAAACCTCTGGACACAACTGAAACATGCTTCCCATATATGCAACCTGCTACACCCTATTAGCCTTCACCCTAATAGCCTCAGTGCACTTCACTCAAATACTCTGCACACATACCTACTACACCACCACCTACCACACACATCCTTCACATCATCAGTCGCTGTCAATGCCCATCCCCCCACCCCTGCACAAAACACCACCACACACAACACTTTATAGGAATACCAATCAAAGACAACCACAAAAAGCTAGCCCCAACTCTTGCCACCACTGTACATCCAGTCCAGTGTGCACCAGCAAATGCCAATAAATGCCCGTTCAGAAAGGAACAAGATCCCAATCATCTAAGACCACCTCTCAATCCCCACCTGGACATGATCTTTGACTCCTCTCTCTCTCCTTCTCTACACACATCCAACTGATAGCTAAAATCTGCTGTTTCTTTCTCTACATCAACAAAATTTGCCCATTCCTTTCTGAATACACTCCAAAGACACTTATTCACGCCTTAGTCACCTCCTGTCTAGACTATTGTAACCTGGTCTCCCTCTAAATCATCTCTCTCCCCTTCAATCTGTTCAACACTCTGCTGCACGGCTAATCTTCAGCCAACCTCATCATGCTCATATTATCCCTCTTTCTCAAGTCACTTCATTGCTTCCCTATCTGTATCCACATCCAGTTCAAACTTGCCCTGCTGACCTATACGTGCATTCACTCTTCAACTCCTCACTACATTTCCTCTCTTATCTCTCCCTACATCCCTCCTCGGGAAATCTTCTGGCAAATCGCTTCTCTCTCTGTCCTTCTCTTCCTTTTACCTTGCTGCTCCTTATGCCTGAAACAAACTACCTGAGTCTGTATGTCAGGTGCTTCTCTGACACACTTCAAATCCAGGCTGAAAACTCGCCTCTTCACTGCCGCTTTCGGTTCTTGACTCACCTGATCTCCTTTATGTTTCCTTACCATTCCCCCTAGCTCTATCCTATGTCTACAGCTACTCTGTTGTCTGTCTTGACTAGATTGTAAGCTCTGAAAAGCAAGGACTGCCTTTTACATGTGTCTGTGCAGCGCTGTGTATGTCTTGTTGCGCTATACAAGTGTTCAGTAGTAGTAGTAGCAGCATAACAGAATCATGGCTGACAGACACTGACTCCATGCTAATGAACCAACTCTTACCCCCTTCAGACAGCCTCTTCCACTGTCCCCAAACTCACTGCAGAGGAGGAGTCCTCATCATGGCCAAGTCCCACTTCCACTACCACTCCACCAATAGCACCAAAAAAACCAACACACTTATCATAACAAACAGCAGCTAACAATATGCTTCACCTACAGAACACCAACTGCCTCAATCACTGACCTATCCACCTTCCTGGAAAACATACTGGAAATCACCAAATCATTCAAAGTCGTCCTCATCCTAGGTGACTTCATCCAGCCCAAACAAGCCACCTCATTTCTAGAAGTGATGACAACCATAGACCTCACTCAGATAATTCACTCACCCATGTACAGCAAGGGCAACACCCTTGACCTTATCTTTGTCAACAAAACCCTTAAATACCTCACCCACTACCCTTCAACACCTCAATAAACCAAGTCACTCACCCACATACAAACAGATGCTTCAAACCACTTGACAAAGATAACTCTGATAAAACGATCTACATATAACTCTTCAATGAATACCATTCTGCAACAGACAATGCAAAATGTGTATACCACACCAAACTGATCAATAGCTCTCTGAATCTCCCCAGAGAACTATTCAACATCAAACACCCAGCTCAACTACAGACATCAGCATCAGCCTACAACTACTGGCCAACAACTACAAACAACTCCACCCCCACCCCAACCCACCCTTCCCCCCCCCCCCCCAAACAACTCTCCACTCCTCTTGGTATACTTTTGACCCCATCAGGAAAGACAACATTGAGAACTTCATATCATCACTAAACACAACCACCTCTCCTCTCAATCCATGCCCAGTAAGCTGGATCAAAACACTCAAAGACGACCTCAGTCCCATATTCACAAAAATCACCCAATCAGTACTGCAGCAAGAAAAAAAATGCCCAGCTGCCTAAACCTATCCTCCCATCTGCCCAACCCTCAAGAAACCTGACCTAGATCCTTCAACCCTGCATCATACAGACCACCAGCCTATCCTTCATAACCAAGATAATAGAAAAAGTCATCCAACTACAACTCCAAGACCATATTGACAGAAATGCTCTTCAGGATCCCAAACATGGATTCTGGCCCCTACATGAAGTAGAAACCCTGATGGTCTCCCTCATAAAACACCGCCCTCTACCATCACTCCTCTTCAACTTCTACCTCAAGCCACTCTGCTCCATCACAGATCAACATCCACTTTCACATCTATGCTGATGACATCATGATATATGGACCACTGAACACAAAACAACCTATATTCACGTACCTCCTTTGATGCTTCGATGAAATCTCCCAATGGCTCTCAAACAACCTAGCAATCAACTTTAAGACAGAAGCTTTATTCATTACAAAAGACAATCACTTCATTCCCTCCCAACCTCCCTCACCATAAACACACAAATAAAGATACAGTCTGAAATCAAATACCTTGGCATCACCCTGCACCAACACCTCACCCTCATTCCACAAATATGCAAGACTACCAGAACAGTTCAAAAGGAACAAGGAGAAACAAAATGGTTCAAAATCAGCAAAGGTGTAGGACCAGGCTGCATATTTCCCCCTACCTGTTTAATTTATATGCAGAACAAATCAACAAAGAAGCAGGACTATATGAAGACAACCAAGGTGTGAAAATTGGTGGAAGACTCATCCACAACCTTCACTATAATGATACTACATTACTGGCTGAAAGTGAAGACGATCTGAAACATTTGCTTCTCAAGATCAAGCAACATAGTCTTAAAATGGGCCTGCACTTCACCGCACAGAAGACAAAGATCCTGACAACTGTCAAAATCAAATAAGTTCATCGATGGAGAAGAAATTGAAATAGTTGACAATTTAACTTACTTGGATCAACTATTAAAAAAGAAATGACAAGCAGTCAAGAAATCCGATGACGCATTGCTTTGGCAGAATGGCTATGAAGGGCCTAGACAAGATTAAGAGCAGAGATGTCTCTCCATACAAAGATTCAACTTGTTCAAGCCATGGTATTTTCAATAATGTCATATGGATGTGAAAGTTGGACAGTAAAAAAGATACAGGAAGAAAATCAATGCCTTTGAATTATGGTGCTGGCGACGAATATTGTGTATACCATGGACTGCCCGAAAAACAAACCAGTCAGTACTAGAGGAGATCATACCTAAGCTTTCCTTAGAAGCTCAAATGACAAGACTTCGACTTTCATACTTTGGACACATCATGCAAAGAGAAAGATCATTAGAGAAAGACATCATGCTTGGCAAAGTGGAAGATCAACGCAAGAGAGGAAGGCCAGCAATGAGATGGATCGATGCAGTAACAGCAGCTATAGGTGCCACTCTATCAACAATGAGCTGCCTGACTGAAGACCACACACAGTTTAGGACAACTATCCAGAGGGGCCTAATGAGTCAACACCAACTCAACGGCACTTAACAACCACCACCACCAGAGCAATCTATCACAAAGCTAAAACCCTGCAACATCTACGCCCTCGTCTTGAACTACCAGACTTCCACTCTGCTCTTCAAGCCTTAATCCTCCTGCACCTCAACTACTGTAATGCTATATACCAAGGCCTACCTTAACCCACATTACTCTCCCTAAGCACAGCCTTACACACCATCGCACGGATCATTAAATGAGCAGCAAGGCACGAGCACATCACACCCATTCTCAAGCACCTGCATTGGTTACCCCTCAACAGCCGGATCAAATAAAAGACTCTCCTCCTGACACACAAGGCCATCCACTGCCGCACTACATTATACCTAAATACCTACTCCAAACCTTGCAACTCAACTGAACCAGAAGATAATCCACGAAGGCCACTCATCATCCCTCATGCAAAAGTGAAATCCAAACAGCAAGCATGTACACAATCCTTCGAAATCTACGTACCATCCATCTGGAACACACTCCCAGACTCAATCAGAAACATATCGCACCTATACACCTTCATAAAATACCTAAAGACCCACCTCTTCACTGAACACTTTGGCCCCTCTCCCGATACACCACAACACTTATATTCATAAGAAAATCTCAATATATCTCATTCTACACTCACATTGTATATAGCTCAATAATGTATATAATTGACGTATGAGGATACCCTCTACCCATGAACATAGTTATTCATTCCATGTATACAAACTAACCTTTCCCGTGTATATAAGTTAATCATTCATTGTGACCCTCTAAAGAATTGTTCCATGTAAACTGCTTTGACCCGGTGAAAAGTGGTATATAAGCTCTGCTAAATAAATAAAAATAAATATACTGTTCTGTTGTTATTCATATGGATGTGAAAGTTGGACAGTGAAAAAGATAGACAAGAAGAAAATTGATACCTTTGAATTATGGTGCTGGCGACAAATACTGTGTATATCGTGGACTGCCCGAAGAACAAACCGGTACTAGAGGGGATCAAACCTAAGCTTTCCTTAGAAGCTCAATGACAAGACTTTGGCTTTCATACTTTGGACATATCATGTGAACAGAGAGATCATTGGAGAAAGACATAATGCTTGGCAAGATATAAGGTCACCATAAAAGAGGAAGGTCAGCAATGAGATGGATCAATACAATAACAGCTGCTATGGATACCACTCTATCAACAATGAGCTGCTTTTCTGAAGACCGAACAAAGTTTAGGTCAACTTATCCAGAGGGTGCCAGGAGTCGACACCAACTCGACAGCACTTAACACCACCACCTATGCAGTCTGTTACATCTTGGAAATAGGGGAGCACTATGAATCTTTGTTCTGTCGTGGGTTTATTGATTGTTGCTATTCTCACAGGTTGGATTGTCCACAGTTTTAGAGCTTGAGAAACAGCCATTTTGCAGTAGTCATTGTTTATTTATTTAACAAGTTTTTTTATACCACTTTATCATTTACTGTAGTCTTTTGAATCATGGGAGAGCTAAGTGACTTGCCCAAGACTACAAGGAGTTCTAGGGGGAAATCAAACCCTGGTCTCTTGGTTTCCAAACCAGTGCTCTAACCATTAGGCTACTCAATCACTCATTGACTAAGAACATGCCCCTTTCTTCCTGAAGGCTGTCCTGGTTTCAGACTCTTAGTGCCCTGTTTACTAGCATGCACGGAATGCCTCTTTTTTTGCACAGATAACATAAGAACATAAGAAATTCCAACAGTGTCCAAAGTCCACAGCTTCCACAATACTTGTCCTAGAGTAAGCAGTGGATTCCCAGGTCCTCTTTTATAATGGTTTATGGACCTTTCCTCCAGGAACTTGTCCAAACCAGATGGTGGTGGGATTCCACATGTAGATAATGGGTGATATGGGGGATTCCTGTATGCAGCATGGTTCAGGCTTTCATCTGTCCATTTTGCTGTGCCTTACTTTCACTGCTTAGACATAACTGGGCAACGGCTCGGTATCGCCACTGCCAGGTTATGGCCAGGTGTTGACCCCGGAACGCCCCTGTGTTAGGGCCACTGAACATCCCAGATAAAGGGAGTAATACAGTTAGCAGAGAGCACGTAACTCTTTGAATATCAAGCCCTTAGACTGTAAGCCCTCAGGGGACAGGAAAATACTTACTGTACCTGAATGTAATTTGCCTTGAATTCTGAGAAAGGTATGAAATAAATCCCATTCCCTTCAACTCTTCTTCACTCCAACTTTCAGCATCTACTGTTCTCAAACTCGTTTGTTGCCATAAAGCTCATTGGACATATTTTTGGAATGATAGTGACATCTAGTGGCAAGATTTAATAAATAAAGATGAGTATTCATCTAAAGATAGTCATAATAGAAAGAGTGTTTCAGTCAATAAAGAAATCCATGATGCCACTTAGCACTGGATTAGCTGCAGAAGACAAGGGGAAAAAAGGTATATTAAACCAACATAACTGCAATTAAATGATGCAGGGAGACCCATCATTGTTCCCTGCACACAATTCATGGCAACATGAAGATTTCACAGAAACAGTATGCATCACATTTATGGATAAAAAAGCTTACATCAGACTCAAACATCAATTAATTGCCAAATTGAATTCATCTCCTTTTTTTCAGAGGAGTCCTTACTTATCCTATATTAATATGCTACAGTTTATGGTCCACCGCAAATCAATTCAAATATGGACTTTTGGAAAGTCTGATGCTGCAAAGTACAGCCCAAGGAGAGGTCATAAATGAGTCCTGCCAATTCAAGCAATGGAGTGCAGAGCAATGGCAAATAAAAATCAGCACACAAAAAATGGAAATTGTAAAAATTAATGGAAAAGGCAGTTTATTAAATCAGTAAATGATAAGGGGCCTTGTTTATTAAAGGGTACCAAGCAATTAAAATGAGTTTTAGCATGCACTAATAGCATGGGTGCACGGTAACACTAAAGCAGTATTTCATGCTTGGCATGCAAGGGGGTAGTAAAATGGGTGGAGAACGTGCCTTTGCAGATGACATGCAGTACATTAGTGCAGAGGTTCTCAATCTACTATTACTACTACTGAGCATTTGTATAGCACTACAAGACATACACAGCGCTGCACAGACAAGTGTAAAAGATGGTCCCTGCTCATCAAAGCTTACAATCTAGTCAAGACAGATAACGCAGTAGCTGTAGACATGGGATACATCTAGGGGGAATGGTAAGGAAACACAAAGGAGACCAGGTGAGTCAAGATCAGAAAGTGGCAGCAAAGAGGTGAGTTTTCAGCCTGGATTTTAAAAGGGCCAGAGAAGGTGCCTGATGTACAGACTCAGTTTGTTCCAGGTATAAGGAGCAGCAAAGTGAAAGGAATGAAGTCTGGAGTTAACAATAGAAGAGAAGAGCACAGAGAGAAGCAATTTGCCAGAAAGAACAGTTACTCACCTCTAACAGGTGTTCTCCAGGAACAGCAGGAATCAGTCCTCACATATGGGTGACATCGACGTCGATGGAGCCCTTGCGGAGCATTTCCCCAGCTTTCCATGAAAGCCTTTGGGAATGCAGGCACGGTTCCCTTCCCGCCTAAAGGTGCCATCTTACCTCAGTCAAATGACATAGCTAAGAACAGCACACAAAAATGTAAAATAAACTATGTACAACTGCAACTCCAAGGGGAGGAGGGAGGGTTGGGAGGACTGATTCCTGCTGTTCCTGGAGAACACCTGTTACAGGTGAGTAACTACTCTTTCTCCAGGACCAAGCAGGAAGTCAGTCCTCACATATGGGTGACTCCCTAGCTCTGGGCTACCAGGAACCCAGGCTGAACAAGTGAACTCCCTCTAGTCCCAGCAGCAAAGAAAGGCTTTCCACTGACAGAACCTCCACCGGTAGCCCAACAGAGGGCAGGAGTTGCCTAAACCTCAAAGAGATTCCGGAGTACTGCTTGGCCAAAAGCACTGTCCCTACAGGACTCTCTCTCAAGACAGTAATGGGCCGCAAAAGTCTGGCTTGAAGACCAAGTTGCAGCCCTGCAGATGTCTACCAACGGTACAGAGCGGAGATGAGCCACTGAGGCAGCCATTGCCCTGACACGATGGGCCGTGACCCGACCCTGCAAAGGAAGGTCAGCCGCCCTGTAAGCCCAGGTGATACAGTCAGCCACCCAGATGGACAAGGTACGCTTGGACACAGCTAACCCCAAATTATTAGGGTCAAAAGATATGAAGAGCTGACAAGCCCTTCTGTGCCCCTGCGTACGGTCAAGGCAGAAGGATAAGGCCCTCCTACAGTCCAGGGTATGCAGAACTGCTTCAGCCTGGCTTGCATGAGGCCTAGGGAAGAATGTTGGAAGAACCACCTCCTGGTTGAGGTGTAAAGAGGAGACAACCTTTGGGAGGAACTTTGGATGAGTCCTGAGGACTACCCTGTTCCTATAGAATCTGGTGTAAGGCCTGTCACAGACCAGTGCCGGAAGCTCACTCACTCGCCTAGCCGAGGTTAGGGCTACCAAGAAGAGTGTCTTCCAGGACAGGAAGCGTAGAGGACAAGTAGCCATCGGCTCAAAAGGTGGGCGAGTCAGTTACTGCAAGACCACATTCAACTCCCGCTCAGGAGCAGGACGACGGATTGGAGGCTTGAGCAAGAGCAAGCCTCTGAGAAACCTGGACACCAAGGGGTGAACCGATAGAGAATGTTCTTCCACCAGTGAGTGGTGAGCTGCTAGAGCTGAGAGGTGGACCCGAACAGAATTGCACTTAAATCCTTGATTTGATAAGTGCAGTAAGTACTGAAGCACTACTGGCACAGTACAGGAGAAGGGATCCTCTGTACGTAGGTGACACCACACGGAAAACCTTTTCCATTTAAGAGCATAGGTTTTCCTAGTGGACTGTTTCCTAGAGACTAGGATAACCTCCTCAACTTCCTGAGGTAGGCCCCAGGGAGCCAAAACTACCCTTGCAGCCTCCATGCCATCAAATTGAGAGCTTTGAAATTGGGGTGCAGAAGGCAACCCTGATCCTGAGAGAGAAGGTCGGGTTGCAATCCCAGAGACAGTGGTGGATCCACTGCCAGCTGAAGCAGAAGTGGAAACCAAGGCTGTCTCGGCCACCTGGGAGCCACCAGCAGGACCGAGGCCTTGTCCTGAAGAATCTTGAACAGAGTTCGGGCCACCAAGGGCGTGGGAGGAAACACATACAGGAAGCCCTGAGAACAGGAAATCAGAAAAGCATCTGCTGCTATCCGCAGAGGATGCGGTTGCCTGGAGCAGAACTTTGGCAGCTGTTTGTTCAGAGGACTGGCAAACAGATCTATGGATGGAAGTCCCCATTTCAGGAAGATCTTCTGAACCACCAAAGGATGGAGCTGCCACTCGTGGGGCTGCAGAATCCTGCTCAACCTGTCTGCCAGGTAGTTCTCCTGGCCAGGGAGTTACACTGCTTTGAGGAGCATGTTGTGTCTGAAAGCAAACAAGCAAAGGTCCTGTGCCTCCTGACAAAGGAGCCTGGACCCAGTTCCGCCCTGCTTGTTCACATAGAACATGGCTACCTGATTGTCTGTTTGAACCAGGACAGACTGATGAGCCAGGGTGGGAGAGAAAGTTTTGAGGGCTAACCGAATAGCCCTGAGTTCCAAGAGATTGATCTGCTGTGCGGCTTCCCAGGGAGACCACAGGCCCTGGGTGCAGTTGCCCAGACAATGAGCTCCCCAGCCCTGCAGGGAGGCGTCCGTGGTCAACACCACTGTGAATCCAGGAGTCTGAAAAGGCACCCCTCGCAGCAGATTGGATGGGTGCAGCCACCAGCTGAGGGAGTTCAGAAATTGTCTGGACACCCTTATCCTGTCTCTGAGGCTGCCTGTGGCCTGTGACCACTGACTCCGAAGGCACCACTCTGCAGGCCTCATATGGAGCCTGGCATTGGGGGTCACATGTACTGTCAAAGCCATGTGGCCAAGAAGCCTCAGGCAGAGTCTGGCAGAGACCAGTGACCTGTTGAGAAACTGGCTTGCCAAGCTCATCAGTCTTTGGGCTCTGTCTTCTGGCAAGAATGCCTTTGCCAGCAGAGAGTCCAACCTTGCCCCTATGAACTCTAAGTTCTGGGAGGGGAGCAAAGTGGACTTTGTGAAGTTTATGACGAACCCCAGGCTTTGAAGAAGAGCAATAGTTCTAAGGGTGGCTTCTCTGGCCTCCTGGCATGTCTGACCCCTGATGAGCCAGTCATCCAGGTAGGTGAAGACAAAGATTCCCTGATTTCTCAGGTAGGCCGCCACCACTGCCAGGCATTTGGTAAAGACTCTGGGAGCGGAGGTGAGGCCAAAAGGCAGTACTCTGTACTGATAATGGTTTCCTCCCACAATGAACCTGAGGTACTTTCTGTGGTCTGGATGAATGAGGATGTGAGTATACGCATCCTTTAGATCTAAGGAGCATAGCCAATCTCCCTGCTGGAGGTAGGGCAGAAGGGTTCCAAGAGTAAGCATCTTGAACTTTTCCTTCTCCAGGAACTTGTTGAGGTTTTGGAGATCTAGAATAGGTCGAAGGCCACCGGTTCTTTTCGGGTACCACGAAATTCCTGGAGTAGAACCCTCGACTGTGTAAGTGGGGAGGCACAGGCTCCACTGCCCTGTCCACCAAAAGACCTTGTAGCTCCTGAAGGAGAAGATCTGTGTGCAGGGGAGGCCTCGGAGGCTCCCCTGGAAAGTATGGAAGCGGCAGCTGTTGGAAGTGTAATGCATAGCCCCTGTGGACTATGCTCAACACTGGTGGGCAAACAGAGCGAGGCGACCTCCTGTGCAGGGTTGGGAGAGCAGGGACAGAGAGGCTATGCCTAAGGAGTCAAAAACCCCCACCCTGCTGAGTGGGAGCAGGGGCCGGAGGCTTGGGGGTCCACTGCCTACAGGGCCCATTACCCTGCCCCTTGGCTTGCTGACCCTGAGGGGCAGCTTGGGCAGCCTGATATTGTGGGTACTGTTTGTAGGCAGTGCCCTTCCTCAGGTAAAAGGGCTTTTTATCCGAGCCCTTCTTCTTGTGAGAAGGGGCAGAAGTCTTTCTAGACAGCCTTTGTCCTTGTGAGGTGCTCAGTCTCGAGCTGTGCGGCCTTCTCGATCATGGGCTTGCCAAAAAGGTTCTCACCTCGGCAAGGTACTTCGACCAACTTGTCCTGAACCCATGGCTCGAGGTCCGATGACTGCAGCCATGCCTGGCGTCGAGCCGCGATGCCGGCTGCCGCAACACGGGCCGAAGCCTCGAAGCCATCATAGGCAGGGCGGGACAAACTTGGAGCATTCCCGGATCCCCGAGGACAAGGACTTGAACCTCTGCAAGGGTTCCCCGGAGAGACCAGCAGAGAACCCGGCCAGCTCCTTGGCCAGGTCTCGCAAGTACATGCCCATGTACAGCTGGTAAGACTGGACACGGCAAGCAAGCATCAAGCCCTGGAAGCACTTTCTACCAAACCAATCGAGGTTTCGGGCCTCCCTGCCAGGGGGCACCGCGGAGTGCATCTTCTGACTTTTCAGGCGATGCATAGCCGATTCCACCACCATGGAATGGTGTTGGTAGCTGCGCCTTCTGAAAGCCAGGACTCTTCCGGAGTCGATAGATCGAATCGACCCGCTTGCTTAAAACCAGTGCCGAGGCCGGTGCCTCCCATATCCGGAAGAGGAGCCGTTCCAGCATCAGAGGAACCGGGACAGTAAAGGCCTCCTTCGGAAGAGAGTCGTACTGCAGGGCCTCAAGCTCCTCGGCTTGAGGCTCCTCCTCGGGGTCCGCAGGGATAGCCAACGCAGCGGCCATATCCCAGATGAACTCCGAGAACCGGGTATCCTCCGGAGGGGATCTACTCTGGGGTTCAGACTGCAGTGAGTCCGACAGGATGCACCGAGTCTTGAAGGTGTCGGGGGACTCCTCGTCCTCCGTCTCCCATGCGGACTCGTCTGATGAGGAATTGGGGTCCGACCTCACGGGGCCTGCGAGCACCCGCCCCGATGCCGAAGGCACTGGCGTCGATGCCCTCGGTCCAGAACGGGAGGTCGCGGGAGACCGCGACCGAAGTCGACCTCGAGCCTTCATGGCCTTGAGTATCGACTCGGTCTCCGGGGTCAACTTGTCAACTTCGATGTCGATGTCCCGGTGGTTGGGGCAGATGCGCCAGACAGGCTGGCCATCAGTGCCCGCTGCTGTTCCATGAAGGCAGACAGTCTGCTCTCCAAGGCTGTCAACCTCAGACCCAGTTCAGAAGACTCAGCAGCTCCCGACTCGGGCCCCGGTGGCGCCGGGCCCAACGTCGGCTCCCTGGGAGGAGAGTCCACGAGGACGACAGGGCTTACGTGTCCAGCAGACTCCGGCTCCAGTCGAGGGACTTTGGAAGGCTTCTCCTGTTCCACGGGCCCGGGGCACCTGTCGGGGGTCTGAGACCAAGCTCTCGAGAAGCCAGGGACCTCTTCTGACGACACCCTCACGAGCCGCTTCTTCCTCTTGCGTTCCCGGTCAGGGGACACCCTGTCCGAGGAGCCACGACAGTGCTTGGGATCCGATTCCCGAGATGTCGAGGTCTCAGACGAGGTCCGGGCCCGGCCGGAGGCTGAGTCAGAAAAGAGCCTTTCCTTTTGGTGCTGTCGATTACGCAGTGCCTTGGAAGACATTTTTCCACATGGTCCACACATCTTAGGGTCGTGATCAGGACCAAGGCACCGGAGGCAGCAGTCGTGTGTGTCGGTGAGAGACATCAACTTCTTACACCAATCACACTTCTTAAAACCGCTGGAAGCCATTGGGGAAAAAAAAAAAAAGAGTCCCCGCGAGGTCAAAGGACCGGCCTTCCAGGGAAAAAGAAAAAAGGGCGTGAACGCCAGCCACTAAGGGCAAAAACCGAAAAAGGAAGATCAGGCTCGATAACGGTGTACTGAACCTGGCGGGAGGAGAACCGGCGTCGAACCAGGAAGAAAAAATAGCGAAGAATCGCAAAAAATCTAACAATTTTCCGGGATGACTAGGACTCACGTCCGGTGGGCTTCACGGAAAACGAGAGACTGAGGTAAGATGGCACCTTTAGGCGGGAAGGGAACCACGCATGCGTGCCTGCATTCCCAAAGGCTTTCATGGAAAGCTGGGGAAATGCTCCGCAAGGGCTCAATCGACGTCGATGTCACCTATATGTGAGGACTGACTTCCTGCTTGGTCCTGGAGAAGAGCGAAGTTCCCAAGGAGGGGTGTAGGGAGAGATAAAAGAGGAAAGGTAGTGAGGAGCTGCAGAGTGAATGCACTTATAAGTCAGCAGGACAAGTTTGAACTAGATGTGGAAATGGATAGGGAAGCAATGAAGTGACTTGAGAAGAGGGGTAATATGAGCAGGATGAGGCTGGATTAGCCATGCCGCAGAGTGTTGAACAGATTGAAGGGGAGAGAGATGATTCAGAGTGAGACCAGCAAGAAGTAGGTTATAATAGTCTAGAGGGGAGGTGACTAAAGAGTGGATGTGTGTCTTAGTAGTGTGTTCAGAAAGAAATGGGTGGATTTTGTTGATGTTATAAAGAAACAGCAGGTTTTAGCTATCAGATGGATGTGTGTGGAGAAGGAGAGAGAGGAGTCAAAAACCCCAAGGTTGCAAGCTGAGGAAACAGGGAGGAGTAGAGATTTATCCAGAGAGACTTGAGAAAGGAAAAAGGGGAGAGGAGGGTTTAGGGGACCAGTGGCATTCCAAGCCCCATGGGCATCCAGGGTAGGCACTCCCCTTGTGGAGGATGCCCCTTCCCTTGTAGCACGGCACAGCACATGGCATTGTGCACACACAACCTTACCACACCCAAATGGCAGAGCTAGCATGCCAAACTTAACTTAAAGCTTGCAGCATTGCCTCCGCTCCAGACCCAGAGGCTGTTCTCTCCCAGGGTAAAGTCTTGCAATTCACAAGACTTGGTCAGGAGAGAACAGCCTCCAGGCCTGCAGTGGAGGCAGCATGGCAAGCCACCCATGACTTATTTTGCCATACTGGCTCTGCAATGTAGGACTGGTGGGGGTGTACCTGCCTCCTAGCCAGCACCCAGGGCAGGCCAGACCCATCGCCCCATCCATGGTAAACCACTGCTCAGGACACACCTAGCTAATCAAGTTTTCAGGGTAACCACAATGAATATGCATGATAGAGATTTGCATACAATGGAGTCAGTGAATGCAAATCTACCTCATACATATTCATTGTGGTTATCCTGAAAAGTTGACTGGCTCAGTGTGTCCCAAAGACTTTGAAGGCTGCAAATAGCATGGAAATATATTTGATTTTAAATTATTGTAAACCACTTTGCTGTTTACAAGAGGTGGTATATCAAATTTTAATTAAACTAAATTAAATCCATGTCAAACTGGGAGTCCCATTCAGTGGCTGAGCACGCTGGCTGGTAGACTGGGGGCACAATTTCAAGAGGAAATACTGACCTTTCAGTGTCGACTCTTCGGGATAATTAGGATTTCTAGAATAGGACCAGTAAATACTGGAAGGCCTATGGCACCTTCACTCCAATTCCCTTTCTCTCAATAATAGAGTCCAGGCCAAAATTAGGTGTTCTGAACCAAAAGATTTACTCAAAAATATTATAAGGACCACTGACAATAACAACAAAAGAGCAAATAATGGCATTTGAGATTTGACCTTGGGTAGCCAGCCTGTGGGGCTGAGGAGCCAAGTCTGAACTGTCATCTTGTCTTTGTATGTTATTTGTTTTGTTAGGAAAATTATTGTATTAAATTATCGGAGCTGATAGAAGCTGACTTTACTTTTGTAAACCGCTCTGATGCTTTGCCTGTGTAATGAGGTATAACAAGTTCTTAATAGACAATAAACAAACAGTTGCAATCCTCTATGGTTACCCAAGCCTGGGAAACCCTCCTCCTGTATCTTGTTACCGTGTACTTTCTAAGCTGGAGGCTGCCATAGATGCAGATCCCTGGTACAGCACCTTGGAAGCTCCTGACCCTGGGTGTCAGATGCTCCTCTGGATCTCTCCTTTCGACCAGCGGCTCCCAGATTTTCCATTGCTTTAATCCTTTTCTCCACTGGTAGGACTGACTCCTTCTGGACAGGGGGTATATGCTGGCGATGTTCACCAAGACATAGTGGATATCGGTTGCAATCCCTCTGCTCCACTCTGAGTTCAGGTAGAGACATCCTGATGGCATGATCCAGCTAAAGACAGAGGTTTGCCTTTGGGTGGGGTTTTTATAGTGGTTGAATTCTCCCTCCCAGAAGAGTCTCCTCCCAACTTGATGACACAGTAAGAATAACCTCCCGCTGTTTTGAAAAATTACCAGAACACTTACAGTTCAAAACACAATATATTTGTTCGACCACTAAAGGTCTTGGTTACTGAGAGGAACAAAAAACAAGGTCTCTGCAGAAATTTTAATGCTACCTCAAGAGCAGACATTAAATGCACCAGTGATAGCTACACTCTATTTAAAATACAAATCAGCCAACACCACCAAAGCTTTTTCCACCCACATCAGTCAACGAAGGTGCAAAAGGCCTTTTTCCATGCATTCTGTACCCAGCTGTTCTTCCTAGCATGGTACATGATGAAGCCAAAGTGTCCAGCCCTGCAATGCAGGTACAGCTGTTTGCAGGCCTCCTGCTCTGAAATTAATGTATATAGATCCTAGATCTTTTAGTTATGGGAGGCAGTTTATCAAATGCATGTATGTAAATAAATAAATAAATCATGTGCACAAATGATTTTCATGGTCACTGGCATTAACTGTGAACAGGAAAGCTCAGGAAATCAGTGTTGCACTGGTTCTACCACCTGCACATTACCCCTGACCTACTGGAGACAAGATGGTGGCTCTCACACTGTTGAGATGTTGTACTGCCATTCCTCACTGCTTGCAGCTCTACTTTACTGCTGCCCCCATGTTACAGTATTGGTGCATGAACTGACTCACTGAGCACCTGGCGACCCCCTACCTACTCAAAGAGCTTGTAGTGGCCTTCCAAATGGCTTTCTTAGAGGCTTCTGACATCTTGAAGTCAAACAGCTAATTGTTGTTGGAAAGCTGTCGCCAGCAGGAAAGATAACTCAAGGCGTGTGAGGGATGATCTGGTAGCAGGCTACCTGGCTGGCATGTAAGGGGCACTCCCTGCCTGTTTCTCTGTATCCTCCTGACCTCCCTCTACCTGATGTCTGTGAACTGAGTTGGCCACTTGCATCAGATCTTCCTTACATGGCTTCTCTTCAGGCCTTTCCAGCTGTGGGTGCTGTCAGTGCCTAAGACTAACTCTGTCTCACATATGCCTTCCCTACTCTTGTCCTGACTACTGCCAGGCTCTCTGCCACACCTAGCCTCCTTCCTCTCTCTGTCCTCCTCTTGGCTTCTCTGCAGGATATCCTCACTCACATCCAGAAGCAAAAGTAGTTGATGCCTCTCTGTCATTCCTTCCAACTGGCCAATACTCTGTTCTCCTAATTGTTAACATGCATGTGAAGGGTAATTGTGCTGATTTTATAAGGCATATATATGTTTTACTATATAGCAGGCATGTCCAACAGGTAGATCAATATCTACCTGTAGATCGGGGAGGGGTCAGAGGCTCCATCTCTCCAGCAGCTCGCCCTGTTGCTAGGAGAGAGCTCGTGCCGGCAGGTCATCTGCCAAGGGCTTGCCACTGCTGCTGATCCTTTGCCTGTCTTTTTTCCCTGCCTGCGGGTGTATTGGGGGAACTTGCTGTTTTCCTGCCAATAGTTTGTGGGTACCCCAGGAGGCCGCTGCCCATACCCTGCAACAAGATGCCACAGGCCCAGCATACCTGGTCTCCTGCCTCTCAGAATCACCCATTCCTGCCCCCACCCCAACAGCCCTTAGAAGTGTGTTATATACCAGGCGATATCCATTCACCTGGGCTTTACCTGAATACACTTACCGTATTAGTTGTGTCGTGTGCTGGTCATTGGTCAATTTATAATTCGCTTTCATTAAATGTTTTCAGGCAGACACAACAAATTGTCAAGAATTTGGTGATTTTAGCAGGCTTTTCCAATGTTGTTCTAACTTGCCTATGCCTTGCCTTTGAATTGGTTCAAACCACTGTGACTTTTGCTTGCCTCTGCAATTTTATTTTGCCTAGCCTTTGCATTGATTCTACACTGCAATTTTATTTCACCTTGCCTTTGAGTTGATTCTGTGTGCCTTTGCGTTGATACTGTGTGCAGAATTTATTAAATTGCGTGTTGTGGTATTTGAACTTGTTTGGCAGTATTTGCTTTTATCTGGTTTACTGGACAGGTGTTTGAGTTTTTTTGATGATTGTTTGGTGGTATTTGATTATTGGTGCCAGTATGATGAATTCTTATTTTTACTTTTAGAACTTCATGTGTGGTTTTGTCATCTCCAATCCTTGTATTGCACATCATCCAGAGGTCTTCAGTTCCTGTTGACCTTTAATAGGTTGGGACAGTGACAATTTTTGACCAGATACAGCCAGTGTTTATACTAACTTAGCAGATTTGGCCTTCTTACATTCAGCCACCCCAGTATAACAAAGATGAGTGTTCCAAAGAAGACCAAAACCTACCACTTTCAAGATGAATGGAAAATGGACTACTTTATCATGGTGAAAGACAAGTGCTGTTGTCTAATTTGTAACGCCCCAGTATCCTTGCCCAAAAAGGGTAATCTGGAACGTCATTATAAGGTTCTGCATAGCAGTAAGTTTGATACTGATTTTCCAACCAAAAGTGAAATTCATAAACTGACGCTCAAAGAACTTAAATCAAAAATGATACTCAGCAACAGTTGATGGCAAAGCCAAGGTCACATTCAGTCAATGCAACCATAGCATCCTTCAAGGTCAGCAACCTGATCGCACAGAAATGCAAACCTTTCAGTGAAGGGGAATTTGTAAAAGATTGTTTTCTTGAAGTAGCTGGCAATCTTTTTGAAGGATTTAAAAATAAGATAGATATCATAGCTGCTATTCAATATGTACAATTGTCAAGAAACACAGTCATGCAAAAAATAGAAAAGATGTGTGCAGACACAACTGAACATTCATTAGAGGATGTTTCAAATTGTGTTGCTTTCTCATTCCAACTGGATGAACCTACAGACATAAAAGAGACCATAGCCCAGTTACCAGTCTTTATCCAGATGGTTTTTGAAGACTTCAGTGTTGAAGAACTACTTGGAATGATTTCTTTAAAAGGGAGAACTACCGGTCAGGAAATATTCAGTTCTTTCCATTCTTTTGTGACAAAGTGTAAACTTCCATTGCATAGACTTGTTTCCGTCACTACTGCTGGAGCAAGAGCAATGACAGGTGAGGTTAATGTTTCATAGCCCTCTGTAGACAGCATGATGATTTGCCAGATTTCCTTTCTTACCACTGCATCAATCACCAGCAAGGTTTGGCAAGCAAGAAACTCAGTATAAAGACTGCCATGGACATCACTTTCAAAATTGTAAATTCAGTTCGTGGAAGATCACTTCAAAGACAGCTTTTCAATCTTACTCTTGATGAAGGGACAGCAGAAATCATTGTGAACATAGATGTAAGGTGGCTAAATAGGCACAAATTTCTTTGTGATTTGCTGAATGAAATAAGTTTTTTGAAGGAAAGGAGAGATGACCAAGCAGAGCTGGAAGATGAGGAGTGGTTATGTGATTTGGCATTTCTCGCTGACTTTATAGGCAAACAGTGATATGAACCTTGAAATACAAGGTAAAAACAAATGCATTAGCGAGATGAATACAATTTCATCCTAGAAGAGCCAATGATGACTGACCTTGCAAACAACACTTTTGATCACTTTCCTAATACGCAGGACCATTTAGGACAATATCCAAATTTTGTTTTTCAGAACGAGAAGTATGTGACAGAAATCTGTTCTGTTATCCAGGAATTCAAAAATAGATACTGACACTTCCAAAAAATTAGAACAGTTGTGGAATACTTGTCATACCTATTCAAAGTAGATGGGGACATTAAAGAAACTGCAGCTGCTATCAGTAAAAATTACTCATTGAACAAGCCATCTTTTGAAAACGAAATATTAACCCTTAAAAATGCCATTTTTCTCAAGACCCATGCTAAGCAAGAATCATTTTGGAATCTAGTGCCTAGAGACAAATTTCCCAACTTGAGAAGATGCAGTGAAGCTGTACACTCCTGTTTCGGCTCAACTTGTGTGTGAATCTGCGTTTTCCCATCTGAAAATGACAGAGTACACAATGTTCCAACATGACAGATGAACATCACCAGGACTCCCTGAGACTGGCCCTCATGCAATATTCACCCAACTTCAAAAAGCTGGTGGATGAAATGCAGGCTAAGACGTCTCACTAATGAGCATGAGCGAAATATTAAAGCTTGTGCAAGATCAGCCTGGATCAATACTCGACCTAAATTTAACACAAATTACTCAATAAAATGTAAAGAAAGTTATTACTCAATAAAACTTTAAGAAAAGATGTACTTTCCATTTCCCCTCGCAGTTCTTACTGGATCTTCATCTCTGTTTGTTTTTGCTTAATTTGCTTAACAGCTGATCACATCCAAGTAAATGACAGAAGGTTCATTAAAAATGGGGGGGGGGAGGGGAATACTCCAACTTTATTGGGTTAAAATTTAATTTGAAACTAATTTGAAACTTAATTTCATGGTGGTAGATCACCGGCACCTTTGGCCGGAAAAAGTAGATCACGACCTGTTCGAAGTTGGACGTGCCTGCTATATAGAAGGTTGGGAGTTAGTACAGAAGGTTCACATTTCTACATGATTACCAGCAGTTTTCAGTTTTAAAAGGTAAGTATAAGCCATAAGTCTACATTTGGAAATGAGAGTTTGAATTTTAACATTTTTGATAAGAGCTTTACTTGGTGGTTTTTAATTAGTTATGAAACAGAATTCAATATTAAAAGAATCTAAAAAAATAAAAACATTTTTGATGTAAAGACTCCTTATTGAAGAGATTTTCTCCAGAGCAAGGAGTATTACCCAGTCTTTGTTGTGCCCATTTGTTTAAGTCTGAAGCTTGAAGCCAGGCTCTACGTCGTACCCCTATGGCTATAGCAGAAGTTCTGCTAACAGACTTAAGAGTCTAGGGAAGCACGAGCAAGAAACAAATAGATATTTTGCATATGACTAAGTAGTAAGAAATAGTCTGCAGTCTTGGGCTCTGAAAGAAAAGGAGTCAAAAGATATAATTTCTTTGTGACCTCCTGAAGAGATAGACTCATATAAAAAATATATGAGAGAATCCTTGCTGACAGCATGGATGTCTGGAAGGTTTACGTCCAAAGGCATCTAGTGTCCTAGACTCACAACCTGGTGGGTAAGAAGTGCGCTTCTTCTTACTTTTCACCTTCCTCATTGCTGATTCCACCACAATGAATGATGGGGAAGTTGAGTCCTTTGAAACCCTGGAGAGGGGGGCACCTGATACAGAAGATCAGTTGCTCTAGAAGGTGAGGGTACCTTTAAAGGTGCTTCCCACATTCTTAGAAGAAGATCCTGCAAGGAATGATGTAAAGGAAGCATTATGTTTTCCTTTTCCTCAGTAGAAACAGAGCCTTGTGTAGGATCATGGCCAGGGATAGGAATAGCAAGAGATCTTGCCATATCCAGGAGGAAATTCTGAAAAGAAGAATCTCCAAAGGGAACCGTCCCTGGACAGGCTAGACCTGAAGAACTAGCCTGGGCACCGAAGGATCTACTCGAGTATATAGGAATATAACATCCTGCACGGTGCAAAAAAGGATCCTTAAGGGATGGATGCTGGTACTGGAGGTCAGGACCTGTGACAGTCAGTACTGCATCGTCCATGCCAGGTATAGACTCCAAACTTGGTATAGAAAGGAGCGACCCTGGTGAAAGAAGCATGGAAGGAGCTGGCCCCGATGCTACTGTGGATACCGGTACCGATACCGGTAGCACTGTCGGAATCGAAGGCGACACCGACATAGGAGCAGTCATCGGTGGCTGCTCAATCGGTACCGAGGTAACCGAAGGCCTTTGGTAATCACCCTTGGTACCGAGCATCCGGTACCTATAAGCATCGGTACCGAGACGTGTCGGTACCCAGTCTTCCAGACTAGAGATCGATTCCAGACTCGGCATCGAAGGAAGCGAGTCTATCGATGCATGTCCAGAGGGTACCGACGTCGGTGGTAGTATCGGTGTTGATGCCGATACTGGAAAGTCAATCTGGAGCGTATCCATCGGTCCTGAAGGTACCGAGAAAGCCAGATGACTATCCCTGGTGAGGAGTGTATCCAACACCAGTGCCGATGCCGGGATATCGGTACCGCTCGAAGCGGATGCCACCACCGAGCATGGCTCAGGTATGTTCTGTGAGGGGTGAGCCCCAGGAACAACCTGAAACCCCTTATAGGCTTTGGAGGCCGAAGACTCTAGCCGGGGGTTTGAAGCCCAAGGACCCTCGAGGGCAAGGCCGAAGCCATCATGCTGTGCATGAGACCTACCACTCGAGGGTTGGCTAGTCTTAACAGACTGTTTGTGGGTTACCTGATCCTGTGGAGAAGAAGAAATGGTCGGTGCCCTGACGCTGGAAAGGGACCCGGTATCAAGGGAAACTCGAAATGGAAAATCTCTTCTCTTCTCACAATACTGCAGCCTAATGGCTCCGGAGGAAAACGGTCAGGACCCAAACAGGTTAGACACCAGTTTTTGGAGTCTAAAAATAAAACTGTACCGCCACAGCTTAGACATTTCTTAGGAAAAGAGGTTGGCGGCTCCATGATGTAGAGGCCTAGAAGGCCCAAAAAATTTAGACAAAAAACTGAGGGAAAAAATTCCCTGAATTTAAGAAAAACACCGGCGGTACCGGTGGAGTCGGAGAGACAGCCGCAACCACAAGAAAACAAAAGAATTAAAGAAAAATTTTCTGTGGTGACAGGAGGACGTCCTGCCGGCTCCGCGTAAAAACGAAAACTGAGGAGAGACAGTTGGAAAGGCGGGAAGGCAGCTCGCAGGCGCTGAGGGATGCTCCCAAAAGCTTTCTGATTGGACGCTGGGGAGTGTTCCCACGCAGGCTCCGTCGGTACCGACGTACCCATATGTGAAGACTCATTCCTGTTTGTTCCTGGAGATCGTCAGTACCAACAGAGCCTGCGTGGGAACGCTCCCCAGCGTCCAATAGGAAAGCTTCTGGGAGCATCTCACAGTGCCTGCATGTTGCCTTCCTGTCTTTCTACCTCTCTCACTTCAGTTGAGTTTATAGCTGAGAGCAAAGGAGAGGAGTAGAGAAAGAGAGCTAGAGACAACTCCTAGGGGAGGTGGGTGGTTGTGAAGACTAAATTCCTGCTGTTCCCGGAGATCACCTGCTACAGGTGAATAATTACGCTATCTCCAGGAACAAGCAGGAATGTAGTCTTCACATATGGGGACTCCCCAGCTTATAGATGCTAGGGGAATGACCCCAGTAAGCTGCGAACCCAGGTGAGATGGGTCATGCTTCCTCCCATGGACATCTGGCATCAATACAACACTTACCCATCAGTCACAGGTTTTAAGTATGAAAGAGATGCTGGAGAACAGCTTGGGCAAACAAGGCATCCTGATGGAAGTCCTTGTCTAAGCAGTAGTGGGCTGTGAAGGTATGCACCGAAGCCCAAGTAGCTGCTCTACAGATGTCGCCAATAGACACAGAACAAAGATTATCCAAAGAGACTGCCATGGCTCTCATACATTGTGAGCTGTGACATGGCCCTCTAAAGAAAGTCCTTTACTCTCATATGTAAAGGATATACAATCTGCAATCCATTTAGATAAAGTTCTTTGGGAACAGGAAGTCCCAAATGACTAGAGTCAAAAGCAACAAAAAGCTGAGAATTTCTATGTTGCTTAGTTCTTTGAAGATAAAAGGCTAAGGCCCTTTTACAAACCAAAGTGTGAAGATTCCTTTCTGCAATGGTGGCATGAGGCCTGGGGGAAGAATATAGGAAGATAAACCAACTGGTTTAGATGAAAAGGTGAAACCACCTTTGGCATAAAGTGAGGATGAGTCCTGAGGACTACTTTATCATGGTGAAAGCTGCTGTTCCCAGAGATCACCTGTTACAGGTAAGTAAAGAGTAGTTACTCACCTGTAACAGGTGTTCTCCAGGAGTAGCAGGAATCAGTCCTCACATATGGGTGACAGACGTTGATGGAGCCCTTGCGGAGCATTTCCCCAGCTTTCTATGAAAGCCTTTGGGAATACTTCCCACCTAAAGGTGCCATCTTGCTCAGTCAAATGACATAGCTAAAAAACAGCACACAAAAATGTAAAATAAACTATGTACAGCTGCAACTCCCAGGGGAGGAGGGAGGGTTGTGAGGACTGATTCCTGCTGCTCCTGGAGAACACCTGTTACAGGTGAGTAACTACTCTTTCTACAGGACCAAGCAGGGAGTCAGTTCTCACATATGGGTGACTCCCAAGCTCTGGGCTACCAAGGAACCCAGGCTGAACAAGAGAACTCCCTCTAGTTCCAGCATCAAAGAAAGGCTTTTCACTGAAAGAACCTCCACCGGTAGCCCAACGGAGGGCTGGAGGGCAGGAGTTGCCTAAACCTCAAAAAGATTCCGGAGTACTGCCTGGCCAAAAGCACTGTCCCTTCGGGACTCCCTCTCCTGGCAGTAATGAGCTGCAAAAGTCTGGCTTGAGGACCAAGTTGCAGCCCTGCAGATATCTGCCAACAGTACAGAGCGGAAATGAGCTACTGAGGCAGCCATTGCCCTGACATGATGGGCCATGACCTGACCCTGCAAGGGAAGGTCAGCCGCCCTGTAAGCCCAGGTGATACAGTCAGCCACCCAGATGGACAAGGTACTCTTGGACACAGCTAACCCCAAATTATTAGGGTCGAAAGAGATGAAGAGCTGAGTAGCCCTTCTATGTCCTTGCGTACGGTCAAGGTAGAAGGATAAGGCCCTCCTACAGTCCAGGGTATGCAGGACCGCTTCAGCATGACTTGCATGAGGCCTAGGGAAGAATGTTGGAAGAACCACCTCCTGGTTGAGGTGGAAAGAGGAGACAACTTTAGGGAGGAACTTTGGATGAGTCCTAAGGACTACCCTGTTCCTATAGAAGCGGGTGTAAGGCTTGTCACAGACTAGGGCCTGAAGCTCACTCACCTGTCTGGCCGAGGTTAAGGCTACTAGGAAGAGTGTCTTCCAGGAAAGGAAGCAGAGAAGACAAGTAGCCATCGGCTCAAAAGGTGGGCGAGTCAGTTGCTGCAAGACCACATTCAACTCCCACTCAGGGGCTGGAGGACAGACAGGGGGTTTGAGCAAAAGCAAACCTCTGAGAAATCGGAACACCAAGGGGTGAACTGACAGAGTGTCCTTCCACCAGTGAGTGGTGAGCTGCTAGAGCTGAGAGGTGGACCCAAACAGAATTGGACTTACAAGCCCTGATTGGATAAGTGCAGCAGGTACTGAAGCACCACTGGTACAGTACAGGAGAAAGGATCCTCTGTACGCCGCCAACACCACACAGAAAACCTCTTCCACTTCAGGGCATAGGTTTTTCTAGTGGACTGCTTCCTAGAGGCCAGGACGACCTCTTCAACTTCAGGAGGTAGGTCCCAAGGAGCCAGAACTATCCTTGCAGCTTCCAGGCTATCAAATTGAGAGATTTGAGATTGGGGTGTACAAGAGACCCCTGGTCTTGAGAAAGAAGGTCGGGCTGCAACCCTAGAGGTAGTGGAATGTCCACTGCCAGCTGAAGCAGAAGTGGGAACCAAGGCTGTCTCATCCACCTGGGGGCTACCAGAAGGACAGAGGCCTGGTCCTGTAGTACCTTGAACAGGGTTCGGGCCACCAGAGGCGTGGGAGGAAACGCATATAGGAGGCCTTGGGACCAGGAAATCAGAAAAGCATCTGCTGCTAGTCTCAGAGGATGCGGTTGCCTGGAGCAGAACTTGGGAAGCTGTCTGTTCAGGGGACTGGCAAAAAGATCTATGGATGGAAGTCCCCATCTCAGGAAGATCTTCTGAACTACCAAGGGATGGAGCTGCCACTCGCATGGCTGCAGAATTCTGCTCAACCTGTCTGCTAGATAAACCGCCTTGAGCAGCATGTTGTGCCTGAGTGCAAACAAGCAAAGGTCCTGCGCCTCCTGACAAAGAAGCCTGGACCCAGTGCCTCCCTGTTTGTTCACATAAAACATGGCTACCTGATTGTCTGTTAACACTAAAACAGACTGGTGAGCCAGGGTTTGAGAGAAAGTCTTTAGGGCTAAGCGAATAGCCCGAAGTTCCAGTAGATTGATCTGCTGCTGGGCCTCCCAGGGAGACCACAGGCCCTGGGTGCACTTGCCCAGACAGTGTGCTCCCCAGCCCTGTAGAGAGGAATTGGTGGTCAATACCACTGTGAACCCAGGTGGCTGAAAAGGCATCCCTTTCAGTAAGTTGGGGGGATGCAGCCACCAACGGAGGGAGTGAAGGAATGGTCTGGACACCCTTACTCTGTCTCTGAGGCTCCCTGTGGCCTGCGACCACTGAGTTCTGAGGCACCATTGCGCAGGACTCATATGAAGCCTGGCATAGGGTGTGACATGCACCATTGAAGCCATGTGGCCAAGAAGCCTCAGGAAGAGTCTGGCAGAGACCAGTAACCTGCTGAGAAACTGGTTTGCCAAGGTCATCAGTCTTTGGGCTCTGTCTTCTGGCAAGAAAGCTTTTGCCTGCCGAGAGTCTAGTCTTGCCCCTATGAACTCTAAGTTTTGGGAGGGGAGCAAAGTGGACTTTGCGAAGTTTATGATAAACCCCAGATGCTGTAGTAGAGAAATCGTTCGGAGGGTGGCTTGCCTGGCCTCCTGGCACGTCTGACCCCTGATGAGCAGCCGTCCAGATAGGGGAAGACAAAGATACCCTGATTTCTCAAGTAGGCCGCCACCACTGCCAGGCATTTGGTGAAGACTCTGGGGGCGGAGGTGAGGCCAAATGGCAGCACTCTGTACTGATAATGGTTTCCTCCCACAATGAACCTGAGGTACTTTCTGTGGTCTGGATGAATGAGGATGTGAGTGTACGCATCCTTTAGATCTAAAGAGCATAGCCAATCTCCCTGCTGGAGGTAGGGCAGAAGTGTTCCAAGAGTAAGCATCTTGAACTTTTCCTTCTGTAAGAACTTGAGATTTCTGAGGTCGAGAATAGGCCTGAGATCCCATGTTCTCTTTGGTACTAGGAAGTACCTGGAGTAGAAACCGTGACCTTGTAGGTGGGGAGGCACAGGCTCCACCGCCTGGTCTCGTAACAGACCCTGGAGCTCATGCAGGAGGAGGGCTGTATGGAGAGGAAGCCTGGGAGGCTCTCTTGGAAAATAGGGAGGAGGCAACTGATGAAAATGAAGCAGGTAGCTGCCATGCATGAAGAACTAACTCTACTAAGGAAAGACCTAGCTGCCATGCATATAGAAGTATCTCTACTGAGGGAGGAACTGGCTGCAATGAAGCGCACCTCTCCTAGGATACAAACTGAACAAACTCCACCACCGCTCCCACAAAGAACCAAACGCCCCAGGAACAAATGGATCACAGTGGGTTCTGGTAGATTGCGACCTGTAACACAAAGACATCCTATACATCAAGAGATATCCCTGCACAATGCCTTCTCTGCCTTGGCTAATGAGGATGCCCAATTCAAAGAACCTGAAGGGCCTTTAAATGAGTCAGACAATGCCCAATCCCCTGCTAAAGCACTACATATGAAGAAAACCTCACCAAACAGAAAACTACTACTAATTGGAGATTCCATCATCAGAGGCACCAACTTGGGAACACAGTTCAAAGGAGAGAAGATAGTCATGTGCCTACCAGGCTCTTCAGCCAGCAGGAATACAAACCAAGTTGTTGAATTACTTAGTGCAAAAAGTGAACATTCCAAACTTGATGTTATTATCCACCTAGGCACAAATGACTTGGCTAGGAACAGTGCCTCTACAGCCCAAAAGGACTTCCAATCTCTGGGGGAGAAACTCAAGCACGCTGTTAACACTGTTGCATTCTCAGAGGTTCTACCTGTTCTTGGTAAGGGGACAAAAAGACTGCATCGCATTAACAGCTTTAATACATGGCTCCAGACCTGGTGCAGAAAGGAAGGATTCAGATTTATTGGCAACTGGGACAACAGATGGATCAACAAGAGACTATACTGTGCTGATGGACTACATCTCTCTTCCACAGGGAAAAGAATCCTAATTTTTTTTCTTTTAAAGCTAATTAATCTGTGAACCCACTATTTTTTTTGTTAAATCAGTCAGGGCCTAGTAGCAACAGTTTAAGATTCAATTTAAAAACACAGAAGAGAACTTTCTGGTTACCTTTCATACCCAGTAGACAGCTGTAGTTTAAATTTCATAGTCACTCAGGGCCTAGCATCAGCAAAGTACTTTTAGTTTCAAATTAAAACACAAAAGAGAGCTTTCTGGTTAAATTTAGAATCCAGCAGAGAGCTTGTAGTTTAAATTTCATAATAGGTTAGAGCCTAGTAGCAGCAAAGAGCTATAATTTAAATCAAATCAGAATATAGTTTTCCTCAGCAGCACAGGACAAGGTACTGTGTAGCAGCCCTTTTTTAATAACTTTCGAAAGGGAGACTATGATAGAATGAGGAAAACAGTTAAGAAAAAACTAAAAGGAGCAGTTGCAAAGGTTAAAGACGTACATCAAGCTTGGGTGTTGTTGAAAAATACTATCTTGGAAGCCCAGACCAGCTGTATTCCACGCTTTAAGAAAAGTGGAAGGAAGTCCAAAAAATTGCCAGCATGGTTTAAAGCTGAGGTCAGAGAGGCTGTTGTTGCCAAAAAAGCATCTTTCAAAAAATGGAAAAAAGAGCCAAATGATGAAACCTGGAAACAGCACAAGCACTGGCAAGTCAAATGCAAGGCATTGATAAGGCAGGCAAAGAGAGAATTTGAGAAGAAGCTTGCTGCAGAAGCAAAAACGCGAAATAAAGACCTTTTCAAGTACATTCGTAGCAAAAAAACCCGTGAGAGAGTCAGTTGGTCCATTAGATGATAAAGGGGTTAAAGGAGCACTAAGAGGCGACAAGGCGATAGCGGAGAGACTGAATGAATTCTTTGCTTCGGTCTTTACTGAGGAAGATGTAGGGATGTTACCCACGACTGAAGTGGTATTTAAAGGTGTGGAAGAATTGAAGGAAATATCGATACATCGGGAAGATGTCCTACAACTATTAGATAAACTGAAGAGTAGCAAATCACCTGGGCCGGATGGTATACATCCAAGGGTGTTGAAAGAACTGAAATTTGAGATTGCAGACCTGCTATCAGTAATCTGTGAACTATCATTAAAATCATCTCTAATACCTGAGGATTGGAGGATCGCCAATGTAACACCAATTTTTAAAAAGGGTTCGAGGGGTGATCCGGGAAACTACAGACCGGTGAGCCTGACATCAGTACCGGGAAAAATGGTAGAAACCATCATAAAGAATAAAATTACTCAGCATATAGATAGTCATGACCTAATGGGAGACAGCCAACATGGCTTTAGACAAGGAAGATCTTGTCTTACTAATCTGTTATGTTTTTTTGAAGGAGTGAATAAACAGGTGGACAAAGGTGAGTCGGTTGATATTGTGTATCTGGACTTTCAGAAAGCCTTTGACAAGGTCCCTCATGAGAGACCTTTGGCAAAACTAAAGAGTCATGGGATAGGAGGCAGTGTACTACTGTGGATCAGGAACTGGTTAAAAGATAGAAAGCAGAGGGTAGGGCTAAATGGCCAATTTTCCCAATGGAGAAAGGTGAATAGTGGTGTACCCCAGGGATCTGTGCTGGGTCCGCTGCTTTTTGACATATTCATAAATGACCTGGAAAGTGGAATAACGAGTGAGGTTATCAAATTTGCTGATGACACAAAACTATTTAAAGTTGTTAAAACCCAGGAGGATTGTGGAAAATTGCAAGAGGATCTTGATAAATTGGAAGACTGGGCATCAAAATGGCAGATGAAATTTAATGTGGAGAAGTGCAAGGTTATGCACCTAGGGAAGAACAACCCAAACTATGGTTACACGATGCAAGGTTCCACATTAGGAACCACCACCCAAGAAAAAGATTTAGGCGTCCTTGTGGATACCATGTTAAAACCCTCGGCCCAGTGTGCAGCGGCGGCCAAGAGAGCAAATAGAATGCTAGGTATGATAAGGAAAGGAATGGAAAATAAAACAAAAGATATTATAATGCCTCTATATCGTTCCATGGTGAGACCGCACCTTGAATATTGTGTGCAATTCTGGTCGCCATATCTTAAAAAGGATATAGCAATTTTAGAAAAGGTTCAGAGAAGAGCCACCAAAATGGTAAAGGGGATGGAAGGCTACTCCTATGAAGAAAGGCTAAAAAGGTTGGGGCTCTTTAACCTGGAAAAGAGACGGCTGAGGGGAGATATGATAGAAGTCTATAAATTAATGAACGGAGTGGAACGGGTAAACGTAGATCGATTGTTTACCTTATCAGAATATAGAAAGACTAGGGGACATGCAATGAAGCTACAGGGTAAAACTATTTAAGACAAATAAGAGAAAATATTTTTCACTCAACGTGTAATCAAACTCTGGAATTTGTTACCGGAGGATGTAGTAAAGGCTGTTAGTGTAGCTGGGTTTAAAAAGGTTTGGACAAGTTCCTGGAGGAAAGGTCCATAAACCATTATTAAGAAGGGACCCAGGATATCAATGCTTGAACCAATACAAGCATTGTGGAACCTGTGTCCCTTGGGGAAACTGCTAGGTACGTATGACCTAGATTGGCCACTGTTGGAAACAGAATACTGGGCTTGATGGACCTTGGTCTGACCCAGTATGGCATATCTTATGTTCTTATGTTCTTAAGTGAAAAATTCAGACAGTATGTGGACATGCATTTAAACTAGGAAAAGGGGGTGACGGATGTGGAAGGTCAACATCTGCATGCCACCCCCAACAAAAGCAGAACAACATCAGAAACAGCCACACTTTTAAACCACACATCAAAAACATGTGGGAGGAAGTGGGCAGAACAAAATCAATGCAAAATACACACAAGCCAGGAAAGTGCTGGAAAGCAATGAGCACAAATGCTCGAAGCTTAGCCAACAAAATTCCAGACCTGGAAGCCCTAACGGCAGAAACAGACTTGGACATTGTGGCCATTACAGAAACATGGTTAATGAATCACATGATTGGGATATAGCCATAGCTGGCTATAATCTATTCAGGAGGGACCGAGAAAATGGAAAAGGAGGAGGAGTAGCCTTGTATGTCAAAAGCAATATTAAAGCTACTGAAATGCAGGGGACATGGGGAAAAGAAGAAGCGCTCTGGATTGCGTTGGAGAGAGGAGATGGCACTGTCATCCATATTGCTGTAGTCTATAGACCTCCGACTCAAATTGAAGAGAGAGACAATGAATTGATTAGAGATATTGCCAAGATAGCATCAAAGGGGGAAGCAATCATATTGGGTGACTTTAATCTACCTGATGTGGATTGGATTACTCCTTCTGCACATCTGGAAAGAAGCAAAAGAATTGTGGATGCTCTCCAAGATGCATTATTTAGACAAATGGTGATGGAACCAACCAGGGAAAGCTCAACGCTGGATGTAGTGCTCACCAACGGTGATAGTGTGTCAAATGTCTGCGTGAGTGCCCCTGTGAGCAACAGCGACCATCACACGGTGTGGTTTGAAATAAAAGCCATGGCACAGGCCAATCATAGCAAGCTCAGAGTCCTAAACTTCAAATACACTAACTTCAATCAAATGGCAGAGTATGTAAAGGAGGAGATGACGGGGTGGGAAGAGATAAAGGAAGTGGAATTGCAATGGGCTAAACTAAAGGAGGCATTGAAAGGAGCAACAGATAAATATGTAAGAAAAGTAAATAAAAGCAAGAGGAGAAGGAAACCTATTTGGTTTTCCAAAGAGGTGGCTGCTCATATAAAGGCAAAAAACAAAACTTTTGCAAAATTCAAAAGCTTGCAGACCGAAGAACACAGAAATGAATACAGGATCAAACTCAAAGAGACAAAACGAGAAATAAGGATAGCAAAATCAAAGGCAGAGGAAAAGATGGCTAAAGATGTTAAGGGTGGCAACAAAAATTTCTTCAGGTATATTCGGGAAAGGAAAAAGATCAGAGTTGGAATTGCAGGACTCAGAAGTGCTGGGAAAGGACTCGTGGAAAGTGACACTGAAAAAGCAAAATTGCTAAACAATTACTTCTGCTCGGTGTTTACTAAAGAAGATCCTGGGGATGGACCAGCTGTGACTCCCAAATATAAAAATAGGAATGAAGTAGATACCACACCATTCACAGCAGAAGAGGTGTTAGAACAACTTGCTAAACTGAAAGTGGACAAAGCCATGGGACCGGATGGGATACATCCCAGGATACTGAAAGAGCTCAGAGAGGTTCTTGCAGGACCGTTAAAGGATGTCTTCAACAGATCCTTGGAAACAGGAGAGGTTCCTCAGGACTGGAGAATGGCTGATGTCGTACCTCTACACAAAAGTGGTGACAGGGAAGAAGTGTCAAACTACAGACCCGTGAGCCTTACCTCGGTGGCAGGAAAAGTAATGGAGGCGCTCCTGAAAGAGCGAATAGTGAACTTTCTGAAAACCAACAGCTTGCAAGACCCGAGGCAACATGGTTTTACCGAAGGACGATCTTGCCAGACAAATCTGATTGAGTTCTTTGACTGCGTGACGAGGGAACTAGATCAGGGGCATGCAATGGATGTCATCTACCTGGATTTCAGCAAAGCCTTTGATACTGTTCCTCATAGGAGGCTTATCAACAAACTCAGTAGCTTGGGGATGGGTCCCAAGATGGTAAACTGGATTAGAAATTGGCTGACTGACAGACGACAGAAGGTGATTGTACATGGAGCTCACTCGGATGAGAGGAAGGTGATTAGCGGGGTGCCCCAGGGTTCGGTCCTGGGCCCGGCACTGTTCAATGTATTTGTGAGTGATATTGCTGAAGGACTGAATGGAAAGTCTGTCTTTTTGCAGACGACACAAAAATTTGCAACAGAGTGGACTCCCCTGAGGGAGTGGTTAACATGATGAAAGATCTACAAAAGCTGGAAGACTGGTCTAAAGCTTGGCAACTACGATTTAATGCAAAAAAGTGCAGTGTCATGCACTTGGGTAGCAGAAATCCAAGAGAAATGTACAAGATAGGGGGAGAAAGGTTGGTATGCACAGTTCAGGAAAAAGACCTTGGTGTGATTATTTCTGCTGATCTCAAGGTGGCAAAACAGTGCGACAAGACGGTGGCAAAAGCCAGGAGGATGTTGGGCTGCATACAAAGAGGGATTACCAGCAGAAAAGAAGAGGTACTTATGCCACTGTATAGGTCACTGGTGAGGCCTCACTTGGAATACTGCGTTCAGTTTTGGAGACCATATCTTGCAAAGGATGTAAAAAGACTGGAGACTGTTCAGAGGAAGGCGACCAAAATGATTTGGAGCCTGCGTCAGAAGCCTTATGAGAAGAGACTTGAAGACCTAAATATGTATACCTTGGAGGAAAGGAGGCACAGGGGAGATATGATTCAGACCTTTAAATACTTAAAGAGAAATGATGAACAAACAAACCTCTTCCAAAGACGGGGAACCTGTAAAACTAGAGGGCATAACATGAAACTGCAAGGGGGTAAATTGAAAGGCAATGTCAGGAAATATTTTTTCACTGAAAGGGTGGTGGATGCTTGGAATGCCCTCCCGATGGAAGTGGTAGGGGCGAACACGGTGACGGAATTCAAAAAGGCATGGGACAAACACAGAGGATCCCTTTACAGAAATAGGAAAAAAAACAAAATAAACGGTACCATCTAACTTCCGAACCATATAACTTCCGAACCATATAACGTCTCAACAAATAGGGGTGTCCTATATGGAGTGGTGGGTTTACCCCTGAACAAGGATATGGAGAGGGGTGGCCTGCGCGGAGCGACAGGTGCACCTACTCTTGCCATCTCGCTGGGCAGACTGGATGGACCATGCTGGTCTTTATCTGCCGTCAACTACTATGTTACTATGTTTGTGGACTATGCTTCAGACCCAGTTGTCCCCTGTAATGGGTGGCCACCGGTGGGCAAACAGAGCTAGGCAACCTCCTGTGCAGGGATGGGACAGCAGAGACAGAGAGGCTATGCCTTGGGAGTCAAAAAACCCCACCCTGCTGAGTGGGAGCAGGAGCCGGAGGCTTGGGGGCCTTCTGCCTACGGGGCCCATATCCATGCCCCTTGGAATGCTGACCCTGTGGGGGAGTGGGGGAGGCCTGGTAAGGTGGCAACTGTTTGTAAGCAGCCGCCTTCCTCGGGTAAAAGGACTTTTTACCCGAGCCCGTCTTCTTGTGTGAAGGGGCAGAAGTCTTTCGAGACAGTCTTGTCCTCGTGAGGTGCTCGGTCTCGAGCTCAGCAGCCTTCTCAGCCATGGGCTTGCCAAAAAGGTTTTCACCTCGGCAAGGGACATCGACCAACTTGTCCTGAACGCATGGCTCGAGGTACGATGACTGCAGCCATGCCTGGCGTCGAGCCGCAATGCCAGCAGCCGCAACACGGGCCGAGGCCTAGAAGCCATCGTAGGCCGCTCGGGACATGAACTTAGAGCATTCCCGGATCCCCAAAGACAAGGACTTGAACCTCTGCAAAGGTTCCCCGGAGAGACCAGCAGAGAACCCGGCAAGCTCCTTTGCCAGGTTACGCAAGTACATGCCCATGTACAGCTGGTAAGACTGGACACGGCAAGCAAGCATCGAGCCCTGGAAGTACTTTCTACTGAACGCATCCAGGTTCAGGGCCTCCCTGCCAGGGGGCACCGCGGAGTGCATCTTCTGACTTTTCAGACGATGCATGGCCGATTCCACCACCATGGAATGGTGCGGTAGCTGCGCCTTTTGAAAACCAGGGCTCTTACGGAGTTGATAAATGGAATTGACCTGCTTGCTCAGAACCGGTGCCGAGGCCGGTGCCTCCAACATCCGGAAGAGGAGCCGTTCCAGCATTGGAGGAACCGGCACAGAAAAGGCCTCCTTCAGAGGAGTCATACTGGAAGGCCTCAAGCTCTTCGGCTCCTCCTCTGGATCCGCCGGGATCGCCAAAGCAGTGGCTATATCCCACATGAACTCCGAGAACCGGGTATCCTCCGGAGGAGACCTACTCTGGGGCTCAGACTGCGGTGAGTCCGACGGGACGCACCGAGTCTTGAAGGTATCGGGGGACTCCTCATCCTCCGTCTCCCAGGTGGACTCATCCGAAAAGGGTGGTCGAGGGTGACCACGACCGAGGACGAACTCGAGCCTTCATGGTCTCGAGTATCGGCTTGGTCTCCGAGGTCGACTTCGACATCGAAGTCCCGGTGGTCGGGGCAGATGCGCCAGCGAGGATGGCCATCAGCACCCGCTGCTGATCCATGAAGGCAGACAGTCTGCACTCCAAGGCTGTCAGCCTGAGACCCAACTCAGGAGACTCAGCAGCTACCGACTCGGGCCCCAGCGGCACCGGGCCCGACGTCGGCTCCCTGGGAAAAGAGTCCTCGAGGGCAACAGGACTTACGTGTCCAGCAGACTCCGGCTCCACCTGAGGCACTTTCGACAGCTTCTCCTGTTCCACGGGCCCGGGATGGCGGTCGGGGATCCGAGACCTAGCTCTCGAGGAGCCAGGGACCTCCGACGCCGCCCTCGCAAGCCGTTTCTTCCTCTTCCACTCCCGCTCGGGGGACCCCCTCTCCGAGGTACCCTGACGATGCTCGGGGTTAGACTCCCCAGAAGTCGAGGCCTCAGACGAGGTCTGGGCCCGGCCGGAGGCCGAATCGGAGAAAAGCCTTTCCTTTTGGTGCTGACGACTTCAAAGTGCCTTAGTGGACATTTTTTCACACAGTCCACAGATCTTAGGATCATGATCTGGACTGAGGCACCGAAGGCAGCAATCGTGTGTGTCGGTGAGAGACATTAGTTTCTTACACCGATCACACTTCTTAAAACAACTGGAAGCCATCGGGGAAAAAAATGAGTCCCCGCGAGGTCAAAGGACCGGCCTCCCAGGGAAAAGGAAAAAAAAGGGCGCGAACGCCAGCCACGAAGGGCAAAAACCAAAAAAATAAGATCGGGCTCGATACCGGTGTACCGAACCTGGCGAGAAGGGGAACCGGCATCGAACCAGAGAAAAAAACGCGAAGAAATCGCAAGGAATGGACGAAAAAATCTAACTATTTTCCGGGTGAACTAGGACACACGTCCGATGGGCTCCACGGAAAGCACAGTTACTTACCTGTAACAGGTGATCTCTGGGAACAGCAGGAATTAGTCCTCACATATGGGTATGTCGGTACCGACGGAGCCTGCACGGGAACGCTCCCCAGCTTCCCAAAAAGGAAAGCTTTTGGGAGCATCCCACAGCACATGCGCACTGCCATCCCGCCTTTCCTAACCAACTCTCCTCAGTTCGAGTTTAAAGCTGAGACAATAGAGAGAGAGAAGAAAGGACAGAGAGAGAGAGAGATACAACTCCTAGGGGAGGTGGGAGGGTTGTGAGGACTAATTCCTGCTGTTCCCAGAGATCACCTGTTACAGGTAAGTAACTGTGCTATCTCCAGGAACAAGCAGGAATGAGTCCTCACATATGGGGACTCCCTAGCTAAGATGCCTGGGAGATCCCCAAGGGTATGAGACCCTGAAGGGTTCCTCGTCTTCCTATGGATCTCAGGCATCCATTCAGGGAAGGCGGGCAGGAGTTGTTCAAGAATGGAACAGGTGTCTGAGGACAGCCTGACCAAACAAGGCATCCCGGCGGGAGTCCTTGTCCAAACAGTAATGGGCTGTGAAGGTATGAACCGAGGCCCAGGTGGCTGCTCGACAGATCTGATCGATAGACACAGAATGAAGATGAGCCATAGAGGTGGCCATGGCCCTCACATTGTGAGCTGTGACATGGCCCTCCAGAGAAAAGTTCTTACTCTGGTAAGCAAAAGAAATAAACTGAGCAATCCAATTGAACAGTGTTCTTTTGGAGACTGGAAGTCCTAAATGGGAAGGATCAAAAGCAACAAAAAGCTGGGAAGACTTTCTATGTTGCTGTGTCCTGTGCAAGTAAAAGGCAAGAGCTCTTTTACAAACTAGAGTATGAAGGTTTCTCTCTGCAATGGATGCATGAGGAGCTGGAAAAAAGACAGGTAAATATACCTCTTGATTAAGATGAAAAGGTGAGACCACTTTAGGCATAAAGTGAGGATTTGTCCTAAGGACTACCTTATCATGATGGAACCTTGCATAAGGTGGGTTAGCCACTAAGGCCTGCAGTTCACTGATGCGGCGAGCAGAAGTGATTGCAATAAGGAAAATAACCTTCCAGGAAAGAAATTTCAAGGAGGTAGTGGCTAAGGGTTCAAAGGGTGGCTTCATAAGCTGACCAAGAACCAAGTTTAAGTCCCATGCCACCGGAGGAGGTTGAATGGGAGGTTTAGTTAAAGTTAGGCCTCTCATGAATCTTGCAATAAGAGGATGAGAGGAAATAGGTTGTCCATTGAGAGGCTTAAGGGATGCTGCAATAGCACTCAAATGGACTCTTACTGAACTCGTTTTAAGGCCTGCATTGGAGAGATGCAGGAGATATTCCAATAGAGAATTTAAAGGTAGTGCTAGAGGGTCAAGACCCTTTTGAGCACACCAAATGGAAAATCTTTTCCACTTAAAAGCATAGGAACGCCTAGTGGAAGGTTTTCTGGAAGCATGGAGGACATCCTTCACTTGCTGAGAAAGATTAAAGTCTTGAAGGTCTAGGCCTTAAAAGTAACCAAGCTCTGAGGTGAAGGGACTTGGGGTTTGGGTGCCACAAAGTCCACTCCTCCTGAGACAGAAGGTCTGGAGCAGCTCCCAAGTCCAGGGAGGGGGCTTGGGAGAGATGCAGAAGCAGAGGGTTCCTCTTTGCTTGTTTATGTAAAACATGGCTACTTGATTGTCCATATGAATGAGGACTGTCTTGCAGCTGAGGAGGGTATGAAAGACCTTGAGAGCCAGGAACACTGCTCGAAGTTCCAAGTGGTTGATATGAAGAGAGGTCTCCTGTAGGGACCAAGTGCCTTGGGTGGAGATGAGCTCCCCAACCTGTTTGGGAGGCATCTGTTGTGAGGGTTGCTTGGGGCAACAACTGTTGGAAGGGGGACCCCGGCAACAGATTTTGAGTGGACATCCACCATTGGAGAGACCAAAAGAGACATTTGGAGGTTGCTATTTGGTCTGAGAGAGCTCCTGATGCTTGAGTCCACTGTGTGGACAACGTCCATTGAGCTGCTCTCATGTGTAGGCGAGCATAGGGTACCACATGCACTGTGGAAGCCATGTGGCCTAGTAGTTGTAGCATCTCCCGGGCAGTTACGTGACTCTTTGACTGAATCTGGGAGGCTAACTGCACTAGACATTGGCAACGGGCCTGAGGAAGGTAGGCCCTTGCAGTAGTGGTATCCAACCAGGCCCCTATGAACTCTAGGGACTGAGTAGGGGTGAGCTGAGACTTTGGGAGGTTTACCACATGTCCCAGATACTGCGGAATGTGCCTTGTGCGGTCCAGGGAAATCTGGGCTTCTGACTGGGATGGAGCTCGGATGAGCCAGTCGTCCAGGTATGGGAAGACAAATATTCCCAGAGTGCGTAGAAATGCAGCAACTATTGCCATGCATTTGGTGAACACTCTTGGAGCAGAGGCTAGACCGAAAGGAAGCACTCTGTATTGGTAATGTTTTCCCTGGAACAGAAAACGTAGACATTTTCTGTGAGATGGATGGATGAGTATATGTGTGTACGCATCCTTGAGATCTAGAGAACAAAGCCAATCCTGACTCTGCAGGTATGGAAGGAGAGTGCCTAGAGAAAGCATCTTGAACTTCTCCTTGCATAGGAATGTGTTCAATTCCCTGAGATCTAAAATGGGTCTGTATCCCCCTGTTTTCTTTGGGATGAGAAAATAGGGGGAGTAAAACCCTGACCCCTGTTGAAGAAGAGGAACTTCTTCTATGGCCCTCTGGGCCAGAAGAGTAGTCACCTCCTGATCCAGAAGGTCGAGGAGCGATGTGGGAGAATTGAAGTGTCTCACCATGGTGTAGGGAGGAAGGTCTGAGAAATGAAGTTTGTAGCCCTCTCTTATGATGGAGAGGGTCCACTGCTCTGATGTGATTTGCTCCCATCTGGGAGCAAAATGAGCTAACCTTCCTGGAATGGTGAGAGGCTCTGGTTGTTGTAGAGCCAGAAAGGCAAGTTCTCTAGTATCAAGTCAAAAACCCTGAGGGGGTTGGGACTGCTGGGTTGTAGCAGCCCCTGCAGGTTTAGGCCTGGCCTGTTTAGGTTGCTGACGCTTAGTAGCAAAGCGACCTGTAGAAGATTGTTGGCCAGAAGTGGAAGGAAATCTGCTCTTTTTGTAAAAAGACTTTTTGAAAGATTTTTTCTTGGCTGGAATGGAGGTAGACTTGGAAAGTCTATCCAGAGCAGCATTTTCTGCATCCATTTGAGTGGCTTTAATTTGCCACTCTTTGCCAAATAGATTTTCACCTGTACAGGGCAGATTTCCTAAGCCATCCTGAACCCAGGGTTCTAGATCAGAAGCCTGGAGCCAAGCAATTCTGCGAGCAGCTATAGCAATGCCTGAGGCTCTGCTGGCACCTTCAAAAGAGTCAAAGGCTGCCCTGTTGGAAAACTTTGAAATGTCTTGAGTATGCTTAAGCCAAAGAAGGAACTCATCCCTTTTATCCTCTGGAATAAAAGGGAGAAAGTTGTACAGCTTTTGTGCAACTTCCTTCAGAAACATACCCATATAAAGGCTATATGAATTGATTCTGGCAATAAGCATGCTGGCTTAGAAGATTTTCCTACCAAAAGCATCCAAGGTTCTGCATTCTCTTCCTGGAGGAGTAGAACAGTGTCTTTTGGTACTCTTTATCCTTTTCATAGCTGACTGCACCACAATGGAGTGGTGAGGAAGCTGAGTTTTTTGAAATCCAGGAGGAGGGAGGGACACGGTACATAGTGTCCAATCGGCGAGAATGCGGAGAAAGGGTGAGAGGAGTCTCCCATAAGTCAATCATATGTTCCTGAAGAATTTCATGAATTGGCAAGGTGACTGCCTCTCTGGGAACCTTAGCGTATCCCAAAATATCTAATTTTTTTGCTCTAGGCTCTGTTTCATAGGTTACTGAAATAGAGAGTCCTTTAGCCACTTCTATCATGAAGTCTTGAAAGCGTAGTTACTCACCTGTAACAGGTGTTCTCCAGGAGCAGCAGGAATCAGTCCTCACTTATGGGTGACGTCGGCGCCGACGGAGCCCTCGCGGAGCAATTTTCCCCAGCTTTCAAAGAAAGCCTTTGGGAATTGCAGCGCGCATGCGCGGTCGTCTTCCCGCCCGAAGGTGCCATCTTAGCCAGTCAGATGACATAGCTAAAAAAGACAGCATAAAAAAATTTGCAAAAGAACATAAGCAGACGATTGCAACTCCAAGGGGAGGAGGGAGGGTAGTGAGGACTGATTCCTGCTGCTCCTGGAGAACACCTGTTACAGGTGAGTAACTACGCTTTCTCCAGGACCAAGCAGGAAGTCAGTCCTCACTTATGGGACTCCCAAGCTCAAGGCTACCGGAGACCCTAAGCACAAAAATGAGCTCCCTCTAGCTCAGCAGCACAGAAGGATAGAATCTTCGCTGAATTATCACCCACCGGTAGCCCACATCCGGGATGGAGGGTAGGAGTTGCTCAGACCTCAAAGAGATTACGGAGGACTGCCTGTCCGAAAGCACTGTCCCTACGGGACTCCCTCTCGAGACAGTAATGGACCGCAAAAGTCTGGCTCGAAGACCAAGTAGCGGCCCGGCAGATGTCTGCCAGCGGAACAGAGCGGAGGTAAGCCACTGACGTAGCCTTTGCCCGAACGCAATGAGCCGTGACTCGACTTTCTAAGGAGAGTCCGGCTGCCCCATAAGCCCAAGAGATACAGTCCGCAACCCAGATGGACAGAGTACGCTTGGAGACCGGGAGCCCCAATTTATTGGGGTCAAAAGACACAAAAAGCTGAGCAGCTTTACGGTGCTCCCGCGTACGGTCAAGGTAGAAGTTCAATGCCCTTCTACAGTCCAGGGTATGGAGGACCGTTTCAGCTCGGCTGGAGTGTGGTCTGGGAAAGAAGGTTGGAAGTACCACCTCCTGATTGATGTGAAAAGGGGAGACCACTTTAGGCAGAAATTTTTGGGTGAGTCCGTAGGACTACCCTATTCTTGTAGAACCGAGTGTAAGGGGGATCAGACACGAGGGCCTGCAATTCACTTACGCGTCTAGCGGAAGTGAGGGCTATCAAGAACAGTGTTTTCCAAGACAGAAAACGGAGAGAACAGGTAGCCATAGGTTCAAAAGGCGGACAGGTGATCCGCTGCAAAACCACATTCAGGTCCCAGTCAGGTGCTGGCGGGCGCAGAGGTGGTTTAAGTAGAAGGAGACCTCGGAGAAACCTCGCTACGAGAGGGTCGCTTGAGAGAGGTCTACCGTCCACCGGCACATGATGTGCCGAAAGAGCACTGAGGTGAACTTTGACGGAGTTGGACTTAAGTCCCAGATTAGAGAGGTGTAGCAAGTACTGCAAGATCACCGACACCGGGCAGGAGAAGGGATCCTGAGACTGTTGGGTACACCAGACTGCAAAGCGACGCCATTTAAGGGCGTAGCATTTGCGGGTAGAAGGCCGTCGCGAAGCCAAGACGACCTCCTCCACCTCCGCCGGCAAGAGAAGGGGAGCAAGGACTACCCTCTCAGCAGCCAGGCCATGAGGTTGAGAGACCTGAGGTTGGGGTGCAGTAGGGACCGCTGATCCTGAGTGAGGAGATCCGGTTGTACCCCCAGAGGGATTGGATCCTCCACCGCCAGTTGCAGTAGGAGCGGAAACCACGGCTGCCTGGGCCAGCGAGGGGCCACCAGGATCATGAAGGCTTTGTCTCGGAGAACCTTGAAAAGAGTCCGAGAGACCAGCGGGATGGGAGGGAAAGCGTACAGAAGGCTCCCCGACCATGAGATCAGAAAGGCGTCCGCCGCAACCCGAAGGGGGTGTGGCTGACGAGAGCAGAAGCGAGGAAGCTGCCTGTTGTGAGGACTGGCAAAGAGATCCACCGTGGGGAGGCCCCACCTGAGGAAGAGCTTCTGAACTATCAAGGGATCCAGACGCCACTCGTGCGGCTGGAGGACCCTGCTGAGTTTGTCCGCCAGGCAATTTTCTTGGCCCGGGAGATAAACTGCCTTGAGGAGAATGCCGTGACTGACGGCCCAAGAGCAGAGCTTCTGTGCCTCCCGGCAGAGGAGGAAGGAGCCCGTGCCCCCTGCTTGTTCACGTAGAACATGGCAACTTGATTGTCCGTCTGGACAAGAACGGACTGTTGGGAGGTCAGGTGGGAGAAGGCCTTGAGAGCTAGGCGGATCGCCCTGAGCTCCAGGAAGTTGATCTGCTGAGCAGACTCCCACGTGGTCCAGAGGCCCTGAGTACGAGCCTCTTGGCAATGTGCTCCCCAGCCCAGGAGGGATGCATCGGTGGTCAGCACCCGGGTCGGCTGAGGTGACTGGAAAGGCATTCCTAATATCAGGTTCGGCTGCCGGAGCCACCACCGGAGAGACGAGACCAGCGGATCGGAGACGCGCACCAGGTCTGCTAGGCCGCCTGTGGCTTGTCGCCACTGCTGGCGGAGACACCATTGAGCAGACCGCATATTCAGGCGGGCATTGGGGGTCACATGGACGGTGGAAGCCATATGGCCGAGCAGTCTCAGGAAGCGCCTGGCGGAGACCAGGGGCTGGCTGCGAAAGCGGTCGGCGAGGTCCATGAGCCGTTGAGCCCTGTCGAGCGGTAGGTATGCTCGCGCCTGAGGAGTGTGCAGCCTTGCGCCGATGAACTCGAGATCCTGTGAGGGGAGCAAAGTGGACTTTGCGAAGTTTATAACAAAGCCCAAGTGCTGCAGCAGAGTCACCGTGCGGCACGTGGCGTCGGTGACCTCCTGAGCGGACGCTGCTCTGATGAGCCAGTCGTCGAGGTACGGAAAGACAGAGGCCGTGAAGCCGTAGATGGGCCGCCACGACCGCGAGACATTTTGTGAAGACTCGCGGTGCGGAGGACAGGCCAAAGGGCAGTACTCTGTACTGGTAATGATTTCCTGCCACCACAAACCGTAGGTATTGGCGGTGGCTTGGGTGGATGAGGATGTGTGTGTAGGCATCCTTTAGATCCAAGGAGCATAGCCAATCTCCCTGCTGGAGGTAGGGCAGAAGGATTCCAAGGGTAAGCATTTTGAACTTCTCCCGCACAAGGAACTTGTTGAGGTTGCGCAGGTCCAGGATGGGTCTGAGGCCCCCTGTTCTCTTTGGTATCAGAAAATACCTGGAATAAAAACCTTGACCTCTCGGGTGGTGGGGCACCGGTTCCACCGCCTGTTCCCGCAGAAGACCCGCTAACTCCTGAAGGAGTAATTCCCTGTGCAGAGGGGGTCGCGGAGGTTCTCCCGGAAAATAGGAGGGAGGGACCTGATGGAAGTGGAGAAGATAGCCTTCTCGCACGACTTGAAGCACCCAGGCATCTGCGGTGATGCTGGACCACCTGTGGCCGAAGTGAACCAGCCGGCCTCCGGTGCTGGGAGGAACCAGCGGGGGGGGAGAGGCTATGCATTGAGAGTCAAAAACCCCCACCCTGCTGAGCAGGGGCTGGTGGTGCAGGCTTGGGGGCTTGCTGCCTACGGGACCCGTTACCCCGTCCCTTGGCCTGCTGGCCCTGTTGGGGAGCTGCAGGGGCCTGATAATGGGGGTATTGTTTGTAGGCAGCCGCCTTCCTCGGGTAAAAGGACTTTTTTCCCGAGCCCTTCTTTTTCTGGGAAGGGGCGGAGGTCTTCCTAGAAAGCCTGGTCCTGGTGAGAGTCTCAGTCTCAATTTGTGCAGCCTTTTCCGCCATGGGCTTGCCAAAGAGGTTTTCGCCTCGGCAGGGGACATCGACCAACTTGTCCTGCACCCAGGGTTCAAGGTCTGACGACTGAAGCCAAGCCTGTCGGCGGGCACCGATGCCGGCTGCGGCCACGCGAGCCGATGCTTCAAAGCCATCATAGGCTGCTCGGGACATGAACTTTGAGCATTCCCGAATGCCAGTGGACAAGGCCAGGAACCTCCGCAAGGGTTCCTCGGACAGACCAGCGGAGAATCCGGCTAGCTCTTTAGCCAGATCCCGGAGATACATGCCCATGTATAGCTGGTAAGTCTGGACACGACATGCGAGCATAGAGCCCTGGAAGCACTTCTTGCCAAGGCCATCCAGGTTACGGGCCTCCCTTCCAGGAGGCACCGAGGAGTGCATCTTCTGGCTCTTAAGACGATGCATGGCCGATTCCACTACCATGGAATGGTGGGGCAGCTGTGCCTTTTGAAAGCCAGGGCTCTTGCGGACTCGATAGATAGAATCGACCCGCTTGCTCAGGACCGGCGAGGAGGCCGGACTCTCCCACATGCGGAAGAGTAGTCGTTCCAGCATAGGAGGAACCGGCACAGTAAAGTGTTCCCTCGCGGGAGAGTCATACTGGAGGGCGTCGAGCTCTTCGGCTCGAGGCTCCTCCTCGGGATCCGCAGGGAAGGCCAAAGCCTTGGCCATATCCCTAACGAAGTCCGAGAACCGGGCATCCTCCGGGGGGGACTGCTTCCGAGGCTCGGACTCCGGTGAGTCCGATGGGACACACCGAGTCCGGAAAGAATCAGGTGACTCTTCCTCCTCAGACTCCCAGACCGACTCCGACGAGGACTCGGTGGGGTCGGCCCGGGCAGGGTGCGGCGCCAGCCGCCCCGACGCCGAGGGAGTCGGCGTCGGCGACCTCGGTCCCGAACGGGAGGCCGAGGGTGACCTCGACCGAGGATCGACTCGAGGATCGGCTCGGTCTCCGGGGTCGACTTGGACGTCGACGTCCCGGCGGTCGGGGCAGCGGTGCCAGCGAAGCCAGCGAGCAGTGCCCGCTGCTGGTCCATGAAGGCAGACAGTCTGCTCTCCAAGGCCGTCAACCTGAGTCCGAGCTCAGGCGACCCAGCAGCCCCCGACTCGGGCCCCGACAGCGTCGGGCCCGACGTCGGCTGTCGCGGAGGCGAGTCCAGAAGGACCACAGGACTTACCCGGGCAGGCATCTCCGACTCCAGGCGAGGTCGCTTCGGGATGTGTTCCTTCTCCAAGGACCCGGGGCGGCTGTCGGGGCTATGCGACCTGGCCCTCGCGGAACCAGGAGCGTCCACCGACGCCGCCCTCGCGGGTTTCACCTTCCGACGATGGTCCGAGCTGGAGCCCTTCGACGCGGAGGCCTCCGACGAGGTCCGGGTACGGCTGGGGTCAGCGAAGATTCTCTCACGCTGATGCCGCCGACTTCTCAACGCCTTCGAGGACATTTTGCTGCAGGGCCCACAGATCAGTTCTTCATGATCCGGGCCCAGGCAGCGGAGGCAAAAGTCGTGTGTGTCGGTTAGTGACATATTTCGGTCACACCGACCACACCGCTTAAACCCACTGGCAGCCATCGGGGGAAAAAAGGGCCCCTGCGAGGTCAAAGGACCGGGCTGCCAGGGAAAAATCGAAAACGAAAGCTGACTAAGTCAGAAAAACCGAAAAAAGTAAGAGGACTCGTGACCGGCGTTGCGAGTCCGGGCGGGAAAAAGATCGGCGTCGAACCGAAGGAAAAAAGGATAAAATAAAGAAGAAAATCAACTTTTTCGCGGGGACAAGACGGGGACGTCTGTAGGGCTCCGCGGAAAAAAGAAGACTGGCTAAGATGGCACCTTCGGGCGGGAAGACGACCGCGCATGCGCGCTGCAATTCCCAAAGGCTTTCTTTGAAAGCTGGGGAAAATTGCTCCGCGAGGGCTCCGTCGGCGCCGACGTCACCCATAAGTGAGGACTGACTTCCTGCTTGGTCCTGGAGAAAAGAAATCCTCTGGAGGAGACATTCTCCTTTTTGGAGAAGTGGGCTCCTCAGGAAGGGTGATGGATACTTCAGGAGACTCATCCGATGAATCAGAATCAGAGGAATCGAAGTATAGTCTGTTCGATTCAAACGATCGATAGGCGTATCGATCGGTACCGACATCGGGCGTCCCCGGTACCGGATCGCTACCGAGAAAGAGCCCTGGACAGGGAGCCGGAATCGGAATCCTGGCCGATGTCGATGCAGTCGGTACCGGTATCGGCGCTGGTACCGACAACGGAACTTGTTGCGGTACCGTCGGCGTCGCAGCCTTAATGAAAGCCATTATAGCCTGCTGCATGGATTGAACAGTGTGATCCATCGACGCCATGACTGCCTGTATGTCGATACCGGGAGATTGTGCCAGTACCCCAGAGCAGTCTAACAGGTGATCGGTCGAGGCCGTGCCATCGATGTCAACCTGTAACCCCATAGGAGGAACTTTGGAAGCCGGAGCTTCCCGCCGGGGTTGTTTGGCTGGGGCAGGATCCTCGAGGGCAAGCCCGGAGGCATCTCGATGCTTAGAGGGAGATTACCCTTCGAGGACCTGCTAAGAGTATGTTTGGTTACCTGAGACCCATCAGGAGAGGAAGACCTGGAAGATGTCAATGCCACCGCCGGTGCATCTGTGGGAAACAGCACATGGAGCTTGGCTGCTCGGTTCTGTAACCCTCGTTTAGACATTAGAGAGCAGGACTGGCAATCCGGAATGGAGTGTTCAGGCCCCAAACATTTAAGACACCATTCATGGATATCTGTAACAGAAATTGTACCGCTACACTTAGTGCATTTTTTGAACCCGGAGGCTGGTTTTTCCATGAGGGAAAAATTTCTTGTGGGCCTGGAGGCCTAAGAAGAAAAATACACCAAGTGGGGAAAAATATATATATTTTTTTTTTTTAAAAGAAAAGAAAAGACAAGACCGGCGGTACCAGTCCGGCGTCGGGGAAGGCAGACACGCGACCAAAGAAATAAATTAAAATAAAGAACTTCTTCAGCGGTGACAGGAACATGACCTGCTGGCTCCGCGGAAAAGAAGAACTGAGGAGAGTTGGTTAGGAAAGGCGGGATGGCAGCACGCATGCGCTGTGGTATGCTCCCAAAAGCTTTCCTTTTTGGGAAGCTGGGGAGCGTTCCCGCGCAGGCTCCGTCGGTACCGACGTACCCATATGTGAGGACTCATTCCTGCTTGTTCCTGGAGATAAAGAGAGACTGAGCAAGATTGTGTGCAGTATTCCCAAAGGCTTTCATAGAAAGCTGGGGAAATGCTCCGCAAGGGCTCCATCGACGTCGATGTCACCCATAGGTGAGGACTGACTTCCTGCTTGGTCCTGAAGAACTGTGCTATCTCCTGGAACAAGCAGGAATGAGTCTTCACATATGGGGACTCCCAAGCTAAGATGCCTGGAGGAGATCCTAGCACGTTGCAATCTAAAGATGGGCCATGCTTATCCCTCAAAAACCTCAGGCATCCAAGGGATGGAGGGTAGGAGTTGAACTAGAAAGAAAAAGAGATGCTGTGGAACAGCTTAACTAACAAGGTATCCGGAGGGGAGTCCTTGTGTAATCATAAATATTAGAAAAAAGTTGAGTCTTAATTTTCTAATGTGGATCACACTCAAAAATATTGCAAAAATATTTGTTGAGGGTAATAAGGGTCTGTGGTTGAGAGCCAGATCATTATCCTCAAAGAAATTCCCCCAATGTGAAATAGAGGGAAAAAAAATAATTTTGCAATACAGGAAGAGATAAGAAGTCCTCATAGCCAGAACTAACCCCAGAAGAAGTACTGGGGGAGTTCAAAGAGGTTGGACTTTTGAGAGATAGCTAAAGCTTCGGTAAAGTCAAAAAAATTGAACTTCTTGTCCTTGGAGCAGAATAAGGTCCTAGGAAGAGTGGAGATAATCTGACTGGTTTGGATGAAAAGGTAGAAATACCCTTTGCAGAAAAAAAGGGGATAGGTCTTTAAGACCCCCTTTATTCCAATGAAAAAGAAAGATATTTGTACTAGGTGTTGAGCCTCCAATTTTTTGAAGATCAGTAAAAGTCTTTTGTAAGTGATGTCACTTATGAAGACGACTTTACATGTAGAGCTTCAGATGTGATGTAACCCAAAAGGTAACGGTAAAAGAAGGTATTTGGTAAAATACCATAGAAATTGGTTGTCCACTGAGTTTATGGTATGCTGGGGCAGCATTAATATGGACAGTAGACAAATCTTTTAAAGTCAGATGTATAGAGATTGACGCAACAACAAGAAGGATTAAGACCTACTTGAGAATCTTGATGGAGAATCTCTGTCTGGTTAAATATGGAAGAACTATAGAGAAAGTTTAATGGAAACTTGTAATATGTTCTTCACTTATAGGGATAGGATTAGACTTCTTGAAAAGATCTAGCCCCTGAATAACCAGGTTTCGAGACGTATGTGAATGAGTGCAGAGGAGATCCTTAGTCTTAAGACAGCAAGTCTGGATCCTTCTACAATTTCAAATAGTAGCTGGAGAAAAAGACGCAATATAAGGAGATACCATATTTGCTTCTTTATGAGGGCAATATGAGTATCATGCGTTCTCCTCTTCAACATAAGCTATCATGAAGTATAGGAAATTAGAAGGAAAGTAGTGAATAAGGACCAACTGCAGTGAAAAAATGCATCCCTGTTGAGGAAGTTCCAGTGAGATGTGGAACAATCAGGGACTTGTGCAATTTTCTACACTTTCACGTGGTCTAAAACCCTGGTTACCTTTTCTTAAAAGGAAATTTTAAGGAACATGACTGACAGAGTCTACCAGCTGAAGCCCTTAATAACTATCTGGCAGCTCCCTATTAGGAGTAGCTCTGAGGCTCTCTGGCAAAGGCCCACAGTTGCAGAGCTTTGTTGTAGAATTGCAGAGAGCATGTTGTAGGTTGCTTAGATCTGGCTGTTGAATTGCCAGTGTGCAACCTAATCTATTCTGTTGGAGACAAAGAGAACTGAACGTGGCTAAGAATAGCAGACAGGCCTGATGCCTGCAACAATAAATAGTTCAAATGAGTTCTGGATCTCCTTTGTAATTATCTATTATTAAGGCAGCATAAAAGTTAGGTCCCATAAGTTGGAGAGGACCAACAGACATAATTTGGAGTAGTGATACCCAATTTCTGTCCGAAAAGCTGCCTTAAAAAGATATGTGAGAAAGAGATGAACTGCAAAAGGGGAGAAAACTCTGTATGGAAACTAGTTACTGGAGTAGGTATTGAAGAAAATCCTATGGCTTAGAGGATAAGCCCTCCAGTTGATTAGTAGTACTCTTAGAGACTTAATGTCTGGGCTAAGAGGGATAGAAATTAATACAGAGTTGAGAAGAGTTACAATTTAGTAAGTCTTTGAAGGGATAGGGTCCCTTTGCAGTTAAAGTAAGAGATATCCTCCTACAGGAAACTGACAAGGTGAAAAGTATAGTTCACCCTCTTAGTTGTTTGTTCTCCTTTTGCTTTAAAAGGAGAAACCTGTTATGTCTGGGGTATGATAGTCCTTAATAGCTCTTAGCTAGAAGGATAGATATCTCTTGTAGCAAGAGATTCATGCCCAGAGCCGAGGACTAAGTCAATGTATGACTGATATCTCAGCGTGGATGAGATGAACTTTAGATGCTTCTGCTGAAAAGGAGTAGGTTTAAGTTCTAAACCTCACGCAGAAGAAGTGAATAAAATATCAGAAACCCTGCGATTGCTGGGTTTGCTGAGCCTGTTGAGGTTTTGATTTTCTTAGCCTGGTGTGGTGTTGCCCATCTTTGGAAACATCTACAAAATGGGTAGAAGATGGATAAAACTTTTCCCCTTGGGGGAATAAAGCTTTTTATGAGATTTTGTATTAGCTGGGATAGAAGAAAGTTTGGACAATCCTCTGAAAGTATAAGCATCAGTGCTCAACTGATTAACTTCAAATAAAGCCTCCTTGTTGAAGAGATTTTCACCAGTACAAGGCGTATTTCCCAGCCTTTCCTGAACCCATCTGTCCAAGTCAGAAACTTGGAGCCAGGCTATGCGTCGTGCTCCTATGGCTATAGCAGAAGTTCTGCTAATAGACTCAAAACAATCCAGGGAAGCACAATTAAGGAACCTAGAGATATTTTGAGCATGATAGACTAATAAGGAATAGTCTGCTCTTTTATGCTCTGGAAGAAAAGGGTTCAAAAACGAAGTTGTTTGTGACCTCTTCAAGAGATAATCCCATATACAAAATATATGAGATAATTCTTGCTAAAAGCATGGATGCCTGGAAGCATCATAAGAACATAAGATATGCCATACTGGGTCAGACCAAGGTCCATCAAGCCCAGTATCCTGTTTCCAACAGTGGCCAATCTAGGTCATACGTACCTAGCAGTTTCCCCAAAAGACACAGGTTCCACAATGCTTGTACTGGGTCAAGCATTGATATCCTGGGTCCCTTCTTAATAATGGTTTATGGACTTTTCCTCCAGGAACTTGTCCAAACCATTTTAAACCCAGCTCCACTAACAGCCTTTACTACATCCTCCGGTAACAAATTCCAGAGTTTGATTACACGTTGAGTGAAAAAATATTTTCTTTTATTAGTCTTAAATAGTTTACCCTGTAGCTTCATTGCATGTCCCCTAGTCTGTCTATATTCTGATTCAATCGATCTACGTTTACCCGTTCCACTCCGTTCATTAATTTATAGACTTCTATCATATCTCCCCTCAGCCGTCTCTTCTCCAGGTTAAAGAGCCCTAACCTTTTTAGCCTTTCTTCATAGGAGTATCCTTCCATCCCCTTTACCATTTTGGTGGCTCTTCTCTGAACCTTTTCTAATAACGCTATATCCTTTTTAAGATACGGCAACCAGAACTGCACACAATATTCAAGGTGCGGTCTCACCATGGAACGATATAGAGGCATTATAATATCTTGTGTTTTATTTTCCATTCCTTTCCTTATCATACCTAGCATTCTATTTGCTCTCTTGGCTGCCGCTGCACACTGGGCCTAGGGTTTTAACATGTTATCCACAATGACGCCTAAATCTTTTTCCTGTGTGGTGGTTCCTAAAGTGGAACCTTGCATCGTGTAACCATAGTTTGGGTTGTTCTTCCCTAGGTGCATAACTTTGCACTTGTCCACATTAAATTTCATCTGCCATTTTAATGCCCAGTCTTCCAATTTATCAAGATCCTCTTGCAATTTTCCACAATCCTCTTGGTTTTTAACAACTTTAAATAGTTCTGTGTCATCTGCAAATTTGATAACCTCACTTGTTATTCCACTTTCCAGGTCATTTATGAATATGTCAAAAAGCAGAGGACCCAGCACAGATCCCTGGGGTACACCACTATTCACCTTTCTCCATTGGGAAAATTGGCCATTTAGCCCTACCCTCTGCTTTCTATCTTTTAACCAGTTCCTGATCCACAGTAGTACACTGCCTCCTATCCCATGACTCTTTAGTTTTGCCAAAAGTCTCTGATTAGGGACCTTGTCAAAGGCTTTCTGAAAGTCCAGATACACTATATCAACCGACTCACCTTTGTCCGCCTGTTTATTCACACCTTCAAAAAAACATAACAGATTAGTAAGGCAAGATCTTCCTTGTCGAAAGCCATGTTGGCTGTCTCCCATTAGGCCATGACTATCTAAATGCTGAATAATTTTATTCTTTATGATGGTTTCTAACATTTTTCCTGGTACTGACGTCAAGCTCACCGGTCTGTAGTTTCCCGGATCACCCCTGGAACCCTTTTTAAAAATTGGTGTTACATTGGCTATCCTCCAATCTTCAGGAATTAGAGATGATTTTAATGATAGTTCAGAGATTACTAATAGCAGGTCTGCAATCTCATATTTCAGTTCTTTCAACACCCTTGGATGTATACCATCTGGCCCAGGTGATTTGCTACTCTTCAGTTTATCTAATAGTTGTAATACATCTTCCCGATGTATCAATATTTCCTTCAACTCTTCTGCACCTTTAAATACCACTTCAGTCATGGGTAACATCCCTATATCTTCCTCAGTAAAGACCGAAGCAAAGAATTCATTCAGTCGCTCTGCTATCGCCTTGTCACCTCTCAGTGCCCCTTTAACGCCTCTATCAACTAATGGACCAACTGACTCTCTCACCGGTTTTTTGCTGTGAATGTACTTGAAAAAATCTTTATTTCGCGTTTTTGCTTCCGCAGCAAGCTTCTTCTCAAATTCTCCCTTTGCCTGCTTTATTAATGCCTTGCATTTGACTTGCCAGTGCTTGTGCTGTTTCCAGGTTTCGTCGTTTGGCTCTTTTTTCCATTTCCTGAAAGATGCTTTTTTGGCAACAGCCTCTCTGACCTCACCTTTAAACCATGCTGGCAGTTTTTTTGACTTCCTTCTACTTTTCTTAAAGCGTGGAATAAAGCTGGCTTGGGCTTCCAAGATAGTATTTTTAAACAACACCCAAGCTTGATGTAAGTCTTTAACCTTTGCAACTGCTCCTTTTAGTTTTTTCTTAACTGTTTTCCTCATTTTATCATAGTCTCCCTTTCGAAAGTTAAAAGGTAGTACTGTGGATTTCCTTACTATCCCTCCTCCACTAATTAAATCAAAGGCGATCATGCTATGATCACTATTGCCAAGTGGCCCCAACACCCTTATCTCTTGCACTACATCTGGTGTTCCACTAAGGACTAGGTCTAATATTGCTTCCCCCTCTGGTCGGTTCATGAACCAGCTGCTCCAAGAAGCAGTCATTTATTTCATCTAGGAACTTCATCTCCCTAGCATGTCCTGCTGTGACACTGACCCAGTCGATACCGGGGTAATTGAAATCACCCATTATTATTACTGCACTGTAACTTTTGCTAGCTTCCTTGATTTCTTTGAGCATTTCATCATCCATTTGTTCATTCTGGCCAGGCGGACAATAGTACACCCCCACTGCCATCGCCTTTCCCTTTTTACATGGAATTTCAATCCATAGAGATTCTACAGCAAATTTTGTTTCCTGCAAAACTTTAATCCTTTCTGATTCAATGCCCTCTCTAATATAGAGCGCAACCCCTCCACCAATTTGATCAGCTCTATCATTACGATACAGTTTGTACCCAGGTATCACAGTGTCCCACTGGTTGTCCTCCTTCCACCATGTCTCTGATATTCCAATCATATCTAACCTCTCGTTTAGTGCTATATATTCTAACTCTCCCATCTTGTTTTGTAGACTTCTAGCATTTGCATACAAGCATTTTAGAGACTGTATTTTATTCATATTAATTTGGCTATTGGTAGACATGGGTAATTTGGGATCTTTAAGCTCTGTCTGCTCCATACTTGAGGGCATTTGGGCTACTTTACTCTTTTTTGGAACCTCTCTGCTTTTTTAGTATCCTTCAAGGATACATTCTTCCGAACCATGCGCTCTTGGGCGACTGTCGGCTTTCCCCTATCATCTAGTTTAAAAGCTGCTCTATCTCCTTTTTAAAGGTTAATGCCAGCAGCCTGGTTCCATCCCGGTTAAGGTGAAGCCCATCCCTTCGGAAGAGCCCCTCCTTTCCCCAGAATGTTCCCCAGTTCCTAACAAATCCAAACCCCTCATCTCTGCACCATTGTCTCATCCACGCATTGAGACTCCGGAGCTCTGCCTGCCTTTTGGGTCCTGCGCGTGGAACGGGAAGCATTTCGGAGAACGCTACCCTGGAAGTTCTGGATTTCAACTTCCTACCTAAAAGCCTAAATTTAGCTTCCAGAACCTCCCTACCACATTTTCCTATGTCATTGGTACCGACATGTACCAAGACAGCAGACTCCTCCCCAGCACTATCTAAGACCTTATCTAGGTGGCGCGTGAGGTCCGCTACCTTCGCACCAGGCAGGCATGTTACCAGGCAATCCTCACGTCCACCAGCCACCCAGCTATCTACATGCCTAATGATCGAATCACCAACTATAACTGCTGTCCTAACCCTTCCCTCATGGGCACATGGCCCTGGAGAAACTTCCTCGGTGCGAGAGGGGTTTACATCACCTGGAGGACAGGTCCTAGTTACAGGATCACTTCCTGCCACACCAGGGTGATGCTCTCCTGTCACGTGACCTCTCTCCTCCATGGCAACAGGGATGCTGCCAGACTGGAGGTGGGATTTCAGGACTATATCCCTGTAGGTCTCGTCTATGTACCTCTCTGTCTGTCTTATGTTTTCCAAGTCTGCTACTCTAGCCTCTAGAGAACGGACTCGTTCCCTGAGAGCAAAGAGCTCCTTGCACCTAGTGCACACGCAAGACCCCTCAACAACTGGGAGAAAATCATACATGTGACACTCAATGCAAAAGACTGGAAATCCCACATCCCGCTGCTGGACTGCTGTCTGCATCTTAGTTTTAAGTTTGTGTTTAGATCTTTACGTTCTTTACGTACTAAAGGGTGCTATGGATATTTATACCAATAAAACTGTACCTAATAAGTTTAATATACCTTGTTCACCTGAAGCTTTAATTAATCTCAGGTCCTTAGTGTATGACTGATTTGGGTAACAAGCTTCACCTGAGAGCACCTCCTGTCTTTTAAGATGTGCAAGTACCTATAAAGCTGTGATTATCCCAGGGGAGGGAGGGAGGGATATAACACTTATTAAAGAGGGCTGCTACACAGTACCCTGTCCTGTGCTGCTGAGGTAAGCTATATTCTGATTTGATTTAAATTATAGCTCTTTGCTGCTGCTAGGCTCTAACCTATTATGAAATTTAAACTACATGCTCTCTGCTGGATTCTAAATTTAACCAGAAAGCTCTCTTCTGTGTTTTAAATTGAATCTAAAAGTACTTTGCTGATGCTAGGCCCTGAGTGACTATGAAATTTAAACTACAGCTCTCTACTGGGTATGAAAGGTAACCAGAAAGTTCTCTTCTGTGTTTTAAATTGAATCTTAAACTGCTGCTACTAGGCCCTGACTGATTTAACAAAAAATAGTGGGTTCACAGATTAATTAGCTTTAAAAGAAAAAAAACGACGTCCAAAGGCATCAAAAAATAGTGGGTTCACAGATTAATTAGCTTTAAAAGAAAAAAAAACGACGTCCAAAGGCATCTAAAGTCCTAGACTCACGACCTGGCGGATAAGAAGAGTGCTTTTTTGCACTCTTAATACGCCTCATTGCTGATTCTACAACAATAGAATGATGAGCAAGTTGAGTCTTTTGAAAACCTGGAGAAGGTGGCACCTTGTACATAGTGTCAAGTGTCTTGGAATGTGGGGATACCGTTAAAGGAGTTTCCCACATTCTTAACAGTAGATCTTGTAAGATCTGATGCAAAGGAAGCATGATGACCTCCTTTGGAATGCAGGGGAATTGCAGTGTCTCAGAATTCCCCGGTAGGGATTCTTTACCAGGTATAGAAATGGCAAGTAACTTTGCCATATCAAGCAGAAAAGCTTGAAAAGAAATTTCCCCCAAGGAGGACTCTCTAAAATGAGGGGTAAAGGCTAGATTTGTGGAAAGATCAGCCTTGGTACCGATGGATTCATCCCAGTCATTGGGATCGGAAGACTGAAAAGGATGAAGCATCGGATTTTCTTTAAAGCAATGCCTTAGGTATCGCCTGAGGTCAGTACCGAGACGAGTCGGTACCAAATCCTCCATGCTAGAGATCGATTCCAGGCTCGGCATCGAGGGAAGCGATTCTGTCGAAGCAAGCATGGACGGTACCGACACCGATGTCGATACCGGTACCGGAGTCGATACCGATACTTGAGGAACGGTCTGCAGCAACTCTAGCGGTACCGAAGTAGCTGAGAGTGCTAGACTACGTTCATCGGTGAGGAGTGTTTCGTCCATCACCATAGCCAATGCCGGTGTGTCGGTACTGCTCGAAGCGGCCACAACCACCGAGCATGGCCCAGATATGTTCATCGAGGTAAGAACTCAGGGAACAACCTGGAGCCCCGTTAATGCTTTGGAGCACGAAGACTCCCACCGGGGCTTTATTGCCAAGATGTCCTCGAGGGCAAGGCCGAAGCCATCGATACTGAGGAGGAGATCTACCACTCGAGGACTGGCTAGTCTTTACAGACTTTTGTTTGGTTACCTGATCCTGTGAAGAAGATATTCTAGCTGGTAACATCGAGAGCGATGTGGACCGGGTATCGAGTTGTGCTTGATTCTGAAGACCTCTTCTGTTTGAGCTCCAGCAGGAGAGACACTCCAGAGGGCAATGGTCAGGACCCAAACATTTTAGACACCGAGTATGAGTGTCAGAAAAAATATCTGTACCGCCACACTTCTTAAGGATAGTGGCTGGCTTTTCCATAATGGAGGGGTAGAGGCCTAGTGGCCTAGAACCCGTCAGGCATTAAAGAGGAAAAAAAAATTTCTAAGGAAAGTAGAAATTCTTCAGGAAAAAGAAAGAAAAGTACCGGCGGTACCGGTAGCACCGGGGAAAGGCAGACGCGACCATAAAAAAGTAAAAATAAAAAGAAGAATTTTCTGCGGTGACAGGAGAACGTCCTGCCGGCTCCGCGGAAAACGGAAAACTGGAGAGAGGCAGTTGGGAAAGGCGGGAAGGCAGCACGCAGGCGCTGTGGGATGCTCCCAAAAGCGTTCTGATTGGACGCTGGGGAGCGTTCCCGCGCGGGCTCCGTCGGTACCGACGATACCCATATGTGAAGACTCATTCCTGCTTGTTCCTGGAGATACCTTGTATAAGGAGGGTCAGCCACTAAAGCCTACAGTTTACTAATGCGTCTTGCAGAAGTGATAGCAATTAGGAAAATGACTTTCCATGAAAAAAACTTTAGGGTTGTAGTGGCTAAGGGTTCAAAAGGCGGTTTCATGAGCTGCCCAAGAACAAGATTTAGATCCCATGCCACCGGTGGTGGATTAATGGGAGGTTTTGTTAAGAGTAAGCGTCTCATGAACCTTGACACAAGTGGATGAGAGGAAATAGGTTGTCCATCAAAAGGTTTATGGAAAGCAGCAATAGCACCAAGATGGACCCTCAATGAATTGGTCTTAAGACCAGAAGTGGATAGTTGGAGAAGATACTCCAGTAGCGACTCCACAGGTACCAAAAGGGGGTTAAGTACCTTTTGTGAACACCAGACAATCTCTTCCACTTAAAAGCATAGGAACCCTTCATGGAAGGTTTTCTGGAAGCCAGAAGGATATCTTTTACCTGCTGAGAGATTGATATCCAGGAAATCTAGGCTTTCAGTAACCAGGCCCTGAGATGCAGGGACTGGGGATTTGGGTGCAGTAAGGATCCGTTCTCCTGGGAAGGAGATCTGGAGCATTTCCCAACTCCAGAGGAGTGGTTTGAGAGACACACAGAAGCAGAGGATACCACGTTGCCATGGCCAACGTGGAGCTATGAGTATCATATGACCTCTGTCTCTCTGAAGCTTGAATAAAGTTTTGGGAATGAGGGGAATGGGTGGGAAGGCATAGAGGAAGTCCTGACCCTAGTGGAGTAGGAAGGCATCCCCTTGCCTGACAGTTGTGAGCTGGGATTCTGGAGCAGAATCGGGGAAGTTTGGCATTCTGTGAACTTGCAAAGAGGTCTATATATTTGGTGTTGCCCAGATTTGAAACACTCGAGCCAGGTGGTCTGAGTGGAAAGACCACTCGTGTGGCAGCAGTATTCGACTGAGATTGTCTGCCCATAAATTTTGAATGCCTGGAAGGTATACCGCAAGAAGGTGAATTTGAAACTCTGGCGAGGGCCCATAGTCGCAAAGCTTCGCTGCATAGCGACAGAGCCCATTCTCTGCCTTGCTTGTTCAGATAGAACATGGCTACCTGATTGTCGGTTTGGACCAGAACCGTCTTGTGGCTGAGATGGGCCTGAAATACTCGAATAGCACTGAAGGAGGGAGGAGTGGCCTAGTGGTTGGGGCAAGGTACCACAGGCCGGAAGGTCGGTGGTTCAAATCCCACTAGAGGACAGCAACCTTGGGCCGGAAGGACTGGGGTTTCTAGTCCCACAGGTGCTCCTTGTGGTCTTGGGCAAGCCACTTAACCCTCCATTGCCCATGTTCCCTGTAAGTATTAGGGTATGTGTCTCATATCCCCTCATGTTAAATGTATCCCCCAACCGCTTTGACCCGGTGAAAAGCGGGATATAAATGCAGCTAAATAAATAAATAAATGGCTCTCAGCTCTAGGAGGTTTATGTGAAGAGAAGCCTCCTGTGGGGGCCAGAGATCGTGAGTTGAGAGATCATGCAAGTGGACCCCCCAAACCCAAGTTGGACACATCTGTTAGGGTGGCTTGGCACTGAGGCTGCTGGAAAGGAGAGCCTACGAGGAAGTTTTCCAGTGATTGCCACCATTGCAGGGACTAAATTAAACATGTGGAGTTTCTGATGTTGTCCGTTAGCCGACCCGAGGCCTGTATCCACTGAGAGGATAGGGTCCACTGGGCTGCTCGCATATGAAGGCGAGCATAGAGAACCACATGGACAGTGGATGCCATATGCCCTATAAGCTGAAGAATCTCCCGAGCAGTCAGGAAGACCTTCATAACTGCTTGGGATGACAGCTGTATTATATGCAGACAGCACGGCTGTGGCAGGAAAGCTTTTGACTGTCGTGTGTCTAGACGAGCCCCTATGAACTTGACAGATTGAGAGGGGGTGAGATGAGATTTTGGGAGGTTTATGACCAATCCCAAATATTGAAGGATTCTCATTGTTCGAGAAAGCGCGAAGCTGGCCTCTGGAGCTGTTGATGCTCGAGTGAGCCAATCGTCTAAGTAAGGGAAGACAAATATTCCTAGAGTTCTCAGAAATGCTGCTACCACTACCATGCATTTTGTGAAGACTCTTGGGGCAGAAGCCAGACTGAAGGGAAGAACTCTACTGGAAGTGTCTTCCGTGGACCAGGAATCGAAGAAACTTCCTGTGATTTCCGTGGATGAGAATATGCGTGTACGCATCTCTTAGATCTAGAGAACATAGCCAGTCCTGACTCTGAAGGTATGGTAGGAGTGTTCCAAGGGATATCATTTTGAACTTTTCTTGGAACAGATATTGGTTTAATTCTCTGATGTCCAGTATAGGTCTGTGTCCTCCTGTTTTCTTTGGAATAAGAAAATAGGAGGAGTAGAACCCCATACCCTATGGGTACTTCTTCTATTGCTCCTTGAGTGAGAAGTGATGTGACCTCCTGCCACAAGAGGTCGGTGGCAAGGACCCGAGAATTGAACTGTTTGATTATTGTAGGCGGGGGCATGTTGAGAAAGTGAAGCTTGTACCCCAGTCGTACAACCGACAGAGTCCAGTTTTCTGATGTTATTTGTTGCCATCTTTTGGCAAAATGGCATAACCTGCCTGGAATGGCTAAGGGTTCTGGTCCTTTCAGGGGCAGAATGACTAAGTTCTCTAGGTAAGAGTCAAAGCCCCTGAGGAGGCTGAGTCTGCTGGGCCGGTTGAGCTCTTTGAGTTTGCGGCTTTCTTTGCCGTCTGTTCTGTTGTCCCTTTTGGGGAACATGAACTGGACAGTGGCCCAAATGGGGGTATGATTGGTAAAACCTCTTTTTCTTGTTGAAAAAGGGTTTTTTGAATGACTTTTTCTTTGCTGAGTTGGCTGTAGACTTTGATAGTCTGTTCAAGGTAGTATTTTCAGATTCAAGCTGATTAGCCTTGTCCTGCCAGTCCTTGCCAAAGAGATTTTCTTCTGTACAAGGAATGTTTCCCAGCTTGTCTTGCACCCACTGCTCTAAGTCTGATGCCTGAAGCCAGGCAATACGACGTGCACCTATGGAGATAGCAGAGGTTCTGCTTATGCATTCAAAGCAATCAAAGGTTGCACGGTTCATGAATTTAGAGACATTCTGGGCGTGCTTGACCAGGGTAAGGAATTCTTCCCTTTTGTCCTCAGACATATTAGGGTTCATGAGCTCTAAGTCACGTGCAACTTCTTCCAGGAACATAACCATATAAAGAATGTAGGAAATGATCTTGGTTGATAACATGGAGGATTGGAAGCATCGACGCCCTAAGGCATCAGGTGTCCTCGATTCCAGGCCTGGAGGATTAGAAGAATGTGTTTTAGCACTCAATTCTACGCACGGCCGATTCCACTACCATTGAAAGGTGTGGTAACAGTCTTTTGAAAGCCAGGACAACTTGGCACTCGGTACATAGTATTGAGGCGTCGGGAATGTGGAGACACTGTTAAAGGAGTTTCCCACATTGTTAACATAAGATCATGTAAGATCTTGTGAATGGGAAGCGTAGCTGCTTCCTTAGGAGCCATGGGATATTGTAGAATTCTTAATTCTTCTGCCCTAGGTTCCTTTTCTGGAATCACCATGAATGAAAGACCTTTGGCTAAATCATGTATGAAATCCTGGAAGGACATGTCTTATGGAGGAGACATTCTGCGTTGAGGAGGAGTTGGATCCTCTGGTAGGATCGCTCTAGTACCGGTAGAGTCATCAGAATCGGAAGAATCGAAGTCACTCTGTACTGGGTGTTCCCGTAACGCATGATACCGGTACTGCTTGAAGTCGGTACCGGAGTGTCTCCGATCCTGTCCCCTGATACCCGAGATAGACTCAAGACTTGGCATGGGGGGAAGCATGCCTGCCGAAGTAGGTGCACTCGGTACCGATACCGATGTTGGTACCGATACTTGTGGAACCGTCTGCAGCGGTCTTAGCAGTACCGAAGCTGCTAAGAGGGTCGCTAGACTGCGTTCGATAGCGAGGATTCTCTTATCCATCGTTCCTGCCGATGCCTGGGTGTCAGTACCGGTGGAAGCGGCTACGACCCCAGAATATTCCACCAGTAGTTCTGCAGAGGTGGAAGCCTCTGGAACATCCTGGAGCCCCGTTAATGCTTTGGAGACCGAAGACTCCCGCCAGGGCTATTTTGCCGGTGAACTTTCCGAGGGCAACGCCAGTGGCATCTCGAGGCTTAGAAGGAGATCTACCCTTTGAGAACCGGCCAATCTTGGAAGACTTAAGTTTAGTTACCTGAGATCCATGGGAAGAAGATGAAGCTCTGGAAGACGTCGATGCAACTGACATATCTGCAGCAAAAAGGGTACCGAATTTTACAGCTCTATTCTGCAGGCCCCTCTTGGTCATCTTTCTGCAGGAGAGACACTCCAATGGACAATGTTCAGGACCTAAACATTTAAGACACCAATCATGGGTGTAGGTGACGGATATAGTACCACCACAGTTAGAACATTTCTTGAAACCACTAGCTGGCTTATCCATGTTTGAAGAAAAGTGGGCCTAGTGCCTAAAATGGCACCTGGCACCGAAAGGGGAGAGGCCCCTGAAAGAAAAATCTTTTAGAAAGATAGGTTGGTTGTTTTTGTTTTGTTTTTTTTAAAAGAAAAGAGAACCGGCGATTCCGGTAGGCGTCGAGTGAAGGCAGACACGACCACAAAAAAACAAAAGATGAATAAATTTTCTGCTGTGACAGGGTACACATCCTGTCGGCTCCGCAGAAAACGAAGAACTGAAGTGAGAGAGGTAGAAAGGCAGGAAGGCATCACACAGGCGCTGTGGGATGCTCCCAAAAGCTTTCCTATTGAACGCTGGGCTCCATCGGTTCCCACGCAGGCTCCATCGGTACAGACGATACCCATATGTGAAGACTACATTCCTGCTTGTTCCTGGAGATAGTGAGCTAGAGAAGGCAGAGACAATTTAAAGGGGCAGTGGGCCTATTAAAAAGAAGGGGGGATTTTAGGGCAGAAGGGGGGCGAGCTAGGGGGTTGGGAAAGGGGAGTCTAGCAGGGTAACCGAGGAGGCAAGCCAGCAGGAGAGGGGTTGGAGGAGGAAGAATGCAAGGTGTTGCCAAAAGGTGCATTCCCCTCCCCTCAGGGCACACATACAAGCACCCCACCCCATACTCACACACACAGGCACTCCAGTGGATCACAGCTGAATCTAAATTACCCATGATAAGGCTTGGTTAGAATATGAAGCATTGATATCCTGGGTCCCTTCTTAATATTGGTTTATGGACTTTTCCTCCAGGAACTTGTCCAAACCTTTTTTAAACCCAGCTACACTAACAGCCTTTACTACATCCTCTGGAAACAAATTAGAGTTTGATTACACGTCGAGTGAAAAAATATTTTCTTTTATTAGTCTTAAATAGTTTACCCTGTAGCTTCATTGCATGTCCCCTAGTCTTTCTATATTCTGATAACAAACAATCGATCTACGTTTACCCGTTCCACTCCGTTCATTAATTTATAGACTTCTATCATACCTCCCCTCAGCCGTCTCTTTTCCAGGTTAAAGAGCCCTAACCTTTTTAGCCTTTCTTCAAAGGAGTATCCTTCCATCCCCTTTACCATTTTGGTGGCTCTTCTCTGAACCTTTTCTAAAATTGCTATATCCTTTTAAGATACGGTGACCAGAATTGCACACAATATTCAAGGTGCAGTCTCACCATGGAACGATATAGAGGCATTATAATACCTTTTTTGTTTTATTTTCCATTCCTTTCCTTTAATTTCCTCATTTTATCACAGTCTCCCTTTCGAAAGTTAAAAGGTAGTACTGTGGATTTCCTTACTATCCCTCCTCCACTAATTAAATCAAAGGCGATCATGCTATGATCACTATTGACAAGTGGCCCCAACAATCTTATCTCTTGCACTAGATCTGGTGTTCCACTAAGGACTAGGTCTAATATGGCTTCCCTTCTGGTCAGTTCATGAACCAGCTGCTCCAAGAAGCAGTCATTTATTTCATCTAGGAACTTTCTCTCCCTAGCATGTCCTGCCGTGACACTGACCCAGTTGATACCGGGGTAATTGAAATCACCCATTATTATTACTGCGCTGTAACTTTTGTTAGCTTCCTTGATTTCTGTGAGCATTTCATCATCCATTTGTTCATTCTGGCCAGGCGGCAATGTTCCCTCTAATTTTCTGTAGGCTGTGCGCGCATAAAATATCAGCTGTGTGCAGCTTTTGAAGGAAGGTTAAATTTTTGTGCGCCACATAACGACACTCGGAGTTATATACTTTAAAATTTGAATACACTTCAGAATACAGTATGTACACCACATTGATTTTAATCAAATTAAATGAAAATAGACGATTACTAAATGAAGCAGGAAATTTCTAGTAATTACAATCATAACTTTTACATTTTAAGACATCTGTGTTGTTTATCAGAATCAGAGCCGTAATTTTTGTGCGCTCTGTTTTAAAGTATGTGCGCTCGCTCCACGAGGTGTGTGCGCGTGCGCACGCGCACAGCTTAGAGGAAACAGTGCCAGGCGGTTGATAGTACACCCCCACTGCCATCGCCTTCCCCTTTTTATATGGAATTTCAATCCATAGAGATTCTACAGCAAATTTTGTTTCCTGCAAAACTTTAATCCTTTCTGACTCAATGCCCTCTCTAACAGAGCGCAACTCCTGCACCAATTTGATCAGTTCTATCATTACGATATAGTTTGTACCCAGGTATCACAGTGTCCCACTGGTTGTGCTCCTTCCACCATGTCTCTGATATTCCAATCATATCTAACCTCTCATTTAGTGCTATACATTCTAACTCTCCCATCTTATTTTTTAGACTTCTAGAATTTGCATACAAGCATTTTAGAGACTGTATTTTATTCATATTAAATTTGGCTATTGGTAGACATGGGTAATTTGGGATCTTTAAGCTCTGTCTGCTCCATACTCGAGGGCATTTGGGCTACTTTACTCTTTTTTGGAACCTCTCTGCTTTTGGTAGTATCCTTCAAGGATACATTCTTCCGAACCATCCGCTCTTGGGCGACTGTCGGCTTTCCCCTATTATCCAGTTTAAAAGCTGCTCTCTCCTTTTTAAAGGTTAATGCCAGCAGCCTGGTTCCATCCCGGTTAAGGTGAAGCCCATCCCTTCGGAAGAGCCCCTCCTTTCCCCAGAATGTTCCCCAGTTCCTAACAAATCCAAAACCCTCATCTCTGCACCATTGTCTCATCCACGCATTAAGACTCCGGAGCTCTGCCTGCCTTTTGGGTCCTGCGTGTGGAACGGGAAGCATGTCGGCGAACGCTACCCTGGAAGTTCTGGATTTCAACTTCCTATTTAAAAGCCTAAATTTAGCCTCCAGAACCTCCCTACCACATTTTCCTATGTCATTGGTACCGACATGCACCAAGACAGATAGTGCTGGGGAGGAGTCTGCTAAGACCTTATCTAGGTGTCTCATGTTATGCTCAGCAAAAGTGAGGTAAAGTGTCAACCTCCTCCTCTATTTCTTGTGTTGCACTGCATGCAGAACCAAGCTTTTTGAAATTTCAATTTAATGTTGTCTACATATTTCTACTTCAAGTTTGTCATAATTTATTCTGTACTTGGTGAGCATCTAACTGCATTCTGCCTGTGTGACTGAGACCAAAAGGGATGTTTACTAAACCATGATAAAGCAGGAAGTGTGCAATTGGACCCTTAACGCGCATAAAACGCTGCCTTAGCGCATGCAAACAGGACTGACAGCATAAAGCACCCTATGGGTGTTGAGTGGGCAGAGAGTAGGGGTCAATGGGTGGGGAGTGGGCAAGAACAAGGCCCTGCTCCCTTAATGACAGCACCTTAATACCAAGAACTTTACCACATATGAAAACCTGTCGGTAAGGGTGCATTTTGAGGAGAATCTATTTTAATGTCTGCAATGTGCTGCACAGACAGGTGAGCCCAAGAAAGTGATAGTAGTGCTCCATTAGCAGCAACAGCATAGCACCCAAGTATGAAAGGGCACTATGCTGATGCTGCAAATGGGGCAAAGGAGGGTGCATATGGATCATGCAGTGGGGTCCCCGGTACACAGGGCAGACCAGTTGGCTGCCTAGGAAGCACATAAGAACATAGGATTAGAAAATATGCCAGAGACTGCGTCAGACCAAGGTCCATCATGCCCAGTAGCCTGTACCCAACAGTGGCCATTCTAGGTCACAAGTACCTAGCAGTTTCCCCAAAAGACACACAGGATCCACAATGCTTGTAATGGCGCAAGCAGTGCAAATCTCTGGTCCCATTTAATAATGGTATATGGACCTTCCCCAGGAACCTGTCCAAACATTTTTTAAACCCTGCTACACTAACAGCCTTTATTACACCATTCAGTAATGAATTGCAAGGTGTGAATATGTGTTGACAGAAAAGATATTTCCACCTAGTAGTCCTAAATGGGTTACACTGTAGCCATATTGCAGGTCCTCTAGTCTTTCTACTTTCTGATGGCATAAAGTAGAGTGGAGTGGAGGAGTAGCCTAGTGGTTGGGGCAAGGTACTTCAGGCCAGAAGGTCGGGGGTTCAAATCCCACTAGAGGACAGCAACCTTGGGCCGGAAGGACTGGGGTTTCTAGTCCCACAGGTGCTCCTTGTGGTCTTGGGCAAGCCACTTAACCCTCCATAGCCCATGTTCCCTATAAAAAATATAGTTATCTCCAAGTTATAATGCCCTGTTCAATGTAATTTCAGTTTGTTCAATGTAAACCGTAGTGATGCAGAACAGTGCGGTATATAAGAGAATATAAATAATCATCAACTTTTACCTGTTCCACTTCAGGCAATATTTTCTAAACCTCTAACATAACACTCCTCAGCCGCATCTTCCCCAGGTTAAAGAGACATAACATTAGCAGATTGTGATGGGGATCCTGGAGAGGCAGATGGTTGGTGGGGGTGGGGGGGGGGGGTCGGAGAGGGGATGTGTGGACATCCATGTATGCCTCCACCCCCCCCCCAAGAATCTGAACTCTAGGCATCTGCCTACCCGCATGTTGGCTGGCCTGGGACTGTGCACCACCAACATTGACAGCACATGGGCATGTCAGCATGGCCTGGGGGGTATTGGCAGAGGGGACAGCAGACCCACCTGCAGCAGACCAAGCCATGCCCTGCTCCACTGAGCTGTGCACAGTGCAACAGGTGCCAAGGTCTGTCTGATGGGAAGCATGTCAGTTCCAGGGACTGACATGCCTATGTCGCAGCATTGTGGTGCACTACACCCAGTTGGTGTGTATTGGAGCAGAGGGTCACATGTTCAGGTCCTGGGCCCTAGATTTTATCCCACAGTGCCGGTACAACACCAACATGTGCAACCCCCAAAGAATCAGCCAGCAAGGGAACAAACATTCACAGAGACAGGCTCCAGCAGCCTCAGCTGGTGGAGAGTTAGGCCGACAGCACCGACACATTGAGCGGCGGTTAACACCAGAGCACTACTACTTAGCCTCTGCACAATGAGCACCTTAATGCCTGAACTAAGTTTCGGACCCATCCCCATTTTTACATGGTGCATGCGTGTGCGTGTGTCCATTGTTTTGTGGCTTTCTACTCCTCACTGAGCTTCGCAGTGCCTAAGCTGTTTCCAGCATTAGCCTGCAAATGTGCATGAGGAGCAAGGTATTGTGGGTATGGCCCAAACAGGGCAGATTGGCTAGGATGCATCTGCACTGGAGGTAGAGCAATGGCTGGGATGTCGTAGTGCCCGACTGCCACCTGCATGGACCAGGTGGCCACAACATGTCATGCTGGGGGGAAGGAGGGCACTCTCACTTTGACTGAGCAGTGACCATGGCACGGTTATGTAACTACTTTGATACATTCAGCTAGTGGTGGGTTATCAAATTTGTAATAAACTAAGTACAACTGTGGGAGATGTCAGGAATGGAAGCTTTTGCATACATTGTTTACCAATGTTGTAAACAAAACTGCTTACTCTAGGCTCACAATTTGGCAGGACTAGACTAGACTAAACATAACTTACCCAAATAGTGGCTAAATATTGCCACTATCTGGCTAATTTTCTAGCCTGCCCTTATTCCTCCCTTAACACAGCAAAAAATAAATTACTAAATGGCATCTGTATAAACAGTCCAGTATTATCTGTATATACTTTTGAAGATACACACCTAGCCTCATTACGCACTTGCCATCAAAAGCATTGTTACCTCAGAACAGGGCATGATTAATCAGTTGTCTGATAGGGCATAATTATTCATCCATCTAGAACACTCCCAGAATTGACAGTAAAACTCCCTTAAAGGCCGCAGAGCAGAAGACAAAAATTAGACCTTACCTACTAATTGATGTTTAAGAAATTCTAGTCCCAGCATCTGTGGGTTGTCACACCCATCCAGCAGTATGGAGACTGAGCATATCACTTTCATGATATCACCCTAAATAAGTAGCATGCATCTCCCTCCAGCACCTTATTGACAAAGCAGACTCACAGGAGCAACAAGAAAAACTATTCAAACATGAGCATAAACTATTCCCCATAATAAGCAAGCCGCAGCAGCCGCCAGTGTAAAGACAACTTGTCACTAACATCGCAGCTGTGCCACATAGTGAGCATATAGTAAATTAAATTTGTTTTGTCTTGTTTGAAAGATCTGCACACACTCCCTATCCCCAACCAATACAATGGAGATAAACTTCTCCTAGCCCAGGAATGCTACAATAGCACCACACCAAAACAAAGGGCAGGCTTCTAGGACCAGAGTGGAGTTCCTCAAGGAACATTAATTAGCAGGTAAGGTCTAATTTCACATTCCTTACCTTCGCTCTAGTCAAGTCCCAGTACCTGTAGGATATACCATAGCAGTATTAACCTCAGGAAGGACCCGTGAGCCCAGCCGTGAGCACCACCGAGTCAAAACACACGCTTCCTGGCACCTACACATTCAGATAGTAATGCTTAATGAAAGAGTGCAACTACAACCACATCACCAACCTTACAAATGTCCAGTGAAGGCACCAAACTGGATTCTGCCCAGGATGGTGCTTGAGCTCTGGGTAAATGAGTCCGCAATCCTAGCAGCATGAGTCTACACCTCAGAAGGTAGGCAGAAGCTATGGTCTCCCTTATCCATCTAGAAATGAAGGTATTAGAAGCTGCCTGAGCCTGCCACGGCCACCCAAATAAAACAGATGGTCTGATTTCTGAAATGGCATGGTCCTCTTGATATAGTACCTCATAAAGCAAAAATCCAGCCGGCACAGGAGGGGATCCTCTACTGTTCCCCCTGCTCCAGAAAACACAGGCAGTTACATGGACACTGAGGCAGGTGAAAAGCCAACACCACCTTAGGCAAAAAAGGAAGGTACTGACCTCAGAACCACCTTCTCCCTCAACAGAACTAGAAAGGGGGCCCGGCGAGAGAGCCTGAAGCTCCAAGATTCTCCTCACCGAGTATATGGCCACTTGAAAAACTGTCTTAAGCAGCAGAGCTTTTAAAAAGCAAGTCGTCAGACTCAAATGGAGCCTCCTTCAAGAATGACAGCACCAGATTCAGATCCCAAGAGGGAACAGATGGCACCGGGGGGGGGGGGGGGCAACCCAGCTTGACTGCCCGGAGAACACACTTAACATCCAGATGCACTCCCAAGGGGATACCTCGTAGCCTCCCCCAATAAGAGGATATGGCTGCTACCAGCAGCTACAATAAACGAGAAGCTAATCCCTTGTTCAGGCCCTCCTGCAGAAAAGCAAGGATGTCCAGTACTGTAGACTAGTGGGTGACAGGTTGCTCACTTGCACCAGTTCACAAAAATTCTTCATACCCAAATACATGCCAAAAGTGAACCGCTGACAGGTCTTCAACACTGTTGCAGTCACCAAGGCAAATAGCCTCGTTGCCTCAACTAAGCTCTCTCAAGAGTTATGCTGTAAGCAAGAATCAATCCACTTGAGGCATTATGACTGGACCCTGCAACAGCAGGTTGGCCCTCGCTGGCAAAAGCCACAAGTGAGCAATTGCCAGCTGCACCAGGTCGCCATACCACAGCCATCTCAACCAGTTGGGGGAGGGGGGGGGGGGGAAATCAATAACACTAGCCCCTGATGTGCCTCAGAATCCTTTGTACCGCTCGGCCTATGAGCACCAATGGAAGAAAGAGCAGCCCCTCCATGGGCCACAGCTGCACCAGTGAGTTGAGTTCCTTCAACATGTGCTCTCTTCTACTGCTATAAAAAACAGATACCTACACTGACTTGAAGGTTGACATGACATCCATGATTGGCTTCCACCAGCACCAAACCAGTTGTGCAAATACACTCATTGAGCATCCACTGGCCAGGGTTGATACACACTCTGCTGAGGTAATCGGCCGCCACGATCTCCTTGTCAACCACGTGCTGCTGAGATCGCTTGCAGATGGTTTTCCGCACAATCCATTAGTAGCTCCACTTTGCTTTCCAGCTGCACACTGCTTGTGCTGTCCCTTGCCAACTGATGTATGCCACTGTTGTGGCAATCATAGAAAGCATAGTTACGCACCTATAACAGGTGTTCTCCAGGGACAGCAGGAATCTGTCCTCACATATGGGTGACGGCGGCACCAACTGAACAATCATGGAAGCATCCCCCAGCTTTCAAAGGAAGTCTTTGAGAGATGCCACTACGCATGTGTAGTCCTCTTCTCGCCCAAGGGTGCGATCTTGCTCAGATGACACAGCTAAAAGATGGTAAAAATAAGATAGTAAAAGAAGCAACTCCAAGGGGAAGAGGAAGGGCTGAGGACTGATTCCTGCTGGCCCCTGAGAACACCTGTTACAGGTGAGTAACTACACTTTCTCCAGGAATAAGCAGGAAATCAGTCCTCGCATATGGGACTCCCCAGCTACAGATTACTTAAAGCCCGTAAGGAAAAACAACATGGTCAGGTCACCCTCAGGGGGAGCTGGGAGCAGCAGCAACTGAGTCCACAGAAACAGACTACAGTAGGACCCGAGTGTCCGATGGACCAACGCTCTGGTAGCCTAAACACAGAAGGGTTGGAGGGTAAGAGTTGCCTAGACCCTGAAAAAATTATGGAGAACAGCCTGGCCGAAGGCACTGTCCCATTGGGATTCCCTCTCCAGGCAGTAATAAACTGCGAAGATATGGACTGAACACAAGGTGGCAGCCTAGCAGATATCCAGCATAAGGACTGAGTGCAGATTTGCCACAGAGGATGCCACGGCCATCTAGCTCGAGCCCAACCCACTCATAGGCGAGGGTGATGCAATCCGCTATCCAGTTGGACAGTGTTCGCTTGGTCACCATTCCCCAAGCCGACTGGGGTCAGGAAACAAAAAGCAGAGCAGTTTTGTGGTGGCCCCGCGTACGTTGAATGTAGGACAGGACCCTCTTACAGTCCAAAATGTGAAAGACGGTCTCCGCCATGCTTGAGTGAGGCCTTGGGAAGAAGGTGGGTAGCACTACCTCCTGTTTGAAGTGAAAAGAAGATACCACCTTTGGAAGGAATTTAGGGTGTGCGCGTAGCATGACCCTGTTCTTGTAGAACCTGGTATATGGCACCTCTGCCACTAGGGCTTGGAACTCGCTGATCCTGCGAGCGGAGGTAATTGCCACCAGGAACACAACCTTCCACGAGAGGTCCCCTCAGATGGCAGGCAGTCAATAGTCAGGGGCTCAAACAGGCAGGTGAGCTGCGCCAGCACTATGTTGAGGTCCCACTCTGTCGCCAGAGGGCAGACAGGGGGTTTGGAAAGTAGGAGCCCCCTTAGGAAGCAGGTCACCAGAGACTGAACCGAGGGGGACTTGCCCTCGATAGTGTGTTGGTGCACTGCTAGGGCAGTGAGGTTCACCCTGATGGAGTTCGACTTGAGCCAGATTGTGAGAGATTAAAAAGGTACTGCAGTACCATCTGTACTGGGCAGAAGAACAGGTTTAGCCGCTGTTCTGCACACCACACTGAGAATCTGTACCATTTGAAGGTGTAAGCTCTCCTGGTGGAGGTCTTATAGAAGGTCAGCAGGTTCTCTTCCACTTCTCCCAAGAGGTGGAAAGGGGCAAAAGGTTACCCTTTCAGCAGCCATGCTGTCAGTGATAGGGACACCAGGTTGAGGTGCAGGAGAGAGCCCTGCTCCTGAGACAAGAGCCCCAGGGAACTCCCCAGGAGGATAGGAGCCTCCACTAACAATTGAAGGAGCAGCGGGAACCATGGCTGCCTGGGACACCGTGGAGCCACCAGGATCAGCGACACTGTCACAAAGAGCCTTGAAAATGGTCTTGGCAATCAACGGTGTGAGTGGGAAGGCGTATAGGAGGCCTTCCGACCACAGAATGAGGAAAGCATCAGCTACTTACCGGTATGGGTGGGGCTGACTGGAAAAGAAGTGGGCTAACTGGTAATTGTCCAGGCTGGCAAAAAAGGTCCACCCATGGGGGTCCCCCAGAGTCGGAAGAGCCGGGTAGTCACTCTGGGGTCCAGCAGCTATTAGTGCAGTTGGAGGACCTTGCTCAATGTGTCCACCAGAATGTTGTCCTTGCCTGGTAGGTATGCAGCCCGTAGGAGTATTCCCTGTTGAAATGCATTGGAACAGAGTGTCATTGCTTCACAGCAGAGGGTGCGGAAACCCTGCTTGTTCACACATAACACTGCCACTTGATTGTCCATTTGGATCAGCACAGACTGGTGTCTCAGGCAGTGGCAAAATGCTTGGAGGACTAGATATATTGCCCGAAGCTCCAAGAGGTTGATCTGCTGGTTGTTCTCGGCTTGTGACTAACTGCCCTGGAATGCGAAGTTCCTCGCAGTGGGCTCCCCATCCCAACAGGGAGATGTGCATTATGAGGACCCTTCGGGGACATGAAGTATGGAAGGGCATCCCTGCTTGAAGGTGTTGCATCTTTTGCCACCAAGTCAGAGATTCCGCCAACTGGTGGGTCACTGAGACTCTGTACATGAGGGTTGCCCAGTAGTGCCTTCAAGATCAGTGGACACAAGCCACCAGCTGCCTCCAGGACAGGTGTCTGGGGTGACATTGACCGTGAAGGCTATATAGCCAAGTAGGTGCAACAGAAGCCGAGCCGACACTGAGACGGTGGTGCACTTCTACGGCCAATTCCCTGAGACAGTGGGCCTGATCAATGAGGAGGAAGGCCTTTGCCTGAACCGGTGTCCAGTTTTGCCCTTTTGAACGCAAGACATTGTGTCAGGTGGTGGTGAGACTTGGGGTAGTTTAATCACAAACCCCAGATGTTGAAGGACATTAATGGTGTGTGCTGTAGCTTGCTGCACCTTGGCAGCCATGCCTCCTTTTATAAGCCAATCGTCCAGATAGGGGAAGAAATACTCCTTGGAGATTGAAGTAGGCAGCCACTACTGCCAGGCATTTGGTGAAGACCCTGGGGGCAGACGTCAGGCTGAAGGGTAATATCCTGTACAAGTAGTGGCCTCCCATTCAGAATAGTCGGTCGAAGACTCGAGGGAAGAGTGGCTCATGGGCTCTGGGTCTGAGCCCTGCCCACGTCCCTCAAAGGCCCTGCTGCTGGTGCCATGTGCGCTAGCCAGGAAAGACCTCTGTCCCTTGGAAAAGGACTCTGATCTAGACCTCAGCTGAGGATCAACTTGAGGCCATATGGTCTCAAGGATCGGCTCGGCCTCTGGGGACATCCTCAATGTCAAGGGCCCGGTGGTCTCAGTGGAGGATCCGGTTGTACTAGACAGCAACGCCCGCTGCTGGTCCATGAAGGCAGACAGACTGTGCTCCAGGGCCACTATTCTGGTTTCCAGTCCAGAAGACTCCGCAGCTGTTTGCGCAGGCACCGAGAAATCTCTGGCCCAGCACTGGCTCCCCAAGGGGGAGTCATCAACAAGAATGGGCTCAGGTGTCAGAGGCTCATCTTCGTGCGATTCCTTCCGGGCAAACTTGGTGGGTCACTCCCACTCTGAGCCCTCTGACAAGCACCGTGGACTGCGGGACCTGGCTTGGGGCTTACCTGACCTGCCGGAACCATCCTGGGACAGCATCTTTGAGGGTTGTTTCTTCTTGTGTTCCCCTCAAGGGAGGCCCTCCTCTGAAGGCCCACGGCATCAACTGGGATCCATGGGGTACCATGGGAGGCAGAGGCTTCGGATGGGGCCTTGGCCTTCGTAAGTACCAGGGACTCCAGGAAAAAAATTTTATGCTGCTGCTGGCGGCTCATAAGGGCCTTAGAAGACATCTTTTTACAGAAGCCACAGGCTGCGGAGTCATGGTCCAGCCCTAGACAGCACAGGCAGCAATTATGTGTGTTTGTGAGGGACATAATTTTTGTACACTGACTGCACTTCTTAAAGCTATTGGTAGCCATGGGGGGGGGGGGGGTGGGACCCCAGCAAGGTCAAAGACCCACAGTGCTGTCATTTGGAAAAAAGGCACAAGGTGCCAAGGAGAAAAAAAGAAAGGTATAAAAGACCTGAGACTCGATACAGAGGTAGCAGGCTCGGGTGGAAGGAAGGAGTACTGGTGCACAACTGGAGAGTATGAAACTCAGGTACAAGATAATCAACTTTTTCCAGGGGGAAAAAAAACAGATGTCCAAAGGGCTCTGGGGAAAAAAAAGATGACTGAGCAAGATGGCACCCATGGGTGGGAACGGGGGATCACATGCATGGCAGCATTTCCCAAAGGCTTTCGTTGAAAGCTGGGGGGGGGGGGGGATGTTTCCATGAGGGCTCTATCGGTGCAGACGTCACCGATATGTGAAGACTTCCTGCTTATTTCCAGAGAACACTCACCGCCTTCCAGAATGGACTGTAGTGCTAGGAATATCGCTCATAATTCTAGGTGGTTGATGGGCCACGCACTCACCTCTGAAGACCACAGTCCTTGCGCAATGTTAGTCACACAGTGCACACCCCAGTCGGAGAGACTGGCATCTGTGGCAAGTGGTATTCACTGCAGTGTCTCCAAAAGCATCCCCGCTAAGCTTCACAGGTTGCAGCCACCACCTGAGTGCCCTTCGGACCCCTTTGGGCACGTCAGCAGGCACGAGAGCGGATGGTGCTGCGCTGACCATCCCTGCAACAATCCCTGCTGTAATGGCTGCATATGCACTCGAGCCCATGGTACCATCTCAATCGAGGCTGCCATGAGACCAAGATTTGCAGGTAAAGCACAGTTACTTACCTGTAACAGGTGATCTCTGGGAACAGCAGGAATAGTCCTCACATATGGGTACGTCGGTACCGACGGAGCCTGCGCGGGAAAGCTCCCCAGCTTCCCAAAAGGAAAGCTTTTGGGGCTTCCCACAGTGCATGCGCACTGCCTTCCCGCCTTCCTGACCAACTCTCCTCAGTTCGAGTTTAAAGCTGAGACAATAGAGAGAGGAAAGGAAGAGAAAGAGATACAACTCCTAGGGGAGGTGGGTGGGTTGTGAGGACTATTCCTGCTGTTCCCAGAGATCACCTGTTACAGGTAAGTAACTGTGCTATCTCCAGGAACAAGCAGGAATGAGTCCTCACATATGGGGACTCCCTAGCTGAGATGCCTGGGAGATCCCCTACGTAGGTATGTCATCTTCCGATGGATCTCAGGCATCCATTAAGGGAAGGTGGGCAGGAGTTGTTTAAGAACGGAACAGGTGTTTGAGGACAGCCTGACCAAATAAGTCATCCCGGCGGGAGTCCTTATCCAAGCAGTAATGGGCAGTGAAGGTATGAACCGAGGCCCAGGTGGCTGCTCGACAGATCTGATCTATGGATACAGAGTGAAGATGAGCCATAGAGGTGGCCATGGCTCTCACATTGTGAGCGGTGACATGGCCCTCCAGAGAAATGTTTTTACTCTGGTAAGCAAACGAAATACACTGAGCAATCCAATTGGAAAGTGTTCGTTTTGAGACTGGAAGTCCCAAATGAGAAGGATCGAAAGCAACAAAAAGTTGGGAAGACTTTCGATGTGGCTGAGTCTTATGGAGGTAAAAGGCAAGAGCTCTTTTACAATCTAGAGTATGAAGGTTCCGCTCTGCACTGGATGCATGAGGAGCTGGAAAGAAGACAGGTAGGTATACCTCTTAAGATGAAAAGGTGAAACCACTTCAGGCATAAAGTGTGGATTTGTCCAAAGGACTACCTTATCATGATGGAACCTTGTATAGGGTGGATTCGCCACTAAGGCTTGCAGCTCACTGATGCGACGAGCTGAAGTGACTGCAATGAGGAAAATAACCTTCCAGGAAAGAAATTTCAAGGAGGTAGTGGCTAAGGGTTCAAAAGGTTGCTTCATAAGCTGACCAAGAACCAAGTTTAAGTCCCATGCCACCGGAGGAGGCCTAATGGGAGGTTTAGTTAAAGTTAGGCCTCTCATGAATCTTGCAATAAGAGGATGAGAGGAAATAGGTTGTCCATTGAAAGGCTTGAGGGATGCTGCAATAGCACTCAAATGGACCCTTACTGAATTTGTTTTAAGGCCTGCATTGGAGAGATGCAGGAGATATTCCAATAGAGAATTGATAGGAAGAGCAAAAGGATCAAGATCCTTTTGAGCACACCAAATGGAAAATCTCTTCCATTTAAAAGCATAAGAACGCCTTGTGGAAGGTTTTCTGGAAGCATGGAGGATATCTTTCACTTGTTGAGAGACATTTAAGTCTTGAAGGTCTAGGCCTTCAGTAACCATGCTCTGAGGTGGAGGGACTTGGGGTTTGGGTGCCACAAAGTCCCCTCCTCCTGAGACAGAAGGTCTGGAGCAGCTCCCAGGTCTAGGGAGGGACCCTGGGAGAGATGCAGAAGTAGAGGGAACCACACTTGGCGTGGCCAGCGTGGAGCTATGAGGATCATAGATCCGTGATCCTTCTGCAGTTTGAACAGAGTCTTGGGAATCAAAGGAATGGGTGGAAAGGCATATAGGAGGCCCTGACCCCAATGAAGGAGAAAGGCATCCCTGGCCTGAACCCCCTGACCACTGTTCCCTCTAAGCTGTGCGCGTGTGCGCACGCACACACCTCGCCGAGCGAGCGCACATACTTTACAACAGAGCGCACAAAAATGACAGCTCTGATTCTGATAGAAAACAACACAGACGTCTTAAAATTTAAAAGTTATGATTGTAATTACTAGAAATTTCCCGCTTCATTTAGTAATCATCTATTTTCATTTAATTTGATTAAAATCAATGTGGTGTACATACTGTATTCTGACGTGTAGTCAAATTTTAAAGTATATAACTCTGAGTGTTATGTGGCGCACAAAAATTTAACCTTCCTTTAAAAGCTGCACACAGCTGATATTTTATGCGCACACAGCCTACAGAAAATTAGAGGGAACATTGCCCCTGACATGGAGTTCTGGAACAGAACCGGGGAAGTTTGGCATTCCACGGACTTGCAAAGAGGTCTATGTCCGGGGTTCCCCATTTCTGAAAGATTCTGAGTACCTGATCCATGTGAAGGGACCACTCGTGTGGAAGCAGAACTCGGCTGAATCTGTCTGCCCAAGAGTTTTGAATTCCTGTCCTGGGAGATATACTGCCAGGAGATGGATTTGATGCTCTCTGGCGAAGGCCGACAGTCTGAGAGCTTCGTTGCAAAGCGACAGAGAGCCAGTCCCTCCTTGTTTGTTTATGTAGAACATGGCTACTTGATTGTCGGTATGAACAAGCACTGTCATGTTGTAAAGGAGGGTATGAAAGACCTTGAGCGCAAGAAAAATTGCTCGAAGCTCCAGAAGGTTGATATGAAGGGCAGTCTCCTGTGGAGACCAAAGGCCTTGAGTGGAGAGGTCTTGAAGATGAGCTCCCCAGCCTGTCTGGGAGGCATCTGTAGTAAGGGTTGCCTGGGGTGGTAGCGGTTGGAAGGGGGACCCCAGCAACAGGTTTTGAATGGATATCCACCACTGGAGAGACCCAAAGAGACGTTTGGAGGTTTCTATTTGGTCGGAGAGAGCTCCTGATGCTTGGGTCCACTGAGTGGACAGAGTCCATTGAGCTGCTCTCATATGCAGGCGAGCATAAGGCACCACATGAACTGTGGAGGCCATGTGGCCTAGCAATTGTAACATCTCTCAGGCAGTCAAGTGAGTTCTGGACTGAATCTGAGAGGCCAGGTGCACTAGCCGGTGGCAACGTGCCTGGGGAAGATAGGCCTTTGCTGTGGTGGTATCTAACCAGGCCCCTATGAATTCTAGGGATTGAGTAGGGGTGAGTTGAGACTTTGGCAGATTGATGACAACTCCCAGATACTGCAGAATGCAGATGGTGTGGTCCAGGGAAGTCTGAGCCTGAGATGGAGTTCGGATGAGCCAGTCGTCCAGGTATGGGAAGACAAAGATTCCCCGAGAGCGTAGAAATGCAGCCACTACTGACATGCATTTTGTGAACACTCTTGGAGCAGAGGCTAGACCGAAGGGGAGTACTCTGTACTGGAAATGTTTTCCCTGGAACAGAAATCTAAGGAATTTTCTGTGGGAGGGATGGATGAGTATATGTGTGTACGCATCCTTTAGGTCTAGAGAACAAAGCCAGTCCTGACTCTGAAGTTAAGGAAGGAGAATACCCAGAGAGAGCATTTTGAATTTTTCCTTGTACAGGAATTTGTTTAATTCTCTCAGATCTAAGATGGGTCTGTGTCCTCCTGTTTTCTTTGGTATCAGAAAATAGGGGGAGTAGAACCCTGAGCCCTGTTGGAGGAGGGGAACCTGTTCTATGGCTCCTTGGGCAAGCAGGGTATTCACCTCCTGATCCAACAGGTGTAGGAGAGATGGGGGAGAGACGAAATGTCTCACCCTGGGATAGATAGGAAGGCTGGAAAAATGCAGTTTGTATCCCTCTCTGATGATAGAGAGGGTCCACTGCTCTGATGTAATCTGTTCCCATCTGGGAGCAAAATGAGTTAGCCTTCCTGGAATGGTGAGAGGCTCTGGTTGCTGCAGAGCCAGAAAGGGTATGTTCTCTAGGAGTAAGTCAAAAACCCTGAGGGGGTTGGGACTGTTGAAGCGTAGCAGCTGCTGCAGGCTTTGTTCTGGCCTGTTTAGTCTGCTGTCGCTTAGGAACAAAGCGAGCTTGAGCAGATGACTGGCCAGCATTGGAACCAAATCTAGGCTTTTTGTAGAAAGACTTCTTAAAAGACTTCTTTTTGGCAGGGAGTGAAGTAGACTTAGAGAGTCTATCCAAAGCAGCATTCTCTGCATCCATTTGAATGGCTTTGACTTGCCACTCTTTGCCAAAGAGATTTTCACCTGTACAAGGTAAAATTGCCTAGGCCATCTTGTACCCAGGATTCCAGGTCAGAGGCCTGGAGCCAAGCAATTTGACGAGCAGCTATGGCTATGCCAGATGCTCTACTAGCACCCTCAAAAGAGTCAAAGGCAGTCCTATTGGAGAACTTTGACACATCTTGGATATGCTTTAACAGAAGCAGGAACTCCTCTTTTCTATCCTCTGGAATAAAGGGGAGAAAATCTTGTACTTTAAGAGCAAGCTCCTTTAGAAACATGCCCATATAGAGGCTGTAGGAGTTGATTCTGGCAATAAGCATAGTAGCTTGAAAGATTTTCCTGCCAAAAGCATCCAAAGTTCTACATTCTCTTCCTGGAGGGGTAGAAGAGTGCCTTTTGGTACTCTTAATCTTTTTCATAGCAGACTTCACCACAATAGAATGGTGAGGAAGCTGGGTTTTTGAAAACCAGGAGGAGGGACCCGATACATGGTATCCAACCGACGAGAATGTGGAGATAGTGTAAGAGGAGCCTCCCATAAATCCATCATATGTTCTTGGAGAATATTATGAATGGGTAAGGTGACTGCCTCTTTGGGAACCTTAGAGTATCCTAAAATGTCTAATTTTTGAGCTCTAGGTTCCTTTTCAGAGGATACTGTAATGGAAAGTCCTTTGGCAACTTCCAAGATGAAGTCCTGAAAGGACAAGTCCTCTGGAGGAGATATTCTTCTCTTTGGGGAAGAAGGCTCCTCAGGAAGAATAAGGGATGCTTCATCAGAATCATCTGAGGTATCGGCATCCTCAGAAGACTCGAAGTATCGCCTACTTGCTTCCAGAGATTGATACGGGTACCGACCGGTATCGACCTCGGGCGTACCGGGAGCCGGGTCGGTAACGAGAATATCGCGGGAAGCAAAAAACGGTACCGGCCTTCTACTGGAAGTAGATGCTCTGGGTACCGGTATCGGTTGTGGTACCGGAACCGGGGTCGGAACCGACGGTTGCGGTACCGAGGGCGTCGCAGCATTAATAAAAGCCATTATGGCCTGCTGCATGGATTGTACCGTAGTACCCATTGACGCCACAACTGCCTGGATGTTGGTACCGATTTGAGCCGGTACCCCAGAGCAGTCTAACAGGTGATCGGTGGAGGCCGTGCCATCGATGTCAACCTGTAACCCCATAGGAGGAGCTTTGGAAGCCGGAGCTTCCCGCCGGGGTTGTTTGGCTGGGGCAGGGTCTTCAGGGTCGAACCCAAGGGCCTCTCTCTGCGTTGAGGGAGATTTGCCCCTTGAAGACTTGCCCGAGGAATGTTTGGTTACCTGAGATCCATCCGGAGATGAAGATCTGGATGATGCTGATGCTGGATTATCTGCAGAAAACAGCACATGAAATTTAGCTGCTCGGTTCTGTAAGCCCCGTTTGGACATCAGAGAGCAGGATGGACAATCCGGAACCGAATGGTCAGGGCCCAAACATTAAAGACACCACTCATGGGTGTCTGTGACTGAAATAGTACCATAGCACTTGGTGCATTTTTTAAAACCAGAAGATGGTTTCTCCATGAGGGAAAATTTGTAAAGGCCGGTAGGCCTTACAAAAAGAAATACACCAAGTGTGGAAAAAGAAAAAAAATATATATATATATTTTTTAAAGAAGTAAAGACCGGCGGTACCGGTTCGGAATCGGGGAAGGCAGATACGCGGTCAGAACAACTTTTAAAAACAAGAAATTCTTCAGCGGTGACAGGAACACGACCTGCTGGCTCCGCGGAAAAAGAAGAACTGAGGAGAGTTGGTCAGGAAGGCGGGAAGGCAGCGCGCATGCGCTGTGGGAAGCCCCAAAAGCTTTCCTTTTGGGAAGCTGGGGAGCTTTCCCGCGCAGGCTCCGTCGGTACCGACGTACCCATATGAGAGGACTCATTCCTGCTTGTTCCTGGAGATTGCCATGCCATTGATGCCTGCATGTGGAAGAACTGCCTGACCTACTGCTGCTTGCGAGCCCTGTCTACTGGCAGGAACACCTGTCTGTGATTCGTCTAGAAGCAAGCTTCCAGATACTCCAAGTCCTGGAATGGCCAAAGGCGGCTCTTGGCAAAATTGACCACCCACCCAAGATTTTGTACCCAGGCAATGACCCACTCTGTGATACATTCATTCTCCTCTCTAAACTTTGCCCGAATGAACCAGTTGTCCAAATACCACCACCACCATAACCTCTGTGAAAGTTCAAGGTGCTGTCGCCAGACCAAAGGGTAAAGTCCAAAACCGGAAATGCCCCATGCGCACTGCAAACCTCAAACACTGCTTTTGTCCGTCCCGGATTGGGATATGCAAGTTAGCCTCCGTGACAACGCACAGGTACCAGGACTGGACTGGAGGGACGATAAGGAAGTAGGGTTTTCACTCAACATAGAAGAGAGATGCCATTCAGATTAGGGTCTAATATCAGTGACAACACCGACACCACCATCAGTTCCCTCCACTATCAAACATTGTGTGTCATAAAACAAAACCCAGTACTAGGACAACACCAGAACCAAGATGAAGAATACAACCTGCACCAATCCTACCTATGAAAAATCAGCACTGCAAATGATCTACACCACCAGTAAATTCCAGTTCAAAAAAAAAGAGAACAGACTGAACTATTATAGATTCCCACATAGAACCAACCTGTTAAAAGAATCGCCCACCTCGACTGCACATGGAAAAACACAGACCATTAACCACAAAACTACAAATTAGAAAAAAAACATTATGCAAAAATTGAAATGGACCCCCCACACACACACACAAACACAAACAAAAACCACACGCTGAGCTGTGGAACAAACAAAAAATGCATTTCCTTCTCTACTGAGCTATAAGAAATGCACATTTTCAAAACTGCCATATTATTCTTTAAAAACTGCCACACTGGTACCTTTATTTTTCTTGTTGGGTTGGTCCTGGTCTCTCTTCCAATTCCTCTTGTTGGTTTTCTTCTAAGTCCATTTCCAGGATCTCATTTTGTTTCTTCACATTCCCCATCTTCATCCTTTCCTTCCTTTCTCTCAGACATAGATCCTTCCAATTCATCTCTCTCCCCTCCCCCCCCTTCTCATCTGCCTTTTACTTAACTATAGATTCATTCTATTTCTTCCTCTCATTCCTTTAATCTTCTTTTTCACTTTTTTCAGCTTTCCATTCCCCACCTATCTCATCCCTTAGCCAGCTTTGTATATCCCACCTTTCACCCATTTCAAGTCCACATTTGTTCCTTCTGTAGGAATCCCTTTCCCAGACTCATCTACCACTTTCTGCCTCATCTCCTAATCACTACCAACTCATTCCTTAGCACACATCCTCCTGGCCCTATGTTTTCCTCCTTACCCAGGTTTCAAGTTCCATGTTCATCTCACCATTCTACTCTCACCATCTTCAAAGAAGGCCTGAACCTTCCTGTGGCTCCCACCCACTCCATAGCCCTCTGTCCTTTTCAACCACCCCCAATCCCTCCCCAAGCTTTCCAAGGTCCTTCAAAAACCTGCCCCCCCCCCCCCCCAATATTTCTGCAATGGTCTCACAGCCCTAATACCCCTCACCCAGTCACCTTGTCCCCAATGCCCTCCTAATAGTGGAGATTCTAGGTCTAAGAAATTGACCTATCTCCCCAAGTCCCTACTTTTCTACCTGCTCAGTCCCAAAGTCCTCATTTACAATCCCACTCAAGTCCTGAAGACCCACTTACACACCCAATACTCAGCCTATATTAGTTTATCTTCCCCAACTTCCCTACTCACCTTATAGATTATTATAATTTATAGTTTATTCTTATAGATTATGTTGGTTATATTCCAATATTTCTTATAAAAACCCTTTTTGAATTTGTTGCTCCATGTTATATTCCCTGTTTAATGCAAAGCCCCATTGAGCTATGTTAAATGTAACCTGCTTTGACTTTCAGACACAGCGGTATAGAATAGCAGCTAAATAAATTCTCCACCTAAACCCAGTCTGTTCTACCAGATCCACATGTCCTAGTACCCACCCATCTTCCTCATGCTCCAAATACACATTTAATCTTTCCTTTCCTCCTCCTCACTCCAGACATCTGATCTTACACCCCTCCCTCTCAACCTTCCCTTGGTAATGATGTTGCTTCTTCTCCAGCCCCCCCCCCCCGCCCCAATCTGTCCTCCTCTCCCTTCTCACTATCAGCATCTCCTCCCTTTTCATACCCTGATCTCAGCATTAGCCTCCTTTCATTACAAGGCCCACCCCAACCCTAATATTAGCTCCATCCCAGTTCCTCTGCAGCCCCAGTATCAGCCCAGTTCCAGTCCCCCAACCCCAGTATCAGCTCATTTTCAGTAAGACCCCTTCCCCGCAATATAGCCCTCTTCCCAGCAATATAGCCCTCTTCCAGTCCCAGTCCTCAAAACCATCAACCCCTTTCCAGTCCCTCCTTCCCTCATCCAACATCAGCATCGTCTCAGCCTCCACCCCCTATCAACTCCTGCATTCGTCAAACATAAGAACATAAGATATGCCATACTGGGTCAGACCAAGGTCCATCAAGCCCAGTATCCTACTTCAAACAGTGGCCAATCTAGGTCATACATACCTAGCAGTTTCCCCAAAAGACACAGGTTCCACAACGCTTGCATTGATATCCTGGGTCCCTTCTTAATAATGGTTTATGGACCTTTACTCCAGGAACTTGTCCAAACCTTTTTTAAACCCAGCTACGCTGACAGCCTTTACTACATCCTCTGGTAACAAATTCCAGAGTTTGATTACACGTCGAGTGAAAAAATATTTTCTTTTATTAGTCTTAAATAGTTTACCCTGTAGCTTCATTGCATGTCCCCTAGTCTTTCTATATTCTGATAATGTAAACAATCGATCTACATTTATCCGTTCCACTCCGTTCATTAATTTATAGACTTCTATTATATCTCCCCTCAGTTGTCTCTTTTCCAGGTTAAAGAGCCCTAAACGTTTTAACTTTTCTTCATAGGGGTATCCTTCCATCCCCTTTACCATTTTGGTGGCTCTTCTCTGTACCTTTTCTAATAATGCTATATCCTTTTTAAGATATGGCGACCAGAATTGCACACAATATTCAAGGTGCAGTCTCACCATGGAACGATACAGACGCATTATAATATCCTTTGTTTTATTTTCCATTCCTTTTCTGATGATACCTAGCATTCTATTTGCTCTCTTGGCCACCGCTGCACACTGGGCTGAGGGTTTTAACATGTTATCCACAATGACGCCTAAATCGTTTTCCTGGGTGGTGGTTCCCAATGTGGAACCTTGCATCGTGTAACCATACTTTGGGTTGTTCTTCCCTAGGTGCATAACTTTGCACTTGTCCACATTAAATTTCATCTGCCATTTTGATGCCCAGTCTTCCAATTTATCAAGATTCTCTTGCAATTTTCCACAATCCTCTTGGGTTTTAACAACTTTAAATAGTTTTGTGTCATCTGCAAATTTGATAACCTCACTCGTTATTCCCTTTTCCAGGTCATTTATGAATATGTCAAAAAGCAGCGGACCCAGCACAGATCCCTGGGGTACTCCACTATTTACCTTTCTCCATTGGGAAAATTGGCCATTTAGCCCTACCCTCTGCTTTCTATCTTTTAACCAGTTCCTGATCCACAATCGTACACTGCCTCCTATCCCATGACTCTTTAGTTTTGCTAAAAGTCTCTGATGAGGGACTTGTCAAAGGCTTTTTTTTTTTTATTTACACTTTTATAAACATACATTGCATTTGCATATAGTCAACATTTTCATTACCCTTCTCCAGCGTACCAGATTATATCCACAAATGCTACCCTATTCATCACAACCACCTGCTTAAGATTTTGTTCTAGTGCATTACCATAATCCCCTCCCCCCGAGTCCCTACAATATTCTCCCACAAACCCATCCTATCCACTGGCATCCCATTTTATATACGTCCCCCAAACACTTAGGAACTTTTGTGGTCTATTTTTTTTTTTTTACTGCCGTTAGCTTGCTTAATAGATAAACTTAGTCCAATGAGGCAATATATTCATTCCCCCCATTGTCGGCACTGTGTTTTGCTGCCATCTTCGTGCAATCAATAATCTAAAAGCTACACACCCTATATTAAGGAACAGACTTTCCAACTGTGTTATATCTGCCGGCTTTACCCCTAACATTGCTACTGCGGGATGAGGCAGAATTTCTCTCTCCAATATAGTACTTAACTCGAAAACTTCTTCCCCACCTTTCACTCACTCCTTTGCAGTACCACCAAATGTGAAGATAAGTCCCCCTATCTCCACACTCCCTCCAGCACTTATCGTCATGACACTTATACATACTATTTATTTTCTCAGGCGTCAAGTGTCATCTATACATTATTTTATAGTTATTTTCAATAAAATTTGCAGCTAACAACCCTTTGCATCTGTTATGGAAAATACGTTCCCACTGAGCCACCTCCCAACATTCTCCAATATCCCGCTCCCAAGTTTTCTGAAAACTCTCCTTAGGACTGTCACTATCATGTTATATAATTTAGTCAAAATCTTTTTCTTTTGCCCAGTCAAAATTATGTTTTCAATTTCCGCGGGATCCATCATTAGCTCTGGCAATATCTTGTGGAACAGGTAATGACATATCTGGTTATATTGATAGATATCTGCAGCTTCCAGTCCAAATTGCTTTACTAATACTGTAAACCCTTTAATCTTTATACCCTCTAAAAGCTGTCCAATGTGTGAATCCTTTCTTTGCCCATTTCTTAAATTCACTTTTACCCACCGCTGGCAGGAAATCGGGGTTGTCATTAATGGGTATCAATCTGGACACTCCCCTTCCCCCAGCCAAACTTGTTTCCATTTGTTCCATAGGTACAAAGTCCGCTGTACATAAGGGTTACTAAACCGCTCTCCCTTCTATTTCCCTTGGGGTAACCACATCCATTCCCCCAACTTCCCCTCCGTTATGTATTCAGCCTCCATGCCCACCCACTCTTTCCCTTCCTCCGCCCCACTCCACGATGGCACTGAGTTGCGCCGCTTCCACATACCTATATATATCTGGTATGGCCATCCCCCCTTTCTCCCTACTCTTAGTGAGGGTCTTCCATGCCACTCTAGTCCTCTTCCCGCCCCCTATAAATTTCATAATTATCCCTTGCATCCTCACTATAAAAGTCTTTGGTACCCCCACTGGTAAGGCCTTAAAAAGATACAACCATTGGGGTAATACCATCATTTTAATCGCGGATAGCCTCCCCATCCAGGATAATTATTTTCTACTTTCCCACAATTCTAATTCTCTCCACATCTTCTCCATGGTACCAAAATTTGCCCCAACCATGTCTAGGTCATTGGCCGTTAAATATATTCCCAAATATTTCACACTATGCTTAGCCCATTTGAAGGGAAATTTACTCTGTAATAGTTTTTGCATCTCTACTGCTGTTGATATATTTAGTATTTCAGATTTTGTAGCATTTACTTTCAATCCTGAGATTTCGCCAAATTCCTTCAATATGTTATAAACCGCCTCCAGTGAGCCTTCTGGTTCCGTCAACATAAATAGCAGATCATCCGCAAAAAGTGACACTTTACTCTCCATTTTCCCCCCCTGTAGCCCCCTCACCTCCGGACAGTCCCGCACACGTTATGCCAGAGGCTCCACTGAAAGTACAAATAGGAGTGGCAAAAGCAGGCACCCCTGCCTAGTCCCTCTCCCTAGTTCAAATGCCTTAGTATACTCCCCATTGATACAAATTGTTGCTAGGGGTTGTGTATAAATTGCCTTAATCCAATTTAAATACACACCTCCCAGCCCCATATGTTCCAAAACTTGCAAAAGGTAGGGCAACGACATGCGGCCAAACACGTTTTCTGCATCTATGGCCAATAAGATAATTTGAGCTTTTCCCCTCTTCCCTCTCCATATTGCATTCAATACTTTCCTGATATTATCTTCAGTTTGCCTGCCCGGCACAAAACCCCCTTGATTCTCATGCACTAATTGCTGCATAAATAGTAATAATCTATTAGCCAATATCTTAGTAAAGATTTTAAAATCTGTCCCCAATAGGGTGATGGGTCTATATGAACCACCTAAATTTGGGTCTTTCCCCTCTTTCAGTAGAACTGTTATACTAGCTGTTCGCATTGTCTCAGGTATTTGCCCCCTTTCTTAAAGGAGTTATAAAGTCTGGCCAGCGGTCCACACAGTACTACTTTGAATGTCTTATAAAATTTATTAGTGAAACCATCCATCCTAGGTGCCTTATGCGGTCGTAAAGCCTTAATCACGTCACAGACTTCTCTTTAATGGGCCTAGAAATTAGAGCAGCTTTGTCTACCGTCAATTTAGGTAATTTAATTTGCAGATATTTATCTATATCCTCCCTTGAGCATAAGTCCTCCGCCGTGCATAACTGCTTATAAAATTGCACAAATCGTTCTTGAATCTGCTCTAATGATCTTACTTCCCTTCCACCTTCATCCCAAATTTTAGTTATTAAATTCCTATTTTGACGTTGCTTCAGCCTATAAGCTAGCCACTTAGTAAGTTTATTACCTAGCTCAAAGAATTGCTGTTTTAATTGGTCCTGAGCAAATTTGATTTCTGCTAGTTCTAATTCACTGAGTTCTCTTTTCAGTTTTCTTAACTCTTGTAGTTGTGAATCATTCAACTCCTCCTGCTGCTAAAGCCTTTCCAGCTCTTGAATCTTACCACGTAAGGATTCTTTTTGGCCCTCTGACTTTTTTCATATACGTTCCAAACATTCCCACAGGGTGTTAATTTTACAGTTTTCCCTATCATTAAGCTCCAAATAAGCTGTTATGGACTGTACAATTTTTTGTATTACCTCCAGGTTTTCCAGTAGGGACTCATTTAGTATCCATCCCCTCCTCTTCTTCCCCAAACCCCCTACTACACAATCAATCCAAACGGGTGCATGGTCCGTCCATGTACACTCCCCAATTTCACAATTCTCCACTTTCTCCAACATGGCTCTGGACACCCATATCATATCTAGTCTTGAGAAATACTTATGTACCGGGGAATAAAAGGTAAAATCCTTCTACTTCTCAGCTCCCTCCATGTATCCTGAACACCCAGGTTTGTACCCATTCATTTTAGCATTCGTCTGCTCTTCGCACTTCCTTCACTATACCCTTTGGAGTTATCTAGCTGGGGATTCATTGTCAAATTAAAATCTCCCCCCCATGATCACCTGCCCTTCTGCAAATTTTTCCACAATTGAGGTTAATCCCTCAAAAAACACCCCTTGTGATACACTGGGGCCATATACATTCACCAAAGTAATCATTTGCTCCTGTATTTTAAGTTTCAGAAGGAGAAATTGTCCTCATCTATCCTGTTGCACAGCACACACTGTATATTGTACTTTCCCACTGATCAGAATTCCCACTCCCCCCTTTTTCAAATCAATCTTGTTCGATGCATACCACTGCCCTGGAAAGCACAGTTACTTACCTGTAACAGGTGATCTCTGGGAACAGCAGGAATTAGTCCTCACATATGGGTACGTCGGTACCGACGGAGCCTGAGAGGGAAAGCTCCCCAGCTTCCCAGAAGGAAGCTTTTGGGGCCTCCCACTGCACATGCGCGCTGCCTTCCCGCCTTCCTGACCAGCTCTCCTCAGTTCGAGTTTATAGCTGAGACAATAGAGAGAGGAAAGGAAGATAGATAGAAGATACAACTCCTAGGGGAGGTGGGTGGGTTGTGAGGACTAATTCCTGCTGTTCCCAGAGATCACCTGTTACAGGTAAGTAACTGTGCTATCTCTAGGAACAAGCAGGAATAAGTCCTCACATATGGGGACTCCCTAGCTAAGATGCCTGGGAGATCCCCTTCCAAGGGTTCGCCATCTTCGTATGGATCTCAGGCATCCATCCTGGGAAGGTGGGCAGGAGTTGTTCAAGTATGGAACAGGTGTTTGAGGACAGCCTGGCCAAACAAGGCATCCCGGCGGGAGTCCTTGTCCAAACAGCAATGGGCTGTGAAGGTATGAACCGAGGCCCAGGTGGTGGCTCGACAGATCTGATCTATGGATACAGAGTGAAGATGAGCCATTGAAGTGGCCATGGCTCTCACATTGTGAGCTGTGACATGGCCTTCCAGAGAAATGTTTTTACTCTGGTAAGCAAAGGAAATACACTTAGCAATCCAATTGGAAAGTGTACGTTTGGAGACTGGAAGTCCCAAATGAGAAGGATCAAAAGCCACAAAAAGTTGGGAAGACTTTCCATGTGGCTGAGTCCTGTTGAGGTAAAAGGCGAGAGCTCTTTTACAATCTAGAGTATGAAGGTTCCTCTCTGCACAGGATGCATGAGGAGCCGGAAAAAAGACAGGTAGATATACCTCTTGATTAAGATGAAAAGGCGAGACCACTTTGGGCATAAAGTGGGGATTCGTCCTGAGGACCACCTTATCATGATGAAACCTAGTATAAGGTGGATGAGCCACTAAGGCCTGTAGTTCACTGATGCGGCGAGCCGAAGTGACTGCAATAAGGAAAAGGACCTTACAGGAAAGAAATTTCAAGGAGGTGGTAGAACCAACGGTTCAAAAGGTGGCTTCATAAGCTGACCTAGAACTAGGTTCAAATCCCATGCTACCGGAGGGGGTCGGATGGGAGGCTTAGTTAGAGTCAGGCCTCTCATGAACCTTGCAATAAGAGGATGAGAGGAGACAGGTTGTCCATTTATAGGTTTTAAGGATGCTGCAATAGCACTTAAATGGACTCTGACTGAATTTGTCTTAAGGCCTGCATTAGAAAGATGCAGGAGATAGTCTAGTAGAGAATTCAAGGGAAGTGCCAGAGGGTCAAGACCCTGTTGAGCACACCAAATGGAAAAGCGTTTCCATTTGAAAGCATAGGAACGCCTCGTGGAGGGTTTCCTAGAGGCATGAAGGATATCTTTCACTGGTTGAGAAAGATTGAAGTCATGAAGGCTTAGGCCTTCAGTAACCAAGCTCTGAGGTGTAGGGACTTGGGGTTTGGGTGCCACAAAGTCCCCTCCTCCTGAGACAGAAGGTCTGGCGCAGCTCCCAGGTCCAGGGAGGGTCCCTGGGAAAGATGCAGAAGTAGAGGGAACCACACTTGGCGTGGCCAGCGTGGAGCTATGAGGATCATCGATCCGTGATCCCTCTGGAGTTTGAACAGAGTCTTGGGAATCAAAGGAATGGGTGGAAAGGCATATAGGAAGTCCTGACCCCAATGTAGGAGAAAGGCGTCGTTGGCCTGAGCTCTCTGACACAGAGCCCTGGAACAGAACCGGGGAAGTTTGGCATTGCACAGACTTGCAAAGGTCTATGTCCGGGGTTCCCCATTCCTGAAAGATTCTGCGTATCTGGTCCATATGCAAGGACCATTCGTGTGGAAGCAGAACTCGACTGAGTCTGTCTGCCCAAGAGTTTTGAACCCCTGGAAGATACACTGCCAGAAGATGAATTTGATGCTCTCTGGCGAAGGCCCATAATCTGAGAGCTTCGTTGCAAAGTGACAGAGAGCCTGTCCCTCCTTGTTTGTTTACGTAGAACATGGCCACCTGATTGTCTGTTTGAACTAGGACGGTCAGGTTGACAAGGAGGGTATGGAAGACTTTGAGGGCAAAGAAGATTGCTCGCAGTTCCAGGAGGTTGATGTGAAAGGTGGTCTCCTGTGGAGACCAAGTACCCTGAGTGGAGAGGTGTTGTAGATGGGCTCCCCACACTGTTTGGGAGGCATCTGTTGTGAGGGTTGCTTGGGGCAACAAAGGTTGGAAGGGGGCCCCCAACAACAGATTCTTGGTGGACATCCACCATTGGAGGGACCAAAACAGACGCTTTGAGGTGAGTATTTGGTCGGAGAGCGCTCCTGATGCCTGAGTCCACTGGGTGGCCAAGGTCCATTGAGCAGCTCTCATATGAAGACGAGCGTAGGGCACCACGTGTACCGCGGAGGCCATGTGGCCCAGACGTCGCAGCATTTCTCTGGCTGTCAAGTGACTGCTGGACTGAGCTTGGGAGGCCAAGCACACCAGACGTTGGCCTCGGACTTGAGGTAGGTAGGCCCTTGCAGTGGTGGTGTCCAACTGAGCCCCTATGAATTCCAGAGAATGAGTAGGGATAAGTTGAGACTTGGGAAGGTTTATCACCAGCCCCAGATACTGCAGAATGTGCCTTGTGCGGTCCAGGGAAATCTGGGCCTCTGACTGAGATGGAGCTCGGATGAGCCAGTCGTCCAGATATGGGAATACAAAAATTCCCAGACCTCTTAGAAATGCGGCAACAACTGCCATGCATTTGGTGAACACTCTTGGAGCAGAGGCTAGACCGAAGGGAAGTACTCTGGTACTGGAAATGTTTTCCCTGAAACAGAAATCTTAGATATTTTCTGTGGGATGGGTGGATGAGTATATGTGTGTACGCATCCTTGAGATCTAGAGAACAAAGCCAATCCTGACTCTGAAGGTATGGAAGGAGAATGCCTAAAGAAAGCATTTTGAATTTCTCCTTGTACAGAAAGCTGTTCAATTCTCTCAGATCTAGGATAGGTCTGAATCCCCCTGTCTTCTTTGATATGAGAAAATAAGGGGAGTAGAATCCTGTCCCTTGTTGAAGAAGAGGAACCTCTTCTATTGCGCCTTGGGCAAGGAGAGAAGAGATTTCCTGACCCAACAGGCCCAGGAGAGATGGGGGAGAATTGAAGTGCCTCACCATGGTATATGGAGGAAGGTTGGAAAAATGAAGTTTGTAGCCCTCTCTGATGATAGAGAGGGTCCATTGCTCTGATGTAATTTGCCCCCATCTGGGAGCAAAGTGAGCTAACCTTCCGGGAATGGTGAGGGGCTCTGGTTGTTCTAGAGCCAGAAAGGTTAAGTTCTCTAGGGGCAAGTCAAAACCCCTGAGGGGGTTGAGCCTGCTGAGGAGTGGCAGACACTGCAGGCTTTGACCTTGCCTGTTTAGGCTGCTGACGTTTAGCAGCAAAGCGAGGCTGAGAAGATTGTTGGCCAGTATTTGTGGAAAATCTGGCCTTCTTGTAGTAAGGCCTCTTGAAAGACTTTTTCTTGGCAGGAGTAGAGGTAGACTTAGAAAGTCTATCTAATGTAGCATTTTCTGCGTCCATTTGAGTGGCTTTAATTTGCCAGTCTACCAAATAAGTTCTCACCTGTACAGGGCAGATTCCGTAAGCCATCCAGGACCCAGGGTTCTAGGTCAGAGGCCTGGAGCCAAGCAAGTCGTCCGGCTGCAATGGCAATGCCCGAAGCTCTACCGGCACCTTCAAAGGAATCAAAGGCTGCTCTGTTGGAGAACTTAGAAACATCTAGAAGCTGTTTCACCAGAGAAATGAACTCCTTTCTATCCTCAGGGATAAATGAGGTAAAATGCCGTACCTTTAGGGCAAGTTCCCTTAGAAACATGCCCATATACAGACTGTATGAATTAATCCTGGCTATAAGCATACTAGCCTGGAAGATTTTCCTACCAAAAGAGTCTAGGGTCTTACATTCTCGCCCTGGAGGGGTAGAAGAGTGCCTTTTGGTACTCTTAATCTTTTTCAGCGCAGACTTCACCACAATGGAATGGTGAGGCAGCTGAGTTTTTTGAAAACCAGGAGAAGGAGGGACCCGGTACATGGTGTCCAACCTACGAGAATGAGGAGACAACGTTAGAGGAGCCTCCCATAAGTCCATCAAGTGTTCTTGAAGGATTTCATGGATAGGCAGGGTGACTGCCTCTTTAGGAACCTTAGGGTATCCTAAAATATCCAATTTCTTTGATCTAGGTTCTTTTTCAGAGGATGTAGTAATAGAAAGTCCTTTAGCTACTTCTATAATGAAGTCTTGAAAGGACAAATCCTCTGGTGGAGACATTCTCCTCTTTGGGGAAGAAGGCTCTTCAGGAAGAACCAGAGACAGCTCATCAGAGTCATCAGAGGAGTCAAAATCCTCAGAAGAATCAGAGAATCCTCTATTTGCTTCCAACGCACGATATGCATACCGATCGGTATCGACATCGGGCGTACCGGGTATGGGATCGGTATCGGGTGAAAACCCGGATCCGGCATGCGGAACCGATCTGCGTTTGGAAGATGATGGTCTCGGTTCCGGTATGGAAGACAGTACCGGAACCGCTAGACGCGGTACCGAGGGCGTCGCAGCTTTAATGAAAGCCAGAACGGCCTGCTGCATGGTCTGGACAGTATTGCCCATAGACGCCACTGCTGCCTGGATGTCGGTACCGGCATGGGCCGGTACCCCAGAGCAGTCTAACAGGTGATCAGTCGAGGCCGTGCCATCGATGTCAACCTGTAACCCCATAGATGGTGCTTTGGAAGCCAGAGCTTCCCGCCGGGGTTGTTTGGCTGGGGCAGGATCCTCAGATTCAAAAGTGAGAGCCTCTCGATACTTTGAAGGAGATTTGCTCTTTGAGGACCTGCCCGAAGAAGGTATGGTTACCTGAGATCCATCCGGAGAGGAAAACCTGGATGACTGTGATGCTGGATTATCTGAAGCAAACAGCACATGGAATTTGTTGGCCCGGTTCTGCAAACCACGTTTAGACATCTGGGAGCAGGATGGGCAGTCCGGAATGGAGTGGTCAGGTCCCAAACATTTAAGACACCAGTCATGGGTGTCTGTGACAGAAATAACAGCACTACACTTGGTACACTTCTTGAAACCAGGGGCTGGTTTCTCTATGAGGAGAATTTGTGTAGGCCTGAGGCCTAACCGAAGTCACCAAGTTGCTAAATAAAAGTTTTTTTTGTTTTTTTTTTTAAAAAGAAAAGAAAAGAGACCGGCGGTACCGGTTTCGGTATGGGGAAGGCAGGTATGCGGTCTAAAGAAACAAACTAAAATAAGAATTTCTTCAGCAGTGACAGGAACACGACCTGCTGGCTCCGCGGAAAAAGAGAAACTGAGGAGAGCTGGTCAGGAAGGCGGGAAGGCAGCGCGCATGTGCAGTGGGAGGCCCCAAAAGCTTCCTTCTGGGAAGCTGGGGAGCTTTCCCGCTCAGGCTCCGTCGGTACCGACGTACCCATATGTGAGGACTAATTCCTGCTTGTTCGTGGAGATACCTCCTGTGTGCCACCCTCCATTCATCTGCTTTTTTCAGGTGGGTATCCTGTATAAATGTGTCATCTCCCTTAAGTCTGGTGGGTTCCTTATACATTGTCTTTATCGGGGAATTTAAACCCCTCACATTCAAAGTTAATACTCTCAATTTATCCACTTTCTTTAATTAACTGCATACCAGTAGTAGGATACGACTCGGTAGGATGACCCCCTTCCCCCTTCCCTGTACCTCTCCCCCCTCCCTCCTCTGTTCATCTCCAACCCTCCCAATCATATAAGGCACAACGTACCAGACCCCTAAAGCAATATATACACATCTCAACAAACCCCTACAACTATTACACCATTCTTACTTCTCATATCTTTACCCACCCCCTATTCAATACTCATACAATTTATCACTTCTACCATGTATGGTATCTGAGGCTGTCCTATTGTTCATCCCCTCTCCCCCATTGGGGCCAGGTTCTTCTTGTCTCCGTAGATGTTTACCACCCAGGGGCACCCGTCTCCAGCTGCCTTCATCCTCCTGCCTCTTCCCTGCCTTGGTGCCGGTAGCTTTTGGCCCCTCCATCCATCCTGCTTGTCGCATCAATTTCGTGGCTTCCCCCACATTGCGTACATGTGAAGACACACCCTCTATACTGAACAATGGTCCAAAGGGGAAAGTCCATTGGTATTTGACTTGTTCCTCTCTCAATCGTTTCGTTAGATCAGCCAGCTCTATTCTCTTCCTCATAGTGATCACAGACAGGTCTGCATATATCTCAATTTTATGAGTCTCCATCACTTCTGTGAGTTTCCTCGCTGCAGCCACAACCACATTTTTTGTTGTATACTCATGAAAGCAGGCAATGATATCCCTTACTTGGCCATCTCTCTTTGGGCCCAACGCTTGGTGGGCACGATCAATTTTCCAACACAAACGAGTCCCATCAACACCAACCTGATCCAAAATCTGGCGACATAGTTGTTCCACTAATTGTAAGCAATCCTCTGTCCTTGCTCGCAGGGATTCCCCAAATCTGGATATTTGCTCATCCAGATCTAGTTTCAAGATCTTCCAGTTTTGACCATACCTCTTCCTGCTCCCCCAGTATACCATCCAGCTTCTCTTGCATGCATTTAATTGTGACTTCTTGTTCTTCCACGTGTTCCAATCTCTGGCCCACCTCTCTCACATTCACTCTCAGCTCTTCAATCCAGTTTTGAGCTTCGGATGTAAATGTGCAAGATCTTGTCTTATGGTGGTAAACCATCCTTTTAACTCCCCTTTCAGGCTCTCAATTTCACTTTCCCGGGGGGCCTCTACCACAGCAGCAGTACTTGCCTCCTCCGTGTTCAGCACACATGGCACCACCATCTTGCTTTTCCCCACAGCACTCCCACTCACGTTTTTAAAATCAAAAACTTAAAAGTTGGCTGTGCTTTTCTTCGACGCTGCCATCTCTGCGAAGCGTGCACCACCTCCGGCAGTGTATCCCGTGATCGTCGCCACTCGGAAGCTACTTTTGTGCAGGTATTTACAGTTTACAGACGGAGCTGTGTTTTCAAGCTGCCATCTAGTCTCATGAAATCATTTCCTCTCCTTGCCAAAGGCTTTCTGAAAATCCAAATACACTATATCAACCGACTCACCTTTGTCTACCTTTTTATTCACACCTTCAAAAAAAACATAACAGATTAGTAAGACAAGATCTTCCTTGTCTAAAGCCATGTTGGCTGTCTCCCATTAAGCCATGTTCAGAAATTGTTCTTTATGATGCTTTCTACCATTTTTTCCGGTACTAACATCAGGCTTACCAGTCTGTAGTTTCCCGGATAACCCCTGGAATCCTTTTTAAAAATTGATGTTATTCGCCATCTTCCAATCTTCAGGTATTACAGATGATTTTAATGATAGTTCACAGATTACTAATAGGTCTGCAATCTCACATTTCAGTTCTTTCAACACCCTTGGATGTGTATCATCCTGCCCAGGTGATTTGCTACTCTTCAGTTTATCTAATAGTTGTAAACATAGAAACATGACGACAGAAAAAGACCACAAGGCCCATCTAGTCTGTCCTTCCATAACTACAACAGTCCACTTTTTACCTTTAGAGATCCTCTGTGTTGGTCCCATGCTTTTTTGAATTCAGTTACTGTCCTCATCTCCACCACCTCCACTGGGAGACTATTCCACGGATCCACTACTCTTTCCGTAAAGAAATATTTCCGCATATCACTCCTGAATCTATCTCCCTTCACCCTCATCCCATGTCCCCTCGCAGCAGAACGTGCTTTCAATTGAAAGAGGCTCTCTCCCTGAACATTTATGCCACGGAGGTATTTAAACATCTCAATCATATCACCTCTATCCCGCCTTTCCTCTAAGGTGTACATATTAAGATCCTTAAGTCTGTCCTCATATGCTTTATAATGAAGCCCATTAATCATTTTAGTAGCAACCCTCTGCACCGACTCCATCCTGTTCACATCCTTTTGAAGGTGCGGTCTCCAGAATTGCACACCATACTCCAAATGAGGTCGCACCAAAGACTTATACAGAGGCATTATCACCTCCTTTTTTCTGCTAGCCATTCCTCTCCGTATGCACCCAAGCATCCTTCTAGCTTTTGCCGTCACCTTTTCTACCTGTTTAGCTACTTAAGATCATCAGACACAACCACGCCTAGGTCCCGCTCTTCTTTAGTGGACAAAAGTACTTCACCTCCTATACTGTATTGCTCCCTTGGATTGCTGCAGCCCAAATGCACGACCTTACATTTTTTAACATTAAATCCCAGCTGCCAAATTCTAGACCATTCTTCAAGCTTAGCTAGATCCCTCCTCATGTTATCTACACCTTCCTGGGTGTCTACTCTATTGCAGATTTTGGTATCATCCGCAAAGAGGCAAACCTTACCCGACAGCCCTTCCGCTATATCACTAACAAAGATGTTAAAAAGAATCGGACCAAGGACAGATCCCTGGGGCACACCACTGGTAACATCCTTCTCCTCAGAGTGAGCTCCATTTACTTTTACTCTTTGTCGCCTCCCACCCAACCAATTTCTAACCCAAGCAGTAACTTTAGGGTCCATCCCTAGGGTGCTCAGTTTGTTTATAAGTCGCCTGTGAGGAACAGTGTCAAAGGCTTTACTGAAATCTAAATACACCACATCTAGAGCTCTCCCTCGGTCCAACTCCCTGGTCACCCAGTCAAAGAAATCAATCAGATTTGTCTGACAAGACCTGCCTCTGGTGAATCCATGCTGCCTCGGATCCTGTAATCCGCCGGACTCCAGAAACCTCACTATTTTCTCTTTCAGCAGCGTTTCCAATAATTTACTCACCACCAAAGTTAAACTAACCGGCCTGTAGTTTTCAACCACATCCTTACTTCCGCTTTTGTGTAAAGGCACCACATGAGCCTCTCTCCAGTCCTTTGGCACCACTCCCGACTCCAACGAGGCATTGAAAAGGTCAGTCAGTGGAGTTGCTAGAACGTCCCCAAGTCCCCTCAGTATGCTAGGGGGTATCCCATCCGGTCCCATCGCTTTGTCTACTTTAAGTTGAGCTAGTTTCTCACGAACACAGTCTTTTGAAAATTGTTCAAGATGTCCCTCGCTTCTGTTCCTATTTGTGGGTGTTTTCTGAGGCCCTGGCTCCTGGTTCTTCATCTGTGAACACAGAACAAAAATATTTGTTAAGCAATTCCGCTTTAACCTTATCAGCTTCTACATATTCCTCCCCTGCACCCTTGAGTCTGACAATACCACTTTTGCCCTTCCTCTTCTCACTAATATATCTGAAAAATGTCTTATCCCCCCATTTTATTGCATTGGCTATTTCCTCCTCCTTTTGAATCTTTGCCTTCTTGACTACTTTGCTAGCTTCTCTAAGTTTTTCCAAATACAGATGCCTGTCTTCCTCTCTCTGTGATCTCTTGTATTTCATGAAGGCCTCCCTCTTTTTCTTCACTTTTTCAGCTACTTCCTTCGAAAACCATAGCGGTCTCCTGTTCCTTTTGCCTTTATATTTACCATTTTAACAAAAAGGTTGGTTGCCTTTAAAATACCCCCTTTCAGTTTTGCCCACTGTTTTTCTACATCCCCCAGCTGTTCCCATCCCACTAACGACTCCCTGAGGTATTGGCCCATCTTTGCAAAGTTAGTCTTCCTAAAGTCTAAGATCTTCACCTTGGAATGGATTCTAACAGCCCTAGTCCTAATACTGAACCACACCATCTGGTGATCACTGGATGCAAAATGATCTCCCACTACATCATCAGAAACACTTTCACCATTGATAAGCACCAAGTCCAGTATGGCCCCTTCATGTGTGGGGTCTGTTACCAATTGCCTGAATAGTTCTCCCTGTAGAGAATCCAGGATCTCCTTACTTCTAGATGATACTGCAGCAGGAATGTGCCAATCAACTTCTGGCATATTGAAATCTCCTAGCAGCAGCACTTCCCCGTTCCTAGCAATGCTGCGTATGTCTTCAATTAACTCTCTGTCCACCTCTTCCTCTTGTGAGGGAGGTCTGTATATCACACCAATGCAAATAGATTTCTCTTTCCCTCTTTCTAGTTTAACCCACAATGCCTCCTCTCTCCCTTTTAAGCTCTGTAATTCCAAAGCTTTAATAGTAGTTTTTACATATAGTGCCACTCCTCCTCCCCTTCTTCCTACCCTGTCCTTTCTGAATAAAGTATAGCCAGGTATAGTTACATCCCAGTCATGGTTTTCTGTGAACCATGTTTCTGTAACTGCCACTAAATCCAAGTCAGCCACTCCCACCAAAGCTTCAACCTCAGGGATCTTATTTCCCATGCTACGGGCATTAATACACACTGCTTTCCATATATTACCCCTGTTACATTAAATACCTTTATGGAAATGGGTATCACCTACCTGGGGGCTTTCTTCACCCATCCATCCATCCATCTTCCTGATGTATCGATATTTCCTTCAATTCTTTCGTACCTTTAAATACCACTTCAATCATGGGTAACAACCCTGCATCTTCCGGCATCATTCAGTCTCTCCGCTATCGCCTTGTCGCCTCTTAGTGCCCCCTTTAACCCCTCTATCATCTAATGGACCAACTGACTCTCACAGGTTTTTTGCTAAAAAAGTACTTGAAGAAGTCTTTATTACGCGTTTTTCCTTCCACAGCTAGCTTCCCAAATTCTCCCTTTGCCTGCCTTATCAATGCCTTGCATTTAACTTGCCAGTGCTTGTGCCGTTTCCAGGTTTCGCCGTTTGGCTCTTTTTTCCATTTCCTGAAAGATGCTTTTTTTGGCAACAGCCACCTCTCTGACCTCATCTTTATACCATGCTGGCAGTTTTTTAGACTTCTTTCCACTTTTCTTAAAGCGTGGAATACAGCTGGTCTGGGCTTCCAAGATAGTATTTTTAAACACCCAAGCTTGATGTAAGTCATTAACCTTTCCAACTGCTCCTTTTAGTTTTTTCTTAACTATTTTCCTCATTTTATCATAGTTTCCCTTTCGAAAGATAAAAGGTAGTACTGTGGATTTCCTTAGTACCCCTCCTCCACTAATTAAATCAAATGTGATCATGCTATGATCATTATTGCCAAGTGGCCCCAACACCCTTATCTCTTGCACCAGATCTGGTGTTCCACTAAAGACTAGGTCCAATATGGCTTCCCCTCTGGTCGGCTCATGAACCAGCTGCTCCAAGCAGCAGTCATTTATTTCATCTAGGAACTTTATCTCCCTAGCATGTCCTGCCGTGACACTGACCCAGTCGATACCAGGGTAATTGAAATCGCCCATTATTATTACTGTGCTGTAACTTTTGTTAGCTTCCTTGATTTCTTTGAGCATTTCATCATCCATTTGTTCATTCTGCCATCTCCTACCCTCACAGAGCTTCTAACCAGCTATCTCACCTTCTCCCTGCAGCCACCACAATCGTATTAAACATGGTCACAGGAGCATTTTTGTTTGCTCTTGTGACAGTGTTGTATTGGAGCAGCCTGGCCTGTGACTTTTTTTTTAAGCAAAAATAAAGCACTTCCAACCATCAAAACTTCACAACCAGCTAGAAGATCATTTCCAGCTTTTTCTTACAGAATCTGCATGTGTCTGTTTTACCAGTTCTCTATGCTTGCTGTGAACCTCATCTGTAATCCGCTATCCTGGGCTACAACTATCAATCTTTCATCTTAGGTTTCAGTTCACCTCTCCTTGATCATTCATGTGTACGGTCTTGATCAACAGATGGTTACCAGAGTAACACTTTGTATTTCCCACTGTGTGTGTTTTTGCCAATTGTTTTTCCTTATCTGCTGATCTGATTCTTTTGACCCTCCATGTTGTTTATCTGGTGTGTTGCCCAGCTTCAAAATGATTACCTGAAATACCTGGGTATACATTTTCCACATAATTTGCAAGACTTAAAGGCTAACTTACAGATGTGAAAGTTGGATAGTGAAAAAGATACAGGAAGAATACTAATGCCTTTGAATTATGGTGCTGGGGACGAATACTGCATACACCATGGACTGCCCAAACAAACCAGTCAGTGCTAGAGGAGATCAAACCTAAGCTTTCTTTAGAAACTCAGATGACAAGACTTTGACTTTCAAAAACTTTGAACACATCATGCGGAGAGATCAGAGAAAAACATGCTTGGCAAGGTAGAAGGTCGACGCAAAAGAGGAAGGCCAGCAATGAGATGAATCAATACAACAGCAGCTATGGGTGCCAGTCTGTCAACAATGAGCTGCCTAACTGAAGACCAAACACACTTTAAGACAACTATCTAGAAGTTCGTCATAAACAGACACACAAGATGGCACTTAAAGGCTAACTACCCTCAAGCCCTGAGGTGGCTCCATTCTGATATGGAAGTGTGGCAGTGGCCCACTCTGGCACAGTTAGGGTGGGTAAATTTGCTTAAAATAAATCTCTTTTCAAAACCTTTACACTTCAACATATCCTCTGTAAAGTCCTCCTGCAGATAATTCCAAACACCACACAAAGGATATCTAGCTTTATTTGGTGCTAATGGTTGCCATGCAGACTGTGGACATTGGGTATCTAGATTTAATTGGGGAGTAGAGCTTCCCAATCTGCAATATTACTATTGGGCAGCTCATTTAATTGCAGTCTGACTAGTTGGATCCTGAGAATGCCTCATCTGTTTCATTTTGAGAACGTTAGCACTGAATGTAATGACTTAGGACTTCTACTTACTCTTACATCACATCACATCCCATTCGCAGGCAGGCCAATCGCCAATTTCATGCCTAATGCACTAATATGCTAAGTGTCTGGACAGCACTTTGTATTAACTGGGAACATGGGGGACTGTTTGATACCTCTTGCAAACATTCAGAATAACCTAGCCCTTGCTTTCTACTCTGATAATGTGCAGTTGAGATTCTTGTAGGCTGCAGTTTGTGGGGCAACTGTGGCATTCAGATGCAGCACAAGCCTTTGATAAGCAGGTTGCCAACTACAGGATCCTGTGTGATAAAGGTTTGTTATATGATAATTTTTGTAAGGTGCTTGGGAAGGATAGGACAAAGGGGTGGCTAATCAGGTTACAATTGTTCTGCATAGGAAAGATTGATGACTGTGACCTATTTTGGACAAAATGATGGAACCATGGTCTTATGAGTGGACTGAACTGTGAGCTGGGATAATATGCAAAAAAAACAAAACTTTCTATATGTAAACAAAGGTCATATCTTACATACAGATAGCACAGTTACTCACCTGTAACAGGTGATCTCTGGGAACAGCAGGAATTTAGTCTTCACATATGGGTATCATCGGTACCGATGGAGCCTGCGCGGGAACGCTCCCCAGTGTCCAATTAGGAAGCTTTTGGGAGCATCCCACAGCACCTGCGTGCTGCCTTCCCGCCTTTCCCAACTGCCTCTCTCCAGTTGAGTTTAAAGCTGAGACAAAGCAAGAGAGGGTACGCGAAAGAGGGTACGCGAAAGAGGGAAAGAGAAAGATAGAGCAATACAACTCCTAGGGGAGGTGGGTGGGTTGTGAAGACTAAATTCCTGCTGTTCCCGGAGATCACCTGTCACAGGTGAGTAACTATGCTATCTCCAGGAACAAGCAGGAATGAAGTCTTCACATATGGGGACTTCCTAGCTTTAGATGCCAGGGAGAGACCCCAGAAGTTGTGTGTCCCTGTGAAAGGGCTCCACTTCCCCCCATGGATCTCTGGCATCCCATCAGGAATGGAGGGTAGGAGTTGATTATGTATGGAACAGGTGTTGGAGAACAGCCTGACCAAACAAGGCATCCCGGCGGGAGTCCTTGTCTAAGCAGTAATGGGCTGTGAAGGTATGAACCGAGGCCCAAGTGGCTGCTCTTCAGATGTCATCGATAGACACAGAGTGCAGATGAGCCATTGATGTTGCCATGGCTCTCACATTGTGAGCTGTGACATGGAACTCCAGAGGAAGATTCTTACTCGGATAGGCAAATGAAATACACTGTGCAATCCAGTTGGACAGTGTTCTCTTGGAGACTGGATGTCCCAAATGAGAATGATCAAAAGCAACAAAGAGTTGAGAGGACTTTCTATGTTGCTGTGTTCTTTGCAAGTAAAAGACTAAAGCTCTTTTACAGTCCAAAGTATGAAGATTCCTCTCTGCATTAGATGCATGAGGCCTTGGAAAAAAACACAGGCAGGTAGACCGCTTGGTTTAAATGAAAAGGCGAGACCACCTTTGGCATAAAGTGTGGGGATGAGTCCTAAGGACTACTTTGTCATGATGGAACCTTGCATAAGGTGGATCAGCTACTAATGCCTGCAACTCACTGATGCGGCGTGCTGATGTGATTGCAATGAGAAAGATAACTTTACAAGAAAGGAATTTTTATGAGGTAGTAGCTAAGGGTTCGAAAGGTGGCTTCATGAGCTGACGAAGAACCAGGTTTAAGTCCCATGCCATCGGTGGTGGCCTAATGGGAGTGTTAGTTAGAAGGCCTCTCATAAATCTTGCTATAAGAGGATGGGAGGAAATAGGTTGTCCATTTAGAGGCTTGAAAGAAGCTGCAATAGCACTCAAATGGACTCTTACCGAGTTAGTTTTAAGTCCTGCATTGGATAAATAAAGGAGATACTCCACTAATGATTCCAGAGGTATCGAAAGGGGGTTAAGACCCTTCTGCGAACACTATATGGTAAACCTTTTCCACTTGAAAGCATAAGAGCGTCTTGTGGAAGGCTTCCTGGAAGCATAAAGGATATCCTTTACTTGCTGAGGAAGGTTAAGATCATGGAGATCTAGGCCTTCAGCAACCAAGCCCAAAGATGCAGAGACTGGGGATTGGGATGCCATAAATTCCATCCTCCTGAGACAGGAGATCTGGAGCAGATCCTAACTCCAGGGAGGGAGCTTGAGAGAAACGTAGAAGCAGAGGGTACCACATTTGCCGAGACCAATGTGGAGCTATGAGAATCATACGGCCTCTGTCTCTTTGAAGCTTGAATAGGGTTTTGGGAACTAGGGGAATGGGTGGAAAGGCATAAAGGAAGTCTTGACCCCAGTGAAGGAGGAAGGCATCCCTGGCCTTGAGAGCCCTGAGCCGGAATTCTGGAACAGAACCGGGGAAGTTTGGCATTCAACGGACTTGCAAAGAGGTCTATGTCCAAGGTTCCCCAAACTTGAAAAATCTTGGCCACCTGGTCTGCATGTAGAGACCATTCATGTGGAAACAGAACTCGACTGAGTCTGTCTGCCCAAGAGTTTTGTATGCCTGGAAGATACACTGCCAGGAGATGAATCTGATGCTCTCTGGTAAGGGCCCATAGTTGCAAAGCTTCGTTGCAAAGCGACAGAGAGCCTGTTCCGCCCTGTTTCTTCACGTAGAACATGGCTACTTGATTGTCCGTATGGATGAGGACTGTCTTGTAGCTGAGCAGGGTGTGGAACACTCGAAGAGCAAGGAAGATTGCTCTGAGCTGCAAGAGATTGATATGTAGATGAGTCTCCTGTGGAGTCCAAGTGCCTTGGGTGGAGAGGTCTTGCAGATGAGCTCCCCAACCCATTGGTGAAGCATCTGTTGTGAGAGTTGCCTGGGGTAAGGGTTGTTGAAATGGGGACCCCAGCAACAGGTTCTGAGTGGACTGCCACCATTGGAGGGGCAAAATAAGGCGATTTGTGTTCGCTATTTTGTCTGACAGGCACCCTGATGCCTGGGTCCACTGAGTGGATAAAGTCCACTGGGCTGCTCTCATATGGAGGCGAGCATAAGGAACCACATGCACGGTAGATGCCATGTGGCCTAGTAATTGTAGCATTTCTCGGGCAGTGAGATGAGGTTTTAGTACTGCTTGAGAAGCTAACTGCACCATGCGAAGGCAACGGGCCTGAGGAAGATAGGCCCTTGACTTTTTTGTATAAAGCAAAGCTCTTATGAATTCTAGAGACTGAGTGGGAGTTAGACTGGATTTTGGGACGTTTATGACAAGACCCAAATACTGAAGGATACACTTTGTGCATGATAGGGAGGTCCTGGCCTCTGGCTCTGATGGGGTTCAAATGAGCCAGTCTAAGTAGGGGAAGACAAATATCCCTAGAGTGCGGAGAAATGCTGCTACCACAGCCATGCATTTCGTGAACACTCTCGGTGCTGAGGCCAGGCCAAAAGAAAGCACCCTGTATTGGTAGTGCTTTCCTTAAAAAAGGAACCGAAGGAACTTTGTGAGTTGGGTGGATGAGAACATAAGTGTATGCATCCTTGAGATCTAGAGAACAAAGCCAATCCTGACTCTGAAGGTATGGCAGCTGAGTTCCTAGAGAAATCATCTTGAATTTCTCTTTGAACAGGAATTTGTTCAACTCTGGAGGTACAAAATAGGTCTGTATCCCCCTGTTTTCTTTGGGATAAGGAAATAGGGGGAGTAAAACCCTGTACCTTGTTGATGAATGGGTACTTCTATTGCCCCTAGGGCAAGAAGCATAGTGACCTCTTGACCTAACAGGCTGATGAGAGAGGTCTGAGAACTGAACTGTCTTACCATTGTGGGAGGGGGCATGCACAGAAAGTGCAGCTTGTACCCCTCTCTTATAATGGAGAGTGTCCAATGCTCTGCTGTTATCTGCTTCCACCTGGGGGCAAAGTGACATAACCTTCCTGGAATGGTGGAAGGCTCTGGTCCATTGAGGGCCAGGAAGGCTAGGTTCTCTAGATGAAAGTCAAAGGCCGTGTGGAGGCTGAGACTGCTGAGACAGATGAGGGCTTAGCAGTCTTTGCTTTCCTTTGTTTAGGTCGTTGCTGACTCTTCCGGGCAGGCTGACCTGTAGAACGTCCCTGCTGGGAATGAGGGATAAAACCTCTTCTTCTTTGAGAAGAAAGGCTTCTTGAAAGACTTTCTTCTCGCAGAATCAGCTGGGGCTTTGGATAGCCTATCCAAAGTGGAGTTGTCAGCATCTAATTCATTGGCTTTTTCTTGCCAATTTTTACCAAATAGATTCTCACCTGTACAAGGGATATTGCCCAGTTTGTCCTGCGCCCAGAGCTCAAAATCAGATGCCTGGAGCCAGGCAATTCTAAGTGCACCTATGGCAATGGCAGAGGTTCTGCTTATGCACTCAAAACAGTCAAAAGCTGCACGGTTGACAAACTTAGAAACATCCTAGGCATGTTTGACCAGTGTGAGAAAATCCTGCCTTCTGTCCTCAGGAAGAAGAGGGCTCAAAACCTCTAAATCACCTGTGACTTCTTTAAGGAACATTCCCATATATAAAATATAGGAACTAATCATGGCAGAAAGCATGGAAGCCTGGAAAGTACGACATCCAAAGTTCTACACTCACGTCCTGGAGGATTAGAGGTATGTCTCTGCACCCCTGATCCTTCTCATAGCTGATTCCACTACAATAGAGTGGTGAGGAAGCTGAATATTTTGGAATCCAGGACGAGGGACTTGATACATGGTATCCAGTCTGTGAGAGTGAGGAGAGGTGATGAGAGGTGTCTCCCACATTCTCAACATGAGATCTAAAACCTCATGGATAGGCAAGGTAGCTGCCTCCTTAGGAGCTTTGGGATATTTTAAAATCTCCAACTCCTTAGCTCTGGGCTCTGTTTCAGGAGCCACAATAATGGACAAACCACAAGCCACCTCCCTGATAAAGTCCTGAAAGGAGATATCCTCTGGAGGAGACATCCTACGTTTAGGAGAGGAAGGCTCCTCCGGGAGAAGTATTCCGGTACCGACAGAGCTATCAGAATACTCAGAGTCCTCTGAGGATTTGAAGTATCTTCTGTCCGGATGCTCTTGAAGAGCCCGATACCCGTATCGACCAAAGTCGGTTCCGGGGGAAATTGGTACCAGGGTATCGGTACCAGAAGGCATCGCATGACTGGGTACCGGGCAAAGCCGACACCGATGTCGATGTTACCAGTACCGGTTGAACTATCTGACACGGTTCCGCAGTGAGAGCCACCAGACTGCATTCAATAGCCAGGAACCTCTTGTCTAGCGACGCTGCCGATGCCTGGGTACCGGTACCCCAGAGCATGGCACCAGTAGTTCTGCCGAGGTCGAAGCCTCGAGAACGTCCTGGAGCCCCGATAATGCTTTGGAAGCCAAAGCCTCCCGCCGGGGCAATTTTGCCGGTACAGAACCCTCAAGGGCAATGCCAGAGGCATCTCAATGCTTAGACAGAGATCTACCCTTTGAGGACCGGCTAGATTTATATTTAGTTACCTGAGATCCATGGGAGGAAGACGAAGCCCTGGAAGACGTCGATGCCACCGAAGCTCATCGGAGAGAAAAAGGGCACTGAGCTTGGCAGCTCAGTTTTGTCAACCCCTCTTGGACATCATGGCACAAGCAATACACTCTGAGATGGAAAGGTCAGGACCTAAACATTTAAGACACTACTCATGGGTGTCGGTGATGGAGATGGTACCGCCACACTTGGTGCATTTTTTGAAACCCGAGACGGGTTTCTCCATTTTGGAGGAAATTTTAGACCTAAGGCCCAAAATGGCGCATGCACCTGCAAAGAATTTTGGGAAAAAAAAGATGATTATTTTTTTTTAAAAGAAAGAACCACCAGCGGTACCGGTAAAGCGTCGAGGAAGGCAGACACGACCACAAAAATAAGAATAAGGGAAAACATTTTCTGTGGTGACAAGAACACGACCTGCTGGCTCCTTTGGGAAAGGCGGGAAGGCAGCACAGGCGCTGTGGGATGCTCCCAAAAGCTTCCTAATTGGACGCTGGGGAGCCTTCCCACGCAGGCTCCGTCGGTACCGACGATACCCATATGTGAAGACTACATTCCTGCTTGTTCCTGGAGATTGCATCATACACAGCAGAGAGCTTCATGTTTAAATTTAATACTCAGTAAGGGCCTATTTAAATTTAACACAGAGCTTTCTGGTTAGATTTAGAACCCAAGACTCCCTCTATCCAAGCAAGGGCTGTGGGACTCCCCCTGGAAATTGGTCACAGATTACCTTAGAACAGTGGTTCTCAACCTTTTTTGTACCATGACCCCTTTTACCATTGGTCAACTTGTGGTGACCCCAATGATAAAATCAAATGCATCTCTTCCTTTACCGTTAACGCATTGTCGCTGTAATCATTTGCTGAATTAATATATTATAGGCCTTTGCAATATGTTTTTATTTATAAAATTTACTTATTTAAACCACAATAATTACAAGTAACAATATTTGATATCAAAATTATGATGATTTTGTAGTCAAATCACTAATATGAAATAAAATCATTTTTTCTACCTTTGTTGTCTGACCAATTTATTCTCGGATCATGCTGGTCCCGGATCTGAGGCTTCTACTTTCCTGTCTTCTCTTAGCTCTCTTTCTGTGGTCTATGGTCCATCTGCCATTTCTTCTTTCATTTTCTTCACTTCTTTCCATCAGCCTATTTCCAGTCCCAGTAACCATCCCCAGTATCAGCCCCTTTCCAGTCCTCTCTCAGTACCTTCCAATGTCAACTTGCATTCCCATGACTGCCACTGCTGTCCATTCCCTTCCAGTCCCCCTCCTTCACCATTGAGCAGTCCCTTCTAGTACAATTACCATGGCAGCCCCTCTCAGATCCACTCCCTTCCAGTTCCATTCTCCCATCCCCTCGTATCAGCCCATCTGTAGCCTTAGCACCCAGTTTTCTTCGAGGGCCAACAGCTCTATCCTCCCCTCCCCAAAATCAGCCCATTCCCAGTTGAAGCCCCCCAATCAGCTCGCTTACAGTGCTAGTGCCCCCTCAACCCCATTAGCAGTGCTAGCCTCCCCTAATCAGCCCAATACCAGTCCTACCTCCCCCCCATCAGTTCATTACCAGTCCTAGCCTCCCCTAATCAGCTCATTTCCAGTGCTAGTCCCTCCTCAACCCCATTACCAGTGCTAGGATCCCCTAATCAAACCATTACCAGTCCTACACCCCCCATCAGTCCATTTCCAGTCCTAACCTCCCCGATCAGCTCATTTCCAGTGCTAGCCCATCAGTCCATTACCAGTCCCAACCCCCCTTGATCAGTCCATTCCCAGTCCTAGCCTTCCCTAATCAACCCATTACCAGTCCTAGCCCCCCCCATCTGCCCATTATAATCCTAACCCGCACTGTCTCTCCCCTCTGTCCAGCATTTATTGCCTGTCTGTACAGTATGTCCCCATCTCTTCCCTTTGTCCATGTCAGACCCCTCCCTCCAACCCACCATGTCAGCCCCGTTGCAGGTTCCCTGCCCCCTCCTCATCTGCCTGCTGCTGCCCTGCTACAGCCGCAGCTCCCTGTCTCTTAGGGAACCACAGCTATACCTGTGAAACCGTTGGAGACTTCCTGTCTCTCAACGGGCTCCGTGCAGCATTGTCCCACCTCCAAAGGAAGTGGAAACAACTTCCTTTGGAGGCAGGACAATGCTGCATGGAGCCCATCGAGAGACGGGAAGGCTCCGCAGCAGTTTTCCTGGCACAGCCGCGGCTGTATTAGAAGGGACTGGGAGGCGGTGAGTTTGCCACTGCCGAGAAGCGGACTCGGCAGCAGAAACAACTTGGGTGCATTTTTTTTTTTTTTTTAACACAGTGAGGCGAGGGGTGAGGTGAGGTGAGGCGAGACGAGCCCCGTGGGGGTCACAACCCACAGGTTGAGAACCGCTGCCTTAGAAGCAAAGGACAAGGTACTGTGTAGCAGCCAGCTTTTAATCAGTCTTTCTTCCTCCCTACCTCCCCAGCACCCACCCAACCCCTGGGATAAACATAGCTTTAAAGGTGCTTAAACCTCTTAAAGGAAAGGAGGTGCCATATTCACTCTCAGGTGCAGCTATTTATTCTCAGCAGCATGCATTAAGGACCTGAGATTAATTAAATTTCAGGTGAACGAAGTACATTAAATGTATCAGGTATAGTTTTATTAGTATACGCATCCCCAGCAACCCTTAGTAAGTAAAGAGTAGTTACTCACCTGTAACAGGTGTTCTCCAGGAGCAGCAGGAATCAGTCCTCATATATGGGTGACATCAACGTCGATGAAGCCCTTGCGGAGCATTTCACCAGCTTTCCAAGAAAGCCTTTGGGAATGCAAGCACGCATGCACGGTTCCCTTCCCGCCTAAAGGTGCCATCTTGCTCAGTCAAATGACATAGCTAAAAACAGCACACAAAAAAAGTAAAAAAATAAACTATGTACAACTGCAACTCCCAGGGAAGGAGGGAGGGTTGTGAGGACTGATTCCTGCTGCTCCTGGAGAAGGGAAAATTAGACTTACCTGCTAATTGTTGTTCCTTAAGGAACTCTAGTCCAGTCCCGGAACCATAGAGTTGTGAACCTCCACCAGCAGCTTTGGAGACTGAAAGATGTCATCGCTTTGATGTCACTGGTATATCTAGGCAAACACCGCCCCTTTCCACCAGTACCTACTGACAAAGCAGACTCAGCAGAGCAACCAATAAGTAGCTACCGAATTAAGCATAACAGAACAGAAGTAGTTAAAACTGCCCAGGAACAATACGTTCCCGTAACTCAGCCAAAAATGTCTAGCTCTTAAAGACGGAATAACCACGCTCTAGAGCCTACAGGGCACTGCTGCGCAAAAAAGGGTCACCTGGTGACTTTCCCGTGTACCTTGTGATAAGGAAGCTTATCATAGCTCAGGTAGGAGCTATAGAAAAGATGATGTGACTCTGAACAAGCAACCTGTCAGTTTTGGTAGAAGTAAGAAAACAGAGTTTTCACATAAAAGACTACCAGTCCCAGAATGCACCAGGTTTCCAGCAGCCATGAGAGGGGCTGAAGTGAGAAAATGTGTGTGCAATCAAGAGAGCTATGAGGTAATCCCTAAGCACTCATCTCAAAGGGCAGGGCCTGATTCAACACAGCTGCGCTGTGTTAGGGAGGAGCACACATTAGGACAGAATAAGAATAGAGCTTATTCTTCAGATAACAGCTACAGAAAGAGCTTCAGACACAGATACAGCAACAGCTTCAAGCTCAAGCACCAGCATCACCTGGAGAAACAGAAGCCAAGCCAAGCGGATAGAGAGAGAAGGAAACTCTCTGGAAGGAAGAGAAGAAAGGCCATTGGAAGGTCTGGGAGAGTCCAAGGCGGTACCTATACTGGGAGGTCTTCCAAATGCCAGCAGAGTCCATTGGACTGGAGTCAGCCAGAGGAATGGATTGGCAGAGATATGAATCACCAGTGGCTACCTGGGAGAGAGAAGACTGCACGTGGAAGGGACTTTCAGACCAAGGCCAGAAGGTATGTGAGAGGAGATCCAATGTCCAGGGATCAAGATTGGAAGGCTGGACATCAGAATTGGATTACATACTGGCCAGGCTATACAGAGAGGAATTATGATAGCAGGAGAGGCTCAGGTATGAACACTGATCCAGACCCTATCTATAATAGTGAATGGCAGCAAGGGAATAAGCATTCTCATGATAGTGCCTTATTGAAAGACTCGTCTGTGCCAATGTATGATAGTGACCCTATGCTGATTGATGAGGGGGGAGATACAGCAGATGAAACTATTCATTACATGGACTGTTCTCTATCTAAATGCTATTGCTAGCTTTCTGTGAGCAAACACATAAGCCATCACAAAGAAACCTAACTTTGTTCTTTATTTCCACTGCAAACAGCTCTTAAAGCAGGATTTGGGTTCACACAGTAGCAGCCAGCCAGCTAAAGGCTTTCAGCTGGTCAATTGATAGTAATTAAAGCTGCACCTGATTGTGTGTGTGAGCAAGGGAGAATCACTGCTGGGATCTGCGTGGAAAATAAGCAGAAGTTAACCTAACAAACAAAGTTCATTTCTTTGTGCCTTTTTATTTGGTAATTATTTGCTAAGAAAACATTAGCTAATTGCCTGACAAGCTGAAGGTTGTTTTTTGGTTTGCTTTGTGACTTTATGTTATCCATTTAAACACTGCAAGCAAGTAACCTCATTTATATTGCTATCAAGCATATTTGTGCTGGGTGAATTAAACCCCATCAATAAAAGAAGAATTTTATTGGCTTTACCACTTGGTTTCACAACTCAATTATTGTCTTCAGCTGTGGTTGGGAGTGAATGAACTACATTACCCACAATACCTTGCAAGAATCATATGAATATATGCATCGTCAAGATTGTGTAAGTTCTCACCCTAGGCAGCCGTCTGACAACCTCCAGAACAGGACAAATTTTCTTCGAAAACCTGTCTCTCAATCCATCTCCCTGTCCTCCAGATTTCTGTAGTCCTTTTCCTTTCCTTTTTTTTTTTTTTAAACTTCAGGCTGCACGCCGCGTAATATACTGGGAGGGATCCGGGACTGGACTAGAGTTCCTTAAGGAACAACAATTAGCAGATAAGTCTAATTTTCTCTTCCTTTGCGTCCCTCTAGTCCAGTCCCGGAACCATAGAGGATGTAACAGAGCAGTGAATATCAACAGGAGGGACCTTGAAGCCCAGCCTGAAGTACTGCTGAACCCAAAACGTCCATCCACTCGTGCCTGCACATCAAACTGAAAGTGCCGCGCAAAGGAATGCAGCAAGTACCAAGTCGCCGCCCAACAATCTACAAATCTCCTCGACCGGCACTAAACGGAACTCCGCCCAAGACACGGAACCACCTTACCCTTCTACCGGTAGGCCGATGCAATAGACTCCTTTAACCACCGCGAAAAAGAGGGCTTCGTCGTCGCCTCTCCCTTCCGCAGGCCTCCAAAGGCGACAAACAACCTGTTGGACTTCCTGAAAGACACCGTTCTACAGAGATTCTTAAGCACCCGTCGAACGCCCAAAAGATGTAACCGAAAACCCCGGAAGAGACCATCTAGAGACGTGAAAAAAACAAAACCACCTTTGCCCAAAAAGCTGGGAGCGTGCGCAACACTACCTTGCGACTGAAAAAGGACAAATACGGCTCCTTACCAGACAGCGCCTGCAACCCTGAACTCCTCCAAGCGGAGCAAAAGGCTACCAGCGGGGGAAAGGACAAGACAAAGACTACTAACTGGGAGCTTACTGAGCCTTGACTTGAAAAAACCGTCAGCCGCCCCATTCCCCCACCAGAGAGACCTATGGGAGAACCCCAAAGAAGCCAATTATATTCGCCAGCACTCGAATCAGACCATAATGCACATTTGCCACATAAAGCAAATCAGACTCTAGTCACTTCAACTCCCTGATCCTTTCCTGTTCCAGGCGAGTAGACTGCCGTAAATACTGCGACCACCGGAAGCATGCTCTCGTCCCCCCAGATTCCCCCAATGGGAGCCTGTAAGGACAAAGCAGTGCCCCCAACGATCGATTCAGTGAACCACCTACTCTCCTATCGCGCGCTAAAGAAGATCGCTAGGGCTCTCTTCCAGACAGTGAGTCCACACCTCCTGGAAGTGCAAGGTGTGCACCCACCCACGTAGTACAGAGGCCTGCGCCTGCCTAGTCTCAAAATGTCAATCAAGAACAGGCCAATTCAGGACAGCTGAATACGTTTGTTCTTGTTTTTTTTTCCCACAGACATCTCTTAACCAAAAATTCCTCCAGCCGATGTTGAGAAGCTACTTCCGCGCCAACACAATGCAGCAGAAAGAACTCCCTATGACAGGCATAGAAATCCACAGCCTTCCTGCTAGAGAAACGCCCCATTCCGTCTGCCTGCACCAAGCTGGACATTCCTTTTTTTTTTTTTTTTTTAGGTCAACTAGCCCCTGGTGTTAGAAAATACAGCTTTCCCATTCCGCAGTGACAATTGAGTCAGCAAAGAAGAAGCCGAGAACCTGCAGCGAAGTTCCCATTATACCACCTGGCAAAGACTACACTTCTAGACCAATGAAGCAAAAAAGCATGCAAGAGTGCATTGTGTCCTGCCAGTAGCTGATCGAACTTATCATTTATGTCAGTACGGTTTCTTTCGGGATTTAAGGAATGCTCCAGGAGAATTCTTTGGGCAGACTCCGATTCACCCTTGTAAAATTCAGAATCGGGCGAAACGAGCCTTCCTTCTTTGGAACCACAAAGTAGAGGGAGTATCAACCGTATTGGGCTGCCGGCACCGGCACCACCGCTTTAAGTTGAAGCAGCCGCTGGAGCGTTCCTGAGACTGCCTGAAACTTTTGCGGAGCTCTGCAGGAGGACTGGACAAAGGAATCTAAATACGGGCCGATGGAGCTCCAAGGCTGATGCCAAGCAGCGTGCAAGCCATCCCGCAAACACAGCATATGATGTATGCCTTCCAGAATCTGAGCTGCTGCTAGTGCTGCGAGAGAACTAGCCTGGCTGCGTGCTTCTGGCCCCCATTAAGACAGACACTGAACACTAGCAGATACTCTCCATACTGGAGAACCTCTGATAAATGGAATGGGAGCCAAAATAGCCTCAAAGGCCAGAGTCCTATTCAGCGACCTCTCTCCGCTGAGCCGCCTTTTACAGAAGGAAAAGAAACCACATATAGCCAAATGAAGACATTACAAATCTACCACCAAACCTTATAAATCAGACAAAGTCAAACTAAACGGGAATACTGTCCCTCAAGAAACCACAGAACTATAAAACCCCTCTCATAACATAATACGTATGGCAGAGCATTCCACACCTGGGGCCTGGCCAAGGCGCTCATCCAAGCACCTTTTAGAACTGTCCAAGAGAGCTACCACCATAATTCCTTTTGACTTGAATATGTGTACAGCGGATCATAACGCTATATCACAGCAGCTAAGCCCAAATATTACCCTGCCATATCAACCGACTAACGCCTTATAGGACCTGCTATGGACAGCGGAAGGAAATTCTTGTAAACCAACATAGCTAGGCCCCTTTTTTTTTTTTGCACATTTCAGGAAATTGCACCCATCCTATGCAATCTGTTCTAATAGTGATTTTCCGTCTGCTATGTTCACATACTAACTACCATTTGATAGGAATATGTAGTCAGAAGTTGGGATCCCGAGAGTTTTGGGCACGGCCGGGAAAGGATGTATAGGACTCCAAAAATCAAGCTCCAACCACCTCCAATGAAATCAAAGCAGATCAGCTAAAATTACCCAAACTGCTGTTATAGCTTTGCAAAAGCTACCAGGCCCCGCTGCACCCCGCTTTCCTTCCCCCCTTATCCTGAGGGATTCACCGTTGCAGGAGGCGTTGCTCCCCCCCGCCAGCCTGCCAGGGAGCTGAAGAGCGAAATAGAGAGCAGAACGCCTGGAAGTAAACAAATAGTGTCCAGCTCGTGGGGTTCAGGGCACCAAAAGCCCCCGAATAAATCAACCATGTTCGCTCAAAATGAACAAGGCTCTCTCTCACTAGAGAGTTTCTTGGTCCTTTTGAAATCCAGCTCTAGAAATAGATGAGAACTTCCGGGGAAGGGCACGATAAGTGATCCCCCCTTAAGCTAGGAAACACCCAGGCACCTTGCAAATGGAGGTCTTAGAGGTTGCTGCCTGTGTGAATTTAAGGAGTAACACAATTTCGTATTTTACCACCTCCCCCCCCCCCCCCCAGGGATGGGGGCCCTGAATACTATATGTGAATCATGAGCAGCTGTGGCTGTTAGGGCAACAGAGACCAACAAACGATACAGAAGGTAAGAGCTGCAATCTTGGTTATATAAACAGGAGTTGCAGCATTACAGAGAATAAGCAATCTGAAACTGCTGCATGCACAGTCAGAGAAAGGCCCCATTGAGTGCATCCGCTGCCCTTTGGTGGCCATAGACCTTAGCCCAGGCACTCCTTGATTGACAGGTAACTGCTATATTCTTCTTTATATCCTAAGGATTCCTAAACCTATCCCTGTGAAACACAAGCCTTTGGGCAACTTTCAGTATAGAATACACAAAGGCCCACTTCCAGCCTGTCTCTCCTTGCAAATACCTGCTCTGGAACCTAAAACTAGCAATTTGCCTAACATCCTGGGACTTAACAGATGCTCCTCAGAGACATGATTAGAAGGGAAAGAACATGTGGAATCAATGCCACAACTGCTGTCCTATAAACTAAGAACAAACTCAAAAATAAAAGAAACACTAGGCCCAAAAAACTAGCTATTCTGCCTGTTGTCTTCCTCACACAGGCATCTCACTGCAACTTTCGCCATGCGATCCAAACACCCAGAGAGAAAATGGCCCCAAAAAAGGAGGCCTCAGACCGACAGAGTCCGAAGGCCTTACCTGCAGGGCAGAAAGCCACACTGTCTGCTCCAACCACCTTGAAGTGCTCCGATCCTCAAACCGCGCTGATGCGCCTGGCAGCTGCGGCAAGGACCGCTCAGCCGGTTCCACAGTGTAAAATTAAATCCCGCAGCAACGGAAAGACTGTCTCACACAGCTGCAGAGCGGATGTACGGGTCCTGGAGCTCTCTCCCGTAGTCAAGGGAGAGAGATCCGCACCGGCAAATGCCTGCAGCAAGCAAAAATAAATTGAGGAGGGAAGGCGAGAGCTGCCATACAAGGTCCATCAAGCCCAGAATACTGGGCTTGATGGACCCTGGTCTGACCCAGTATGGCATATCTCATGTTCTTATGTACAAACTTAAAGAGGCCGGCTCAAATTTAAAATCATTGTAAATAAGGATATTTGCTCCTAACTAAAAGGAACTAATCCCCGGTTGCCAATTAATCAAAGGCAACTGAATTAAAAATAAAGCAAATTAAAGGCAAAAATCACAATCAGACTAGAATTTGTACACTAAATGCTCCTTATCTGCTCCCCCCAAGTGAGCCCAGGAGCAAGGCTGTCTACCAAACCAAATAAATCCTGCAGCAAGGCCCCGAGCACCCTACAACTCCGGGAGCCGCCGCGAAGCCTCCCCTCCCAGTTTAAAACCAGCTCCCCAAAGCAGATCTGCGTGGGTACTTACCACCGCCGCCGATCCCGGGGGGGGGGGGGGGGAGGAGGAGGGGAGTGAGGGAAAAGAGCCAACAGGACACCGGAGCACAGCCTTTTTAACGGCTTCAGCTCCGGCGGGGCTCTGCTCTGATTGATCTGGGCACAACCTTCACAGGCTTCTCAGCCCCTGCATCGCTGCTGCTGCAACTGCAACTGCCCGCCTTCCACCTGCTCCTCACCCCTTCAACGCGGGTTCGGGAGCAGGGAGGCCACGGATCAGCACTGTCTCACCTGTGCTCGTTTAGACGCTGGGGCAATGCATAGAGGGAGGGGGAAGAACTCCCTAATCCTTTAGAAACAAAAAATAAAGGTCCACAGACACAGGAACCCTAACAGCAGCAGCAGCAGATCTGACATAAAAGAAAACAAAGTAACCAAACCAAACAAGGAAAATAAACCAAAAGGAGTAATTTTCAAAAACCCAAGCTCTGCTTATTTGTTCTCACTGAGCCCAGCCCTGGGCTCAGAACCTCCAAGCTGCTTGGAGACTGAAAGTACTGGTGGAAAGGGGCAGTGTTTGACTAGATATACCAGTGACATCAAAGCGATGACATCTTTCAGTCTCCAAAGCTGCTGGTGGAGGTTCACAACTCTATGGTTCCGGGACTGGACTAGAGGGACGCAAAGGAACACCTGTTACAGGTAAGCAACTACTCTTTTTCCAGGACCAAGCAGGAAGTCAGTCCTCACATATGCGTGACTCCCTAGCTCTGGGCTACCAGGAACCCAGGCTGAACAAGAGAACTCCCCTCTAGTCCCAGCATCAAAGAAAGGCTTTTCACTGACAGAACCTCCACCAGTAGCCCAACAGAGGGCAGGAGTTGCCTAAACCTCAAAGAGATTACAGAGTACTGCCTGACCAAAAGCACTGTCCCTATGAGACTCCCTTTCCAGACAGTAATGGGCCGCAAAGGTCTGGCTTGAAGACCAAGTTGCAGCCTTGCAGATGTCTACCAACAGTACAGAGCAGAGATGAGCCACTGAGGCAGTCATTGCCCTGACACAATGGGCCGTGACCCGACCCTGCAAAGGAAGGTCAGCTGCCTTGTAAGCCCAGGTGATACAGTCAGCCACCCAGATGGACAAGGTACGCTTGGACACAGCTAACCCCAAATTATTAGGGTCAAAAGATATGAAGAGCTGACAAGCCCTTCTGTGCCCCTGCGTACGGTCAAGGTAGAAGGATAAGGCCCTCCTACAGTCCAGGGTATGCAGAACTGCTTTAACCTGGCTTGCATGAGGCCTAGGGAAGAATGCTGGAAGAACCACCTCCTGGTTGAGGTGGAAAGAGGAGACAACCTTTGGGAGAAACTTTGGATGAGTCCTGAGGACTACCCTGTTCCTATAGAATATGGTGTAAGGCCTGTCACAGACCAGAGCCTGAAGCTCACTCACTTGCCTAGCCGAGGTTAGGGCTACCAAGAAGAGTGTCTTCCAGGACAGGAAGCGTAGAGGACAAGTAGCCATCAGCTCAAAAGGTGGGCGAGTCCACATTCAACTCCCACTCAGGAGCAGGATGACTGATTGGAGGGCTTGAGCAAGAGCAAGCCTCTGAGAAACCGGGACACCAAGGGGTGAACCGATAGAGAATGTCCTTACACCAGAGAGTGGTGAGCTGCTAAAGCTGAGAGGTGGACCCGAACAGAATTGGACTTAAGTCCTTGATTTGATAAGTGCAGTAAGTACTGAAGCACAACTGGTACAGTATAGGAGAAGGGATCCTCTGTACATAGGTGATACCACACGGAAAACCTTTTCCATTTAAGAGCATAGGTTTCCCTAGTGGACCGTTTCCTGGAGACTAGGACAACCTCCTCAACTTCCTGAGGTAGGCCCCAAGGAGCCAAAACTACCCTTGCAGCCTCCAGGCCATCAAATTGAGAGCTTTGAGATTGGGGTGCAGAAGGGAACCCTGATCCTGAGACAGACGGTCAGGTTGCAACCCCAGAGGCAGTGGGGAATCCACTGCCAACTGAAGCAGAAGTGGAAACCAAGGCTGTCTCAGCCACCTGGGAGCCACCAGCAGGACCGAGGCCTTTTCCTGAAGAATCTTGAACAGAGTTCTGGCCACCAAAGGCGTGGGAGGAAACACATACAGGAGGCCCTGAGACCAGGGAATCGGAAAAGCATCTGCTGCTATCCGCAGAGGATGCGGTTGCCTGGAGCAGAATTTTGGCAGCTGTTTGTTCAGAGAACTGGCAAACAGATCTACGGATGGAAGCCCCCATTTCAGGAAAATCTTCTGAACCACCAAAGGATGGAGCTGCCACTCGTGGGGCTGTAGAATCCTGCTCAACCAGTCGGCCAGGTAGTTTTCCTGGCCAGGGAGATGCACAGACTTGAGGAGCATGTTGTGCCTGAGAGCAAACAAGCAAAGGGCCTGTGCCTCCTGACAAAGGAGCCTGGATGCAGTTCCGCCCTGCTTGTTTACATAGAACATGTCTACCTGGTTGTCCGTTTGAACCAGGACAGACGGATGAGCCAGGGTTGGAGAGAAAGTTTTGAGGGCTAACCGAAGAGCCCTGAATTCCAATAGATTGATTTGCTGTGCTGCTTCCCAGGGAGACCATAGGCCTTGGGTGCTCTTGCCTAGACAATGAGCTCCCCAGCCCTGCAGGGAGGCATCCGTTGTCAACATCACTGTGTACTCAGGAATCTGAAAAGGCACCCCTTGCAGTAGATTGGGTGGGTGCAGCCACTAGCTGAGGGAGTTCAGAAATTGTCTGGACACCTTTATCCTGTCTCTAAGGCTGCCTGTGGCCTGTGACCACTGGGTCCGAAGGCACCACTGTCCAGGCATCATATGGAGCCTGGCATTGGGGGTCATATGTACTTTCAAAGCCATGTGACCAAGAAGCCTCAGGCAGAGTCTGGCAGAGACCAGTGACCTGCTGAAAAACTGGCTTGCCACGTTTATCAGTCTTTGGGCTCTGTCTTCTGTTAAGAATGCCCTTGCCAGCCGATAGTCCAACCTTAACCCTATGAACTCCAAGTTCTGGGATGGGAGCAAAGTGAACTTTACGAAGTTTATGACAAACCAAAGGCTTTGAAGAGCAATAGTTCCAAGGGTGGCTTGTCTGGCCTCCTGGCACGTCTGACCCCTGATGAGCCAGTCGTCCAGATAGGGGAAGACAAAGATACCCTGATTTCTCAGGTAGGCCGCCACCACTGCCAGGCATTTGGTAAAGACCCTGGGAGCGGAGGTGAAAACAAAAGGTAGTACTCTGTACTGATAATGGTTTCCTCCCACAATGAACCTGAGGTACTTTCTGTGGTCTGGATGAATAAGGATGTGAGTATACGCATCCTTTAGATCTAAGGAACATAGCCAATCTCCCTGCTAGAGGTAGGGCAGAAGGGTTCCAAGAGTAAGCATCTTGAACTTTTCCTTCTCCAGGAACTTGAGGTTGCGGAGATCTAGAATAAGTCGAAGGCCACCGGTTCTTTTGGGTGCCAAGAAATACCTGGAGTAGAACCCTCGACCGTGTAAGTGGGGAGGCACAGGCTCCACTGCCCTGTCCACCAACAGACCTTGTAGCTCCTGAAGGAGAAGATCTGTGTGCAGGGGAAGCCTTGGAGGCTCCCCTGGAAAGTATGGAGGAAGCAGTTGTTGGAAGTGTAGTGCATAACCCCTGTGGACTATGCTTAACCCACAACTGTCTCCAGTGATGAGTGGGCAAACAGAGCGAGGTGACCTCCTGTGCAGGGTTGGGAGAGCAGGGAAGGATAGGCTATGCCTAAGGAGTCAAAACCGCCCACCCTGCTGAGTGGGAGCAGGGGCCGGAGGCTTGGGGGTCCTCTGCCTACAAGGCCCATTACCCTGCCCCTTGGCTTGCTGACCCTGAGGGGCAGCCTGATATTGTGGGTACTGTTTGTAGTCAGTGCCCTTCCTTGGGTATAAGGACTTTTTAACCGCACCCTTCTTCTTGTGAGAAGGGGCAGAAGTCTTTCTAGACAGCCTTGTCCTTGTAAGATGCTCGGTCTCGAGCTGTGCGTCCTTCTCGGTCATGGGCTTGCCAAAAAGCTTCTCACCTCGGCAAGGGACATAGATAGTTTATGTATATAGTTAACCCAGTTTGTACTCCTGTTCAATGTAAAACCTGACAGTTTGTCGTTATGGTCGTTTTGTTATGATGTAAACCGCGCTGATTCTAAATAGCGCGGTATATAAGAAACTGTAATAAATAAATAAATAAATAAAATTGACCAACTAGTCCTGAACCCATGGCTCCAGGTCCGATGACTGCAGCCATGCCTGGCGTCGAGCCGCGATGCCGGCTGCCGCAACACAGGCCGAAGCCTCGAAGCCATCGTAGGCAGGGCGGGACATGAACTTCAAGCAGTCCCGAATCCCCGAGGACAAGGACTTGAACCTCTGCAAGGGTTCCCCGGAGAGACCAGCAGAGAACCCAGCCAGCTCCTTGGCCAGGTCTCGCAAGTACATGCCCATGTACAGCTAGTAAGACTGGACACGGCAAGCAAGCATCGAGCCCTGGAAGCACTTTCTACCAAAACCATCGAGGTTTCGGGCCTCCCTGCCAGGGGGCACCGCGGAGTGCATCTTCTGACTTTTCAGGCGATGCATGGCCAATTCCACCACCATGGAATGGTGTCGTAGCTGCGCCTTTTGAAAGCCAGGACTCTTCCAGAGTTGATAGATCGAATCAACCCGCTTGCTTAAAGCCGGTGCCTCCCACATCTGGAAGAGGAGCCGCTCCAGCATTGGAGGAACCGGGACAGTAAAGGCCTCCTTCGGAGGAGAGTCGTACTGCAGGGCCTCGATCTCCTCGGCACGAGGCTCCTCCTCGGGGTCCACAGGGATAGCCAACGCAGCAGGCATATCCAGGACGAACTCCGAGAACCGGGTATCCTCCGGAGGGGATCTACTCCGGGGTTCAGACTGCAGTGAGTCCTACGGGACGCACCGAGTCTTGAAGGTGTCGGGGGACTCCTCATCCTCTGTCTCCCATGTGGACTCGTCTAATGAGGAATCGGGGTCCGACCTCACGGGGCCTGCGAGCACCCGCCCCGATGCCGAAGGCAACGGCGTCAATGCCCTCGGTCCCGAACGGGAGGTCGAGGGAGACCACGACCGAGGTCGACCTCGAGCCTTCATGGCATCAAGTATCGGCTCGGTCTCCGGGGTCGACTTCAATGTCGTCCCGGTGGTCGGGGCAGATGGCCAGACAGGCTGGCCATCAGTGCCCGCTGCTGTTCCATGAAGGCAGACAATCTGCTCTCCAAGGCTGTCAACCTGAGGACTCAGCTCAGGAGACTCAGCAGCTCCTGACTCGGGCCCCGGCGGCGCCAGGCCCGATGTCGGCTCCCTGGGAGGAGAGTCCACGAGGACTACAGGGCTTACGTGTCCAGCAGACTCCGGCTCCAGTCGAGGGACTTTGGAAGGCTTCTTCTGTTCCACGGGCCCGGGGCGACAGTCGGAGGTCTGAGACCTAGCCCTTGAGGAGCCAGGGACCTCTTCCGATGACACCCTCACGAGCCTCTTCTTCCTCTTGCGTTCCCTGTCGGGGGACCCCCTGTCCGAGGAGCAACGACGGTGCTCGGGATGACTAGGACTCACGTCCGGTGGGCTTCAAGGAAAACGAGAGACTAAGCACGATGGCACCTTTAGGCAGGAAGGGAACCGCACATGATTGCCTGCATTCCCAAAGGCTTTCTTGGAAAGCTGGGGAAATGCTCCGCAATGGCTTCATCGACGTCGATGTCGATGTGAGAACTGACTTCTAGCTTAGTCCTGGAGAAAGAACTTAAATATCTAAACACAACCTTAAAACGAAGATGCAGACAGCAGTCCAGCAGCGAGATGGGGGCTTTCCAGTCTTTTCCACTGAGTGTCACATGTATGATTTTCTCCCAGTTGGTGAGGGCTCTTGTGTGCACAAGGAGCAAGCAGCACTTTGCTCTAAGGGAATGAGTCAGATCTCTGGAGGCAAGAGTAGCAGACTTGGAAGACAGAGGTACATAGATTAGACCTACAGGGATATAGTCCTGAAGTCCCACCTCCAGTCTGGCAGCATCCCTGTTTCCATGGAGTAGAGGTCACATGACAGGAGAGCATCACCCTGGTGTGGCAAGAAGTGATAGCACAGTTACTTACCTGTAACAGGTGATCTCGGGGAACAGCAGGAATAAGTCTTCACATATGGGGTACGTCGGTACCGACTGAGTCTGCGCGGGGACACTTCCCAGCGTCCAAAGAGCTTTTGGAAGCATCCCACTATGCCTGCATGCTGCCTTCCTGCCTTTCCCAACTGCCTCTCCTCAGTTAAGTTTTAAAGCTGAGACAAAGAGAGAGAGAGGAAAGGAAAGATAGATAGAGATACAACACCTGGGGAGGTGGGTGGGTTGTGAAGACTTATTCCTGCTGTTCCCAGAGATCACCTGTTACAAGTAAGTAACTGTGCTATCTCAGGAACAAGCAGGAATGAGTCTTCACATATGGGGACTCCCACGCTGAGATGCCTGGAGTCCCAGCATGTCATAGGTTAGAACATGCTATCCCCCACAACACCAGGCATCCTGAGGATGGAGGGTAGGAGTTGAAGAGAGAAAGGTGCTGTGGAACAGTTAACCTAGCATAGGATTGCAGACAAGGAGTCCATGTGTGGATGATAATTGTCATCAATGATATTGCAAAGAAAAAATATTGCAATATGGACCTCCCTTAACAGGACTTCAGAGAAGTATGGAGGTTCATGGGATCTACTGGGGAACCCAGTAGAGGAACCTCGAGAAGGACCTCACTGTAAGTGGAAGTAGTAAACCTGTAGGAAAAGCAATGGAGGTCAGAATCCTGAAAGGTAACAGGTAACCCCAGTAGGAAAAACTGGGGTAGTACAAAAATGGTGGGCCTTCAGCAGAAGGCTTTATGATAAAAGCCAAACTCTTGGCGGCAGAGTGGCTCACTCTTAAGAACAAAAAGAGAAAGGCTAACCGATTTGGACAAACAGGCCCAGTCCTTGTGGGGAGAAAGGGTATGGGAACCCCTTGTATCCCAAAAGAAAGGACAAACGCCGGAGGCGTTAGAGCCTGTGATTAGCTGAAGATCCGCAATGTCTCTCTTAACTGAAGTCAGCTGGGAGAGATATTGGAACATGGAGAGCTTCAGAGGTACCTAACCTTAAGGTTATGGTAGGTGTTAACTACCACCAAAGTGGTTGTGAGTGTAGGACCCCAAAACATGCTGGATAGCATAAGTATGGGTAAAGCCCATCTGTCAGAATCATATAGCTATATGAGCCTCGACAGTCAGGTAGATAAAGCAGAATACATATCTACCGACAGTAAAATATCTCGACAGATACATACAGATATATACATATACAGATATAGCACAGTTACTTAACTCTAACAGGTGATCTCTGAGAACAGCAGGAATAAGTCTTCACATATGGGTACGTCAGTACCAACGGAGCCTGCGCGGGAACACTCCCCAGCTTCCCAAAAAAGGAACGCTTTTGGGAGCATCCCACAGCGCCTGCGCGGTGCCTTCCCACCTTTCCTAACCACCTCTCCCCAGTTCGAGTTTTAAGCTGAGACAAAGAGAGAGAGAGGAAAGGAAAGATAGAGAGATACAACTCCTAGGGGAGGTGGGTGGGTTGTGAAGACTTATTCCTGCAGTTCCCAGAGATCACCTGTTACAGGTAAGTAACTGTGCTATCTCCAGGAACAAGCAGGAATGAGTCTTCACATATGGGGACGCCCTAGCTAGAGATGCCTGGGAGATCCCCAAGGTTATGAGACCCTGGGAAGGGCTCTACCTACTCCTATGGATCTCAGGCATCCATTCTGGGAAGGAGGGCAGGAGATGATTAAGAATGGAACAGGTGTTTGAGAACAGCCTGACCAAACAAGGCATCCCGGCGGGAGTCCTTGTCCAAGCAGTAATGGGCTGTGAAGGTATGAACCGAGGCCCAGGTGGCTGCTCGACAGATCTGGTCGATGGACACAGAATTTAGATGAGACAGAGGTGGCCATGGCCCTCACATTATGAGCTGTGACATGGCTCTCCAGAGAAAGGTTCTTACTCTGGTCGGCGAAAGAAATACACAGAGCAAACCAATTGGACAGTGTCCTCTTAGAGACTGGAAGTCCCAAACGAGAGGGATCAAAAGCAACAAAGAGTTGAGAAGACTTTCTATGTTGCTGTGTCCTTTGTAAGTAAAAGGCAAGAGCTCTCTTACAATCCAGAGTATGAAGATTCCTCTGCACTTGATGCATGAGGACCTGGAAAAAAGACAGGTAAATACACCTCTTGATTAAGATGAAAAGGTGAGACCACTTTAGGCATAAAGTGTGGATTGTTCCTAAGGACTACCTTATCACGATGGAACCTTGTATAAGGTGGATTAGCCACTAAGGCCTGCAGTTCACTGATGCGGCGAGCTGAGGTGACTGCAATGAGGAAAATAACCTTCCAGAAAAGAAATTTCAAGGAGGTGGTGGCTAAGGGTTCAAAAGGTGGCTTCATAAGCTGACCAAGAACCAGATTTAAGTCCCATGCCACCGGAGGAGGTCTAATGGGAGGTTTAGTTAAAGTTACGCCTCTCATGAATCTTGCAATAAGAGGATGAGAGGAAATAGGTTATCCATTGATGGGCTTAAGGGATGCTGCAATAGCACTCAAATGGACCCTTACTGAATTTGTCTTAAGGCCTGCATTGGAGAGATGCAGGAGATATTCCAATAGAGAATTCAAAGGTAGTGCTAGAGGGTCAAGACCCTTCTCGGTACACCAAATGGAAAACCTTTTCCATTTAAAAGCATAGGAACGCCTAGTAGGTGGTTTTCTGGAAGCATGGAGGATATCCTTCACTTGCTGAAAAAGATTCCAACCTTGAAAGTCTAGGCCTTCAGTAACCAAGCTCTGAGGTGAAGGGACTTGGGGTTTGGGTGCCACAAAGTCCCCTCCTCCTGGGACAGAAGGTCTGGAGCAGCTCCCAAGTCCAGGGAGGGGGCCTGAGAGAGATGCAGAAGTACAGGGTACCACACTTGGCGTGGCCAGCGTGGAGCTTTGAGGATCATAGATCCTTGTTCCCTCTGGAGCTTGAACAGTCTTGGGAATCAAGGGAATGGGTGGAAAGGCATACAGGAAGCATTGACCCCAGTGAAGGAGGAAGGCATCCTTGGCCTAAACTCCCTGACACGGAATTCTGGAACAGAACCGGGGAAGTTTGGCATTCCACGGACTTGCAAAGAGGTCTATGTCCGGGAGTTCCCCATTCTTGGAAGATTCTGAGTACCTGGTCCATGTGCAGGGACCATTCGTGTGGAAGCAGAACTCGACTGAGTCTGTCTGCCCAAGAGTTTTGGATTCCTGGGAGGTATACGGCCAGGAGATGGACTTGATGCTCTCTGGCAAAGGCCCACAATCTTAAAGCTTTGTTGCAAAGCGACAGAGTCAGTTCCTCCTTGCTTGTTTATGTAAAACATGGCTACTTGATTGTCCGTATGAATGAGGACTGTCTTGTAGCTGAGCACGGTATGAAAGACCTTGAGAGCTAGAAAAACTGCTCGAAGCTCCAAGTGGTTGATATGAAGAGGGGTCTCCTGTGGAGACCAAGTGCCCTGAGTGGAAAGGTCTTGTAGATGAGCTCCCCAACCTGTTTGGGAGGCATCTGTTGTGAGGGTTGCCTGGGGCAACAACTGTTGGAAGGGAGACCCTAACAGATTTTGGGTGGACATCCACCACTGGAGAGACCAAGAGAGACGTTTGGAGGTTGCTATTTGGTCTGAGAGAGCTCCTGATGCTTGAGTCCACTGGGTGGACAAAGTCCATTGAGCTGCTCTCATGTGAAGGTGAGCATAGGTACCACATGCACTGTGGATGCCATGTGGCCTAGCAGTTGTAGCATCTCCCGGGCAGTTAAGTGGTTCTTTGACTGAATCTGGGAAGCTAACTGCACCAGGCGTTGGCAACGGGCCTGAGGAAGATAGGCCCTTGCAGTGGTAGTAACCAACCAGGCCCCTATGAACTCCAGGGACTGAGTAGGGGTGAGCTGGGACTTTGAGAGGTTTACCACAAGTCCCAGATACTGCAGAACATGTCTTGTGCAGTCCAGGGAAGTCTGGGCCTCTGACTGAGATGGAGCTCGGATGAGCCAGTCATCCAGGTATGGGAATACATATATTCCCAGAGTGCGTAGAAATGCAGCTACTGCTGCCATGCATTTGGTGAACACTCTTGGAGCAGAGGCCAGACCGAAAGGAAGCACCCTGTATTGGTAATGCTTCCCCTGGAAAAGAAAACGGAGGAACCTTCTGTGAGATGGATGGATGAGGACGTGTGTACACATCCTTGAGATCTAGAGAACAAAGCCAATCCTGACTCTGAAGGTATGGAAGGAGAGTGCCCAGAGAAAGCATCTTGAATTTCTCCTTACATAGAAATTTGTTCAATTCCCTGAGATCTAATATGGGTCTGTAGCCCCCTGTTTTCTTTGGGATCAGAAAATAGGAGGAGTAAAACCCTGCCCATTGTTGAAGAGGTACTTCTTCTATTGCCCCTTGGGCAAGAAGGGTAGCCACCTCCTGACCTAGAAGGTCGAGAAGAGATGTTGGAGAATTGAAATGTCTCCCCATGGTGTGAGGAGGAAGGTTTGAGAAATGAAGTTTGTAGCCCTCCCTTATGATGGAGAGGGTCCACTGCTCTGCTGTAATTTGCTCCCATCTGGGAGCAAAATGAGCTTACCTTCCTGGAATGGTGAGAGGCTCTGGCTGTTTTAGAGCCAGAAAGGCTAAGTTCTCAAGCAGCAAGTCAGAAATCCTGAGGAGGTTGGGTCTGCTGAGTTGCAGCAGCCCCTGTAGGCTTAGGCCTGGCCTGTTTAGGTTGCTGACGCTTAGCAGCAAAGCAACCTGTAGATTGTTGGCCAGAAGCAGAAGGGAAACTGCCTTTTTTGAAAAAAGACTTCTTGAAAGATTTTTTCTTGGCAGGAATGGAGATTGACTTTGAAAGTCTATCCAGAGCAGAATTTTCTGCATCCATTTGAGTGGCTTTTATTTGCCATTCTTTGCCAAACAGGTTTTCACCTGTACAGGGAAGATTTCCTAAGCCATCCTGGACCCAAGATTCTAGATCAGAAGCCTGGAGCCAAGCAATTCTGCGAGCAGCTATACCAATGGCCTAAGCTCTGCTGGCACCCTCAAAGGAGTCAAAAGCTGCACGGTTGGAAAACTTTGAAATATCTTGAGTATGCTTAAGCCAAACAAGGAATTCTTCCCTTCTATCCTCTGGAAGAAAAGGGAGGAAAGTGTGCAGTTTATCTGCAACTTCTTTCAGAAACATACCCATATAAAGACTATAGGAGTTGATTCTGGCAATGAGCATACTGGCTTGGAAGATTTTCCTACCAAAAGCATCCAAGGTCCTGCATCTCTTCCTGGAGGAGCAGAGGAATGTCTTTTTGCACTCTTTATCCTTTTCATAGCTAACTGTACCACAATAGAATGGTGAGGAAGCTGTGTTTTATGAAAACCAGGACAAGGAGGGACACGGTACATAGTGTCCAATCTACGAGAATGAGGAGAGATAGTGAGAGGAGTCTCCCATAAGTCAATCATGTGATCATAAAGAATCTCATGAATTGGCAAGGTGACTGCCTCCTTAGGAGCCTTAGAATAACCTAAAATAACCAATTTTTTAGCTCTAGGCTCTGATTCAGAGGTTACTGAAATAGAAAGTCCTTTAGCCACTTCTCTTATAAAGTCTTGAAAGGACAAATCTTCTGGAGGAGACATTCTTATTTTTGGAGAAGGCGGCTCTTCAGGAAGGGCTATGGATACTTCAGCAGACTCCTTCGATGTATCGGAATCTTCAGAGGAATCAAAGTATCGCCTGTCAGGATGCTCTTCTAAAGCTCGATATGCGTATCTAGCGGTATCGACATCGGGCGTCATCGGTACCGGTTCGGTACCGATGAGCATCTCTGGACAGGGAACTGCTGCAGTCAGCATCCTGGTCGATGTCGATGCAGTCGGTACTGGTACCGGCGCTGGTGCCGGAGCCGATACAGACAACGGAGTTTGTTGTGGTATCAGCGGCATCGCAGCTTGAATAAAGGCTGTGATAGCCTGCTGCATGGATAGAACATTCTGATCCATCGACGCCATGAATGCCTGGAATTCGGTACCGGAAGGTTGCGCCGGTACCCCAGAGCATTCTAACAGGTGATCGGTCGAGGCCGTGCCATCGATGTCAACCTGTAACCCCATAGATAGAGCTTTGGAAGCCGGAGCTTCCCGCCGGGGTTGTTTTGCCGGTGCAGGATCCTCGAGGGCAAGCCCGGAGGCATCGCGATGCTTGGAAGGAGATCTACCCTTCGAGGACCGGCTGGATTTATGTTTGGTTACCTGAGATCCATGGGAGGAAGAAGCCCTGGAAGACGTCGATGCCACTGAAGCTGCATCAGAGGGAAACAGCACATGGAGCTTGGCTGCTTGGTTCTGTAAACCTCATTTAGACATCAAAGAGCACGACGAACAACCCGAAATGGAGTGTTCAGGACCCAAACATTTAAGACACCATTCATGGGTGCCGGTAACAGAAATAGTACCGCTGCACTTAGTGCATTTTTTAAACCCAGAGGCTGGTTTTTCCATGAGGAAAAATTCTTTGTGAGGCCTAAGGCCCAAAAGAAGAAAACACACTAAGCGAGGGAAAAATGTTTTTTTTTTTTATAAGAAAAGAAAGAAAAACCGGCGGTACCGGTCCGAGTCAGGGGAGGCAGACGCGCGACCAAAGAAATAAAATAAAGAACTTCTTCAGCGGTGACAGGAACACGACCTACTGGCTCCGCGGCAAAGAATAACTGGGGAGAGGCGGTTAGGAAAGGCAGGAAGGCAGCGCGCAGGCGCTGTGGGATGCTCCCAAAAGCTTTCCTTTTTTGGGAAGCTGGGGAGCGTTCCCGCGCAGGCTCCGTCGGTACCGACGTACCCATATGTGAAGACTCATTCCTGCTTGTTCCTGGAGATATACATATACACATACAGATATATACATATACACATACAGATATATTCTAATATATATGTATGTTATATATATGTATACATCTATAGTGAGATATGAAGGGCATAAAATACACACAAATGATAGACAGACATCTGTAAGATGTGTGCTATAGGTATGAATATATAGGCCTCTATATGGAAGTCTGCAATGAAGCAGACAGATATGCCTACAAAAGGTATTCACATAGGAAAATGTGGAGAGGAAAGATTCATCTAACAAGAAGGTGGAACCTACTTGAGAAGATATATAGAGAATCAATTCCCACTGGTTATGGCTACAGGGATACTAGGTAGTAGAATAACCAGGTTGGTTACGTGAAAAGCAGAGGATGATATCAGTCTGCAGCCAGCAAGTCCTGAGTATTCTAGAACTCTAGCATGGTAAGTGAACAGAAGACGCATAGGAATGAGATACCATGCTGACCTGCTTAAGGGCAAAAAGGTATCATGCGTTCTTACCATGAGGACGAGCTGGAAGGAGAAAACATATTCCCTATTGGAAATACTATGGACCAAAGCAGGGAATTAGCAACTCCTTAAGCTTTCACGTAAGAGGGGGCCTATGTCCTTTATATTAAAAAGGAGAACTTTTCTAGTCATGGGAGACATGACTGAAAAAGCCTTTTTCAGCCATCTAGTATAGCTGTTGGAGAAAAATCCCCCCATGCTCTCTAGCAAGGGCCCATAGTGGAGAGCTTCTCTGTAGAATTGCAGAGAGCATGATGCAGGAGAATGAGGAGATAGGTACTGGCTATCCTGCAGCCAGCTCTATGTCAACTATGCTGCCAAACCCAGGGAAATGGAGATGGCATTAAGAGAAGACAATCCAACAAGCTTGTAGTGAAAAAATTCCCAAGACAGATAACAGCACTGACTTGGAGCCACTACTAAGACCAGACAGAAAGTTAGTGGAGGACAAATCTGGTTGCTGGTGGACAAGAACCAGTGGTCCAAACATTAAGGCTCCTGCATTGGTAGCTGCTTGCCAGACAGCAGAAGAATGGTACTGTTTAAAAACAGAAAGAACAGACAAAACAAGAGTAGAAAACTCTGGACGTGTCTGATGAGCTGCTTCAAAGCAAGATTGAAAAAGAGGAGTCAACTCAGAGAAGAGAACTCCGCACTGGAAAAGTAAGGAAACTAGAGAGGATGAAGAAAAAGCCCTCCAGTGAAGCAATACTGCTCTTAAACAGGAAAAACCTGGTAAGAGGGTAAAGAGAATGGAGCTGAAGAAAACTTACAAAGTAGTAAGTTTATAGAAAGGAAAAAAGACATTCTGGTACAGGAAACTATCGTTTGATAGTGGATAGACCTCTTTCCCTAGCAGGAAGAAGAGGAGAACCCTGTGACCTAGAAGCATGAACATCCTGACAGCTCATAGAACATAGAAAGAATGTATGTCTTTCAGGAAGAGATCCATGTTTAGGATTTAGAAAGACAGCAGTGGATTGCCTCTATTGAGAAGAAACAACTGTAGATTCTAATCCCAAGAGTCACAAGCATCTGATGGATTGATCAGAAACCCTGTGGTTGCTGGGTTTGCTGAGCCTGGTGAGAGGTTGAACTCTACAGACCAGGACGATGCTTCCCCTGTTTGGGAACATCTGTATGATGGGCAGATGATGCATAAAACCTTCTTCTCCTATGGGAAGAAAGTTTGGCAGGACATTTCCTACCTACTGGGACAGAAGGTGGTGCAGAACAGCACCTAGGAACAGGAAAGTCAGTGGAGAACTGAGTAACCTGACGTAAAAACTCCTTGTTGAAAAGATTGTCTCCAGTGCAAGGAGTATGTCCCAGTCTGTGCTGTGCCCATTTGTCCAAGTCTGAAGCATGGAGCCAGGCTCTATTAGACGTCGTGCCCCTATAGTTATAGCAGAAGTCCTGCTAACAGACTCGAGAGTCTAGGGAAGCACGAGTAAGAAACCAAGAGATATTCTGGAGATGCTTGAGCAGTGAAGAACAGTCTGCACTCTTGGACTCTGGAAGGGAAGGAGTCAAAAGATGTAATTGCTTTGTGACCTCCTCAAGAGATAGACTCATATAGAAAATATATGAGAGAATTTTTGCAGAAAGCATAGATGTCTGGAAGGTTTGACGTCCAAAGGCATCTAGTGTCTTAGACTCACGACCTGGCGGATAAGAAGAGTGCTTTTTCTTACTCTTTACCCGCCGCATTGCTGATTCCACTACTATGAAATGATGAGGAAGTTGAGTCTTTTGAAACCCTGGAGAGGGGGGCATCTGATATAAGAGATCAGTTGCTCTGGAAGGTGGGGGTACCCTTAAAGGTGTTTCCCACATTCCTAGAAGGAGATCCTGCAAGGAATGATGCAAAGGAAGCATTATGTTCTCCTTAGCTTTGGTAGAAACAGAGCCTTGTGCAGGATCATGTCCTGGGATAGGAATGGCAAGAGATCTTGCTATATCCAATCCAGGAGGAAACTCTGAAAAGAGGGATCCCCAACAGGACTCTCCCTTGGACAGGTTAGATCTGAAGAACTAGCCTGAGCACCGAGAGAGCTATCCAAATATATAGGAATAGAAGATCCTGCAGAGTGCAGTGTGGAATGCTTAAAGGATGGTCGCCGGTACTGGCTGTCAGGAGCAGCAACCGTCATTACCACATTGTCCATGCCAGGTATCGACTCCAAGCTTGGTATAGAAGGGAACGATCCTGTTGAAAAAAAGCATGGCAGGAGTTGGCCACGATGCTACTGTGGATACCGGTACCGATGCCAATACCGGTACCGATGTCGGAGTCGAGCCCGACAGACATCGGAGCAGTCATCAATGACCGTTCAATCAGTACCGAGGTAACCGAAAACCTCCGGGCGCTATCCTCGGTACCGAGCCACCGGTATCGATCAGTGTCGGTACCAAAGCGTATTGGTACCCAGTCGCCCAGACTAGAGATCAATTCCAAACTTGGCATCGAGGGCAGCTCATTCGGCCTCGAGGGAACCGAGAGTTGCAGATCCGAATCATCGGAACCGAGCCTTCGGTACCGCCGAGAGCCAGTACCAAGGCGAGTCGGTATGCAGTCCCTCCAGACCGGAGAACGATTCGAGACTCGGCATCGAAAGAAGCGAGGCTATCGATGCACGTCTGGAGGGTACCGACGTCGGTGGTATCATCGGTGCTAGTACCGATAATGGAAAGTCAGTCTGGAGTGTATCCACCGGTCCCGAAGGCACCAAGGACGCCAGATAACCATCCATGGTGAGGAGTGTCTCATCCAACACCAGTGCCGATGCTGGGGTATCAGTACCACTCGAAGCAGCTGCCACCACCTGATACGGCTCAGGTATGTTCTGTGAGGGGTGAACCCCAGGAACAACCTGAAACCCCTGAAAGGCTTTGGAGACCGAAGACTCCCGCCGTGATTTTGAAGCCAGAGGGCCCTCGAGGGTAAGGCCGGAGCCGTCTACATGTTGTGCATGAGACCTACCACTCGAGGGCTGGCTAGTCTTAACAGACTGTTTGTGGGTTACCTGATCCTGTGTGGAAGAAGGGGACGGTGACCCGAAGTTGGAGGGGAACCTCGATGTTGAAGACCTCCTCTCACCAAACTGTTGTCAGGACCCAAGCAGGTTAGACACCGATTTCGAGGGTCTAAAAATAAAGTTGTACCGCCACAGTCTGAACATTTCTTGGAGAAAGTGGCTGGCGGTTCCATGAGGAAAAGAGGCCTGAAGGCCTAAGAAACCGCGGGACACTATGAAGAAAAAATATCCCGTGAAAAATGAAGATTTTACAAGAAAAGAAAAGAAAACACCGGCAGTACCGGTGGCGTCGGGAAGACAGCCGCGACCACAAGAAAACTAAAGAAATAAAACAAGAATTTTCTACATTGACAGGAGGACGTCCTGCTGGCTCCGCAGAAAACGAAAACTGAGGAGAGGCAGTTGGGAGAGGCGGGAAGGCAGCGCGCAGGAGTGGTGGGATGCTTCCAAAAGCTCTTTGATTGGACGCTGGGAAGCGTTCCCACACAGACTCTGTCGGTACCGACGTACCCATACGTGTAGACTAATTCCTGCTTGTTCCTGGAGATAATATTTTTTCACTCAACATGTAATCAAACTCTGGAATTTGTTACCGGAGGATGTAGCAAAAGTAGTTAGTGTAGCTGGGCTTAAAAAAGGTTTAATAGAAACACAGAAATATGACGACAGAAAAAGACCACATGGCCTATCTAGTCTGTCCTTCCATAACTACAACAGTCCCCTTTTTACCTTTAGAGATCCTCTGTGTTTGTCCCATGCTTTTTTGAATTCAATAGAAACATAGAAAAATGATGACGAAAGGTCCATAAATAGTAATTACGCTTACCTGGTAATTGTAGTTCCTTTAGTTCCTCCAGTGCAGTCCTCATACATCTGGGTAGTCAACCTCTTCCCGCAGCTAGGAGACTGGCATATCAAAATTATGACATCACTGGAGATATATTCTGACCCCCTTTGCTCCTCCTCCTTCCAGTGTGAACTATTAACAAAGCAGACTCAAAGGAGCAATAAAGAAATAAGAAGCAATAACCATACAAACGCGTTGAAAAACAAATCTCAGCTTATCAATCACTAAAAAATTTTTTATTTTTTTTTGGAAATGTATGACGTTACCGCATGTCCTGCCTGCTACTCGACCCCTGCAGCATCTGAAACAGAGGAACACAGTAAAGCAGAGACTGTAAAACAGAGGAGTCGGCTCACCGCCCACATTCCGTTAGCTCGAACTCCAAGCAGAAACCCTGAAAAGAAAGATCAAGGGTGGGAAGGAGGACTGCACTGTCAGAACTAAAGGAACTACAATTACCAGGTAAGCGTAATTACTATTTCCTTATCGTTCCTCCAGTGCAGTCCTCATACATCTGGGATGTACCAGAGCAGTATTCACGGGAGGGGATCTTATCGAGCAACAGATAACACCGCCGCTCCAAAGCGGGCATCAGCAGCAGAAGCCACATCTAGGCGGTAATGTTTACTGAAAGTATGCAACGACGACCAAGTTGCCGCCCGACAAATGTCCGCGGGTGGCACCAAGCGACTCTCCGCCCACGAGCAAGCCTGCGCTCTAGTGGAATGTGCCCGTAACCCGAACGGCACCGAACGTCGCTGAAGCAGGTACGCAGAAGAGATTGCTTCCTTAATCCATCTGGAAATGGAAGCCTTAGTCGCCGCTGCGCCCTTACGCGCTCCTCCAAAGAGAACAAACAACCGATCCGTTTTACGAAAGGGCTCAGTGACCTGTAAATAACGCCGCAAAGCCCGTCGCACGTCCAAGCGTTGGAGGACCCGGTCCGACCCTCCCCCATCAAGGTTCCCTAAAACCGGCAGAGACACTACCTGATTGACGTGAAAGGGAGAAACCACTTTCGGCAGAAAGGAAGGAACCGTACGCAAGGTTAGCTTACCCTCCGAAAAGATAAACGGTTCGCGACAGGACAAGGCCTGCAATTCAGAGATACGGCGAGCAGAGCAAATCGCTACCAGGAAAACTGCTGTCAAAGTCAAATCTTTCAACGAAGCGCGCTTCAACGGTTCAAAGGGCGAGTTGGACAAGGCAGTAAGCACCAAATTAAGATCCCAAGCCAGGACCCCGGAACGAGAAGCGGGACGCAGCTTAGTCACCGCAGTCAAGAATCTCTGAACATCCGGGTGACAACCCAACGACACGCCGTTGATCTTGCCCCGATAACAAGCCAGCGCCGCGACCTGTACCCGCAGAGAACTGGCTGCCAAGCCCTTGGAAAAACCGTCCTGGAGAAAATCCAGAACTACCGGAACAGCGACTGTGGACGCCCGAACCCAGCGCCTCGAACACCAATCCTCAAAGAGTCGCCAGATACACACATACGCCAGCGACGTAGAGCGACGTCGCGCACTCAGCATGGCAGAGACCACCGCCGCGGAATAACCATGCTTCCGCAACTTCGCCCGTTCAATGGCCAAACCGTACGCGAGAACAGACTCACTTGAGGCATGAAGAGCGGCCCCTGGATCAGAAGATCCGGGCGCTCTGGAAGCCTCCAGGGCTGACCGTCCAAGAGCCGGACGAGATCCGCGAACCACGGACGACGAGGCCAATCGGGCGCCACCAGGAGAACCCTCCCCGGATGCCGCCCGAATCTTTATACCACACGGCCTATCATCGCCCACGGTGGAAACACATACAGCAGACCGTCCAACGGCCACTGCTGGAGGAGGGCGTCTATGCCTTCGGACATCCGCTCTCGACGTCGACTGAAGAAGCGAGGAACTTGGGCAGATAGGAAAGTCGCCATCAAATCCATCACCGGCGTCCCCCAGCGTTGAACAATTTGATAGAACACCTCGGGGTGTAATTGCCACTCTCCGGCATCGACGTGTACTCTGCTGAGAAAGTCGGCCTTCACATTGTCCTTTCCCGCAATATGGGCTGCCGATATCGCTGTCAAACGGGGCTCCACCCACAGGAATAACAGAGACGTTTCTGCCTCCATGGCGGTACTGCCCGTGCCGCCCTGACGATTGATGTATGCAACCGTTGCCGAGTTGTCTGAAAGAACTCGAACCGCTCGGTTGGACACTGTCCGCTCGAAGGCTAGAAGCGCTCACCGAACTGCTCGAAGTTCCAATCGATTGATTGACCACGCCGCCTCCGGGGGAGACCATAGACCCTGCGCAAATAGGCCCTGACAATGCGCTCCCCAGCCGCCGAGGCTGGCGTCCGTCAACAAGGGAAGCCACTCTGGCTGTTCCAGAGGCATGCCGGCCGCCAGAGACTGAGGAAGTAACCACCACTGAAGAGACCGGCGAACCGACAGAGGACAGGGCAGCCTTTTTCTGAGAGAATCGTTCTGATGAGACCAACGACGGAGCAGAGCGCGCTGCAAAGGACGCATGTGCACCTTCGCCCAAGGCACCGTCTCCAGAGTTGCTGCCATGGTGCCCAGCATGCGTAGATAATCCCAGGCCGAAGGATTTGGCTGCGATCGGAAGGTTCGTAAGAGCAACCGTAAGGCCTCCGCCCGCTCATGGGGGAGAAACACTTGTCCTGCCTTGGTATCGAATCGGACTCCCAGATACTCGAGATTCTGAGAGGGCTCTAAATGGCTCTTGGTCAGGTTGATCACCCAACCCAGGCTCTGGAGAAAACAGACCACCTTGTCCGTCATCCGAAGACTTTCTTCGTAGGACTTCGCCCGAATCAACCAATCGTCCAGATACGGGTGGACAAGAACGCCCTCCCACCTTAATGCCGCCGCTACGACCACCATGATCTTTGTGAACGTACGTGGCGCCATAGCTAGACCGAAGGGAAGAGCTCGAAACTGGAAGTGACCCCACGGAAGGGCGAATCGCAGAAACTTCTGATGGGAATCGAGTAATGTAACGTGGAGATACGCCTCGGAGAGGTCCAGCGATGTCAAGAACTCCCCGGGACGCACCGCCATGAGGACGGACCAAAGAGTCTCCATCCGGAAATGAGGGACCTTTAGGCAACGATTGACAGCCTTGAGATCCAGAATGGGCCGTGATGTTCCCCCCTTTTTGGGGACAACGAAATAAATGGAGTAACGACCCAACCTGAACTCGGCCTTGGGGACTTCCGTAAGCGCGGGCAACTGAAGCAGACGGTTGACGGAAGAGGCCACCGCTGCCGCTTTCGCAGAGCCTTTGCACGGGGAGCGAACAAAGGATTCGCGCACGGGACGGGCAAACTCGAGAGCGTAGCCGTGTTGAATAATGTCTAGAACCCACTGATCTGTCATAATGAGGGTCCAGGCAGAAAGAAACTCTCGCAGGCGTCCGCCAATGGCAATCTCTTCCGCCGGAACCCGCCTCATTTCATTGCGACTTGCGGGGGGCGGAGGCCGCAGAAGCAGAAAACCCCCTGCCGCCGCTCCGGAAATTCCGAAACCCCTGTCCTCTCGTCGGGAATCGGCCTCTCTGGAAACTGCCATAACGGGAGGACCAAAAGCGACAAAAATCGCGAGAGGAACCGCGATATGCTGTCGCCGACCGAACCGTTTTGGGCTTATCTTCGGGAAGTCGACCAGGCTTAGACTCGCCCAAGTCTTTCACCAACTTATCTAAGTCCTCCCCAAAGAGCAACCCGCCTTTAAAGGGAAGCTTAGTGAGCCGGGACTTAGAGGAACTATCAGCCGACCAGTTTCTGAGCCACACTGAACGTCGAGCGGCTACTACCGAAGCCGTACTGTTAGCCAGAACGCAAATGAGATCGTAATGGACATCTGCTAAATAAGCGGCACCAGACTCCAAACGATCTAACTCTTTAAAGTCGTCGTCTTCCAAGCGGGAAGAAAGACGAAGACGTTGAGCCCAGCGCAAACAAGCACGCGCAACCCAAGCTCCACAGACGGAGGCTTGAAGACAAATAGAATAGGCATCAAAAGTTTGCTTCAAGAGCCCATCCACCTTCCGATCTTGAGCATCCTTTAACGCCACACCACCTTTCACCGGAATGGTGGTCTTTTTGGTCACCGCAGACACCACCGCGTCCAACCGCGGAGCCCGAAACCGCTCTTTGTCCTTGTCCGCGAGCGGATAAAGCTTATTGAGAGTGCGAACACCCCGCAACCCGGCTTCGGGCTTGTCCCACTCAACCTGGATCATTTTGGTGACCACCCGGTGTAATGGGAAAACCACCTGTGTCTGACGTTCAGCCTCAATCACAGGGACTTCTATGGCAGCGTCCGAGACAATCGGAGAGGCCATGTTCAAAATCTGTAATGCCTCGGCCACAAGAGAAGACAACTCTTCCCTTCGAAAAATTCGAATAAATTTGGCCTGGTCCTCGGGCTCCGGTATTTCCCCCTCCTCCAGGTCTGGAGGAGAACCTTCAGCCTCCCAGGCCGGCTCAGAGTCATCCGGCCATTCGTCATCAGCCGCTGTGGACTCCAGCTTTCGCACCCGCTTAGCAGCCGGCGGATCTGTACCTTTCGCCGCGACAGAGTCACGCGATGTGTCAGGCACCGCCGAAGTTCCAGAACCGGTAAAGGTACCCTGCTGACGCAGACAAAAAGCTTGATGCATCATTAAAATAAACTCTGGGCAAAACGCCCCAAGTTCCGAAGAAGCACCCGCCTGCGAGACGCCTGAGGGACCCGCAGTGACCTCCGGAACTGGAGAAGGCAGTAGCGTCCGAGAAGCCACCTCCGGGACCAGGGCCGGAGCTCCTGCATCCTCCACGTTGTCTGCTCTCTCAAGCTGCTGCTCCATGGCAGCCGATAGAGTGGCACAGCCACTGCAGACACCTGTGACAGACAAAGACCCTCTCCCAGTACCACAGACCAGGCAGAGAGGTCTTTTGGGCATTTGCCAAAAGAGCTGGAGTCAAAACTCCTGAATCCTAAAAGAACAGGCACCCAAACCCCCCCCCCCCCAAATTTGTAACTTCACCTGAAGCTCCTCTGGGGCCCCTCCCCCTCCCTCCACTGAAGCGAACAGGAAAGTAGGGAGTACCTTAGAAAAAATGGCAGAAAATGAAAGAAAATAAATAAACTAAAAGAAAACAGGAAAAGAAACCCGAAAAGGAAAGGGTACTCACAGATTTTGAGGCTTTGCAGAGAATGAAATCAGAGCTGTGCAACACGAGGGTTTGATTCAAAATGGCCGCCGCAAATTAAACTGGAGAAAAGAAAAGAAAAGGGCGCCAAAAAAAAAATAAAAGCTGCACTGAAGAAATCAAGGTGCTCTGCAGCTGCCTAGTCCGGTGAGGTAGACCTACTAGTGCAGGGGTCTCAAACACGCGGCCCGCGGGCCGCATGCGGCCCGCGAGACAACTTTGTGCGGCCCGCGAAAGAGAAAAACAAAAAAAACCCAAAACCCTGACTTCTGCCGTTGCCGCCGTGGCAGCGGCAGAATCAATTGTCAAATAAAAAAAAAAAAAAAAGACTTCTGCTGCTCAAGCAGCAATATCACCTGTCCTGCGGCCCCTTCCCCTGTGCCCGGAGATCCGAATCTGCTCATCAGCGGCGTGCTTTTCAAGCCGCGAAGAGTATTCCCCTCTCGCGTGGTTTCAAGCCGCGCGAGAGGGGAATACTCTTCGCGGCTTGAAAAGCACGCCGCTGATGAGCAGATTCGGATCTCCGGGCACAGGGGAAGGGGCCGCAGGACAGGTGATATTGCTGCTTGAGCAGCAGAAGTCTTTTTTTTTTTTTAATTTGACAATTGATTCTGCCGCTGCCATGGCGGCAACAGCAGAAGTCAGGGTTTTGGGGTTTTTTTTGTTTTCCTCTGTCGGGGGGTATGACTGGAAATGGGCAGATGGGGGTTAGGACTGGAAGTGGGCTATTGGCAGGGGGGGGGTTATGACTGGTAATGGGCTGGGGGGTTATAACTGGTAATGGGCTATGGTGGGGGCTAGGACTGGACATGGGCAGATGGGGGTTAGGACTGGAAGTGGGCTATTGGCAGGGGGGGGGTTATGACTGGTAATGGGCTATGGTGGGGCTAGGACTGGAAATGGGCAGATGGGTGTTAGGACTGGAAGTGCGCTATTGGCAGGGGGGGGTTATGACAGGTCATGGGCTATGGTGGGGGCTAGGACTGGAAATGGGCAGATGGGGGTTAGGACTGGAAGTGGGCTATTGGCAGGGGGGGGGTTATGACTGGTCATGGGCTATGGTGGGGGCAAGGACTTAAAATGGGGTGATGGGGGTTAGGACTGGAAGTGCGCTGATGGGAGGGTTAGGAATGGAAATGGCCAATGAGGGGAGGTAAGACTGAAAATGGGGTGATGGGGGATACGACTGCAAGTGGGCTATGGGGGACTAGGACTGGTAATGGGCTATGGGGGGGGGTAAGACTGAAAATGGGGTGATGGGGGGGTAAGACTGGAAGTGCGCTATGGGGAGGTTAGGACTGGTAATGGGCTATGGGGGGTCTAGGACTGGTAATGGGCTGGGGGGGTTGCTAGGACTGGAAATGGGCTGAGTGGAAGGGGGGCTTGAACTGCAAATGGCTGATGGGGAGGGGGGCTTGGAATGGAAATGGGCTGTGAGGGGAGGGAGCTAGGATTGGAAATGGGCTGATGGGGGGCTAGGATTGGAAATGGGCTGATGGTGAGGCTAGGATAGGACTGGAAATGGACTGATGCAGGGACTAGAAAGGAGCAGATGCTGGGTGGGGCTGGAACTAGAAGGGAGCTGATGTTGGGGGAGGATTAGAATGGGATGGAGCTGGGAAAGTGAAATGGAGAGGGGAAAAATATTTTGTCTGGAAGAGAAGACAAATCTACAATTGGCCAGGTATTGGGAGAGTAAGTGGGGATTGAGGATGGAGGGGTAAAATTTGAGTGGATGAAATAGGAATGAGGAAAGAGCAAAAGGAGAAAGATTAGTATGTTAAAGCAGATGTAGGGAGAGAGAATGGAAAAAAACTAGAAGAGAGAAGAAAGGACAAATGGACAGCAGACGATGGAGATAGCAGAAGACACGAAGAAACCAGAAGTGGCTGGAGCAATTGCAACTGAAAAAAATGCACAAAAGGTAGAAAAATATCTCTTTATTTTGAATTTATTAACTGGAATATGTCAGCTCTGGGAAATGTGCATCATTAATGTTTGCGCTTTGTTTAGTACAAGAGGAAATTAATTTATAGTTTTATTTCTACAGTGTTGTTGTACATTCCAAGTTTGGCTTTTGGGGTTCCCAGTTTAATTATTGTCTTCCTATTTCTGAATCTTTTAGTCTTTCTTTATCCATACTCATTAAGAGGCATGTTTACTAAAAGTTAGTGTATGGTAACATTATGCAAATATTTATGCAAATGAGGCCCCTTATGCAAATGAGGCCCCACGTCTTATGCGGCCCCCGGGTTACTTTACAAGTCCTCATTTGGCCCTCAAAGCAATTTGAGTTTGAGACCCCTGTACTAGTGCAACAGGGAAAATTACAAAGCCTCAGCTCAACCAGCAACTCTCCACGAAGAAAAACAGCCTCAGGGCACAAAGGGAAATCCCCAATTAAGAGAGGAATCCCTGAGCTGGTTTAGCAGAGAAGGGCTCTCTCCCGTAGTGTCCGGGGAGAGAGAACTTCTGCTGTGCATGTGCAGCACAGGCACGCATCCAAAACTTAAAGAAATGAAAGAAATAAAAGAAATTAAAGTCTGTAGCTGCTGAGGGAAACAGGCAGAAGGCAGAACTCACTGCAGGAGCACTCGCCCCCCCCCCCCCCCCATCTTGAAGGAGCCTGTGTGAAAGAATTAAAGGCACAGGCTCCTGATAAACCAAAACAAAATTTAAATGAGAATTGAAACCACAAATGCTGACAACACTACCAGCTTCTTATTAGATGATCAGTTCCAGAGAGCCCACACTTGGGCTCAACCACCTCCTGCTGCAAGGAGACTGGCAACACTGGAAGGAGGAGGAGCAAAGGGGGTCAGTATATATCTCCAGTGATGTCATAATTTTGATATGCCAGTCTCCAAGCTGCGAGAAGAGGTTGACTACCCAGATGTATGAGGACTGCACTGGAGGAACGATAAGGAAACCATTATTAAAAGGGACATGGGATAGCACTGCTTGACCCAATACAAGCACTAAAGAACCTGTGTCTTTTGGGGAAACTTCTAGGTACTTATGACCTAGATTGGCCACTATTGGAAACAGGATACTGGGCTTGATGGACCTTGGTCTGACCCAGTATGGCATCTCTTATGTTATCTGTGCCCAACCTTCTTTCGTAAGAATTGATCCTCCTGCAAGCCTGCTATGTTAGCCTCATTACAGTCTTTGAACCAATTATTTTACATATGTGGTTGACCTGTCTTAAGCTGCAATCTTTTCGGCAAGAAGTCTTCAACAATATCTCCTCTGCAATCAAACAAAAGATTGCTATGACACCAGAGGTGGCACTGCTGGGGGAATGGAGAAGGGTTCAGGTCTCAGAATATTCAAGGGAGCTAGCTTCCCAAATGCTTCTTGCATGTTTTACACTATGGCTGCGAACTGGACGCCCATCCCAACTCTTGTTGGAATAAGTCGGTGCAGAGGGTTGCTACTAAAATGGTTATGATCTTTGTTATTAAGCATATGAGGACAAAGATCTTAATATGTATACTTTAGAGGAAAGGTGGAATAGGGACGATATGACAGACATTTAAATACCTCCATGGCATAAATGCACAGGAGGGTCTCTTTCAATTGAAGGCAAGCTCTGCTACGAGGAGACATAGTCTATCCCCTTTCACTCTCTTGCTAAGGAGTAATATGCAGAAATATTTATTTACGGAAAGAGTGGTAGACGCGTGGAATAGTCTCCCAGTGGAGGTGGTGGACATGAGGGCAGTATCTAACAAAAAAAAAGCATGGGATAAACACAGGATCTCTAAAGGTAAAGAGAGGATTATTGTAGTTGATAGGGAAGGACAGGCTAGACAGGCCATGTGGTCTTTTTCTGCCATTATGTTTCTATGTTTAAGTTGCTGAAGTGGCATGTATAAAGCATCTTCCCTATAGCCTTCATAGTAATCTGAAAAGATATGAGGCTGTGTGGAGACCTATTTAGTCGATACTGCCTGGTTTGCCATAGTCAATAAGAAGTGTGACTTACAAGTTCAATCTCCACCCACCCTCTTTTTTTCTTTAATGATTTCAAAGCAGCAGCTAAATTATATAAGCTGCAGTACCACGGGGTGCATGACCACCTCGTTTCTTTTCTAGGCCCTTTTGGAGCATCTGGCTTTAATGCTCTCATGTGATTCCAGCCTTTACTATTAAATAGAGTTATTCTAAAATGTTTATTATTTTTATATTTCAGTATTTCAGTATTCCTCTATTTTTTTTTTTTTTTGGGGGGGGGGGGGGATTGCAGCAAAAAACAGGGGTTCCCCCACAGTTCATTCTAAGGGGCATGTTTGCTAAATGTTTTAACACATGTTAATTAAGTTAACATGCATTAAGTGCCACCACCCTTTTATTTCTATGGGTGCAGTGACAATGTGCATTAATTTCATTAACCATTAACCTTTAGTAAACATGCCCTTAAGTTTACGAACATTTTTTCTATTCTCACCTCTCCCCATTGAAAGGGTAGAAGGAGAGGTTAAGCAACAAACCCCAATATTTACACAGAAAAATGAAACCTTTTTACTGTTTCTGCCATTTTTATTACAGTTGTAATAAACACTGAAACGCCAAAGAAAGATTAAATAAAAAAGAAAAAAAAAAAGAACCAAGTATGTTAAATTTGTTACAAACTGATGTAAGTTATGAAAAAAATTATCAAGAATCATTAATTGTACATTCTGTTGATAGTTAACACCACAATCAAAAACTGCCTTTTCCTGCTTTATTACTTATTCCCACATCCAACAGCTACAAAAAAGCTCTTTTCACTTTGCATCATAATAACACACCATGTAAAACTGGTGCCAGTGCAAAGTATGGCAATAATAATCTAAAGCGTGGAAACTTGCCCACCATTTAAATTATGATCAAAACAGCAGTCCTACTGCAATTATTAAATTCTAAAGAAATAGCACACTAAACCAAAGTCTGGGATAAAAAATCATCTATCCCATACAATACTGTTTTTCAGTAATTATGTCATTTAATATAATCTTTTGCAGATCAAAGTGGGATACTAAAATTGAGGGATAATCAAACATTCAGTGATGCAATATTCACATGAACAACTGCAAAAGAAAAAAAATATATACTTTTATTACTATGTTACAAAATATCTCAGATGCAGTGATACTCAACCTCTCATTCAGTGAACAGCATTTTAAAATTATATTCAATGATTAGTTTTTAAACTCAGCAATGGCTATGTTTATACTTTACAAATTCTACTTTGTAAGAATCGCAAGTTGAATATCACCCAGAGATGTTAACATGTGCAATAATTAACAGTATATATAATCTCCAACAGATGTCACTTTAAAATGCAGACTATAAACTAAAAATCTGCCTCATTTAGGGATAGGAAAAACAAAGTCTAGTCTGAGAGGATGGACAACACGCGATAGGACTAGGAAAGTTAAAGCTTAAATGGTGAGCTTATCTATTCATCTAGACAAAATGGAGATTGCTAGGTACCAAATTCAGTGCCAATGTAACAATGCACATTCAAATTAAGAGCAGCAGATGGATTCTAGAAAAACATTTTGTTGGCTTTACCATCAGCCAACAGTTATGAGATAAATGACTATGCTAGATTACTTGAATTATTTCCATCGTATACAAAAGGGAAAGCTGGAGTGGAAAGGCATGGCTTTTCAATTCTTAAACAAAAGTATACACAAAGTAACTTAGTATACACTTTTAATACACATAAAAAAATGGTTCATCTTACAAATTGCTTTGCAATCCAAATGTACAATAGCTTGGAAGAGAAATTTTAGAAAAAAAAACCCAAATGTATAAAGACTGCTTGAAACAATTAACGCAAGAAATACTTCTGCTCTGGCTGGACTCTACAGTTTTCTTATTGCTTCATCAATGTCAGAAACCTGTTCCTTCAACTGGTTCCATTGCTCAGGATTTAAGGCAATGCCTGTAAGACATAAAAAAGAAGTTATATTTAAAGAATAAAAGGCACAGATCAAAAAATTCAATAGTACTTTCCAGTCAGTTAAGCATAGTTACTCACCTGTAACAGGTGATCTCCAGGAACAGCAGGAATTTAGTCTATACATATGGGTATCGTCGGTACAGAAGGAGCCTGCGTGGGAACGCTCCCCAGCGTCCAATTAGAAAGCTTTTGGGAGCATCCCACAGCGCATGCGTGCTGCCTTCCTGCCTTTCCCAACTGCCTCTCTCCAGTTGAGTTTAAAGCTAAGACAAAGAGAGAGAGAGAGGGAAAGAGAAAGATAGAGAGATACAACTCCTAGGGGAGCTGGGTGGGTTGTGAAGACTAAATTCCTGCTGTTACCGCAGATCACCTGTTACAGGTGAGTAACTATGCTATCGCCAGGAACAAGCAGGAATGTAGTCTTCACATATGGGGACTCCCCTAGCTGCAGATGCCAGGGAGAGACCCCAGAAGCTGTGTGTCCCTGTGAAAGGGCTCCACTTCCCCCCTTGGATCTCTGGCATCCAACCAGGGATGGTGGGAAGGAGTTGATTAGGTAAGAACTTAAGATATGCCATACTGGATCAGACCAAGGTCCATCAAGCCCAGTATCCTGTTTCCAACAGTGGCCAATCTAGGTCATACATACCTAGCAGTATCCCAAAGAGACACAGGTTCCACAATGCTTGTATTGGGTCAAGCATTGATATCCTGGGTCCCTTTTTAATAATGGTTTATGGACCTTTCCTCCAGGAACTTGTCCAAACCTTTTTAAACCCAGCTACACTAACAGCCTTTACTACATCCTCCGGCAACAAATTCCAGAATTTGATTACACGTTGAGTGAAAAATATTTTCTCTTATTTGTCTTAAATAGATCACCTTGTAGCTTCATTACATGTCCTCTAGTCTTTCAATATTCTGATAACAATCGATCTACGTTTACCCGTTCCACTCCATTCATCAATTTAAAGACCTCTATCATATCTCCCCTCAGCCGTCTCTTTTCCAGGCTGAAGAGCCCCAACCTTGGTAGCCTTTCTTCATAGGAGTAGCCTTCCATCCCTTTTACCATTTTGTTGGCTCTTTTCTGTACCATTTCTAATAACACTATATCCTTTTTAAGATATGGCAACCAGAATTGCACACAATATTCAAGGTGTGGTCGTACCATGGAACGATACAGAGGCATTATAATATCCTTTGTTTTATTTTCCATTCCTTTCCTTATGATACCTAGCATTTTATTTGCTTTCTTGGCCGCCGCTGCACACTGGGCGGAGGGTTTTAACATGTTATCCACGATGACTCCTAAATCTTTTTCCTGGTTGGTGGTTCCCAATGTGGAACCTTGCATAGTGTAACCATAGTTTGGGTTGTTCTTCCCTAGGTGCATAACTTTGTACTTGTCCACATTGAATTTCACCTGCCATTTGGATGCCCAGTCTTCCAATTTATCCAGATCCTCCTACAGTTTTGCACAGTCCTCTGGGGTTAACAACTTTAAACAGTTTTGTGTCATCCGCAAATTTGATAACCTCACTAGTTATTCCCTTTTACAGGTTATTTATGAATATGTCAAAAAGTAGCGGAGCCCGTACAGATCCCTGGGGTACTCCACTATTCACCTTTTTCCATTGGGAAATTGGCCATTTAGCCCTAACCTCTGCTTTCTATCTTTTAACCAGTTCCCGATCCACAACAGTACACTGCCTCCTATCCCATGACTTTTTAGTTTTGCCAAAAGTCTCTGATGAGGGACCTTGTCAAAAGCTTTCTGAAAGTCCAGATACACTATATTGACTGACTCACCTTTGTCTACCTGTTTATTCACACCTTCAAAAAAACATATCCGATTAGTAAGACAAGATCTTCCTTGTCTAAAGCCATGTTGGCTGTCTCCCATTAGGCCATGACTATCTACATGCTATGTAATTTTGTTCTTTATGATGGTTTCTACCATTTTCTCCGGTACTGATGTCAGGCTCACCAGTCTGTAATTTCCCGGATCACCCCTGGAACCCTTTTTTTTTTTTTATGGAACAGGTGTTGAAGAACAGCCTGACCAAACAAGGCATCCCGGTGGGAGTCCTTGTCTAAGCAGTAATGGGCTGTGAAGGTATGAACAGAGGTCCAAGTGGCTGCTTGACAGATGTCGTCGATAGACACAGAGTGCAGATGAGCCATTGAAGCTGCCATGCCTCTCACATTGTGAGCTGTGACATGGCCCTCCAGAGGAAGATTCTTACTCTTGATAGGCAAAGAAAATACACTGAGCAATCCAGCTGGACAGTGTTCTCTTGGAGACTGGATGTCCCAAATGAGAAGGATCAAATGCAACAAAATTGAGAGGACTTTCTATGTTGCTGTGTTCTTTGCAAGTAAAAGGCTAAAGCTCTTTTACAGTCCAAAGTAGGAAGATTCCTTTCTGCATTAGATATATGAGGCCTTGGAAAAAACGCAGGCAGGCAGACCGCTTGGTTTAGATGAAAAGGCGAGACCACCTTTGGCATAAAGTGCAGATGAGTCCTAAGGACTACCTTGTCATGATGGAACCTTGTATAAGGTGGATCAGCTACTAGTGCCTGCAACTCTCTGATGCAAGCTGATGTGATTGCAATGAGAAAGATAACTTTCCAAGAAAGGAATTTTAATGAGGTAGTAGCTAAGGGTTCGAAAGGTGGCTTCATGAGCTGACCAAGAACCAGGTTTAAGTCCCATGTCACCGGTGGTGGCCTATGGGAGGCTTAGTTAGAAGAAGGCATCTCATAAATCTTGCTATAAGAGGATGGGAGGAAATGGGTTGTCCCTTTAGAGGCTTGAAAGAAGCTTCAATAGCACTCAAATAGACTGAGTTAGTTTTAAGTCCTGAATTGGATAAATGAAGGAGATACTCCAGTAATGATTCCAGAGCACTGTTCCCTCTAAGCTGTGCGCGTGTGCGCGCGCACACATCTCGCCGAGCGAGCGCACATACTTTACAACAGAGCGCACAAAAATTACGGTTCTGATTCTGATAGAAAACAACACAGATGTCTTAAAATTTAAAAGTTGTTGTGTATTTACGGTTTTCACAAGTTCTACAATATTTTCTAGTGCAATCAATGTGGTGTACATACTGTATTCTGATGTGTAGTCAAATTTTAAAGTATTTAACTCCGAGTGTCGTTATGTGGCGCACAAAAATTTAACCTTACTTCAAAAGCTGCACAGCTGATATTTTATGCGCACACAGCCTACAGAAAATTAGAGGGAACATTGTTCCAGAGGTATCGCAAAGGGGTTAAGACCCTTTTGCAAACACCATATGGTAAACCTTTTCCACTTGAAAGCATAAGAGCGCCTTGTGGAAGGCTTCCTGGAAGCATAAAGGATATCCTTCACTTGCTGAGGGAGATTAAGATCATGAAGATCTAGGCCTTCAGCAACCAAGCCTTGAGATGCAGAGACTGGGGATTGGGATGCCATAACATTCCGTCCTCCTGAGACAGGAGATCTGGAGCAGACCCTAACTCCAGAGAGGGGGCTTCAGAGAGATGCAGAAGCAGAGGGTACCACACTTACCATGGCCAATGTGGAGCTATGAGAATCATACGGCCTCTGTCTCTCTGAAGCATGAACAGGGTTTTGGGAATTAGGGGAATGGGTGGAAAGGCACAGAGAAAGTCTTGACCCCAATGAAGGAGGAAAGCATTCCTGGCCTGAGAGCCCTGAACCGGAATTCTGGAACAGAACCGGGGAAGTATGGCATTCAACGAACTTGCAAAGAGGTCTATGTCCGGGGTTCCCCAAATTTAAAAAATCTTGGCTACCTGGTCTGCATGTAGACACCATTTGTGTGGAAGCAGAACTCAACTGAGTCTAAGAGTTTTGAATGCCTAGCAGATACACCACCAGAAGATGAATCTGATGCTCTCTGGCGAGGGGGCCCATAGACGCAAAGCTTCGTTGCAAAGCGACAGAGAGCCTGTTCCTCCCTGCTTGTTCACGAAGAACATGGCTACTTGATTGTCCGTATGAATGAGGACTGTCTTGTAGCTGAGCAGGGTGTGGAACACTCGAAGAGCAAGGAAAATTGCTCTGAGCTCTAAGATTGATGTGTAGATGAGTCTCCTGTGGAGTCCAACTGCCTTGGTTGGAGAAGTCTTGCAGATGAACTCCCCAACCCATTGGTGAAGCATCTGTTGTGAGAGCTGCCTGGGGTAAAGGTTGTTGAAATGGGGACCCCCAGCAACAGGTTTTGAGTGGACTGCCACCATTGGAGGGACAAAATAAGGTGATTTGTGTTTGCTATTTTGTCTGACAGGCACCCTGATGCTTTGGTCCATTGAGTGGATAACGTCCACTGAGCTGCTCTCATATGGAGGCGAGCGTAAGGAACCACATGCATGGTAGAAGCCATGTGGCCTAGTAGTTGTAACATTTCTCGAGCAGTGAGATGAGGCTTTAGCACTGCTTGAGAAGCTAACTGCACCATGCGAAGGCAACGGGTCTGAGGAAGATAGGCCCTTGCTATTCTGCTATCCAGCAAAGCTCCTATGAACTCTAGAGACTGAGTGGGAGTTAGACTGGATTTTGGGATGTTTATGACCAGACCCAAATACTGAAGGATACGCATTGTGCAAGATAGAGAAATCCTGGCCTCTGATTCTGATGGGGCTCGAATGAGCCAGTTGTCTAAGTAGGGGAAGACGAATATTCCTAGAGTGCGAAGAAATGCTGCTACCACAGCCATGCATTTAATAAACACCCTTGGTGCTGAGGCCAGGCCAAAAGGAAGCACCCTGTACTGGTAGTGCTTTCCCTGGAAAAGGAACCAAAGGAATTTTCTGTGAGTTGGATGGATGAGAACATGAGTGTACGCATCCTTGAGATCTAGAGAACAAAGCCAATCCTGACTCTGAAGGTATGGCAGCAGAGTTCCCAGAGAAATCATCTTGGATTTCTCTTTGAACAGGAATTTGTTCAATTCTCCGAGGTCCAAAATAAGTCTGTGTCCCCCTGTTTTCTTTGGGATAAGGAAACAGGGGGAGTAAACCCCTGTACCCTGTTGAGGAATGGGTACTTCTTCTATTGCCCCTTGGGCAAGAAGCATAGTGACCTCTTGATCTAACAGGTTGATGAGAGAGGTCTGAGAATTGAACTGTCTTACCATTGTGTGAGGGGGAATGCAGATAAAGCACAGTTACTTACCTGTAACAGGTGATCTCTGGGAACAGCAGGAATTAGTCTTCACATATGGGTACGTCGGTACCGACGGAGCCTGCACGGGAATGCTCCCCAGCATCCAATCAGAAAGCTTTTGGGAGCATCCCTCGTGCCTGCGCGCTGACTTCCCGCCTTTCCCACTGCCTCTCCTCAGTTGAGTTTCATAGCTGAGACAGAAGGAGAGAAAGAGGAAAGGAAACAAATAGATACAACTCCTAGGGGAGGTGGGTGGGTTGTGAAGACTAATTTCTGCTGTTCCCAGAAATCACCTGTTACAGGTAAGTAACTGTGCTATCTCCAGGAACAAGCAGGAATGAGTCTTCACATATGGGGACTCCCTAGCTGAGGGTGCCAGGGGAGATCCCATAAAATGCGTATCCCTGGAACAGGACGGCATTTCCCAAACCTGGATCCCCAGCATCCCCTGAGGGATAGGGGGTAGGAGTTGAATAGAGAAGAGCTGTAGAGGAACAGCGAATCTAAAGACTACAGGGAAAAAGAGTCTTTAGAAGGTATGTCAAGTATCATTAAGATATGTAATGAAACCAGTATAATATAGAGCTTACCTACTGGATAGTAGGAAGTAGAACTGTGTACTGTAGATGCAGTAGCGGAATCCTCAAGGTAACTTCACAGCAGTGAGGATGAAGTCCCAAACTTGGAATGGGCAGGTGACCCAGGTGTCAGCTGGGTTAGGATAAGAACGGCAGGTCTTCAATGGAAAGCTTTATGGGAAAAAGCTGAAAACTCTTTTAGGTACAGAGTCATTGACATTGAGAACTAAAAGAAGAAGACTGACCAATCTGGAGAATTAGCCCAGTCCTAAAGGGAAGAGGGGGTATGGAAAAAAGCCCCTATTCCTAAGGAGAAGAGAAGTGTACTCAGAAATACTGAAGATGTACACTGTCTTTCCTAGCTGGTAAGAGATAGGAAGACATTGAAGTTTGATACTTCATAGATGGGGAGATCTATAACAAAAATAGAAGCTGTTGACATCACAGCAATAATATTGTGTATAACCCTTCCCACTTACTGAGCCATATGAGAATAGGCAAGTGGAATGTCTGGACCCCTGAAGAAGGGAAAAATCCTTATAGCACAGACAGTTAGGGAGATAGCAGGTAATACTTAGCGTCCTATGGACATCTCCCAATGGGCACATATACATATATAGATATAAATATATATATATGGAGAGACATACATATCCATATATATGTGCATATATGTCAAGATATGTGTGATATATATATAGATAGATAGATATAGATATATAGATGGGCATGACTTATGCCCACACAGACTACAAAAATATGTATGTATAGGACATATACATACATGAATATAAGTCTGCGGAGACATGCCTGCAACTGAGCCCCACAAAAACATTCACATGGGGAATGTGATGGGAAAGATTCATCTAATAATGAGGGGGTAAAAACCACCTGAAGATATATAGAGAATCTATTTGTGCTGTGCAGGAATGTAGTTCAGTGGAATAACCAGTATGGTTGCGTGAAAAAAACAGAGGGTAATAGCAGTCTGGCAAGAGCACGTCAGGAGTACTTTAGGACTCTGACATGTCCAAAGGACAAAAAGCGTAGTTACTCACCTGTAACAGGTGTTCTCCAGGAGCAGCAGGAATCAGTCCTCACTTATGGGTGACGTCGGCGCCGACGGAGCCCTCGCGGAGCAATTTTCCCCAGCTTTCAAAGAAAGCCTTTGGGAATTGCAGCGCGCATGCGCGGTCGTCTTCCCGCCCGAAGGTGCCATCTTAGCCAGTCAGATGACATAGCTAAAAAAGACAGCATAAAAATTTGCAAAAAGAACATAAGCAGACGATTGCAACTCCAAGGGGAGGAGGGAGGGTAGTGAGGACTGATTCCTGCTGCTCCTGGAGAACACCTGTTACAGGTGAGTAACTACGCTTTCTCCAGGACCAAGCAGGAAGTCAGTCCTCACTTATGGGACTCCCAAGCTCAAGGCTACCGGAGACCCTAAGCACAAAATTGAGCTCCCTCTAGCTCAGCAGCACAGAAGGATAGAATCTTCGCTGAATTATCCCCCACCGGTAGCCCACATCCGGGATGGAGGGTAGGAGTTGCTCAGACCTCAAAGAGATTACGGAGGACTGCCTGTCCGAAAGCACTGTCCCTACGGGACTCCCTCTCGAGACAGTAATGGACCGCAAAAGTCTGGCTCGAAGACCAAGTAGCGGCCCGGCAGATGTCTGCCAGCGGAACAGAGCGGAGGTAAGCCACTGACGTGGCCTTTGCCCGAACGCAATGAGCCGTGACTCGACTTTCTAAGGAGAGTCCGGCTGCCCCATAAGCCCAAGAGATACAGTCCGCAACCCAGATGGACAGAGTACGCTTGGAGACCGGGAGCCCCAATTTATTGGGGTCAAAAGACACAAAAAGCTGAGCAGCTTTACGGTGCTCCCGCGTACGGTCAAGGTAGAAGTTCAATGCCCTTCTACAGTCCAGGGTATGGAGGACCGTTTCAGCTCGGCTGGAGTGTGGTCTGGGAAAGAAGGTTGGAAGTACCACCTCCTGATTGATGTGAAAAGGGGAGACCACTTTAGGCAGAAATTTCGGGTGAGTCCGAAGGACTACCCTATTCTTGTAGAACCTAGTGTAAGGGGGATCAGACACGAGGGCCTGCAATTCACTTACACGCCTAGCGGAAGTGAGGGCTATCAAGAACAGTGTTTTCCAAGACAGAAAACGGAGAGAACAGGTAGCCATAGGTTCAAAAGGTGGACAGGTGATCCGCTGCAAAACCACATTCAGGTCCCAGTCAGGTGCTGGCGGGCGCAGAGGTGGTTTAAGTAGAAGGAGACCTCGGAGAAACCTCGCTACGAGAGGGTCGTTGGAGAGAGGTCTGCCGTCCACCGGCACATGATGTGCTGAAAGAGCACTGAGGTGAACTTTGACGGAGTTGGACTTAAGTCCCAGATTAGAGAGGTGTAGCAAGTACTGTAAGATCACCGACACCGGGCAGGAGAAGGGATCCTGAGACTGTTGGGAACACCAGATTGCAAAGCGACGCCATTTAAGGGCGTAGCATTTGCGGGTAGAAGGCCGTCGCGAAGCCAAGACGACCTCCTCCACCTCCGCCGGCAAGAGAAGAGGAGCAAGGACTACCCTTTCAGCAGCCAGGCCATGAGGTTGAGAGACCTGAGGTTGGGGTGCAGTAGGGACCCCTGATCCTGAGTGAGGAGATCCGGTTGTACCCCCAGAGGGATTGGATCCTCCACCGCCAGTTGCAGCAGGAGCGGAAACCACGGCTGCCTGGGCCAGCGAGGGGCCACCAGGATCATGAAGGCTTTGTCTCGGAGAACCTTGAAAAGAGTCCGAGAGACTAACGGGATGGGAGGGAAAGCGTACAGAAGGCTCCCCGACCATGAGATCAGAAAGGCGTCCGCCGCAACCCGAAGGGGGTGTGGCTGACGAGAGCAGAAGCGAGGAAGCTGCCGGTTGTGAGGACTGGCAAAGAGATCCACCGTGGGGAGGCCCCACCTGAGGAAGAGCTTCTGAACTATCAAGGGATCCAGACGCCACTCGTGCGGCTGGAGGACCCTGCTGAGTTTGTCCGCCAGGCAATTTTCTTGGCCCGGGAGATAAACTGCCTTGAGGAGAATGCCGTGACTGACGGCCCAAGAGCAGAGCTTCTGTGCCTCCCGGCAGAGGAGGAAGGAGCCCGTGCCCCCCTGCTTGTTCACGTAGAACATGGCAACTTGATTGTCCGTCTGGACAAGGACGGACTGTTGGGAGGTCAGGTGGGAGAAGGCCTTGAGAGCTAGGCGGATCGCCCTGAGCTCCAGGAAGTTGATCTGCTGAGCAGACTCCCACTTGGTCCAGAGGCCCTGAGTACGTGCCTCTTGGCAATGTGTTCCCCAGCCCAGGAGGGATGCATCGGTGGTCAGCACCCGGGTCGGCTGAGGTGACTGGAAAGGCATTCCTAATATCAGGTTCGGCTGCCGGAGCCACCACCGGAGAGACGAGACCAGCGGCTCGGAGACGCGCACCAGGTCTGCTAGGCCGCCTGTGGCTTGTCGCCACTGCTGGCAGAGACACCATTGAGCAGACTGCATATTCAGGCGGGCATTGGGGGTCACATGGACGGTGGAAGCCATATGGCCGAGCAGTCTCAGGAAGCGCCTGGCGGAGACCAGGGGCTGGCTGCGAAAGCGGTCGGCGAGGTCCATGAGCCGTTGAGCCCTGTCGAGCGGTAGGTATGCTCGCGCCTGAGGAGTGTGCAGCCTCGCGCCGATGAACTCGAGATCCTGTGAGGGGAGCAAAGTGGACTTTGCGAAGTTTATAACAAAGCCCAAGTGCTGCAGCAGAGTCACCGTGCGGCACGTGGCGTTGGTGACCTCCTGAGCGGACGCTGCTCTGATGAGCCAGTCGTCGAGGTACGGAAAGATATAGAGGCCGTGAAGCCGGAGATGGGCCGCCACGACCGCGAGACATTTTGTGAAGACTCGCGGTGCGGAGGACAGGCCAAAGGGCAGTACTCTGTACTGGTAATGAGTTCCTGCCACCACAAACCTTAGGTATTGGCGGTGGCTTGGGTGGATGAGGATGTGTGTGTAGGCATCCTTTAGATCCAAGGAGCATAGCCAATCTCCCTGCTGGAGGTAGGGCAGAAGGATTCCAAGGGTAAGCATTTTGAACGTCTCCCGCACAAGGAACTTGTTGAGGTTGCGCAGGTCCAGGATGGGTCTGAGGCCCCCTGTTCTCTTTGGTATCAGAAAATACCTGGAATAAAAACCTTGACCTCTCAGGTGGTGGGGCACCGGTTCCACCGCCTGTTCCCGCAGAAGACCTGCTAACTCCTGAAGGAGTAATTCCCTGTGCAGAGGGGGTCGCGGAGGTTCTCCCGGAAAATAGGAGGGAGGGACCTGATGGAAGTGGAGAAGATAGCCTTCTCGCACGACTTGAAGCACCCAGGCATCTGCGGTGATGCTGGACCACCTGTGGGCGAAGTGAACCAGCCGGCCTCCGGTGCTGGGAGGAACCAGCGGGGGGGGAGAGGCTATGCATTGAGAGTCAAAAACCCCCACCCTGCTGAGCAGGGGCTGGTGGTGCAGGCTTGGGGGCTTGCTGCCTACGGGACCCGTTACCCCGTCCCTTGGCCTGCTGGCCCTGTTGGGGAGCTGCAGGGGCCTGATAATGGGGGTATTGTTTGTAGGCAGCCGCCTTCCTCGGGTAAAAGGACTTTTTCCCCGAGCCCTTCTTTTTCTGGGAAGGGGCGGAGGTCTTCCTAGAAAGCCTGGTCCTGGTGAGAGTCTCAGTCTCAATTTGTGCAGCCTTTTCCGCCATGGGCTTGCCAAAGAGGTTTTCGCCTCGGCAGGGGACATCGACCAACTTGTCCTGCACCCAGGGTTCAAGGTCAGACGACTGAAGCCAAGCCTGTCGGCGGGCACCGATGCCGGCTGCGGCCACTCGAGCCGATGCTTCAAAGCCATCATAGGCTGCTCGGGACATGAACTTTGAGCATTCCCGAATGCCAGTGGACAAGGCTAGGAACCTCCGCAAGGGTTCCTCGGACAGACCAGCGGAGAATCCGGCTAGCTCTTTAGCCAGATCCCGGAGATACATGCCCATGTATAGCTGGTAAGTCTGGACACGACATGCGAGCATAGAGCCCTGGAAGCACTTCTTGCCAAGGCCATCCAGGTTACGGGCCTCCCTTCCAGGAGGCACCGAGTAGTGCATCTTCTGGCTCTTAAGACGATGCATGGCCGATTCCACTACCATGGAATGGTGTGGCAGCTGTGCCTTTTGAAAGCCAGGGCTCTTGCGGACTCGATAGATAGAATCGACCCGCTTGCTCAGGACCGGCGAGGAGGCCGGACTCTCCCACATGCGGAAGAGTAGTCGTTCCAGCATAGGAGGAACCGGTACAGTAAAGTGTTCCCTCGCGGGAGAGTCATACTGGAGGGCGTCGAGCTCTTCGGCTCGAGGCTCCTCCTCGGGATCCGCAGGGAAGGCCAAAGCCTTGGCCATATCCCTAACGAAGTCCGAGAACCGGGCATCCTCCGGGGGGGACTGCTTCCGAGGCTCGGACTCCGGTGAGTGCGATGGGACACACCGAGTCCGGAAAGAATCAGGTGACTCTTCCTCCTCAGACTCCCAGACCGACTCCGACGAGGACTCGGTGGGGTCGGCCCGGGCAGGGTGCGGCGCCAGCCGCCCCGACGCCGAGGGAGTCGGCGTCGGCGACCTCGGTCCCGAACGGGAGGCCGAGGGTGACCTCGACCGAGGATCGACTCGAGTTCTCATCGACTCGAGGATCGGCTCGGTCTCCGGGGTCGACTTGGACGTCGACGTCCCGGCGGTCGGGGCAGCGGCGCCAGCGAAGCCAGCGAGCAGTGCCCTCTGCTGGTCCATGAAGGCAGACAGTCTGCTCTCCAAGGCCGTCAACCTGAGTCCGAGCTCAGGTGACCCAGCAGCCCCCGACTCGGGCCCCGACGGCGTCGGGCCCGACGTCGGCTGTCGCGGAGGCGAGTCCAGAAGGACCACAGGACTTACCCGGGCAGGCATCTCCGACTCCAGGCGAGGTCGCTTCGGGATGTGTTCCTTCTCCAAGGACCCGGGGCGGCTGTCGGGGCTATGTGACCTGGCCCTCGCGGAACCAGGAGCGTCCACCGATGCCGCCCTCGCGGGTTTCACCTTCCGACGATGGTCCCCGGAGGGAGAACCCCGGTCGGAGGAACTCCGGCGACGGTCCGAGCTGGAGCCCTTCGACGCGGAGGCCTCCGACGAGGTCCGGGTACGGCTGGGGTCAGCGAAGATTCTATCACGCTGATGCCGCCGACTTCTCAACGCCTTCGAGGACATTTTGCTGCAGGGCCCACAGATCAGTTCCTCATGATCCGGGCCCAGGCAGCGGAGGCAAAAGTCGTGTGTGTCGGTTAGTGACATATTTCGGTCACACCGACCACACCGCTTAAACCCACTGGCAGCCATCGGGGGAAAAAGGGCCCCTGCGAGGTCAAAGGACCGGGCTGCCAGGGAAAAAACGAAAACGAAAGCTGACTAAGTCAGAAAAACCGAAAAAAGTAAGAGGACTCGTGACCGGCGTCGCGAGTCCGGGCGGGAAAAAGATCGGCGTCGAACCGAAGGAAAAAAGGATAAAATAAAGAAGAAAATCAACTTTTTCGCGGGGACAAGACGGGGACGTCTGTAGGGCTCCGCGGAAAAAAGAAGACTGGCTAAGATGGCACCTTCGGGCGGGAAGACGACCGCGCATGCGCGCTGCAATTCCCAAAGGCTTTCTTTGAAAGCTGGGGAAAATTGCTCCGCGAGGGCTCCGTCGGCGCCGACGTCACCCATAAGTGAGGACTGACTTCCTGCTTGGTCCTGGAGAATAACGCATAGACTAAGACACCAGGGTGACCCAGCCAAGGGACACAGGGGTATCATGTATAGTAAAAGAGTATGCGTCGTCCAAGTGGAGCAGAAAAGCATAATGCCAAGCTGTAAGGAAAAAGGGGTCGATTCCTGCAAGATTGGGAACTCCTTGGACATTCACGCCATGGAATGATTATATAAACTTTTTCTACTATATGGGAAAAACCTTCAGAGACAAAGTTCAATGCTCTGTAGCAAGGGACCATAGTAGAAAGCTTCTCTGAAGATTGAAGAGAGCATTGTGCAGGAGGATTATAAGATAAAACTGACAGAAGTCAGGTGTGTTGCCACATCCTAGGCAAGGATATGGCTAGAAGATAACCTGCAGTGAATAGTATTATGCAAGATAGTTGAAAGTAGCTTGCAATGAGCATTAAAGTAATCACTGGAACTCCTGCATATACAGCAACTGAACAAAACAGCAGAGGGGATTCTCCTGTATGAAAACAGAGAAAACAGACAAAGGGAGCGGAGAGATTCCCGTCCCTGTCTGATGAGTTGTTCAGAGCATGCATTGAAGGATAACAAAACGTCTACACTGGAAAGAAAAAGAAGTGTTTCAGTATGGTACCAACTCAAGCAGGGGAAACCCTGGAAGAGAGGGAGTTGGAAAGTGACTTACCATATGGTAAGTCAGCTGAAGGAAAAGATGTCCATATGGGGACAGAAACTATCAAGGGATAGTTGTAACCTCCCTTCGTGGTAGAAAGAAGGGGAGAATCTGTAAGCCACGGACAAAGTATCCTAACAGCTTAGCATACTGAAAAAGAAAAAAACAGTGTAGCGTTTGAAGAATAAACTTCTGCTAAGAAGAAGTTAACTGTAGATTGCAATACATAGGAACCTATGGTTGCTGGTTATGACTAGACTAGCTAGAGTCTGGAGACTTCAGACTAGGATGAGATGCCCCTTGTTTGGGTACATCTGGAGGATGGGCAGGAGAAGGGTGAAACCTTCTTTTCTTAGGGAAAGAAGGTTTGGTAGGACATTTCCTACGTCCTGGGGAAACAGAAGGCTTGGGATGGTTTCCAGAACCAGGGAAGTCAGTGGAGCAATGAGCAACCTGACGTAAAGCCTCTTTATTGAAGAGATTTTCTCCAGTACAAAGAGAATTACCCAGTGTATGTTGTGCCCATCTGCTCAAGTCTGAAGCTTGCAGCCAGGCTGTACAACGTGCTCCAATGGCAATAGCAGAGGATCTGCTAACAGACACAAAAGAGTCAAGAGAAGCACGAGACAGAAACCAAGAGATATTCCTGCTATGATTAAGAAGCAAGGAATAGTCAGTGGCCTTAGGCTCTGACAAAAAAGGGGACAAAAGAGATAATTTCTCTGTGACCTCCTTAAGTGTCAGGCTCATATAAAAAATATATGAGATAATTCTTGAAGCCAGCATAGAAGTTTGGAAGGTTTGACGTCCAAAGGCATCAAGTGCTTTAGATGCACGACCTGGCGGATAAGAAGAGTGCTTCTTCTTGCTTCTTACCTTCCTCATTGCTGATTCCACTACAAGGAAATGATGTGGAAGTTGGTTTTTCTGAAAGCCCGGAGAGGGAGGCACCTGATACAGAACATCAGTGGCTGTAGAAGGCAAAGGAACCCTTAAAGGTGATTCCCAAATCCTCAGAAGGTGGTCCTGCAAAGAATGATGTAAAGGAAGCATTATATTTTCCTTTTCTGCAGGACCTTGGTTAAGAGTAGAGCCAGGAATAGGAATGCCAAGAAAGGTTGCCATGTCAAGGAGAAATTTCTGAAAAGAAGGATCTCCAATAGGAACTATTCCTGGATAGGCTGAGGTTGAAGGAGCAGCTTGAGCACCAGAAGACATACTGGACTGGTGCAGAAAAAGAATCCTGCTAGATGGACAGTGATACTGACAGTTCTGATTTAAGGCAGTTAGTACTGCATCGTCGGTGCCCGGTATCGATTCCAAGCTAGGCATAGAAAGGATCGAAGGCACCGATGGAACTGCAGGGATCGACATAGATACTGGTATCGGGGACGGTAATGCCATCGAAGCAGGTATCAGAGGCTGCTGAAGCGGTACCGAGGTAAGCAGAGAGGCTTGGTAAATATCCTCGGTACTGCGAAATCGGGAACGATATGGGTCGGTTCCCAAACGCATCGGTACCAAGTCATCTAGGCTGGATATCGACTCCAGACTGGGCATCGAGGGGAGCGGGTCTATCGATGCATGCCTAGAAGGTACCGACATCGGTGGTGGTATCGGCGATGCCGATACAGGAAAGTCAGAGTGGTATCGATCGGTACCAAAGGTACCGAGGATGTCTGATGACGATCCCAGGTGAAGAGTGGAACACTCAACACCGATGCCGATGCCAGGGTATCGGTACCGCTCGAAACCGGTACCAACCCCAAGCATGGCAAAAATACAGGAAAGTCAATCTGGGTGGTATCGATCGGTTCCGAAGATACCGAGGATAGCAGATGACGATCCCTGGTGAAGAGTGGAACACTCGACACCGATGCCGGGGTATTGGTACCGCTCGAAGCCGGTACCAACCCCGAGCATGGCGGAGATACAGGAAAGCCAATCTGGGTTGTATCGATCGGCCCCGAAGGTACCGAGGACACCAGATGACGATCCCTGGTGAAGAGTGGAACACTCGACGCCGGTGCCGGGTTATCGGTACCACTCGAAGCGGATACCACCCCCCGAGCACGGCTCAGGTATGTTCTGTGAGGGGTGAGCCCCAGGAACAACCTGAAACCCCGTGAATGCTTTGGAGCCCGAAGACTCCCGCCGGGGTTTTATTGCCAAAGAGGTCTTGAGGGCAAGGCCGGAGCCGTCATCATGCTGAGCATGAGACTTACCCTTCAAGAATTGGCTAGTCTTAACAGACTGTTTGTGGGTTACCTGATCCTGGAGAGAAGAGTAAACCGGTGTCCTCACCTCAGGAGGAAAAACGTCATCGAGGGAAACTCGAAAAAGGGAAGGTCTTCTCCCAATAGTACAGCCTGATGTTTCAGGGGAAAAAGGGTCAGGATCCAAACAGGTTAGACACCAAGCCTTGGAGTCTAAAAAGAAAACTGTTTCCACAATGAAGGCACTTCTTAGGGGAAGAAGGCTCCATGTTGGAGAGGCCTGGTAGGCCCAAAAAGTTAAGACAAAAAACTGAGGAGAAAAAATTTGTCTAATTTTAGAAAAGAAAAGAATAAAACACCGGCGGTACCGGTATTGGTGGGAAAAACATCCGCAACCACAAGAAAACAAGAAAATAAGAATTTTAAAGAAAAAAGTTTCTGCGGTGACAGGACGACGTCCTGTTGGCTCCGCGGAAAAACGAAAACTGAGGAGAGGCAGTGGGAAAGGCGGGAAGTCAGCGCGCAGGCGCGAGGGATGCTCCCAAAAGCTTTCTGATTGGATGCTGGGGAGCATTCCCGTGCAGGCTCCGTCGGTACCGACGTACCCATATGTGAAGACTCATTCCTGCTTGTTCCTGGAGATAATGAAGCTTGTACCCCTCTCTTATAATGGAGAGTGTCCAATGCTCTGCTGTTATTTGCCCCCATCTGGGGGCAAGGTGACACAACCTTCCTGGATTGGTGGAAGGCTCTGGTCCATTGAGGGCCAGGAAGGCTACGTTCTCTAGATGAAAGTCAATGGCCTTGTGGAGGCTGAGACTGCTGAGACGGTTGAGGCTTAGCAGTCTTTGCTTTCCTTTGCTTAGGTGGTTGCTGACTCTTTCGGGCAGGCTGACCTGCAGAACCTCCCTGCTGGGAATAAGAGGGATAAAACCTCTTTTTTGAGAAAAATGGGTTCTTGAAAGATTTCTTCCTTGAAGGATCAGCTGTGGCTTTGGATAACCTATCCAAAGTGGAGTTCTCAGCATTCAACTCATTGGCTTTCTCGTGCCAATTTTTGCAGAATAGATTCTCACCTGTACAAGGGATATTACCCAGTTTGTCTTGCACCCAGAGCTCCAAATCGGATGCCTGGAGCCAGGCAACTCTACGTGCACCTATGGCAATGGCAGAGGTTCTGCTTAGGCACTCAAAACAGTCAAAAGCTTCACGATTGACAAACTTCGAAACATCCTGGGCATGTTTAACCAGTGTGAGAAAAATCTGCCTCTTATCAGGAAGGAGAGGGCTTAAAATCTTCAAATCTCCTGTTATTTCTTTAAGGAACATAAGAACATAAGACATGCCATACTGGGTCAGACCGAGGTCCATCAAGCCCAGTATCCTGTTTCCAACAGTGGCCAATCTAGGTTATACGTACCTAGCAATATCCCCAAAAGACAGGTTCCACAATGCTTGTACTGGGTCAAGCATTGATATCCTGGGTCCCTTTTTAATAGTGGTTTATGGACCTTTCCTCCAGGAACTTGTCCAAACCTTTTTTAAACCCAGCTATACTAACAGCCCTTACTACATCCTCCGGTAACAGATTCCAGAGTTTGATTACACGTTGAGTGAAAAAATATTTTCTCTTATTTGTCTTAAATAGTTTACCCTGTAGCTTCATTACATGTCCCCTAGTCTTTCTATACTCTGATAGCGTAAACAATTGATCCACGTTTATCCGTTCCACTCCATTCATTAATTTATAGACCTCTATCATATCTCCCCTCAGCCGTCTCTTCTCCAGGCTAAAGAGCCCTAACCTTCTTAGCCTCTCTTCATAGGAGTAGCCTTCCATCCCCTTCACCAATTTGGTGGCTCTTCTCTGTACTTTTTCTAATAACGCTATGTCCTTTTTAAGATACGGTGACCAGAATTGCACACAATATTCAAGGTGCGGTCGTACCATGGAGCGATACATAGGCATTATAATATCCTTTGTTTTGTTCTCCATCCCTTTCCTTATGATACCTAGCATTCTATTTGCTTTCTTGGCCGCCGCTGCACACTGGGCGGAGGGTTTTAACATGTTATCCACAATGACTCCTAAATCTTTTTCCTGGGTGGTGGTTTCTAATGTGGAGCCTTGCATTGTGTAACTATAGTGTGGGTTGTTCTTTCCTAGGTGCATAACTTTGCACTTGTCCACATTAAATTTCATCTGCCATTTGGATGCCCAGTCTTCCAATTTATCCACATCCTCCTGCAGTTTTCCACAATCCTCTTGGGTTTTAACAACTTTAAACAGTTGTGTCATCTGCAAATTTGATAACCTCACTAGTTATTCCCTTTTCCAGGTCATTTATGAATATGTCAAAAAGCAGCGGACCCAGTACAGATCCCTGGGGTACTCCACTATTCACCTTTTTCCATTGGGAATATTGGCCATTTAGCCCTACCCTCTACTTTCTATCTTTTAACCAGTTCCCGATCCACAATAGTACACTGCCTCCTATCCCATGACTTTTTAGCTTCGCCAAAAGTCTCTGATGGGGGACTTTGTCAAAAGCTTTCTGAAAGTCCAGATACACTATATCAACCGACTCACCTTTGTCTACCTGTTTATGCACACCTTCAAAAAAACATATCAGATTAGTAAGACAAGATCTTCCTTGTCTAAAGCCATGTTGGCTGTCTCCCATTAGGCCATGACTATCTACATGCTGCGTAATTTTGTTCTTTATGATGGTTTCTATGGGAACATTCCCATATATAAAAATAAAGAAACTGATCCTGGCAGAAAGCATGGAAGCCTGGAAAGTATGACGTCCAAAGGCATCCAAAGTTCTACACTCACGTCCTGGAGGATTAGAGGCATGCCTCTTTGCACTCCTGATCCTTCTCATAGCTGATTCCACTACAATAGAGTGGTGAGGAAGCCGAGTCTTGTGGAAACCAGGACAAGGAGGGATTCGATACATGGTATCCAGTCTACAAGAGCGAGGAGAGGTGGTAAGAGGTGTTTCCCACATTCTTAGCATGAGATCATGTAAGATCTCATGGATAGGCAAAGTAGCTGCCTCTTTAGGAGCCTTGGGATATTGTAGAATCTCCAACTCCTTTGCCCTGGGCTCTGTTTCAGGAGCCACAGTAATGGAAAGACCAAGCCACCTCCCTGATAAAATCCTGAAAGGAAATATCTTCTGGAGAAGACAAACTACGTTTAGGAGAGGAAGGCTCCTCCGGGAGAAGTATTCCAGTACCGACAGAGCTGTCAGAATCCTCAGACTCCTCCAAGGATTCAAAGAACCTTCTGTCCGGATGCTCTTGTAGAGCATGATATCCGTACCGACCGAAGTCGGTACCAGGGGGGAATCGGTACCGGTGTGTCGGCATAGCATGACTGGGTGCTGGCAAAGCAGACACCGATGTCGATGCTGTCGGTACTGGTACCGATACTGGTGCCGGAGTCGGTGCCGATACCAGTTGAAGTGTGACACGGTTCCGAGAGTGTCGATGCCGCAAGGAGAGCCGCCAGACTGCGTTCAATAGCCAGGAACCTCTGGTCTATCGACGCTGCCGATGCCTGGGTATCGGTACCAGAGAAAGCAGCCAGTACCCGAGAGCATGGCACCAGTTCTGCTGAGGTTGAGGCCTTGAGAACATACTGGAGCCCCGATAATGCTCCCGCCGGGGCAATTTTGCGGGTACAGAACCCTCAAGGGCTACGCCAGAGGCATCTCGATGCTTGGAAGGAGATCTGCCCTTTGAGGACCGGCCAAACTTATGTTTAGTTACCAGAGATCCATGGGAGGAAGACTAAGCCCTGGAAGACGTTGATGCCACAGAAGCTGCATCGGAGGGAAAAAGGGTGCTAAGCTTAGCAGCTTGGTTTTGTCAACCCCTCTTGGACATCATGGCACAAGCCATACACTCCGAGATGGAGTGGTCAGGACCTAAAAACATTTAAGACACCACTCATGGGTGTCGGTGACGGAGATGGTACCACCACACTTGGTGCACCTTTTGAAACCAGAAGTGGGTTTTTCCATAGTGGAGGAAATTTTGGGCCTAAGGCCCAAAATGGTGCGTGCACCTGGAAAAGAAAAAAGTTTGGAAAAAACATATATATATATATTTTTTTTTTTTTTTAAAAGAAAGAACCACCGGCGGTACCGGTATAGCGTCGAGGAAGGCAGACGCGACCACAAAAAAGGAGGAGAATAAGGAAAACGTTTCTGCGGTGACAGGAACAACGACCTGCTGGCTCCGTGGAAAACGAAGAACTGGAGAGAGGCAGTTGGGAAAGGCGGGAAGGCAGCATGCAGGCGCTGTGGGATGCTCACAAAAGCTTTCTAATTGGACGCTGGGGAGCATTCCCACGCAGGCTCCGTCGGTACCAACGATACCCATATGTGAAGACTACATTCCTGATTGTTCCTGGAGATTATCAGTAATCAATAATGGTTAGTTTAATTTATTCAAAAATTTTATACTGTTTAATATTTTTGTGAGCGATAGAAAAGTAGTAAATGTTTCTGTTTTATGGATGACAGATTTGCAACATAGTGAACACCTTTGGGGAGTAAAAAGAATGAGAAATAGCCTAATGAAGTTTAATGGCCTAGCACTTGGCACTTAAAGCATAGTTACTCACCTGAAACAGGTGATCTCGGGAAACAGCAGGAATTTAGTCTTCACATATGGGTATTGTCGGTACCAATGGAGCCTGCGGGGGAACGCTCCCCAGCGTCCAATTAGAAAGCTTTTGGGAGCATCCCTCCCACTCTCCAGTTGAGTTTTAGAGCTGAGAAAGAGCGAGAGAGAGCGAGACAGAGCGCGAGCGAGAGCGAAAGCGAGAGAGCGAGCGAGCGAGAGCAAGAAAAGAAAAGAGAGATACAACTCCTAGGGGAGGTGGGTGGGTTGTGAAGACTAAATTCCTGCTATTCCCGCAGATCACCTGTTACAGGTGAGTAACTATGCTATCTCCAGAAACAAGCAGGAATGTAGTCTTCACATATGGGGACTCCCTAGCTGCAGATGCCAGGGAGATGGCCCCAGAAAGTTGTGTGCCCGTATGAAAGGGCTCCACTTCCCCCCATGGATCTCTGGCATCCTACCAGGAAAGGTGGGTAGCAGTTGATTAAGTATGGAACAGGTGCTGTAGAGTCCTTGTCTAAGCAGTAATGGGCTGTGAAGGTATGAACCGAGGCCCAAGTAGCTGCTTGACAGATGTTGTAAATAGACACAGAGCGTAGATGAGCCACTGAGGCTGCCATGGCTCTCAAATTGTGAGCCGTGACATGGCCTTCCAGAGAAAGGTTCTTACTCTGATAGGCAAAAGAAATACACTGTGCAATCCAGTTGGAGAATGTTCTCTTGGAGACTGGAAGTCCCAAATGAGAAGGATCAAAAGCAACAAAGAGTTGGGAGGACTTTCTAGGTTGCTGTGTCCTCTAAGTAAAAGGCAAGTGCTCTTTTACAGTCCAAAGTATGAAGATTCCTTTCTACATAAACCGCCTGGTTTAAATGAAAAGGTGAGACCACCTTTGGCATAAAGTGTGGATAAGTCCTAAGGACTACCTTATGATGGAACCTCGTGTAAGGAAGATCAGCAACTAATGCTTGCAATTCACTGATGCGACGTGCTGATGTGATTGCAATGAGAAAGATAACTTTCCAGGAAAGGAATTTCAAGGAGGTAGTAGCTAAAGGTTCAAAAGGCGGCTTCATGAGCTGCCCAAGAACCAGATTCAGGTCCCACACCACTGGAGGTGGCTTAATGGAAGGCTTAGTTAGAAGAAGGCCCCTCATAAATCTCGCTATGAGAGGATGAGAGGAAATAGGTTGCCCATTTAAAGGCTTTAAAGAAGCTAAAATAGCACTTAAATGGACACTTACTGAGTTAGTCTTAAGTCCTGCATTAGATAAATGCAGGAGATACTCCAGTAATGATTCCAGAGGTATTACAGAGGGGTGAAGACCCGTTTGCGAACACCATATGGAAAACCTTTTCCACTTGAAAGCATAAGAGCATCTTGTGGAAGGTTTCCTGGAAGCACACAGGACATCCCTTACTTTTTGAGAAAGGTTAAGACCATGAACGTCTAGGCTCTCAGCAACCAGGCCCTGAGATGCAGAGTGGTGATTGGGATGCCACAACATCCCATTCTCCTGAGACAGGAGATCTGGAGCAGATCCTAACTCCAGAGATGGAGCTTGAGAGAGACGCAGGAGCAGAGGGTACCACACCTGCCGCGGCCAATGTGGAGCTATGGGAATCATGTGGCCTTTGTCTCTCTGAAGCTTGAAAAGGGTTTTGGGAATTAGGGGAATGGGTGGAAAGGCGTATAGGAAGTCCTGACCCCAATGGAGGAGGAAAGCATCCCTGGCCTGAGAACCCTGAGCCGGAATTCTGAAACAGAACCGGGGAAGTTTGGCATTCAACAGACTTGCAAAGAGGTCTATGTCCGGAGTTCCCCAAATGTGAAAAATTTTTGCTACCTGGTCTGCATGGAGAGACCATTCGTGTGGAAGCAGAACTCGACTGAGTCTGTCTGCCCAAGAGTTCTGAATGCCTAGCAGATACACCACCAGAAGATGAATTTGATGCTCTTTGGCGAGGGCCCATAGTCGCAAAGCTTTGTTGCAAAGCGACAGAGAGCCTGTTCCTCCCTGCTTGTTCAGATAGAACATAGCTACTTGATTGTCCGTCTGAATGAGGACTGTCTTGTAGCTGAGCGGGGTATGGAACACTCGAAGAGCAAGGAAGATTGCTCCGAGTTCTAGAAGATTGATATGTAAGTGGGTCTCGTGTGGAGTTCAGGTGCCTTGGGTCGAGAGATCTTGCAGGTGAGCTCCCCAACCCACTTGTGAGGCGTCTGTTAAGAGTGACCTGGGGTAGGAGTTGCTGGAAAGGGGACCAAAACATGTTTTGGTTTGACTGCCATCATTGTAGAGACAAAATAAGGCGACTTGTGTTTGCTATTTTGTCTGATAGGCAGCCTGATGCTTGAGTCCACTGACTGGATAGAGTCCACTGGGCTGCTCTCATATGGAGGCGAGCATATGGAACCACATGCACGGTAGATGCCATGTGGCCTAGGAGTTGTAACATTTCCCAAGCAGTGAGATGAGTTTTTAACATTGCCTGTGAGGCTAACTGCACAATGCGAAGGCAGCGGGCCTGTGGGAGATAGGCCCTTGCTTTTCTGGTGTGCAGCAAAGCTCCTATAAACTCTAGAGATTGAGTGGGAGTTAGGCTGGATTTTTGGATGTTTATGACCAGGCCCAAATACTGAAGGATACGCCTTGTACAAGATAGGGAAATTCTGGCCTCTGACTCTGATGGGGCTCGAATGAGCCAGTCGTCTAAGTAGGGGAAGACGAATATTCCTAGAGTGCGAAGAAATGCTGCCACTATAGCCATGCATTTTGTAAACACCCTTGGTGCTGAGGCCAGGCCAAAAGGAAGCACCCTGTATTGGTAGTGCTATCCTTGGAACAGGAAGCGAAGGAACCTTCGGTGAGTTGGATGGATGAGAACGTGTACGCATCCTTGAGATCTAGAGAACAAAGCCAATCCTGACTCTGACTCTGTTATAATGTAAACCGCGCTGATGCCGAATAGTGCGGTATATAAGAACTTGTAATAAATAAAAAAAAAAAATAAAATAAAAATGGCAGCAGAGTTCCCAGAGAAATCTTGAATTTCTCTTTGAACAGGAATTTGTTCAGTTCTCTGAGGTCTAAAATGGGTCTGTGTACCCCTGTTTTCTTTGGAATAAGGAAATAAGGGGAGTAAAACCCTGTACCCTGTTGGGAAATGGGTACGGCTTCTATTGCCCCCTGGGCAAGAAGTAAACTGACCTCTTGACTCAACTGAGTGTTGAGAGAAGCCTGAGAATTGAACTGTCTCACACTGTAGGAGGGGGCATGTTGAAAAAATGAAGCTTGTACCCTCTCTTACAATGGAAAGAGTTCATTGTTCTGCTGTTATCTGCCCCCATCTGGGGGCAAAATGACACAACCTTCCTGGGATGGTGGAAGGCTCTGGCCCGTTCAGGACCAGGAAGGCCAAGTTCTCTAGATGGAAGTCAAAGCCCCTGTGGAGGCTGAGACTGCTGGGCCGGTTGAGGCTTAGCAGTCTGATTTCCTTTGCTTTGGGGGCTGCTGTCCCTTTCGGGCAGACTGACCTGCAGAATGTACCTGCTGGGTATAGGAGGGATAAAACCTCTTTTTAGAGAAGAATGGTTTCTTGTAGGATTTTCTCCTTGCAGGATCAGCTGTAGCCTTAGATAGTCTATCCAAAGTGATGTTATCAGCATCCAGCTCATCAGCTTTCTCTTGCCAATTCTTGCCAAAGATTTTCGCCTGTACAAGGGATATTCCCCAGTTTATCCTGTACCCAGAGTTCTAAGTCAGATGCCTGGAGCCAGGCAATCCTGCGAGCACCTATGGCAATGGCAGAGGTTCTGCTTATGCACTCAAAGCAGTCAAAAGCTGCACGATTAACAAACTTGGAAACATCCTGGGCATGTTTGACAAGTGTAAGATAATGCTGCCTCTTATCATCAGGAAGGAGAGGGCTCATAAGCTCGAGATCTCCTGTAACCTCCTTAAGGAACATTCCCATGTATAAGATCTAGGAACTAATCCTGGCAGAAAGCAGAGAGGCCTGGAATGTTCGACGCCCAAAGGCATCAAGAGTCCTACATTCACGTCCTGGAGGATTAGATGCATGTCTCTCTTTGCACTATTGATCCTTCTCATAGCTGACTCCACCACTATGGAGTGGTGTGGCAACTGAGTTTTTTGAAATCCAGGACAAGGAGGTACTCGATACATGGTATCCAGCCTGCGGGAATGGGGAGAGGTGGTAAGAGGTGTTCCCCACATTCTTAACATGAGATCATGCAAGTTCTCATGAATAGGCAAAGTAGCTGCTTCCTTGGGAGCTTTAGGATACTGTAAAATCTCCAACTCCTTTGCTCTGGGCTCTGTTTCAGGACCCACTGTGATGGAAAGACCCCTAGCCACCTCTCTGATGAAATCCTGAAAGGATATATCCTCTGGAGGAGACATCCTACGCATAGGAGAAGGCAGCTCCTCAGAGAGAGAAGAACTCCGGCATCGACAGAGCTGTCAGTCCTCAGAGTCATCGGAGGATTCAAAATATCTTCTGTCCGGGTGCTCTTGTAAAGCACGATACCGATCGAAGTCGGTACCGGAGGGGTCCGGTAACGGCCTGTCGATACCGGAGGAAATAGCATGACTCGGTGTTGGTAGCATACTTGCCGATGTCGATGCTGTCGGTACTGGTACCGATATCTGTGCCGGAGCCGGTGTCGATACCGGTTGAACTGTCTGAAGCGGTCCCGAAGGCACCGATGCCGCAAGGAGAGCCCCCACACTGCCCTCAATAGCCAGGAATCTCTGGTCAATTGATGCTGCCGATGCCTGGGTGTCAGTATCGGACGAAGCGGCCGGTACCCCAGAGCATGGCACCAGTAGTTCTGCCGAGGTTGAAGCCTCGAGAACATCCTGGAGCCCCAATAATGCAATAATGCCGGTACAAGTCCCTCAAGGGCAACACCAGAGGCATCTCGATGCTTGGAAGGAGATCTACCCTTTGAGGACCAGCCAGATTTATGTTTGGTTACCTGAGATCCATGGGAGGAAGACGAAGCCCTGGAAGACGTCTATGTCACAGATGCTGCATTGGAGAGAAAAAGGGTGCTAAGCTTAGCAACTCGGTTCTGCCGACCCCTCTTCGACATCATCCCACAGGCAACACACTCCGAGATGGAGTGGTCAGGACCAAAACATTTGAGGCACCACTCGTGAGTGTCGGTGACGGAGATGGTACCGCCACACTTGGTACACTTTTTAAAACCCGAAGCGGGTTTTTCCATGTTGAGGATAAATTGGTCCTAGTGCCCAAAATGGCACGTGGCACCCGAGAGAAAAAAAGGCTGGAAAATCCAGATAAAAGATTAGAATATATATATATATATATATATATATATATATTTTTTTTTTTTTTAGAAAGAACGAACGAACGAACCAGCAGTACCGGTATAGTGTCGAGGAAGGCAGACGCTACCACAAAAAAGAATGAAAAATATGGGATAATTTCTGCGGTGACAGGCAAACGACCTGCTGGCTCCACAGAAAACGAAGAACTGGAGAGAGGCAGTTGGGAAAGGCAGGAAGGCAGCACGCAGGCACTGTGGGATGCTCCCAAAAGCTTTCTAATTGGACGCTGGGGAGCGTTCCCGCGCAGGCTCCGTCGGTACCAATGATACCCATATGTGAAGACTACATTCCTGCTTGTTCCTGGAGATGATTCAATACAAAAAAATGTAGTCTGAAGGAATCTGTGGAAGCAACATGCAACAAACAGTGAGGGAGCTGAAATACACACAGCTGGAGAAAAACTTTGAAGTGGATAGTGTCTGAATCTCAAATTTAAAAAAAAAGGCAGATAAGGCATGTGGCCAGAGCAAGAGGGATGCTTGGGTAAAGAGGGATGCTTGGGTAAAGAGGGAGAGGCTTAACTAGTAGAATAGAGGCATAATTTCATTCTACAGGTCATTGGTGAAACTGCACCTAGCTTACTATACTCAGTTTTAGATACCATTACTCAAAAAAGAGAGACGGGGCTAGGTGGTCTAGTAAAAACAAAAAAGTAACCAAAACTGCGAGGGGTCTGCATTAGAAGTCAACAAATGAAACTTGGGAGAATCTCAATCTGCATACTCAAGAGGAAAAAGATAGGGGTAGAGCCATCCAAGGTATTAATGCACAAAATGCAAACCTTAACAGGAAAAACATTCTAGAAACAGGTGGGTCACACCACAAAGCTCCAAGAGGGCAGGGCGGCAGTCAGAAGAGATTTTTTCATAAAAAGGGCAGAGATGGTCTGGAATACTCTCATGGAGCTGAAAGTGTAGGAAAAAAGCCATAACCGGATTCAAAAAAGCATGGGATAAACATAGATCTTTGGTCACAAGAGAATGGAAAGCACAGTTACTTACCTGTAACAGGTGATCTCTGGGAACAGCAGGAATTAGTCATCACATATGGGTACGTCGGTACCGACGGAGCCTGCGCGGGAAAGCTCCCCAGCTTTTCAAATGAAAAGCTTTTGGGGCCTCCCACTGCACATGCGCGCTGCCTTCCCGCCTTCCTGACCAGCTCTCCTCAGTTCGAGTTTAAAGCTGAGACAATAGAGAGAGAGGACAGGAAGATAGAGGAATAGAGAGACAACTCCTAGGGGAGGTGGGTGGGTTGTGATGACTAATTCCTGCTGTTCCCAGAGATCACCTGTTACAGGTAAGTAACTGTGCTATCTCTAGGAACAAGCAGGAATAAGTCATCACATATGGGGACTCCCTAGCTGAGATGCCTGGGAGATCCCCCTCCAAGGGTAACCATCTTCGGATGGATCTCAGGCATCCATTCTGGGAAGGTGGGCAGGAGTTGTTTAAGTATGGAACAGGTGTTTGAGGACAGCCTGACCAAACAAGGCATCCCGGCGGGAGTCCTTTTCCAAGCAGTAATGGGCTGTGAAGGTATGCACCGAGGCCCAAGTGGCTGCTCGACAGATCTGATCTATGGATACAGAGTGAAGATGAGCCATAGAAGTGGCCATGGCTCTCACATTGTGAGCCGTGACATGGCCTTCCAGAGAAATGTTCTTACTCTGGTAAGCAAAGGAAATACACTGAGCAATCCAGTTGGAAAGTGTGCGTTTGGCGACTGGAAGTCCCAAATGAGAAGGATCAAAAGCCACGAAAAGCTTAGAAGACTTTCGATGTGGCTGAGTTCTATTGAGGTAAAAGGCGAGAGCTCTTTTACAGTCAAGAGTATGAAGGTTCCTCTCTGCACTGGATGCATGAGGAGCCGGAAAAAAGACAGGTAGATATACCTCTTGATTAAGATGAAAAGGCGAGACCACTTTAGGCATAAAGTGGGGATTCGTCCTAAGGACCACCTTATCATGATGAAATCTGGTATAAGGTGGATTTGCCACCAAAGCCTGCAGTTCACTGATGCGGCGAGCCGAAGTGACTGCAATAAGGAAAAGGACCTTCCAAGAAAGAAATTTCAGGGAGGTAGATACCAACGGTTCAAAAGGTGGCTTCATAAGTTGACCCAGAACTAAATTCAAGTCCCATGCTACCGGAGGAGGCCGGATGGGAGGCTTAGTGAGGGTTAGGCCTCTCATGAATCTTGCAATAAGAGGATGAGAGGAAACAGATTGTCCATTTATAGGTTTTAAGGATGCTGTAATAGCACTTAAATGGACTCGTACTGAATTCGTCTTGAGGCCTGCATTGGAGAGATGCAGGAGATAGTCTAGTAGAGAATTCAATGGAAGTGCCAGAGGGTCAAGACCCTGTTGGGCACACCAAATGGAAAAACGTTTCCATTTGAAAGCATAGGAACGCCTGGTAGAGGGTTTCCTAGAGGCATAAAGGATATCTTTCACTGGTTGAGAAAGATTAAACTCTTGAAGGCTTAAGCCTTCAGTAACCAAGCTCGGAGATGTAGGGACTTGGGGTTTGGATGCCACAAAGTCCCCTGCTCCTGAGACAGAAGGTCTGGTGCAGCTCCCAGGTCCAGGGAGGAGCCCTGGGAGAGCTGTAGAAGGAGAGGGAACCACACTTGGCATGGCCAGCGTGGAGCAATGAGGATCATGGATCCGTGATCCCTCTGAAGTTTGAACAGAGTCTTGGGAATCAAAGGAATGGGTGGAAAAGCGTACAGGAATTCCTGACCCCAATGCAGGAGAAAGGCATCGTTGGCCTGAGCTCCCTGACACGGAGTCCTGGAACAGAACCGGGGAAGTTTGGCATTCCACGGACTTGCAAAGAGGTCTATGTCCGGGGTCCCCCATTCCTGAAAGATTCTGCATATCTGGTCCATATGAAGGGACCATTCGTGTGGGAGCAGAACTCGACTGAGGCTGTCTGCCCGAGAGTTTTGAACTCCTGGAAGATATACTGCCAGAAGATGAATTTGGTGCTCTCTGGCGAAGGCCCATAATCTGAGAGCTTCGTTGCAAAGCGACAGAGAACCCGTCCCTCCTTGTTTGTTGATATAAAACATGGCCACCTGATTGTCTGTCTGAACTAGGACAGTCAGGTTGGCAAGGAGGGTATGGAAGACTGTGAGGGCAAGGAAGATTGCTCGCAGTTCCAGAAGATTGATATGAAGGGTGGTCTCTTGGGGAGACCAGATTCCCTGAGTGGAGAGATGTTGAAGATGAGCTCCCCACCCTGTTTGGGAGGCATCTGTTGTGAGGGTTGCTTGGGGCAACGAAGGTTGGAAGGGGGTCCCCAACAACAGATTTTTTGAGGATGTCCACCACTGGACAGACCAAAACAGACGTTTTGAGGTGAGTACCTGGTCTGACAGCAGTCCCGATGCTTGAGACCACTGGGTGGCCAATGTCCATTGAGCTGCTCTCATATGGAGACGAGCATAGGGCACCACATGAACCGTGGAGGCCATGTGGCCCAGAAGTTGCAGCATTTCTCTGGCTGACAAGTGACTTCTGGACTGAGCTTGGGAGGCCAAGCTTATTAGCCTTTGGCCTCGGACCAGAGGGAGGTAGGCCCTTGCAGTGGTGGAGTCCAATTGGGCCCCTATGAATTCCAGAGACTGAGTAGGGATGAGTTGGGATTTGGGAATGTTTACCACAAGTCCCAGATATTGAAGAATACGCCTTGTGCGGTCCAGAGAAATCTGGGCTTCTGACTGAGATGGAGCTCGGATGAGCCAGTCGTCCAGATATGGGAACACGAAGATTCCCATGCCTCTGAGAAATGCGGCTACGACTGCCATGCATTTTGTGAAGACTCTTGGAGCAGAGGCCAGACCGAAGGGTAGTACTCTGTACTGGAAATGTTTTCCCTGGAACAGAAATCTTCGATATTTTCTGTTGGATGGATGGATGAGTATATGAGTGTACGCATCCTTGAGATCTAGAGAACAAAGCCAATCTTGACTCTGAAGGTATGGAAGGAGAAGGCCCAGAGAGAGCATTTTGAATTTCTCCTTGAATAGAAACCTGTTCAATTCTCTCAGATCTAGGATAGGTCTGAAGCCCCCTGTCTTCTTTGTTATGAGAAAGTAAGGGGAGTAGAAACCTAACCCCTGTTGTGGAGGAGGAACCTCCTCTATTGCCCCTTGGGCAAGAAGAGAAGAGACTTCCTGACCCAACAGGGTCAGAAGAGATGGGGGAGAACTGAATTGCCTCACCATGGTATGGGGAGGAAGGCTGGAGAAATGAAGTTTGTAGCCTTCTCGGATAATAGAGAGGGTCCATTGCTCTGATGTTATTTGCTCCCATCTGGGAGCAAAGTGAGCTAGCCTTCCAGGAATGGTGAGGGGCTCTGGCTGTGCTAGAGCCAGAAACGGCAAGTTCTCTAGAGGGAAGTCAAAACCCCTGAGGGGGTTGAGCCTGCTGGGATGTAGCAGACACTGCAGGCTTTGACTTTACCTGCTTAGATTGTTGACGCTTAGCCGCAAGGCGAGGCTGAGCAGATTGCTGGCCAGTATTTGTGGGAAATCTGGTCTTTTTATAGTAAGGCCTTTTAAAAGGCTTCTTTTTGGTAGGGGTAGAAGTAGACTTGGAAAGTCTATCTAGAGTGGCATTTTCTGCATCCATTTGAGCAGCTTTAATCTGCCAGTCTTCCCCAAATAAGTTCTCACCGGTACAGGGCAGATTCCTGAGGCCTTCTACAACCCAGGGTTCTAGGTTAGAAGCCTGGAGCCAAGCGAGACGTCGGGCTGCAATAGCAATTCCCGAAGCTCTGCCTGCAACCTCAAAAGAATCAAAGGCTGCCCTGTTGGAGAACTTGGAGACCTCTGAAAGTTGTGTCACCATAGAAAAGAAGTCCGCCCTTTGATCATCAGGGATAAAGGGGGCAAAATTCTGTATTTTTAGGGCAAGTTGCCCAAGATACATGCCCATATAAAGGCTATAAGAGTTGATCCTGGCTATAAGCATACTAGCCTGGAACATCTTTCTTCCAAAAGAGTCTAGGTTCTTACATTCACGCCCTGGAGGGGTAGAAGAATGCCTCTTAGGACTCTTTATTTTCTTCATAGCAGACTTCACCACAATGGAGTGGTGAGGCAGCTGAGTTTTTTGGAACCCAGGCGAAGGAGGGACCTGATACATGGTGTCCAACCTGCGGGAATGGGGAGACAGTGTTAAAGGAGTCTCCCACAAATCCATCAAGTGTTCTTGAAGGATTTCATGGACAGGCAGAGTGACTGCCTCTTTAGGAGCTTTTGAGTATCCTAAAATGTCCAATTTTTTTGATCTGGGTTCTCTTTCAGAAGATGTAGTAATAGAAAGTGCTTTAGCTACATCAACAATGAAATCCTGAAAGGATAAATCCTCTGGAGGAGACATCCTCCTCTTGGGAGAAGAGGGCTCCTCAGGAAGAGTAAGCTCAACAGAGTCATCAGAGGAATTAAATTCATCAGAAGAATCTGAGTACTCTTTCTGTGCTTCCAATATACGATACGCATACCGATCGGTATCGACATCGGGCGTATCGGGCATGGGATCGGTACCGGGCGAAAGCCGGAATCCGGTATGCGAAACCGATCGACGTTTAGAAGTCGATGGTCTCGGTTCCGGTGTAGATACCGGAACCGGGGTCGATACCGATGAAATCGGTACCGAGGGCGTCGCAGCTTTAATGAAGGCCAGTACGGCCTGCTGCATGGTCTGGACAGTACTGCCCATAGACGCCACTACTGCCTGGATGTCGGTACCGGTATGGGCCGGTACCCCAGAGCAGTCCAACAGGTGATCTGTCGAGGCCGTGCCATCGATGTCAACCTGTGACCCCATGATTGCTTTGGAGGCCGGAACCTCCCGCCGGGGTTTTTTGGCCTGGGCAGAATCCTCGAACTCAGAACTGAGAGCCTCTCGATCTTTAGAAAGCGATTTGCTTTTAGAGGATTTGCCCACAGAAGTTTTGGTTACCTGAGATCCATCCGGAGAGGAAGACCTGGATGACTGTGATGCTTCTGAAGGAAACAGCACATGGAGCTTGTTAGCCCGGTTCTGCAAACCGCGTTTAGACATCTGGGTGCAGGATGGGCAGTCCGGTATGGAGTGCTCAGGTCCCAAACATTTGAGACACCATTCATGGGTGTCTGTGACAGAAATAACAGCACTGCATTTGGTACATTTTTTGAAACCAGGGACTGGCTTCTCCATGAGGAGAAATTGTGTAGGCCTTAAGGCCTAACACCGGGTACCAAGCTGTGCTGAAGAAAAATAAGAGTCTCTTTTTTTTTGTATATAGAAAGAAAGACCGGCGATACCGGTATCGGTATGGGGAAGGCAGGTACGCGGTCTAAAGAAACAAACAAAAGTAACAAATTCTTCAGCGGTGACAGGAACACGACCTGCTGGCTCCGCGGAAAAAGAAGAACTGAGGAGAGCTGGTCAGGAAGGCGGGAAGGCAGCGCGCATGTGCAGTGGGAGGCCCCAAAAGCTTTTCATTTGAAAAGTTGGGGAGCTTTCCCGCGCAGGCTCCGTCGGTACCGACGTACCCATATGTGATGACTTATTCCTGCTTGTTCCTAGAGATAGTGTAGTTACTCACTTGTAGCAGCTATTCTCTGTGAACAGCAGGAATAAGTCCTCACCGAAACGTCAAGTCACTGACAAAGAAAGCCTTTGGGAGCACAATGCACATGCTCGTCTGCCTTCCCAGCTGCCTTGATAACATCTTCAAACATAGCAGGAGCCAAAAGGCATCGCCAAGGGGAAGTGGGAGGGTTGTGAGGACTTATTCCTGCTATTCACAGAAAGCACCTGCTACAGGTAAGTAAAGCATAGTTACTCACCTGTAACAGGCGATCTCCGGGAACAGCAGGAATTTAGTCCTCACATATGGGTATCGTCGGTACCGATGGAGCCTGTGCGGGAACCCTCCCCAGTGTCCAATTAGAAAGCTTTTGGGAGCATCCCACAGGGCCTATGTGCTGCCTTCCTGCCTTTCCCAACTGCCTCTCTCCAGTTGAGTTTTAGAGCTGAGACAAAGAGAGAGCTAGGGAAAGGAAAAGAGAGAGATACAACTCCTAGGGGAGGTGGGTGGGTTGTGAGGACTAAATCCCTGCTGTTCCCGGAGATCACCTGTTACAGCTGAGTAACTATGCTATCTCCAGGAACAAGCAGGAATGTAGTCATAAGAACATAAGATATGCCATACTGGGTCAGACCAAGGTCCATCAAGCCCAGTATTCTGTTTCCAACAGTGGCCAATCTAGGTCATATGTACCTAGCAGTTTCCCCAAGGGACACAGGTTCCACAATGCTTGTATTGGTTCAAGCATTGATATCCTGGGTCCCTTCTTAATAATGGCTTATGGACCTTTCCTCCAGGAACTTGTCCAAACCTTTTTTAAACCCAGCTACACTAACAGCCTTTACTACATCCTCCGGTAACAAATTCCAGAGTTTGATTACACGTTGAGTGAAAAAATATTTTCTCTTATTAGTCTTAAACAGTTTACCCTGTAGCTTCATTGCATGTCCCCTAGTCTTTCTATATTCTGATAAGGTAAACAATCGATCTACGTTTACCCGTTCCACTCTGTTCATTAATTTATAGACTTCTATCATATCTCCCCTCAGCCATCTCTTTTCCAGGTTAAAGAGCCCTAACCTTTTTAGCCTTTCTTCATAGGAGTATCCTTCCATCCCCTTTACCATTTTGGTGGCTCTTCTCTGAACCTTTTCTAATAACTCTATATCCTTTTTAAGATACGGCGACCAGAATTGCACACAATATTCAAGGTGCGGTCTCACCATGGAACGATATAGAGGCATTATAATATCTTTTGTTTTATTTTCCATTCCTTTCCTTATCATACCTAGCATTCTATTTGCTCTCTTTGCCGCCGCTGCACACTGGGCCGAGGGTTTCAACATGGTATCCACAATGACGCCTAAATCTTTTTCCTGGGTGGTGGTTCCTAATGTGGAACCTTGCATCGTGTAATCATAGTTTGGGTTGTTCTTCCCTAGGTGCATAACCTTGCACTTGTCCACATTAAATTTCATCTGCCATTTTGATGCCCAGTCTTCCAATTTATCAAGATCCTCTTGCAATTTTCCACAATCCTCTTGGGTTTTAACAACTTTAAATAGTTTTGTGGCATCTGCAAATTTGATAACCTCACTCGTTATTCCACTTTCCAGGTCATTTATGAATATGTCAAAAAGCAGCGGACCCAGCACAGATCCCTGGGGTACACCACTATTCACCTTTCTCCATTGGGAAAATTGGCCATTTAGCCCTACCCTCTGCTTTCTATCTTTTAACCAGTTCCTGATCCACAATAGTACACTGCCTCCTATCCCATGACTCTTTAGTTTTGCCAAAAGTCTCTCATGAGTGACCTTGTCAAAGGCTTTCTGAAAGTCCAGATACACAATATCAACCGACTCACCTTTGTCCACCTGATTATTCACTCCTTCAAAAAAACATAACAGATTAGTAAGACAAGATCTTCCTTGTCTAAAGCCATGTTGGCTGTCTCTCATTAGTTCATGACTATCTACATGCTGAGTCATTTTATTCTTTATGATGGTTTCTATCATTTTTCCTGGTATTGACGTCAGGCTCACCGGTCTGTAGTTTCCCAGATCACCCCTGGAACCCTTTTTAAAAATTGGTGTTACATTGGCGATCCTCCAATCTTCAGGTATTAGAGCTGATTTTAATGATAGTTCACAGATTACTAATAGCAGGTCTGCAATCTCATATTTCAGTTCTTTCAATACCCTTGGATGTATACCATCCGGCCCAGGTGATTTGCTACTCTTCAGCTTATCTAATAGTTGTAATACATCTTCTCGATGTATCGATATTTCCTTCAATTCTTCTGCACCTTTAAATACCACTTCAGTCATGGGTAACATCCCTACACCTTCCTCAGTAAAGACTGAAGCAAAGAATTCGTTCAGTCTCGCTGCTATCGCCTTGCCGCCTCTTAGTGCTCCTTTAACCTCTTTATCATCTAATGGACCAACTGACTCACAGGTTTTTTGCTACGAATGTACTTGAAAAGGTCTTTACTTCGCGTTTTTGCTTCTGCAGCAAGCTTCTTCTCAAATTCTCCCTTTGCCTGCCTTATCAATGCCTTGCATTTGACTTGCCAGTGCTTGTGCTGTTGCCAGGTTTCGTCGTTTGGCTCTTTTTTCCATTTCCTGAAAGATGCTTTTTTGGCAACAGCAGCCTCTGACCTCAACTTTAAACCATGCTGGCAGTTTTTTGGACTTCTTTCCACTTTTCTTAAAGCGTGGAATACAGCTGGTCTGGGCTTCCAAGATAGTATTTTTCAACAACAGCCAAGCCTGATGTACGTCTTTAACCTTTGCAACTGCTCCTTTTAGTTTTTTCTTGACTGTTTTCCTCATTTTATCAGTCTCCCTTTCGAAAGTTAAAAGGTAGTACTGTGGATTTCCTTACTATCCCTGCTCCACTAATTAAATCAAAGGCGATCATGCTATGATCACTATTGCCAAGTGGCCCCAACAACCTTATCTCTTGCACTAGATCTGGTGTTCCACTAAGGATTAGGTCTAATATGGCTTCCCCTCTGGTTGGTTCATGAACCAGCTGCTCCAAGAAGCAGTCATTTATTTCATCTAGGAACTTTATCTCCCTAGCATGTCCTGACGTGACACTGACCCAGTCGATATCGGGGTAGTTGAAATCACCCATTATTATTACTGTGCTGTAACTTGTTAGCTTCCTTGATTTCTTTGAGCATTTCATCATCCATTTGGTCATTCTGGCCAGGCGCTCGATAGTACACCCCCACTGCCATTGCCTTCCCCCTTTTACATGGAATTTCAATCCATATAGATTCTACAGCAGATTTTGTTTCCTGCAAAACTTTAATCCTTTCTGACTCAATGCCCTCTCTAACATAGAGAGCAACCCCTCCACCAATTTGATCAGCTCTATCATTACGATATAGTTTGTACCCAGGTATCACAGTGTCCCACTGGTTGTCGTCCTTCCACCATGTCTCTGATATTCCAATCATATCTAACCTTTCATTTAGTGCTATATATTCTAACTCTCCCATCTTATTTTTTAGACTTCTAGCATTTGCATAAAAGCATTTTAGAGAATGTATTTTATCCATATTAATTTGTCTGTTAGACATGAGTAATTTGGGATCTTTAAGCTCTGTCTGCTCCATACTTGAGGGCATTTGGGCTACTTTACTCTTTTGTGGAACCTCTCTGCTTTTGGTAGTATCCTTCAAAGATACATTCTTCTGAACCATCCGCTCTTGGGCGACTGTCGGCTTTCCCCTAATATCTAGTTTAAAAGCTGCTCTATCTCCTTTTTAAAGGTTAATGCCAGCAGCCTGGTTCCATCCCGGTTAAGGTGAAGCCCATCCCTTCGGAAGAGCCCCTCCTTTCCCCAGAATGTTCCCCAGTTCCTAACAAATCCAAACCCCTCATCTCTGCACCATTGTCTCATCCACGCATTGAGACTCCGGAGCTCTGTCTGCCTTTTGGGTCCTGCTCGTGGAACAGGAAGCATTTCGGAAAATGCTACCCTGGAAGTTCTGGATTTCAACTTCCTACCTAAAAGCCTAAATTTAGCCTCCAGAACCTCCCTACCACATTTTCCTATGTCATTGGTACCAACATGTACCAAGACAGCAGACTCCTCCCCAGCACTATCTAAGACCTTATCTAGGTGGCGCGTGAGGTCCGCTACCTTCGCACCAGGCAGGCATGTAACCAGGCGATCCTCACGTCCACCAGCCACCCAGCTATCTACATGCCTAATGATCGAATCACCAACTATAACGGCTGTCCTAACCCTTCCCTCATGGGCACATGGCCCTGGAGAAACTTCCTCGGTTCATATGGGGACTCCCTAGCTTTAGGTGCCAGGGAGACACCCCAGAAGTTGTGTGTCCCTGAAAAGGGCTCCACATCCCCCCATGGATCTCTGGCATCCTACCAGGGATGGTGGGTAGGAGTTGATTAGGTATGGAACAGGTGTTTGAGAACAGCCTGACCAAACAACGCATCCCGGCAGGAGTCCTTGTCCAAGCAGTAATGGGCTGTGAAGGTATGAACCGAGGCCCAAGTGGCTGCTCGACAGATGTCGTCAATAGACACAGAGTTCAGATGAGCCATTGAGGCTGCCATGGCTCTCACATTGTGAGCTGTGACATGGCCCTCCAGAGAAAGGTTCTTACTCTGATAGGCGAAAGAAATACACTGAGCAATCCAGTTAGTGTTCTCTTGGAGACTGGACGTCCCAAATGAGAAGGATCAAAAGCAACAAAGAGTTGAGAGGACTTTCTATGTTGCTGTGTCCTTTGTAAGTAAAAAGCTAGAGCTCTCTTACAGTCCAAGGTATGAAGATTCCTCTCTGCATTTGATGCATGAGGTCCTGGAAAAAAGACAGGTAGGTAGACCTCTTGGTTGAGATGAAAAGTCGAGACCACCTTAGGCATAAAGTGTGGATGACTTCTAAGGACTACCTTGTCATGATGGAACCTTGTATAAGGTGGATTAGCTACTAGTGCTTGCAATTCACTAATGCAGCGTGCTGATGTGATTGCAATGACAAAGATAACCTTCCAAGAAAGGAATTTCAAGGAGGTGGTAGCTAAGGGTTCGAAAGGTGGCTTCATGAGCTGCCCAAGAACCAGGTTCAAGTCCCATGCCACCGGAGGTGGTCTAATGGGAGGCTTAGTTAGGTGGTCTCTCATGAAGGTTTAAGAGAAGAAGCAATAGCACTCAAATGGACCCTTACTGAATTTGTCTTAAGGCCTGCATTAGACAAATGGAGGAGATACTCCAGCAAAGATTCCAGAGGTATGGCAAGAGGGTTAAGACCCTTCTCAGAACACCAAATAGTAAACCTCCTCCACTTGAAAGCATAAGAAGGTCTAGTGGAAGTTTTTCTGGAAGCATAAAGAACATCTTTCACTTGCTGAGAAAGATGAAGATTTTGGAGATCTAGGCCTTCAGCAACCAAGCCCTGAGATGCAGGGACTGGGGATTGGGATGCCATAACATCCCATTCTCCTGAGAAAGGATATCTGGAGCAGACCCTAACTCCAGGGAGGGAGCTTGAGAGAGATGTAGAAGCAGAGGGTACCACACTTGCCGTGGCCAATGTGGTGCTATGAGGATCATGTGGCCTCTCTGTCTCTCTGAAGCTTGAAGAGGGTTTTGGGAATTAGGGGAATGGGTGGAAAGGCATACAGGAAGTCTTGACCCCAGAAAAGGAGGAAAGCATCCTTGGCCTGAGCTCCCTGAGCCCAAATTCTGGAACAGAACCGGGGAAGTTTGGCATTCCATGGACTTGCGAAGAGGTCTATGTCCGGGGTTCCCCAAAGTTGAAATATCCTGGTCACCTGGTCTGCATGCAGAGACCACTCATGTGGAAGGAGAACTTGACTGAGTCTGTCCGCCCAAGAGTTTTGAATGCCTGGAAGATATACTGCCAGCAGATGAATCTGATGCTCTCTGGCGAGGGCCCATAGACGCAAAGCTTCGTTGCACAGCGATAGAGAGCCCGTTCCCCCCTGCTTGTTAACGTAGAACATGGCTACCTGATTGTCCGTGTGAATGAGGACTGTCTTGTAGCTGAGCAGGGAGTGGAACACTCACAGAGCCAGGAAGATTGCTCTGAGATCCAAGAGACTGATATGTAGACAACTCTCTTGTGGAGACCAGGTGCCCTGGGTGGAGAAGTCTTGCAGATGAGCTCCCCAACCCTTTGGAGAAGCATCTGTTGTGAGTTGCTTGGGGTAAGGGGTGTTGGAAGGGGCACCCCAGCAACAGATTTTCAGTGGACCTCCACCACTGGAGGGACAAAACGAGGCGACTTGTGTTTGCTATTTTGTCTGACAGGCACCCTGATGCCTGGGTCCACTGGGTGGATAAAGTCCACTGAGCTGCCCTCATGTGGAGGTGAGCATATGGAACCACATGCACGGTGGATGCCATATGGCCCAGCAATTGCAACATTTCTCGAGCAGTTAGAAGAGGCTTTAGCACTGCTTGAGAAGCTAACTGCACTAAGCGAAGGCAACGGGCCTGGGGGATATAGGCCCTTGCTCTTGTGGTATCTAGAAGAGCTCCTATGAACTCTAAAGATTGAGTGGGAGTCAGAATGGATTTTGGGATGTTTATTACCAGCCCTAAATACTGGAGGATACGCATTGTGCAGGATAGAGAAGTCTTGGCCTCTGACTGTGTTGGAGCTCGAATGAGCCAGTCGTCCAAGTAAGGGAAGACGAATATTCCCAGAGTACGGAGAAATGCTGCTACCACAGCCGTGCATTTCGTGAACACCCTTGGAGCAGAGGCCAAACCAAAAGGAAGCACCCTGTATTGGTAGTGCTTTCCTTGAAAAAGGAACCGAAGGAACTTTGTGGGTTGAATGGATGAGTACATGGGTGTACGCATTCTTGAGATCTAGAGAACAAAGCCAATCCTGACTGAAGGTATGGAAGCAGAGCATCGAAAGAAATCATCTTGAATTTCTCCTTGACAAGGAATTTGTTCAAATCTCTGTGATATAATATAGGTCTGTATCCCCCTGTTTTCTTTGTGATAAGGGGAATAGAACCCTGTGCCCTGTTGATGAAGAGGCACTTCTTCTATCACCCCTTGGGCAAGAAGAATGGCAACCTCCTGACTTAAGAGGTTGATGAGATGTGTCGGAGAATTGAACTGCTTCACTATTGTGTGAGGTGGCATGCTTGAAAAATAAAGTTTGTACCCCTCCTTTATGATGGAGTGTGTTCAATGCTCTGCTGTTATTTGCCCCCATCTGGGGGCAAAATGACATAACCTTCCTGGGATGGTGGATGGCTCTGGTCCTTCCAGAACTAGAAAGGCTAAGTTCTCTAGCTGAAAGTTAAAGGCCCACAGGAGGCTGAGGCTGCTGGGCTGGTTGAAGCCTAGCAGCCTTTGCTTTCTTCTGTTTGGGTGGTTGCTGATGTTTGGTTGAAAACTGACCTGCAGAAGACGCCTGCTGAGTATAAACAGGATAAAATCATTTTTTTTAGAAAAAGATGTTTTCTTGAACAACTTCTTTCTAATAAGATCAGCAGTGGACTTGGATAGTCTAAGCTGGAATTTTCAGCATCCATTTCATTGGCTTTTTCCTGCCAATCTTTCCCAAACTGGTTTTCACCAGTACAAGGGATATTTCCCAGTTTATCTTGTACCCAGAGCTCTAAATCAGATGCCTGGAGCCAAGCAATTCTATGTGCACCTATGGCAATAGCCGAGGTTCCGCTTATACACTCAAAGCAGTCAAAGGCTGCACGGTTGGAGAATTTAGAGACATCTTGGGTATGTTTGACCCCAGTGAGAAAGTCCTGTCTTTTCTCCTCAGAAATGAAAGGACTTAAAGTCTGTAAATTATCTGGGACCTCCTTTAGGAACATTCCCATGTAGACTTTAGGAACTGACTCTTGCAGCAAGCATGGAAGCTTGAAAGACTCTACGTCCAAAAGCATCCAGGGTTCTGCGTTCACATCCTGGAGGATTAGAGGCATGTCTTTTTGCACTTCTAATCCTTCTCATAGCTGACTCTACCATAATAGAGTGGTGAGGAAGTTGAGTTTTATGGAACCCAGGGCAAGGAGGGACACGATACATAGTATCTAACCTACGAGAATGAGGAGAGGTGGTAAGAGGTGTTTCCCACATTCTCAACATGAGATCATATAGAATCTCATGAATGGGTAAGGTAGCTGCCTCCTTAGGAGTTTTGGGATATTGTACAATTTCCAACTCCTTGGCCCTGTTTCAGGGGCCGCAGTGATGGACAGGCCCCGAGCCACATCCCTGATAAAGTTTTGGAAAGACATGTCCTCTGGAGGAGACATCCTGCCTTTAGGGGAGGACGACTCCTCTGGAAGAAGTATCTCTGCATCGACAGAACTTTCAGAATCCTCAGATTCTGCTGAGGACTCAAAGTATTGTCTGTCCGGATGCTCCTGCAGAACCCGATACCCGTACCGACCAAGGTCGATACTGGGAATAACCGGTACCGGAGAGCATCATAGGACAGAGTACCAGCATAGCAGACACCAATGCCGATGCTATCGGTACCAGTGCCGATACCGATTCCGGTGCTAGTGCAGTTACCGGCAGAGTTGTCTGTCACGGTACCAAGGGTGTCGATGCCGCAAGGAAAGCACAGTTACTTACCTGTAACAGGTGATCTCTGGGAACAGCAGGAATTAGTCCTCACATATGGGTACGTCGGAACCGACTGAGCCTGCGCAGGAAAGCTCCCCAGCTTCCCTGAAAGGAAGCTTTTGGGGCCTCCCACTGCACATGCGCGCTGCCTTCCCGCCTTCCTGACCAGCTCTCCTCAGTTCGAGTTTATAGCTGAGACAATAGAGAGAGGAAAGGAAGATAGATAGAAGATACAACTCCTAGGGGAGGTGGGTGGGTTGTGAGGACTAATTCCTGCTGTTCCCAGAGATCACCTTTTACAGGTAAGTAACTGTGCTATCTCCAGGAACAAGCAGGAATAAGTCCTCACATATGGGGACTCCCTAGCTAAGATGCCTGGGAGATCCCGTTCCAAGGGTTCGCCATCTTCGTATGGATCTCAGGCATCCATCCTGGGAAGGTGGTCAGGAGTTGTTCAAGTATGGAACAGGTGTTTGAGGACAGCCTGACCAAACAAGGCATCCCGGCGGGAGTCCTTGTCCAAGCAGTAATGGGCTGTGAAGGTATGAACCGAGGCCCATGTGGCGGCTCGACAGATCTGATCTATGGAGACAGAGTGAAGATGAGCCATAGAAGTGGCCATGGCTCTCACATTGTGAGCTGTGACATTGCCTTACAGAGAAACGTTTTTACTCTGGTAAGCAAAGGAAATACACTGAGCAATCCAATTGGAAAGTGTACGTTTGGAGACTGGACGTCCCAAATGAGAAGGATCAAAAGCCACGAAAAGCTGGGAAGACTTTCGATGTGGCTGAGTCCTGTTGAGGTAAAAGGCAAGAGCTCTTTTGCAATCTAAAGTATGAAGGTTCCTCTCTGCACTGGATGCATGAGGAGCCGGAAAAAAGACAGGTAGATATACCTCTTGATTAAGATGAAAAGGCGAAACCACTTTGGGCATAAAGTGGGGGTTCGTCCTAAGGACCACCTTATCATGATGAAATCTAGTATAAGGTGGATTAGCCACTAAAGCCTGCAGTTCACTGATGCGGTGTGCTGAAGTGACTGCAATGAGGAAAACTACCTTCCATGAAAGAAATTTCAAGGAGGTGGAGTGTAAAGGCTCAAAAGGTGGCTTCATAAGCTGACCTAGAACTAGGTTCAAGTCCCATGCTACCGGAGGAGGTCGGATGGGAGGCTTAGTTAGAGTCAGGCCTCTCATGAATCTTGCAACAAGCGGATGAGAGGAGACAGGTTGTCCATTTATAGGTTTTAAGGATGCAGCAATAGCACTCAAATGGACTCTTACTGAATTCGTCTTAAGGCCTGCATTAGAAAGATGCAGGAGATAGTCTAGTAGAGAATTCAAAGGAAGTGCTAGAGGGTCAAGACCCTGTTGAGCACACCAAATGGAAAAGCGTTTCCATTTGAAAGCATAGGAACGCCTCGTGGAGGGTTTCCTAGAGGCATGCAGGATATCTTTCACTGGTTGAGAAAGATTGAAGTCATGAAGGCTTAGGCCTTCAGTAACCAAGCTCTGAGGTGTAGGGACTTGGGGTTTGGGTGCCACAAAGTCCCTTTCCTGAGAGAGAAGGTCTGGCGCAGCTCCCAGGTCCAGGGAGGGTCCCTGGGAGAGATGCAGAAGTAGAGGGAACCACACTTGGCGTGGCCAGCGTGGAGCTATGAGGATCATGGATCCGTGATCCCTCTGGAGTTTGAACAGAGTCTTGGGAATCAAAGGAATGGGTGGAAAGGCATATAGGAATTCCTGACCCCAATGCAGGAGGAAGGCGTCGTTGGCCTGAGCTTCCTGACACGGAGTCCTGGAACAGAACCGGGGAAGTTTGGCATTCCACGGACTTGCAAAGAGGTCTATGTCCGGGGTTCCCCATTCCTGAAAGATTTTGCCTATCTGGTCCATATGTAGGGAACATTCGTGTGGGAGCAGAACTCGACTGAGTCTGTCTGCCCGAGAGTTTTGAACCCCTGGAAGATATACTGCCAGAAGATGAATTTGATGCTCTCTGGCGAAGGCCCATAATCTGAGAGCTTCGTTGCAAAGCGACAGAGAGCCTGTCCCTCCTTGTTTGTTTACGTAGAACATGGCCACCTGATTGTCTGTTTGAACTAGGACGGTCAGGTTGACAAGGAGGGTATGGAAGACTTTGAGGGCAAAGAAGATTGCTCGCAGTTCCAGGAGGTTGATGTGAAGGGTGGTCTCCTGTGGAGACCAAGTAGCCTGAGTGGAGAGGGATTGTAGATGGGCTCCCCACCCTGTTTGGAAGGCATCTGTTGTGAGGGTTGCTTGGGGCAACAAAGGTTGGAAGGGGGCCCCCAACAACAGATTCTTGGTGGACATCCACCATTGGAGGGACCAAAACAGACGCTTTGAGGTGAGTATTTGGTCGGAGAGCGCTCCTGATGCTTGAGACCACTGGGTGGCCAAGGTCCATTGAGCTGCTCTCATGTGAAGACGAGCGTAGGGCACCACGTGTACTGTGGAGGCCATGTGGCCCAGAAGTCGCAGCATTTCTCTGGCTGTCAAGTGACTGCTGGACTGAGCTTGGGAGGCCAAGCACAGCAGACGTTGGCCCCGGACTTGAGGCAGGTAGGCCCTTGCAGTGGTGGTGTCCAACTGGGCCCCTATGAATTCTAGAGACTGAGTAGGGGTAAGTTGAGACTTGGGAAGGTTTACCACCAGTCCCAGATACTGCAGAAGGTGCCTTGTGCGGTCCAGGGAAATCTGGGCCTCTGACTGAGATGGAGCTCGGATGAGCCAGTCGTCCAGATATGGGACTACAAAAATTCCCAGCCCTCTTAGAAATGCGGCAACAACTGCCATGCATTTGGTGAATACTCTTGGAGCAGAGGCTAGACCGAAGGGAAGTACTCTGTACTGGAAATGTTTTCCCTGAAACAGAAATCTTAGATATTTTCTGTGGGATGGGTGGATGAGTATATGTGTGTACGCATTCTTGAGATCTAGAGAACAAAGCCAATCCTGACTCTGAAGGTATGGAAGGAGAATGCCTAGAGAAAGCATTTTGAATTTCTCCTTGTACAGAAATTTGTTCAATTCTCTCAGATCTAGGATAGGTCTGAATCCCCCTGTCTTCTTTGTTATGAGAAAATAAGGAGAGTAGAATCCTGTCCCTTGTTGAAGAAGAGGAACCTCTTCTATGGCCCCTTGGGCAAGGAGAGAAGAGACCTCCTGATCCAACAGGTCCAGGAGAAATGGGGGAGAATTGAAGTGCCTCACCATGGTATATGGAGGAAGGTTGGAAAAATGAAGTTTGTAGCCCTCTCTGATGATAGAGAGGGTCCATTGCTCTGATGTGATTTGCTCCCATCTGGGAGCAAAGTGAGCTAACCTTCCGGGAATGGTGAGGGGCTCTGGTTGTTCTAGAGCCAGAAATGTTAAGTTCTCTAGGGGCAAGTCAAAACCCCTGAGGGGGTTGAGCCTGCTGAGGAGTGGTAGACACTGCAGGCTTTGACTTTGCCTGTTTAGGTTGCTGACATTTAGTAGCAAAGCGAGGCTGAGAAGATTGTTGGCCAGTATTTGTGGAAAATCTGGCCTTCTTGTAGTAAGGCCTCTTGAAAGACTTTTTCTTGGCAGGAGCAGAGGTAGACTTAGAAAGTCTATCCAAGGTAGCATTTTCTGCATCCATTTGGGTGGCTTTAATTTGCCAGTCCTTACCAAATAAGTTCTCACCTGTACAGGGCAGATTCCATAAGCCATCCAGGACCCAGGGTTCTAGGTCAGAGGCCTGGAGCCAAGCAAGTCGTCGGGCTGCAATAGCAATGCCCGAAGCTCTACCGGCACCCTCAAAGGAATCAAAAGCTGCTCTGTTGGAGAACTTAGAAACATCTAGAAGCTGTTTCACCAGAAAAATGAACTCCTCTTTTCTATCCTCAGGGATAAAGGAGGCAAAAGGTCGTATCTTTAGGGCAAGTTCTCTAAGAAACATGCCCATATACAGACTAAGAATTAATCCTGGCTATAAGCATAGTAGCCTGGAAAATTTTCTTGCCAAAAGAGTCTAGGGTCTTACATTCTCGTCCTGGAGGGGTAGAAGAGTGCCTTTTGGTACTCTTAATCTTTTTCAGTGCAGACTTCACCACAATGGAATGGTGAGGCAACTGAGTCTTTTGAAAACCAGGAGGAGGGGGGACCCGGTACATGGTGTCCAGCCTACGAGAATAAGGAGACAACGTTAGAGGAGCCTCCCATAAGTCCATCAAGTGTTCTTGAAGGATTTCATGGATAGGCAGGGTGACTGCCTCTTTAGGAACCTTGGGGTATCCTAAAATATCCAATTTCTTTGATCTAGGTTCTTTTTCTGAGGATGTGGTAATAGAAAGTCCTTTAGCTAATTCAATAATGAATTCTTAAAAGGACAAATCCTCTGGTGGAGACATTCTCCTCTTTGGGGAAGAGGGGTCTTCATGAAGAACTAGAGACAGCTCATCAGAGTCCTCAGAGGAGTTGAAATCCTCTGAGGAATCAGAGTATTCTCTATTTGCTTTCAACGCACGATACGCATACCGATCGGCATCGACATCGGGCGTACCGGGTATGGGATCGGTATCGGGTAAAAACCAGTTTCCGGCATGCGGAACCGATCTGCGTTTGGAAGTCGATGGTCTCTGTTCCGGTATGGGAGACGATACCGGAACCGGACCCGGTGAGGGCGTCGCAGCATTGATAAAAGCCAGCATGGCCTGCTGCATGGTCTGAACAGTATTGCTCATAGACGCCACTGCTGCCTGGATGTCGGTACCGGTATGGGCCGGTACCCCAGAGCAGTCCAACAGGTGATCAGTCGAGGCCGTGCCATCGATGTCAACCTGTAACCCCATAGATGGTGCTTTGGAAGCCAGAGCTTCCCGCCGGGGTTGTTTGGCTGGGGCAGGATCCTCAGACTCAAAAGAGAGCCTCTCGATGCTTTGAAGGAGATTTGCTCTTTGAGGACCTGCCCACAGAGTGTTTGGTTACCTGAGATCCATCCGGAGAGGAAGACCTGGATGACTGTGATGCTGGATTATCAGAAGCAAACAGCACATGGAATTTGTTGGCCCGGTTCTGCAACCCACGTTTAGACATCTGGGAGCAGGATGGGCAGTCCGGAATGGAGTGGTCAGGTCCCAAACACTTAAGACACCATTCATGGGTGTCTGTGACTGAAATAACAGCACTACACTTGGTACACTTCTTAAAACCAGGGGCTGGTTTCTCCATGAGGAGAATGTGTAGGCCTGAGGCCTAACCGAAGTCACCAAGTTGTGCAGAAAAAAAGATTTATTTATTTTTTTTTTAAAAAGAAAAGAAAAGAGAGACCGGCAGTACCGGTTTCGGTATGGGGAAGGCAGGTACGCGGTCTAAAGAAACAAACTAAAACAATAATTTCTTCAGCGGTGACAGGAACACGACCTGCTGGCTCCGCGGAAAAAGAGAAACTGAGGAGAGCTGGTCAGGAAGGCGGGAAGGCAGCGCGCATGTGCAGTGGGAGGCCCCAAAAGCTTCCTTTCAGGGAAGCTGGGGAGCTTTCCCGCGCAGGCTCCGTCGGTTCCGACGTACCCATATGTGAGGACTTATTCCTGCTTGTTCCTGGAGATAGCCGCCAGACTGCGTTCCATGCTCAGAATTCTCTGGTCCATGGATGCCGCCAATGCCTGGAAGTCGGTACCGGTGGAAGCCACCGGTACCCCAGAGCATGGCACCAGGAGATCTGTCAAGGCCGAGCCATCTAGAACATCCTGGAACCCCGATAATGCTTTGGAAGCCGAAGCCTCCCGCCGGGGTAATTTTGCCAGTGCAGAATCATCGAGGGCAACGCCAGAGGCATCTCGATGCTTAGAAGGAAATCTACCCTTCGAGGACCAGCTGGATCTATGTTTAGTTACCTGAGACCCACGGCAGGAAGCAGCAGCCCTGGAAGACGTTGATGCCACCGAAGCTGCATCAGAGGGAAACAGGGTACTGAGCTTGGCAGCTCGGTTCTACCAACCTCTTTTAGACATGGCACAGGACACACAATCCGTGATGGACTGGTCAGGACCTAAACTTTTTAAACACCATTCATGGGTGTCGGTGACGGAAATGGTACCGCCACTCTTGGTGCACTTTTTAAAACCTGAGGCAGGTTTTTCCATGTTAAGGAAGTTTTTGGGCCTAAGGCCCAAAAAGGCGGGTACTCCTGAAAAAAATAGAAAAAGAATTTTTTTTTTTTTTTTTTTACAAATAGGAAAAGTAAGACCGGCGGTACCAGTAGAGCGTCGAAGAATGCAGACGCGACCACAAAAAGAAATAAAGAAATAAAAAATTCTTCTGCGGTGACAGGAACACGACCTGCTGGCTCCGCGGAAAAAGAAGAACTGGAGAGAGGCAGTTGGGAAAGGCGGGAAGGCAGTACGCAGGTGCTGTGGGATGCTCCCAAAAGCGTTCTAACTGGACGCTGGGGAGCGTTCCCACGCAGGCTCTGTCGGTACCGACGATACCCATATGTGATGACTACATTCCTGCTTGTTCCTGGAGATGCGTAGTTACCTGTAACAGATGTCCTCCAGGGACAGCAGGAATCAGTCCTCACTTATGGGTGATGTCAGCACAGACGAAGCCCGCGCAGAGCAATTCCCCAGCTTTCAAAGAAAGCCTTTGTGATTGCTGCCACGCCTGTGTGGTCCTCTTCTCGCCCAAGGGTGCCATCTTGCTCAGTCAGGTCCCTTAGATCAAGCCCTACCAAACAGATGGCAAGGGAAGGATTAAAAATCCAGCAACATCAGGTGAGGTGGGAGGGTAGTGAGGACTGATTCCTGCTGTCCCTGGAGAACACCTGTTACAGGGTGAGTAGCTACACTTTCTCCAGAAACACGAAGTCAATCCTCACTTATGGGACTCCCCAGCTACAGGCTATCGAACCTGTAACCAAAAAATGCCTCCACGAGGCCATGAGCAGAAGCCGATGTCCGGGGGAGCCCGAGTCTTCGCGTCCCCATGGCAAAATCCTCAGTCGCCGCTGAGAAGGGTCAGAGGGCAGGAGTTGCTTATACCCTAAACAGATTACGGAGTACAACCTGGCAAAAGGCACTGTCCCAGCAGGACTCCCTCTCCAGGCAGTAGTGCAAGGCAAAAGTGTTCGCCAAAGCCCAGGTCGCAGCCCAGCAGATGTCCGATAGCGGCAAGCAGTGAAATCACCAAAGCCACCTTGGCTCGGATGCTGTGCGCGGTGACCCGTCGATCCAGTGGGGCGCCTGCCTTCGCAAGAGCAAAGACTATGCAGTACGCCACCCAAATGGAGAGGGTGTGCTTTGTGACTGCCTGCCCCAAGCGATTAGGATCGTAGGTCACGAAAAGCCTGACAGATTTGCGATGAGGCTGGGTGTGCTGCAGATAGAAGGCATGGGCCCTCTTGCAATCGAGTGTATGCAAAACCGCCGATGCCTGGTCGGCATGGGGTCTTGGGAAGAAGGTCGGCAAGACTATCTCCTGACTGAAATGAAAATCCGAGACAACCTTCATCAGGAACTTGGGGTGAGTACGGAGGACCACCCTGTTCCTATACAACCTGGTGTAAGGGGCTTCAGCCATGAGAGCCTGGAGTTCACTTACTCAGCGGGCCAAAGTCAAAGTCACCAGGAAGACCACCTTCCAGGATAGGTGCCGAAGCGAACACATCGCCATCAGCTCAAAGGGTGAATGCGTATAGCTGCATAAGCACTACATTCAAATCCCATTCTGCTGAGGGAGGCTGGATGGGAGGTTTGGACAGCAAGAGGCCCCGCATGAAGTGGGAGACCAAGGGCTGCTCCAAGAGGGGATTGCTGTCTACAAGGAAGTGATGCGCTGAGATGGCGCTCAGGTGTACCCTGACAGGGTTCAATTTCAGCCCCTCCTTTGAGAGATGAAGGTGGTATTGGAGGACCCACCAAGTGGGACATGAGACAGGGTCGATCTGGAGCTCAGAGCACCAGACCGAGAAGCGTCGCCACTTGAAAGTGTAAGCTTGTCTCGTCGAGTCCTTCCTTGATGTGAAGAGGACCTCCTCAGGAAGGTCTAGCGTGGCTAGGGTGACCCATTCAGCTGCCAGGGTCGGGCGCAGCACCCCGCCCCTCCTCCTGCGTTATTAGGCCTGGGGCACAGGCCAGGGGGATCAGAGGCTCAGACGCGAGCCGAAGCAGGAGTGGTAACCACAGCTGCCGAGGCCACAAGGGAGCGATGAGTATCATCAACGTTTGTTACCATTGAGCCTTGTGGAGAATCCTCGTAATGAGGAGTGGGAGGCAACGCAGAGAAGCCCGGAGGGCCAGCTCAGAAGGAACACATCTCGTGGTCCCTGCTTGGATGCGGGACTGGGCTGCAAAAGCAGGGGAGCTGAATGTTCGCCAGGCTGGCGAACAGGTCTATAGTCTGGGTCCCCCACCAATGGAACAGCCAATTGGTCACCTCTGGGTCCAGCCGCCATTCGTGAGGGTGGAGGATTCTGCTGAGTTTGTCTGCAAAGATGTTCTCGTGGCCTGCTGCTCGTAGGGTTGTTCTTTGACAGAAGGCAAAGGAGCAGAGGAGGACCGCTTCCCGGCAGAGGTAGCGCGATCCTGTGCCCCCTCCATGTTTATGTACAACAATCGAGTACCGATGTTAGTCGGCACGAGTACCGACTTTCCTCGGAGGTGGTCCTCAAAGGCCCTCAGGGCCCATCAGACTGCCCGAAGTTCAAGCAAGTTGATCTGCTGTTGAGACTCTTCAGGTGATCATAACCCCTGCATGCACAGTACACCGCATAGGGCTCCCCATCCCAGTAGGGAAGCGTCAGTTGTTGGCACTAGTTCGTGCTGCGGAGATTGGAAGGGTAGTCCCTAAAGAAGGTTGCGGGGGTTTTGCTACCAGTCTAAGGACCTGCAAAGGTTGAGGGAGACCTGAAGGGGGTCCCTGAGGTGACGAGAGGCCAGCTCCACTGAGTGCTGAGGCACCACTGGGCCATCCGCATGTGCATATGGAACTAAATGGACGGTGGAGGCATTGTGCCCTAGGAGGCGCAGCATAGTCCATACCGTGACCCGAGCGTTGCCCTGGACCTGGGCCGTCAATGCTCGGAGGTGAGCTGCACGGTCTGTAGAAAGGCGATCGCCTGCTGAGTGTCGAGACGTGCGCCGATAAACTCCAAGGCATGTGCCGATTCGAGGTGGGACTTGCGATAGTTGACCAAAAATCCCAGGGGCTTGAGAAGGAGAATCGTGCGAGATGCCGCAAGACGGACTTCCCCAGCTGAGGGTCCGTGACGAACCAGTCATCGAGGTAAGGGAAGATCGGCATGCCCTGCCGTCAGAAAGGCACTTTGTGAAGACTCAAGGAGCAGACGCGAGTCCGAAGGGAAACACCCTGTATTGGTAATGCTCCCCTTGCACCCTGAAGCGCAGAAACTTCCTGTGCTGGAGTGAATTAGAAAGTGGGCATGAGTGTCCCTGAGACCCAAGGAGCATAGCCAGTCACCCTGCTGAAGGAAGGGCAGCAGGACGCCAAGAGATAGCAATTTGAACTTCTCTTGCACCAGAAACTTGTTTAGTTTCCAGAGGTCGAGGATGGGTGGTAGACACCCTGTCTTCTTTGGGGCGAGGAAGTACCAGGAATAGAAGCCCCGACCTTGGAGGTGCATCGGTACCCTCTCGACCGCTTGCTGGGTGAGGAGGTTGTCTAACTCCTGCTGTAGGAAGGTCTGGTGCGCAGGGAGTCTAGAAGGCTACGCTGGGGAGAAGGGACGAGAAACCTTGTCCAGCCAGAAACGGTAGCCATCCCTGATTACCTGGAGGACCCAAGTGTCTGACGTGATGGACGTCCACTGAGCGGCGAAGGAGGACAGGCATCCCTCCCACCAGCTGCAGCACTGCCAGGGGGCGAAAGGCTATGCTGCTGGCATAAAAACCCCTGGGCGGACTGAGGCGAAGCCAGGGTTTGGACCTTGGGCCCTTTTGGTTTGTGATGACCATGTGGCCCAGACCTTCCCTGTGTCGCAGTGGACGGCAAGGGAGTAGGTGGGTAGCCTCGGTAGGGTAGGCCCTTCCGCAGCAAGAAAGGCTTCTTAATCTGCTGTTTCTTCCGAGGAAGGGAGGAGGTCTTGCGTGAGAGGTGGCCTTATCCTCTATCGGCTTACTGAAGAGCTCTTTACCCAGGCAGGGTACGTCTAGGAGCTTTTCATGGACCCACTGCTCCAAGGCCAACGACTGGAGCCATATGAGGAATGAGTCTTCACATATGGGTATCGTAGGTACCAACGGAGCCTGCACGGGAACGCTCCCCAGAGTCCAAAAGGAAAGCTTTTGGGAGCATCCCACAGCGCCTGCGCGCTGCCTTCCTGCCTTTCCCAACCGTCTCTCTCTCCAGTTCGAGTTTTAAAGCTGAGACAAAGAGAGCGAGAGGGGAAAGGAAAGATAGAGATACAACTCCTAGGGGAGGTGGAAGGGTTGTGAAGACTAATTCCTGCTGTTCCTAGAGATCACCTGTTACAGGTAAGTAACTATGCTATCTCCAGGAACAAGCAGGAATGAGTCTTCACATATGGGGACTCCCCAGCTAGAGATGCCTGGGAGATGACCCAGATTGTGAGTCCCTGGAAGGGCTCCATCTTCACCTATGAATCTCAGGCATCCAGTCAGGAATGGAGGGCAGGAGTTGATTAGGTATGGAACAGGTGTTTGAGAACAGCCTGACCAAACAAGGCATCCCGGCGGGAATCCTTGTCCAAGCAGTAATGGGCTGTGAAGGTATGAACCGAGGCCCAGGTGGCTGCTCGACAGATTTGGTCGATGGACACAGAGTTTAGATGAGCCATAGAGGCTGCCATGGCCCTCACATTGTGAGCTGTGACATGGCCTTCCAGAGAAAGGTTCTTACTCTGGTAGGCGAAGGAAATACACTGAGCAATCCAATTGGACAGAGTTCTCTTAGAGACTGGAAGTCCTAAATGGGAAGGATCAAAAGCAACAAAAAGTTGAGAGGACTTTCTAAGTTGCTGTGTTCTTTGTAAATAGAAAGCAAGTGCTCTTTTGCAATCCAGGGTATGAAGACTCCTCTCTGCACTTGATGCATGAGGCCCTGGAAAGAAGACAGGTAAATATACCTCCTGGTTCAGATGAAAAGTTGAGACCACTTTAGGCATAAAGTGTGGATATGTAAACCTTCACTTAGTAAGCAAATATATGAAATTATATTTCTAAGCAAGGTTCTGAACAGAATTAACTCTTTCTCAGGTTTAGTCAGTCTAATAGTGTATGGTACCCTAGTCCGACCACTATCAAATCCAGATCATCCTGTATCCATGCTCTTCAACTAACAAGTTAGCCTCTGGTCCAACTAATCAACAACAAAAAAAATTCCAGCAATTCAACAAGGAAACCCTAATAAACTTGCTTAATGAACACATAACCCATGACAACTATGATGTCGAAGATCTAATCCAACAATGGAACTCTACAATAGAGGCCAGCTCTGAGCCAACATGGAAGTCATCAACCAGGGAGACAAAAGCTAGAACAGAGCCCTGGTACACATCACTATTGCGCAAAATGAAAAAGGATTTAAGAAAATTGGAAAGAAAATGGAGACAAACTAAGTCTGATCTGCACAAGTTGGAATACCTGGAGCTCCTAGCCAAATACAAAAATGAGATCAACCTTGCCAAGAAAGCTCACCACACCAAAGTACTCAACAAGGCTATTAACAGACCCAGAGAGCTGTTTGAGCTAATCAAATCACTCACAAAGCCCTTGCCGGAAGTCAACTGCAATGGAAATATAAAGGCCCAAGATCTGGCAAATCACTATGCTATCAAACTAAATCCACAAAGCCTGACTATCCAATCGCAGAATGTGATCGCTACATGCCCCAAGCAGCCGAACAGCATGAACTCAAGCTGTAAACAGAAAGAAGGATGGTCTACTTTCTAGATAATCGACGAAAGGATCATCATAAATACCATCTCTAACCTTAATACAACAACCTCGCTTCTAGATCCCTGTCCAGCAGAATGGATCAAATCTACTAAGCAGGAAATTGCCCATCTGATAACACACATAGTAAATCAATCTCTTCAGCAGGGTATCATTCCCGCCCAACTTAAAAGATCCCTAATAAGGTCTATTTTAAAGAATAAAGCGCTCAAAGACGACCCAACCTCATACAAGCCGATATCTAGCATATCTTTCCTTGCTAAGATTATCGAGAAGGTAACCCAACTGCAATTGCAGGACCACCTAGAAGAAAACAAAATCCTTGACCACCATCAATATGGTTTCAGACCACACCATGGAGTTGAAACCCTACTCATTGCACTCCTAGACAACCTCATCAAGGGTCTGGAAAACAAAAGTAAGATGTTCTTACTCATATTCATCGATATATCAGCAGCATTCGACACAGTACATCATCTAACACTCTTGCAAAGACTTGCGTCCATAGGTATAGCAGGAACACCGTTAAAATGGTTCGAATCATACCTCACAAATAGAATGCAACAGGTACGCTTCAATAACGAGCAGGCAAAGCCTTTCCCCCAAACCCAAGGAATACCTCAGGACTCAGCTATTTCCTCCCTGCTATTCAACGTTTACATCCAGCCAATCTGTACGATTTTCCAAAAGCATAACATTAGATACCACTTATACGCAGATGATATCATGTTGTACACTCAACTTGATATAGACAATCCTAATTTCAATCAAATAGAAGAATGCCTAGGCGAAATGCAAAATTGGCTCCAAGATAACATGTCGATAAACCACAAAAAAACTGATGTGATGTTCGTATCAAGTAAATAAGACTTCAAACCGCCTGCTTCAATCACCCTTAACACCACCACCTATCAACCTAAAAATGAGATCAAATATCTAGGAGTTCTCATTGATGCTAACCTAAAAATGGACAAACATCTCCGGTTAACCAACAGAGCAATATTTCACAAGCTGAGAGTCCTTCAACCCCTACGCAACATAATCGAACAAACAGACTTCAGAACAGTAGCTCAAGCGCTCATCATTCCTCACTTTGACTACTGTAATGCCATCTTGCAAGGGCTACCAAAAAAACCATAAACATCTTACAATTGGCGCAAAATGTATCAGCCAGGATCATCTTGAATAAGAAACTGAGGGATCACATTACACCTGTACTGATTGAGCTTCACTGGCTCCCAATCTCTGCACGTGCAGTATACAAAATACTGGTAACAACTTTCAAAATCATTCACAGGATATCCCCATCATTCCTCGATAACCTCATAACCACACAGCCCCCCAACAGATGCCGAAGGACTACTAACCTGAACACACTCTGCTCTCCCAGCAGTATAAGATGTCAAAGAGGGACCAAGCAACCGGGCATACACGTACACTGCACCCTTGCTTTGGAACAAACTACCTCATGAGATACGACTGATCAACAATATACAGGACTTCAGAAAAAAAGCTTAAAACCCACCTGTTCCAAACACATTACGGTATCACCTAGGCAGATTTAACACTCCCTCCTTACCCAAGTTGCCTAACCCCCCGAAGCACAAGAGGCAGAAAAATAGATCCGATGTCAATGTTAATAAGATTGCATATCTGCCAATGTATTATACAACTGTAATCTATGTTCTTGATAAACGTGTAATTTATCTGGTTGCTCAAACTGGGTGATAAAACTAACTTATCTGGTCAATCAAATGTATATTTATAATCTGATCAAACGTATATTTATTATTTCATTTGTTGCTCAAACCTGAGTGATCAAAATGTAATGTATATTTGTAATTTCTATGTGATTGTGGAGTACCCCTCCCTCAAATCATACTGTATTTTCAATCTGATTTTATACTTTACTCCCTTGTATTTTACACCATTGGTCCGCTGCTGATCGCTGGAAGTGGCTGCATACAAATGTATACCAAATAAATAAATAAGTCCCATGCCACTGGAGGTGGTCTAATGGGAGGTTTAGTTAAAAGAAGGCCTCTCATGAACCTTGCTATAAGAGGATGAGAGGAAATAGGTTGTCCATTAAGAGGCTTCAGGGATGCTGCAATAGCACTCAAATGGACTCTGAATTTGTTTTAAGGCCTGCATGGGATAAATGCAGCAAATAGTCTAGTAACGAATTCAAAGGTATTGCAGAAGGGTTCATACCATTTTCTGCACACCAAATGGAAAACCTTTTCCATTTAAAAGCATAAGAGCGTCTGGTGGAAGGCTTTCTGGAAGCATGAAGGATATCCTTCACTAGCTGAGAAAGATGTAAATCTTGAAGGTCTAGGCCTTCAGCAACCAGGCTTTGAGATGAAGAGACTGAGGATTTGGATGCCACAGGGTTCCCCCTCCTCTTGGGAGAGGAGATCTGGAGCAGACCCCAGGTCCAGGGAGGGAGCTTGAGAGAGATGCAGAAGTAGAGGGTACCACACTTGGCGTGGCCAATGTGGTGCTATGAGGATCATAGATCCCTTGTCTCTCAGAAGCTTGAACAGAGTCTTGGGGATGAGGGGAATAGGTGGAAAAGCATAGAGGAAGTCTTGCCCCCAGTGAAGGAGGAAGGCATCCCTGGCCTGAACTCCCCGACACGGAATCCTGGAACAAAACCGGGGAAGTTTGGCATTCCATGGACTTGCAAATAGGTCTATGTCTGGGGTATCCCAAATCCGGAAAATCCTGGCTATCTGGTCCCCATGGAGGGACCATTCGTGTGGAAGCAGAACTCGACTGAGTCTGTCTGCCCAAGACTTTTGAACCCCTGGAAGATACACTGCCATGAGATGGATTTGATGCTCTCTGGCGAAGGCCCACAATCTCAGAGCTTCGTTGCAAAGCGACAGAGAGCCCGTCCCCCCCTGCTTGTTCACATAGAACATGGCTACCTGATTGTCCGTATGGATGAGGACTGTCCTGTAGCTGAGCAGGGTGCGAAATACTCTGAGCCAAGAAGATTGCTCTGAGCTCTAAGAGGTTGATATGGAGAGATGTCTCCTGTGGAGACCAGATGCCCTGAGTGGAGAGATCTTGAAGGTGAGCTCCCCAACCCTTTGGAGAGGCATCTGTTTGAAGGGTTACTTGGGGTAGCACCTGTTGAAAGGGGGACCCCAACAACAGATTTTGAGTGGATTTCCACCAGTGGAGGGACCAAAAGAGGCGACTGGAGGTTGCTATTTTGTCTGACAGGCAACCTGATGCCTGGGTCCATTGGGTGGATAGAGTCCACTGAGCTGCCCTCATGTGAAGGCGAGCATAAGGAACCACATGCACTGTGGATGCCTTGTGGCCTAAGAGTTGTAGCATCTCTCGAGCAGTTAAATGGGATTTTAACTGAATCTGGGAGGCTAACTGCACCAAGCGTAGGCAAGGGGCCTGGGGAAGATAGGCTCTTGCAGTTGCAGTATCCAGTAAGGCCCCTATGAACTCTAGAGACCGAGTAGGGGTGAGATGGGATTTGGGAATATTGATCACCAGTCCCAGATACTGAAGAAGATGCTTTGTGCAGGCCAGGGAGGTCTGGGCCTCTGACTGGGATGGAGCTCGGATGAGCCAGTCGTCCAGATATGAGAATACGAATATCCCCAGAGTGCGTAAAAATGCAGCTACCACTGCCATGCATTTTGTGAACACTCTTGGAGCAGAGGCCAGACCGAAAGGAAGCACTCTGTATTGGTAGTGCTTTCCTTGGTAAAGGAACCGAAGGAACCTTCTGTGTGTTGGATGGATGAGGACATGGGTGTATGCATCCTCGAGGTCTAGAGAACAAAGCCAGTCCTGACTCTGGAGGTATGGAAGGAAAGTACCCAGAGAAATCATCTTGAATTTCTCCTTGCATAGAAACTTGTTCAACTCTGAGATCTAGGATGGGTCTGTAACCTCCTGTTTTCTTTGGGATGAGAAAATAGGGGGAGTAGAACCCTGAACCCTATTGAAGAAGGGGTACTTCTTCTATTGCCCCTTGGGCAAGAAGGGTAGCAATCTCTTGACCTAGAAGGTCGAGAAGAGAAGTTGGAGAGCTGAACTGTTTCACCATGGTGTAAGGAGGAAGGTTCAAGAAATGAAGTTTGTATCCCTCCCTTATAATGGAGAGGGTCCAGTGCTCTGCTGTGATTTGTTCCCATCTGGGAGCAAAGTGAGCTAACCTTCCTGGGATGGTGAGAGGCTCTGGATGTTCTAGAGCCAGAAAAGCTAAGTTCTCTAGTGGAAAGTCAAAGGCCCTGAGGAGGCTGAGGCTGTTGGGCCATAGCAGTCCTCGCAGCCTGAGGATTGGCCTGTTTTGGTTGTTGCTACCTCTTTGTAGCAAAACGACCCCGAGAAGAGGCCTGACCATAACCAGAAGAAAATTTCCCTTTTTTTGGGAAAGATCCTTTCTTGAATAACCTCTTTTTGAAAGGAGTAGTAGTAGACTTTGAGAGTCTATCTAAAGCAGAATTTTCAGCATCCATCTGGGTGGCTTTTGCTTGCCAATCTTTGCCAAACAGGTTTTCCCCTGTACAGGGAAGGTTGCCCAGACCATCCTGTACCCAGGATTCCAAATCAGAGGCTTGTAACCAAGCTACTCTGCGTGCGCCTATGGCAATAGCCGAAGCTCTACTGGCACCCTCAAAGGCTGCACGGTTGGAAAACTTGGATACATCCTGAGCATGTTTAAGCCAGGTAATACATTCTCTCTTATCTTCTGACATAAAAGGAGATAAGATGTGTAGATGATCTGTAACCTCTTTTAGAAACATCCCCATATAGAGACTATAGGAGTTGATTCTGGCTACAAGCATACTGGCCTGGAAGATTTTCCTGCCAAAAGCATCTAAGGTTCTGCATTCTCTTCCTGGAGGAGCGTCTTTTTGTACTCTTGATTTTTTTCATAGCAGATTCTACCACAATAGAGTGGTGAGGAAGCTGAGTCTTATGAAATCCAGGACAAGGAGGAACACGATACATGGTGTCCAACCTGCGAGAAAAAGGAGAGGTGGTAAGAGGAGTTTCCCATATACCTAACATTTATTTATTCATTTATTTATATTCTCTTATATACCGCGCTATTCTGCATCAGTGCGGTTTACATTGAACAAACTGAAATTACATTGAACAGGGCATTATAACTTGGAAATAACTATTTTATAGGGAACATGGGCTATGGAGGGTTAAGTGGCTTCCCCAAGACCACAAGGAGCACCTGTGGGACTTGAAACCCCAGTCCTTCCGGCCCAAGGTCGCTGTCCTCTAGTGGGATTTGAACCCCCGACCTTCCTGCCTGAAGTACCTTGCCCCAACCACTAGGCCACTCCTCCACTCCAACATGTGGTCAAAGAATCTCATGTATTGGTAAAATGGCTGCCTCTTTAGGAGCCTTAGGATATTGAAGAATATCCAATTTTTTGGCTCTGGGCTCAGTTTCAGAGGCTACTGCAATGGACAGGCTTCTGGCCACCTCCCTGATGAAGTCCTGGAAAGACAAGTCTTCAGGAGGAGACATTCTCCTTTTTGGAGAAGAGGGTTCCTGAGGACGGATCTCCGATGCTTCGATGGAAACCTCTGATGCATCAGATTCTTCAGAGGAATCAAGTATCGACTGTCTGGATGCTCTCGCAGAGCCCGATACGAGTACCGAGGGGTATCGACATCGGCAGTCATTGGTACCGAATCGGTACTAACAGGCATCACTGGATACCGTATCGCTGCTTTCGATGCTGATGCAAGCAGTACTGGTATCGGAACCGGAGCTGGATCCAGAACCGGAATCGACAACGGAGGTTGCTGTTGTACCGAGGGCATCGCAGCTTGTATGAAGGCCGTAATAGCCCACTGCATAGTCAGAATATTCTGATCCATCGACACCAATGTCTGAATGTCGGTACCGGGAACCGCCGGTAGCCCAGAACATTGTAATAGGTGATCATTCGAGGCCGTGCCATCGATGTCAACCTGTGACCCCACATATAATGCTTTGGAAGCCGGAGCCTCCCGCCAGGGTAATTTTGCCGGTGTGGATTCCTCAATAATAAGTTCGGGTACATCTCGATACTTAGAGGGAGATGAGCCCTTTGAGGATCGACCGGACTTAAGTTTTGTTACCTGAGATCCATGGGATGAAGAAGCAGCTCTGGAAGACGTCGATGCCACAGAAGCCCGATTCTGGCCGCCCGATTCTGTAACCCTCTTTTAGAAATCATGGAGCAGGACTCACAATCCGCGATGGAATGATCAGGACCTAAACATTTTAGAAACCAGTCATGGGTGTCTGTGACAGAAATAGTGCCACTGCACTTTATAAACCCGGAGGCGGTCTTTTCCATGAGGAAAAAGATTGTAGGCCTAGGGCCACAGGAGAAAATGCACTGAAGCAGAAAGAAAATTTTTTTTTTTTTTTTAAAGAAAGAAGAGACACCGGTGGTACCGGTCCTCGAGAAGGCAGACACGCGACTAAAGAAAATAAGAAATAAGAAAATAAGAAATTCTTCAGCGGTGACAGGAAACACGACCTGCTGGCTCCGCGGAAAAGAAGAACTGGAGAGAGACAGTTGGGAAAGGCGGGAAGGCAGCGCGCAGGCGCTGTGGGATGCTCCCAAAAGCTTTCCTTTTGGACGCTGGGAAGCGTTCCCGCGCAGGCTCCGTCGGTACCGACGATACCCATATGTGAAGACTCATTCCTCATATGTGAAGACTCATTCCTGCTTATTCCTGGAGATTGCTACTTTCAAAGACTGATGAACACAGGAAAAGGGGGAGAGGGGGGTAGAAAGTAATAGGAATCAGGTTCCATATCATAACTTATAAAGAGTAGTTACTCACCTGTAACAGGTGTTCTCCAGGAGCAGCAGGAATCAGTCCTCACTTATGGGTGACGTCGGCGTCGGAGCCCTCGCGGAGCAATTTTCCCCAGCTTTCGAAGAAAGCTTTTGGGAATTGCAGCGCGCATGCGCGGTCCCCTTCCCGCCCAAGGGTGCCATCTTGCTCAGTCTGATGACATAGCGGAGAGACAGCAAAAAAGTTTTAAAAAAACCATATAATAACAATGACTGCAACTCCAAGGGGAGGAGGGAGGGTAGTGAGGACTGATTCCTGCTGCTCCTGGAGAATACCTGTTACAGGTGAGTAACTACTCTTTCTCCAGGAACAAGCAGGAAGTCAGTCCTCACTTCTGTGACTCCCAAGCTTAAGGCTACCGGAGACCTCAAGCCTAAAAAGAGCTCCCCCAAGCTCAACAGTACAGAAGGAAGGAATCTTCTCTGAATACGAATCCGGCCGGTAGCCCAACACAAGGGCCGGAGGGAAGGAGTTGCCTAAACCTCAAAGAGATTGTGCAGGACTGCCTGTCCGAAAGCACTGTCCCTGCGGGACTCCCTCTCCAGGCAGTAATGAGCCGCAAAAGTCTGGTTTGAAGACAAAGTAGCGGCCCGGTAGATGTCTGCCAACGGAACAGAGCGGAGGTGAGCCACTGACGCAGCCTTCGCCCTGACACGGTGAGCCGTGACTCGACTCTCTAATGAGAGGCCGGCTGCCCCATAAGTCCAGGCGATACAGTCGGCTACCCAGATGGACAGAGTACGCTTAGAGACAGGTACCCCCAACCGATTGGGGTCAAAAGATACGAAAAGCTAGACGGCTTTTCTATGCTCTCGCGTACGGTCAAGGTAGAAGAATAAGGCTCTTCTACAGTCCAGGGTATGCAGAACAGTTTCAGCTCGGCTGGTATGCGGCCTGGGAAAGAAGGTCGGAAGAACCACCTCTTTGTTGATGTGAAAATGGGAGACCACCTTTGGAAGAAACTTAGGGTGAGTCTGTAGGACTACCCTATTCTTGTAGAACCTAGTGTATGGGGGATCCGACACTAGCGCCTGTAGTTCACTTACGTGCCTAGCAGAGGTAAGGGCTACCAAGAAGAGAGTTTTCCAGGAGAGGAAACGAAGAGGGCAGGTAGCCATGAGTTCAAAAGGCGGACAGGTAAGCCTTTGCAGAACCACATTGAGGTCCCAGACAGGAGCTGGAGGGCGCAACGGAGGCTTAAGCAGAAGGCGGCCTCTGAGAAAACGCGCCACCAAGGGGTGCGAGGAAAAGGGCTGGCCGTCCACTGGCGAATGATGTGCAGAGAGGGCACTGAGGTGGACTCTGACAGAGTTGGATTTGAGGCCTAGATCGGAGAGGTGATGCAAGTATTGCAGTACCACCGATACTAAACAGGCGAAGGGGTCCTCAGAGCGCTGAGAACACCAGACCGAGAAGCGACACCATTTAAGGGCATAAGATTTCCGGGTGGAAGGTCGCCGAGACGCTAGGACGACGGCTTCCACTTCCGGAGGTAGCAGAAGCGGAGCTAGGGCTACCCTTTCAGCAGCCAGGCCATCAGGTGCACGGCCCGGAGGTTGGGGTGCAGAAGAGTACCCTGATCCTGGGCCAGATCAGGCTGAAACCCCAGAGGAAGAGGGGGTGTCCACCGCTAGCTGTAGAAGTAGAGGGAACCACGGTTGACTCGGCCACTGGGGCGCTACCAAGATCACGGAGGCCCTGTCCTGGACAACTTTGAACAATGTCCGGGACACAAGTGGCGTGGGAGGGAAGGCATACAGTAGGCCCGTGGACCACGATATGAGGAAAGCATCCGGCGCCACTCAGAGAATGTGGGTGCTGGGAGCAGAACCCGGGAAGCTGCCGGTTCAGGGGACTGGCAAAGAGATCCACAGTGGGGGAGCCCCACCGGCAGAAGATCTGCTGGACCACTGCGGGGTTCAGCCTCCATTTGTGCGGCTGCAGAATCCGGCTCAGTTTGTCCACCAGGCAATTGTCCTGCCCGGGCAGGTAAACAGCCTTGAAGAGGATGTCGTGATCGACTGCCCAAGAGTACAGTCTCCGAGCCTCTCGACATAGGAGGGAGCCCATGCCCTCCTGTTTGTTCACGTAGAACATGGCAACCTGATTGTCCGTCTGCACCAGCACAGACTGACAAGACGTGAGGTGAGAGAAGGCCCGCAGAGCTAGGCGGATCGCCCGCAGCTCCAGGAGGTTTCTCTGCTGGGCGGCTTCCCAAGGTGTCCAAAGGCCTTGAGTGCACGTCCCTTGACAATGCGCTCCCCATCCCAGGAGAGAGGCATCTGTCGTGAGCACCTGGGACGGTGGAGGAGACTGAAAGGTCATGCCGAGTACCAGATTGGGCAGGTGAAGCCACCATTGCAGAGAAGAGACCAGGCGGTCGGAAATCTGTATTAAGTCAGTCATCCTCCCTGTGGCCTGATGCCATTGAGTGCAAAAGCACCACTGAGCAGGTCTCTCATGTAAACGGGCATTCGGAGTGACATGGACCGGAGGCCATATGCCCGAGCAGCTGCAGGAACTGTCTGGCAGAGACCGGTGACGTGCTGTGGAACCTGCCCGCCAGGGCTATGAGCCTGTTGGCCCGTTCCCGAGGTAAGAAGGCACGAGCCTGCAGAGTGTCCAGCCGTGCTCCTATGAACTTGAGAACCTGAGAGGGGAGCAAAGTGGACTTTTCGAAGTTTATGACGAAGCCTAAGTGCTGAAGCAGAGCCACTGTGCGTTGAGTGGCCTGAGTGACCTCTGGGGCAGACGGTGCCCGGATGAGCCAGTCGTCCAGGTAAGGGAAGACGAAGAGGCCTTGAAGCCTCAGGAAGGCGGCCACCACTGCCAGGCATTTCGTGAACACCCTGGGAGCGGAGGACAGGCCAAAGGGCAGTACTCGGTACTGATAACACAGGTACACTACCAAAAAACTGCCTCCAGTTTTGCAACTGATTCCTATAGATCTGGGGTCACCAACCTCCAGAGGGCCGCGGGCCGCACAGCCGACTACCGGGAGCCTCGCGGGCCGCACCCCCCTTCTCCCCGCCCCTGCGAAAAAAAACAACAAACGCAAAATTATGAAAACAATGGCTGATCACCTTTATTGAATTTAATGAGATGGCTGATGATTCATGCTAGCAAACGCTTAAAGTCCGGCTTCACAGATGACACTGACAGGAGAAGGGACGCTTGCAGGTGGTCGTCGGTGAGCTGCGAGCGCGTGGATACAATGGTGGGAATCCTTGGCGGGCCGCACATAATGTTAACCGGGGTAGAGCCTCGCGGGCCGCACAAAGGGACCTCGTGGGCCGCATGCGGCCCGCGGGCCGCAGGTTGGTGACCCCTGCTATAGATTTTGGGGTGCTGAATCCAGGAAAAATAGCCAAAATGTTCCATCACATCACGTTTTCTTGCAAAATTAGATTTCTTACCCATATAAGGAATGTTCACATAATTTCTTTTTAGCCGACTGCAGTTTATTTTCTTGGCCCAAAATAGAGGTTGTAATGGTTAACTAACTAGAAACACTCCCTCATGATATTTTAGAGTGTTTTGTATTCATTTTATACATTAACAGGACAATTGGGAGGCGGGGGGCTAAATCCAGTACTCGCGCTGGCGCATGTTCTTTCCTGTTCGCCTCGCCTCGTTCGCTCGCTCAAACACGGTGGTTGCGACATGAACGTTCCTGTCAAATTTCAGTTTCTTGCAAGTTCATTATTACCTTTTGTTTGCTCAGTCGTAATCCAGCTTTATTCCGAAGTGGTTCACTACAGTTGTAGTTTGCAGTGCTGTGTATTTGTGATGGCTCACAGAGCCAGGAGGTTGCGTCAACTCTCCGGACAGTTTTTGTTTTATTTGTGGGGAATATACCGTGAAAAAGCGGCAGAGGAACATTTCTGCATTTATTAAAAAAGTATATTTCGCCTATTTCGGTTTGAAGTTAGGCGATCAAGACAAACCGTGGGCTCCTCACAAAGTGTGCAAGACATGTGAGGAAGATCTACGCTTATGGATGAAAGGTAAAAAACAAGCATTTCGTTTCGGAATACCTATGATGTGGCGTGAACAAAGAGACCACAGCAGTGACTGCTATTTTTGCTCTTGCATTGTGAAGGGATACAACTTAAAAATAAGAACGTAATAAGTTACCCCAACCTTCCCTCAGCAATTAGGCCTATGCCTCATAGCAACGAAGTACCTGTGCCTGAACCACCAAAATCTTTGGATCATATTTGTGTGGACGGTTCTGATCATGATGAGACTCATCAGATGGCTTTTCCCGATGAGTCCAGTACTTCCGAGTTTGAAACTGAACCAGATCCGAAACCTGAACTTCTCTCAAGCTGAATTGAATGATTTAGTCCGGGATTTAGGACTCCCAAAAGATGCTGCCCAACTGCTAGGTTCTCGGCTTAAACAGAAAACTCTATTGTCACCAGAAACAACTTTTTATTGGTACCGCAACCGCGAGACACAATTTTTGAAGTATTTCAGCAAAGAGGAAGATTTGGTATTTTGCAACGATATATACGGAGTGATGGAAAAGTTTAAACTCAAGTATGATCCTGCTGAATGGCGGCTGTTCATTGATTCGTCAAAAGACAGCATAAAAGGTGTTCTTCATAATGGCAACACATTCGCTTCAGTTCCTATTGCTCACTCTGTTATTCTCCAAGAAAAATACGAGAATTTGGCCCCGATTCTTCAGAAGATTCGTTATGATGAGCATAAGTGGATGATTTGTGGAGACTTTAAAATTCTATCCATGCTATTAGGGCAGCAATCCGGTTTCACCAAATATCCCTGCTTCCTTTGCTTGTGGGATAGCCGGGCCCGCGACCTACACTGGGGGAAAAAAGACTGGCCAATTCGGGAGTATTTGAGACCCGGTGAGAAAAATGTTCTTCATGAGAGCTTGGTACCTCGTGATAAAATTCTATTACCACCTCTCCACATTAAGTTGGGTCTCATTAAGCAATTCATCAAGTCCCTTCCAAAAGATGGTGAGTGCTTTCGGTACCTTTGCTCAAAGTTCCCCCGACTTTCTGAAGCAAAGCTAAAGGAAGGAGTGTTTGTTGGCCCTGATATAAGGAAACTCATTTCAGATGGAGCATTCACTGAAACGATGTCTGAGAAGGAAAAAGAAGCCTGGGATTCCTTCAAGGATGTTGTTCTCAAATTCTTGGGGAACAGGCGGGATGAGAACTATAAGGATATTGTTGCCAGGATGCTCAATGCCTTCAAAGAACAAGGTTGTAACATGAGCCTGAAAGTCCATTTCTTGCACTCCCATTTGAACTACTTTCCCGAAAACTTGGGGGCGTACAGTGAAGAACAAGGTGAAAGGTTTCACCAGGACATCAAGGACGCAGAGAGAAGGTACCAAGGAAGATGGACCACCACTATGATGGCTGATTTCTGCTGGTTGCTGCTGCGGGAAACCCCAGATGAAAAATACGCCAAGCAGCGCACCAAGAGAAGCATTCGGGGGAAGAAGAAACGGGCCCACCAGGAGATTGATTGACCCAAGAATGACTTTAAAATCTAAACTGTGTTGACAAATATCGTGTTTTTACTAAACTTTGAAATAAAAATTTGCTTGTTATTACCACAGTGTCGGATCTCATTTATTAGAATTTTATTTTCACACCATCGGGTGTTTGTCTTCATGTATTGCAATGGTGCGGTTTGCGTTTTCTATTCTTACATACATACCTGTACAACATTTTTTGCACATTTCTTTGCTTTGCGTCGTGTCTAACCTCGCTCTTATATGCTCAATGTTTGTGCACATGTATGTGGCTGTTTTAAGTGCAGACAATTTTGCTACCATCACAGTGTGTTTTGTTGACATTACTCTATTCTTATGTGCTGCCTTGTTACAATTTTCTTTATTCTTATTTGAATAACTACTAAACAATTAGTATAAAGAATTCATCCAAGAAACTTTTATCTCGATCGCACTCAATCTGAAACGTTCACCTCAAACTGCTAACCCAATGTAGCAAAAAACCTGTACGTGATGGAGCAAATTGGTTACCAGATTTGGATTCAGCGCACCAAAAAACGTAAAAATCAATCGAAGCATTAGAGGCAGTTTAAAAAAATTTTTTTTTAGTGTACATGTGTAATGATTCCCTGCCACCACAAATCGTAGGTATTGCCGGTGGTCTGGGTGAATAAGGATGTGAGTAAAGCATCCTTTAGATCCAAGGAGCATAGCCAATCTCCCTGCTGGAGGTAGGTCAGTAGGATTCCAAGGGTAAGCATCTTGAACTTTTCCCGCTGCAGGAACTTGTTGAGGTTGCGTAAGTCCAGAATGGGTCTGAGGCCTCCTGTTCTCTTTGGAATCAGGAAGTACCTCGAGTAAAACCCGTGACCCCACACAGCCTGTTCTTGAAGCAGACTTTGCAGCTCCTGAAGGAGTAAGTCCCTGTGCAGAGGCGGTCTTGGAGGCTCCCCTGGAAAGTAGGGGGGAGGCACCTGGTGAAAATGTAGAAGGTAGCCCTTTTGAACCACCTGCAGCACCCAGGAATCGGATGTTATGGCAGACCACCTGTGGGCAAAGTGGGTCAGCCGGCCCCCCGTGCTGAGCGAAGGCCGCTGAGGGGGAGAGGCTATGCTGGCATAGTCAAAAAGCCCCACCCTGCTGAGCAGGGGCCTGCGTAGTGGGCTTGGGGGCCTTCTGCCTACGGGATCCGTTACCGTCCCTTAGGCTGCTGTCCCTGATGGGGGGCTGCAGAGGCCTGATATTGTGGGTGGTGGTGTTTTTAAGCAAACACCTTCCTCGGGTAAAAAGGCTTTTTCCCTGAGCCCTTCCTCTTCTGTGAAGGGGCAGAGGTCTTTCTGGATAGGCGAGTCCTGGTGAGAGTCTCGGAATCTAGTTCCGCTGCCTTTTCAGCCATGAGCTTGCCTAAGAGGTTTTCACCTCTGCAAGGGACATCGAACAACTTGTCCTGCACCCATGGATCGAGGTCGGATGACTGAAGCCAAGCCTGACGGCGAGCCCCGATGCCGGCTCCGGCTACTCGAGCCGATGCTTCGAAGCCATCGTAGGCTGCTCGAGAAATGAACTTCGAGCACTCTCGAATCCCCGTGTTCAAGGCCTGGAACCGCTGCAATGGTTCCTCGGAGAGACCAGCAGAGAACCCAGTAATTTCTTTTGCCAGGTCTCGAAGATGCATGCCCATATATAGCTGGTATGTCTGGACTCGACAAGCAAGCATAGAGCCCTGGAAGCACTTTCTACCGAGGGCATCCAGGTTCCGGGCCTCCTTACCCGGAGGCAACGAGGAGTGCATCTTTTGACTCTTAAGTCGATGCATGGCCGATTCCACCACCATGGAATGGTGCGGTAGTTGTGCCTTCTGGAACCCGGGGCTCTTGCGGACTCGATACATGGAATCGACCCGTTTTCTCAACACCGGCATCGAGGCCGGGCTCTCCCACATGCGGAAGAGTAGCCGCTCCAGCATCGGAGGAACCGGTACAGTAAAGGCCTCCTTCGGGGGAGAGTCGTATTGGAGGGGCCTCGAGCTCTTTGGCTCGAGGCTCCTCCTCCAGATCCGCGGGGAAGGCCAAAGCCTTGGCCATATCCCTCACAAAATCGGAGAAACGGGTATCCTCCGGGGGGGACCGCCTCCGAGGCTCTGACTCGGGCGAGTCGGAGGGGACGCACCAAGTCTGAAAAGAACCGGGTGACTCGTCCTCCTCCGTGTCCCAGCCCGACTCCCCAGTGGAGGAATCGAGTGGCTCCGTGCGAGCGAGAGCCGAGGATCTCCGCCCCGACGCCGGGGCCGGCGTCGAGGACCTCGGTCCCAAACGGGAGGCCGAGGGAGACCTTGGCCGAGGATCGACTCGAGCTCGTATGGACTCGAGGATCGACTCGGCCTCCGTGGTCGACTTGGACGTCGACGTCCCGGTGGTCGGGGCAGATGCACTGGCGAGGCCGGTGATCAATGCCCACTGCTGGTCCATGAAGGCAGTGATACTGCGCTCCAAGGCCATCAATCTGAGACCAAACTCAGAAGACCCAGCAGCCCCCGACTCGGGCCCCGGCGGCGTCGGGCCCGACGTCGGCTCTGGAGGAGAGTCCAGGAGGACTACAGTACTCACGTGTCCAGGCGACTCCACTTCGAGACGAGGAAGCTTCGAAGGCCTCTCCTCCGAGGACCCGGGGCGGCCGACGGGGCTATACGACCTGGCCCTCGAGGGAACAGGAGCGTCCTCCGACGACACCCTCACGGGTTTCTTCTTCCGACGGTGTTCCTAGCCGGGGGACCCCTGTTCATAGGAGCTCCGACGATGCTCGAAGCCGGAGCCGGAGCCACGAGACGTCGAGGCCTCTGACGAGGGCAGAGAAGATTCGTTCCTTTTGTGACTGCCGACTCAACGCCTTCGAGGACGTTTTGTTGAACGGACCACAACTCATCGAGTCATGGTCGGGTCCGAGGCAATGGAGGCAGCAGTCATGCATGTCGGTAAGAGACATAAGTTTGATACAACGATCACACTTTTTAAACCCGCTGGCAGCCATCGGGGGAAAAAGGGCCCCTGCAAGGTCGAAAGACTGTGCTGCCAGGGAAGAAGGAAAAAGTGGCAGGAACGCCAGTTAGGAATGACAAAAACAGAAAAATATGTGAACCGACTCGATAAGGATATCGAGGCCGGGCGGGAAAGAGGACACACGACGAACCGAGAAAAAACAAGAGAAAACCAACCTTTTCAGCGGCGAAGACAAACTACGTCTGTAGGGCTCCGCGGAAAAAAGAAGACTGAGCAAGATGGCACCCTTGGGCGGGAAGGGGACCACGCATGCGCGCTGCAATTCCCAAAAGCTTTCTTCGAAAGCTGGGGAAAATTGCTCCGCGAGGGCTCCGTCGACGCCACCCATAAGATGACTTCCTGCTTGGTCCTGGAGAAATATCAGTGTTACCAATCCAGTGTGCCAAGCAATGATTTGTCTGCCTTTGGGTAAATTTAAGTATAAGTAGTATTACTATACTTCAACAAAAAATACTCTTTCAAAATTTACATTTAATTAATGATTTATGGTGTGAATATTTTAAATAGTTTAACAGCTTTTTATACTGCTTTATCATCAAAATCATATGAACAGAGAATGGCAAAATTCTTGGTCAATAAAGCGTAGTTACTCACCTGTAACAGGTGATCTCTGGGAACAGCAGGAATAAGTCTTCACATATGGGTATGTCGGTACCGACGGAGCCTGCACGGGAACGCTCCCCAGCTTCCCAAAAAGGAAAGCTTTTGGGAGCATCCCACTGCGCCTGCGTGCTGCCTTCCCGCCTTTGCTGACCAGCTCTCCTCAGTTCGAGTTTAAAGCTGAGACAATAGAGAGAGAAAGGAAAGGAAAGACAGAAAAGAGGTACAACTCCTAGGGGAAGGGGAGGGTTGTGAAGACTTATTCCTGCTGTTCCCAGAGATCACCTGTTACAGGTAAGTAACTGTGCTATCTCCAGCAACAAGCAGGAATGAGTCTTCACATATGGGGACACCCTAGCTAAGATGCCCGGGAGATCCCCAAGGATATGAGACCCTGGGAAGGGTACTAAACCTCCTATGGATGTCAGGCATCCATCCTGGGAAGGAGGGTAGGAGCTGTTTAAGAATGGAACAGGTGTCTGAGGACAGCCTGACCAAACAAGGCATCCCGGCGGGAGTCCTTGTCCAAGCAGTAATGGGCTGTGAAGGTATGAACCGAGGCCCAGGTGGCTGCTTGACAAATCTGGTCGATGGACACAGAGTTTAGATGAACCATAGAGGTGGCCATGGCCCTCACATTATGAGCTGTGACATGGCTCTCAAGAGAAATGTTCTTACTCTGGTAGGCAAAAGAAATACACTGAGCAAACCAATTGGACAGTCTTCTCTTAGAGACTGGAAGTCCCAAATGAGAAGGATCAAAAACAACAAAAAGCTGGGAAGACTTTCTATGTTGCTGAGTCCTTTGTAAGTAAAAAGCTAGAGCTCTTTTACAATCTAGAGTATGAAGACTCTTCTCTGCATTGGATGCATGAGGAGCTGGAAAAAAGACAGGTAAATATACCTCCTGATTAAGATGGAAAGGTGAGACCACTTTAGGCATAAAGTGTGGATTTGTCCTAAGGACCACCTTGTCATGATGGAACCTTGTATAAGGTGGATTAGCCACTAAGGCCTGCAGTTCACTGATGCGGCGAGCTGAAGTGACAGCAATGAGGAAAATAACCTTCCAGGAAAGAAATTTCAAGGAGGTAGTGGCTAAGGGTTCAAAAGGTGGCTTCATAAGATGACCCAGAACCAAATTTAAGTCCCATACCACCGGAGGAGGCCTAATGGGAGGTTTAGTTAAAGTTAGGCCTCTCATGAATCTTGCAATGAGAGGATGAGAGGAAATAGGTTGTCCATTGATGGACTTAAGGGATTCTGCAATAGCACTCAAATGGACTCTTACTGAATTTGTCTTAAGTCCTGCATTGGAAAGATGCAGGAGATAGTCTAAGAGAGAATTTAAAGGTAGTGCTAGAGGGTCAAGACCCCTTTCAGCACACCAAATGGAAAATCTTTTCCATTTAAAAGCATAGGAACGCCTGGTGGAAGGTTTTCTGGAAGCATGGAGAATATCCTTCACTTGCTGAGAAAGATTCAAGCCTTGAAGGTCTAGGCCTTCAGTAACCAAGCTCTGTGGTGAAGGGACTTGGGGTTTGGGTGCCACAAAGTCCCCTCCTCCTGGGACAGGAGGTCTGGAGCAGTGCCCAAATCCAGGGAGGGGGCTTGGGAGAGATGCAGAAGTAGAGGGTACCACAATTGGCATGGCCAGCGTGGAGCTATGAGGATCATAGATCCTTGATCCCTCTGGAGTTTGAAAAGAGTCTTGGAAATCAAGGGAATGGGTGGAAAGGCATACAGGAAGCCCTGACCCCAATGAAGGAGGAAGGCATCCTTGGCCTGAACTCCCTGACACGGAATTCTGGAACAGAACCGGGGAGGTTTGGCATTCCACAGACTTGCGAAGAGGTCTATGTCCGGGGTTCCCCATTCTTGAAAGATTCTGAGTACCTGATCCATGTGCAGGGACCATTCGTGTGGAAGCAGAACTCGACTGAGTCTGTCTGCCCAAGAGTTTTGGACTCCTGGGAGGTATACTGCCAGGAGATGGATATGATGCTCTCTGGCGAAGGCCCACAATCTTAGAGCTTCATTGCAAAGCGACAGAGAGCCAGTTCCTCCTTGCTTGTTTATGTAAAACATGGCTACTTGATTGTCCGTATGAATGAGGACTGTCTTGTAGCTGAGGAGGGTATGGAAGACCTTGAGAGCTAGAAAAACTGCTCGAAGCTCCAAGTGGTTGATATGAAGAGAGGCGGGATAGAGGTGATATGATTGAGATGTTTAAATACCTCCGTGCATAAATGTTCAGGGAGAGAGCCTCTTTCAATTGAAAGCAGGTTCTGCTACGAGGGGACATAAGAACATAAGAACATAAGATATGCCATACTGGGTCAGACCAAGGTCCATCAAGCCCAGTATTCTGTTTCCAACAGTGGCCAAACTAGGTCATATGTACCTAGCAGTTTCCCCAAGAGACTCATGGGATGAGGGTGAAGGGAGATAGATTCAGGAGTGATATGCGGAAATATTTCTTTACGGAAAGAGTAGTGGATCCGTGGAATAGTCTCCCAGTGGAGGTGGTAGAGATGAGGACAGTAACTGAATTCAAAAAAGCATGGGACCAACACAGAGGATCTCTAAAGGTAAAAAGAGGCCTGTTGTAGTTGTTATGGAAGGACAGACTAGATAGGCCATGTGGTCTTTTTCTGTCATCATGTTTCTATGTCTCCTGAGGGGACCAAATGCCTTGAGTGGAGAGGTCCTGTAGATGAGCTCCCCAACCTGTTTGGAAGGCATCTGTTGTGAGGGTTGCTTGGGGTAACAACTGTTGGAAGGGGGACCCCAGCAACAGATTTTGAGTGGACATCCACCATTGGAGAGACCAAAAGAGACGTTTGGAGGTTGCTATTTGGTCTGAGAGAGCTCCTGATGCTTGAGTCCACTGGGTGGACAAGGTCCATTGAGCTGCTCTCATGTGTAGGCGAGCATAGGGTACCACATGCACTGTGGAAGCCATGTGGCCTAGCAGTTGTAGCATCTCCCGAGCAGTTAAGTGGCTCTTTGACTGAATCTGGGAGGCTAACTGCACTAGACGTTGCAAACGGGCATGAAGAAGGTAGGCCCGTGCAGTAGTGGTATCCAACCAGGCCCCTATGAATTCTAGGGACTGAGTAGGGGTGAGCTGAGACTTTGGGAGGTTTATCACAAGTCCCAGATACTGCAGAATGCGCCTTGTGCGGTCTAGGGAAATCTGGGCCTCTGACTGAGATGGAGCTCGGATGAGCCAGTCGTCCAGGTATGGGAAGACAAATATTTCCAGAGTGCGTAGAAATGCAGCAACTACTGCCATGCATTTGGTGAACACTCTTGGGGCAGAGGCCAGACCGAAAGGAAGCACTCTGTATTGGTAATGATTTCCTCGGAAAAGAAAATGTAGAAATCTTTTGTGAGATGGATGGATGAGGACATGGGTGTACGCATCCTTGAGATCTAGAGACAAAGCCAATCCTGACTTTGAAGGTATGGAAGGAGAGTGCCCAAAGAAAGCATCTTGAACTTCTCCTTGCATAGAAATTTGTTCAATTCTCTGAGATCTAGAATGGGTCTGTATCCCCCCTGTCTTCTTTGGAATGAGAAAATAGGGGGAGTAGAACCCTGACCCTTGTTGAAGAAGAGGAACTTCTTCTATTGCCCCTTGGGCAAGAAGGGTCGTTATCTCCTGACCTGGAAGGTCGAGAAGAGATGTGGGAGAATTGAAGTGTCTCACCATTTTGTGGGGAGGAAGGTTTAAGAAACGAAGTTTGTAGCCCTCTCTTATGATGGAGAGGGTCCACTGCTAACCTTCCTGGAATGGTGAGAGGTTCTGGCTGTTTCAAAGCCAGAAAGGCTAAGTTCTCTAGTATCAAGTCAAAAACCCTGAGGGGGTTGGGACTGCTGAGTTGCAGCAGCCCCTGTAGACTTAGTCCTGGCCTGCTTAGGTTGCTAACGCTTAGTGGTAAAGCGACCTGTAGATGATTGTTGGCCAGAAGTGGAAGGGAATCTGCCCTTTTTGAAAAAATACTTTTTAAAAGTCTTTTTCTTGGCAGGAATGGAGGTTGACTTTTAAAGTCTATCCAGAGCAGAGTTCTCTGCATCCATTTGAGTGGCTTTCATTTGCCACTCCTTGCCAAATAGATTTTCACCTGTACAGGGCAGATTCCCTAAGCCATCCTGAACCCAGGGTTCTAGATCAGAAGCCTGGAGCCAAGCAATTCTGCAAGCAGCTATGGCAATGCCTGAGGCTCTGCTGGCACCTTCAAAGGAGTCAAAGGCTGCCCTGTTGGAAAACTTTGAAATGTCTTGAGTATGCTTAAGCAAAAGGAGAAATTCCTCCCTTTAATCCTCTGGAATAAAAGGGAGGAAAGTGTGCAGCTTTTCTGCAACTTCCTTTAGAAACATACCCATGTAAAGACTATATGAGTTGATTCTGGCAATGAGCATACTAGCTTGGAAGATTTTCCTACCAAAAGCATCCAAGGTTCTGCATTCTCTTCCTGGAGGAGCAGAAGAGTGTCTTTGTACTCTATCCTCTTCATAGCTGACTGCACCACAATGGAATTGTGAGGAAGCTGAGTTTTTTGAAATCCAGGACAGGGAGGGACACGATACATAGTATCCAACCTGCGAGAATGAGGAGAGAGAGTGAGAGGAGTCTCCCATAAATCAATCATGTGTTCATAAAGAATCTCATGAATTGGTAAGGTGACTGCTTCTCTAGGAGCCTTAGAGTATCCTAAAATATCTAATTTCTTTGCTCTAGGCTCTGATTCGGAAGTGACTGAAATAGAAAGTCCTTTAGCTACTTCTCTTATGAAGTCTTGAAAGGACAAGTCTTCTGGAGGAGACATTCTTCTTTTAGGAGAAGGCTCTTCAGGAAGGGCTATGGATACTTCAGGAGATTCAGCTGATGAATCAGAATCACCAGAGGAATCGAAGTACCGTCTGTCAGGGTGCTCTTCCAACGCTCGATACGCGTATCGAGCGGTATCGACATCGGGCGTCCTCGGAACCGGATCGGTACCGAGGAATAGCCCTGGACAAGGAACCGCTGCTGCTGGTATCCTGGTCGATGTCGATGCAGTCGGTACCAGTATCGGCGCTGGTGCCGGTACCGGAGCCGATACCGACAACGGAGCTCGCTGCGGTACCGCCGGTGTCGCAGCTTCAATGAAGGCTGTTAATAGCCCGCTGCATGGACAGAACATTCTGATCCATTGATGCCATGCATGTCTGGAGTTTGGTACCAGGAGATTGTGCCGGTACCCCAGAGCATTCTAACAGGTGATCGGTCGAGGCCGTGCCATCGATGTCAACCTGTAACCCCATAGGAGGAGCTTTGGAAGCCGGAGCTTCCGGCCGGGGTTGTTTGGTGGGGGCAGGGTCCTCGAGGGCAAGCCCGGAGGCATCTCGATGCTTAGAGGGAGATTTACCCTTCGAGGACCTGCTAGACTTATGTTTGGTTAATTGAGATCCATCAGGAGAAGAAGACCGGGAAGAGGTCGATGCTACCGACGCTGCATCAGTGGGAAACAGCACATGGAGCTTAGCTGCTCGGTTCTGTAGACCAGGTTTAGACATTAGCGAGCAGGACAGACAATCCGGAATGGAGTGTTCAGGACCCAAACATTTAAGGCACCATTCATGGGTATCTGTAACAGAAATAGTACCGCTACACTTAGTGCATTTTTTTAACCCGGAGGCTGGTTTTTCCATGAGGGAAATTTTTTCTTGGGCCCTGAGGCCTAGAAGAAAAATTACACTAAGTGAGGAAAAATATATATATATATATTTATTTTTTTTTTAAAAGAAGAAAAGACCGGCGGTACCGGTCCGGAGTCGGGGAAGGCAGACACGCGACCAAAGAAATAAAATAAAGAACTTCAGCGGTGACAGGAACACGACCTGCTGGCTCCGCGGAAAAGAAGAACTGAGGAGAGCTGGTCAGGAAAGGCGGGAAGGCAGCGCGCAGGCGCAATGGGATGCTCCCAAAAGCTTTCCTTTTTGGGAAGCTGGGGAGCGTTCTCACGCAGGCTCCGTCGGTACCGACATACCCATATGTGAAGACTCATTCCTGCTTGTTCCTGGAGATCAGCAGGAATTTAGTCCTCACATATGAGTATCGCCAGTACCGATGGAGCCATGCGCGCTGCCTTTCCAACTGTCCCTCTTCAGTTAAGTTTGTAGCTGAGTGAAAGGATAGAGGGAGAGAGGTAAGAGACAGAGAGAGAGAACTCCTAGGGGAGGTGGGTGGGTTGTGAGGACTAAATTCCTGCTGTTCCTGGAGATCACCTGTTACAGGTGAGTAACTATGCTATCTCCAGGAACAAGCAGGAATGTAGTCCTCACATATGGGATTCCCTAGCTGAAGATGCCAGGGAGATATCCCCAGGAAGGTGTCACCATCAAAGGTGAGAATCCTTCCTCCCATGGATCTCTGGCATCCCACCAGGGTTGGTGGGTAGGAGTTGGTTTAGGTTTCAAAGAGATTTTGAAGAACAGCTTGGCCAAAGGCGGCATCCCGATGGGAGGCTTTATCTAGGCAGTAGTGGGCTGTGAAGGTGTGTACCGAAGCCCAGGTGGCTGCTCGACAAATGTCATCGATAGACACAGAGTGGAGATTAGCCATAGAAGCTGCCATGGCTCTCACATTGAGAGCTGTGACATGGTCCTGAAGAGGAAGACCCTTACTCTCATAAATAAAGGATATGCATTGGGCAATCCATTTAGATAAAGTTCTTTTGGAGACTGGAAGTCCCAAATGACTAGGATCAAAAGCTACAAAAAGTTGTGAGGACTTTCTATGTTGCTGTGTTCTTTGAATGTAAAAGGCTAAGGCCCTTTTACAATCCAACGTATGAAGGTTTCTTTCTGCATTAGAGGCGTGAGGCCTCGGAAAAAATACAGGAAGATAAATTGATTGGTTTAAATGAAAGGGGGAAACCACCTTTGGCATAAAGTGTGGGTGAATTTGAAGAAAGCACAGTTACTTACCTGTAACAGGTGATCTCTGGGAACAGCAGGAATAAGTCTTCACATATGGGTACGTCGGTACCGATGGAGTCTGCTCGGGAACGCTCCCCAGCGTCCAATTAGAACGCTTTTGGGAGCATCCCACCACGCCTGCGTGCTGCGTGCTGCCTTTCCGCCTTTCCCAACTGCCTCTCCTCAGTTAAGTTTTAAAGCTGAGAGAGAGAGAGAGAGAGGAAAGATAGAGATAAAGAAATACAACTCCTAGGGGAGGTGGGTGGGTTGTGAAGACTTATTCCTGCTGTTCCCAGAGATCACCTGTTACAGGTAAGTAACTGTGCTATCTCCAGGAACAAGCAGGAATGAGTCTTCACATATGGGGGACTCCAAAGCTGAGATGCCTGGAGGAGTCCCAGCATGTGGCGAATCTGAGAAGGCCATGTTATTCGACAGAACCTCAAGCATCCTGGGGATGGAGGGTAGGAGTTGAACTAAAAAAAGATGTGCTGTGGAACAGCTGGACCAAACAGGACACCTAGATAGGAGTCCCTGTGCAGGTGATATCTATTAGTAAATATTGAACTGCAATATACAAACATGGACCTCACCTGGTGGTATTGTAAAATGTTTATGGAGGTTCATATAGATGTGCTAATATGAACCAGCAGAATATCCTCAAGAAGTACCTCAATGTAGAGCAGAGGTAAATAAACTGTGCAAAAGACAGGTTGAGGTCAGAACCTTTTTAGGGCGAGAAAAGGTCCCAGCGGAAACTGGGGTAGTTCAATGAGGCAGGACTTTTGCGGGAAACGCAGAAGTCCCTATTAGATAAGCCTGAAGTCCTTTTGACCCTAAAGAGACATAGTTCTTATAGGAGAAGAGGGGCTTTAAAGACCCCTATATCCAATAAACAAAGAAGGACAGAAGCATGAGGCATTGTAGCCTCCTATTTACTGAAAATTCAGAATGTCCTTCTTAAGTGAAGTTACTTAGGAAAAAAGATGGTACATGGAGGACTTCAGATGTACCTAAACTGAAGGTCATGGTGGAAACCTTTTAACTACCAAAGGGAAGTGGTTGGTTATGTAGAATCCTGAACATGCTGGAGTAGCATCAGAAAGGATAGTGACCATCTGTCGGGGCCGTATAGGAAAAATATATATATGTATATAACTATATATGAACCAAGGCAGAAAGAAAGAAAGAAATGACTAAAGACTAAAGACTACCTACCTAAATATATATATATGTACAGACATGCAGATGTCTATATACATGCATGCATAATATATATATACCCATGTCCCCACATAGGGATGTGAAGAGAGAAAGATTCATCTAACAAAAAGAAGGGAATACCTGCTGGAGGAGATGTTTAGAGAATCCATTCTCCCTTGTTTTGGATGCAAGAGCCAAGGGAGTGATCTCACTGACAAGGAAAAGTCTAGAGTATTCTAAGAACTCTAGCCCTTGAAAAACCAGGAATGGAGGATGTTTAATCCGCTGACAGTGAGTCTAAATCCTTCCATAACTCCAGCATGACAGCTGGAGAAAAAGATGCAATGAAAAGAGATACCATATTTACCCTTCTAAGAGGGCAAAATGAGTATGATGCATTCTTGCGCTCAATATGAATTACTCCATGAGGAATTGAGGATGGAAGGAAATACACAAACAAAGACTGGCTGTCAGTGAAAGAAAAACATCCCTGGTGAAGGGGTCCACTGGGAATGTGAACCAACCCAGGGGATTGGATAATTCTGTAGGTCTTCATTTAATTAAAGGCATGTGTCCTTTATTGAAGAAGACAACTTTAATGGAAATGGTAAGGGTAGGGAAGAACCCAGTAAAGCCCTTCCTAACCAACTGGAATTATTTGCTCTCTAGCAAGGGCCCATAGTGCAGAGCTGCTCTGTACAGATGCAGAGAGCATGTTGCAGGGTGGCTAGAAGAAAACACTGGCTGTTTAAGAGCCAGTATGTGACCTGAACTATTCCGCCAACGCCAAGGATTGGGGAAGGCTAAGGATAGAAGGTATGCTGCAACAAGAAAACCTGAGAAGGTTCCAAGTCTGTCTGGGACTTAGTACTAAGGCCAGAAATATTAATATTGGAGATCAAGCCCTGGGTGCTTGGTTAGCAAGTTAGTGGTTTAAACACTAAGAGCCCCTGCATTCTAACTGTTAGAGCGGCAGAACAAATCTTAGGTCTCAAGATTAGAAAAGACCTACAGACATAAGTAGGAGTAGTAAAAACTCCATCATTGTCTGAGACGCTGCAACGAGCAACAAGAATGCAAGGTGGCGATAACTCTGAAAAGAAACTCAGGGCTTAGGGATAAGCCCTCAGTTAAGTAGTATACTCTTACAGACCAAAATGTCTTAGTAAGAGGGGTAGAGTTGAAAAAGACTTACGATGGAGTAAAACTTTGAAAAGAATAGTATGAGACATGCTGATACAGGAGAAACTGTCAAAGATAAACGTATAGAGGACCTTATTGACAGTTGTTACTGCTCTATCTGCTTAGAAGGAAGAGGAGTAACCTTATTACCTGTAAAGCATAATCATGCTAAGGAGCTCTATAAGCTAAAAGTCAGGATGTCTCTAATGTAAAGTTTGGGATGGAACCTAGAGATATTTTGAACATGACTAACCAGTAAAGAGTAGTCTGCTCTTTAGTGATCCTGAAGAAAAGGAGTCAAAAACAGCAAACTGGTCGTGAGCTCTTCAAGAGATAGTCCCATATAGAAAATATATGAGAGAATTCTTGTTGAAAACATGGATGCCTGGAAGCTTTTACGTCCAAAGGCATCTAAAATTCTAGCCTCACGACCTGGCGGATAAGAAGAGTGCCTTTTAGCACTTTTCACATGCCTCATTGCTGATTCCACAACAAGAGAATGATGTGGAAGTTGAGTCTTTTGAAAACCTGGAGAAGGGGGCAACTTGTACAGAGTCAGTGGCCCTTGAAGGTGGGGACACCTTTAAAGGAGTTTCCCACATTTTAAGTAAAAGATCCTGTAAGGTTTGATGCAAAGGGAGCATGATAACCTTCTTTGGAGTCTCAGGGAGACACAAACTCTGAATCCCTTGGAGCAGGATCTTGATCAGGTATAGAAATGGCAAGTAACCTTGCCATATCAAGCAAGAATGCTTGAAAAGAAATTTCCCCAGAAGGGGATCCTGTATTATGAAAAGTGAAGGTGAGATCTGTTGAAGATCTAGCCTTAGCACTAATGGATTGATCCATTAGAGTACCAGATCCAAAAGGGCGGAGCATCGGGTTATCCTGAAAGGAAAGTCGGCGGTACCGCTCGAGGTCGGTACCGCGACAAACCGGTGAAAAACTATCCATGCCAGGGATAGACTCCAAGCTCGGTACCAAAGGAAGCGAGCTTGTGTAAGTAAGCATGGAAGGTACCGGTACCGATGCAAAGGTAGAAAACGGAACAGGCAGTGGTATCGCAGACGGTACCGACACCAGATGATCAGTCTGAAGCAACTAACGGTACCGAAGGTACCGAGAGTGGTAGACTTTGATCTCCGGGACAATGTCTTCGGCACCGAGCGAGGTCGATACCGAGACGAGTCGGTACCCAATCGTCCAGGCTAGAGATCGATTCTAGACTCGGCATCGAATCAATTGAAACAGACCTGGAGGGTACCGACATGGATGCCAGAATCGGTACTGAGATCGATACCGATGCTGGAAGATTGGTCTGTAGCGGTTCTAACGGCACCGGAGATACCGAGAACGCTAGACCGCGATCATCGCTGTGGAGTGTTTCATCCAACACTGTTGCCGATGCTGGGGTACCGGCACTGCTCCCAGCAAATACCACCACCGAGCATGGCTCAGGTATGTTCGCAGCGGTAAAAACCCCAGGAACCACCTGAAACCCCGTTAATGCTTTGGAGGCCGAAGACTCCCGCCGGGGTTTTAAAGCCAAAATGTCCTCGGGGGCAAGGAAGAGGCATCTCGATGTTGAACATGAAATCTATCACCCGAGGACTGGCTAGTCTTTACAGACTCTTGTGGGGTTACCTGATCCTGTGAAGAAGTTGCAGCTGGTACCCTCAGAGATGACGGGAACCGCGTATAGAGTTGAGCTCGATGCTGAAATCATTTTAGAAAAAATACTGCTGGAGGGACACTCCAGTGGATGGTGGTCAAGACCCAAACATGGAAGGCATCAGTTATGGGTGTCTAACTAACTTAGTACCGCCACAGTTGAAACATGTTTTAGGGATAGTGGCTGAAGTTTCCATGAAGGAAGTGAAGAGGCCTAGTAGGCCGAGAACCGTCAGGAACTAAACAGGGAAAAAATTCCCTACCAAGGAATAATTCTGTTCAAGAAAAGAAAAGAAAAAGAAAAACACCGGCGGTACCGGTGCGTCGAGGGAAGGAATTCGCGACCACAAGAAAAAACAAAAATAAAGTAAGAATTTTCTGCGGTGACAGGAGTACGTCCTGCCGGCTCCGCGGAAAAACAAAAACTGAGGAGAGGCAGTTGGGAAAGGTGGGAAGGCAGCACGCAGGCGTGGTGGGATGCACCCAAAAGCGTTCTAATTGGACGCTGGGGAGCGTTCCCATGCAGACTCCGTCGGTACCGACGTACCCATATGTGAAGACTCATTCCTGCTTGTTCTTGGAGATCAACCTTATCATGATGAAACCTAGTAGTATAAGGAGGATCAGCCACTAAAGCTTGTAATTCACTAATGCAACGGGCAGAGGTGATTGCAATCAGGAAGATGACCTTCAAAGTCAAAAACGTAAGGGCTGTAGTGGCTAAAGGTTCAAAAGGCGGCTTCATGAGCAGCCCGAGAACTAGATTTAGATGATGGTGGTGGCTAGATGGGAGGTTTAGTTAATAAAAGGCCTCTCATAAATCTTGATGGGAGTGGATGAGAGGAAATTGGTTGTCCATTTAGAGGCTTATAAGAAGCTCCAATTGCACTAAGATGGACTCTTACCGAACATAAGATATGAGTGGAGGAGTGGCCTAGTGGTTGGGGCAAGGTACTTCAGGCCAGAAGGTCGGGGGTTCAAATCCCACTAGAGGACAGCAACCTTGGGCCAGAAGGACTGGGGTTTCTAGTCCCACAGGTGCTCCTTGTGGTCTTGGGCAAGCCACTTAACCCTCCATAGCCCATGTTCCCTGTAAAATAGTTATCTCCAAGTTATAATGCCCTGTTCAATGTAATTTCAGTTTGTTCAATGTAAACCGCACTGATGCAGAATAGCGCGGTATATAAGAGAATGTAAATAAATAAAATATGCCATACTGCATCAGACCAAGGTCCATCAAGCCCAGTATCCTGTTTCCAACAGTGGCCAATCTAGGTCATACGTACCTAGCAGTTTCCCCAATGTTTAGGATCTGATCATTCTCCAACTGAATGTCTCTCCTGCATGGGTGTCAGTGACGGAAATGGTACCGCCACACTTAGTACATTTTTTAAAACCACTAGTTGGCTTTTCCATGATTTTGGAAAAAAATGGGGCCTAATGCCCAAAATGGCGCCTAGCACCAAAACAGGAAGGTTTCTAGAAAGAAACAAACAGTCTAAGTCTGGGGGGGGGGGTTTAGGAAAAGAAAAGAACCGGCGGTACCGGTAGGCGTCGTGCGGTAGGCAAACGCGACCACAAGAAAGAATTTTAAAGAGTGAATTTTCTGCGGTGACAGGGAATAGGTCCTGTTGGCTCCACGGAAAACAAAGAACTGAAGAGGGACAGTTGGAAAGGCGGGAAGGCAGCGCGCATGTGCTGAGGGATGCTCCCAAAAGCGTTCCTACTGGACACTGGGGAGCGTTCCCGCGCAGGCTCCATCGGTACCGACGATACCCATATGTGAGGACTACATTCCTGCTTGTTCCTGGAGATTATATTAAAGATCAAAACTATACTCCAGCAAATCTGTGAATGACAGGAAAAAGGTCTTTCAGTGTGTCACGCACTTATTGTCAGTGTGGATCACATGCAAATGAGAGCATGGCGGAGTGGAGGATTATGTACTACCCGTTATACAAGACAGCACAAAAAATCCCTAGTAGAAGGCCTATGTTTAATTTCTGGTTTAGGCTGCTTAATTACCACACACTCCTGTGATTGCAGTTGTACAAATAAACCATAGGAAGTAGCAGCAGTACTCAAGTTACCTATAAGAGGTGGAAAAAAACAAACTGGCACTTCCTTCTGCTGAACATCTAAATCACAACTGGAGTCTGTATTAAATACTGAATGACTGCAGATTAACTGACCTATTATGCTACTAAGGATTTCTGTTTCAATATGATGTTAAGCAAGATCCTGCACCAGTACTGTAGAAAGGATAAGGCTGAAAAATTCATGAGGTTGGACAACGTGACGCAAGTAATTGAAATGTTCTCAAGATCAGTAACATTATTTTCCATATACAATAATTTCTATTTAAATTGCCCCAAGTGGACATTATGCACTACAGATATGCCGTGAAATAAAAACCCGTTACCAATTTCTGTGCCTTGCAATCTTGATTGCAACAAAAAAGAAGAGGGACCATCATTAGATTGCAATGCACACAAAGTTAACCTTTTCAAAGAACATTTTATTTGCACTAAATATTTTTTCCTGAGAACGGAGGCATCCAGATGAGTTGAATCTGTATTTTACATTTGCTTCTCAGGTAAATCCAGGGCTAAGTGTGATATAGTGGGATACAGAGTCTCTAAAATTATTAAACCTTCAGCACCTATGAACACAAACATGTCAGTGCAACAAGAGAAGGGATGACAGGGAAAATGGTACTTGCCCTCACTTTACCTCCTTTCCACACAAGTGATGTTATAATTATTCCACCTAATTTTACTAAACAGCAGCTGTGAGCAGAAATGAGCAAAGGTAATGTATCAGTTTTTCCATCCAAATGAAATATTTAAATTCCAGTATTTGGCTAATTGAAAAACTGAAACACTGAAATTAATACACTGGTTTCATCCTAATTAGGTTGAGTTAACATACCAAATCAAATTACACACCTGATTAGATTAAAAATGTGGGTTTTTTTGTTTTGTTTTTTTAGTTCTGTCAAATCAGTGCTGACTCCTGGCAACCCAGCTGCCTCTGGATTTCCTTGGCAATGTATGACTGGAAGAAGATTGCCAGGCCTTTTCTTCAGAGGCAATGGAGGGTAAAGTGACTTGCCCAGGGTCACAAGGACTGCCAGTGGGAATCAAACCCTTGATCTTCTGGGTACTAGGCAGCTGCTCTAACCATTAAGCTTTTCCTCCAGGGATGTTAGCATATTAAAAGTCATGGGAAGATGTTTCAATTCAAACTTTTCTGCATAACAGACATATCTTTAAACCCCAATGAAACAAGACAACATAAGCAAATACACCTTTTCGTCCTGGTTTCATATCTCCCTCTGAATCAATCCAGTATTCTCTGATGTCAATTAACACTTTGCCTTTAAAGTCTCGAACACTGACATATCTCATTTTCCCAATCTGTTAATGAAATAAAGAAAAACGGAAAATTGTGGCTTTCTTTATACAAAGATTGTTACATTTTCAAAATATCTTAAAATATGTGCTCATTAGTTTAAGACAAAATGATAAATAAAAGATGGAATTAGACCTTACCTGCTAATCTTCTTTCCTTGAATCCCTCCAGTCTAGTCCAGACATGTGGGTTCTGTCTCCTCACCAGCAAAACTAAAGAAAACCTACAACTCCTAACACCATCAGCTAAAAAGTGCATCACTTCATCATTACTCCTGATCTATCAAAAGATCTACCTTCTATGCTAATCTGACCACAAAAAACACGCCGAGTCAGCTCCTCTGAGAAACTATGTTAGACCAGCTAAGATTCCTCTCAGTCATTCAGCCTATACAGAGGGTAAAGCTCCATTCTCTAGGGCATAACCCCAACACACTCAACTCCGAAGCCCCATAGAGGAAAGAGGTAAATTAGACTTACCTGCTAATTGTAGTTCCTTTAGGGACTTAAGTCTAGTCCCGACCTCTGGGTTTTGCTCCTCCTCCAGCAGCTTGGAGAATGAGAAACATCATTCCTTTTCTGATGATACTGGTATATCCTGCAAAGATCCACCTCTCTGCTCCAGTTATCTATTGACAAAGCAAACTCACCAGAGCAACAATTAAGTAGTAGCACCAAATAGTACTATAACAAATAACTGTACCCAATATTTTTTTTTGAAAAACCTTCTACTGCAACTTCTCAGAACTATTCAGGCCTGCTCCCCCTGGAAACTGAGGAGAGCGACCTATTTGAAACGCTGATCTCTATCCGCCCCGAACTCTTATCTGTTTTACTCTTCTGCTTCAGGCCTAGCTTCCTGAAAGAAACGACTGGGAGGGATCCGGGACTAGACTTGAGTCCCTAAAGGAATTACAATTAGCAGGTAAGTCTAATTTACCTTTCCTTAGCGTCCCTTAAGTCTAGTCCCGACCTCTGGGTATGTAACATAGCAGTAAATCATCGGGAGGGACCCGCTAGACCAGCCTGAAACACTGCCGATCCGAAACACGCATCCCCCTGTTGCTGAACGTCCAGACTGTAATGCTTGACAAAAGGAAGCAATGACTACCACGTTGCCGCCTTACAAATCTCCACCGGTGACACTAGACCACATTCTGCCCAAGAAGCCGCTTGTGCTTTAGTCGAATGAGCTCTCAAGCCCTCCGGCACCAGTTTCCCCTTCAAGATATAGGCTGATGCTATGGCTTCCTTAATCCACCTGGCAATGGACACCCTGGAAGCTGACTCTCCTTTTCTCAGCCCCCCAAACACCACAAACAGCCTCTCCGATCTGCGGAAACCTTTCATCCTCTTGAGGTACTTCTTTAAGGCCCTATGCACATCCAAGACATGAACTTTAATCGATGGAGGAGGCCACCATCGCATCCCTGAGTGCCGGCAAGGATATCTCTTGATTCAGATGAAACTGAGAAATCACCTTGGGCAAAAAAAGACGGCACCGGCCGCAACACCACCTTCGAATCATAGAAGGACAAAAAAAGGCTTCTTACAGGATAAAGCTTGCAACTCTGAAATTCTTCTAGCCGAACAGATCGCCACCAAGAACACTACCTTGAGCGTGAGATCTTTCAAGGAAGCCCTTGACATAGGCTCAAACGGTCCCTGACCTAACGCCTCCAGCACAAAAGGAAGACTCCACCTAGGCACTACCTGCCTACACGGAGGCCTAAATAAGACTCACTGCCCTTAGAAATCTCCTAACATCCGGGTGAGATCCTACCTACCACCTCCACCTGGGCCCCCCTCACTTCATTGTGATTTTCAAAGGTTTGTGGATGAGGGGGAAGAGGCCACAAAACCCCTTCCTGCTCCTCGAAAGGGACGAATACTCTGGTTCTGCCCCGGAAAACGCCCTCTCTGAGCCTGACTGAACATAGGAAAACGGAAACGACGAAACTCCTTCTGTTGTCCTCTGGGAGCTGGCATCGACCGTCCCTGCCTCAGTTTATCCTCCTTTATCCTCTTTTAAGGTTTATCCTCTTTTAAGGTTCCGATATCTAAATGGCTTCCTCCTGGTGCACTTGATCCGGCTATAGCAACATATCAGAATTTAGTCCTTAAGGATTTGCAGAATTTGGAGAGTAAGCGGCATCATGTTCGGTCGAATTTAAGTAAAACTGAATGGCAAGCTTTGACCACACTTCAACAGGACACGAATATTGTAGTTCGACGGGCAGATAAAGGTGGAGCGGTGGTGGTGCAATCAACCGAGTCTTATATGGAAGTTCTACGTCAACATCTACTTGATCGACGAATATATCATTTACTTCCTACGGATCCCACCATACCACTTCAACAGGAGATTAAGGCTCTTATTGATGATGCATTAACTTTGGGATGGCTCACCAAACGAGAACATACGTTTTTGAAAAGTGACACTCCTTTACAGCCCATTATTTACATGGTACCGAAAGTGCACAAATCTCTTGTAGCCCCCCCTGGGAGACCTATAGTGTCCTGTAGAGGTTCTTTGTTAGAGCCGTTATCGCAGTTTTGCGATGTTTTTTTTTACAATCAGAAGCAGCACTGGTCAAATCAATTATTAAAGATTCCTCACATTTTTTACAGCAATTAGCCAATGAATTTATACCGTCGTGGGATTTTTATCTAGTGACACTTGATGTCGAAGCCCTATACACCAATATTCATCAAGAGGAAGTCTTGGAACTAATGCTTTCTTTGTTTAAATTTGCTCCTTCTCGATTACCTCAGGCATTTTTATGTGATCTTTTACGTCTGGTTTTGACAAAAAATTACTTCCTTTCAGAGGGTCAGTTTTACCATCAGATATATGGGATAGCAATGGGGGCCTCTGTAGCCCCTTCCATAGCCACACTTTATATGGCTGCTTTTGAGGAGACCTTACTATACCCTTCTGTTTACTTTAAACCAGTACATTTTTGGCGACGGTTTCTGGATGATGTTTTTTTCTTATGGTTTGACACCTTACCACGCCTCCAGGATTTTCTCATTTGGCTTAATGCCTTGAAACCGAATTTAAAATTTACTGCTCATTTTGATCTTAAACAACTTGAATTTCTGGATATGATGGTAATAAAAGAACGAGGGACTTTTCGTACAACTCTATATCGGAAGGCTGTTCAGCGGAACAGCCTCCTTATGTATCACAGCTGTCATCCTGAACCTATGCGAAAAAGTTTGCCTTATGGTCAATTTCTCAGATTACGAAGGATTTGTTCTACAACATCTGAATTTAAATTTCAGGCTTCTGACCTTATCATCCGATTAACTCAGCGGGGATACCCAGAACGAGTCATTAAAACGGCCTACAAGCGGGCCCTGTATACACACCGTGAATGGCTTTTGACTGAAAATCGCCACATTACACCTTCTGATTCTCAGACATCTAATTTTATAATGGGGACTTTACCCTTTACCACTCTTAGTTCCTCTGTTGTGGCAGTGCTCAAAAAACACTGGGGAGTTTTGGGGTTGCATGAATGCTTTCGAAAGTCCCTACGGATAGCTTTCTCTAGGGGTAATAATTTACAGGATCGTTTGGTGCGTTCAGCAACCCCCTTGGATCGCCCTTTGCCTTTTGATCCTGAAATTAGGGGACATACTGCTTGTTTACACTGCAATTATTGTGCGATGGCACTGACTGGACAGGATTGGACGCACCCTAATACGGGAAGGATTATACGGCGTCGATGGTCGACATCCTGTGATTCATCCTATGTTGTCTACGCCCTGCAGTGTTCTTGCCCCCTGGTTTACATTGGCAGGACCTCCCGATCAATTCGGGTTCGCCTTGGTGAGCATGCCTCTCGAATACGGCAAAAGGTTTTGACGGCCCCCCTAGTTGAGCACTGTGAAAGTCATCAACATCAATTTATTTCTGATTTTGTGTGGACGGTTTTGGATTTTGTCCCTCCTAATCCTCGGGGGGTAATAGGCTATTAGCTTTACAACGATGTGAGCAGCGGCTGATTTTTGAACTGCAGACAGTCCACCCCATGGGCTTGAAAAAAGAGGTTGAGTGGTTAAGTTTGCTATGACATATCCATGACACTAAGGGATTCCCCGATTTCCATGGGGTCTCCCGTTTGGTTGATTGGATTTCCTCCATGAGTGACAGTTTATGCTAGCCAATGGTTGTAGAGGTCCCCCTTTAATTATCTTGTGAAGCGAACAGCTGATAGAAGCTTTTCTATTGCGGCACATTTTGATGAGAGTAAACACTTGAAACAGGGCCCGTTGGCCCGAAACGTACGTCGTGTGAATTGAATGACCGCTTTGGAGTGTGAATTGAATGACCGCTTCGGAACTTTACTTTGGTGTGATAAAGCTTCATTGGACTATGATGAAAAGCTAAGTATAGTGTTTTCTTATACAACAAAAAAGAAAAAAAAGAATGAGCTGTCTGGTGTGACTGGATCCTAATTTCAGTCTCCTCCAGCCCCTTCTGACAAAAATAATATTTTATCATTGGGGGTTATTTTGGGTTTGGTGTTACTGTTTTGGATTCAGTTTATCCTCCGGCAGTCTACCACCTTTGGACTCCCCTAGGTCCTTAACCAACTTCTCCAAATCCTCTCCAAACAGTAGCCACCCCCTGAACGGAAGCTTACTCAGCCTGGCCTTAGACGACCCATCCACTGCCCAATTGCGCAGCCACAGGTACCGACAGGCTGATATTACCGAGGCCATGCTCTTCGATATGCCTCGAATGAGATTGTAGTGTATGCCAGCCAGATAAGCCGACCCCGCCACGTGTATGGAAAGCGTATTCACCTCGAACACTTGCTTCAGCAGGGCATCCAGCTTCCTATCCTGAGAATCTTTGAGAGCAGTACTGCCCTCCACTGGAATGTAGTCCTCCGTCACTGCCGCAACGACGGCATCCACTTCGGGGCCTTAAACAATTTGCTATTCTTCTCCACCAAAGGATACAGGCACCCCATAACCCTGGAGCTTTTGAGACTTGCCTCCGGCACATCCCATTCTTCCTAAATCATCTCTCGAATCACTCTATGAACTGGAAATGCCCTCTGATTTTTCCGAAACACCTGCAACAAAGGATCCTCTAATGTCTCATCCTCTGCAGGCCCAGGCACCGGCATATTAAGAGCCTTCAGCATCTCCGAAATGAGCGCTGGCAGCTCCTCTCTCCTAAACAAGCGGACCACTCTAGCTTGATCCTCCTTGTCTGTAATCTCGCCTTCTTCCACCTCGCTCTCCATTTCCAGCTCCGGGTCCTCTACATCGGAGAGAACCGCCTCCGAGATCACCAACTGATCTTTCAACTCCATCTCCGCCCTGGGCCTTTTAGCTCCGCTGCCTGCCGCTCCCGAGCCCCCAGGAGTACCCGGCCTCTTTGCTACCCTGTTTTCCGCTATCGCGCCTGCCGCTTGCCCCTTTAACTGCCCTTCCAAGGCCTGTTGCACCAAAACCACCAACTGCTGTGAAAGAAGGGCCGCGAACCCCTCCGGCAACGATGCCTGAGAGAGCAGGGGATCTGGCGTGGACGAGGTACCAGCTACCAGCTCCCGACTCATCACCCCCACCAGCACAGCCTCTTGCTCTGCGCCTGGGGCCTGCGGTAGAGCTCCCCCTCCAAGAGACTCTCCATCGTGGCTGCTTCCTGCACGCAGCCGCGACACACTCCCGCTTCGGATAGCGCGCCCTTTCTAGAGCCGCATACCAGGCACAGGGCCTTAGATGGCATCGCACCCGAAAGGGCCCCTTGACTTCTTCCTCTTATCAAGCCTTCCCACCAGAACAGAGACCCCATTCTGACTGTGATCCCTGCGCTTTTTTAAAAAAATTTTTTAAAATTTGCTACCACCAAGGAAAGCTTTCACGAGTCTCCTGAGCTACACCAAGCTTCTCCCCTTCAAAAATGAAGCTTCCCGCTCAAATGAAAGGCCTTCATAGGGCCCGATTCACTGACCGCGTTTTAAATGCTTGTCGCCACACGGCCAGGCTCCCCGTGCAGTTTCGTGCCAGAAACAAAACCGTTGCTTCTCACAGGCCCTGAGACCCCGGAACCCGCTTACCTTTCCCAGCGGCTCCGCTCTCCGTGTCCTCAATAACGCCGCCGCTGCGCTCCACCGACTTGCTTATTTCAGCGTCGGGAGCTCCGCAGAGCAGAGCGGGAACAGCAATTCAACGGCTCCCGTCTGCCGGCGCTTGCCAGCGTGTGTGGCTTAGAATCAGCGGTTTGCAGGCACAGCTTCTGCATCCGCTACAGCTCTCTCTGAACGCGGTGCTCCCTGTTCTCCTCGGAGCCCCGCTGTTCGGCAATACACCCCCCGGCCCTGCTAAGAAGGGACGAAGGGGGGGGGAGGGAGGGGGAAGGTAAAGAGTGAGAAGGCCTCAACAGCTCTTTTTAAAGCTACAGTCCTTTTCCTAACATAAACTACTCCAACATCTAATCCCCAACACTATAAAAATAACAATCTTAAACAACCCATACCAAAGTAGTGACAGTCCGTTTTTAAATTTAAGTGCTCCTCCAGTGAACCAGGAGCCCTGGTCTACTGATCCTCCAGCTGCTTGGAGGCTGAGGTAACTGGAGCAGAGAGGCGGATCTTCGCAGGATATACCAGGGTCATCAGAAAAGGGATGACGTTTCTCAGTCTCCAAACTGCTGGAGGAACAAAACCCAGAGGTCGGGACTAGACTTGAGGGACGCTAAGATAGTGTTTTGCTTTCAACATTCTCCATTTCAGCTCGGGGCACTACTTCCCTAGCTCTGCCACACTTCCCAAGCAGCAAACAAAGCGAGAACAAAAATGGTAGCGGTTCACGCCAAAACATTCCCAACACTAGAAAGATATAGGCTCGCTCCGCCATAGAAGTAGAGACCACAGTGCTGCCTTCAATCCGTGCTTTTTTTTTTTGTCATCATTTTTAAAACGAGACTGCCCGAAAAACAAATGCAAGATGGAGACCAAAGACCCAGGGCTACTGTTCCCGCTGAAAAACAGTGGAAGCTAGACCACCACAGCAGCATAACATAGTAACACAATATATATGATGCAGATAAAGACCAGCATGGTCCACCTAGTCTGCCTAGCAAGATGGCAAGAGTAGGTGTGCCTACTGCTCCGTGCAGGTCACCCCTCCCCATGCCTTTGTTTAGGCGTGTACCCACCGCTCCATGCAGGTCACCTCTACTTGAGGTATCAGACAGTTAAAATCAACATAAAACTTATCTTGTTTCTAATAAAGAGATCCACTGTGTCCCCCCATAACATTTTGAATTCTGTCAATGTATTTGCCCCCATCACTTCCATCGGGAGGACATTCCAAGCATCTACCACCCTTTCAGTGAAAGTATTTCCTGACATTGCCTTTCAGTTTACCCCCTTGAAGCTTCATTCTTAGTTCCTTCTCTTTTCTGCTGCTAATGCCTCTCTGTATGCAACCCAGCATCCTCCTCGCTTTGGCCACCACCTTGTCATTTTTATTTGAACAGCTTTTATATACCGCTGCTTCCAAGGATCAGCAGCGGTTTACATTACAACAAAAGTCAAAACAGATACATAGAACATTATAAACTATATTACATTATAACATGAATTGTATGGAACAAATTAATGTATTACAATATAACAGAAACATTAAACTATATTACATTAAAATTGTATAACATTGATGTATTACAATATAACAGAAACAATTATTGAACTATAATACATTTATACTGTATAATACATTTAAACTGTATAACAGGTATCAGGGGTTACTTTGATTTTATATATTGGTGGGAAGAAACATTATTAAGTTAATTATCGTTTGAGAATGGCGTTGTTCATGTTGTAGATGTACATTTGGATAGGGTAAATAAATCGATTATGGTGGTTGGGAAACTACAAATGTTTCTCCATTGTTGTAGTGTTGGCTGAATACTGTTTCGTCACTTTGAGATCCTCAATCACTCTGAGGTCCTTCTCCTGGTCTGCACACACCAACCTATCGCCTACTGCCATACTGCCGTAAAGGCCAAGATCATCCCAGTACTTACAGTGTGAGACATCTGTGTTACTACTATTTCCCACATCACATGAGAGAACTAAAGCTCTTACCGGGAACCCTACCTGTACACGTATGGCAACAGCCTGCTCCCCCTAAAGGGACCTCAGCTGTGGATTGTATGATGTTCGACAGACTCCAAGGGGACATCTGCCACAGATCTTGCAATGCCCGATCTCCTTCCCATCAAAGGGGAAATTAACTGCAGATCTGTGTCGAAGAGACAGCCTGCTTCATCTGAAGAGACAATGGCTGTGGAATCCCATGATGTGCAATTGACTCCCCAATGAAGGAGACACTGGTCGTGGATCCTGTGCTGCCCAGCCTCCTCTCTCAAAATTTGGCAGGGGGGGAGAAGGAACCCCCCCCCCTCCCATCAAGGCTATTCTCAGCCTTCTCCTCAATTTTTGAGAGTGGGTGGGTGGAGAAGGGACCCGACACCACCAGGTTTTGCACCCTAGGGGCTCTGCTACCAGCTACCACCAACCTATGGCCCTAAAAAATGTATATCTTCCTCCATTCCAGTTCAGACTGCACAGGCAAGGACACCCTCTATCTGCTGGTGACTGAGAAATACTGGTGAATGGAGATCTGTACAGGACCTTTATACCATGACAAACTCAGTAGTTCTCTGTCTACATCTTCTGGTAAGAAGGCATAGCCAACGAGAGTGGATTGGAGGGACAATGAGGAAAAATACAATTATTTTCTTTTCCTTTTACCAAACTGCCAGTTTCCCTTCCCTGAATGTGGTGCAGAGTACAGAATGCACTTTATTTCTCCTTGCATATATTATGCATGCTGTCCTGTCATATAAGGAAGGAATTTCCCATAGTTGCAGTGCATGAGCAATAAAGCCTGACAGCAGCAGAAATACATACAGGACAAGCAAGCAGTTAAGTTATACCAAGCCATTAAAGTTTAATATAAAAGCATTTCTATGCAGATGTCGATAAGCTTGCTACTTCCGAGCAGTCTTAAAAAAAAAAAAGCTTGTACTGTCATCTGCAATTGTTTTCTTGATCATAATCATGAGAACACATGGGGGGGAATGTTTATTAAAGGGCATTAGCTATGTTCACGGCGCTAAAGGGAAATCAGACTTACCTGCTAATCGTTGTTCCTAGAGGAACTCCAGTCCAGTCCCGACCTTTGGGTAGTGTACCTCTTCCAGCAGCTTGGAGACTGAGCATGTCATCTTTTGATGACCTCATAGTACTAAGGCAGCTGGTTCCACCTACCAGCCCCAGTAACCTATCGACAAAGCAGACTCACAGGAGCAAGAAAAAGTTAAAATAGAAGTACGTTAATCATATTGCAAAACAAAGTCTAGAAGTGGAACAGATCTGTCCCCTTCTTCAGGAACCCTCCAGGAGCAAGGAAGAGAAGGTGGCTTACCCCTCAATCTTCTTCACAGCCACCTTTAGCAAGTTCTGACAGACTTCCTTCCTTGACCGTACTCACCTGGCAAAACCTTTCTTGGTTCGGGATTGCCAAACTGCCACAATACCAATATCTGGGAGGGATCCGGGACTGGACTGGAGTTCAAGGAACAATTAGCAGGTAAGTCTAATTTCCCTTTGCTTATCGTCCCTCCAGTCCAGTCCCAAAATGGGATGTACCATAGAAGTAATACACTCAGGAGGGACCCATGAGCCCGGCCTGAAAGAATGCCGCCTCGAAACTTGCGTCCCCCTAGTCTGCCCATCCAGGCAGTCATGCATCACAAAGGTTTGAAGAGACGACCAAGTAACTGCCCCACAAAGCTCTGCTGGTGGTACAAAACCTGGGGCCCTACTCCCCGCTGTAGCAGAAATGCAGGACCTTTAAACAAAAAACAACCGCCTGTCTTGACTTCGGAAAGGCTCTGTCCTTTTCAAACAGCGCCAAGAACCTCAACGCACATCCATCTGACGTCACTGCTAGCCCGAGGCCCCCGAAAAAAGACCCCGAACGGGTGACTAGATGGATAAGAGAAACCAAGAGCACCGCAGGAAAAACTACGGGACCCATCACCAGACTACCTCCTCTTTGGAGATGGAGAGAAAAAACTCCCGACAGAACCATGCTTGGAGCTCTGATATCCTACAAACGGAGTAGATGACCACCAGAAAGCACATTCTAAGAGTCAAGGCCTTCAGGATACAGAACCTCCATGACTCCTCAATCATCCCTGACAACACTAAGTTGAGGTTCCCAGAAAGAACTACCGCCCTCTACAGCAGGCGAAGCTGCTTGAACACTGACACCCCATGCCACTTCTGGGCGTCTCTCCCTAAGGCTTCCCCTTAGACATCCCCCCTGGTAGAAAATACCTGTTGTCACCTGCACCAGCAAGCAACTGCAGGCCCAATTCTTGACCGGGCTGATTGAAAGAAGGCTAAAACCTCTGGCAAGGATGCTGAAAGATGACAAAAGGTGCCCTCAACAAGGTGGAAATTACCTGAGCAGAGTAGCCTTACTTGCTCAAACAAGCTCTAACTGGAGCCATATTGTAAACCAGCACTGAATCACCTGAGGCACCCAAACTGGCCTCTGGAGCAAAACCGGCCGAAGCCACAGCCACCCCACCATCCTTCTGAAGAGTTTCGCATACTACGCCCCCCTGAGCCAGTCGGGAGCGATGAGAATCATTTACCCTCAGTGCGCTTCGATTCGCTGTACAATGCGCCCAATGATTGCCCTGGAGAGGAACCTACAACAGGCCCCCTGTAGGCCAACTCTGCACCAGAGCATCTAGGCCCTCTGCCAAACTCACCTGTAGCTAGTTGAAGAACCCGTTTGCCTTGGCTGTCGTCAATGTCGCCCTGATTCTATTATTGGCATGCGCCCATCTGCGTTATCCGAGAGAAACTATGCCGTTAAGCGTCCACTCACCTGAGTCCAGATACATGTGACTAGCTCCTCTGCCGCCATCTCTTTCATGCCCGTGACATGGACCATCAAGATGGCTAGTAGATGTGCCTCTACCCAATCCAGGAAGAAGTAGGCACTTCCCATATCCCCTTTTCGAGTGATGTAGGCCACCGTGGTGGCATTGTCAGACAAAATCCCAAACTGGTTTTCCTGTAGGATGGGTAGAACTCCTACCCTGCAAGGAATATTGCCTGCACCTCGAGCCAGTTGAAAGCCCAGCTGGCCCCTCCCGGTGTCCAGCGATTTTGGGCCACCTGGTCATCACCATACGCTCCCCAACAGAGAAGACTGGTATCTGTTGGGAAAGTTAAACCAGTGTGGTGCCTCCAGTCTCTAGTTGTTTCGCCATAGTCGATCCCCAGAGCCTTCCAGTTTACTCCCTGAAAGGTTAAGGGTCAGCTCAGTGGATGGTGTTGCAACCACCAGCCCCAGAGTGATGCCTGGAGTAAAAGGTACATGTGGGCCCGCACCCACAGTACCCTCTCTATTATAGCTGTCATGGTCCTCAGCACCTGAAAATAATGTCAAGTGGAAGTCTACTGTCACCTGGCCCTCTGTTCCAGGAGGAACACCCAGCCATTGAGCGTGCCGAAGGGCACCAGGGGGTACTCCAGGTCTTGCAACAAGGTTAGCGGACCTTTTAACCTGGATGCCCCAGCCGAGGCTCTGCAAAAACTCTACAACCATGCTATAACTCGCTTGCTCCGCCCCCAGGACCTTGTTGGAACGCGCCAGATGAGGAAAATGATGAACCAGAGCCCTTGGTACAGGAAAGCGGGCCGTCAGCAAGCTGAAAGGTTACCCTTGAAACTGAAGCTTCTCCTTAACCCTTTCCAGGCCAAGCCCAAAACTCTTGGGATCCAAAATTCAGACTAAATATTCCTATCAAATGGTATATAATAAACATAGCAGAAGGAAAATCACTATTAGAACATGTTGAATAAGACGGGTACAATTTCTGTGAAATATGCAAAAATTAACCCGGCTGCAGAATGTGGATTAAAAATTTAAAGTAGGCCTTCAAAGGGTTAAGTCTGCAAACCACCAGAACTGATGGTGCTCTGGAAAGATTGGAATGTACAAATAAGCCTCCAGGTGGTCAAGTGAGGAAGAACTGCCAATCCTGAACAGCCATCCAGAGAGTCTCCCCGTGAAAAACGAGGCACCCGTAAACATCTGTTCCCATGCTTGAGGTTCAGAATAGACCAAAACATACCCCCCCCCCTTTTTTTTTCTTCCCTGGCATGACAAAACAAATGGAATCTCAACCTCTGCCTCACTGGCGCTGGCGTCCCTAACTGCAGCAAATATTCAGGAGAGACTTGCACAAACTCTGTGCTTGGGTACCGTATGAAGGCGGGATCGAGAGTATTTGCCCATAGGACCAATATGATGGGGAGTCGGGTTGGGTATTAGCCCCAGAATAGACCCCCCCCCCCCCGGACTCCACCACCACCCGGGCCTGCCTCGCTTCAATGTGTCACCTTCAAGACTGAGGCAGCAGCGGTAGATGGGTATCCACGGCCCTGTTCTAGGAAAGTCTTAGTAAGCTTGTCCCTGAGGGAACCCCCGTTCTGGTACAAAGCAAACCACGCCACGCTGAACCACAGAAAACCCTTGACTGACCTCACGCTGGTGCAGTGGAGCACCCCTACACCTGCTTGTCTTCAAGCAGGTGCCCCCCCCCCCTTGACTCTCCCAAGTCCTTCACAAGCTTCTCCAAAGCTACTCCAAACAGGAGCTTGCCCTTAACTGGGCATATTGGCAGAGACCTGCGCCGACAGGTACGCAACCAGAGTTAACAGCGTGCTGCTACCACCGAGGCCATATTCCTTGAGAGCCCTTGGATAAAATTGCAGAAGGCATCTGCCCGGCATGTGGCCATCTGCCCCTTGAGGCTGCCCTGCCGGCTCTAGAAGTCCCTGTGCCCAGCAAGGACAAGCTCCAGCCACAATAGCTCTACAAACGGAGGCTTGAAACAAAAAGGCATTGCTAGCTAATGCCTGCTTCAAAGTATCCAACTTTGTCTTAAACATCCGAGGGCCAAACTACTAGATCAACGCAAAGCCTTTTTTGATGTTGTCAATCCCATTGGTGATTGTGTTTGTTAATAAAGTCAGTAGGGTTTCTACGCCGTGCGCCTCTCTGAAACCATGTTGACATGGGTCTAACGGGGAAGTTGTGTCTATATGCTGTTGAATCTGTCTTTGGGTTGTCTTCTCAAGTATTTTGGCTAAGAATGGGATACTGGAGATTGGTCGGTACGAGTCCTTCGGATTGAGATGGTTGTTTTTTAGTAATGGATGGATGGATGTTTTCTTGAGGGCATCCGGGAAGACTCCAGTTGTAAATGATTGTTTTGCGATGTCAGCTATGAATGGACTTAGCTCTGAGCGCATTGTTCTGATCCAGTGCGCTGGGCATGGGTCGTTCGGAGCAGTCGTGGTGTTGGTGGCAATTATTTCCTCTATGGTTTTGGCTGATGGGGGTGAGAGCTTAGTGAGTGGAGACCGTATGTGGGGGTAATGAAAGGATCCTCGATCTGCTAAGAACAGGCTTGGCCCGCCAAGGAAGAGAAAGTAAAAAAAATGGAAATTACTCTTACCTGGTAATTGATGTTCCTTGAGGGAGTACAGTTCAGTCCTCCACCACTGGGTAGTGCACCTCCTCCTGCAACATGGAGACTGGACAAGTCAAACTTGTGACATCACGGGGTATATCCTGCTGGTCTTCTCCCATGATCCCCCAGTGACCTACTGTCAAAGCAGACTCAAAGGAGCAAACAAACAACCAGTTAAAGTACTAAATACAAAGCTATGCTCAAACTTCAACTTTAAAATCACAGGGCCCCAAAAAGAAAGGCCGAAAACACCCTCCTTCGTGCCCCTGTCCCCCTGCGCACCAAACAGCGGAAGACAGAGAGCTAGAAGGAAGGAGAACTAAGGAAGAGTATAGGCAGAAAAGGTTGCTCTCGCGATTACCTGCCAATCAGAGCCCGTTGCCGACTCTAGGATCCGAAAGCATACTCGGAACTGACGCCTCGCGTCTGAAACATCCATCCCCGGGCGGGAATGAGGACTGAACTGTACTCCCTCAAGGAACATCAATTACCAGGTAAGTGTAATTTCCATTTCCTTATCGGTCCTACAGTTCAGTCCTCCACCACTGGGATGTACCAGAGCAGTAATCATTGGGAGGGACCTATCCAGTCGGCTCGGCCCCTAAACGAACAGAGCAGGCACCGACCCCAGCCCGCTCCTCACGTCAACAGGCGGTAAGTCAACCAGGAAGACACGACCGAGAGCCCACTTGGATCCTCTTCACTGGTGAAAACAGCACAGAACTCTGCCCCAAGCAGCGCTAGTGCTTCAGAAAGACAAACTCGCCATCGCAAGCACACTGAACGCCCTAGAAACAGACCTACTGAGAAGGCTACCGGAGCTCCGCCTGAAAAATCCGCTTGAGCTCCCCCTTGGCTCTCGACCCCACCAGGGTGTCAAGTGTTAGCAACCGCTGCTTTCCCGCAGAACCCGCCTCCACGGAGGGACAGGCAGCGAAGAGACCTCCCAGAAAGTGACGGAACCTCACCTAAGGTCCAAGGAACACAGATTACAAGCAAAGTGTTCTTGCGTAAGTCCCAAACCGACAACTAAACAGGCACAGCCGGATTCCACGAAGGAGAACGGAACCGAGGTCCATCCAGACAGAGGTGGGAAGCAAAATGAGGGAAATGGAAAAAAACACCAGCGTCAAACACCCTATTTGTCACACCTCTTAAGGGCTTTATTCTTTGCAACACAAAGTAGCTCTACAGCTATGTCCTGGACCAGTTGGAGTCTTTTTAATTGAGAATGTGGAATGCAGCGAAGCAATGAGTTGCAATAAACCAAGCGTGATCCACCAAGGGCATATAAGAGGGTGTCAAGTGCCCCAGAGTCCAGCGTTGTTTCAGAAGATGTGGAGTCTTACATGGTGTGACAAAAAAGAAAGGAGACTCTGGTAGCCACGCCCACGACGCAATGCCAGTAGGCCAACCGCTTACATCACCTGGATATGCCCTCCGGAATTGGAGGAACCATGCAGAAGTAGCAATCGCCGACGTGATCCATGGGCCCTCTCCAGATCATTGGAACCGCAAAAGACTTTGATGGTCTTTTCCCATCCATCCACAGCCTGAGATCTGCTACACATGTATTGCAGCATATGTGTGGCGCCTAGCTTTTATCCTGATCTTTTATTCTGCAGCCAAAATATAAATTGTAGGCTTTCTGAACCGCCACAGTCATATGCCATTTTTGTGATGTAAAAGTCACATCACCACAACTAGAGCAGAAATTATCTGCATAATTAACACCAGGACGAGGAATCGCCAAATATGCTGTGAGTGACCTATCGGTATAAAATAAATGTGTCTTTTTTTTTTTTTCTTTTTTTTTTTTACTGTCAAGCGAGGCAAATTTAAGTAGTGACTGCATCAACTGGTTTTGGACAGGTATTTCGATTGGTTGCAAGTAAAGATTATGCAAGCTCACGCAAATGTTGCAGAATACACTGGTAATGGTCCCCACTGACTAATGAAGAGCACATATCTTAGCAACCAGACCCAGTCAGCCATTTTCACTATGACCTCTGAAAGGCATAGAATGGACTGGGCCATGGCCCCGTACCAATGCGTCGACGCTATCCAGTAGCCTCATATGTCCTCTGCTAAACATCGACCCGTCGCCGCAGACTGACAGGTCGCCATGAGGTCCAATATGGGCTGACCGCATCTGAGCACATGCGGCGCGCACACCGCCTGATGCAATCTCACTCCTCCAGCAAACACTCGGACCCCACTAAGGACATTCGCCACCAGTGTCCCCACCGAAACGCAGGCCGCCAAGGCTTCAACCGCGCACGCTGTCCCTTCGCTCGGGCCACCCTGACCACCCGACCGACTCCACCCTGCCGATCGAAATAGGCCACCATCCCGGAGATCTGACAGCACCTACAGCGCTCGATCCGCTACCGTGTCCGTGAACGCCTGCCACGGCTGACGTACTGCGTACCGTTCCAGTCAGACGATGGAACACTGGGCGTGCTGCGTACACTAAAACTCCTTGTACACAAAGGATCCCCAAAATGTAGCTGAGTCTAACCACGCTCCAGCCAAGCTCCCGGAAGAAAGGGACAGAACCTTATAAAAAAGAAGTGGGGACAATTAGGAAGGCTTTCCTGTTTGATTATTCTTTCTTTTTTTTTCTTTTTTCCTTTTTACAACTCCATAAGGGCCACAAGGCACAACTGAACAGGGCATTGTCCAGAGAACGCAAGGCCCCTCCTCCAAGCTGACTCCACAGCCTAAACCGGCAGTCACCTTGGCTGATGCCGAGCAGCGCGGAAGCCAACTTGTAAGCCCAGCATATGAAGTATGCCTACTAGTACAGCATTCCACAATGGAGGGACATGTAACCGGACGGCTTTGAATATGAACCTACAGATATCCCGCACTTGCTCCAAGACAAGCACTGTGCAGCCTACTGGTCTTCTCGGAGCAGCGCCACGACCCGAAGACCTAAACCGGCCAGCAAAAGACGACGTACGCTGGGCCCGAAGGAACCTGGTTGAACGGATCCCAGCACTCCCTGTATCGTTAGGATCGGAGCCTCCCCCCAAGGACTCAGCCCTGGCTGGAACCGGCTGAGCATAACTCCAGGCCCTGCGGCGCGTCCCACTTCTTCATGGGGGCTCAACGATGCCTTGAGGAAAGGGAAGGCCCAATGGGTGAAGCAAGTTGCTAGCTGACCAAGGGAGTAAACCCCACACGCGCACCTCAACGGAAGGTCGGAAGAACCAAGGATTCTGGTCCCACAGGTGCGCCTGCTAGCCTTTAACAACATACACCTCCGCAGGTACAAAAAACTTAAATTGTGAGCACCTTCAGGGGTAAGGGGAATAGACGACAGCCTCCGACTGTTGACCACCTTGTCTTGCACAACAGACAGCAGCACCCCACCAAACAAATGATTGGGAATATATGACCTCAGAACCCCAAGACAGAGGTAAAACAGTAGAAAGTGCAGTGGACGTGAATTTCCAGATCTGCCAGCCCCCCTGCCCACATTGAGAAGAGGCAGAGAAGAACTGGACCGGCGGATCTGGAGGGGTGCCTCCTGGACAGCCGGGCCACCGAAGGGAAAGCTGATGACTGAGGCCCAAACTCCTCAGGATGGCCCCGTCTTGCATTGGCAACCCCATGCAACACCATGACAACCCGGCTCACGATATCCCAAGCGATCTCTGTCATTGCTGCAACAATCACCTGAGCATGAGATCACAGACGGAACACGGACATGCAGACGCACTCAAGGAGAGTGCACCTAAGTATGAGCCTATCCAACATCCAGCACCACATGTCCAGGTGTCCCACTCCTGTCACCCAAAACACAGGACGCTTGAACCTAGGTGACCATCATAGCAAAGACAGGGAGGCCTGACTGCCGCTATCAACCCTTCCAGGACCCTGGAACACTAAGCCCCGGACTGTGCCATCCAGCAACACTTCTCACGATCCCCAGCAGGGGCCTTTCCCCAGATGGCCCAGATGGGCAGTGTTCCCGCCAAATGGGCAAGCTGCGCTCTGATAACATAGTGCAGAAAACCAAATCAAAGTGTCTTAACCTAGCTAATTTTTGTCTAATAGTGATCATTCATAATATCAGCCAGACTCAATCATAACATTAGTATTAATGATCTCTAAAGATTGAAGAGTTACTAATGTAACACTAATTGGTTTTTTTTTTTGTTTGTTTGTTTGTTTTAAAGAGCTTCAAAGGCGATCTTGGAAACTACAGACCAATGAATCTGAGTTCAGTGCCAGTTAAATGATAGAACTTGTTCTGAAAAGCAGCACCAAGCTGTCTTTTCAAAGGGTTAATAAACATGTGAGTAAGCCAAATGATATGTATCTGGATGTTTTAGAAGGTACTTGACAAAGCCCCTTATGAACTTCTCCTGAAGAAGGAGATGATGTGCTATTATAGAATGGGAAATGGATCAAAAACAGGAACACAATAGGACTAAATGGCCAGTTTTCTCACAGGAGACCCGTAAATAGTGGAATGTCTCGGGATCTGCACTGGAACTGGCATCTGGTAACATCTACTGCACTGAAATGATCTGGAAAAGAGATCAGCAAGCATGGCGATCAAATTTGCAGATGGCATAACGACATTTAGAGGCTGTCTGCACAATTTCCAAGCGTATAAACATGGAAATAGCATCCTTATGTAAATGACAATTTCAGAAAGGGCTCAATTTGTAGGTGGTTGTGCCGCCGATGACCCTGAATGGCCAAATTCTACCACGGAAACCTGCTGCCGACAGAAGTTGCTAACTGCCAGAATACAGACAAAGGTAAAGGCACCCCCCAAGAAGTAAAACCCAAACCAATCACATTGCAGTCAAAGAACTATAAACTATCATGAAATTAAAAGGAAATTAAAGTTAAAAGGAAATTAAAATTAGAATTAAAATTAAAAGTAACAGCAAAAGGAAGTCCTTATCTGGGTGTAGCCGCGTGGAACAGCGTCGTCTGCTCAAACGCGGGCTGCTCCGCTCTCCGCCACGAGGCCTCAGCCCTGCCGAGAAAATGGCGCCAATCCGAAGCAGGCCCGTTTGGCGCCAAACACCACAGAGGCGGCAAGAGCTCAGAGCCCCTCCATGCGGACTCGAGAGACTCCCTTGTGGCGTCGGGATGCAGCAGTTACCCCGCTGTAGCTGCGGGGTGAAGAGCTGTCCAGACACGCTGCTGCCTCGCGCCACCAGAAGTAGCAGACGCTGCGAGCGCCGGCCCACCGGCTAAAGAACCTCGAACGGCCTGAGGCTCCCGCCGCGATGGGGAATCTGCCACATGGACACTGCCAAAATGCAGGTGTTCCACAGAGCTCTCCCCCGTACAGTCCTGGGGGAGAGATCATCACCGGGCACAGAGACCGAAGAATCCCAAGCAGAGAGGCTAGCTGGCAGCGTGAACTTTGAAAAGGGACAGAACCCCCCTTTACACTAAGGCAGACTAGGTGAAAATAAATAAAGTAAAAGTAAATGAAATTAAATGAAAATGAAAATGAATTCAATTTACAGGATTATACCTAAAGAAGGGCAAAAGAAATGCAAGGTAAATCAAATCCTAACTGCTCCTAAACTGCTTCTCAAGTGAGCCCAGCACCTAGGCTCACTACGTCCTCATGCTGCATGGAGACTGGACACACTGGGGGATCATGGGAGAAGACCAGCAGGATATACCCCGTGATGTCACAAGTTTGACTTGTCCAGTCTCCATGTTGCAGGAGGAGGTGCACTACCCAGTGGTGGAGGACTGAACTGTAGGACCGATAAGGAACACGGAGTTAACCCGTGTCTGAGCAGACCTCCCTCCTCGATTGCTAGCTCCTTCTGACCAGCTTACCTAGGGAATGGCGGCGTGCTTCCCATCTGACTGCTCAAAAAATGGCGCTGGCACTACACTGCTCACAGCAGACTAGAGATACTGCAACTGGGAAAATAAATATGCTGATTCTGTCCTGAAGTGCCAAAAGCATGGAGGAGTTTTCCCGGTGGCCCCATCTGCTTTCATCTGCACAGCGGCTGCTGCATCCTACTCGGCCCTCATAAACCAGCTTCAGCAGGGTGGACAGGAGCCCGACTGAAGGCCCCACACTGCCGCCCTTGTCTCTGTAGCTTCTCACCTGCTGACGGGTTTGGAAGCAGTGGCAGACCGTCCAGAGGCGATCAGGAGTCCGATACAATGCAACAGAGAGGTCCCATTTAACACTGCTGCCTTCTTAACAGGGGTCTGATCCTTTCTTTTTTTTTTTTTTTTTGCAGTGGCCAGCTACCTTATGCTGCAAATTAGAGCCTCCACCTTCCCTCAATGGAGAGAGCTAGTAGAACCGCACTCCTACTAACAAATCAGATACGATAGGCCTCTTAGCTGTCCCTATAGCGAGTCCAAATCTTGGAATCACCTGCTCCAGTTGCTTGAAGAAATAACTAGGGCTAGTAGGTGGAGCCAGCTGCCTAAGTACTATGAGGTCATCAAAAAATGACATGCTCAGTCTCCAAGCTACTGGAAAGTTACACTACCCAGAGGTCGGGACTGGACTGGAGGGAGGATAAGGAACACAGATCGTTATGCCGCAAAGACAGCTAATGCGGGAGAAATGCAGCTACCTTGGTGGCCTTCTTCCATAGTAGCCACATTTTGCATGGTGGCTGTTCAAATGGGCAGGAAATGGGCAGAAAATGGGCATTCCAGTTTTGAGCAGCTACCATGGGTAATGACATTGCACGGTAGCTGCACGTTCTAAAGGCTTTGTAGACTCAGATATCACTGATGGTAAACCACATAGGCGGTATATTAGGTTTTAAACAAAAACACTACCTGAATGGATGCAGTAGCTTTATCTGTGTATCTGTATCCCATGATCCCAGCGTTTTCTCCATGGTATCTGCAGAAAAAAAGTCTGAGAATGCCCCCTGCAGATACTGTGAGACTTACTGTAATGACGGATCTTTGCAGCCATCACCCAGCGTTAGCAGAAAAAGCAGTTTGTGCTTTGGTAAAACACCCCATGGTATGGCACAAAGATTCTAGAAAACATGCTACATTTGAAGTGGAAACAACTGCATGTATTCTAGGAAGTAGTTTGCAGGGAGCCCCATTCATAAGCTGTAAAACAGGCTAATAGTCTAGCATAAATGTAGTTATGAAATACAAGCATTTCCTTCCTAGGTGGTGAATTACAAGAAAGAGCAAAGCAAGAAACAGGATCAAAATCAGAACTGCCATTATAAGGGCCAAATATCCATAGAAATGCAGATATGTGCAGACAAAGAACAATGTGCATTATAAAACAAACATGATCAAGTAAAGCACAGTTACTTACCTGTAACAGGTGATCTCTGGGAACAGCAGGAATAGTCCTCACATATGGGTACGTCGGTACCGACGGAGCCTGCCCGGGAAAGCTCCCCAGCTTCCCAAAAGGAAAGCTTTTGGGGCTTCCCACAGTGCATGCGCGCTGCCTTCCCGCCTTCCTGACCAACTCTCCTCAGTTCGAGTTTAAAGCTGAGACAATAGAGAGAGGAAAGGAAGAGAAAGAGAAAACTCCTAGGGGAGGTGGGTGGGTTGTGAGGACTATTCCTGCTGTTCCCAGAGATCACCTGTTACAGGTAAGTAACTGTGCTATCTCCAGGAACAAGCAGGAATGAGTCCTCACATATGGGGACTCCCTAGCTGAGATGCCTGGGAGATCGCCTCCGTAGGTATTTCATCTTCCGATGGATCTCAGGCATCCATTAAGGGAAGGTGGGCAGGAGTTGTTTAAGAATGGAACAGGTGTTTGAGGACAGCCTGACCAAATAAGGCATCCCGGCGGGAGTCCTTATCCAAGCAGTAATGGGCTGTGAAGGTATGAACCGAGGCCCAGGTGGCTGCTCGACAGATCTGATCTATGGATACAGTGAAGATGAGCCATAGAGGTGGCCATGGCTCTCACATTGTGAGCTGTGACATGGCCTTCCAGAGAAATGTTTTTACTCTGGTAAGCAAACGAAATACACTGAGCAATCGAATTGGAAAGTGTTCGTTTTGAGACTGGAAGTCCCAAATGAGAAGGATCGAAAGCAACAAAAAGTTGGGAAGACTTTCGATGTGGCTGAGTCCTATGGAGGTAAAAGGCAAGAGCTCTTTTACAATCTAGAGTATGAAGGTTCCGCTCTGCACTGGATGCATGAGGAGCTGGAAAGAAGACAGGTAGGTATATTTCTTGATTAAGATGAAAAGGTGAAACCACTTTAGGCATAAAGTGTGGATTTGTCCTAAGGACTACCTTATCATGATGGAACCTTGTATAGGGTGGATTCGCCACTAAGGCTTGCAGCTCACTGATGCGACGAGCTGAAGTGACTGCAATGAGGAAAATAACCTTCCAGGAAATAAATTTTCAAGGAGGTAGTGGCTAAGGGTTCAAAAGGTGGCTTCATAAGCTGACCAAGAACCAAGTTTAAGTCCCATGCCACCGGAGGAGGCCTAATGGGAGGTTTAGTTAAAGTTAGGCCTCTCATGAATCTTGCAATAAGAGGATGAGAGGAAATAGATTGTCCATTGAGAGGCTTGAGGGATGCTGCAATAGCACTCAAATGGATCCTTACAGAATTCGTTTTAAGGCCTGCATTGGAGAGATGCAGGAGATATTTCAATAGAGAATTGATAGGAAGAGCAAAAGGATCAAGATCCTTTTGAGCACACCAAATGGAAAATCTCTTCCATTTAAAAGCATAAGAACGCCTTGTGGAAGGTTTTCTGGAAGCATGGAGGATATCTTTCACTTGTTGAGAGACATGTAAGTCTTGAAGGTCTAGGCCTTCAGTAACCATGCTCTGAGGTGGAGGGACTTGGGGTTTGGGTGCCACAAAGTCCCCTCCTCCTGAGACAGAAGGTCTGGAGCAGCTCCCAGGTCTAGGGAGGGACCCTGGGAGAGATGCAGAAGTAGAGGGAACCACACTTGGCGTGGCCAGCGTGGAGCTATGAGAATCATAGATCCGTGACCCCTCTGCAGTTTGAACAGAGTCTTGGGAATCAAAGGAATGGGTGGAAAGGCATATAGGAGGCCCTGACCCCAATGAAGGAGGAAGGCATCCCTGGCCTGAACCCCCTGACACAGAGTTCTGGAAGAGAACCGGGGAAGTTTGGCATTCCACGGACTTGCAAAGAGGTCTATGTCCGGGGTTCCCCATTTCTGAAAGATTCTGAGTACCTGATCCATGTGCAGGGACCACTCGTGTGGAAGCAGAACTCGGCTGAGTCTGTCTGCCCAAGAGTTTTGAATTCCTGGGAGATATACTGCCAGGAGATGGATTTGATGCTCTCTGGCGAAGGCCCACAGTCAGAGCTTCGTTGCAAAGCGACAGAGAGCCAGTCCCTCCTTGTTTGTTTACGTAGAACATGGCTACTTGATTGTCGGTATGAACAAGCACTGTCATGTTGTAGAGGAGGGTATGAAAGACCTTGAGAGCAAGAAAAATTGCTCGAAGCTCCAGAAGGTTGATATGAAGGGCAGTCTCCTGCGGAGACCAAAGGCCTTGAGTGGAGAGGTCTTGAAGATGAGCTCCCCAGCCTGTCTAGGAGGCATCTGTAGTGAGGGTTGCCTGGGGTGGTAGCGGTTGGAAGGGGGACCCCAGCAACAGGTTTTGAATGGACATCCACCACTGGAGAGACCCCAAGAGACGTTTGGAGGTTTCTATTTGGTCGGAGAGAGCTCCTGATGCTTGGGTCCACTGAGTGGACAGAGTCCATTGAGCTGCTCTCATATGCAGGCGAGCATAAAGCACCACATTAACTGTGGAGGCCATGTGGCCTAGCAATTGTAACATCTCTCGGGCAGTCAAGTGAGTTCTGGACTGAATCTGAGAGGCCAGGTGCACTAGCCAGTGGCAACGTGCCTGGGGAAAATAGGCCCTTGCTGTGGTGGTATCTAACCAGGCCCCTATGAATTCTAGGGATTGAGTAGGGGTGAGTCGAGACTTTGGCAGATTGATGACAAGTCCCAGATACTGCAGAATGCAGACGGTGTGGTCCAGGGAAGTCTGAGCCTGAGATGGAGCTCGGATGAGCCAGTCGTCTAGGTATGGGAAGACAAAGATTCCCTGAGTGCGTAGAAATGCAGCCACTACTGACATGCATTTTGTGAACACTCTTGGAGCAGAGGCTAGACCGAAGGGGAGTACTCCGTACTGGAAATGTTTTCCCTGGAACAGAAATCGAAGGAATTTTCTGTGGGATGGGTGGATGAGTATATGTGTGTACGCATCCTTTAGGTCTAGAGAACAAAGCCAGTCCTGACTCTGAAGGTAAGGAAGGAGAATACCTAGAGAGAGCATTTTGAATTTTTCCTTGCACAGGAATTTGTTTAATTCTCTCAGATCTAGGATGGATCTGTGTCCTCCTGTTTTCTTTGGTATCAGAAAATAGGGGGAGTAGAACCCTGAGCCCTGTTGGAGGAGGGGAACCTGTTCTATTGCCCCTTGGGCAAGCAGGGTATTCACCTCCTGATCCAACAGGTGTAGGAGAGATGGGGGAGAGACGAAATGTCTCACCCTGGGATAGATAGGAAGGCTGGAAAAATGCAGTTTGTATCCCTCTCTGATGATAGAGAGGGTCCACTGCTCTGATGTAATCTGTTCCCATCTGGGAGCAAAATTAGTCAGCCTTCCTGGAATGGTGAGAGGCTCTGGTTGCTGCAGAGCCAGAAAGGGTATGTTCTCTAGAAGTAAATCAAAAACCCTGAGGGGGTTGGGACTGTTGAAGCGTAGCAGCTCCTGCAGGCTTTGTTCTGACCTGTTTAGTCTGCTGTCGCTTAGGAACAAAGCGAACTTGAGCGGATGACTGGCAAGCATTGGAACCAAATCTAGGCTTTTTGTAGAAAGATTTCTTAAGAGACTTCTTTTTGGCAGGGAGTGAAGTAGACTTAGAGAGTCTATCCAAAGCAGCATTCTCTGCATCCATTTGAATGGCTTTGACTTGCCACTCTTTGCCAAAGAGATTTTCACCTGTACAAGGTAAATTGCCTAGGCCATCTTGCACCCAAGGATTCCAGGTCAGAGGCCTGGAGCCAAGCAATTCGACCAGCAGCTATGGCTATGCCAGATGCTCTACTAGCACCCTCAAAAGAGTCAAAGGCAGCCCTATTGGAGAACTTTGACACATCTTGGATATGCTTTAACAGAAGCAGGAACTCCTCTTTTCTATCCTCTGGAATAAAGGGGAGAAAATCTTGTACTTTAAGAGCAAGCTCCTTTAGAAACATGCCCATATAGAGGCTGTAGGAGTTGATTCTGGCAATAAGCATACTAGCCTGAAAGATTTTCCTGCCAAAAGCATCCAAAGTTCTACATTCTCTTCCTGGAGGGGTAGAAGAGTGCCTTTTGGTACTCTTAATCTTTTTCATAGCAGACTTCACCACAATAGAATGTTGAGGAAGCTGGGTTTTTTGAAAACCAGGAGAAGGAGGGACCTGATACATGGTATCCAACCGACGAGAATGTGGAGATAGTGTAAGAGGAGCCTCCCATAAATCCATCATATGTTCTTGGAGAATATTATGAATGGGTAAGGTGACTGCCTCTTTGGGAACCTTAGAGTATCCTAAAAGGTCTAATTTTTGAGCTCTAGGTTCCTTTTCAGAGGATACTGTAATGGAAAGTCCCTTGGCAACTTCCAAGATGAAGTCCTGAAAGGACAAGTCCTCTGGAGGAGACATTCTTCTCTTTGGGGAAGAAGGCTCCTCAGGAAGAATAAGGGATGCTTCATCAGAATCATCTGAGGTATCGGCATCCTCAGAAGACTCGAAGTATCGCCTACTTGCTTCCAGAGATTGATACGGGTACCGACCGGTATCGACCTCGGGCGTACCGGGAGCCGGGTCGGTAACGAGAATATCGCGGGAAGCAAAAACCGGTACCGGCCTTCTACTGGAAGTAGATGCTCTGTGTACCGGTATCGGTTGTGGTACCGGAACCGGGGTCGGAACCAACGGTTGCGGTACCGAGGGCGTCGCAGCATTAATAAAAGCCATTATGGCCTGCTGCATGGATTGTACCGTAGTACCCATTGATGCCACAACTGCCTGGATGTCGGTACCGGTTTGAGCCGGTACCCCAGAGCAGTCTAACAGGTGATCGGTCGAGGCCGTGCCATCGATGTCAACCTGTAACCCCATAGGAGGAGCTTTGGAAGCCGGAGCTTCCCGCCGGGGTTGTTTGGCTGGGGCAGGGTCTTCAGGGTCGAACCCAAGGGCCTCTCTCTGCTTTGAGGGAGATTTGCCCCTTGAAGACTTGCCCGAGGAATGTTTGGTTACCTGAGATCCATCCGGAGATGAAGACCTGGATGATGCTGATGCTGGTTTATCTGTGGAAAACAGCACATGAAATTTAGCTGCTCGGTTCTGTAAGCCCCGTTTGGACATCAGAGAGCAGGATGGACAATCCGGAACCGAATGGTCAGGGCCCAAACATTAAAGACACCACTCATGGGTGTCTGTGACTGAAATAGTACCAGAGCACTTGGTGCATTTTTTAAAACCAGAAGATGGTTTCTCCATGAGGGAAAATTTGTAAAGGCCGGTAGGTCTTACAAAAAGAAATACACCAAGTGTGGAAAAAGAAAAAAAAAAATATATATATTTTTTTTAAAGAAACAAAGAAGTAAAGACCGGCAGTACCGGTTCGGAATCGGGGAAGGCAGATACGCGGTCAGAACAACTTTTAAAACAAGAAATTCTTCAGTGGTGACAGGAACACGACCTGCTGGCTCCACGGAAAAAGAAGAACTGAGGACAGTTGGTCAGGAAGGCGGGAAGGCAGCGCACATGCGCTGTGGGAAGCCCCAAAAGCTTTCCTTTTGGGAAGCTGGGGAGCTTTCCCGCGCAGGCTCCGTCGGTACCGACGAACCCATATGTGAGGACTCATTCCTGCTTGTTCCTGGAGATAGCTGAGGCACATGTCAGGCAGAAGAAGAAAGTCACCCTTTTCACACTAAGGCAGAAACATAGCCTAAGAGAAGTGATATCCCGGTCTAACATTTTGAAAGAGAAGAAGGCTGACCTTCCAACTTATTCAGAATAGCAAAGTGTATTCCAAGTATAATTTGTCTGCTTATCTCACTCTAAGAGAATGAGGGAAGGGTTAGGACAGCCGTTATAGTTGGTGATTCGATCATTAGGCATGTAGATAGCTCGGTGGCTGGTGGACATGAGTATCGCCTGGTAACATGCCTGTCTGGTGCAAAGGTAGCGGAAATCACACCCCACCTAGATAAGGTCTTAAACAGTGCTGTGGAGGAGTCTGCTGTCTTGGTACATGTCGGTACCAAAGACAGGAAAATGTGGTAGGGAGGTTCTGGAGGCTACATTTAGGCTTTTAGGTAGGAAGTTGAAATACAGAACTTCTAGGGTAGCTTTCTCCGAAATGCTTACCATTCCACGTGCAGGACCCCAAAGGCAGGCAGGGCTCCAGAGTCTCAATGCATGAATGAGACGATGGTGCAAGGATGAGGATTTTGGATTTGTTAGGAACTGGGGAATATTCTGGGGAAAGGAGGAGCTCTTCCTAAGGGATGGGCTTCACCTTAACCGGGATGGAACCAGGCTGCTGGCATTGACCTTTAAAAAGGAGATAAAGCAGCTTTTGAACTAGATAATAGGGGAAAGCCGACAGTCGCCCAAAAGCGCATGGTTCAGAACAATGTATCCTTGAAGGATACTACCAAAAGCAGAGAGATTCCAAAAAAAGAGTAAAGTAGCCCAAATACCCTTGAGTATGGAGCAGATAGAGCTTAAAGATTCCAAATTACCAATGCCTACCAATAGCCAGATTGATATGAATAAAATACAGTCTCTAAATGCTTGTATGCAAATGCTAGAAGTCTAAAAAATAAGATGGGAGAGTTAGAATATATAGCACTCAATGAGAGGTTAGATATGATTGGAATCTCAGAGACATGGTGAAAGGAGAACAACCAGTGGGACACTGATACCTGGGTACAAACTATCGTAATGATAGAGCTGATCAAATTGGTGGAGGGGTTGCCCTCTATGTTAGAGCAGGTATATAGTCAGAAATGATTAAAGTTTTGCAGGAAACAAAATTTGCTGTAGAATCTCTATGAATTGAAATTCCATGTAAAAAGGGGAAGGCAATGGCAGTGGGGGTGTACTATCAACCGCCTGGCCAAAATGAACAAATGGATGATGAAATGCCCAAAGAAATCAAGGAAGCTAACAAAATTTACAACAGTAATAATTATAATAATGGGTGATTTCAATTACCCCAGTATCGACTGGGTCAGTGACACAGCGGGACATGCTAGGGAGATAAAGTTTCTAGATGAAATAAATGACTGCTTCTTGGAGCAGCTGGTTCATGAGACGACTGGAAGGAAAGCCATATTGAAGCTAGTCCTTAGTGGAATACCAGACCTGGTGCAAGAGAAGGGTGTTGGGGTCACTTGGCAATAGTGATAGCATGATCGCGTTTGATTTAATTAGTGGAGGAGGGATAGTAAGGAAATCAACAGTACTACCTTTTAACTTTCGAAAGGGAGACTATGATAAAATGAGAAAAATAGTTAAGAAAAAACTAAAAGGAGTAGTTTCAAAGGTTAAAGACTTACATCAAGCTTGGGTGGTGTTGAAAATTACTATTATCTTGGAAACCCAGACCAGCTGTATTCAATGCTTTAAGAAAAGTGGAAGGAAGTCCAAAAAACTGCCAGCATGGTTTAAAGGTGAGGTCAGAGAGGCTGTTGCCAAAAAAAAGCATCTTTCAGGAAATGGAAAAAAGAGCAAAATGACGAAAACGGGAAACAGCACAAGCACTGGCAAGTTAAATGCAAAGCACTGATAAGGTAAGCAAAGGGAGAATTTGAGAAGAAGGCTTGCTGTGGAAGCAAAAATGCGTAATAAGACTTTTTCAAGTACATTTGTAGCAAAAACCTGTGAAAGAGTCAGTTGGTGCATTAGATGATAGGGGTTAAAGGGACACTAAAAGGCGACAAGGCGATAGCGGAGAGAATGAATTCTTTGCTTCGGTCTTTACTGAGGAAGATGTAGGGATGTTACCCATGACTGAAGTGGTATTTAAAGGTGCGGAAGAATTGAAGGAAATAGCGATACATCGGGAGGATATATTACAACTATTTGATAAACTGAAGAGTAGCAAATCACCTGGACCGGATGGTATACATTCAAGGGTGTTGAAAGAAATGAAATATGAGATTGCACACCTGCTATTAGTAATCCGTGAGCTATCATTAAAATCATCTGTAATACCTGAAGATTGGAGGATGGCCAACATATTGGCAATTTTTAAAATGGGTTCCAGGGGTGATCAGGGAAACTACAGACCGGTGAACCTGACATCAGTACTGGGAAAAATGGTTGAAACCATCATAGAGAACAAAATTGCTGAACATGTAGATAGTCATGGCTTAATGGGAGACAGCCAACATGGCTTTAGACAAAATATGCCTTACTAATCTGTTTTTTGGGGGGTTTTTTTGAAGGTGTGAACAAACAGGTAGACAAAGGTGAATCGGTTGATATAGTGTATTTGGACTTTCTGAAAGCCTTTGACAAGGTCCCTCATAAGAGACTTGGCAAAACTAAAGAGTCATGGGATAGGAGGCAGTGTACTAATGTGGATCAGGAACTGGTTAAAAGATAGAAAGCAGAGGGTAGGGCTAAATGGCCAGTTTTCCCAATGGAGAAAGGTGAATAGTGGTGCACCCCCAGGGATCTGTGCTGGGTCCACTGCTTTTTTACATTTTCATAAATGCCCTAGAAAAGGGAACAAGTGAGGTTATCAAATTTGCAGATGAGACAAAACTATTTAATGTTGTTAAAACCCAAGAGAATTGTGGAAAATTGCAAGAGGATCTTGATAAATTGGAAGACTGGGCATCAAAATGGCAGATGAAATTTAACGTGGACAAGTGCAAAGTTATGCACCTAGGGAACCACCACCCAAACTATGGTTACACAATGCACGGTTCCATATTAGGAACCACCACCAAGGAAAAAGATTTAGGCGTCACTGTGAACAACATGTTAAAACTCTCCACCCAGTGTACAGCGGCAGCCAAGAGTGCAAATAGAATGCTAGGTATCATAAGGAAAGGAATGCAAAATAAGACAAAGGATATTATAATGCCTCTGTATCGTTCCATGGTGCGACCGCACCATGAATGTTGTGTGCAATTCTGGTCACCGTATCTTAAAAAGGATATAGTGTTATTAGAAAAGGTTCAGAGAAGAGCCACCAAAATGGTAAGGGGGATGGAGGGATACCCTTATGAAGACAGGCTAAAAAGGTTAGGGCTCTAACTTGGAAAAGAGACGGCTGAGGGGAGATATGATAGAAGTTTATAAACTAATGAATGGAGTGGAACGGGTAAATGTAGATCAATTGATTACATCAGAATATAGAAAGACTAGGGGACATGCAATGAAGCTACAGGGTAAACTATTCAAAACAAAAGAGAAAATATTTTTCCCACTCAACAGGTAATCAAATTCTGGAATTTGTTACCGGAGGATGTAGTAAAAGCTGTCAGTGTAGCTGGCTTTAAAAAAGGTTTGGACTAGTTCCTGGAGGAAAGGTCCATAAACTATTATTAAAAAGGAACCTGAGATATCACTACTTGATCCAATGCAAGCATTGTGGAACCTGTGCCTCTTGGGGAAACTGCAAGGTTTGTATGACCTAGATTGGCCACTGTTGGAAACAGGATACTGGGCTTGATGGACCTTGGTCTGACCCAGTATGGCATATCTTATGTTGCCAAGAACTAGTAACACTGGAAGATCTGATACTAGCTGCTAGGCTCAAAGGGCCTGATATTTAGCTGGGCAGACTATGTGCTACTACAGCACATAGCCCTGCCCGCTGACCCTTAACAATGGCGACAGCATTGAATATGCGGCATCACCGCACATGCCCCAGAGCCGCCGAGGCTATCTGGGTAGCAGCGATATTGCACCACTACCCATTAGCATCCGTGGCTAGAACTAGGTGAGCCAAAAGCTGGTCTCATTTTAGCCACAGATCACTAACCAGGCAACGGTGCAATATTGCCAGTTACCTGGTTAGCAGCAGTCTCAGCCTCCGCTCTGCCCTGGAACGCCCCCAACATGCCCCAATGCTAACTGCAGAGCATCAGAGCATGTAGCAGGCTTTGAAAGGGAAATTTAAAAGAGGCACTAACCGGGTAAGTTATGTTGAATATTTTGATTTAGGGCATTTACACAGTTTACTGGGCTATAAACCGTGAAATACCTTTTGAATATCAGGCTCAAGGTGCACATACCATTGCTACCATGACTAGATTACGTAGATAGATGGGGATACCCTTTATAAAATGGGGGAAAAAACCTAGATGGTTGCAAATGACCAGCAAGTTCAATAGAGCAATATATTTCTATGCCAAAGTAATGAGCTTGAAATAATTTACTTCTGTTGAAGTCTGCAAACAAAATTCAAAAGTCTGCATCCGGATGTCTAAATTATGCAAAATTCAGCATGCTTTGTCAAAATAACAAACACACATTGTGGGTTGTGTCCCCCTGCCAGCAGAGGTGGATAGAGAAAAACTAGAAATTTCTAGTGACATCATCCTGCTACTTAAGCTAATGCAGCTAGGAGCATATTTGCAAATGGTCAAAAACCTGACCTCATAGAGCCTTGATGAGGGTAACAATTTTCTTGTTCTATGTACAGAACATCCATCGTAAAGAACATCTGCCATGAAGGTCAAAACCTACAAGAATAAATCACAGAGATAGCAGAACCCCAAGAGGTGGGTTCTGGACTGGTCTAGCATAAAACTCCAGGAAAGGACATTATCTGGTAATTAAAATGCCATCTTCCAGATCATCCTGCTCGACCAGTCCAGACAAGTGGAACATGCCAAAGCTATTCCTTCATTGGGCTGCAATAAGACATGGCTTCCTTCAAAATCTGTGCACTGAAAGCCATGTCTGCCCAGGCTTGGATGTCCAAGCATTAATGCTTGCAAAGGGTTGACCAAGTCACCACTCTACACATGTCAATAGGGACAACTGAACTGCACTCTGCCTAGGAAGAGTCCTGAGCCCAAGCAGAATACACCCACAATCCCTCCAGGACAGATCGATGCCACAAAAGATAGCAGTGTCCTCGGCCTTTTATTCAACAGGCCAAGGAAGTCAGATGCTGCTTTGCCCTTAGCAAAAGTGCAACACAACCAACCAAATCTGTCTGACTTTCAGAAAGAATCAGTGACCTTTAAGTACCTGAGATGCACTCTGCATACGTCTATTTATTTATTTATACTTGTCATCTGCCTGCTCTGCCGAAAGGATGTATAGCAGACTACCTGATAGACATGAAATGCTGAAACTATCTTAGGGGTCATTCCATGTCAAGTGGTCTAATATATAAAAAGTGCCCCGCTCGACCATCTTGGATTTTGCTGAAATTTTGTATGTACACTACCATGTGTCTCAAACTAACTTTGGTAAAGTTTTAGATTCTCTCGTGGAATACTTTTGAGATGTAGTCGTTTGTCTGATCACATACCTTGACTTTGTACAGTACGAGTCTGAGATTTCAGCAACTTTGAGACCCTATATTTTCTTTGCTATTTTATTATAAAAAATGAAACTTGACTATCCTGTACAACCTTTTGCGCTCTATTTAATGATACTAATGATAATATGTTTTGAATATGTCGGAAGTAGATATATTGCAGCAAAGTCAGCCAAAAAAAATTGACGTTCTAAAAAAAATTTAAAATTAGACATTATGCAGCTTCCTAAATAATCAAGTAAGAAGTATGAAATTTCACATAATACCTCTATGAACTGAAGTTCTTGAATTTATAATTTCATGCTCTTAGCATTCTCCGTTAGTTTACAAATTAAGTGTAAAGTTGATGATTTTTTGCAAAAACGTAAAAATAGGGTATTTTTAACCTTTTACACAAAAGTATCTTCTAAAATAGTTTTGAAACCAATTTCATTAGAAAGAGCATGTTTTAAGCTTTCTAGAAAAGCGGATTTAATTTACTAACCCTGGCGTACAATACCCTGAAAAGAGGGCTAAACATAGCGGACATTACCATGCTTGACAAAGGCATGTAATTCAACCTGCAGTTCTAACGTTATCCAAATGTTATATTTAAAACTCATTTATTTCCATAGGAGTCGCTCAATAGCTGTTAAGTGCATATATGATGTGAGCTTAACGTATAGATTTTCAGATTAGCATTAGTTGGTACACATTTACTAATTAATTTACTTCAAAATGGACATCGACGAATCACTTGATAACAATCCTCTTATGCCTGAATGTACCGTTGGACAAAAATTATCAAAATGTCACCATGGCTCATTTTATTCCAATAAAACTGGGCTCAATTCTGTGAGCTGCTTGTCAGCAAGCGAGAAATTGCTTATTACTCGATGATCAGAAGTTGACCTTACAGACAATGACAGTATCTGCTTGCATCACCAAGCACAGTATCTCAGCAAATATGAAATGAACCAAAAGTCGTGTTGCAATCAGTTTGAAAAGCAGAATCACGTCATTAAAAGTGGATTATCAAAAGTAACTTTAGCCATGTCTGAGGGCTTGAAAAAAGTGACCAAAATGAATGTAAAGCCAGGCCAGAAAATTTGCATCAGGTGCAAAGCAAAATATGCTTCTATGATTGAAGCCACAGCATCTTCATCTTCGGATGATTTTGATCCAGATGCCTTGGACACCCTTGAGCAAAGCTTGACTGCTTTAGGCACTTCTCCATTAAAAATACGAAGAAAGCACAGTTACTTACCTGTAACAGGTGATCTCTGGGAACAGCAGGAATAAGTCTTCACATATGGGTACGTCGGTACCGACAAAGTCTGCGTGGGAACGCTCCCCAGCTTCTCAAAAAGGAAAGCTTTTGGGAGCATCCCACTGCGCCTGCGCGCTGCCTTCCCGCCTTTCCTAACCAGCTCTCCTCAGTTCGAGTTTAAAGCTAAGACAATAGAGAGAGAGAGGAAAGGAAAGATAGAAAAGAGGTACAACTCCTAGGGGAGGTGAGAGGGTTGTGAAGACTTATTCCTGCTGTTCCCAGAGATCACCTGTTACAGGTAAGTAACTGTGCTATCTCCAGGAACAAGCAGGAATGAGTCTTCACATATGGGGACTCCCTAGCTAAGATACCTGGGAGATCCCCAAGGATCTGAGACCCTGGGAAGGGTCTACGTCCTTCTATGGATCACAGGCATCCATCCAGGGAAGGAGGGTAGGAGTTGTTTAAGAATGGAACAGGTGTTTGAGAACAGCCTGACCAAACAAGGCATCCCGGCGGGAGTCCTTGTCCAAGCAGTAATGGGCTGTGAAGGTATGAACCGAGGCCCAAGTGGCTGCTCGACAGATCTGGTCGATGGACACAGAATTTAGATGAGCCATAGAGGTGGCCATGGCCCTCACATTATGAGCTGTGACATGGCTCTCCAGAGAAAGGTTCTTACTCTGGTAGGCAAAAGAAATACACTGAGCAATCCAATTGGACAATGTTCTCTTAGAGACTGGAAGTCCTAAATGAGAAGGATCAAAAGCAACAAAAAGCTGGGAAGATTTTCTATGTTGCTGTGTCCTTTGTAAGTAAAAAGCAAGAGCTCTTTTACAATACAGAGTATGAAGACTCTTCTCTGCACTGGATGCATGAGGAGCTGGAAAAAAGACAGGTAGATAAACCTCTTGATTAAGATGAAAAGGTGAGACCACTTTAGGCATAAAGTGTGGATTTGTCCTAAGAACTACCTTATCATGATGGAACCTTGTATAAGGTGGATTAGCCACTAAGGCCTGCAGTTCACTGATGCGGCGATCTGAAGTGACTGCAATGAGGAAAATAACCTTCCAGGAAAGAAATTTCAAGGAGGTAGTGGCTAAGGGTTCAAAGGGAGGCTTCATAAGTTGACCAAGAACCAAATTTAAGTCCCATGCCACCGGAAGAGGCCTAATGGGGGGTTTAGTTAAAGTTAGGCCTCTCATAAATCTTGCAATAAGGATGAGAGGAAATAGGTTGTCAATTGATGGGCTTAAGGGATGCTGCAATAGCACTCAAATGGACTCTTACTGAATTCGTTTTAAGTCCTGCATTGGAGAGATGCAGGAGATAGTCTAACAGAGAATTTAAAGGTAGTGCTAGAGGGTCAAGACCCTTTTCAGCACACCAAATGGAAAATCTCTTCCATTTAAAAGCACAGGAACGCCTGGTGGAAGGTTTTCTGGAAGCATGGAGGATATCTTTCACTTGCTGAGAAAGATTCAAACCTTGAAGGTCTACGCCTTCAGTAACCAAGTTCTGAGGTGAAGGGACTTGGGTGCCACAAAGTCCCTTCTTCCTGGGACAGTAGGTCTGGAGCAGCTCCCAAGTCCAGGGAGGGGGCTTGGGAGAGATGTATAAGTAGAGGGTACCACACTTGGCGTGGCCAGCATGGAGCTATGAGGATCATAAATCCTTGATCCCTCTGGAGTTTGAACAGAGTCTTGGGAATCAAGGGAATGGGTGAAAAGGCATACAGGAAGCCCTGATCCCAATGTAGGAGGAAGGCATCCCTGGCCTGAGCTCCCTGACACGGAATTCTGAAACAGAACCGGGGAAGTTTGGCATTCCACGGACTTGCAAAGAGGTCTATGTCCGGGGTTCCCCATTCTTGGAAGATTCTGAGTACCTGATCCATGTGCAGGGACCATTCGTATGGAAGCAGAACTCGACTGAGTCTGTCTGCCCAAGAGTTTTGGACTCCTGGGAGGTATACTGCCAGGAAATGGATTTGATGCTCTCTGGCGAAGGCCCACAATCTTAAAGCTTTGTTGCAAAGCGACAGAGAGTCAGTTCCTCCTTGTTTGTTTATGTAAAACATGGCTACTTGATTGTCCGTGTGAATGAGGACTGTCTTGTAGCTGAGGAGGTTATGAAAGACATTGAGAGCTAGAAAGACTGCTCGAAGCTCCAAGTGGTTGATATGAAGAAAGGTCTCCTGTGGGGACCAAGTGCCTTGAGTGGAGAGGTCCTGTAGATGAGCTCCCCAACCTGTTTGGGAGGCATCTGTGGTGAAGGTTGCCTGGGGCAACAACTGTTGGAAGGGGGACCCCAGCAACAGATTTTGAGTGGACATGCACCATTGGAGAGACCAAAAGAGACGTTTGGAGGTTGCTATTTGGTCTGAGAGAGCTCCTGAAGCCTGAGTCCACTGGGTGGACAAAGTCCATTGAGCTGCTCTCATGTGTAGGCGAGCATAGGGTACCACATGCACTGTGGAGGCCATGTGGCCTAGCAGTTGTAGCATCTCCCTGGCAGTTAAGTGGCTTCTGGACTGAATCTGGGAAGCTAACTGTACTAGACGTTGGCAACGGGCCTGAGGAAGGTAGGCCCTTGCAGTGGTGGTATCCAACCAGGCCCCTATGAATTCTAGGGACTGAGTAGGGGTAAGTTGAGACTTTGGGAGGTTTACCACAAGTCCCAGATACTGCAGAATGCGCCTTGTGCGGTCCAGGGAAATCTGGGCCTCTGACTGAGATGGAGCTCGGATGAGCCAGTCGTCCAGGTATGGGAATACAAATATTCCCAGAGTGCGTAGAAAAGCAGCTACTACTGCCATGCATTTGGTGAACACTCTTGGAGCAGAGGCCAGACCAAAGGGAAGCACTCTGTACTGGTAATGTTTTTCTTGGAAAAGAAAACATAGGAACCTCCTGTGAGATGGATGGATGAGGACATGGGTGTACGCATCCTTGAGATCTAGAGAACAAAGCCAATCCTGACTTTGAAGGCATGGAAGGAGAGTGCCCAGAGAAAGCATCTTGAACTTCTCCTTGCATAGAAATTTGTTCAATTCTCTGAGATCTAAGATGGGTCTGTATCCCCCTGTCTTCTTTGGAATGAGAAAATAGGGGGAATAGAACACTGACCCTTGTTGAAGAAGAGGAACTTCTTCTATTGCCCCTTGGGCAAGAAGGGTAGTCTCCTCTTGACGTAGAAGGTCAAGAAGAGATGTGGGAGAATTGAAGTCTCTCACCATGGTGTGAGGAGGAAGGTCTGAGAAATGAAGCTTGTAGCCCTCTCTTATGATGGAGAGGGTCCACTGCTCTGAGGTGATTTGCTCCCATCTGGGAGCAAAATGAGCTAACCTTCCTGGAATGGTGAGAGGTTCTGGCTGATGTAGAGCCAGAAAGGCTAAGTTCTCTAGCATCAAGTGAAAAACCCTGAGGAGGTTGGGACTGCTGAGTTGCTGCAGCCCCTGTAGACTTAGGCCTGGCCTGCTTAGGTTGCTGACGCTTAGTGGTAAAGCGACCTGTAGAAGATTGTTGGCCAGAAGTGCAAGGAAATCTGCCCTTCTTGAAAAAAGACTTTTTAAAAGTCTTTTTCTTGGCAGGAATGGAGGTTGACTTTGAAAGTCTATCCAGAGCAGAGTTCTCTGCATCCATTTGAGTGGCTTTTATTTGCCACTCTTTGTCAAATAGATTTTCACCTGTACAGGGCAGATTTCCTAAGCCATCTTGAACCCAGGGTTCTAAATCAGAAGCCTGGAGCCAAGCAATTCTGCGAGCAGCTATGGCAATGCCTTAGGCTCTGCTGGCACCTTCAAAGGAGTCAAAGGCTGCCCTGTTGGAAAACTATGAGATGTCTTGAGTATGCTTAAGCCAAGTGAGGAATTCTTCCCTTTTATCCTCTGGAAGAAAAGGGAGGAAAGTGTGCAGCTTTTCTGCTACTTCTTTTAGAAACATACCCATGTAAAGACTATATGAGTTGATTCTGGCAATAAGCATACTGGCTTGGAAGATTTTCCTACCAAAAGCATCCAAGGTCCTGCATTCTCTTCCTGGAGGAGCAGAAGAGTGTCTTTGTACTCTTTATCCTCTTCATAGCTCACTGCACCACAATGGAATGGTGAGGAAGCTGAGTTTTTTGAAATCCAGGACAGGGAGGGACACGATACATAGTGTCCAACCTGCGAGAATGAGGAGAGAGAGTGAGAAGAGTCTCCCATAAATCAATCATGTGTTCATAAAGAATCTCATGAATTGGTAAGGTGACTGCTTCTCTAGGAGCCTTAGAGTATCCTAAAATATCTAATTTTTTTGCTCTAGGCTCTGATTCAGAGTTTACTGAAATAGAAAGTCCTTTAGCTACTTCTCTTATGAAGTCTTGAAAGGACAAGTCCTCTGGAGGAGACATTCTTCTTTTTGGAGAAGGCGGCTCTTCAGGAAGGGCTATGGATACTTCAGGAGATTCATCCGATGAATCAGAATCACCAGAGGAATCGAAGTACCGCCCGTCAGGGTGCTCTTCCAATGCTCGATACGTGTATCGAGCGGTATCGACATCAGGCATCCTCGGTACCGGATCGGTACCTAGAAATAGCCCTGGACAAGGAACCGCTGCAGCCGGTATCCTGGTCGATGTCGATGCAATCGGTACCGGCATCGGCGCTGGTGCCGGTACTGGAGCCGATACCTACAACGGAGCTTGTTGCAGTACCGTCGGCGTCGTAGCTTGAATAAAGGCCGTGATAGCCCGCTGCATCGACAGAACATTCTGATCCATCGACGCCATGAATGCCTGGAGTTCAGTACTGGGAGATTGTGCCGGTACCCTAGAGCATTCTAACAGGTGATCGGTCGAGGCCGTGCCATCGATGTCAACCTGTAACCCCATAGGAGGAGCTTTGTAAGCGGGAGCATCCCGCCGGGGTTGTTTGGCTGGTGCAGGATCCTTGAGGTCAAGCCCGGAGGCATCTCGATGCTTAGAGGGAGATTTACCCTTCGAAGACCTGCTAGACTTATGTTTGGTTACCTGAGATCCATCAGGAGAAGACGACTTAGAAGAGGTCGATGCTACCGACGCTGCATCAGCGGGAAACAGCACATGGAGCTTAGCTGCTCAGTTCTGTAGACCCCTTTTAGACATTAGAGAGCAGGACGGACAATCCGGAATGGAGTGTTCAGGACCCAAACATTTAAGGCACCATTCATGGGTATCTGTAACAGAAATAGTACCGCTACACTTAGTGCATTTCTTGAACCCGGAGGCTGGTTTTTCTATGAGGGAAATTTTCTTTTGGGTCCTGAGGCCTAGAAGAAAAAACACACTAAGTGAGAAAAACTATAGATTTTTTTTTTTTTTAAAAGAAAGAAAAAGACCGGCGGTACCGGTCCGGAGTCGGGGAAGGCAGACACGCGACCAAAGAAATAAAATAAAATAAAGAACTTCTTCAGCGGTGACAGGGCTCGACCTGCTGGCTCCGCGGCAAAGAAGAACTGAGGAGAGGTGGTTAGGAAAGAAAGGAAGGCAGCGCGCAGGCGCAGTGGGATGCTCCCAAAAGCTTTCCTTTTTGGGAAGCTGGGGAGCGTTCCCGCGCAGGCTCATTCCTGCTTGTTCCTGGAGATTAAGCAGTAGAGACAAAGCTGGCTATTTGAAACAAAAGATTGAGCGCACACAGAACATGGTAACAAAAAAAATAATGTCTGCTGCTGGAGTGGCTGACAACATTGAACAATCTAGTGTATCTGCAGAATGCAGTCTATGTAGCGATTACACTGAGCTTATTAATGAAATGAAAACAAAGATTGATATATCCAATAGGTCAAAGTTTAATTGTTGACTTTGGCCCCAAAAAGTTGGACAATAAAGGAAACAGCAATGAAGTTTGGCGTTTCTGAACGTATGGTCAAAATGGCCCGAAACGTCAAGAAAGACAAAGGCATTTGTGCTTTACCTGATGCAAAAATTGGCAAACCATTATCAGAGGAGGTCACTAAAAGAGTCAAGGATTTCTATGAAGATGATGAATTTAGCAGAATGTGTCCTGGCAAAAAAAGACTGCATTTCATTGCAACTCAATGGTGTCAAAGTTCAAAAACAAAAACGGTTGCTGTTGTGTAATCTTAAAGAGTTGTATGTAGCATATCATAATAAATTTGGAGCAGAAATCGGTTTTTCAAAATTCTGTGATCTCAGGCCAAAGTGGTGTGTGACTGTTGGTGCTTCAGGCATGCATTCTGTTTGTGTCTGCAGTATACATCAGAATGTAAAGCTCATGCTGCAAGGTGCAAATATTAAAGAGGACTACAAGCTGCTAATGGAAAAGACAGTGTGTGACCTGAATTCCAAGGAATGTATGCTACAAAGATGCCAAAGCTGCCCTCGCAAAGAATCACTTGTAGCTTATTTGGATGAAATATTCCAGGATTATGATGGAGGAATCAATTGAATTCAAACAATGGATTCACACTGACCGAGAAACACTGGAAACAAGCATATTAACAGTGGACAACTTTGTTGAAAAACTTTCAAGCAAAATTTAGAAGCTGACAGGCCATCATTTTGTTTCAAAACACCAAAGTGAATATCTGAAGTCACTGAAAGCTGACTTAAAAGAAACGGAGTTCATTGTTTTGATGGACTTTGCCGAAAATTACTCATTTGTTGTCCAAGATACTACCCAGGGCTTTCACTGGGAAAATACTCAGCCACAGTAAATCCATTTGTTGCTTATTATGCAGACAAAGTGGGCACCTTGCAAATTGTTAATTGTTGCATAATTTCCGATCATATGCAACATGATACCGTGTCAGTACACGTGTTTATTCAGAAGTTTATCGAATTTTTGTTGACCCAAGCAGATGTTACGAAAATATACTACTTCAGTGATGGCTCAGCAGCGCAATATAAAAACTACAAAAACTTTGTCAATTTATGCAACCACAAAAATTATTTCAATATCGAGGCTGAATGGAACTTTTTCGGCACAAGCCATGGAAAATCACCTTGTGATGGGGTTGGTGGCACAACTAAACGTTTGGCAGCCTGAGCAAGTCTACAAAGACCTTCGTCTGACCAAATATTGATACCAAAAGATCTGTATAACTTTTGGACCAAAATATACACGGAATTAAATATATTTATGTCGCAAAAGATGAAATTGAAAAAAGCAGGAAGTTTCAAGAAGAAAGGTGGAAAGAAAGCAGCACAATAGCTGGCACTAGAGAGCATCACCAATTTGTACCAGTTGACTCAAACTTGGTTTGTGTCAGCAGAGTTTCAAATGATACAATAAGTTTTTTAGCCAAAATTTCCAATACTGCTGTTTTGTATTTGAAATTATCTGAGTTGTCCCTTGGTTGCTATGTAGCTTGCATCTATGACAACAAATGGTGGATTGGCAATGTTGTTGAAGTTTCAGCTGAGGAAAATGATGCATTGATAACATTTCTGCATCCTCAAGGTCCTGCTCATTCGTTTTATTGGCCAGAAAGGCAAGATGTTTGCTGGATTCCAGAGCAGCACCTCATTAGCATGCTCCCTGCACCTTCAGTTACATCATCTGGCTGACAGTATCAATTCCCAGAATCCATTTTGAAGGAAGTGGCTTGCAAACATAACAGAATGTAAAAAAAATTGCTAGCATTAAAATTGAGGTGAATACTTCGGCTTGGGAACCTAGGATAAGATGCCCAATCATTGGCTTGGGAACCAGCTAGACACCCACTGAAGGCTTTAGAACCTCAAATAAGAAACCAAATTAAAGGCTTGGGAACCTAGATTAAGAAACCCACCCGTGGCTGGTATTGCACAGCTATCGGGCGTGACCTCTATGGCGATGGGGTTGCCAGTTCATGTTCCTGAACTGGTAGTGACAATTTCACCATGGACCAACGCAATACAATATTGATAATTTTTCAATATAAAAATGTTAAAACAAGTATGATCCAAAAAATTAATAATGTGATGAAATATATGCTGTTGCCATGGCAATGTCTGCTGACTTTGGTCCTCTTTTTAGAGCACTGTATGCCAGCGTTAGTCAAATTAACTTTTTTAGGGAGTTTAAAACATGCTCTTTCTAATGGTAGTAGTTTGAACGTTTCTAGAAGATACTTTTGTGTAAAAGGGAGTTAAAAATACCCTATTTTTAGCCTTTTTGCAAAAATCATCAACTTTACACTTAATTTGCAAATTAATGAAAAGGGCTAGGAGCTTGAAATTATAAACACAAAAACAGTACCACGAGATACTATGCCTCAAATTTCATGTTCATTGTTTACTTATTTCAGGAGCTATGCAATGTTAAACTTAATTTTTTTAGGTCGCCAATTTCTTTGCCCGACTTTGGTGCAATGTGTCTATTTCTGACACAATCAAAAAAGATTATTAGTCTCATTAAAAAGAGCGCAAAAAGATGTGCAGGGTAGTTAAGTGTCATTTCTTATAAACAAATAACAATATTAGGTCTCAAAGTTGCTGAAATTTTGAATCGTACTGTACATGTTCAAGCTATGGGGTCAAACAAACAGCTATATCTCAACAGGTTTAACACCAGAGAATCTAAAACTCTACCAAAGTTCATTTGAGACATGGGGGCTCTAAATATAAAATTTAGTCAAAATCCGTGATGGTCATGCGGGGAGCCCTAGACCACTTGACATGGAATGACCCTTAGGCAAAAACTTACAAATAAATAAAATAAAGGGGCTGGCTGGAAAGACACAGCTTTCTCAGAGAAGGATCTCTGCATGAGTGTCTGCGACTCAAAAAAAAAAAAAAAAAAATTTGAAGTACCGAAGAAATGGCAAACAAAAAAAGGTCTGTCTTGATGGAAGGAACCTAAAAGTAACCTGCTTCAACAGTTCAAAGGAGCAGACAAAAGAGCCTGAAGAACACAACCCAAATCCCACGGTGGGTCAACAGATCATAAGGGAGGATGCAAGTGATGTACCGCCAACAGGTGGAGGACCAAATCCAGGTGTGAAGCTATGGAGCCATCGGCTATCAGACCTCAAAAGCAAGGCACGGCTGCAACCTGTACCCTCAAAGAACTGAAGAAGAGACCCCTTTTAAAACCGTCTAGTAGGAAGGCTAGCAAGGGCAGCAATTCAACTTACAGAAGGGCCAAGTGGCGCTTCTGACACTAGTCCTCAAAAAAGGCATCATTAATCATACATAGGGAAGGCAAGTGGAACCTCACTGCACCTTCAAGAGAGCCAAAACTACAGCCTTGAGTAGCCTGTTAATGCCAAGCCAGTGGAGGTAGTAGAAATGAGAACAGTATTTGAATTCAGGAAAGCATAGGACAGAAAATCTCTACAGGAAAAAAAAAAAGGGGGGGGGGGACTGTTGTAGGTGGCAGCTGAGGAAAAAGGTCAGGGACTTTGTTAGTTCTCTCTCGTTTACTTCAACATGTAGCAAAGCTCCATCAACTGAACGATGGCTGGGAAAAATCATATTGCCAAAGCTGTTGTACCCAATACAGCTTCTGCCCTCTGTCCAGATAGCCAGATGCCAGTTAAAAGATCAGTTCTATGTGCAGGATGCCTGCAAGCTGAAGCCCTCATGAAACAAGTTGAGGAGCTCAGAGAAGAGGTGGCAAGGCTGAGCAGCATTTGAGACAATGAGAAGTACATTGATGAGATGCTTCTTAAAGCATCCAAGCTCTCAGAGGTGAAGATGGGAAACTACAGAAGGAAGAGTTGGTCAAGAGTCACCAGAGCCTGCAGAATCAACAATCTAACTACGCTTTCTCCGGGAAAAAGCAGGAAGTCAGTCCTCCCATATGGGAACCCCCAGCTACAGGGTACTGAGAGCCCATAGCAAAAAATAGGGGCTCCCTCACTGGCAGCCACAAAGAGCAGCAATTTAGTCAGTGTACACAGACCACAGTAGGATCCCTGTGTCCGATGAACCAGAACTCTGGTAGCCTGAATGCAGAAAGGTTGGAGGATAGGAGTTGCCTAAACCACAAAAAGGTTACGAAGCACAGCCTGGCCGAAGGCACTGTCCTATCGGGGCTCTCTTTCCAGGCAGTAATGGGTTGCAACGGTATGGACTGAACACCAGGTGGTGGCCCGGCAGATGTCCACCATTGGGACGGAGTACAAGTTTACCACCGAAGCCGCCATGACCCTGACACAGTGCACCATGACGCAGCCTTCCGAGGGAAGTACAATCTGCCACTCATGTGGACAGCATGTGCTTGGTCACTGCCTCCCTCAGCCTACTGGGGGTCGTAGGAGATGAAAAGCTGAGAGGCTTTGCAGTGGCCCTGAGTGCACTGGAAGTAGGAGGACAAAGCCCTCTTACAGTCCAAGGTGTGGAGGATCGTCTCTACCCGACTGGAGTGAAGTCTTGGAAAGAAGGTAGGGAGCACCACTTCCTGGTTGAGATGGAAGGGTGACACCACCTTCGGCAGGAATTTGGGATGCATGCAAAGCCCCACTCTGTTCTTGTAGAACCTGGTATAGGGCACCTCCGCCACCAGGGCCTGAAGCTCGCTAACTCTGCGAGAAGAGGTGAGCGCAACCAGGAAAGGCACCTTCCAAGAAAGGTGGGCAGGTAGCCAGAGGTTTGAAGGGCGGGTGAGTGAGCTGCCCCAACACCATGTTGAGGTCCCATTCGGTTGCCAGAGGGTGAACCGGGGGCTTCGATAAGAGCAGGCCCCAAAGGAAATGGGTCACCAACAGTTGGACCGAGAGGGGCATGCCATTCACCTGATGGTGGTGCACCAAGATGCACTCAGACAAAGTTAGACTTACATAGTAAATGACGGCAGATAAAGACCAGTATGATACATCTAGTCTGCTCAGACAGAGGTGGAGAAGGTACTGTAGCACCAGAGCCAACGGGGCAGGAGAAAGGGTCAGCCCCATGTTCGGTGCATCAAACCGAGAACCTGTGCCATTTGGCTGTGTACACCTTCCTAGTAGAGGCCTTGCAAGAGGCCAGCAGAATATCTTCCAACCCAACAAGGAGGTTGAAAGGGGCCAGAGTCACCCTCTCAGTAGCCAGGATGTCAGCGACAGGGACCTCAGGATGGGGTGGAGATCCCCTCCCCCCCCCCCCCCGAGAAAGCAGTCCCCGGGCAGTCCCCAAGAGGATCGAGGTCTCCACTGTCAACTGCAGAAGCAGCAGGAACCACAGTTGCCTGGACCACCGAGGGGCTATCAGGATAAGCAAAGCCCTGTTGCTGAGGATCCTGAACAAGGTCTTGGCGATCAGTGGTGTAGGAGAGAAGACATACATGAGGCTTCCTGCCCATGAGACCAGGAACACGTCCGCAGCCAGAAGCAGGGCAACTGAAAGTTGTCCGGGCTGGCGAACAGATCCATCAGGGGTACCCTCCAGAGCTGGAAAAGCTGTCCGACTACCCTGAGGTCCAGCTGCCACTCATGCAGCTGGAGGACTCTGCTGAACCTGTTGGCCAGCAGGTTACCCTGACCTGGCAGATATACTGCCCACAGGAGAATACCCTGTTGGATTGCATACAAGCAGAGGACCAGTGCCTCCTGGCAAAGGGTACGAGTCTCCATGTCCCCTATTTGTTCACATAGAACATCGCCACCTGGTTGTCCGTCTCGACCAGCACCGGCTGGTGACAAAAAACCCTCAGGGCTAGGTGTATGGCTCAGAGCTCCAGGAGGTTGATCTGCTGTGTGCTCTTGTCTGGTGACCAGTTGCCCTGACTGCGGAGATCTCTGCAGTGGGATTCCTCACCCGAGCAGTGAGGCATCTGTGGTGAGGACCTTTGAGGGGCTTGGGGCCTGAAAAGGCATGCCCGCCTTGAAATGCTATGGAGACTGCCACCAAACCAGAGAATCTACGCCAGTTGGCAGGTCACAGAGACTGTCTCTGAGGTGGCCCATGGCCTGAGACCACTGGTCCTGGAGACACCACTGCACTGCCCTCATATGGAGGAGCGCATCAGGGGTGACATGGACAGTGGAGGCCATATGCCCGAGGCCCAGGAGAAGCCAAGCAGGCACAGAGGGGCAGCACTGTATGTCCCGAGCCAGAGTCCTGAGACAATTGGCTTAGTCCCTGGACAAGAAAGCGTTCGACTGGAGTGTGTCAATCTTTGCCCTAATCAACTCCAGACATACTGTTGGAAGGTGGTGAGACTTGGGGTAGTTTATGACAAACCCCAAGTGCTGCAGAAACTGGATGGTGCGTGCGGTGGCCTGCTGCACCTCTGAGGCCATGCCTCCCTTTATAAAAAGTTAGCCGTCCAGGTAGGAAAATATGAAGACTCTCTAGAGCTGGAAGGCGGCAGCCATGACTGCCAGACATTTTGTGAAAACTCTTGGGGCAGAGGTTAGGCTGAAGGTGAGCACCCTGTACTGAAAATGCCTGCCCCCCCCCCCCCCACTACGAACCACAGGTACTGTCTATGGCTGGGGTGGAATAGGACGTGGGTATAAGCATCCTTGAGGTCTAAGGAGCATAGCCAGTCTCCCCTGCTGGAGGTAGAGCAGCAATGTTCCAAGGGAGAGCATCTTGAACTTCTCCCTCACCAAGAATTTGTTGAGGTTGCGCAGGCCCCCTGTTCATTTTGACACGAGGAAATACCTGGAGTTTAACCCCTTTGTCCTCGAGAAGAGCTGCCAACTCCTTCAGGAGGTGGTCCCGGAGGAGGGGAGACCCGACCCGACTGGCTCTCCCGGGAAATAAGGGGGAGGTGTCTGAATCAGGTGGAGGAGGTAACCCTCCCTGACTACCCTTAGTGCCCAGGAATCAGTGGTGATTGTCCCCCACCTCTGGGCATAGAAGGCCAGATGTCCCCCTGTGGGCTGCTAATCTCCTTGGGGTAGGATTTTGGAGCCTTCTGCTTATGTGCGCCATGCTCATGTCCCTGCTGACCCTGTTGGAGAGCCAAGGAGACCTGATAAGGTGGGTAGTTTCTGTAAGCAGCTCCCTTCCTTGGGTAGAAGGACTTTTTACCAGAGCCCTTCCATCGGGGAGGGGCAGTGGTCTTTTTAGAAAGCCTGGTCCTCATTATGAACTCAGTCTCCAGCTCGGCAGCTTTGTTGGTCATGGGTTTGCCAAAGAGGTTCTCTCCTTGGCAGAGGACATCAACCAATTTATTTATTTATTTTTATTTATTTTATACCGCACTCTTTTTCATCAGCGCGGTTTACATTAAACAGGAATACTCATTGCAATCAACAGACTGTGGTGAGTTTACATATAACAGGAGAATACAACTGGGATTTTAACTTAGGGAAACTTTGTACATATTTGTAACATGAAAAGAGCCTATATACACAGGATAGAATTTCTTATCATCTTGAGTAAATAAGGCATTTACACTTTTACTGTAAGTGTTAGAGGGTTGATGATGTGCTTTGGAAATGTAGAATTAAGAGGTGGTGCTTTATGGCTTTTCTGAATTGCTTGAGGTCAGTAATCGCTCTAATGTTGGGAGGTAGGTTTGTCCTGAATTTGTCCTGAATCCACTGCTCGAGGTCAGACAACTGTAGCCAAGCTTGGCGGCATGCACTGATGCCCGTCACCATTACTCGCGCCACTGACTCAAACCCATCATAGGCCGCTCGAGACATGAATCTGGAGCATTCACAGACAGCTTTGGCCAGGTTCTTGAACCGCTGCAAGGGTTCCTCAGAGACAAGCTGAGAACCCAGCGAGTTCCTTCGCCAGGTCTCTCAAGTACATGCCCACGTACCACTGATAGGCCTGGATGCGGCTGATGACAATTGAGCCCTGGTAGCACTTTCTGCCGAGAGCGTCCAGAGTGCAGGCCTCCCTGCCAGGGTGGGGGGCACCGAAGAGTGTGTCTTCTGGTTTGTTTTTTTTTGTAATTTAATTTTTATTAAGGTTATACAAAATATCAAACATAGGCAAAATAATTATCACAAGAATAATAAGAAAACAAGCTTAGTCCACATCACGGGGAGTGGTGAGGGAACATCCAGCCGACAGCCAAAATTAAACAAACTCTAATTATTACATACAATGCTAATAGAACAACCAAAGGAAAAATATGAAAAACATAGCACACCTTATACTTATGCATCTGCTACAACCTGAGGGTCTAGCCCCTTAAGAAATACTTCTAACGATCCAACATCCATAAACGCATATTTAGTACCCCCAGATGTGACCAGACATTTGCAAGGAAATTTCAAGAAGAAAGTTGCGCCAGAAGCGAGAACCCGTGGCTTAAGAGCCAAAAAGGCTCTACGCCTAGCTTGAGTTTGCCTGGCCACATCTGGGAATATATTAACTTTTCCACCACAGAATTCAGCATTTTTATTACGAAAATAAAGTCGCATGACAGTACTCTTATCTATCTCCGAAGAGAAAGAAACCAAAAGAGTAGATCTAGTTTCAATTAAGTCACGCGAAGACTCTATGGAGTTAAGCGGCAGCTGTGACTTTTGGAAGCCCGGGCTCCAGACACAATACATCGAGTCAAGTCGTATGCTCACCACTGGCAGCAAAGCCGGTGTCTCCCACATCAGGAGCATCAGCCATTCCAGGATAGGACAGACAGGCACCATGAGCGAGTCCTGTGAAGGGGCCTTGTACTGGAGGATTTCCAACTCATCTGCCCAAGGGTGCTCCTCTGATTCTGCCAGGAACGCCAGGGCCTTAGATATGTCCTTGACAAAATTAAGGAAACCCATGTCCTCGGGCAGGAAATGCCGTCGAGACTCTGAGATGGGAGAGTCCAATGGGATGTCACAGTGGCACTCCTCATCCTCCGTCTCCCACTCGGAGTAGTCTGTCAAGGACTTGTAAGAGGGCTGCTCTGTGGTACTCAGGGCCCCCAATGCCCTGTGGCAGGTGCCTGAAACTTGTTGGTGATGACCCCAGACCCGTTGAGCGGGACTCGGATCGCAACCTCGGCCGAGGATCAACTTGAGGCTGAAGAACCTCAAGGATCGGCTCAGCCTCTGGGGACATCTTGGCTATCGAGGGCCTGGTGGTCAGGGTGGACGAAACAGTCATGCCGGACAACAGTGCCTGCTGCTGGTCCATGAAGGCAGACAAACTGCGCTCCAGGGCCGCCATTCTGGACTCCAGACCAGAAACCTCTGCAGTCTTTGGCACAGACACAGAGGGTATCGGACATGACACCAGCTCCACCCAAGGGGAATCCTCGACAAGGATAGCGTCTGGGGACAGAGGCCAGTCCACAGTTGGATTTTTCCCCAGAGGACCTTCGCAGGCAGCTCCTTCGAGGCCTTGGATGAATGCCTCTGACTGCAGGACCGGGCCCGGAGAACACCCAGCCGGTCGGAACCATCCAAGGACACCGCCTTCCAAGGTTTTGTCTTCTTCCTGGGTTCCCTCGAGGGAAACCCCCTTTCTGAGGACCCACGATGAGGCCCTGGCCTTTGGAGGCACCGGGGACTCGGGATGGGGGGGGGGGGGGGAGAGAAAAAAACCCCACACACTTATTGTGCTGCTGCTGGCGACTCTGTAGGGCCTTACTGGACACCCTCTTGCAGAGACCGCAGGCATGTGTGTTGGTCAAAGACAATTTTAGAGACCGATCACACTTCTTAAAGCCACTGGTAGCCATGGGGAAAAAGTACCTCTGCAAGGTCTAAGACTCTTCTGTCTGCCAGTGGGGAAAAAAGGCAAAGACGCCAGGAAAGAAAAGAACGAAAAACTACAAAAGGGGACTGAACTCGATGCCAAGGCAATGAGGTCAGCAGGCAGGAAAAGTACCGGTGCAATACCGGAGGGGAGTAGGAAACTCAGAGAGAAATTAACTCTTTCCGGGGACAAGACAGATGAACGTCTGAAAGCCTCCACATAAAAAAAGGAGACTAAGCAAGATGGCACCCTTGGGCGGGAAAGGGACCACGCATGCATGGTGGCATCTCCCAAAGGCTTTCTTTGAAAGCTGGGGGGATGCTTCCATGAGGGCTCCGTCGGTGCTGACATCAACCCATGTGAGGACTGACTTCCTGCTTGTTCCCGGAGAAACCATTTAACTGGACTGGTCTAGCATGGACAAAGAATTTATTTCAGCATCCCAATCTGAACTGAGCTTAAAGATTTCAACAGGGCATATTAGCTGACTTTTGGTTCTTGAATGAATCCTGATGGTGTCTGCATATATAGCTGTAAGACACCCTTGCATTCTAGGTATGTTGTGTACAATATCTTGAGAAATAATTGGAAATCTTCCAACTGTATGTCATAATATTATGTTCAAAAGGATATCAAATAAAACAAATAGATGTCAGTGCAATTTACACACAAAATATGATCTGGACAGGATTAATGGCACCCTTCACTAATATTTGGTTGCACAACCCTTGGCAGTGATGACAGCCTCCAAACATTTCCCGTAGCCATCTGTAAGTTTCATTCATCTATGTGCTGACAGTTTCTCCCACTCCAACTGCGATTTGTTCCAGCTCATGAATATTCCAGGATTCCCTTTACCAATGGCAGATTTCAGCTCTTTCCAAAGGTTCTCTTTTGGATTGAGAACAGGGTCTCACTGCTGGCCAATTTAAAACTGTCCATTTTTTCCTTTAACCAACCATTCTTTTGTACTTTTGGATGCATGTTTTGGGTCATTGTCCTACTGGAGGATCCATGACCTTTGACCCAGACATAGCTTTCTGACACTAGGTAGCACATTTCGCTCCAAGATACCTTGGTAGTCCTGATGATTCCTTTAATATGTTCCAGGTCTCCGGTTCCTGAGGCAGCAAAACAGCCCCAGAACATTATGGAACCTCCACCATATTTAACTGTAAAGAAGGGTGTTTTTTCCCTTATAAGCTTCATTTCTCCACCTGTAAATCTATCACTGCCCTGCATTGTCAAAGAACTCAAGTTTTGGTTTTAGTTTTCCAGAAGAATTGTGGTTTCTCAAGGTGGGTTTGGACAAAGATCAGGGGTGCCTTTTTATATCTGTTTTTGAGTACTAGAGTCCTCCATGGCTTCGCTCATGAAGTCCGTTTTTGTTTAGTTTGCAGGTATGGTGCAGGTTGAAACTATCACTCCAGATTGCTCCAGGTCAGCTTTAAACTCTTTGGATGCTGTACAAGGTGTTTTTCCAACAGTTCATACTAACCTTCAAAAACATCTTGGATTAGCTTTCCTCTTCCCACCATGTCCTGTGAGGTTCTTGACAGTTTGAGCAGAAATCTTCTTAACATTGCGAACTGTAGAAACAGGAACATCAAGGTCTTTGGAAACAGGCTTGTACCCCTTTGAAGTTTGATGTCTGGTGGTATGACTGCAGCTCTTGCATTCATCATTGTAAAAATGGAACAGGGAATAAATGAGGCCATTTTAAATGTTAGAGCCATCATTCATTGGTTGATTAAAGTCATTTGAGTACTGATAATTGATCAAAAGGTGCATCTAACTTTACTGCAATGGGAATGTGGTTCTTCTGTTCAAACTAATTTGAATTGTTTATAAGGGTGCCAATAATGTCAGAGTTTATATTTCGCCAACAGGATAAAAAGTTGAGTTATTTATTTTTATTTATTTAACTGTATTTATATCTCGCTTTTCACTGGGTCAAAGCGGAGTTATGATGAAGGAATAATTATGCCCTGGCAACGTTCCAGTTTTTATACTATTTCTCAATATTTCCATTTTTAATTGGTCTTTTTTATTTGTTCTTTTGTGTCAAATATTTGTGCATATATAGTCCAAAGCCATTTCACTGATCACTTTTTTTGGGGGAGATAGAGGACATTAAGGGGTTGAACTACAAGGGTGACAATACTGCTGACCACAACTGTATTAGACAATCCAGACCTGCATTCCTAATAGTCAGTGTAAAACATACTGCAGGTGCTGGGTTACCATGGCAACTGGGAGGGGGGGGGGGGAATCTGACCTGGTGCCTATGGCTTACAGCGCATGGCCAAGACAGACTTGCAGGGCTTAAGAGGAAGAGGGGAGCCACTGTGGGTTAAATTAGAAAGAGGGAAAGGAAAATCCATTTGCATTGGAATTATATACAGATCCCCTTCACAGAGCGTAGAAGTGGATGAAGATTTAATAGAAGACATACACAGTATTGCCATGAAAGGAGAAGTGCTACTGATAGGTGATTTGAATATGCTGGATGTGAATTGGCACATCCCTGCTGCTGGGTCATCTAGAAGTAAGGCGATCCTAGATTCTCTAGAGCAGGGGTCTCAAACTCAAATTGCTTTGAGGGCCAAATGAGGACTTGTAGAGTAACCCGGGGGCTGCACAAGACGCGGGCCTCATTTGCATAAATATTTGCATAATGTTACCATACACTAACTTTTAGTAAACATGCCTCTTAATGAGTGTATGGATAAAGAAAGACTAAAAGATTTCTACATTACTATAAACCAGTGCCAACCGCCAGGCACATTAGGAACTACTAGAAACACTGCCCATTTAGAACCCATAGCAAACCTGCCATATCCTAACAGCACTACCAGGACTCACAAAGCACCATACCCTAACTATCAAAAGGCAACACTGCAAATATTACATCAATACATTTCAGAGAATAACAATACATGACCTACTGGGGAAAGAGAACAAGTGGCAATGTCAGATAGGAATTACATAAACAGAATACCTCAGCTCAGTTACACATGCAGAACATACACCATCACCAAACAAGGAATCACAATTTAGAAACAGGAAGACAAAAATTAAACTGGGAACCCCAAAAGCCAAACTTAGAATGTACAACACTGTAGAAATAAAACTATAAATTAATTTCCTCTTGTATTAAATAAAGTGCAGACGTTAAAGATGCACATTTCCAAGAGCTGACATATTTCAGTTAATAAATTCAAAATAAAGAGATATTTTTCTACCTTTTGTGCATTTTTTTTTCAGTTGCAATTGTTCCAGCCACTTTCTTCTGGTTTCTTTGTGTCTTCTGCTAACGCTCCATTGTCTGCTGTCCATTTGTCCTTTCTTCTCTCCTAGTTTTTTTCCATTCTCTCTCTACATCTGCTTTAACAATCTTTCTCCTTTTGCTCTTTCCTCATTCCTATTTCATCCACTCAAATTTTACCCCTCCATCCTCAATCCCCACTTACTCTCCCAATACCCGGCCAATTGTAGATTTTTCTTCCCTCCCACACAAAATATTTTTCCCCTCTCCATTTCACTCTCCCAGCCCCCATCCCATTCTAATCGTCCCCCAACATCAACTCCCTTCTAGCTCCTGCGCCACCCAGCATCCGCTCCCTTCTAGTCCCCGCATCATCAGCCCATTTCCAGTCCTAGCTCCCTCCCCTCACAGCCCATTTCCTTTCCAAGCCCCCCTCCCCATCAGCCCATTTCCATTCCAAAACCCTGTCCCCATCAGCTATTTTCAGTTCAAGCTCCCCCTTCTACTCGGCCCATTTCCAGTCCTAGCACCCCCCCCCCCGTCCATTACCAGTTCTAGCCCCCCCATAGCCCATTACCAGTCCTAAGCCCCCCAACAGCCCACTTCCAGTCCTAACCCTTCCATCACCCCATCTTCATTCTTAGCCCCCCCCCATAACCCCATTTTCAGTCTTAGCCCCCCAATCAGACCACCTCCAGTCCTAACCCCCATCTGCCCATTACCAGTCCTAACCCCACCATCACCCCATTTTCAGTACTATCCCCCCCATCACCCCATTTTCAGTCCTAACCCCCTCCTCCCCCCATCAGCCCAAGTAAATTTAAAAATTAAAAACAAACAAAACAAACCCTGGGCTTCTGCTGCTGCCGCCGCCGTGGCAGCAGCAGAATCAACTGTCCCGCGGCCCCTTCCCGTCTGCCCAGCAGAGCCCTCAGCTGTCAGCTCCATCAGCGGCGGGCTTTTCAAGCTGCGAAGAGAAGAGTGATTTCCCTCTCGCGGCTCTGTTAAGCCTGCCGGGGTTGATGGGAATTCCCATCAGCCCCGGCAGGCTTAACAGAGCCGCGAGAGGGAAATACTACTCTCTTCGCAGCCCTGAAAGCTGCCGCTGATGGAGCTGAGAAGATAAAGATGCTTTGCCGGGCAGACGGGAAGGGGCCACGGGACAGTTGATTCTGCCGCTGCCACGGCGGCGGCAGCAGCAGAAGCCAGGGGTTTGTTTGGGGGGTTTTTTTGGTTTCCTCTGCATCGCGGGCCGCACAAAGTTCTCTCGCGGGCCGCATGCGGCCCGCGGGCCGCGTGTTTGAGACCCCTGCTCTAGAGGGAGAACTATTCAGGCAACTGGTAACAGAACCCACACGTGATGGGTCCATACTGGACTTAGTGCTTACCAATGAGGAAAGTGTTTCTGATGTTCAACTCGCATCCAGTGATCACCAGATGGTATGGTCCAGTATTAGTACTAGGGCTGATAAAACCCATTCAAAAGCGAGGGTCTTAGACTTTAGGAAAACTAATTTTGTAAAGATAGGACAATGCCTTAGAGCAGGGGTTCTCAACCCTGTCCTCGGGACCCACCTAGCCAGTCGAGTTTTCAGATAACCACAATGAATATGCATGGCAGAGATTTGCATATAATGGAGGCAGTGTATGCAAATCTCTCTCATACATATTCATTGGGGTTATCCTGAAAACCCGACTGGCTAGGTGGGTCACGAGGACAGGGTTAAGAACCCCTGCCTTAGAGAGTCATTAGCAGGTATGGAACAGCGAGGGGTGTAGAAAACCAGTGGGCAAAACTGAAAGGAAATATTTTAAAGGCAAACCTTTGTTAGAAAGATAAATGGAAAAGGAAAAGGAGGCCGCTATGGTTCTCAAAAACCGAGAAGCTGAGAAGGTGAAGAAAAAGAGCAAAGTCTTTAAGAAATACAAGAGATCTGAGTGAGAGTGAGAGAGAGAGAGAGAGAGAGAAATAGACAGGCATCTATATTTGGAGAAACTCAGAAAAGCTAGCAAAGTAGTCAGAAAAGCAAAAGGTACAAAAAGAAGAAGAAATATCCCCACATTTTATTGCATTGGCTAACTGCTAGCGAGAGGAGAAATGGCAAAAGCAGTATCGTCAGACTCAAGGGTGCAGGGAATATACAGAACATCTCCAGCTGCCTCTTCCACCACTCCCCCGATCAGGGTAGAGCAGGCAGGCATGTGAATGGGGGCTTTCTACTGCATACAAAAGAAACTACCCCTAAAATTAACTCAACTATATCTCCAACAATTATACCCAAAACAAACAAATAAGGGAAACATACAAACAAGACTTTTTTTTGTCAGAACTTACACCTTGAAGAAACAATTCCTTCTTGTAGTGTGATGTTCCTTTTTTTCGGGACGCAAACCTAACAAGTCCTAAGGGGACATTAACCCCTCAGTGCCAACCAGTAAAAAGTTTCATTAAACATAGGCAAATGAAACTTTTTACCGGTTGGTACTGAGGGGTTAATGTCCCCTTAGGACTTGTTAGGGTTGCATACAAAAGAAAGGCACTATTGGGCAGGCACGCTCCCGAGGGCCCTTAGGCGGGGACCTGGGCGGCCGCAGCTGCAACTTAAAACAATCTGGTTCATCCACAATCCGTTTGTTCTCCCCAGCTACTCCTTGATGACCTCCTATTCAAAAAATTCAATGCTCACACAGCTATTCTCTCTGGGCATAAACACCACCATGCTTAAGTTACAGCATCTGTTTTAAGACTTCACCTGGTACTTCGCTTGACTTTGATCTAGATAATACATACACTGCGATACCAATTTTCCTATATTTGTCCATTATTACAGCTACTCAGCTCATTATTGAGCTTTATCGTGAAATGTTTGATTCATTGATTTCTGTCCAATTTTCCTATATTTGTCCATTATTACAGCTACTCAGCTCATTATTGAGCTTTATCGTGAAATGTTTGATTCACTGATTTCTGTTTGTCTAACATATCTTTACCCGAGAACGTCAGGTACTTATTGACCCCACATTCCAATCATCAAATTAGTTAAACATACCCTACCATTGCTCTAGGAAAAAGAAAGATTTTGCCTTCTTACTGATCCTCTATACCCCTTCACCATTAACCATATAATTTCTTGCACAATGCCAACACTGTCATTGCACTCTCATATTGTATATCTACATAGTACCAAAGAGATAATTACTGATGATTATCTCCTTAGGCTTGCATAGTGCTCGCTACACACAATGGAAAAACACAACCTGCTTTACTACCTGCGCCTCCTACTTCTAACTCACACCTCCTACCCAATTGCTCCACTCAGCTCCATTACAACACTATTAAATACCTATAATCCACCATCAATACAGGAATTATCCCCCTTCCACCACTCCCACCATAAAGCACAGTTACTTACCTGTAACAGGTGATCTCTGGGAACAGCAGGAATAAGTCTTCACATATGGGTACGTCGGTACCGACGGAGTCTGCGCGGGAACGCTTCCCAGCGTCCAATCAAAGAGCTTTTGGAAGCATCCCACCACGCCTGCGTGCTGCCTTCCCCAACTGCCTCTCCTCAGTTAAGTTTTAAAGCTGAGACAAAGAGAGAGAGAGGAAAGGAAAGAGATACAACTCCTGGGGAGGTAGGTGGGTTGTGAAGACTTATTCCTGCTGTTCCCAGAGATCACCTATTATAGGTAACTGTGCTATCTCCAGGAACAAGCAGGAATGAGTCTTCACATATGGGGACTCCCAAGCTGAGATGCCTGGAGTCCAAGCATGTCATAGGTTGGAACATGCTACCCCCCACAACACCAGGCATCCTGAGGATGGAGGGTAGGAGTTGAAGAAAGAAGATGCTGTGGAACAGCTAACCTAGCACAGGACTGCAGAAAAGGAGCCCATGTGTGGATAATGATTGTCATCAATGATATTGCAAAGAATATTGCAATATGGACCTCCGCTAACAGGATTTCATAGAAGTATGGAGGTTCATGGATCTACTGGGACCCAGTAGAGGAACCGTGAAGAGGACCTCACTGAAAAGTGGAGGTAATAAACCTGTAGGAAAACAGAGGAGGTCAGAATCCTGAAAGGTAACAGGCACCCCTGGTAGGAAAAACTGGGGTAGTATAAAAACGGTGGGCCTTCAGCGAAAAGCTGTATGGTAAAAACTAAACTCTTCTGGCAGCAGAGTAACTCACTCTTGGGAGCAAAAAGAGAAAGGCTAACCGATCTGGACAAACAGGCACAATCCTTGTGGGGAGAAAGGGTATGGGAACCCCTTGTATCCCAGAGAGAGGACAAATGCCTGAGGCGTTAAAGCCTGTGATTAACTGAAGATCCACAATATCTCTCCTAACTGGGGTAAGCTAGGAAAGATATTAGGTACGGAGAGCTTCAGAGGTACCTAAACCCTTAGGTTATGGTATAAAAATTGTTGACTACCACAGGAGTGGTTATGTGTGTAGAATCCCAAACCTGCTGAATAGCAGAGGTATGGGTAAAACCCCTCTGTCAGAAACAGATATCTATCTCACTGTCTATGCTCATATAGCTAAGTATGTGGAGACATATCTATCTATAATGAAATCTCGACAGAAACATATAGAGATAGATATATTCTTATATGTCTATTCATATATCTATATATATATATCTATAGTGAGATATGGACGGGCATAAAATACACACAAGATAAATATGAATATGTAGGCCTAAATATGGGTGTCTAAACAAACAGATATATGCCTACAGCATGGTATTCACATAGGACATGTGGAGAGGAAAGATTCATCTAACAAGGAGGTGTAACCTACTTGAGAAGATATATAGAGAATCTATTCCCCCTGGTTATGATCCGCAAGGATGCTAGCTAGTGAAATAACCAGGATGGTTATATGAAAAACAGAGGATAATATCAATCTGTAGCCAGCAAGTCCCGAGTCGTCCAAGACTCTAGCATGGTAAGTAGACAGAAGACAGATAAGGATGAGGTACCATGTTGACCTGCTTAAGGGCAAAAAGTATCATGCGTTCCTACCATGAGGACGAGCTGCAAGGAGAAAGAGCATATCCCCGATTGCGAATGCTATGGACCAAAGCAGGGAATTGGTAACTCCTTAAGCCCTTAGGTAAGAGAAGGCCTCTGTCCTTTATGGCAAAAAGAGATAGTAAAAGAAGGGAGAACCTTCTAGTCATGGGAGACATGACTGAAAAGCCTTTTCCAACCATCTAAGATAGCTGTTGGAGAAAAAAAAACCATGCTCTCTAGCAAGGGCCCATAGTGGAAAGCTTCTCTGTAGAATTGCAGAGAGCATGATGCAGGAGAATGAGGAGATAGGACTGGCTGTTAGAGCCAGTATCTCAGCCCACTATGCTGCCAAATCCAGGGGAATGGAGATGGCAGAAATAGAAGACCAACCCAGAAAGCTTGTAGTGGGATAATCTCCAAGATAGATGAAAAAACACTGACTTGGAGCCACTACTAAGACCAGATAGAATGTTAGAGGACAAATCTGGTTGTTTGTGGGCAAGAACCAGTGGACCAAACATTAAGGCTCCTGCATAGGCAGCTGCTAGCAAAACAGCAGAAAGAATATTACTGTTTAAAACCAGAAAGAACAGACAGAAAGCACAGTTACTTACCTGTAACAGGTGATCTCTGGGAACAGCAGGAATTAGTCTTCACATATGGGTACGTTGGTACCGACGGAGCCTGCATGGGGATGCTGCCCAGCTTCCAATCAGAAAGCTTTTGGCCGCCTCCCTCACGCCTGCGTGCTGAGTTCCCGCCCTCTCCAGAGCCTCTCTTCAGTTGAGTTTCAAAGCTGAGACAAAGGCGAGGAGAGAAAGGAGAAGAAGATAAGAGATGCAACTCCCAAGGGAGGTGGGAGGGTTGTGAAGACTAATTCCTGCTGTTCCCAGAGATCACCTGTTACAGGTAAGTAACTGTGCTATCTCCAGGAACAAGCAGGAATGAGTCTTCACATATGGGGACTCACTAGCTGGAGATGCCAGGGGGAGATCCCATAAAAATGCAGCAGCCTGGACCAGGGGTGCATTTTGTTTCCAGAAATCCCTGGCATCCAATGTGGGATGGAGGGTAGGAGTTGACAATAAAGGAGCTGTGAGGAAGAACAGCATAGCCAAGGACTAGAGGGCCGTACAGATTGTAGGAGTCCTTGGTGTATATGAGGAGTCACATGAAACACATGTAACGTACCATTAGATAAGTCACTTACCTACTGTACTGTAGGAAGTAGAACGCCTGATGTAGTCTGCTGAAGAAGCAGTGGCGGAATCTTGAAGGGACCTCCCAGCAGTGAGGATGAAGGTCCAGACCTGGAGGTAGTAGACGATCCAGGTGTCAACTGGATAGGATGGGACGTCATGTCTTCAATGGAAAGCTTTATGAGAAAAAGCTGAAAAACTCCTTTAGTCATAATGTTATTAACAGGGAGGACTAAGGAAGAAGACTGACGGAGTTGTAGAACTAGACCAGTCCTGACGGGGAGAGGGAAAGTGGAAAAAATCCCTATTCCCAAGGAGAAGAGCTGTGTACTCAAAGATAAAGATGTACACCGTTTTTCCTAACTGGCGAGAGATAGGAAAAAAAATATTGAAGCTCGATGCTTCAAGGGTTTAAGAAAAAATAGAGAAGTTAGCACCACAATGGTTAGTGGGTGTCTAACAGCTTCTGCATGGTAATATGGTATGCGAAATAGGGCGATGGACTGTCTAAATCCTCTAGGAGGTATCATTTAGTATAGACAGTAAGGGTGAGAGTATAGAGATATGAACCCTTAAGAAACCGCCCAAGAGACACATATATATACAGATGTTTATATATATATGTGGGGGGATCTAAACCTGAATCGATATGTCCAGATGCATAAATCGGGACATGGGTGGAGAGATATATCAAAATATATATATATATAATATAGATATCTTTGTGGGGCATGGAATTGCACCAGAGAAATGATATAGGTATGTAGACATATATAGAGATGCTACATACAAGATGACAGGTTGAAGAACATGTCTAGCACCCAGCCCCATGATTGTACATGGGAAATAAAAAAAAAAAAGATTCTGTATAGTACCAGAGGGTGAAGCCACTTGGGATATGTAGAGAGAATCTATTTCTATGAATTGAGGGATGCAGGAAGGCAATCCAACAAAACAACCGTGATGATTACGTGAGAACAGATTATAAGATGAATCTGTAAGGAACAAGGCGGGAGTTCCACCGAACACTGACATGGCAGAGGTGCAAAATGCAGGGGAAGATACCAGAGGGACCCATTAGAGGGATCCCGAGGTAGCATGCATGAATGTCAGTCTTGGATCTTCACGCAGAAGAATATATCTCGTGCTAACACCCCAGGTTAAAGGGTGTGGAGAACCTTCACAGGCATGGGAAGGGTGAACAAGCTTTTTCCTACTAATAGCGAAGCTTCAGAGACAAGGTTAATGCTCTATAGCAGGCCCTCATAGTAGAAAGCTGCTCTGAAGATTATAGAGAGCATTGTGCAGGAGAGATAAACTGACTGAAGTCAGGTTTGTTACCATATCCTAGGAGAGGAGATGGATAGAATAATGTGAGAAAGCCTAAAGGAGTAGGAGGATCCAAGGTAGCTAACGAATAGCTTGGAAACACTACTAAGGCTAGACAGAAATTGAACAAAAGACTGGAACTTGGCAAAAGTACCAGTAATACAATCACTGTAACTCCTGCAGGCACAGCAGCTGACAGAAACAGCAGAAAGATTGCTCTGTGCCCCATAAAGAAAAAACAGAGAAAGAGGGAGGAGATATAACTTCTCCCTGTCTGTGGAATAAGTTTGGTAAAAACTATTTAGCATGGTACCCCTCCGTTAGGGAAAAAATCCCATTGGAGAGGGTAGAGCAAGTAATTAGAGGGTGACATACCCATAGGTAAGTCAACAGAAGGAAGAATGTTCAGTTGGGACAAAAACATCATGGGATAGGTGCAACTGCTCTTCTAGAGAATAAGAAGAGGAGAAGTTAGCAGTCCCTGAACATAAAATTTTTCACAAGGTAGTACACTGAAAAGAAACAGTGTATAAACTTCTAATGAAGTAGAAGGAAAGTATAGAGTATAAGTCCCAGCTCCTATGGTTGCTGGGAATGCTGAGACTGGTTAGAGCTGGAGGAGTTCAGACTAGGCTGAGGCGTCTCCTTGTTTAGATACAGCCCAATGATGGGCAGGAGAGGAATGAAACTTTCTTTTCTTAGGGAAAGAAGGTTTGGTAGGACATTTCCTACCTCTCGAAGGAGGAGGTGGCTTAGAAAGGTTCTTAGTGGAAGGAGAGTCAGTGAAGCATTGAGCAACCTGACTTAACGCCTCCTTATTGAAGAGACCCTCTCCTGTACAAGGAGAATGAGCCAGTATAGTTTGTGCCCATCTACTCAAGTCTGAAGCTTCAAGCCAGGCTCTGCGACGTGCTGCTATGGCAATAGCAGAGGATCTGCTAACAGACTCAAAAGAGTCTATAGAAGCACGAGACAGGAACCAAGATATATTCCGGCTGTGATTGATGAGTAAGGAATAATCAGTAGCCTTGGGCTCTGGTAAAAAAAAGGGGTCAAAAGAGACAATTTCTCTGTGACTTCCTGGAGTGTTAGACTCATGTGAAAAATATATGAGAACACTCTGGAGGCCAACATAGAGTTTTGGAAGGCCTGACGACCAAAAGCATCGAGTGTTCTTGAAGAACGACCCGGTGGATAAGAAGAATGCTTCTTCTTGCTCTTAACTTTTCTCAGAGCCGATTCCACTACAAGGGAACGATGAGAAAGTTGAGGCTTCTGGAACCCTGGAGAGGGTGGCACCCGGTACCGAACCTCAATGTTTGTAGAAACTGGAGGAAGTCGTAAGGGTGATTTCCAGAGCCTGAGGAGGAGATCCTGCAGAGCAGGATGTAAAGGAAATTGTATATTTTCCATCTGTGCCTGTGAGCCCTGAGTAGGACCACCACCAGGGATAGATATATTGAGAAAGGTTGCCATGTCCCAGAGAAAAGCCTGAAAAGACTGATCTCCTATGGGAACCATCCCTGGCTCGGCTAAAGAAAAAGCCGGAGCTCCAGAGGAGGTACAGGGGACTACACCAATGCCAGGTATCGGTTCTAAAGTAGGCATGGGTGCCAGAAGAGGCATCGATACTGATACAGGAGTAGCAGATGAAGCAGCCATCGGGAACCGCTGCAGTGGTAGCGAGATCATGAGAGAGTTATGACTATGATCTTTGAAACTGCCGATCTGGAATCGACCTGAGTCGGTTCCAGGGCACGTCGGTACGGAGTCATCGAGACTAGATATGGACTCAAGACTCGGCATCGAAGTAAGTGATACTATCGATGGGTGTCGCGAAGGCGCCGACGCCAATGGCAGTATCGGCGATGCCGATACCCCTAAGGCAGACTGGGTCACATCGACCGATACCGACGGTACCGAGGATACCCGATGAGCACCTTTTTCAAAGGGAAAGGTGGTCCACCTCGATGCCGATGCCAGGGTATCGGAACCGATCGACGCCGGTACCGGCCCGGAGCATGGCTGAGGTTGAAGGAAGTCAATGCGGTGCGAATCGATCAGGCCCGAAGGTACCGAAGATGCCCGATGACAATCCTTGGTGAAGAGTAGGCTACTCGACACCGGTGCCGATGCCGGAGGCTCGGTACCGCTCGAAGCGGATACCACCTCCGCGCATGGCTCAGGTATGTTCTCTGTGAGGGGTGAGCCCCAGGAACAACCTGAAACCCTTTTAACGCTTTGGAGCCCATAGACTCCTGCAGGGGTAATGCCAATGGATTCTTGAGGGTAAGGCCGGAGCCGTCACCATGCTGGGCATGGGACATACCACTCAAACATTGACTAGTCTTAACAGACCGTTTTTGGGTTACCTGATGCTGTGAAGTAGAGAAACCTGGTATCCTTACTGCCGAGGAAAAAACGGTATCGAGGGAAATTCTAAAATTTGAAGGTTTCTTCACAGAAATATCCCCCGACTTGCCAGGGGAAAAAGGGTCAGGACCTACACAGTTGAGACACCAAGCATTGGTATCTAAAAAGAAACAGGTGTTTCCACACCGAATGCACTTCTTAGGTAAAGAAGGCTCCATAATGAAGAGGCCTGGTAGGCCCAACAAGTTAAGGCAAAAACTGAAGAAAACGTTTCACAGAAGTCAGTCAAAAATCCACCAGCGATACCGGTGGGAGCGGGAAATACAGCCGCGACCACAAGAAAACAAAAAACTAAAGTATTAAAGTAAGTAATATAAGTACGTTTCTGCGGTGACAGGAGGACGTCCTGCCGGTTCTGCAGAAAAACAAAAACTGAAGAGAGGCTCTGGAGAGGGCGGGAACTCAGCGCGCAGGCGCGAGGGAGGCTGCCAAAAGCTTTCTGATTGGAAGCTGGGCAGCATCCCCGTGCAGGCTCCGTCGGTACCGACGTACCCACGTACCCATATGTGAAGACTCATTCCTGCTTGTTCCTGGAGATCAGGAGTAGAAAACTCTGGACATGTCTGATAAGCTGACAGTAAATTTGAGACAGGGGAGGAAACTCAGGGAGAAAAACTCCGCACTGGAAAGTGACAAACCTAGAGAGGCTGAAGAAAAACCCTCCAGTAAGTAATTCCGCTCTTACAGTGGTAAGAGGGGAAGAGAATAGAGCTGAAGAAGACTTACCAAGTAGTAAGTCTATAGAAAGGAAAAATACATGCTGGCACAAGAACTATCATTTGATAGTGGTCAGACCTCTTTCTCTGGCAAGAGAAGAGGAGAAACCTGTGACTTTTAGGCATAAACATTCTGACAGCTCATAGAAAAAATGGATGTCTTTTGGACAGAGATCCCTGTGTAGGGGTTAGAATGAGTGATGGATCGCCTCTGTTGAGAAGAAGCAACTGTAGATTCTAACCCCATGGGTCACAAGCATCTGATGACTGATCAGAAATCTTGCAGAGACCGGGTTTGCTGAGCCTGGTGAGAGGTTGGATTCTTCAGACTAGGACGATGCCTCCCCTGTTGGGGAACATCTGTATGATGGGCAAGTGAGGAATAAAACCACCTTCTCCTGTGGGAAGAAAGTTTGGTAGGACATTTCCTACCTACTGGGACAGAAGGCGGCGTTGAAGAACCATTAGGAGCAGGTAAATCAGTGGACAACTGAGTAATCTGACGTAAAGACTCCTTGTTGAAAAAATTTTCTCCAGTGCAAGGAGTATGTCCCAGCCGTTGTTGTGCCCACTTGGCCAAATCTGAAGCTTGGAGCCAGGCTCTACGTCGTGCCCCTATAGCTATAGCAGAAGTCTTGCTAACAGACTCAAAAGAGTATAGGGAATCACGAGAAAGAAACCAAGAGATATTCTGGATATGCTTAAGCAGCGAGGAATAGTCTGTACTCCTGGAAACTGGAAGGAAAGGAGTCAAAAGATGTAATTGCTTTGTGACCTCCTCAAGAGAAAGACTCATATAAAAAATATATGAGATAATTCTTGCAGAAAGCATAGATGTCTGGAAGGTTTGACGTCCAAAGGCATCTAATGTCTTAGACTCACGACCTGGCTGATAAGAAGAGTGCATTTTCTTACTCTTTGTCCGCCTCATTGCTGATTCCACTACTGTGGAATGATGAGGAAGTTGAGTCTTTTGAAACCCTGGAGAGGGGGGCACCTGATATAAAAGATCAGTTGCCCTGGGAGGTGGGGGTACTCTTAAAGGTGTTTCCCACATTCCTAGAAGGAGATCCTGCAAGGAATGATGCAAAGGAAGCATTATGTTGTCCTTTGCTTTGGTAGAAATGCGCGGCTTTTTTTGGGATCGGTTATTGTAAGGAGAGAAGTGAAGCAGCATGGTGGAGTAAGTGCTGCAATCTTTAGATTCCATCATATTAATGGCGCAATAAATTTAAGAAGATATTGGATTGAGTGCTCAAGAGATTCTATTCCCCCTGAAGAAACCTAAACTTGTGAAACGCACGCACGAACCCGAAAGGTGGCGTTGGGGCACTTTTCAATGTCAAAGATAAGCACAATACATTTCCTATATTATTTGAAAGAAAGCACAACATTTCAATATGGAATTGTTTAAGACCTTAATACTTTGAAGAACAAAACATCAAATTATAAAACAGTACACACTGATATACTATTTGGCAGAGGTCGTTGATGCAAATTAGGGCTGAGACTAAGGACCATGTCCGATATAGCCAGCGCCTGGTACAGTCTGAGACCTCAAGAAATTATGTTTTGAAAGAGTAATATAATAAGTGCATAGCCTAGGTAATTTATTGGAGGGATATTCACATTGTTTTATGATAGTCAATTCAACAGAGGGTAACTAACACTAGAAGTGACTGCTAGAAACAGAGCCTAGTGCAGGATCATGTCCTGGAATAGGAATGGCAAGGGATCTTGCTATATCCAGGAGGAAACTCTGAAAAGAGGGATCCCAAACAGGAATCTCCCTTGGACAGGTTAGATCTAAAGAACTAGCCTGAGCACCCACAGAGTTATCCAGATATATGGAAATAGACGATCCTGCAGGGTGCAGTGTGGAATGTTTAAGGGATGGTTGCTTGGACTGGTTGTCAAGAACAGCAACCGTCCTTACCACATTGTCCATGCCAGGTATCGACTCCAAGCTTGGTATAGAATGGAGCAATGCTGTTGTAAAAAGCATGGTAGGAGTTTGCCACGATGCTACTGTGGATACCGGTACTGAAGTCAATACCGGTACCAATGTCTGAGTCGGGCTCGACAAAGACATCGGAGTAGTCATCGGTGATACTGCAATCGGTACAGAGGGAACAGAAAACCTCCGGCTGCTATCCTCGGTACCGAGCCACCGGTATCGATCGGTGTTGGTACCAAAATCTATTGGTACCCAGTCTTCCAGACTAGAAATGGATTCCAAACTCGGCATCGAGGGCAAGGAGCCTGAGAAGCAAAGCATGGAAGGCACCGACTGTGGGGGTAATGAAGACATCGATACTGATTTCGGTACCGTGTCCGATACCGGTGAATGAAGGTCTACCAGTGGCAACTCAAGCGGCCTCAGGGGAACCGAGAGTGGCAGATCCGAGCCATCGGAACCAAGCCTTCGGTACCGTCGCGAGTTGGTACCAAGGCGAGTTGGTACCCAGTCCTCCAAACTGAAGATCGATTCCAGACTCGACATCAAAGGAAGCGAGGCTGTCGATGCACATCTGGAGGGTACAGACGTCGGTGGCAGTATCGGTGCTGGAACCGATAGGGGAAAGTCAATCTGGGACCTATCCATCGGTCCCGAAGGCACCGAGGAGGCCAGACGAAAATCCCTGGTGAGGAGTGTTTCATCCAACACCAGTGCCGATGCAGGGGTATTGGTACTGCTCGAAGCGGATGCCACCACCGTGCACGGCTCAGGTATGTTCTGTGGGGGGTGAACCCCAGGAACAACCTGAAACCCCTTATACGTTTTGGAGACCGAAGACTCCCGCCGGGGTTTGAAGCAAGGCGGCCATCGAGGGCAAAGCCGGAGCTGTCTACATGCGTGCATGAGATGTACCACTCGAGGACTGGCTAGTTTTAACAGACTGTTTGTGGGTTACCTGAATCAAAGTGGAAGAAGAAGGGGACGGTGCCCCGAAGTTGGAGGGCAAACGTGTATCAAGGGATTCTCGATGTTGAAGATGTCTTCTCACCAAACTGTTGTCAGGACCCAAGCAGGTTAGACACCGACTTCGAGGGTCTAAAAATAAAGTTGTACCGCCACAGTCTGAACATTTCGTGGAGAAAGTGACTGGCGGTTCCATGAAGGAAAAATAGGGGAGGCCTGGCCACCTGGTCTGCATGCAGAGACCACTCGTGTGGAAGCAGAACTTGACTGAGTCTGTCTGCCCAAGAGTTTTGAATGCATGGAAGATACACTGCCAGAAGATGAATCTGATGCTCTCTGGCGAGGGCCCACAGTCGCAAAGCTTGGTTGCAAAGCGACAGAGAGCCTGTTCCCCCATGCTTGTTCACGTAGAACATGGCTACTTGATTGTCCGTATGAATAAGGACTGTCTTGTAGCTGAGCAGGGTGTGGTGGAACACTTGCAGAGCAAGGAAAATTGCTCTGAGCTCCAAGAGATTGATATGTAGACAACTCTCCTGTGGAGTCCAGGTGCCTTGGGTGGAGAGGTCTTGCAGATGAGCTCCCCAACCCATTGGAGAAGCATCTGTTGTAAAAGTTGCTTGGGGCAGGGGTTGCTGAAACAGGTTTTGAGTGGACGTCCACCACTGGAGAGACAAATGAGGCGACTTGTGTTTGCTATTTTGTCTGACAGGCATCCTGATGCCTGGGTCCATTGGGTGGAAAAGGTCCACTGAGCTGCCCTCATGTGAAGGCGAGCATATGGTACCACATGCACGGTGGATGCCATGTGGCCTAGTAACTAACATTTCTCAAGCAGTTAAAAAGGGCCTTAGCACTGCCTGAGAAGCTAATTGCACCAAGTGAAGGCAACGGGCCTGGGGAAGATAGGCCCTTGCCCTTGTGGTATCCAGCAAGGCTCCTATGAACTCTAGAGACTAAGTAGGAGTTAGACTGGATTTTGGGATGTTTATTACCAGTCCTAAATACTGAAGGATACGCATTGTGCAGGATAGAGAAGTCTTGGCCTCTGACTATGTTGGAGCTCGAATGAGCCAGTCGTCCAAGTAAGGGAAGACAAATATTCCCAGAGTGCGTAGAAATGCTGCTACCACAGCCATGCATTTCGTGAACACTCTTGGTGCAAAGACCAGACCAAAAGGAAGCACCCTGTATTGGTAGTGCTTTCCTTGAAACAGGAACCGAAGGAACCTTCTGTGGGTTGGATGGATGAGAACATGGGTGTACGCATTCTTGAGATCTAGAGAACAAAGCCAATCCTGACTCTGAATGTATGGAAGCAGAGCTCCGAGAAAAATCATTTTGAATTTCTCCTTGACAAGGAATTTGTTCAATTCTCTGAGATAGGTCTGTATTCCCCTGTTTTCTTCGGAATAAGAAAATAAGGGGAATTGAACCCTGTGCCCTGTTGATGAAGAGGCACTTCTTCTATTGCCCCTTGGGCAAGAAGGATGGTAACCTCCTGACCTAACAGGTCGATGAGAGAGATCGGATCATTGAACTGCTTCACTATTGTGGGAGGGGGCATGCTTGAAAAATGAAGTTTGTACCCCTCTTTTATGATGGAGTGTCCAATGCTCTGCTGTTATTTGCCCCCATCTGGGAGCAAAATGACATAACCTTCCTGGAATGGTGGACGTTTCTGGTCCTTCCAGAGCCAGAAAGACTAAGTTCTCTAGCTGAAAGTCAAAGGCACTGAGGAGGCTGAGGCTGCTGGGCTGGTTGAGGCCTAGCAGCCTTTGCTTTCTTCTGTTTGGGTGGTTGCTGACGTTTGGTTGAAAACTGACCTGCAGAAGATGCCTGCTGACCATAAGAAGGATAAAATCTTTTCTTTTTAGAAAAAGGTGTTTTCTTGAAAAACTTTTTCCTAACAGGATCAGCAGTAGACTTGGATAGTCTATCCAAAGTGGAATTTTCAGCATCCATTTCATTGGCTTTTTCTTGCCAATCTTTACCAAACAGGTTCTCACCAGTACAAGGGATATTTCCCAATTTATCTTGTACTCAGAGCTCTAAATCAGATGCTTCGAGCCAAGCAATTCTACGTGCAACTATGGCAATAGCCGAGGTTCTGCTTATACATTCAAAGCAGTCGAAGGCTGCACGGTTGGAGAATTTAGAGACATCTTGGGCATGTTTGAGCCAAGTAAGAAACTCCTGCCTTTTATCCTCAGATATGAAAGGACTTAAAGTCTGAAGATGATCAGGAATTGTTGATGGGATGCCCTGACCGGGATATGCAAGTAGGCTTCTGTCAGATCGAGGGACGTTAAGAACTCCCCGCCCCTTATCGCTGCTATGACTGATCGTAGGGTCTCCATCCGGAAATGCGGAACCCTGAGACAGCGATTGACCTGCTTTAGATCCAGGATCGGGCGAAAGGACCCTTCCTTCTTTGGTACCACGAAGTAAATCGAGTACCGACCCGAGCTGCACTGGTCTGGTGGTACCGGGACGACGGCCCCGAGCGCTATTAGGCGTGCGAGAGTTGTCTCTACCGCCGCCATCTTTGTAGAAGATCTGCAGGGAGACTGAACAAAGGCTGGCTGTATTTGTTTTGCAAATTCGAGAGCATAGCCCTCTCTGATAACCTCTAGGACCCATTGATCGGACGTGACCCGGGACCAGGCGGGAAGAAACCGCCTTAAGCATCCGCCCACCGGCAGTTCTTCCCCCTGGACCCCCGTCACCTCATTGTTTTCTAGGCCCCGGAGAGGAGGAGGATGCCCCGAAACCTCGACCTGCTCCTCGAAACCCTCTAAAACCTTGTCCCTTAGAGGGAAAGCGGCCCCTGGGAAAAGGGTTTGACCTGGCTGGGCGAAACCTTCGGGAGTCCCTGGGCTGGTTATGCACTGGGGCTAGGGGGCGCCCTTGCTTCGGTCTATCTTCAGGGAGCCTGCCTCCCTTAGACTCGCCAAGGTCCTTTACCAACTTTTCCAAATCTTCTCCAAACAGCTTCCCCTTAAATGGAAGGCGACTCAGGAGTGCCTTCGAGGAGGCGTTCGCTGCCCAATTCCGTAGCCACAAATAACGCCTAGCCGCCACCACCGAGGCCATGTTCTTGGCTAGGCTTCTGATGAGGTCATACTGACTATCCGCCAAGTAAGCTGCTCCGGATTCCAGCCTAGCAGCGCTGGCCTGGGCCTCAACTGTTGGTCCCTCTGCTGCCTGAAGCTGTTGTGACCACCTTAAACAGGCTCTTGCCACCCAAGCTCCTGACACGGAGGCCTGCAAGGCAAGAGCACTTACATCAAAGGCTTGTTTCAGGAGGGTATCTAACTTTCTGTCCTGAGAATCTCTTAAGGCCGTGCTGCCCTCAACTGGGATAGTAGTTTTCTTAGTAACTGCTGATACCGCTGCATCCACCCTGGGAGACTTCAGCAGATCTTTGTCTGCCTCTGGAAGCGGGTATAGGCGAGACATGGACCGGACTCCCCTTAAACTAGACTCAGGTTGATCCCATTCTTCCTGGATCATCTGACGCACAACTCTGTGGACAGGGAAAACCTTCTGGGATCTCCTAATGGCCTGGATTAATGGGTCCTCCAACGCCTCCTCCTCTGCTGGCGTGTCTGAGGACACATTGAGGACTTTCAGGGACTCGTTAATTAGTGCCGGGAGCTCCTCCCGACGAAAGACTCTAATTATCCGGGAATGATCTTCTTCAGGGATCTCCCCTTCTTCAAGCTCCTCCTCTTCCTCGTCCAAGTCCTTGTCAGAGCTATCCTCCTCCGGGGTACCCTGGGAGAGGGACGCGAGAGGTTCCTCACAACCCAGACGGGGGCGTTTAGGCGGGATGCCGGAGTCCGGATTGCTTGCCCTCCTGGGTTTGACTTCCGCCAACGGGACAGCCTCTCCTCCTGTCCCTAGGTCCTGCTTACGTAAGCAATAGGCTTTGTGGAGCAAAAGGATGAAGTTGGGAGAAAAAAAATCCCCGGCGCCCCCTTCACCAGAGGGGAGGGGGTGAAAGGGGCAGAGGAGGAGTGGGTAAATCCGAGGACGTAGAGGGAGGGAACTGAGACCCCCCCTCTCCTTCTAAGGGGTCTACAGACCCCTAAGAGGACTGGGTCATGGCCAAGTTAATTTCTTGTTCCACGGAGGCAGCCACTGCAGCACAACCCCTGCCTCCGAGGAAGTGCCCCTGCGCGTGCTACAAGAAGGACACCGAGGCTTGCCCGCCATGCCCTTGATCCCAGTTACAGAAGGCCTGCCTACTGCGAGGCTTATGCAATGGGCCTAAGCACCCACAAACTGTACAGCTCAGACACAGAGGCTGAACGCTATTATATAAGCTGTGCTGCGTGTGTGTGTGTGCTCTCTCTAGTGGGTTAATAATATCCCCGAAAAAAAAAGGCAACTAACAGGCCCTCTTTTCTTGATAAGACAACTCCTCATTACCATTAACTAGAGGAAACAAACTAAATCCCCAAAACCGAATAAAACATAAAATTAAAATCAAAGTAAAATTAAATTAAAATTAAATTAAACTGAAATACAACCTAGGGAATCCAGAAATAAACTCCTTAAAGGAATGTACTTGCGGTTTACAGCTCCCGTTGCTGGCTGGGCCCGACTCAGCGATCCCTGCCCGTTGGCTCTACACGTGGTAAGCCTCACCACGTGGAGCCTGAACGGGGGACCGCGAGTCTGTCCTCTGGGCCGGCTGTTCTCCACCCCGGATAAAGCAGGGGGCTGGGAGTCGTCTCCTAAAAGAGAAGCGCTTAAATCAGCTCCTTTGCCGTTAATCGGGAAGCCTGGAGTTCGCCACCGCGTCCTCCTGCTGCGGGGCGGGTCCGGCGGTAAAAATAGACTTCCGGCGTTGCCTCAAGCGCTCAGCCACCAGGAGGGCTTCGGCGCGAGGCAGGGCAGCTCTGCGATGAAACTCTGCAGGAGTCAGTCGGATTCGCAGCTGAAGAGCTCTGAAAGGGTCCTCCTCGGGGCTGCATGCACAAAACCACCTCCGATGCACGGCCCGGCCCGGGGGGGAGGGAGAGGAGAGAGCAGGCAGGGGCAATTAAAGGTACAGTGAATGAATAACCTAAACGAAAAATAAACCAACAGGAAACTAAGGTAAGAAGAAATAAAAGTAATTTAAGGAAATCTTTTGAAGGATTTATATAAAGGGAAGACTCCAGTAAGCCCTAGGCTTACAGAACCCTCCAGCTGCTTGGAGGCTGAGAATACTGGAGTTGGTGGGTGGTCCCAGTGGTATTTGTACCGCTCCATCCCCAAAAAGGTTGCGTTCAGCCTCCAAGCTGCTGGAAGGGTTGCGCAACCCAGAAGTAAAGGGACTGGACTGACGTGACGATAAGGAAGAAGCATCGCTGCATCGACAGAACTCTGAGTCCTCAGTATCGTCTGTCCGGATGCTCCTGCAGAGCCAGATACCCGTACCGAGCAAGATCGGTATCGGGAATAACCGGTACCGGGGAATCAGTACCAGCGGGCATCGGAGGACAGGGTAGTGGCATAGCAGACACCAATGCTATCTGTACCGATGCCGGTGCCAGTACCGGTGGAGTTGTCTGTCGTGGTACCAAGGGCATAGATGCCACAAGGAAAGCCGCTAGACTGCGTTCTATGGACAGAATTCTCTGGTTCATAGACTGTGCCAATGCCTGGAAGTCAGTACCGGTGGAAACCGCCGGTACCCCAGAGCAAGGCACCAGGAGATCTGTCGAGGCCGAGCCATCGAGAACATCCTGGAACCCCGATGATGCTGCTTTGGAAGCCGAAGCCTCCCGCCGGGGTAATTTTGCCGGTGCAGAATCCTCAAGGGCAACGCCAAAGGCATCTCGATGCTTAGAAGGAGATCTACCCTTCGAGGACCTGCTGGATTTGTTTAGTTACCTGAAATCCACGGGAAGAAGCAGCAGCCCTGGAAGACGTCGATGCCACCGAAGCCGCATCAGAGGGAAACGGGGTACTGAGCTTAGCAGCAATGTTCCCTCTAATTTTCTGTAGGCTGTGTGCGCATAAAATATCAGCTGTGCAGCTTTTGAAGGAAGGTTAAATTTTTGTGCGCCACATAACGACACTCGGAGTTATATACTTTAAAATTTGACTACACGTCAGAATAGAGTCTGTACACCACATTGATTTTAAGAGCATCACACAGTTTAGGAAAGCCCTTAAATACCATCTTTTCAACAAGTATCTCATAGAACCCAACCTCACCCACTGAGACAGAGATGCAACCCGCTAAGCAATTATATGGTTCCCCAACAACATGCCAAGAAAGATTCCCTAACCCTTAGTGGTGCATTTGTTTCTATGGTATTCATGATCATACGACTTTATGTAGCAATATTTGTAAATAATTTGACACTGTTATACAAGTTTAAGTAGCAAATGCTGTAAATAGTTTACCCCTGTTATCCAAGTTACTTGCCCTGTTATCTGTAAACTCTTACATGTTAATTGTACTGAGCATTTTTTGTTCCATGTGAACCGCGCTGATGCTGAATAGTGCGGTATATAAGAGACTGTAAATAAATAAATAAATAAATCAAATTAAATGAAAATAGACGATTACTAAATGAAGCGGAAAATTTCTAGTAATTACAATCGCAACTTTTAAATTTTAAGATGTCTGTGTTGTTTTCTATCAGAATCAGAACCGTAATTTTTGTGCGCTCTTTTGTGAAGTATGTGCGCTCGCTCGGCAAAGTGTGTGCGCGCGCACACGCGCACAGCTTAGAGGGAACAGTGCTTAGCAGCTCAGTTCTGTCTACCTCCTTTAGACATCATAGCAGAGGAGACACAATCTGTGATGGAGTGGTCAGGACCTAAACATTTTAACCACCATTCATGGGTGTCGGTGACGGAAAGCAGTTACTTACCTGTAACAGGTGATCTCTGGGAACAGCAGGAATAAGTCTTCACATATGGGTACGTCGGTACCGACGTAGCCTGCACGAGAATGCTCCCCAGCATCCAATCAGAAAGCTTTTGGGAGCATCCCTCGCGCCTGTGCACTGCCTTCCCGCCTTTTTCACTGCCTCTCCTCAGTTGAGTTTCATAGCTGAGACAAAAGGAGAGAAAGAGGAAAGGAAGATAGATAGATACAACTCCTAGGGGAGGTGGGTGGGTTGTGAAGACTTATTCCTGCTGTTCCCAGAGATCACCTGTTACAGGTAAGTAACTGTGCTATCTCCAGGAACAAGCAGGAATGAGTCTTCACATATGGGGACTCCCTAGCTATAGATGCCAGGGGGAGATCCCATAAAATGCGTGTCCCTGGATTAGGACTGCAGTTCCCACAGATGGATCTCCGGCATCCCATGAGGGATGGTGGGTAGGAGTTGAAAGGAGAGGATCTGTAAGAAAAAACAGCAAAGCTAAGGACTACAGGAGAGGAGTCCTTGGTATGTATGATAAGTATCATTAAAATTATTTAATGAACAATCACAAAATGGATCTTACCTACTGGATTGTAGGAAGTAGAGAGCGTGATGGAGTCTACTGGAGATTCAGTAGAGGATCCTCAAGGTGACCTCACAGCAGCAAGGGTGAAGGTCCAAATCTGGAATTGGCAGGTGACCCAGGTGTCAACTGGGGTATTATATGAACGGCAGGTCTTCAGTGGAAAGCTTTATGGGAAAAAGCTGAAAACTCTTAGCTACCGAGTCATTAACATTGAGGAGTAAAAGAGGAAGACTTACAGCGCAGTCCTGGAGGGAAGAAGGGGTATGGAAAAAAGCCCATATTCCCAAGGAGGACAGATGTGTGAAGGGCTGAAACCTCAGAACTACTGAAGGTCTACACTGTCTTTCCTAGCTGGTGAGAGATAGGAAAGATATTAAAGCATGATGCTTCAGGGATAGCGAGACCTATAGTAAAGTGAAAGCTGTGAGTACCACAGTAGTGGTTGTGTGCATAACAGCCCCCACATACTGAGGAACAATATGAAGATATGCAAGCCCACAGTCTGGAACCGCTAAGAAGGTAAAACCTTGATAGCATAGACAGTTAGGGAGATAGTATGTAAATACATATCTACTGATAAAGAGCATCTCGACAGTTACACATATCTATCTATCTATATCTATATATATATCATATATATATATATATACATACATGAATATGTAAGTCTGAAGATACATGTCTGCAACTAAGTCCCATAAAAACATTCACATGGAAAATGTGAAGGAGAAAGATTCATCTAACAAGAAGGTGGAACCTACTTGAAAAGATATATAGAGAATTTATTCCTCTGGGCTAAGAGGGTGCAGGAATGCTATCCAGTGAAATAACCAGGATGGTTGCGTGAAGAAACAGAGGATAAATGTCAGTCTGTAGAGAGCAAGTCATGAGTTCTGTAGAACTCTGACATGGTAAATGGACAGAAAACGCATAGAAGGAGATACCAGGATGACCCAGTGAAGGGACACAGGGGTATCATGCGTTACTAGTAGAATATGTGCTGTCCATGAAGAGTAGGATAGCATGAGGCCAAGCTGTAAGGAAAAAAAGAGATTATTCCTGCAGGATTGGGAAAATCCTTGGACATTCACACAGAAAAAGCTTATATCCTGTATTATAACAGGAGACAAGAGGGTGTGGAGAACCCTCACAGTCATGGAAAATGACTGATAAGCCTTTTCTACTATATAGAATAGCCATCAGAGACAAAGTTCAATGCTCTCTAGCAAGGGCCCATTGTAGAAAGCTTCTCTGAAGATTTCAGAGAGCATTATGCAGGAGAATTAGGATATAAAACTGACTGTAGGTCAGCTGTGTTGCCACATCCAGGTAAATGGAGATGGCCAGAAAGAAGATAAGGTGAGAAGCCTGAAGTGAATAGGATTATCCAAGATAGAAACATAGAAACATGATGACAGAAAAAGACCACAAGGCCCATCTAGTCTGTCCTTCCATAACAACAACTACAACAGTCCACTTTCTACCTTTAGAGATCCTCTGTGTTGGTCCCATGCTTTTTTGAATTCGGTTACTGTCCTCATCTCTACCACCTCCACTGGGAGACTATTCCACGGATCCACTACTCTTTCCGTAAAGAAATATTTCCGCATATCACTCCTGAATCTATCTCCCTTCACCCTCATCCCATGTCCCCTCGTAGCAGAACTTGCTTTCAATTGAAAGAGGCTCTCTCCCTGAACATTTATGCCACGGAGGTATTTAAACATCTCAATCATATCACCTCTATCCCGCCTTTCCTCTAAGGTGTACATATTAAGATCCTTAAGTCTGTCCTCATATGCTTTATAATGAAGCCCATTAATCATTTTAGTAGCAACCCTCTGCACCGACTCCATCCTGTTCACATCCTTTTGAAGGTGCGGTCACCAGAATTGCACACCATACTCCAAATGAGGTCGCACCAAAGACTTATACAGAGGACTATCTTGGAATCACTTCTAAGGCTAGACAAAAATAGTAGAAGACAGACTGGAAACTTGTGGGAAGTACCAGTAGTTCAGTCAGTGGAACTCCTGCATGAACAGTAGCTGAAAAGACAGCAGAGAGAGACTTCCTGTGTAAAACAGAGAGAACAGACAAAGGGAGAGGAGTATTCCTGTCCCTGTCTGAGAAGTTATTCTAGGAAAAATTTCTACACTGGAATGAAAGGCTAGAGAAGCTGTCCAGTATGGTACCACTCATTCAGGGGAAACCCTGGATGAGAGGGTAGAGAAAACATGTAATTGAAGGGTGACTTACCATATGGTGAGTCAGCTAAAGGAAAAAATGTTCATGGTGGGACAGAAACTATCATGGGTTGTTTTCTCCTCCTCTTCCTACCAAGAAGAGAAGTTATCTGTAACCCATGGACAAGAATATTCTGACAGCTTAGCATATCCTGAAGAAAGGAAAGCACATGTAGAGCTTTAAAGAAAAAAACAGTGAACAAATGTCTGCTAAGAAGTAGTTAACTGTAGTTTGCAACTTGCAGGAACCTATGGTTGCTGGGTATGCTGAGACTGGCTAGAGTTTGGATTCTTCAGACCAGAACGAGGTGTCCCCTGCTTGGGTACATTTGGATGATGGGCGGGAGAAGAGTGAAACCTTCTTTTCTTAGGGAAAGAAGGTTTGGTAGGACATTTCCTACCTCCTGGGGAAGAAGGCGGCTTAGGATGGTCCCTAGAACCAGGGAGGTCAGTGGAGCAATGAGCAACCTGACGTAAAGCCTCCTTATTGAAAAGATTTTCTCCAGTAGAAGGAGAATTACCCAGTGTGTGTTGTGCCCATCTGTTCAAGTCTAAAGCTTGGAGTCAGGCTCTACGACGTGCTCCTATAGCAATAGCAGAGGATCTGCTAACAGACTCAAAAGAGGCTAGAGAAGCACGAGAAAGAAACCAAGAGATATTTTGACTATGACTAAGAAGCAAGGAATAGTCTGCAGCCTTAGGTTCCGATAGAAAAGGAGTCAAAAGAGATAATTTCTTTGTGACCTCCTGGAGAGATAGACTCATATAAAAAATATAAGAGATAATCATTGATGCCAGCATAGATGTTTGGAAGGTTTGACGTCCAAAAGCATCTAGTGCTTTAGATGCACGACCTGGCTGATAAGAAGAATGCTTCTTCTTGCTTTTTACCTTCCTCATTGCTGATTCCACTACAATGGAATGATGGGGAAGTTGAGGTTTTTGAAACCCTGGAGAGGGGGGCACCTGATACAGAACATCAGTTGCTGTAGAAGGTGAGGGAACCCTTAAAGGTGATTCCCACATTCTCAGAAGAAGATCCTGCAAAGAATGATGTAAAGGAAGCATTATATTTTCCTTTTCTGCAGGAGAGCCCCGAGTAGGATCATAGCCAGGGATAGCAAGAAAGGTTGCTATTATCAAGGAGAAATTTCTGAAAAGAAGGATCTCCAATGGGAACTATCCCTGGGTAGGCTAAGGTTGAAGGAGTAGCCTGAGCACCAGAGGATGTAGTGGTCTAGTGGAGAAAAAGAACCCCACCAGATGGATAGTGGTACTGGCAGTCACAATTTGGGGCAGTCAGTACTGCATCGTCCATGCCAGGTATTGATTCCAAACTAGGCATCGAAAGGATCAATGGTACCGATAGAACTGCAGGAACTGACATCGATACCAATACCGGTAGGTGAGTTGGAATCGGAGACTGTAACGCCATCGAAGGAGTCATCGGAGGCTGCTCAAGCGGTACCGAGGGAACCAGAAGCACTTGGTGAATATCCTCGGTACTGCGTATCCGGAAACGATAAAGGTCGGTTCCGAGATGCATCGGTACCCAGTCATCTAGACTAGATATCGATTCCAGACTCGGCATCGAAGGGAGCGAGTCTATCGATACATGTCTAGAGGGTACCGACGTCGGTGGTGGTATCGGCGCTGATACAGGAAAGTCAATCTGGGTCGTATCGCTCGGTCCCGAAGGTACCGAGGAAGCCAGATGACGATCCCTGGTGAAGAGTGGATCACTCAACACCGGTGCCGATGCCGGGGTATCGGTACCGCTCGAAGCGGATGCCACTGCCGAGCATGGCTCAGATACAGGAAAATCAATCTGGAACGTATCGATCGGTCCCGAAGGTACCGAGGACGCCAGATGACGATCCCTGGTGAAGAGTGGATCACTCAACACCGGTGCCGATGCCGGGGTATCGGTACCGTTCGAAGCGGATGCCACCACCAAGCATGGCTCAGGTATGTTCTGTGAGGGGTGAGTCCAGGGAACAACCTGAAACCCCTGAAAAGCTTTGGAGCCCGGAGACTCCCGCCGGGGTTTCAATGCCAATGGGGTCTTGAGGGCAAGGCCGGAGCCGTCATCATACTTGCCATGAGACCTACCACTCAAGGATTGGCTAGTCTTAACAGACTGTTTGTGGGTTACCTGATCCTGAAGAGAAGAAAAGGCCGGTGCCCTCACTCGGGGAGGGAAAATGGTATCGAGGGAAACTCGAAAGAGGGAAGTTCTTCTCACAGTTTTGCCGCCTGGATACTCAGGGGAAAAAGGGTCAGGACCCGAACAGGTTAGACACCAGGCATTGGAGTCTAAAAAGAAAACTGTGCTTCCACAGTGAAGGCACTTCTTAGGAGAAGAAGGCTCCATGATGGAGAGGCCTTGCAGGCCCAAAAAAATTTAAGACAGAAACTGAGGGAAGAATCTCCCTGAGTTTAAGAAAAAGAAAAGAAAAACCCACCAGCGGTACCGGTGGCGGCGGGAAAAACAGCCGCGACCACAAGAAAACAAGAAATAAAGAATTTAAAGAAAAAAGTTTCTGCGTTGACAGGACTTCGTCCTGCCGGCTCCGCAGAAAAACAAAAACTGAGGAGAGGCAGTGGAAAAGGCGGGAAGGCAGTGCGCAGGCACGAGGGATGCTCCCAAAATCTTTCTGATTGGATGCTGGGGAGCATTCCCATGCAGGCTCCGTCGGTACCGACATACCCATATGTGAAGACTCATTCCTGCTTGTTCCTGGAGATATGGTACCGCCACATTTTGTGCACTTTTTAAAACCTGAGGCAGGTTTTTCCATGTTAAAGAAAGTTTTTGGACCTAAGGCCCAAAAAGGCAGGTGCACCTGAAGAAAAGGAAAAAACATATATATATTTTTTTTAAAATAGAAAAGAAAGAGCGGCGGTACCGGTAGAGCATCGGAGAAGGCAGACGCGACCACAAAAAGAAATAAAGAAATTCTTCTGCGGTGACAGGAACACAACCTGCTGGCTCCGCGGAAAAAGAAGAACTGGAGAGAGGTAGTTGGGAAAGGCAGGAAAGCAGCATGCAGGCGCTGTGGGATGCTCCCAAAGGCTTTGATTGGACGCTGGGGAGCGTTCCCGCGTAGGCTCCTTCGGTACCGACGATACCCATATGTGATGACTACATTCCTGCTTGTTCCTGGAGATCTTGGTTAACACAAGCAGACATTGTATTGATCACCGAGCAGCACTCCGATTACAAATATCGCTGCCCAAGATCAACTAAACATGGAGGTGGTGTCTTAATTCTAGCTAAAAGAGAACATATCACTTATAAGCAAAAACACTGAAGATATTGATATATTAACCATAAAAAACAAAACAGATATTAACATATATTAATAATTCGAATATACAGACCCATGTCAACCTTCCCAGACAATCTTGCATCCATTCTAGAAACAGCATGCACCACAACACTAAATAAATTCCAAATCGTCCTTGGGAGATTTAAACTTGACACTCCATAGCACACACTCCTCTCGCTTCATAAATGCCATGTCAGACATTGGCTTCCAACAAGCCGTTCAGATCCCAACACACAGAAAAGGTAATATTCTGGATCTCATCTTCCTTCAAAACAATCACATTCAAGACATGCACTATAAAAATCCAATATCCATCCCCCTACCTTGGGCAGACCATTTCCTCTTAGAATGCATATTACCTACATCGTCCTCACTAAATACTCATTATGAAACCCCAACATTCCATAATAAATACTAATCTTTGACAAAGAATCCTCCCTGAATAAAAACCCCCCACAAAAACCTAACTAAAACCGCCTTCAATAAGAATATAAATGGAGACACACAAGATCAGAAAATGACAAACATATGCTTACACTAAAATCTTACAAGGAGACCATAAACAATGGGGGGGAGACTATTTTCCATTGTTAAAACATTAACAAGAGTTACTAAATCCAAACTAGGTCAATTTATGTGAATGAATGCTGTATCAAAACTGAAAAACCTCATTCAACTATTCACCAATACAATCGTGTGCAGTATGTTTGTCACAACATAGCCTCAGAATTAACCATTGGCACTAACACTTCTGGATATTATTTGATATTGCCAGACATGTGCCGGTATAACATCAATGGCTTATGTTAGATAGACCATGTCACATATCGCTAGTTTTAAACAAAATCCAATTATAGAAAAATACTTAACTTGCGTGAAAACGTGATATGGCATGAGTCTCTTGAACGATTTTTTTGAAACTTTTTGAAACTTCTTCTTCGTGTTCTTCTTCATAAAATAAAGCGTGTCCCAACACCAACTCTTTATGAGGCGCCCGTGCGTTTCTCAATTCAGGGTTTCTCGAGGGACACATTTGTGATTGTCCCTTGAGAAACCCTGAATGGAGAAACGCACGGGCGCCTCATAAAGAGTTGGCGTTGGGACACGCTTTATTTTATGAAGAAGAACACGAAGAAGAAGTTTCAAAAAGTTTCAAAAAAATCGTTCAAGAGACTCATGCCATATCACGTTTTCACGCAAGTCAATATCAAATAATATCCAGAAGTGTTAGTGCCAATGGTTAATTCTGAGGCTATGTTGTGACAAACATACCGCACACGATTGTATTGGTGAATAGTTGAATGAGGTTTTTCAGTTTTGATAAAACATTAACAAGGACATCCACGTCTGATGAGGACAAAATAGTTATACACCCTCAATTACTAGCAAATTACTGTATGGAGAAACTTGGTCCCTCAATCCATGATGCTATCTCCCATAACCCTCCTAGCATACGACCCAACAACTCCAACCTCCTTAAATCAGGTCAAATGGTCAACCTTTCACCTTATTGACAAAAAGCATCTCAAGAATATAATAACCGCTATCAAAACAACCACTTCACCCAGGGACCCCTACCCAGTCAACTGGATGAAAGCAACAAAAGATGAAAGTTTACCCCAATCCTCCTAGAGTTGGTGAATCACTCATTACGACAAGGACACATGCCATCCGCCTTAAAACAGGCAATAATCCAACCAATTTCAAAATCAGCAACTGCTGACAAACACCTTCCTAGTTCACATAGATCTATCTTGAACATACCATTCTTAGCAAAAGTCATAGAAAAAAAAAGTTCAGATACAATGGCAAGATTTCATTGATCTAAATGCACCCTTGGATGAACATGGGTTTAGACACCATCATAGTGTCGAGACCCTGATGTTATCATTTTTAGACAAACTCATATGTGGTTTGAACTCCACCAAGCAAGCATTCATCTGAATCTTTACAGATATCGCCTCAGCATTTGATAGCATTGACCACAAGATACTTACTAAAAGGTCCTTGAAATGTACTGTAAATAGATAGTCTTGCAGGGAACAGTTATTCAATGGTTTGGGTCCTACCTATCAAACCACAAACAGGTGCGGATTGGCCAATATGCAACATCTTTATAAAGCACAAATGTAAAATTTCTCTGCGCCGATGATATAATGACCTATCATCCCAAAGATACTTCTAACCCTGATTACTCACGGATAATCACCTGCCTGAGCAATATAACAGTATGGCTCAATGCACACAACCTAAAAAAAACAAAAAACACCCACCACACAAGTGTTCTGTTTCCAGAAATCCGAGCTCCCCCCCCCCACCCCACAACAAAATTCAGTTACAAGAAACACAACAACGTCAAGGAGGAGGTAAAATGCCTTGGAGTAATCCTGGACCAATCACTAAATATGGTCTCCCATATAAAAAACAAACAAACCTTGAAAACCGTATACTTCAAATTGCGCATGGTCAAACATCTCAGGCCCTTGTTAGAAAAACATGATTTCAGAACAGTCCTGCAAGCACTAATAACCCCCCACATTGATTACTGTAACAGCATCCTACAAGGTCTTCCAAAGAAATCCATCCACCAACTACAACTAGCCCAAATCTTGGCAACATGCATCTTACATAAGGCACAACACAATGATCTTAACACCCTAATTCTCTACAACCTTAATTGGTTACCAGTCAAAGCAATAATAAAATACAAATACTTGATTGTATTCAAGCACCACAACCAACAGCTATAACCCCCCTGTACTCACTTCTCATATCCCCTACTAAATCTAGACTTTGAAGACATTGCTCACAAAACACCTGTCAAAGCAAATCGCAACCCCAATACTAACCAATCTACCAGCTCCAGAGCTCTCATATACATTGCCCCAGCATTATGGAATGCACTTCCTGACAACTTAAGAGCAGTAAAAAAAATCTTCTGTAGTTCCGAAAAGACCTAAAGACACACTTGTTCACCGAGTATTATGGTAGCTGCCATGATACTTCCCAAGCTCAAGCTAATTAGATTCACTCAACAACTTCCGGCTACTGAGAATGTTAATCCCTACTGCAACATTCCAGGACAAACCCCACCAATATCAGCAACTGCTTCTTTAAGTTAAAACAATAGCTCCACCAACAACCTTATAATTAACCAAACCAAAACAGAAGCCATCCACATCTTCTCCAACACATCCTTTGTTCCCCGTCCTCTATTGTCCTTGAAGATTACATCACAGTAAAGACTGAAGTCAAATACTTAGACCTGATAATAGACCAAAATCTCACTTTTCATGAGCAGATAAAAAAATCACAACTAGTTCCATTTACTTCAAAATACGAACCCTAAGGAATCTTTGTCCCTTACTAAACCCAGACTCCTTCCGAATTGTCTGCCAGGCCATAACAAACTCAACCCTTGATTACTGTAACCTCATATACAATGAAATGCACATGAAATGAGAGTCAGAAGCTGTAAAGATGTCTTAAGCAAAGGAACATGGAACATACGAAGCATGAACCAAGGGAAGTTGGAGGTGGTCAAGAATGAAATGGAACGTGTACAACTTGATCTGTTGGGTGTCAGCGAACTGAAATGAACTGGCATCGGGCACTTTGCATCAGATGATCACATGGTCTACTATGCTGGAAATGAAAGACAAAGAAGAAATGGTGTTGCATTTATAATAAAGAAGAAACTTGCAAGAACTGTAATGAAATACAATGCAGTCACCTAACGCTTAATCTATTCGTCTACAAGGAATGCCTATCAACACAACTATAATTCAAGTATATGCCCCAACAACAGCTGCAGAAGAGAATGAAACTGAACAGTTCTATGAACAAGTACAAGCTGAAATTGACAGAACATGCAAACAGGATATCCTGATAGTCATGGGTGACTGGAACACAAAAGCTGGCAACAAAGAAGGCAAAGTAGTTGGAAAATATGGACTTGGCAACAGAAATGAAGCTGGAGAAAGACTGATAGAATTCTGCAAGACCAACGATCTATTCATCTCAAACACCTTCTTCATCAACACAAGCGGCGACTGTACACATGGACTTCACCCAATGGATTGTATAAAAATCAAATTGACTACATCTGTGGAAGTCAACGATGGAAAAGTTCTATAACATCAACAAAGACAAAAACTGGAGCTGACACTGGTACAGATCAACTACTAGTATGCAAACTCAAGCTAAAGTTGAAAAAGAGCAAACCACTCATGAATGCAGCAAAATATGACCTTGAGAATGGTTAAATTAGATTTACCTGCTAATTGTAGTTCCTGGAGGAACTCCAGTCTAGTCCCGGAATCTCTAGGGTTGTCAACCTCCTCCAGCAGCTTTGGAGACTGAGAAACGTCACACTTGTGACGTCACTGGTATATAAGTAGTGGAACCGCCTCCTCACACCAGTTACCCTATTGACAAAGCAGACTCACCGGAGCAACAATTAAATAGTGAACAGCAACAACTGTACAGGACCTGAGGTCCAACTATTTATTTTTATTTATTTATTTAGAAGGATTTAGTCTACCGCCTTATCGTTAAATCAAGGTGGTGTGGCACATCAATCAAAATCAATAATAAAGTGTGGTTTGTAGCATGCAGTGTGAGAACTGAGAAGTGTAGTGTGTGGGGCAGTACGTTTGATTATATCGGTGAACTATTTACATAATGAGCTATATACATATATACAAAATGGGGCTGTTTGAGAGGTGTGCTAGGATTGAGATTCTGTAATGTCTTGGGGGTATGATCGTGATCCTGTAATGTCTTGAGGTAGAAAATTCATGTGAGGTCCTTGAAATGTACTGTAAATAGATCAGTCTTAAGAAGTTTTCTGAAGTCCTTGAGGTTCTTCGTTGATCTTATGTGGTCTGGGAGAGAGTTCCATATAGCGGGTGCTGCCAGGGAGAGTGCCCTCCTTGATGTGGCCAGCCTTGTTTTAACAAATTCTTTTGGTGTTCTGATGGTGTCTGAGGTTCCTTTTCTTCTTGGTCTCCTGTTGTCATCTGTTTTTATGAGAGGGCATAGGCTGTCTGCTGATAGGTTGTGTATTTTAAATATGTGTATAAGTACTTTGAATTGGATTCTGGAGCCAACTGGGAGCCAGTGTAGGTGGTACAGTATGAGGGTGATGTGATCGTGAATTGTGTGATTTGTCATGAGTCGTGCGGCTGTGTTTTGTGCTAGCTGTAGTGGTTTGTCTTTTTAGGTAGTCCTTGGTAGATGTGATTACAATAGTCTAGGGTTGGAGTGATGATGGCTTGACAGACTCTTCGGAAGTCTTCATGGGCAAGGATGGGTTTGAGCCTTCTGACTGTCATTTTGATATAAGCGCTCATGAGGGAAGGGTTAGGACAGCAGTTATAGTTGGTGATTCGATCATTAGGCATGTAGATAGCTGGGTGGCTGGTGGACGTGAGGATCGCCTGGTAACATGCCTGCCTGGTGCGAAGGTAGCGGACCTCACGCGCCACCTAGATAAGGTCTTAGATAGTGCTGGGGAGGAGTCTGCTGCCTTGGTACATGCCGGTACCAATGACATAGGAAAATGTGGTAGGGAGGTTCTGGAAGCTAAATTTAGGCTTTTAGGTAGGAAGTTGAAATCCAGAACTTCCAGGGTAGCGTTCTCCGAAATGCTTCCCGTTCCACGCGCAGAACCCAAAAGGCAGACAGAGCTCCGGAGTCTCAATGCGTGGATGAGACAATGGTGCAGAGATGAGGGGTTTGGATTTGTTAAGAACTGGGGAACATTCTGGGGAAAGGAGGGGCTCTTCCGAAGGGATGGGCTTCACCTTAACCGGGATGGCATTAACCTTTAAAAAGGAGATAGAGCAGCTTTTAAACTAGATGATAGGGGAAAGCCGACAGTCGCCCAAGAGCGCATGGTTCGGAAGAATTTATCCTTGAAGGATACTACAAAAAGCAGAGAGGTTCCAAAAAAGAGTAAAGTAGCCCAAATGCCCTCAAGTATGGAGCAGACAGAGCTTAAAGATCCCAAATTACCCATGTCTACCAATAGCCAAATTAATATGAATAAAATACAGTCTCTAAAATGCTTGTATGCAAATGCTAGAAGTCTACAAAACAAGATGGGAGAATTAGAATATATAGCACTAAATGAGAGGTTAGATATGATTGGAATATCAGAGACATGGTGGAAGGAGGACAACCAGTGGGACACTGATACCTGGGTACAAACTGTATCGTAATGATAGAGCTGATCAAATTGGTGGAGGGGTTGCGCTCTATGTTAGAGAGGGCATTGACTCAGAAAGGATTAAAGTTTTGCAGGAAACAAAATTTGCTGTAGAATCTCTATGGATTGAAATTCCATGTAAAAAGGGGAAGGCGATGGCAGTGGGGGTGTACTATCGTCCGCCTGGCCAGAATGAACAAATGGATGATGAAATGCTCAAAGAAATCAAGGAAGCTAGCAAACGTTACAGTGCAGTAATAATAATGGGTGATTTCAATTACCCCGGTATCGACTGGGTCAGTGTCACAGCAGGACATGCTAGGGAGATAAAGTTCCTAGATGAAATAAATGACTGCTTCTTGGAGCAGCTGGTTCATGAACCAACCAGAGGGGAAGCAATATTAGACCTAGTCCTTAGTGGAACACCAGATGTAATGCAAGAGATAAGGGTGTTGGGGCCACTTGGCAATAGTGATCATAGCATGATCGCCTTTGATTTAATTAGTGGAGGAGGGATAGTAAGGAAATCCACAGTACTACCTTTTAAGTTTCGAAAGGGAGACTATGATAAAATGAGGAAAACAGTTAAGAAAAAACTAAAAGGAGCAGTTGCAAAGGTTAAAGGCTTACATCAAGCTTGGGTGTTTAAAAATACTATCTTGGAAGTCCAAGCCAGCTTTATTCCACGCTTTAAGAAAAGTGGAAGGAAGTAAAAAAAAACTGCCAGCATGGTTTAAAGGTGAGGTCAGAGAGGCTGTTGCCAAAAAAGCATCTTTCAGGAAATAGAAAAAAGAGCCAAACGACGAAACCTGGAAACAGCACAAGCACTGGCAAGTCAAATGAAAGGCATTAATAAAGCAGGCAAAGGGAGAATTTGAGAAGAAGCTTGCTGCGGAAGCAAAAACGCGAAATAAAGATTTTTTCAAGTACATTTGCAGCAAAAAACCTGTGAGAGAGTCAGTTGGTCCATTAGATGATAGAGGTGTTTAAAGGGGCACTAAGAGGTGACAAGGCGATAGCAGAGAGACTGAATGAATTCTTTGCTTCGGTCTTTACTGAGGAAGATATAGGGATGTTACCCATGACTGAAGTGGTATTTAAAGGTGCAGAAGAGTTGAAGGAAATATCGATACATCGGGAAGATGTATTACAACTATTAGATAAACTGAAGAGTAGCAAATCACCTGGGCCGGATGGTATACATCCAAGGGTGTTGAAAGAACTGAAAAATGAGATTGCAGACCTGCTATTAGTAATCTCTGAACTATCATTAAAATCATCTCTAATTCCTGAAGATTGGAGGATAGCCAATGTAACACCAATTTTTAAAAAGGGTTCCAGGGGTGATCCGGGAAACTACAGACCGGTGAGCTTGACGTCAGTACCGGGAAAAATGGTAGAAACCATCATAAAGAATAAAATTAATCAGCATGTAGATAGTCATGGCCTAATGGGAGACAGTCAACATGGCTTTCGACAAGGAAGATCTTGCCTTACTAATCTGTTATGTTTTTTTGAAGGTGTGAATAAACAGGTGGACAAAGGTGAGTCGGTTGATATAGTGTATCTGGACTTTCAGAAAGCTTTTGACAAGGTCCCTCATCAGAGACTTTTGGCAAAACTAAAGAGTCATGGGATAGGAGGCAGTGTACTACTATGGATCAGGAACTGGTTAAAAGATAGAAAGCAGAGGGTAGGGCTAAATGGCCAATTTTCCCAATGGAGAAAGGTGAATAGTGGTGTACCCCAGGGATCTGTGCTGGGTCCTCTGCTTTTTGACATATTCATAAATGACCTGGAAAGTGGAATAACGAGTGAGGTTATCAAATTTGCAGATGACACAAAACTATTTAAAGTTGTTAAAACCCAAGAGGATTGTGGAAAATTGCAAGAGGATCTTGATAATTTGGAAGACTGGGCATTAAAATGGCAGATGAAATTTAATGTGGACAAGTGCAAAGTTATGCACCTAGGGAAGAACAACCCAAACTATGGTTACACGATGCAAGGTTCCACTTTAGGAACCACCACACAGGAAAAAGATTTAGGCGTCATTGTGGATAATATGTTAAAACCCTCAGCACAGTGTGCAGCGGCAGCCAAGAGAGCAAATAGAATGCTAGGTATGATAAGGAAAGGAATGGAAAATAAAACAAAAGATATTATAATGCCTCTATATCGTTCCATGGTGAGACCGCACCTTGAATATTGTGTGCAATTCTGGTCGCCGTATCTTAAAAAGGATATAGCGTTATTAGAAAAGGTTCAGAGAAGAGCCACCAAAATGTTAAAGGGGATGGAAGGATACCCCTACGAAGAAAGGCTTAAAAGGTTAGGGCTCTTTAACCTGGAAAAGAGACGGCTGAGGGGAGATATGATAGAAGTCTATAAATTAATGAACGGAGTGGAACGGGTAAGCGTAAATCGATTGTTTACGTTATCAGAATATAGACAGACTAGGGGACATGCAATGAAGCTACAGGGTAAACTATTTAAGACTAATAAAATAAAATATTTTTTCACTCAACGTGTAATCAAACTCTGGAATTTGTTACCGGAGAATGTAGTAAAGGCTGTTAGTGTAGCTGGGTTTAAAAAAGGTTTAGACAAGTTCCTGGAGGTAAAGCACAGTTACTTACCTGTAACAGGTGATCTCTGGGAACAGCAGGAATTAGTCCTCACATATGGGTACGTCGGTACCGACGGAGCCCGCGCGGGAAAGCTCCCCAGCTTCTTAGAATAGAAGCTTTTGGGACCTCCCACTGCACATGCGCACTGCCTTCCCGCCTTCCTGAACAGCTCTCCTCAGTTTCGAGTTTATAGCTGAGTCAACAGAGAGAGGACAGGAAGATAGATAGATAAAAGATACAACTCCTAGGGGAGGTGGGTGGGTTGTGAGGACTAATTCCTGCTGTTCCCAGAGATCACCTGTTACAGGTAAGTAACTGTGCTATCTCCAGGAACAAGCAGGAATAAGTCCTCACATATGGGGACTCCCTAGCTTAGATGCATGGGATCCCCTGTAAAGGTTCGCCATCTTCGTATGGATCTCAGGCATCCATTCTGGGAAGGTGGGCAGGAGTTGTTTAGGAATGGAACAGGTGCTTGAGGACAGCCTGGCCAAACAAGGCATCCCGGCGGGAGTCCTTGTCCAAACAGTAATGGGCTGTGAAGGTATGAACCGAGGCCCAGGTAGCGGCTCGACAGATCTGATCTATGGAAACAGAGTGCAGATGAGCCATAGAAGTTGCCATGGCCCTCACATTGTGAGCAGTGACATGGCCTTCCAGAGAAATGTTTTTGCTCTGGTAAGCAAAAGAAATACACTGAGCAATCCAATTGGAAAGTGTACGCTTGGAGACTGGAAGTCCCAAATGGGAAGGATCAAAGGCCACAAAAAGTTGAGAAGACTTTCGATGTGGCTGAGTCCTATTAAGGTAAAAAGCGAGAGCTCTTTTACAATCCAGAGTATGAAGGTTCCTCTCTGCATTGGATGCATGAGGAGCTGGAAAAAAGACAGGTAGATATACCTCTTGATTAAGATGAAAAGGCGAGACCACTTTAGGCATAAAGTGGGGATTCGTCCTAAGGACCACCTTATCATGATGAAATCTTGTGTAAGGTGGATTAGCCACTAAAGCCTGCAGCTCACTGATGCGGCGAGCCGAAGTGACTGCAATGAGGAAGATGACCTTCCAGGAAAGAAATTTCAAGGAGGTGGAAAACATTGGCTCAAAAGGTGGCTTCATAAGTTGACCGAGCACTAGATTCAAATCCCATGCGACCGGGGGTGGTCTGATGGGAGGTTTAGTGAGAGTTAGGCCTCTCATGAATCTTGCAACAAGAGGATGAGAGGAGATAGGTTGTCCATTTATATGTTTCAAGGATGCTGCAATAGCACTTAAATGGACTCTTACCGAATTCGTCTTGAGGCCTGCATTGGATAGATGCAGGAGATAATCAAGAAGAGAATTCAAAGGAAGTGCCAGAGGGTCAAGACCCTGCTGAGCACACCAAATGGAAAAACGTTTCCATTTGAAAGCATAGGAACGCCTGGTAGAGGGTTTCCTAGAGGCAGAAAGGATATCTTTCACTGGTTGGGAAAGATGAAAGTCTTGAAGGCTTAAGCCTTCAGTAACCAAGCACTGAGGTGAAGGGATTTGGGGTTTGGGTGCCACAAAGTCCCCTCCTCCTGAGACAGGAGGTCTGGCGCAGCTCCCAGATCCAAGTAGGATCCCTGGGAGAGCTGTAGAAGTAGAGGGAACCACACTTGGCGTGGCCAGCGTGGAGCTATGAGGATCATAGTTCCATGATCCCTCTGGAGTTTGAACAGAGTCTTGGGAATCAAAGGAATGGGTGGAAAGGCATATAGGAATGCCTGATTCCAATTCAGGAGAAAGGCGTCCGTAGCCTGAGCTCCCTGACACGGAGTTCTGGAACAGAACCGGGGAAGTTTGGCATTCCACGGACTTGCAAAGAGGTCTATGTCCGGGGTCCCCCATTCCTGAAAGATTCGGTTTATTTGGTCCAAATGTAGGGACCATTCGTGTGGCAGCAGAACTCGACTGAGCCTGTCTGCCCGAGAGTTTTGAACTCCTGGGAGATACACTGCTAGCAGGTGAATCTGATGCTCTCTGGCGAAGGCCCATAGTCTTAGAGCTTCGTTGCAAAGCGACAGAGAGCCCGTCCCTCCTTGTTTGTTTATGTAAAACATGGCCACCTGATTGTCCGTCTGAACTAGGACAGTGAGGTTGGCTAGGAGGGAGTGGAAGACCTTGAGGGCAAGGTAAATTGCTCGCAGTTCCAGAAGATTGATATGAAGGGTGGTCTCCTGTAGAGACCAAGTGCCCTGAGTGGAGAGAGTTTGCAGATGGGCTCCCCACCCTGTTTGGGAGGCATCTGTTGTGAGGGTTGCTTGGGGTAGCAATGGTTGAAATGGAGCCCCCAACAACAGATTCTTGGTGGAAGTCCACCAGTGGAGGGACCAAAACAGACGATCGGAGGTTTGTATTTGGTCTGAGAGCGCTCCTGACGCCTGAGTCCACTGAGTGGCCAGGGTCCATTGAGCTGCTCTCATATGAAGACGAGCATAGGGCACCACATGCACTGTGGAGGCCATATGACCCAGTAGGCGTAGCATTTCCCTGGCTGTCAAGTGAGTGCTGGACTGAGCTTGGGAGGCCAAACTCAGGAGGCGCTGGCCTCGAACATGTGGAAGGTAGGCCCTTGCAGTGATGGTGTCCAACTGGGCCCCTATGAATTCTAGAGATTGAGTAGGGATGAGTTGGGACTTGGGAAGGTTTACTACCAGTCCCAGATACTGCAAAAGGCTCCTTGTGTGGTCCAGGGAAATCTGGGCCTGTGACTGAGTTGGAGCTCGGATGAGCCAGTCGTCCAGATATGGGAAGACAAAGATTCCCATGCCTCTTAGAAATGCGGCTACGACTGCCATGCATTTTGTGAATACTCTTGGAGCAGAGGCTAGACCGAAGGGGAGTACTCTGTATTGGAAATGTTTTCCCTGAAACAGAAAGCGAAGATACTTTCTGTGGGATGGATGGATGAGTATATGTGTATACGCATCCTCCTGGAGGTAAGGAAGGAGAATGCCGAGAGACAGCATTTTGAATTTCTCCTTGAAGAGAAATTTGTTCAATTCTCTCAGATCTAGGATTGGTCTGAATCCCCCTGTCTTCTTTGGAATGAGAAAATAAGGGGAGTAGAAACCGGACCCTTGTTGAGGAAGAGGAACCTCTTCTATGGCCCCTTGGGCAAGAAGAGAGGAAACCTCTTGACCCAACAGGGTTAGGAGAGATGGGGGAGAATTGAATGGTCTCACCATATGATGGGGAGGAAGGCTGGAGAAATGAAGTTTGTAACCCTCTCGAATGATAGAGAGGGTCCATTGTTCTGTTGTGATTTGTTCCCATCTGGGAGCAAAGTGAACCAACCTTCCGGGTATGGTGAGAGGTTCTGGTTGTGTTAGAACCAGAAGTGGCAAGTTCCCTAGGAGCAAGTCAAAACCCCTGAGGGGTTGGAGCCTGCTGAGCTACAGTAGCTGCTGCAGGCTTAGCTCGTGCTTGTTTGGATTGCTGACGCTTAGCAGTATAGCGAGGTTGAGAAGACTGCTGGCCAGTATTTGAAGCAACTCTGGCCTTCTTATAGTAAGGCCTTTTAAAAGACTTTTTCTTAGTAGGAATTGAAGTGGACTTTGAAAGTCTTTCCAAGGTGGCATTTTCAGCATCCATCTGGGTGGCTTTGATTTGCCACTCTTCCCCAAATAAGTTCTCACCTGTACAGGGCAGATTCCGTAAGCCATCTAGAACCCAAGGTTCCAGATCAGAGGCCTGGAGCCAAGCAAGACGTCGGGCTGCAATAGCAATGCCCGAAGCCCTACTGGCTCCCTCAAAGGAATCATATGCTGCCCTATTAGAGAACTTAGAAACCTCTAAGAGTTGTTTCACTAGGGAAAGGAATCCCTGCTTTTTATCCTCAGGGATAAAGGGGGCAAAATGCCGCACCTTTTTGGCAAGTTCCTCCAGGAACATGCCCATATAGAGACTGTAGGAATTAATCCTGGCTATAAGCATACTAGCCTGGAAAATTTTCCTACCAAAAGAGTCCAAAGTCTTACATTCCCGTCCTGGAGGGGTGGAAGAGTGCCTTTTGGTACTCCTAATCTTCTTCATTGCAGACTTCACCACAATAGAGTGGTGGGGCAATTGAGTCTTTTGGAAACCAGGAGAAGGAGGGACCCTATACATGGTGTCCAACCTACGGGAATAAGGAGACAAAGTCAAAGGATTTTCCCAGAAATCCATCAGTTGTTCTTGAAGGATTTCATGGATAGGCAGGGTAACTGCCTCCTTAGGGGCCTTTGAGTATCCCAAAATATCCAGTTTTTTGGATCTGGGTTCCTTTTCAGAGGATGTGGTAATAGAAAGGGCTGTAGCCATATCTAAAACAAAGTCCTGGAAGGACAAATCCTCTGGAGGGGACATTCTCCTTTTAGGAGAAGAGGGCTCCTCAGGTAAGTTGAGTGAAAACTCAGCAGAATCATCAGAGGAGTGAAAATCCTCAGAGGAATCGGTGCTTTCCTCTAACGCACGATACGCGTACCGATCGGTATCGATATCGGGCGTATCGGGTATGGAACCGGTATGGAGCGAAAGCCCATACGGTACCGACTTGCGTTTAGAGGTGGACGGCCTCGATACCGGCATGGCGGACGATACCGGTATCGGGCCCGGAACCGCTGAAAGCGGAACCGATGGCGTTGCAGCTTTAATGAAAGCCATGACGGCCTGCTGCATGGACTGTACAGTATCGCCCATGGACGCCATAGCTGCCTGGATGTCGGTACCGGAGTGACCGGTACCCCAGAGCAGGCTAACAGGTGATCTGTCGAGGCCGTAGCATCGATATCAACCTGAGACCCCTGAATTGGCGTTTTTGGAAGTTGGACTTCCCGCCGGGGTTGTTTGGCTGGGGCAGGGTCCTCAAGTTCTAAGCTAAGAGCCTCTCGATGCTTTGAAGGAGATTTGCTCTTTGAGGACTTGCCCACAGAAGGTTTGGTTACCTGAGATCCATCCGGAGAAGAAGACCTGGATGACTGTGATGCTGTATTCTCTGAAGCAAACAGCACATGGAATTTGTTGGCCCGGTTCTGCAGCCCACGTTTAGACATGTGGGAGCAAGATGGGCAGTCCGGTATGGAATGGTCAGGCCCCAAACATTTCAGACACCAGTCATGGGTGTCTGTGACTGAAATAACAGCATTACATTTGGTACACTTCTTAAATCCAGGGGCTGGCTTCTCCATGAGGAGAAATTGAGTAGGCCGAGAGGCCTCTCTGAAGTGACCAAAAAGCTAAAAATAAGAAAAAAGAATTATAATTTTTTAAAGAAAGAAAGAAAAGACCGGCGATACCGGTATCGGTATGGGGAAGGCAGGTACGCGGTCTAAAGAAACAAATAAAATAACAATTTCTTCAGCGGTGACAGGAACACGACCTGCTGGCTCCGCGGAAAAAGAGAAACTGAGGAGAGCTGTTCAGGAAGGCGGGAAGGCAGTGCGCATGTGCAGTGGGAGGTCCCAAAAGCTTCTATTCTAAGAAGCTGGGGAGCTTTCCCGCGCGGGCTCCGTCGGTACCGACGTACCCATATGTGAGGACTTATTCCTGCTTGTTCCTGGAGATAGTCCATAAACCATTATTAAGAAGGGACCCAGGATATCAATGCTTGACCCAGTACAAGCATTGTGGAACCTGTGTCTTTTGGGGAAACTGCTAGGTATGTATGACCTAGATTGGCCACCTTTGGAAACAGGATACTGGGCTTGATGGACCTTGGTCTGACCCAGTATGGCATATCTTATGTTCTTATGTTGTTATTTTTGCAATGTGGGACTGGAGGTTGAGGTCCTTGTCGAGCGTTACTCCCAGGTATTTTATTTCTTGTCTTACAGGTATGATGGTGTTGTTTAGGTTGATTGTGGCCAATGGTGAGAACGTCCGGTTTCTTGTGATGAATAGAGCTTCAGTTTTGTTGTAATTTATTGATAGATTGTTTTCTTGCAGCCAGGTTGCCATTTGTTGGAAGCAATTGGCTATGTTGGAGTAGTCTGGGTTGTCCAGTTTGATTGGTGTGTATATCATTATGTCATCTGCGTATATGGTGTATTGAATCTTGTGGTCCTTGATGGTGCATATGGGTTGTACGTAGATGTTAAATAGCAGGGCGGAGACAGCTGAGCCTTGTGGGACTCCTTGAGTGGCTCTGAACGGTTGAGAGGTCTTTGTTCCACACTTGACTTGTAGTTGTCTGTTGGTGAGGTAAGATGTAAACCAGCTCAGAGTAGTACTGTGTAGGCCTGCCTCCTGTAGTCTGTTTAGTAGGGCTGTGTGGCAGACAGTGTCGAAAGCTGAGGAGATATCTAGGAATATCATGACGCCCATTCTGGTGTTGTCGATTGTCCTCAAAAGGCTGTTGAATAGCTGGATCAGTATGGTTTCAACCTCATGTCTGGCTTTAGCAATGGACTATGCCCTGAAGCCCCCCCATTGCCGCTACTAGCAGAAAAAGATGCTCCTTTCACCAGCCCCCACCCACGATTACACCCTGCCCTACAGGACCCAAAGCCTAACACAGTAAAGTGTTGCTTACCTGTTAATAAGCCTCTGCTTCAGGCCACAAACTATCAATAAAATAGGACTGGACACGGGACTAGACTGGAGTTCCTCCAGGAACTACAATTAGCAGGTAAGTCTAATTTAACCTTCCTGATCATCCCTCCAGTCTAGTCCCGGAATCTCTGGGGATGTAACAGAGCAGTTAATATAACTAACAGGAGGGTCCTGCTAGGCCAACCTGAAGCACAGCTGATCCAAAACAGGTGTCCCTTTCCGCCTCTACGTTAAGACGGTAATGCTTCACAAAGAATGTGACGACCACCATGTTGCTGCCTTACAGATTTCTTCCGCCAGCACCAAGCTACACTCCGCCCAAGATGCCGCTTGTGCTCTAGTGGAATGAGCCGCAGTCCCTCCAGAACCACTCGGCCGCGTAACATATACGCTGGCGCTATCGCCTCTCTCAACCATCGAGCAATCGACCCTTTAGAAGCCGCGTCTCCTCGTCTCGCACCCGCAAACGGAACAAATAGCCTGTCCGATTTACAGAAACTAGCCTTTCGCCACATACTTCTTTAATGCTCGCCTAATATCCAGATGATGGAGCTGTCCCGCGACCTGCCCCTTTCCTGTTGCCGTGAACACTGGCAACGACACCACTTGGTTCATATAAAAGACCGACACTACCTTAGGCAAGAATGACGGCACTGTGAGCAAAACCACTTTAGAATCTGAGAAGGAAAGAAAAGGCTTCCTACAAGACAAGCCTTGTAATTCAGAAACTCTCCTCGCCGAAGTAATGGCCACTAAGACCACCACCTTCAGAGTAAGATCCTTTATCGAGGCATCCGCCAAAGGCTCAAAGGGCGCTTTTCCCAATGCCTCCAAGACCAACGGAAGATCCCAGGCTGGAACCAGTCGTTTCCACGGTGGCCGCAGTAGAGCCACCGCCCTCAAAAAACGCTTTACATCCGCATGACTACCTAGTGAAATGCCCTGCACTTTACCTCTATAACAGGACAACGCTGCCAACTGAACCTTCAACGAAGCCGCCACTAAGCCTTTCTGAAACCCATCCTGTAAGAACACCAGCACCTGCGGTACTGAAGCCTTCAAGGGCAGGACCCCCTTTCTCTGTACACCAGGCTTCAAAAACATGCCACACTCTTACATACGCCAGCGAAGTAGACCTCCGCCTCGCTTGCAGCAAGGTAGAAATCACCGCCCCCGAATAACTCTTCGCTGTCAACCTAGCCCGCTCAATAGCCAGGCCATAAGCGAGAATTGATCTACTTGGGGCATGCAAAGAGGTCCCTGGGTTAGAAGGTCCTTGCGAAGTGGAAGCAGCCAGGGCTCTCCCACCAACAGCCTCACCAAGTCCGCGTACCACGGTCTTCTTGGTCAATCCGGAGCAATCAGGATCACGCACCCCCTTGTACAGCTCTATCCGCTGTAAGACCTGACCAATTAACACCCACGGCGGGAACACATACAGAAGCTGCCCTTCCGGCCAAGGCTGAATAAGGGCATCGAGGCCTTCCGCCATCCTCTCCTTTCTCCTGCTGAAGAAGCGATCGACTTTCGCCGACTGACAGGTCACCATGAGATCCATCACTGGCTCCCCCCAGTGACGCACTAACATTTTGAACACATCTGGATGGAGAATCCACTCCCCTGGGTCTACCCTCACCCAACTAAAAAAAAAAAAAATCGGCCTCTACATTGTCCACCCCTGCGACGTGCACTGCCGACAATGCCACTAGATTCTTCTCGGCCCATTCGAGCAGACTTTCTGCCTCGGCTTCCAGCGCTATGCTGCTGGTGCCTTCCTGATGGTTTATGTAAGCCACTGCAGTTGCGTTGTCTGAGAACACCCGAACGGCCGTTTCCCGAAGATACGGGCGAAACTCTTGCAGGGCCAATGCTACCACTCAACTCCAATCTGTTGATTGACCAAGTCCTTTCCAGGGTGGACCATTGACCCTGCACCAGCCGATCTTGACAATGGGCTCCCCAGCCCTGTAGACTGGCATCTGTTGTCAGTGAAATCCATGCCAGAAGCTCCAACGACATTCCTCGCTCCAGAACTCCTGGGGTCAACCACCATTGGAGAGCCTGGCAAGTCTGCGGCAGGCAGGCCAACCTCTGGGACAGGGAATCCCTTTGATGCGACCACCTCCTTAACAGCACTCTCTGCAAGGGCCTCATGTGGGCTCACGCCCACTGTACCAACTCCAGGGTGGCCGCCATGGTTCCTAATACCCGAAGACAGTCCCAGGCGGAGGGACACTGTTTGCTGAGAAACTGACGAATCAAGTGCCTGAGCCACAGCACCCGTTGTCTGGGTAGAAATACTCGACCAGCCCTCGTGTCAAAACATGCTCCCAGATACTCCAGGTTTTGAAATGGTTCCAACTTGCTCTTTGCCATGTTGACACCCCCAACTGAGACTCTGCAGAAGGACCACCACTTTGGACGTAGCAGCAACACTCTTCGAGACTTTGCTCTGATCAACCAATCATCCAGATACGGGTGGACCAACACCCCTTCCTTCCGTAAGGCCGCCGCCACCACCACCATCACACCTTGGTGAACGTGCGTGGTGCGGTCGCTAGGCCAAAAGGAAGCGCTTGAAACTGAAAGTGCCCCATTAGCACTGCAAAGCGGAGAAATTTTGATGTTCTGGAATGTGAAGATACGCCTCCGCCAGGTCTATGGACATCAGAAATTCCCCCTCTCTCACCGCTACGATAACTGATCGGAGAGTCTCCATCCGAAAATGAGAAACGCGGAAACAGCAATTTACTCTTTTCAGATCTAGGATTGGCCGCCACAAGCCCTCCTTCTTTGGCACTACAAAATAGGTGGGAGTATCAACCGCAACCTAACTGGTCTGTAGGAACTGGTACAATTGCTTTCAGACATAACAGCCGTTGTACCGTCTCCTGCACAGCCTTGCACTTTGTGCGTGCTTTGCACGGCAACCGCACGAAGGAATCGGCCACCAGACGCTGCAACTCCAACGCATAACCTTCTTGAATTACCTCTAACACCCACCGATCAGAAGTGAGTTGGGCTCAGGCAGGGTAAAAATCCCGTAGGCAACCCCCCATGGGAACCAGCCCCACCTGAACCCCTCTGGCTTCACTGTGCTTTTCTGAATGTGGAGGACGAGGCGGCAGGCGTAAAACCTCTGCTCGCTCCTCTAAATCCCCAAAATCCTTGGGTCCAACCAGGAAAACACGCCCGCTGCCCTTGTCCAAACCTAGTGAGGCGAAAACGGCAAAACTCCCGTTGCTGCCCCCTAGACCCGGGACTGGGGCGCTCCTGCCTTTGTTTGTCCTCTGGCAATCTACCGCCCTTGGATTCTCCTAAATCCTTGACTAACTTCTCCAACTCTTCTCCAAAAATAACTTACCGCAAAAAGGAAGCTTACTTATTCTCACCTTGGACGAACCATCTGCTGCCCAATTTTGCAGCCAGAGACATCTCCTTCCCGCGACTAGCGACGCCATACTCTTCGGCAAACCTCGGATAAGATCATAATGAAGATCAGCCAAATACGCTGCGCCGGATTCCAACCTGGATGCTTCCTCGGTCTCCACCACCGAGCGCTCCCCCTGAATCCGTTGTGCCCACCGTAAACAGGCTCTGGCCACCCAGGCCCCACAAATAGATGCCTGTAAGTATAGCGCATTTGCCTCAAAGATCTGCTTTAGCAAGGTTTCTAATTTACAATCCTGTGCATCTTTGAGCGCTGCTGATCCTTCAACGGGGATGGTAGTTTTCTTGGTCACCGCTGCCACGGTGACATCCACTCGGAGTTTTAAACAACTTCCGATCCTGATCCACCAGAGGGTAAAGCCTTGCCATAACCCTAGACCCTTTGAGCGTGGCTTCCGGCATATCCCATTCTTCCTGAATCATCTCCTTAAACACTCTATGCACTGGGAATGCCCTCTGCGCCTTCCTAAACGCCTGCAGCAAGGGATCCTCCAGGGTAGAATCCTCCGCAGGTCCCCCTGCCGGCATATTAAGAGTCTTGAGAGACTCAGCAATGAGCGCCGGTAATTCCTCCCTACGGAACACCCGTACCACCCTTGCCTGGTCTTGTTCCTAATCTCACCCTCCTCTAGGTCCTCTTCCAGACCATCTTCCATATCCGCCGCCTCTGAGCGTATGTCCTCTGAAATGACGGACAGCTCCATCTGATCTCTATCTCCTCTGGCTCTTTTTGCGCTGAGTCCAGAAACTTCTGCCGCCAAAGGAGAACCCTGCCTCTTTTCCTTGCGTGCCACCCGAGTTGCCCGCTAACTGCACCCCCTGTGAGCTGCCCAATGCCTTTAGGATTAGAGCCATACAATCAGAGGAAAAAATTGCCGCTCAACTCCCTGCTACAGGGGGCTGTGAAACCGGGGGATCCAGCGGTGAAGGAGTACTGGGCCCCACCTCCGGAGCAGGCAGAAAGGCAACGGTGGGCTCTACCACCTCCCTGAAAGTCTCTTGTCCTCCTGCCTCTGTCTCTGAAGCTAGGTCTCTAGCCTCAGACTCATGGCTTCAACCACTGCATACACTGTCCTGTGTCAGGGAACTCCTCCTTGTCACACACATGAGGCAGAGCTGTTTGGCTGGCATGCCGCGGTGCTGCCCAGCCAAGCAAAAGAAACTTTTTTTTTTTTTTTTAACAAGCTGTCCCTTCAGACTTGCCTCCATAGTGAGAATCTGAAGACCTCCATTAAAAACGAAGCTTCCTACACGAACTACAGACTCTAAAAACACCAAGATTGCAAACGGCAATCTCCTGCGCGGCGCTCACACGGTCCAGCCTGTTACATGCTCCACAACTGCTGTTCCTGCCTAAAAAGGCCGCTTACCTTCTGTGCCTCTGGCAATTTGCCGGCCGCATTGAGGCCTGTGCTTTCCCGCTCAAAGAAAGTTGACTGAATGCTGCTCAAACGCCATAGTCTGCACAAAACCCCCGAAACAGCTTCTGATGGACAGAACGGCTCCAAGCGCTGGCAGGCAGCCTTCTGCACACGCTGAGCTCAGTCCCTAGCTGACTCCAGTGCCCTTCTCGCTCGGCACGGCAATAAGCTGCCGGTCCTCTACCTCCTCTTGCTGTCGTTATATCGCAGGTTCCCCCCTGACCCTAAGAAGGGAGATTTCAAGAGCTAACCGGAACAGAAGACCTCGGGCAATGGGAGGCCTGATCAGCCGCACCATGCCCAAACAGAGCCTTCAAAATAGCTCTCTGATGAATTTCTCTGCATAGAATCTTTATCCTTTTTGTGTTATTTAAACCCTTATCCACACCTAAACTCTGCTTAATCGTTCCTCTAGTGAGCCCTGAAACCCCCGGGCTCACCAACCCTTCAGCTGCTTTGGAGACTGATAACTGGTGTGAGGAGACGGTGTCTACTTATATACCAGTGACGTCACAAGTGTGAAGTTTCTCAGTCTCCAAAGCTGCTGGAGGAGGTTGACAACCCCAGAGATTCCGGGACTAGACTGGAGGGACGATCAGGAAATACCACTGGAATTTAAAGACTGCCTGCAAAATTCATTTGCTGCGTTAGATACAAATGACAGAGCTCCAGAAGAGTTATGGAATGACATCAAGAAGGTTGTGTTGGAAGAAAGTGAGAGGTCTCTACAAAAAGGTGAAAAAACAAAAACGGCCAAAATGGATGACGGAAGAAACTCTGAAAATTGCCCAGAAACGCAGAGAAGCTAAAGCCAGAGGAGAAAGACAGACAATAACAGAACTCAGAGATCTCCAACGTGCAGCAAGACAGGACAAGGAAAAGTACTATGACGCATACAAGGAAATAGAAGCAGAAACTATTAGAGGAAGAACAAGCTCGGCTTTCCTAAAGCTACGAGAGTTAAAGAAAACGTTTCAGCCTCGAATTGGAATGTTACAAGATGCTCAAGGTTCTATGTTGAATGAAAAGGTGGAAGGAATATACAGAGTTTTTATAAGATAAAGATCAAGTGGACCAACAGCCGTTTTAACCTGTACCTTATGATCGGGAACCATTGGTGATGAAAAGTTAAAGCAGCATTGAAAGCCTTATCATAGAACAAAGCACCAGGCATTGATAGCATTCCCATAGGAGGTATTACAGCAATCTGATGCAGCTATTACCGTACTTACAAGGCTCTGCCAAGAAATATGGACGACAACATCATGGCCAACTGACTGGAAAAGATCTGTGTTTATACCAATACTAAAGAAAGGTGATCCAACTGACTGGAAATTATCGCACAAATCGCTCTGATCCCACATGCCAGCAAGATTCTACTGAAGATTATTCAAAAGAGACTACAACCATACCTGGAACAAGTACTACCTGAAGTGCAAGCAGGGTTCAGGAAAGGGCGAGGAACTAGAGACATCATTGCGGATGTGAGATGGATCCTTGAAAAGACTAAAGAATACCAAAAGGATATCTATTTGTGCTTTATCGACTATAGCAAGGCATTTGACTGTGTAAACCATGAGAAACTCTGGGCCACATTAAGAAGCATGGGTATACCAGAACACCTGATCGTACTCTTGCACAATCTGTACATTGATCAAGAAGCAGCAGTTCGAACGGAACAAAGAGAAACAGAATGGTTTAAAATAAGCAAAGGTGTAGGACAAGGCTGCATACTTTCCCCCTACCTGTTTAATTTATATGCAGAACAAATCAGAGAAGCAGGACTGTATGAAGACAACAGAGGTGTGAAGATTGGTGGAAGACTCAACAACCTTCGCTATGCTGATACCACATTACTGGCTGAAAGTAAAGATGATCTGAAACATCTGCTTCTCACAATCAAAGAACATAGTCTCAAAATGGGCCTGCATCTTAATGTAAAGAAGACAAAGATCATGACAACTGGCATAATCAACAGGTTCATTGTTGAAGGAAAAAAAATTGAAATTGTGAACAACTTTAACCTACTTGGATCAACTATCAATAAAGAAGCAACAAGCAGTCAAGAAATCAGACGACACATTGCTCTTGGCAGAATGGCTATGAAAGACCTAGATAAGATTCTCAAGAGCAGAGATGTCTCTCTCCATACAAAGATTTGACTTGTTCAAGTCATGGTATTTTCAACAACATCATATGGATGTGAAAGCTGGACAGTGAAAAAGATAGACAGGAAGAAAATTGATGCCTTTGAATTATGGTGCTGGTGGCGAATACTGTGTATACCATGGACTGCCTGAAGAACAAACCAGTCGGTACTAGAGGAGATCAAACCTAAGCTTTCTTTAGAAGCTCAGATGACAAGACTTCGACTTTCATACTTTGGACACATCATGCGAAGAGACAGATCATTAGAGAAAGACATCATGCTTGGCAAGATAGAAGGTCAGCGCAAAAGAGGAAGGCCAGCAATGAGATGGATCAATACAATAACAGCAGCTACGGGTACCAGTCTGTCAACAATGAGCCGCCTGACTCACGACCAAACACAATTTAGAATAGCTATCCAGAGGGTTGCCTTGAGTCGACTCAGACTCGACGGCACTTAACAACAACAACAACAGTATATATAGCCTACACTCCTTCCAGATCACGCAGAACACACTTGCGTGCCTAATAACCAGCTCACCTAGACAAGCCCACATCACCCCCGTCCTTAAGGACCTCCACTGGCTCCCTATACAAGCTAGGATAAAATTTAAAGCCATCACCTTAATAAACAGAGTTCTATACAATGAGTCCGTCCCCTGCCTACTCTCACTCCTTTCAAAAGGAAACTCCACTAGAACACGTAGATCAAACACAACAAACATTTTAAACATGCCATCACAAAAGAAAAAGTGCACACAACCCATATGTAACCAAGCCTTCTCCCTCTATGACCCCTCTATAGGGAATGCCCTCCCCCTAGCCTAAGAGGATGCTCTGACCATTTGGAATTATGCAAAAAGCTTAAAGCCTTCCTCTTTAGCGAATACTTCACCCTGCCCCCCTAAACATCATTTCACCAAAGCTAATCAAAATTAAACCCCATCTTCTCCCCTCCTCCTCCCTCCACTTCCCTATCTTCCTACCTCATCTCCCAATGTAAACATATAAATAGTTCTGTTGAAAATATTCTACCATTGCTCAAACAGTTGTTGTACCTTGTAAAACAGCTGTGAACACACTTACAATTTGTTCATTGTAAACAGTTTTGAACTGCAGAAAAACTGTATATAAAAATGTTAAATAAATAAACATTGTGTATATAGTTACTGCAACATTGTACATAGGAGAACTATCTTACAATCAACTAAGTTAACTGTACATAAGTTATCATGTTCAATGTGAGGTTGACCTTTTCAATGCCTCTTTGGAGTTGGGAGTGGTGCCAGAGGACTGGGAAAAAAGTACGTTATCCCTTTACACAAAAAGCAGACGTAAGGATGACACTGAGAACTACAGGCCGGTTAGTGGTTAGTAAATTATTGCAAAGGCTACTAAAGGAAAGAACAATGAGGTTCCTGGAGTCCAATGGATTGCAGGATCCAAGGCATGGATTCACTAGAGGCAGGTCTTATCAGACAAATCTAATAGACTTCTTTGACTGGGTGACCAGGGAGTTGGACCAAGGGAGAGCCCTAGATGTGGTGTATTTAGCTTTCAGTAAAGCCTTCGATACCGTTACGCATAGGCAACTTATAAACAAACTGAGCACCCTAGGGATGGACCCTAAATTGAATGGGTTAGAAATTGGTTGAGTGTGAGGCAACAAAGGGTACATGTAAATGGAGCTCACTCTGAGGTGGTGGTTACCAGTGGTGTGACACAGGGAACTGTCCTTGGTCCGATCCTGTTTAACATCTTTGTTAGTGATATTGCAGAAGGACTGTTGGGTAAGGCTTGCTCATTTGCAGACTATACCAAAATCTGCGAGTAGACACACAAGGAGTCGTCGTCGTCAAGATGAGGAGGGATCTAGCTAAACTTGAGTAATGATCTAGAATATGGCAGCTGACATTTAATACTAAAAAATGCAGAGGCATTCACTTAGGCTGCAAAAGTCCAAAGGATATGTACAGTGTAGGGAGTGATGTACTTTTGTCCACAAAAGAGAGACCTGGGCATAATTGTGTCCAACGATCTTAAAATAGCAAAACAGGTAGAAATAGCAACTGCGAAAGCCAGGAGTATGCTTGGGTGTATAGGGAGAGGAATGGCCAAAAAAAAAAAAAAAGGAGTGATAATGCCTCTCTCTGTATAAGTCTCTGATGCAACCTCATTTGGAGTATTGTGTGCAATTCTGGAGACTGCACCTTCAGAAGGATATAGACAGGTTGGAGTCTGTGCAGAGGGAGGCTACTAAAATTGTTAGTGGTCTTTGTTATGAAGTATATGAGGACAGACAAAGATCTTAATATGTATACTTTAGAGGATGGGGCGATATGAGAGACAGACATTTAAATACCTCTGTGGCATAAATGCACAGGAGGGTCACTTTCAATTGAAGGTAAGCTCTTCTACGAGGTGATATAGCATGAGTGTGTAAGGGGATAGACTCGGGAGTAATATGCAGAAATATTTCCTTACGGAAAGAGCGGTAGATGCATGGAATAGTCTCCCAGTGGAGGAGGTGGACACGAGAACAGTATCTGAATTCAAAAAACCCTCCATTAACCCTCCATTGCTCAGAAAAACTCAAGTTATCAAAATGTCCCTGTTTAACACTAGAAGTCCCAAAGTGCGTCAATTGACGTAAACGCATCTTCAAAGTTGTATACCAGCGCCACTGCTAGAACCATGTCAGTCATGTTACATGACTTTGTTAGCAAGGTCAAGATGTTAAAATATGTGCATCGAAAATTAATGACAGATGTACCACCTAGCAGGAAAATGAATTTATACCTAGAAGCCTCAAAGTACATCAATTGACGCACTCAATTGTCTTGGATGCGTCAATTGACGTACTTTGGGGCTTCTAGGTATAAATTCATGTTCCCACTATGTGGCGCATCTCAATCACTGTTTACAGTTTTACTCAGACATTACAAACACACACACGATGACGTCATGTAATGAAGTCACATACTGCACGTATTTAACAAATAAGTAATTTCACATTAATTCACATCTGCATTTCATGCTAAACGCAGTCGTCGTGATAATGCGTCAACTGACGCACTTTGGGGATTCTAGGTAAAATTCCTTTTGGGGCTTCTAGTGTTAATGTACGTTTACCAAGTTTAAGATACAAGGTAAACTGCTTTGATTGAAATGATAAAGCGGTATAGAAAAACAAATAAATAAATAAGCATGGGGCAAATAAAGAGGATCTCTAAAGTAAAATGGGGACTACTGTAGTTGATATGGAAGGGCAGACTAGATAGAAACAGAAACGTGACTGCAGAAAAAGACCACATTGTCCTAACTGCTGCTGAAAACTGTCACAGCTAGTATTGGCTGTGTTTACCCACAAGGGATGGGAACCCCATGGGCAGAAGTGCTACTGAAGGTAGCGATTACGGCAAGGGCCAGTGGTGTCTGCCAAGCCTGCAAAGCATAGTTACTCACCTGTAACAGGTGATCCCCGAGAACAGCAGGAATTTAGTCCTCACATATGGGTATCGTCGGTACCGACGGAGCCTGCACGGGAATGCTCCCCATCGTCCAATTAGAAAGCTTTTGGGAGCATCCCACAGCGCCTGTGTGCTGCCTTCCTGCCTTTCCCAACTGCCTCTCTCCAGTTGAGTTTTAAAGCTGAGACAGAGAGAGTGAAAGGGAAAGAGATAGAGAGATACAACTCCTAGGGGAGGTGGGTGGGTTGTGAGAACTAAATTCCTGCTGTTCCTGGAGATCACCTGTTACAGGTGAGTAAAAATGCTATCTCCAGGAACAAGCAGGAATGTAGTCATCACATATGGAGACTCCCTAGCTTTAGATGCCAGGGAGAGAACCTAGAAGTTGTGCGTCCCTGAGAAGGGCTCCACTTCTCCCCATGGATCTTTGGCATCCTAACCAGGGATGGTGGGAAGGAGTTAATTAGGTATGGAACAGGTGTTGGAGAAAAGCCTGACCAAACAAGTCATCCCGGCGGGAGTCCTTGTCCAAGCAGTAATGGGCTGCGAAGGTATGAACCGAGGCCCAGGTGGCTGCTCGACAGATGTCGTTGACAGACACAGAGTGCAGATGAGCCATTGAAGCTGCCATGGCTCTCACATTGTGAGCTGTGACATGACCCTCCAGAGGAAGATTTTTACTCTGGTAGGCAAATGATATACACTGAGCAATCCAGTTAGATAGTGTTCTCTTGGAGACTGGAAGTCCCAAATGAGAAGGATCAAAAGCAACAAAGAGTTGAGAGGACTTTCTATGTTGCTGTGTTCTTTGTAAGTAAAAGGCTAAAGCTCTTTTACAGTCCAAAGTATGAAGGCCTTGGAAAGAACACAGGTAGGTAGACTGCTTGGTTTAGATGAAAGGGTGAGATCACCTTTGGCATAAAGCGTGGATGAGTCCCAAGGACTACCTTGTCATGATGGAACCTTGTATAAGGTGGATCAGCTACCAATGCCTGCAACTCACTAATGCAACGTGCTGATGTGACTGCAATGAGAACGATAACCTTCCAAGAAAGGAATTTCAATGAAGTAGTAGCTAAGGGCTCGAAAGGTGGCTTCATGAGCTGACCAAGAATCAGGTTTAAGGCTCATGCCACCGGTGGTGGCCTAATGGGAGGCTTAGTTAAAAGAAGGCCTCTCATAAATCTTTCTATAAGAGGATGTGAGGAAATAGGTTGTCCATTTAGAGGCTTGAAAGAAGCTGCAATAGCACTCAAATGGACTCTTACTGAGTTAGTTTTAAGTCCTGCATTGGATAGAAACAGAAACATGATGACAGAAAAAGACCACATGGCCTATCTAATCTGTCCTTCCATAACAACAACTACAACAGTCCACTTTTTACCTTTAGAGATCCTCTGTGTTGGTCCCATGCTTTTTTGAATTCAGTTACTGTCCTCATCTCTACCACCTCCACTGGATAAATGAAGGAGATACTCCAATAATGATTCCAGAGGTATCGAAAGGGGGTTAAGACCCTTCTGCAAACACCATATGGTAAACCTTTTCCACTTGAAAGCATAAGAACGTCTTGTGGAAGGCTTCCTGGAAGCATAAAGGATATCCTTTACTTGCTGAGGAAGGTTAAGATCATGAAGATCTAGGCCTTCAGCAACCAAGCCCTGAGATGCAGAGACTGGAGATTGGGATGCCATAAAATTCCGTTCTCCTGAGACAGGAGATCTGGAGAAGACCCTAACTTCAGGGAGGGAGCTTGAGAGAGATGTAGATGCAGAGGTACCACACTTGCCGTGGCCATTGTGGAGCTATGAGAATCATATGGCCTAGTCTCTCTGAAGCTTGAACAGGGTTTTGGGAATTAGGGTAATGGGTGGAAAGACATACAGGAAGTCTTGACCCCAGTAAAGGAGGAAAGCATCCCTGGCCTGAGCCCCCTGAGCCGGGGTTCTGGAAAAGAACTGGGGAAGTTTGGCATTCGACGGACTTGCAAAGAAGTCTATGTCCAGGGTTCCCCAAATTTGAAAAATCTTGGCTACCTGGTCTGCATGCAGAGACCACTCGTGTGGAAGAAACACTCGATTGCCTCTGTCTCCCCAAGAGTTTTGTATGCCTGGAAGATACACCGCCAGGAGATGAATCTGATGCTGTGTGGCGAGGGCCCATAGTCGCAAAGCTTCGTTGCAAAGCGACAGAGAGCCTGTTCCCCCCCTGCTTGTTCACGTAGAACATGGCTACTTGATAGTCGCCATTCATACGGACAGTCTTGCAGCTGAGCAGAGTGTGGAACACCCGAAGAGCAAGGATGATTGCCCTGAGCTCCAAGAGATTGATATGTAGATGAGTCTCCTGTGGAGACCAGGTGCCTTGGGTGGAGAGATCTTGCAGATGAGCTCTCCAACCCATCGGAGAAGCATCTGTTTTGAGAGTTGCCTGGGGTAAGGGTTGTTGAAAAGGGGACCCCAGCAACAGGTTTTGAGTGGACTGCCACCATTGGAGGGACAAAATAAGGCGATCTGTGTTTGCTATTTTGTCTGACAGGCATCCTGATGCCTGGGTCCATTGAGTGGATAAAGTCCACTGGGCTGCCCTCATATGGAGGTGAGCATAGGGAACCACATGCATGGTAGATGCCATGTGGCCTAGTAGTTGGAGCATTTCTCGGGCAGTGAGATGAGGCTTTAGCACTGCTTGAGAAGCTAACTGCACCATGTGAAGGCAACGGGTCTGGGGGAGATAGGCCCTTGCCTTTCTGGTATCCAGCAAAGCCCCTATGAACTCTAAAGACTGAGTGGGAGTTAGACTGGATTTTGGGATGTTTACTACCAAACCCAAATACTGAAGGATACGCATTGTGAAGGATAGAGACGTCCGGGCCTCTGACTCTGTTGGGGCTCGAATAAGCCAGTCGTCTAAGTAGGGGAAGACGAATATCCCTAGAGTGCGGAGAAATGCTACCACCACAGCCATGCATTTCGTGAACACCCTTGGTGCAGAGGCCAGGCCAAAAGGAAGCACCCTGTATTGGTAGTGCTTTACTTGAAAAAGGAACCAAAGGAATCTTCTGTGAGTTGAATGGATGAGAACATGGGTGTACGCATCCTTGAGATCTAGAGAACAAAGCCAATCCTGACTCTGAAGGTATGGCAGCAGAGTTCCCAAAGAAATCATCTTGAATTTCTATTTGACAAGGAATTTGTTCAATTCTCTGAGGTCCAAGATAGGTCTGTATCCCCCCGTTTTCTTTGGTATAAGGAAATAGGGGGAGTCAAACCCTGTACCCTGCTGATGGATGGGTACTTCTTCTATTGCCCCTTGGGCAAGAAGCATAGTGACCTCCTGACCTAATAGGTTGATGAGAGAGGTCGGAAAATTGAATTGCCTTATCATTGTGGGAGGGTGGCATGCTCGAAAAATGAAGCTTGTACCCCTCTTATAATGGAGTGTCCACTGCTCTGCTGTTATCTGCCCCCATCTGGGGGCAAAGTGACACAGCCTTCCTGGAATGGCAGAAGGCTCTGGTCCAATGAGAGCCAGGAAGGCTAAGTTCTCTAGCTGAAAGTCTTGTGGAGGCTGAGACTGCTGGGACGGCTGAGGCTTAGCAGTCTTTGGTTTTGTTTGGGTGGTTGCTGACCTTTCTGGACAAGCTGACCTGCAAAACGTCCCTGCTGAGAATAAGCAGGATAAAATCTTTTCTTTTTAGAAAAGAATGGTTTCTTGAAAGATTTTTCTTGCAGGATCAGCTGTGGACTTGGATAATCTATCCAAGGTGGAGTTGTCAGCATCCAACTCATTGGCCTTTTCCTGCCAATCTTTACCAAACAGGTTTTCACCAGTACAAGGAATATTTCCTAGCTTGTCTTGTACACAGAACTCCAGATCAGATGCCTGGAGCCAAGCAATTCTACGTGCACATATGGCAATGGCAGAGGTTCTGCTTATGCACTCAAAACAGTCAAAAGCTGCACGGTTGACAAATTTAGAAACATCTTGGGCATGTTTGACCAATGTGAGAAAATCCTGCCTTCTATCCTCAGGAAGAAGAGGACTCAAAGCCTCTAAATCACCTGTGACTTCCTTCAGGAACATTCCCATATATAGACTATAGGAACTAATCCTGGCAGAAAGCATGGAATCTTGGAAGACACGATGTCCAAAAGCATCCAAAGTTCTGCACTCACGTCCTGGAGGATTACAGGCATGCCTCTTTGCACTCTTGATCCTTCTCATAGCTGATTCCACTACAATAGAGTGGTGAGGAAGCTGAGTTTTCTGGAAACTAGGACAAGGAGGGACTCGATACAGAGTATCCAGTCTACGAGAGTGAGGAGAGGTGGTAAGAGGCGTCTCCCGCATTCTTAACATGAGATCATGCAAGATCTCATGGATGGGCAAGGTAGCTGCTCCTTAGGAGTTTTAGGATATTGTAAAATTTCCAACTCCTTTGCTCTGGGCTCTGTTTCAGGGGCCACAGTAATGGACAGACCCAGAGCCACCTCCCTGATGAAATCCTGAAAGGAAATATCCTCTGGAGGAGACATCCTGTGTTTAGGGGAGGAAGGCTCCTCTGGGAGAAGTAATCCCGCATTGACAGAACTGTCAGAATCCTCAGATTCCTCTGAGGACTCGAAGTACCTTGTTGGGATGCTCTTGAAGAGCCCAATAACCGTACCGACTGAAGTCGGTACAGAGGGGAATCAGTACCGGTGTAACGGTACCGGAAGGCATTGCATGACTGGGTACCGGCAATGCGGACGCTGATGTCGATGTCGGTGCTGGTACCAGTGCCGGAGTCAGTGCCAGTACCAGCTGAACTGTCTGATGTGGTTCCGAAGGTGTCGATGCCGCAAGAAGAGCCGCCAGATTGCGTTCAATAGCCAGGACCATCTGGTCTATCGACGCTGCTGATGCCTGGATGTCAGTACCGGAGCAGACAGCCGGTACACCCCAGAGCATGGCACCAGTAGTTCTGCCGAGGTCGAGGCCTCGAGAACGTCCTGGAGCCCCGATAATGCTTTGGAAGCCGAAGCCTCCCGCTGGGACAATTTTACCGGTGCAGAATCCTCAAGGGCAACGTCAGAGGCATCTAGATGCTTAGGAGATCTACCCTTTGAGGACCGGCTAGACTTGTGTTTAGTTACCCGAGATCCACGGGAGGAAGACGAAGCCCTGGAAGACGTCGATGCCACCGAAGCTGCATCAGAGGGAAACTGGGTACTGAGCTTGGCAGCTCGGTTCTGTCGACCTCTCCGACATCATGGCACAGACCATACATTCCGAGATGGAATGGTCGGGACCTAAACATTTCAGACACCGCTCATGGGTGTCGGTGACTGAGATGGTACCGCCACACTTGGTGCACTTTTTAAAACCCAAAGAGGGTTTTTCCATTGTGGAAAAAATCTTGGGCTTAAGGCCCAAAATGGCGCGTGCACCTAGAAAAAATGGGAAAAAAAGTACTAATAAAATTTTTGTGTTTTTTTAAAGAAAAGAAAGAAAAAGAAAACGGCGGTACCGGTAAAGCATCGAGGAAGGCACACGCAACCACAAAAAAGGAAAATTTTCTGCGGTGACAGGAACACGACCTGCTGGCTCCACGGAAAACGAAGAACTGGAGAGAGGCAGTTGGGAAAGGCAGGAAGGCAGCACGCAGGCGCTGTGGGATGCTCCCAAAAGCTTTCTAATTGGACGCTGGGGAGCATTCCCGTGCAGGCTCCGTCGGTACCGACGATACCCATATGTGAGGACTACATTCCTGCTTGTTCCTGGAGATAAAACAAAACAAAACAGTAAAACGGGGGAGGGCAGTGGACAGAAGAAATTTAAAGGGACAGAATTTTAATAAATAAATGGTAGATGGAATGGAGAACAGAGAGAAGGGGAGTGTGCGTCTGGGAAGGGAAACAGAATTGGGGAAGGGACACAGCAAGAGAGGGGTTGGAGTGGGCAGGGGTGGGGGTGGTGGGTAAAGGAGAGTGCAAAGGGTTGGAGGGTGAAAAGATTAATGCATAGGAAGTAAAAGGGCAAACTGTATGTGCAAATGGGTGCACCCTGCCTCTGCACCACACAGATTCCATGGCCTGTGTGGCCAGTCCAGTGCCATTAGAATGACAAAGCCCAGGTGAGAAAAATGCTGCACAAAACCTGGCTCAAGGGCCATGGGGAAGACACACAGGTATGCCTCCAGGGCCATCCCTGAAGGGGGGGCATTCAACCCCAATGCTTTCAATCCTTCCTGCAGCTGAAAACATTTTCTTCATTTTGGCATGCCACTTGTTGGTCATCAGCTAAAACAGTGGGAGGCTCTACTTTCAAACAATGAGGTTGAATGTGCAAGGACATAGATTCTACTTGCCTGGATCCACAATGTTCCGACTCAAAAAGTTGGCTTACATGCTGTCTACTCCCACTATGTGGGCCACCAGATGAATTTCCACCCAATGACAGGGTTCTGCTACTTCTATGGCCATTGCATTGCTGCCCTGCTTGATGTCTGCCATGGTTGTGGCATTGTTCAAGAACACTTGGATCACCATGCCTTCCAGAGTCTGAAACTTCTCCAGAGCCAGGCAAATCTCTGATTTGCAAGGCAACCACCTGAGTTGCCTAGCACCCCTGAACATACCACCTTTGCTGTGGTCTCCCAGGCACAGCAGGCTAACATCTGTGGCGACTATCACCTAGTCCCAGAGCCTCCAGAAGCAGCCTATCCATCTGCAGATAAAGCATAGTTACTCACCTGAAACAGATGATCTCCGGGAACAGCAGGAATTTAGTCTTCACACATGGGTATTGTCGGTACCGACGGAGCCTGCGCGGGAATGCTCCCCAGCGTCCAATAGGAACGCTTTTGGGAGCATCGCACAGCACATGCGTGCTGCCTTCCTGCCTTTCCAACTGTCCCTCTTCAGTTAAGTTTGTAGGTGAGTGAAAGGATAGAGGGAGAGAGGAAAGAGACAAAGAGAGAGAGAACTCCTAGGGGAGGTGGGTGGGTTGTGAAGACTAAATTCCTGCTGTTCCCGGAGATCAACTGTTACAAGTGAGTAACTACGCTATCTCCAGGAACAAGCAGGAATGCAGTCATCACATATGGGGAGTCCCTAGCTGAAGATGCCAGGGAGATAGCCCCAGGAAGGTGCCACCCTAGAAAGGTGGTAATCTTTCCTCCCATGGATCTCTGGCATTCCACCAAGGTTGGTGAGTAGGAGTTGAATTAGGTCTGGAAGAGATTTTGAAGAACAACTTGGCCAAATAAGGCATCCCGACGGGAGGCTTTATCCAGGCAGTAGTGGGCTGTGAAGTTGTGTGCACCGAAGCCCAGGTGGCTGCTTGACAAATTTCATCAGTAGAAACAGAGTGGAGATTAGCCATGGAAGTTGCCACGGCTCTCACTTTATGAGCTGTGACATGGTCTTGAAGAGGAAGACCCTCTGGAGGAGTGGCCTAGTGGTTGGGGCAAGGTACTTCAGGCCGGAAGGTCGGGGGTTCAAATCCCACTAGAGGACAGCAACCTTGGACTGGAAGGACTGGGGTTTCTAGTCCCACAAGGTGCTCCTTGTGGTCTTGGGGAAGCCACTTAACCTTCCATAGCCCATGTTCCCTGTAAAATAGTTACCTCCACGTTACAATGCCCTGTTCAATGTAATTTCAGTTTGTTCAATGTAAACCGCACTGATGCAGAATAGCGCGGTATATAAGAGAATGTAATTAAATAAATAAATACTCCTCTCATAAGCAAAGGATATGCATTGGGCAATCCATTTAGATAACGTTCGTTTGGAGACTGGAAGTCCCAAATGACTAGGGTCAAAAGCTATAAAAGGTTGCGAGGACTTTCTATGCTGCTGTGTTCTCTGTAGGTAAAAGGCTAAGGCTCTTTTACAATCCAAATTATGAAGGTTTCTTTCTGCTTTAGAGGCGTGAGGTCTCGGAAAGAATACAGGAAGATAAATTGATTAGATTTAAATGAAAAGGCGAAAACACCTTTGGCATAAAGTGTGGATGAGTTCTAAGAACAACTTTATCATGATGAAACCTAGTATAAGGAGGATCAGCCACTAAAGCTTGCAGTTCACTAATGCGACGTGCAGAGGTAATTGCAATAAGGAAGATGACCTTCCAGGTCAAAAACTTAAGGGTTGTAATGGCTAAAGGCGACTTCATGAGCTGCCCGAGAACTAGATTTAGATCCCATGCCACCGGAGATGGCTTAATGGGAGGTTTGGTTAATAGAAGACCTCTCATAAATCTGGATATGAGTGGATGAGAGGAAATTGGTTGTCCATTCAGAGGCTTATAAGAAGCTGCAATTGCACTAAGATGGACTCTTACCGAATTGGTCTTTAGACCAGAATTCGATAAGTGAAGGAGATATTATAGTATCGATTCTAAAGGTACAAGGGGGTTTAATCCCTTCTTGGAGCACCATATAGTAAAATGTATCCACTTGAAGGCATAAGATCTTCTTGTGGAAAGTTTCCTAGAAGCCTGAAGGATATCCTTTACCTGTTGGGACAGGTTGAAATCCTAGAGGTCTAAGACTTCAGCAACCAGGCCATGAGATGCAGAGACTGGGGATTCGGGTGCCATAGCATCCCATCCTCTTGGGAAAGGAGATCTGGAGCATGCACTAACTCCAGAGGTGCAGCTTGAGAGAGATATAGAAGCAGGGGATACCACGCTTGGTGTGGCCATCGTGGTGCTATGAGAATCATGCGACCCCTGTCATTCTGAAGCTTGAGAAGTGTTTTGGGGATGAGGGGAATGGGTGGGGAGGCATAAAGGAAGTACTGACCCCAGTGAAGGAGGAAGGCATCCCTTGCCTGACAATTGTGAGCCGGAATCCTGGAAAAGAACCGGGAAAGTTTGGCATTCAGTGGACTTGCAAAGAGGTCTATGTCTGGAGTGCCCCAGAGATGAAATATCTTTGCCACCTGGTCTAGGTGGAGGGACCACTTGTGAGGCAGCAGAACTCGACTGAGTTTGTCTGCCCAAAGGTTTTGAATGCCTGGAAGATATACCACTAGAAGGTGAATTTAATACTCTCTGGCAAGGTCCCACAGTCGTAAAGCTTCGTTGTATAATGACAGAGTCTGTCCCGCCCTGCTTGTTTCACATAGAACATGGCTACTTGATTGTCTGTCTGGACAAGGACTGTCTTGTAGCTGAACTGGGCGTGGAATACTCAAAGAGCTAAATAGATTGCTCTTAATTCCAGGAGGTTTATGTGTAGACCAGCCTCCTGTGGACTCCAGGTTCCCTGGGTAGAAAGATGATTCAGGTGTGCTCCCCAACCCATCTGTGATGCATCTGTTAGGGTGGCCAGAAAAAGGGGTTGATGAAAAGGAGACCGCACTGTCAGATTTTCTAGTGATTGCCACCATTGGAGGGACAAAATTAATCGTTGAAAGTTTATTATTTTGTCTGACAAATGACCCGTGGCCTGTGTCCACTGTGTGGATAGGGTCCACTGAGCTGCTCAAATGTGGAGGCGAGCATATGGGACTACATGAACTGTGGATGTCATATGTCCCAGCAACTGTAGTAACTCTCGAGCAGTTAGGGAAGATTTCCCTGCTGCTTGAGAAGCTAGTTGTATTATGCGAAGACATCAGGCCTGTGGAAGGAAAGCCTTTGCCTGTCTGGTATCTAGACAGGCCCCTATAAATTCCAGGCATTGGGAACGAACAAGTTGGGATTTTGGGATGTTTATTACCAACCCCAAGTATTGGAGGATTCGCATTGTGCGAGACAGTGCAGTGCTGGCCACTGCAACTGTAGGGGCTCGAATGAGCCAGTCGTCTAAGTAAGGGAAAACGAATATCCCCAGGGTTCGCAGAAATGCAGGTACTACTGCCATGCATTTCGTGAATACCCTTGGTGCTGAAGCCAGACCAAAGGGAAGAACCCTGTACTGGAAATGTTTTCCCCTGAAAAGGAATCGTAAGAATTTCCTGTGATCTGGATGGATCAGAATGTGAGTGCATGCATCCTTTAAGTCTAGAGAGCAAAGCCAATCCTGGCTTTGAAGATATGGCAGAAGAGTTCCTAGAGAAATCATTTTGAACTTCTTTCAAAACAGGTATTTGTTCAATTCTCTGAGGTCTAAAATGGGTCTGTGTCCTCCTGTTTTCTTTGGAATGAGAAAATAGGGGGAGTAGAACCCTGCACCCCGTTGAAGAATGGGTACCTCCTCTATTGCCCCTTGGGCAAGAAGTGTTGAGACCTCGTGATCTAGCAGATTGTCTGCGGAGGTTTGAGAATTGAATTGCTTTAGAACCGTATAAGGGGGCATGCTGTGAAAATGAAGCTTGTGCCCTTCTCCTATAATGGACAAAGTCCAATCTTCCGCTGTTATCTGATGCCATCTGTTGGCAAAGTGGCATAACCTGCCTGGGATATTGGGGGGTTGGGGACCCCTCAAAGGCAGGAAGGCTAAGCTCTCTAGGAAGGAGTCAAAGCCCTCGAGGGGGCTGAACCTACAGAGCTAGTTGGGCTCTTGGGCCTTTTGGCTTCTTTTGCTTTCTAGTTTGTCCCTTTTGAGCAACCTGACCCCGAGTTTGACTCTGCTGGGTATAGGAAGGATAAAATTTCCTCTTTTTGTTGAAAGAGGTTTTTTTTATAAGGCTTCTTTTTGGCTGTAGTGGCTGTAGATTTCGACAATCTATCTAGAGTAGTGTTGTCAGCATCTAACTCGTTAGCCTTTTCTTGCCAGTTCTTGCCAAAGAGATTCTCTTCCATGCAAGGAATGTTGCCTAACTTGTCCTGTACCCAAGTCTCCAAGTCTGATGCCTAAAGCCAGGCAATCCGTCGTGTGCCAATGGCAATAGCAGAGGTTCTGCTGATGCATTCAAAGCAGTCAAATGCTGCACAATTTACAAACTTGGAGACATCTTGAGCATGCTTAACTAGAGCAAGAAAGTCTCGTCTCTTGTCACCTGGAAGAAATGGTCTCATAAGCTCCAAGTCTCCTGTAACTTCCTTGAGGAACATTCCCATATATAGTATATATGAACTGATCCTAGCTGAAAGCATGAAAACCTGAAAAGTTTGGCGCCCAAAAGCATCCAGAGTCCTGCATTCACAACCTGGAGGATTGGATGCATGCCTCTGCACTTTTCATCCTACGCATGGCTGGCTCCACCACCATTGAATGGTGTGGCAGCTGAGTCTTTTGAAATCCAGAACATGGCGGAACACGATGCACAGTATCAAGTCTCCTAGAGTGAGGAGAAGCAGTCAGAGGTGTCTCCCACATTCTGAGCATCAAGTTATGCAGAATTTCATGGATGGGCAGTGTGGCTGCCTCCTTTGGAGCTTTAGGATATTGGAGAATTTCCAATTCCTTTGCTCTGGGTTCCTCTTCAGGAGCCACTGTGATTGAAAGGCCCTTGGCCATATCACGAATAAAAGCCTGAAAAGACGTGTCCCTCTGGAGGTGACATTCTGCATTGGGGTGAAGAGGGATCTTCCAGGAGAAACCCTCTAGTACCAGCAGAATTGTCAGTCCTCGGAATTGGAGGATTTGAAGTATTCCTAACCACGATGCTCATGTAAAGCACAGTCCCGGTATCAATCGAAGTTGGTACCGAGTTGATCCGGTACCAATCTGTTGATTCCAGCCACAGATGGCGTGGGAAGAATTCCCACTGGGGCCGGTACCATCAGTACCGGTACCTGTACCTGTACCAGTGTAGGTACCAGCATAGGTGTTGATGTCGGTACCAGTGCCCGTTGGACCAACGGTACCGCAGCTGAGAGAGCTGCGATGCTGCGTTTGATAGCGAGAAACCTCTGGTCTATCAATGCTGCCGATGCCTGGGTGTCGGTACTGGTGAAAACGGCCGGGACCCCTGAGCATGGCACAGGTAGTTCTTGCGAGGTAGAGGCCTCGAGAACATCCTGGAGCCCCATTGATGCTTGGGAAGCTGAAGCCTCCCGCCAGGGCTACCTTGCCAGTGTGGTTCCCTCAAGGGCAATGCCAATGGCCTCTCGATGCTTAGCAGGAGAGCTACCCTTTGAGGACCAGCTTTTATGTTTAGTTACCTGAGATCCATGGGAGGAAGAGGAGGCCCTTGAAGATGTCTATGCAATGGATCTGGCATCCAAAGAAAAGAGGGTACCAAGCTTTGCAGCCCAGTTCTGTCTTCCTCTTTTAGTCATCCCCATACAGGAGAGATATTCAGATGGAGAATGTTCAGGCCCTAAACATTTGAGACACCAATCATGGGTGTCAGTGATGGAAATGGTACCGCCACACTTGGTACTTTTTTTTGTTGTTTTTTTGTTTTAAACCACTAGTTGGTTTTTCCATGTTTTAGGAATATGGAGCCTAGTGCCCAAAATGGCACCTAGCACCAAAAAAGAAAAGTTTCTGAAGTTTAATTTTTTGTTTGTTTTTTTTGGAAAAGAAAACAACCGGCGGTACCGGTAAGCATCATGCAGCAGGCAAACCGACCACAAGAAAACAATTTTAAAGATGGAATTTTCTGCGGTGACAGGGTATGGATCCTGTCGGCTCTGCAGAAAACTAAGAACTGAAGAGGGACAGTTGGAAAGGCAGCACGCATGTGCTGAGGGATGCAACCAACAGCATTCCTATTAGACGCTGGGGAGCGTTCCCGTGCAGGCTCGGTCAGTACCAACGATACCCATATGTGAAGACTACATTCCTGCTTGTTCCTGGAGATGTCTGCAGACAGCAGGCCAAATCCCCCCCCCTCCCCCTGATTGGAATGGAAGAGGCAGGCACTGCTTGAAGAACTGTGAGTAGGGAGCCAGCGATCCAGTAGATGTCCCTGCAGAGGGCACATGTGTGCCTTCGACCAAGTAAACCAGGTCTAGGGTCGAAGCTATCAACCCCAGGACATGGCGGTAATCCCACACCCTGCCAGCAAAACTCAGGGCTGCAGCTCGTTTATGGATTATGGTTTATTTAAAACAATTGTTCAACAAGTCCGGAGCGAGAACCACTTCCCAAGTGGATGTCTAAGCAGGCACCCAGATATTCCAAGATCTGGGAGGTTACTACACTGCTCTTGAGACCAGATCACCTCTGACCACTGTTCCCTCTAAGCTGTGCACGTGTGCGCGCGCACACACCTCGCCGAGTGAGCGCACATACTTTACAACAGAGCGCACAAAATTTACGGTTCTGATTCTGATAGAAAACACAGACGTTCTTAAAATTGAAAAGTTGTTGTGTATTTATGGTTTTCACAAGTTCTACAATATTTTCTAGTGCAATCAATGTGGTGTACATATTGTATTCTGACATGTAGCCAAATTTTAAAGTATATAACTCTGAGTGTCGTTGTGGCGCACAAAAATTTAACCTTCCTTCAAAAGCTGCACAGCTGATATTTTATGCACACACAGCCTACAGAAAATTAGAGGGAACATTGCCTCTGACATATCTTCCCTGGATCAAAATCATCCAGTCATCAAGGTATGTGTGAACATAGATCCCTTACTTGTGTAGAAAGGCAGCCACTACCACCAAGATCTTTGAGAAGGTATACTGAAGGCCATACTGAAGGGTAGGGCGTAAAACTGAAAATGGTGACCCAGAATGAAGCAGAGGAACGTCAAGTACAAGCATTGTGGAACCTGTGTCCCTTGGGGAAACTGCTAGGTACGTATGACCTAGATTGGCCACTGTTGGAAACAGAATGCTGGGCTTGATGGACCTTGGGCTGACCCAGTATGGCATATCTTATGTTCAGATTTTTGCTCTCTGATGGGAATATGGAAATATATATCAGAGGTCCAAGTAGGTTAGAAACTCTCCTTGCTGGACTGATGCAATGAACAGCCCGAGGGTCTCCATATGGAAATGGAGAACTCTTAGCCTGCCACTGATCAAATTTATGTCCAGGATGGGCTGGTAGGACCTACCTTTTTTGGTATCAACAAAACAAACAGAATACTGCCTCATCCAGCTCTGTGGCGGGTATGGGTATAATATTCTGCAACCGCAGGAGGCAACGAGGCGTTTCCTCAACTGCTGCCATTTCTAAAGTGCCTTGCAGCTCTTTGGCCAAAGGCATCTCAGAGACTTCACAAATTTTAGGGCATACTCCCATTTGAGGGCTTCAAGGACCAATTGGTCTGATGTGATATGGGTCCATTCCAAGCCAAACAGCTGGAGGCCGGTTGCCTGTCCCTCAGATGAGACCCACCAGATCTCATTATGAAGGCTCATCAACTCCCAAGGAAGCACTTGCTTAGCACTGAGTGCTGAGACCCTGAAAGGACTGACTCTTCTTGAACCTACACCCATAGGAGGAATAGGCTGTGAGAATTTTTTCCAGGCCTAAACTGTCCCCCAATGAGCTTTACAAGAGGAACCCTTGGAACCTCTAGATCTATTTTCCAGAAGCCTCTGTGGGAGCGCCTCGCCAAAAAGGTCCCTCACCAGCTTGTCCATGTCCTCCCTAAAGAGTAGCTGACCCTTAAAGGGGAGCTCTCTTAGCTGCAGTTTAGACATGATATCTGCAGATATCAGTCATCTGCTGACCGCCACAGCCATGAACTTGTAGGAACTCCTGCTCAAATCATACAAGGTACCCAACACATACAAAGCCTCTTCCTTCAAACTTGTCATTTCTGGGCTGCCTGGTAATTGTTGGATCCAATGCAAGAGCATGTAGGTCATCACACCTACATAAAGCACTGCCTTAGTACCCAAGGACAAAGCCATGAACAAACTCTTGAGGACAGCTTCTACCCTCATCTCATGGGTCTCTTTCAGAGCAGCACCACCCTCCACTGGGATGGTGGTGTGCTCCACCACTGCTGTAACCAGGGCATCCACTTTAGGAGCCCCAAAAAGCTGTTCCATCTCTATTTCAGGTAAAGGATACAGTCATGCCAGCACCTTAGTAGCCCCCTCAGCTTCAATGTCTCCCACTGAGACACTACAAGTTTTTACAAGGGTTCAGGAAGAAGCAAGAAACCTCAGGAATATTTTAAATCCTCCAGGATAGTGTTTATTAGTGAAATCTCTCCAGGAAGGGGCTCCACAATGGTATCCAGAATCACAGGGCAGAAGTCGTCCTGGGAAAATAAACAAATTGATGGATCCTCCTCTTCCTCTGCTGACTTATTCAGAGACTCCTCTTCGCCCCAGCCTCTCCCAGAGCTGACAAGGCTGGGATCTCAGAGAAATAGATAGGCAAAAGTGAAGGATTGGGGGGGGGGGGGGATGAGGGTCATTTAACTCCCTTGCAGCCTAAAAGGGGAGACCTCAGAGGGCCTCCAGATCCCCCTGTAGGTAAGGGTCATGGCTGTGGGTGGGTCAAAATGCAGCACTCAAACAGTTTCAGAAGCTGAACAAACCCAGCCAAGACAGGCTTTGGAACCCCAGAGGACCTTCAGGAGCCTGCCAGTTTGAGATCAAAGCCCACCTCACCATACTCCCCTTCATGCAGCATCTAAAATATAGCTACTGTTCCCACCAACGGGAAAATTATGGGAGACATGGCTGAAACTGCAAAATTGTCATAGCATTCCAGGCTCCCCATGGGGTCCCAAAATTACCATAAATCGTACCCCTAGGCTTCTTCATTACATAAAAGGAGCCAGCCGCAACACTCATCCTATGGAAGCCACAGGCAAAACACCTCTGTGCACCTGGCATCATGGCCAAGCTCAGTACCGATCAAGGTAAATAAAAAGTGAAGAAAGCAGACAGACAAAACCCACAGCTAAAAATGGAAAGGGAATCCTCTGTCAGGTTAGCTGGAGAAATCAGAGAAGGGCCTTCCTATTAACTCACACAGACCTGAAGGAAGGCTCCCTGAGTGACTCCCCAGTCCAGTCCTGCACCTATGGGTTGTTTCACCTCACCTGCAGCATTGAGACCGAGCATTTCATAACTCACGACATCAGGATATACATACCGGTGGCACCTCCCACCAGAGCCAGTATCCATCTAAATGATTCTTTGAGGTATATGAAATTCCACTCCAGTCACAAAAAAACCACCCCCAGCCCAAAACCATGTAGCAACCTTCTTCAGGAGCAGATATACAGATGTGTGCTTGAGTATGAAAACACCCTGGGTGGAATCAGGACTGGACTGGAGTTATTCAAGGAACGCCAATTAGCAGATAAGGCCTAATTTCACCTTCCTTATCGTTCCTCCAGTCCAGTCCCACACCTATGAGATGTATCATAGCAGCACTAGATTTGGGAGTAACCACACAGACCAGCCTGAAGAACCACAGATGCAAACCTTGCATCCCCCGCTGCCTGCACATCAAGTCATATAATGCTTTGCAAAAGAGTATGCAGGGACCATCAAGTTGCCACCCTACAGATCTCCTGCTAGAACTAAGCTCAACTCTGCCCATGACATGCGCCCAGGTTGAGTGCACCCTCAGGTAACTGATGCAGGAAGTAGGCAAAGAAATCACCTCCCTCACCTAATGGGAAGAAAAAAAAACCAAACACAAAAAGAGGCCTTCGATGCTGCTTCCCCTTTGCATGCTCCGCCAAACAAAACAAATAACCAATCTGACTTTCTAAAAGACACTGTTCTCCTCAAGTAGCGCTGTAACACCCTACAGACATCCAAACAGTGCAGAAGGGGATCCTTCTCTTTGCCCATCCACTGCAGAAAACACTGGGAGTGTCACTACCCGATTCAGGTGAAAAAAAAAAAACCCCACACACCGCACCTTGGGGAGACAGGAAGGCACCAGCCTGAGAACCACTTTCTCCTTTGCAAAGACCAGAAAAGGTTCCTGATATTTCAGTACTTGCAGTTCTAATATCAGTATAGCCAAATAGATAGCCACCAGGAACACCTTCAAAGTAAGACCCTTTAAGGAATAAGACCCTAATGACTCAAAGGGTGGCTCCATTAACACTAAAAGCACCAAAGTGAGGTCCCAAGGCAGCACAAAGGACCACACTAGCAGATGCTCCTGGTTCACAGCCCTCAGAAACCTGACCACATTCGGGTGCGCCACTAGAGAAACTTCCTGGACTCTTCCCTGGTAGCACGAGAGCTGTGACCTGCACCCAGAGGATGTTGCATACCAAACCTCTCTTGAACCCTGCCTGTCTTTGAGACCACTCACACACCAGGCCTCAAAGACTCTCCACACTCTAATGTAAGCCAGAAAAGTAGAGTGTCACCTGGCCTTCAATAACATTGAGATTGCTCGAGTGTGCCTGTTTGGCAGAGGTAAAGCCGTAAGCAAGAACTGATCCATCTGAGGCATCAGAATCAGCTCCTGAACAGATCGTTGAGAGCCAGAAGCTGCCAGACTGTTAGTTGTACCAAGTCAGCATACCACAGCAATCAGGAACTATCAGCAGCACCAGGCCATGATGCGCCTCTATCCTCTGCACCACTCTCTCCATGAGCACCCAGGGAGGAAACAGAGCAGCCCTTCCATCGGCCACCGCTGCACTAGCACATCTAGGCCCTCCAACACCCATTCTCTTCTTCTGCTGAAAAACATAAGATAAGATATGCCATATTGGGTCAGACCAAGGTCCATCAAGACCAGTATCCCGTTTCCAACAGTGGCCAATCTAGGTCACAAGTACCTAGCAGTTTCCCCAAAAGACACAGGTTCCACAATGCTTGTATTGGGGCAAGCAATGAATATCCAGGGTCCCCTTTAATAATGGTTTATGGACCTTTACTCCAAAAACTTACCCAAACCTTTTTTAAACCTGGCTACACTAACAGCTTTTACTACATCCTCCAGTGCTGCCTTTGCTGACTCAAACATTGGCATAAAGTCCATAGTCAGGTGACCCCACTGGCTAACTATCTGAGCAAAAACCGCATCGTTGAGCATCCATTCCCCCAGGACCATCTGTACCCAGCTGAGATAAATCAGCTGCTACATTGTCCTTTCCTGCCACACGTGCCACAAACAATGCCTGCAGATTAATTTCCATCCAGGCTAACAACGGGGCTGCTTCTACCTTTAAGTTCACAATGATTGTTCCACCTTGCCAACTGACATAAGCCATCATAGTGGCATTGTCCAAGAACACTCTCATGGCCTTGACTAGAAGCAGCGTGCAGAACTGCTGCAAGGCCAAGTACACTGCTCTCAAATCCAGACAGGTACAGTCATCCCTGTTTGATGTGGGACTCAATGTGCTCCACAGCTCACCAGACTGGCATCTGTTGTCAAGGGAATCCATTTTGGAGTCTCAAGAGGCATGCCCACCTGAAGGTTTATTTATTTGTTTTTATATACCACGCTATTACAGATCAATGCGGTTTACATGAAACATGAACGTGTTTTACAAACATTTGAAGAAGGTTTACATATAAGTAGATTAGATGATATTGAACAGGTTACATATGACAATTTGCAACAAGTTGGTATAACTATGAACATTTACATTACGGGAATTATAACTAGAAACATTTATATTGCTGGAGCATATTTATATTAACACAGGATTAAGTTGGCATCTTTAGGAATTTATGAGGTTGGCGCACAGTGTGCAGCTGATCTAGAGTGGATGGTTATAAGTTAGTTGAATGCCTTCCTAATAGATGTAAGATCCGGGATGGCACATATCATAGGACAGTGATGGCTAACCTTTTTGAGCCCGAGTGCCCAAACTGCCACACAAAACCAAAGAATTTCCTCAAAGTGCCAGCACGCCAATTTGCATAAATATTTGCATAATGCTAACATACACTAACTTTTAGTAAACATGTCTCTTAATGAGTGTATGGATAAAGACAGACTAAAAGATTTCTACATTACTATAATCCAGTGCCAACCGCCAGGCACATTAGGAACTACTACAAACACTGCCCATTTAGAACCAATAGCAAACCCGCCGTATCCTAACAGCACTACCAGGAGTCACAAAGCACCATACCATACCTATCAAAAGGCAACACTGCAAATATTAAACCAATACATTTCAGAGAACAACAATACATGACCTACTGGGGAAAGAGAACAAGTGGCAATGTCAAAAAGGAATTACATAAACAGAATACCTCAGCTCAGTTACACAGTTGCAATTGCTCCAGCCACTTTCTTCTGGTTTCTTCATGTTTTCTGCTAACTCTCCATCATCTGCTGTCCATTTGTCCTTTCTTCTCTCTTCTAGTTTTTTTTTTCCATTCTCTCTCTCTACATCCGCTTTAACATACTAATCTTTCTCCTTTTGCTCTTTCCTCATTCCTATTTCATCCACTCAAATTTTACCCCTCCATCCTCAATCCCCACTTACTCTCCCAATACCCGGCCAATTGTACATTTTTCTTCCCTCACACACAAAATATTTTTTCCCTCTCCATTTCATTCTCCCAGCCCCATCCCCTTCTAATCTCCCCCAACATCAGCTCCCTTTTAGTTCCAGCCCCACCCAGTATCCGCTCCCTTCTAGTCCCCTCATCAGTCCATTTCCAGTCCTAGCTCCCCCATCCATTTCCAGTCCTATCCGAGTCCCTTCATCAGCTCATTTCCAATACCAGCCTCCCATCAGCCCATTTCTAGTCCTTTCCTAGCCCATCAGCCCATGTTAAATCCTAGCTCCCCTCCACTCAGCCCATTTCTAATCCAAGCCCCCCATGAGCCTACCTCCAGTTCTAGCCCCTCCATGAGTCCATTTCAATCCAAGCCCCCACCACATCCCATTTCCAATCTTAGCTCCCCCAACACCCAATTCTCAGTTCTATCCTAGCCCATCCATCAGCCCAGTTCCTGTCCTAGCTCCCTCCCCTAAGAGCCCATTCCAAGCCCCCCTTCCCATCAGTTATTTGCAGTTCAAGCCCCCTTCCACTCAGCCCATTTCCATTCCAAGTCCCCCTCCCCATTAGCTATTTGCAGTTCAAGCCCCCCACTTCCCCTCAGCCCATTTCCATTCCAAGCCCCGTCCCCATCAGCTATTTGCAGTTCAAGCCCCCCACATCCCCTCAGCCCATTTCCATTCCAAGCCCCAACCCCAACAGCGATTTGCAGGTCAAGCCACCTTCCACTCAGCCCATATCCAGTCCTAGCAACCCCAACCCATTACCAGTCCTAGCCCCCCATAGCCCACTCCCAGTCCTAATCCCACCAGCCCATTTCCAGTCCTAATCCCCCATCACCCAATTTTCAGTTTAAGCCACCCCCCATAGCCCATTACCAGTCCTAACCTCCCCATCAGCCCACTCCCAGTCCTAACCTCCCCATCAGCCCACTCCCAGTCCTAATCCCCCATCACCCAATTTTCAGTTTAAGCCCCCCCATAGCCCATTACCATTCCTAACCCCCCATCAACCCACTTCCAGTCCTAATCCCACCAGCCCATTTCCAGTCCTAATCCCCCATCACCCAATTTTCAGTTTAAGCCCCCCCATAGCCCATTACCAGTCCTAACCCCCCATCAACCCACTTCGTCCTAATCCCACCAGCCCATTTCCAGTCCTAATCCCCCATCACCCAATTTTTAGTTTAAGCCCACCCAGCGCCCATCACCACTCCTTAACCCCCCAGCCCAGCGCCCATCACCACTCCTAACCCCCCCTGCCAGCCCAGTGCCCATCACCACTCCTAACCCCCCCAGCCAGCCCAGTGTCCATCACCACTCCTACCCCCCCCAGTCCAGTGCCCATCACCACTCCTAAATCCCCCCAGCCCAGCACTACTCCTAACACCCCCCCAGCCCAGCCCATCACTACTCCTAACCCCCCCCAGCCCAGCCCATCACCACTCCTAACCCCCCCCAGCCCAGCCCATCACCACTCCTAACCCCCCCCCAGCCCAGCCCATCACATCACCACTACTAACCCCCCCAAGCCCAGCCCATCCCAGCACATCACCACTCCTAACCCCCCCCAAGCCCAGCCCAGCCCAGCCCATCACATCACCACTCCTAACCCCCCCCCAGCCCAGGGAAAATTTAAAAAAAAGAAAACCTGTCTGTTGCCGCTGTCGGGGCCGCCGCAGCAGAATAGAGCGTGCCGCGGGGCCCTCCTGTATCCGGCAGAGCCTGCCCTCCCCGTAGCAGCTCTCTCTTTGGAGCTGCAGTCAGACGCGCCGGCTTGCAGAGCGCGAGGGAAGAGTTTCTCCCTCGCTGCTCTGTTAAACCCGCGGGGGCTGATGGGAAGTTCCCATCAGCCCCCGCGGGCTTAACAGAGTCGCGAAAGGGAAACTCTTCCCTTCGCGCTCTGCAAGCCGGCGCGTCTGACTGCAGCTCCAAAGAGAGAGCTGCCAAAGAGAGAGCTGCTACGGGGAGGGCAGGCTCTGCCGGGTACAGGGGGGCCCCGCGGCACGCTCGATTTTGCCGCGGCGGCCCCGACAGCGGCAGCAGACAAGTAAAATTGAAAGAAAAAAAAAAAACCTAATTGCGGACCTTCCCGCGTGCCAGCTGCAAGGCCTTCGCGTGCCACAGCTGGCACGCGTGCCATAGGTTCGCCATCGCTGTCATAGGAGGTAGGGCATTCCATTGGGTTGGCGCAAATAGGGAAAAAGCACAGTTCTTAGTTGATTACGTACAAGTTCTTACTGTTGAAGGTGTCATGAGAGAGTTTATCATGCATGTTCTCCTGGTCCTAGTCTCCGGCGTTTGGTGTATAAGGTCTGAGAGCGAGGCTGCAGACATTCTATGCAGGGCTTTGAAAGCGAGAAGCAGTGCTTTATAGGTCAGGCAACTTGCTATAGGGAGCCAATGAAGCTGAATCAGAAGAGGAGTGATGTGGTCATATCTGGATGCAGATAGAATTGTGCGGACAGCAGTGTTCATGGTGAGTTGTAGTGGCTGGAGTGTGTGCTTCGACATACCATGAAAGATGATGTTGGAATAGTCCAGATGAGGGAGGATGAGAGCTTGAGCAACTGAGCGGAAGTCTGAGGACTCGAGGAGAGGAAGTAGGCGCCGGAGGGTTCTCAGTTAATGGTAGACTTTTTTGGAGATATTTTGAATGTGGGTCTCCCAGCACAGGCGTTGGTAGATTGTTATTCCCAAATAGCAGACTTCTTGTTTGGTTATGAGGTCAAAAGTCTTTCACTTTGAGGGAGGGTGGTGGGGTAAATGTGGGGTCTTTGGATATGAATAAGACCTCAGTCTTATTGGAGTTGACCATCAGGTTGTGTGTCATGAGACAAATCTGAGACTGTGTTGAAGCATTCAACTATGGGCGAGTAGTCCAGCTTGTCAATGAGGAATGGTGTACAGTAATACTCTACCACATCTACGCTGACGATGTATGTTGAATGATTGAATGATGGAGCAGATTGGCTGCATGTAGATATTAAAGAGTAGGGATGAAAGGGAAGATCCTTGGGGAACCCCTTGTGTATGTTGGAAAGGCTTGGATGCACGGTTATCTATGTGGACTTGTTGTCGGTCGGATAGGTAGGATTTGAACCAGTTTAAGGCTAGGTTTCTTATGTCTTTTGATACAGTTGGGTGAGCAAGAGGTTGTGGTTGACAGTATCGAACGCTGAGGCGTTGCCCATAAATATGAGGATGAAGCCTTGTTTTTTCTTATCAAAGCCTGTATGGAGTCTTTCAAGGAACATAAGAACATAAGATATACCATACTGGGTCAGACCAAGGTCCATCAAGCCCAGTATTTTGTTTCCAACAGTGGCCAATCTAGGTCATATGTACCTAGCAGGGGGTCCAGTAGAGGTCGCAGATGTCGTAGTGTCCATACTTTATTGTATATTGTCTTGACTGTGTTTCTTATGTGGGTTTTCATGTCCAGCCGTTGGTCCAAGGTGACACCTAGGTAACTGATTGTGGGTTTGGCTATCAGCTCAGCGTTCTTCACCTTTAAAGGAGGCTGGCGGGGTGAATCCATGGTTCCTCGTGATGAAGAGGACGTCTGCCTTCTTGTGGTTTATCCGGAGATTGTGTATGGAGCCAGTCAGCAACTGCATCGAAGCAGCTTGTCAGTGGGGAGAAATCTGCTGGTCCGTTGCAAATGGCATGTAGAGTAGTTATCATCTGTGTAAACCAGACAGGTGACATTAAATGAGCGGATCAGGGCGCAGATGGGCTGCATGTATATGTTGAACATCAGTGCCGATAGCGAGGACTCCTGTGGTACACCCTGTTTTTTGTAGGAAAGGTTCCAAGGTTGTGGTGCCGGTTCTTACATGTTGCCATCTGTTGGTCAGGTAGGATTTGCACCAGTTTAGAGCTGTCCCCTGTATTCCCTTTTCCTCGAGATGTCCCAGGAGTATCTCATGGCTTACGGAGTCAAAGGCCGCAGCAATATCCATGAAGATGAGGGCAAACTTGTCAAATGTTGTCAATTCCCGAGATTATGGTATTGAAGAGGGTGGTGAGGAGGGTTTCAACGCCATGTGCCTCCCTGAATCCATGCTGACAGGGGTCCAATGGGGCATCAGTCTCAATATGGTGTTGAATTTGGCATTGGACTACCTTTTCAATTATCTTGGCGAGAAGTGGGATGCTTGAGATTGATCTAAAGGATTCGACCTTCAGGGGGTCCAGTTTATTGTTTTTCAGCAGCGGCCTGATGGAGGTATGCTTCAAGCCTTTGTGGGAATGATCCAGTTGAGAATGACTGATCCATGAGTTTATTCAGGAACTGGCTGAGATTGCAACATAGTTCTTTTACCCAGAATGCTGGACAGGGGTCGTTTGGTGCAGTGGTGGTGTTGATGGAGGCGATGGCGTCTATGTCTCTCTTTGACAAGGTGGTGAATTTGGTCAGTGGCACTGGATGGGGTGGCTTGTGGGGTTTGTAGTTTTGTCGGTCTGGTGCATTTTTGATTGGAGATATTCTGCAAATTCCTGCGGTTGCGGTATGTATGGTTGGTCTGGGGCTGGTTCTCTAGTTAATGTCTTCATTATATTGAAGAGGTTGTGTTTGCTCAGCGAGCATTTCAGGAGGTCCGTATGAAATTGCTTCCTTCTCTCCATTATTGCTTCTCGGTGCTTTTTTTTTTTTAGGTGTAAGCTATATGCACTCTGTGCTTCAGTGGAAAGTGATCAGTGCCATTGTCTCTCAAGCTTACATAGGTGGAGGAGTGATGATCGCAGTTTGGTGGAGTACCATGATGCGTGCTCACGTCTCCTTGGGGGTTTGTTCGCAGTTGGGAGCGGAGCGATGGCGCTGAGGGTGTTGTCCCAGCTAGAGATCATTTCCTCCAAATTAGGGGCCGTTGCGCTGAGAAGTGGAATGGCTTTCTCCAGTATTTCTTCTTTGACAAAGGGTCGGAATCGTAATGTGTTGCTGATGAAGGCTTCCTTGTCAAAGTGCCTGAATCGGCGGTGAGCAGGAGCACTTGGTGCGGTAGATTGACATTCCACATGATAGTAAAGAACATCAAAGAGGATAGCCTTGTGGTCGGACCATGGCACTGGGAGTACCTGTGATTGTGAAGAGTACTGATTGCAAAAATGAGATCCAAGGTGTTGCCTCCAGTGTGGGTAGAAGTGTGAATGATTTGGTGGTAGCCCATTGTGGTCATTGCGTCCAGGAATGCTGTGGCATGTTTGACAGGGAGAGATGGAAGATTAAAGTCACCAAGGATCCAGAGTTGTTTGTTGGATATTGTTGTTGCATGCTTGATTAAGGATTGTGGTCAATTCGTCGGTACTTGAAGAGGGTGGGCAGTATAGTAGACAGATTGTTAAGGTCTTGTTGGAGATTTGGATGATGTCTAGGTTGGTAGAGCTTTGTTTTAAAGTACAATGGAAGTGGAGATTGCTTCTGGCTATTATTAGGACCCCGTCTCCACGCTGGTTTGTTCTGGGGCAGCTGAAGAGGTCGTACCCAGGAGGTTTTAGCTGGTTGGTGATCACTGTATCTGTGTCTGTGTCTATTAACCACGTTTCAGTGACGAGGAGATCTAGATTCCAGTGATTAATACAGTCGGTGAGGGCAGGCCATTTGGTACGGATGGAACAAGCATTAATTAGCATGCTGCTAAGGTTTACCTGGGATGGAATCTTGCGTCTGAGTTTTTCTGAGGGCAGGCAGTTTATGTGACTCAATCAGTGATGGTTTGCTGCAAAGAGTGGTCTGCTATGGTGAGAGGAATTATCGGAACCTCTATGCCCCAGGGTTCTCACTGTGGGGATCAGGCCTTGGAGCTGTTGTAATGATTGTGCCCATGTTGTGAGCTGTGCTATCAAGAAGAAGAGGAGGAGGAGTAATGCATGGTGTCCGGCCATGGTGGTCGTAGGTCAAGAGGATGGCTAGTGTGCTGTGGAGATGTGTGCTCTGCTATGGTTTAGATTGTTCGTTGGATATTTGGTACAGGCTTACACTGAGTAAATTTGTAGGTGGCTTACCTCACTGTGAGAGTGGTTTGGAGGGTTGTTTGGTTTCCTGGTGGGTGCCTCTGTTCCCTGTGCGGGCACGCTTATGAGCTGGCAAACTTTTCGAACTGCTGCAGCAGCTTGATTAGCTTTGCTGAGCTGCTGGGGGAGGAGCGATCCTTCCTACTCAACTCAATGATGCTGATCCGGCTGCCGGTATGGAGGACAGTGTGTCAGCCTTCTTGCTGGATGCCGACTTGTTTACAGTATTTTTCTTTTTAGTTTGGTCGCCACCCAGATTGGGTATTGCTTCCTGAGGGATTCAGATCTGCTGCTGTTTCCTTGCTGGCCTCCGGACTCCACCTGTGCGTTGGGCCCGATTGGCCTTGGGGGGCCATTCGAGGAGGAGCGATCCCCCGCTCGACTCTGACGCTAACCGGGCCCTGGTGCTGGTGTCCGGCTCCCTTCTGCTGGTTGTCCCCCTCCAGCCATAACTGGAGAGATCCTTTGGGTGCTTGCCAGACAGGATAGGGGAAATGACAGCAGATGACCCTGTGTGGACCATTGACGCAATGAGTTTCTCTGCAAAGGGTGCATGTGATCCCGTGCCCCTGAAGATAGTGCCAAGCCATTGGTGTCTGCATGCTGTGAAATTTTCGGATCTGCCATTGCAATGTTCTTACTCGACATACAGGCAAGGACCCACGCCTTGCCTGTCTAAAATCTGGCCCCCAGGTAAGCCAAATCCTGTGACAGCCGGAGCCGACTCTCTGCGAAGTTCACCACCCATCTGAGACTCTGCAAGTACATAAATCACTCTTGTTGCTTGCTGTCTTCCTTTGACTTTGCCCGGATGAGCCAATCGTCCTGGTAAGGGTGTACCAGAATCCCTTTCTGGAGTAGTCTGGCCACGATAGTCACCATCACCTTTACTTTTGTGAGCATGCGGGGTGCAGTTGCTAACCCAAAAAGGAGTGCCTGAAACTGGAAGTGCCTCATGGGTACTGCAAACCTTAGGAACATCTGATGTTCTGCTCGAATCGGAACGTGGGTCGGTCATTGTGGCAGTCAGGGAGGGGAGAGTTCTTGACTTCCCTCGATCTGACAGAAGCCTACTTACAAACGTAGAAGCTCTACGTTACCTGTCTGCACACTGAAAACCCCGGGTGGGATCCGGGACGGGACTGGAGCTCCTCAAGGATCAACAATTAGCAGGTAAGTCTAATTTCTCTTTCCTTATCGTCTCTCCAGTCCAGTCCCACACCTCTGAGATGTATCAGAACAGTAATGAATGGAAGGGACCCGCCAAACCGGCACACAATACTGCCGATCCGAAACAGGCATCCCTGCCGCCTGGATATCCAGACGATTTATTTATTTATCTATCATTTCTTATATACTGCCTATCATATCAAGGCGGTTTACATAAATGTTTACTGAAAGTATGCAAAGACCACGTAGCCACTGCAAATTTCCACTGGAGGAACTAACGTACATTCCGCCCACGAAGCTGCCTGAGCCCTGGTAGAATGAGCTGCAACCCCGAAGGGGATTTGACGACCTTGCAACAAATAAGTGGAAAAAAAATCACCTTGCGAACCCATCTGGAAATAGAAGCCTTGGCTGCTGCTTCTCCCTTACGCGTTCTTCCAAACAGAACAAATGAGCCGTCTTACAAAAAGGCTCCGACCTTTTTAGATAAAGACGAAGGATCCTCTTTATGTCCAGCAAACACAAACTATGCTCCGAAATACTCTCCCCTGAAGGCCTCAATACTGGTAAAGAGACAGATTGGTTCACATGAAAAGGTGACACCACCTTTGGCAGGAACGACGGAACGGGATGTAACACTACCTTATCCTTAAAGGTTAGAAAGGGCTCCCGACAATACAAAGCCTGCAATTTGCAAACACTGCGCGCCAAGCAGATTGCTACCAAAAAGACAGCCTTGAAGGTCAAATCCTTCAACGAAGCCCGAGGCAAGGGTTCGAAGGGCTCCTTTGTCATTGCACTCAGGACCAAATTAAGGTCCCAAGACGGAATAACCACTCTTGGGCGGCTGTAGATGAGACACTGTCCTTAAAAAATGTAACCAAAAATATGAGCGAGCACATGAAAGTGTTTGTTTTTGTCAGAAGATCAGCCATGAGGTTAAAAGCCTCTCGAAGCCGTTACTTCCATTTTACTCAGTTTTTTTAAAGTTTGTTTGAATAAGCTCACATCGGAGCCATAAATGAAGGTGAAAAACACACCACAACTTGGTGCCAACCTACAAACAACAAACTTTAAAAAAAACTGAGTAAAATGGAAGTAACGGCTTCAAGAGGCTTTTAACCTCATGGCTGATCTTCCGACAAAAACAAACACTTTCATGTGCTCGCTCATATTTTTGGATGTTTTTCACGCTACTTTTGTTTAGGAATCTTTTGTGTTGAGTGATTGTGTAGAACTTAAAAAATGTAAGACATCTGGATGAGAGCCCAAAGCAATACCTTGAACCTTTCTGCGATAACAAGAGATAGCTGCCAACTGCACCCTCGACATATTAGTCGCTAGACCCTTGTCAAAACCATCCTGCAGAAAGCTCAAGATTTCCAGAATTGAAACCGTGGATAGACGTACTTGCCGCACTGTGCACCAATCTTCAAATACACACCAGACGCAAACATAAGCCAGCGAGGTTGACCGTTTTCTGGCTAAAAGCAAGGTAGAGACCACTGCTTGAGAGTAAAGCACAGTTACTTACCTGTAACAGGTGATCTCTGGGAACAGCAGGAATAAGTCTTCACATATGGGTACGTTGGTACCGACGGAGCCTGTGCAGGAACGCTCCCCAGCGTCCAATCAGAAAGCTTTTGGGAGCATCCCTCAGCGCCTGCGTGCTGCCTTCCCGCCTTTCCAACTGTCTCTCCTCAGTTGAGTTTCATAGCTGAGACTAAGAGAGAGAAAGAGGAAAGGAAAGATAGATATAGAAATACAACTCCTAGGGGAGGTGGGCGGGTTGTGAAGACTTATTCCTGCTGTTCCCGGAGATCACCTGTTACAGGTAAGTAACTGTGCTATCTCCAGGAACAAGCAGGAATGAGCCTTCACATATGGGGACTCCCAAGCTAAGATGCCTGGAGCCCTAACATGTTGAAGATTGAAAACATGCTACACCTCATATGGCCAGGCATCCTGAGGATGGAGGGCAGGAGTTGAAAAGAGAGGAGCTGCAGAAAAAACAGCTAACCTAAGAAAGGACTACCCACAAGGAGTCCTTGTATGTATGATTATCAAAAGATATATTGAAATGAACAATCACCATAAGACGCTCACCTACTGGAATGCAGGAAGTAGAGAGGCTGATGGAGTCTACTGGGGATCCAGTAGAATAATGTTCAAGGTGACCTCACTGGAGTGAAGGTGGAGGTCAATATCTGGAAGTGAGAGGTGACCTCAGGATTCAATTGGGGTAGCACAAACACGGCAGGTCTTCAGTGGGAAGCTTCATGGAAAGCTGAAAACTCTTTTGGCTACAGAAGTATTCAGAGGTAGGAGCAAAAGAGGAAGACTGACCGATCTGGACAAACAGACCTAGTCCTTGAGGGAGGAAAGGGTATGAGAAGAACCCCATACTCCCAAGAAAGGACAGATGTTTGAGGAATTGAATCTGAAATCCACCGAAGATCCACCATGTCTTTCCTAACTGGTGAGAAGTAGGAAGACATTGGGGCATGGAGCTTCAGGGATACGTAAACCTAGGATACGGTAGGGCTGTCAGTACCACAGCAGTGGTTGTGTGCATAATATCCGAAACATACTGTGGAACAGTATGAAGCTGTGCAAGCCCACTGTCAGAAACATACAGGAAGGTAAAAACATTTATGAGCATAGACAGTCAGAGAGGTAAGTATGGAAATACATATCTACCTATAATAAGTATCTGGACAGATACACACATATATGTAGATATACATATACAGGTATATAGATATATATATATCTATAATGAGATCTAAAGGGCATAGCATATGCACACTTAGCTGACAGACAGATACATCTACAGAGATGTATATAGATAGATAGATATATACCTGAATATATAGGTCTAAAGATAGATGCCTGCAACTAAGCAGAGCGAGCTATGCATATCAAGACATTCACATGGAGATGTGAAGGGAAAAGATTCATCTAAGAACAAGGTGGTGAAACCTACTTGAGAAGATATATAGCGAATCTATTCCCCCAGAAATGATGGTAAAGGAATGCTATCCAGTGAATAACCAGGATGGTTACGTGAAAAAACAGAGGATAATATCAGTCTGTAAACAGCAAGCCCGGAGTCCTGTGGAACTCCAGCATGGTAAAAGGACAGAAACGCATAGAATGAGATACCAGGTTGACCTACTTAAGGGACAAAGGAGGTATCAGGCGTTTTCCAGATTAATATGTGCTGTCCTTGAAGTATTAGGAGACCATGAGGACAAGCTGCAAGAAAAAAAAAAGTATATTCCCTATAGGAATGGGATAACTCCTAGACTTTCACGTGGAGAAGGCTTGTGTCCTTTTCCCTCTTTTTTTTTTTTTTTTTTTAAAAGAAGATAGTGGGGTGTGAAGAACCCTCAGTCATAGGGGATGACTGAGGAAGCCTTTTTCAACCATGATGGATAGCCAATAAAGAAACTCTATGCTCTCTAGCAAGGGCCCATAGTGGAAAGCTTCTCAGTAGGATTGCAGAGAGCATTATGCAGGAGAACTGGGATGTAGAACTGGCTGATGGAGAAAACTGACAGCCACGTCCAGTACGTTGCCAAACCCAGAGATTGGAGATGGCAAGAGTAGTAGATAGGGTAAGAAGCCTGTAGTGAGAAGGATTATCCAAGAAAGATGTAGAAAACTGTCTTGGAATCACTACTAAGGCTAGACAGAAGTGGTGGAAGATAAGACTGGGACTTGTGGAAAAGTACCAGTAGTCAATTACTGGAACTCCTGCATGGGCAGCTACTGAATAGGACAACAGAGAGAGTCGGTCTGTGTCAAACAGAGAGAACAGACTGAACAAGAGAGCAAGCTGTCTCTGTCTGCACAGCTGCCCAGATAAAGAAGGGAGTTTACTCAGGAGAAGAAACTCTACAGTGAAAAGAAAAACAAGAAAAGTCTTTCAATGGTATGGTACCACTCTCACAGGGGAAACCCTGGCGAAGAGTGTAGAGATAGAAGCTGAAGAAAGACTTACCACATGGTAAGTCCCTGGAAGGAAAAAAATCATGCTGGTACAGAGAAACTATTATGTGATAGTTGCTAAACCTCTCTTCTAGTCAGGAAGAGGTGGAAAACTAACTTATAGACATGAATATCCTGACAGTTCAGCATACCGAAGAGTAAATGGATTTCCTGAGAATAGGAATCCCTGAGCAGAGTTTTGAATGGAAAAACAGTGAAAAACTTCTGCTGAAAAGAAGTTAACTGTAGTTATAAAAAGATTAAATCAGAAACCTATGGTTATACTGTGTTTATTCAGCCTGGCTAGAGTTTGGATTCTTCAGACTAGGGTGAGACTTCCCCTGCTTGGGAACATCCGAATGATGGGCAGAAGAGGAAAACCTCTTTCTTTTAGGGAAAGAAGGTTTGGTAGGGCATTTCCTACCTGCTGAGGAAGGAGAGGGCTTAGGATGGCCCTCAGAAACAGGGAAGTCAGTGGAGCAATGAGCAACCAGACGTAAGGACTCCTTATTGAAGAGATTTTCTCCAGTACAAGGAGTATTACTCAGTCTCTGTTGTGCCCATCTACTCAAGTCTGATGCTTGGAGCAAGGCTTTACGATGTGCTCCTATGGCTATAGCAGAAGTTCTGCCAACAGACTCAAGAGAGTCTAGGGAAGCACGAGAAAGAAACCAAGAGATATTTTGGCTATGACTAAGAAGTAAGGAATAGTCTGCAGCCTTGGGCTCTGATAGAAAAGGAGTCAAAAGATAATTTCTTTGTGATCTCCTGAAGGGATAGACTCATATAGAAAATATATGAGAGAATCCTTGTTGCCAGCATAGATGTTTGGAAGGTTTGACGTCCAAAGGCATCCAGTGTTCTAGATGCACACCCTGGCGGTAAAGAAGAATGTTTTTTCTTGCTTTTTACCTTCCTCATTGCTGATTCCACTACAAATGGAATGATGGGGAAGTTGAGGCTTTTGAAATCCTGGATAGGGGGGCACCTGATACAAAAGATCAGTTGCTGTAGGAGGTGAAGAAACCCTTAAAGGTTTCTCCCATACCCTCAGAATAAGATTCTGCAAAGAGTGATGTAAAGGAAGCATTATATTTTCCTTTACCCTGAGAAGACTCATAGCCAGGGATAGGAATATTAAAGGAAGGTTGCCATGTCAAGGAGAAACTTCTGAAAAGAAGGATCTCCGATGGGAACCATCCCTAGAAGGCTAAATTTGAAAAGGTAGCCTGGGCACCGGAGGATGTACCTGTCCGGTGCAGAACAGGATTTGTAATGGAGGGACACTGGAACTGGCAGTTGTGAGTTGAGACAGTCAGTAGTGCAGCATCCATGCCAGGTATCGACTCCAAACTAGGTATAGAGAGGAACGATCCTGGTGAAAAAAGCATGGAAGGAGCTGGTTCCGATGATACTGCAGGTACCGGCATCGATACCGATACCGGTAGTTGTGCCGGAATCAAAGGCGAAAACGACATCGAAGCAGTCAGAGGCTGCTCAAGCGGTACCGAGGTAACTAAAAACCCTTGGTGATTATCCTCGGTACCGTGCATGCAGAATCGGTAAACATCGGTTCCGAGACGCGTCGGTACCCGGTCCTCTAGACTAGAAATCGATTCTAGACTCGGCATCGAAGCAAGCAAGTCTATCGATGCATGCCTAGAGGGTACCGACGTCGGTGGTGGTATCGGCAGTACTGCCGATACTGGAAAGTCAATCTGGGACGTTTCGGTCGGTCCCAAAGGGACCGAGAACGCCAGATGACGATGCCTGGTGAAGAGCGAATCACTCAACACCGGTGCCGATGCCGGGGTATCGGTACCGCTCGAAGCGGATGCCACCACCAAGCATGGCTCAGGTATGTTCTGTGAGGGGTGAGCCCCAGGAACAACATGAAACCCCTGAAATGCTTTGGAGCCCGAAGACTCCCGCCGGGGTTTTAATGCCAATGGGGTCTTGAGGACAAGGCCGGGGCCATCAGCATGCTTAGCATGAGACTTACCACTCAAGGATTGGCTAGTCTTAACAGACTGTTTGTGGGTTACCTGATCCTGTAGAGAAGGAATGGCCGGTGCCCTGCCATAGGGAGGGAAAACGGTATCGAGGGAAACTCGAAAGAGAGAATCTCTTCACAGTATTGTAGCCTGACGGTTCAGGGGAAAAAGGGTCAGGACCCAAACAGGTTAGACACCAGTCATTGTAGTCTAAAAAGAAAACTGTATTTCCACAGTGAAGGCACTTCTTAGGAGAAGGCGGCTCCATGATGGAGAGGCCTTATAGGCCCAAAACATTGTAAGACAAACTGAGGGAAAACTCTCCCTCAGTTTGAGAAAAAAAAAAAGAAAACCCCCCACCGGCGGTACCGGTGGCGGCGGGAAAACAGCCGCGACCACAAGAAAACAAGAATTAAAAAATTAAAGAAAAAAGTTTCTGCGATGACAGGACGTCCTGCCGGCTCCGCGGAAAAACGAAAACTGAGGAGAGACAGTTGGAAAGGCGGGAAGGCAGCACGCAGGCGCTGAGGGATGCTCCCAACAGCATTCCCGCGCAGGCTCCGTCGGTACCGACGTACCCATATGTGAAGACTCATTCCTACTTGTTCCTGGAGATCCCTTCTTCCTTAACCTTGCTCTTTCAAGGGCCAAACCGTAAGCGAGAACCGATCCACTTGTGGCATCCGAAGAGGTCCCTGTTAAAAGGAGATCATCCCGGTTCGGAAGATGCCAAGGCGGGCTGTCGAGCAGACGCACCAGGTCGGCGTATCATGGACGTCGAGGCCAATCCAGAGCGATTAAAATTTTCCACCCCCGATGGGCCTCTATGCGTTGAATCACTCGACTTATGAGCGCCCAAGGCAGGAAGACATACAGGAGACCTTCTGTAGCCCACAGATGCAACAATGCATCCAGCCCCTCGGACATCCTCTCTCGCCTCCTGCTGAAAAAGCGACTTACCTTGGCTGAGCTGAACCTGGCCATCAGATCCATTATGGGAGATCCCCATCTGAACTATCTGCGCAAAGACTTCCACGTGAAGTTCCCATTCTCCGGGGTCCACGCAAACCCAACAGATAGTCCGTTGTCACATTGTCCAATTCCACAATATGCGCCACCGAGAGCCTGAAGCCGACCTTCCGCTCAGCTGAACAAAGCAGCCGCTTCTTCCGCCAGAGCCACGCTGCCCATACCCTCTTGCCTGTTGATACATGCCACCATGGAGGCATTGTCTGACAGAACTCAAACCGCTCGACCCCGAAGGCTGGACTCAAATGCGTGGAGTGCTAGAGCCACTGCTCTCAACTCCAGACGGTTGATTGACCAACTGCACTTCCAGCGCATTCCAAACCCCTAGCGCAAAGAGCTCCCTGCAATGAGCCCCCCAACCTGCCAGACTGGCAGCGGTTAAGACCGCAAACCACTGCGGCTGCTCAAGAGGCATGCTTGCCACCAGATTCTCCGCAAGGAGCCACCACTGAAGAGACTGACTCCTTTTGGACAAGGAAGCTGTTTGGACAGAGAATCCTCCAGATGGGACCCAGTGGCGAAGCAAAGAGCTCTGCAGAGGACACATGTGCGCTCTCGCCCATGGTACCCCCTTTAGAGTTGCTGTCATCATTCCCAGCACTTGCAGATACTGCCAGGCCGTCGGAGCAGGACTCTTCAAGAAGGCGCTCACCAAGAGACACAGCCCTTGAGCCCTGTGATCCGGCAGAAACACCAAACCTCGTTGTGTGTCAAAGCGAACTCCCAAATACTGCAGAACGTGAGTGGGTACGAAATCGGCTCTTGGCCATGTTGACCACCCACCCGAGGCCCTCTAGGAGCTGAATTACTCTGGAAGTAGCCCGTACACTTTTGTCCCTGGACTTTGCTCGAATCAACCAAGCGTCGAGATACGGGGCTGCAGCCACCACTACCATCACTTTGGTGAAGGTGCGCGGTGCCAGGCTGAAAGGCAATGCCTGGAACTGAAAATGTCTGAGGCACTGCAAACCGTAGAAAACGATGATCCGGCCTGATCGGAATATGAAAGCATGCTTCGGTAAGATCGAGACATGTCAGGAATTCTCGCTTTCGCACCGCCACAACAGAACGCAAGGTTTCCATACGAAAAAGAAGCACCCGGAGGCAACGATTTACACCTTTTAGATCCAGAATTGGATGAAAGGACCCGTCTTTTTTGGGAACCACAAAATAAATTGAGTATCGACCACAAGCATATCGGTCTGGAGGCACTGGAATCACTGCTCCCAACTGAAGTAAAACGAGACAACGTTTCCTTTACCACCACTGCCTTGGACCGAGTCCTGCAGGGCGAAAGAACGAACGATTCGGCCACTGGCTTGGCGAATTCGAGGGCATAGCCCTTGTGAATGACCTCCAGCACCCAACGGTCGTACGTTATCTGGGCCCAGGCTAGAGAAAATCCCGAAGCCGACCACCCACGGGATGTACCACAGCCTGGACCTTCCTGGCTTCATTGGGTCTTATGAAATCCTGAGAAAGAGGGGCCAGAGAAACCTCTGCCCGCCCCTCGGAATCCCCTGAAACCTTGACCATGAGAGGGAAACCGACCTCTTTGGAAACCCCCCAAAAACACGAGGTACGAAAACGTCTAAAATCCTGCGTCTGATCCCTAGCTGTCGGCGCTGCTCAACTGAGCTTTGGCTTATCCTCTAGCAAGCGACCACCTTTGGATTCCCCCAAATCCTTGATTAACTTGTTGAGATCTTCCCCGAACAACAGCTTGCCCTTAAAAGGAAGCTTGCTGAGATGTGACTTGGAGAACTATCCGCTGCCCAATTCCATAGCCAAAGATAACGCCGAGCCGACACCAGAGACAGACACCATACTATTAGCCAATGCTCTAATGAGATCATAATGCAGATCTTCTAGGTACCAGATTCCAATCTAGTAACATCCACCACCTGGTCCTGCGCCTGCTCCCCTGGACGCTGCAGGTGCTGTTACCAATGAAGGCATGCCCTAGCCACCCAAGCTCCACAAATAGACGCTCGTAAGGATAGTGCATTGACCTCAAAAGCTTGTTTCAACAAAGAGTCTAGCCTCCGGTCCTGACCATCCTTAAGGGCCACAATGCCCTCCACCGGAATGGTAGTCTTTTTGGTAACAGCCAAAACGGCTGCATTCACGCGTGGAGAACAAAATATCAAGCTCCTGATCAGACAAGGGGTAGAGGCGATTCATGGCCCTTACCCCCTAGAGCCCTGCCTCAGGCAGATCCCATTCATCCTGAATCATCTATCTGACCACACGAACTGGAACCACCACTTGAGTCTTCCGCACTGCCTGAATAAGTGGGTCTTCCACCGCCTCATCCTCCGCCCGTGGCACCACCGACAGGTTAAGAGCCTGAAGCGACTCAGTAATTAAGGCAGTCAACTCCTCTCTGCGAAAGACAAGAATGATCCTAGCCTGGTCTTCTGGTTCTGGAATTTCACCTTCCTCCAAATCCTCTACGCCTGCTTCTGGTTCGATGTCCAAGTCATCCTCCTCAAACCAGTCTGCTTGCGCTGGCTGCTCTTCTATGGAACGAGCTCTCTTAGGTGGCATCGCACCAGAGAACTCAGTTTCCATCGTAGGAAGAACCACCGCGGTCCCGACCATTGAAAGACCCGCAGAGGCCCCCTGCTGATGTAAGCAAAATGCCTGGTGCAACAAGAGCACAAAATCTGGAGAAAAACCCACCAGAGGTGCTGCCCCAAAACCCATCAAGGCAGGGGGACATGGAGCAGACTGCACCAAACTCTGCGGCGAAGCAGGGGACTACTACCCAAAGGAACGAGTCTCCTGCACAGGCAAGAATGGCACCCTCCTTAGCTTTATCCTGGAGCTCCTGCTCCATGCTTAGCGCCTTTGTTGTGCAACCCCGGCAAACCCTGGCGTCAGAAACTGCGCCACAATGGGTACTGCAGATGAAACACTGTGGACATGCCGGCATTAGCCCGAATCCCTGCACTGTGCCAAAAATAAAAGAGCAAAGATAGGCTGAGGCTCTGCTGTGATCTACCTATTTTTTTTTTTTTAGAACTCTCAACATCCAACGTCCTGTATTAAAATAACCAAATCCTTTACTAAAACTGAAACTGCAGCTTGAAAAAATAGAAAAAAAAAAAGAATAAAACTGTCCGACAAAGAAACCCACGCCAAGAAAAAACACTAGAAAAAACAGCCCGTTGCGTGAAGAGAAAAAAAAAACATGGAAAATACCCCCCCCCCCAAGGCAGACCCAATGCAGTTTCCCTGCAGTCGGGCACTCACCTCCGAGGCAGCAGAACACCGTAAAACTCCCGCTTTCACCACAGCTGCAATAGCCGTTCTGATCCCTTCCCCCAAGGCACTCAGGAACGCCAGCAAAGCAGCCTGAGAGGAAACCCATTGACGGGTCTGCACTCCCAACCAGAACGGGACCCACCAAGGCAGCAGAGAACTCCTCTAAATTTAAGTTCCCCTCTGTGCAGACAAGGAGGGGGGTGAAAGAGGGAAATAGAAACAGTAGCAGGAAGCAAGAAATTCCTCAGTCGGTTCAAGCCCCGTTTTTGTTTTGTTTTTTTAATTTACTACCCCCAAAAATAACCAAATTTAGGAGAGACCATAAAATTAAAGTTTAAAAACATAGCTACTCTGACTTAATTGCTCCTTATTCGTTCCTCCACCTACAGCTGCTCGGAGATTGAGCACACTGGGAGCTGGTGGGAGGTGCCAGCAGTATATGTGCTAGTGGCTTCAGAATTCTGACATGCCCAGTCTCCAAGCTGCGAGAGGAGGTGCACTACCCAGAGGTGCGGGACTGGACTGGAGGGACAATAAGGAAAGGACCCGTTTGACTTGCACAGGCCCTCCAGTATCTGGGTTCCCTTCAACCTCCTTAGATATATCTCTGAAATCTGGAGAGCCTCTGACCACCCCCCCCCCCCCCCCCCCACTGATATTAAAGCAGAGAGCACCAAACAAAAGAATGAATCACAACTACTGTAAGCTGTTTGGATACCTAAGTTGAACAATTACTATTATTGTAAGGGGTAGGAAAAGGGGAGGGAATGCTGAATTTGTGCTCTGGTAGTTTGAGGCTGATGCTTATTAGAGCTGAATCTAATAAAAATTTGAATTGAAAAATAAAGGTAGATAGAGCCTCCTTTTTGAAGAGGTAAACCAGACCACACCGACAGCTCACCCTCTCCTTCTCCATTCAGGTCAAAGTTCTCCCTCAAGAATGTCCAGTGGAATCCCTAGGAGAGTCTTTGGCCCCAAGGGAAAGGGAACTGGATTTAGCTCATGACTTCTCCAGACATTCAATGTGAGCTACATTCCAGCACAGAAGGTATTTTTCTTGTCACTGGAAGGATAAACTGAGTTTGTACCAGAATCAAATGAAGGATTTAAGTGTCTGGATCACAAAGAGCAGTAGAGAGATTCCAACCTGACTTCCTTGTTCTCAACCTGCTGCTCTAATCATTAGGCTATTCCATCACACCAGGACCTCCCTGGTCAACTGAAGCCTCTTTAGATCCCCAATTCTGAACTCCAATACCCTGGGGCCCCATCCCCTGCCTGGAGATATTTGCAACTCCCCTACCCAGAAGGGATTCAAAGGCTGGAGGGGCCACTAGCATTTGAGCCAACACCCTTGGGGGACTGCAGCCACATCACCAAGTAGTGCAAGATAGCTGCCATTCCCCCAGTCTTATCTGCTAGCAGAAAAATTGTCTCAGACACTGTGGCCAATACAGTTGCCAGTTTGGTCCTATCCAGCCCAACCCCCCTCCCCCAAGCTGCCCAGATGGGCAGAACTTCTTAAAAAAACAAACAAAGAACCCCCCCCCCCCACTGCACATGGGACATTTCCTGCAGTGTTGACTTCTATCCCACAGCTCTCCCTCTGCTGCTCTGGGAAAGCGTAGTTACTCACCTGTAACAGGTGATCTCCGGGAACAGCGGGAATTTAGTCCTCACATATGGGTATCGTCGGTACCAACGGAGCCTGCACGGTAACACTCCCCAGTGTCCAATAGGAACGCTTTTGGGAGCATCCCTCAGCACATGCGCGCTGCCTTCCCGCCTTTCCAACTGTCCCACTTCAGTTACGTTTGTAGCCGAGGAGAGAGAGAGAGAGAGAGAGAGAGAGAGAGAGCTCCTAGGGGAGGTGGGTGGGTTGTGAGGACTAAATTCCTGCTGTTGGAGGAGATCACCTGCTACAGGTGAGTAACTACGCTATCTCCAGGAACAAGAAGGAATGTAGTCCTCACATATGGGGGACTCCCTAGCTGAAGATGCCAGGGAGATAGTCCCAAGAGGGTGCCACCATTGAAGGTGAGAATCCTTCCTCCCATGGATCTCTGGCATCTCACTAGGGTTTGGTGGGTAGGGGTTGGTTTAGGTTTGAAAGAGATTTTGAAGAACAGCTTGGCCAAAGAAGGCATCCCGACTGGAGACTTTATCTAGGCAGTAGTGGGCTGTGAAGGTGTGTACCGAAGCCCAGGTGGCTGCTTGACAAATATCATCGATAGACACAGAGTGGAGGATAAGCCATAGAAGCTGCCATGGCTCTCACATTGTGAGCTGTGACATGGTCTTGAAGAGGAAGACTCTTACTCAAATAAGTAAAGGACATGCATTGGGCAATCCATTTAGATAAAGTTCTTTTGGAGACTGGAAGTCCCAAATGGCTAGAGTCAAAAGCTACAAAATGTTGCAAGGACTTTCTATGTTACTGTGTTCTTTGAATGTAAAAGGCTAAGGCCCTTTTACAATCCAAAGTGTGAAGGTTTCTTTCTGCATTAGAGGTGTGAGGCCTCGGAAAAAATACTGGAAGATAAATTGATTGGTTTAAATGAAAAGGCGAAACCATCTTTCGCATAAAGTGTGGGTGAGTTCGAAGAACCACCTTATGATGAAATCTAGTATAAGGAGGATCAGCCACTAAAGCTTGCAATTCACTAATGCGATGGGCAGAGGTGATTGATTTGGAAGGTCATCTTCCTCATTGCAAAAACCTGAGGGCTGTAGTGGCTAAAGGTTCAAAAGGCAGCTTTATGAGCTGCCCGAGAACTAGATTTAGATCCCATGCTACCGGTGGTGGCTTGATGGGAGGTTTAGTTAATAAAAGGCCTCTCATAAATCTTGATAGGAGTGGAAGAGAGGAAATTGGTTGTCCATTTAGAGGCTTATAAGAAGCTGCAATCGCACTAAGATGGACTCTCACCAAATTGGTCTTTAACCCAGAATTCGATAAGTGAAGGAGATACTCTAGTATCGATTCTAAGGTACCGGCATCTCTACTGGCGTTGGTGCCCTTGGGACCACTGGTACCGCAGCTGAGAGAAGAGCTGCGATACTGCGTTCGATAGCAAGAAATCTCTGGTCTATCGACGCTGCCGATGCCTGGGTATCTGTACGGGTAAGAACGGCCGGAACCCCTGAGCATGGTACAGGTAGTTCTTGCGAGATTGAGGCCTCGAGAACAACCTGAAGCCCCATCGATGCTTTGGGAAGCCAAAACCTCCCACCGGGGCTGTTTTGCCGGTGTAGTTCCTTCAAGGGCAATACCAATGGCCTCTCGCTTAGCAGGAGTGCTACCCTTTGAGGACCGGCTTTTGTGTTTAGTTACCTGAGATCCATGGGAGGAAGAAGAGGCCTTTGACGATGTTGATGCAATGGATCTGGCATCTGAAGAAGAGAGGGTACTGAGCTTTGCGGCCCAGTTCTGTCTTCCTCTTTTGGTCATCCCCATGCAGGAGAGACATTCAGCTGGAGAATGATCAGGTCCTAAACATTTTAGACACCAATCATGGGCGTCAGTGACGGAAATGGTACCGCCACACTTAGTACATATTTTAAAACCACTAGTTGGCTTTTCCATGATTTAGGAAAAATGGAGCCTAATGCCCAAAATGGCACCAAGCACCAAAAACAGGAAAGTTTCTGAAAAGAAACAGTAAGTCTAGGGTTTGTTTGTTTGTTTTTTTAAGGAAAAAGAAAAGAAAAGAACCAGCGGTACCGGTAGGCGTCGTGCGGTAGGCAAACGCGACCACAAGAAAGAATTTTAGACGGAATTTTCTGCGGCGACAGGGAATAGGTCCTGTTGGCTCCGCGGAAAAAGAAGAACTGAAGAGGGATAGTTGGAAAGGTGGGAAGGCAGCGCGCATGTGCTGAGGGATGCTCCCAAAAGCGTTCCTATTGGACGCTGGGGAGCGTTCCCACGCAGGCTCCGTTGGTACCAACGATACCCATATGTGAGGACTACATTCCTGCTTGTTCCTGGAGATCTATACTACTACAGCCTACTTTGGCAAAGGTCCTCCTCTACTCACACTACTACTGCTTTATTTTTTTAAAATAACTTAGTATACTCTATCCAGCTGAGGATCTTCTGCCCCCCCCCCCCCCCCAAAGGTGGTAAGGTGAAAGGTTCAATAGGACCATAAGGGCCAGCAGGGAAAGATACAGGGCCCCAGGGCAGACAGCTCAACCGTACTCCTCTGTAGAGGGTGGTTGTTCAAGAGGAAGGAACTCCTTCAAAACAGATCCATGAGCCAGGCTCCAAATTAATTGTTCTGCCTTCACTCAAACTAGGGGAGTGTGTGCCTGTATGCTGCTGCCCCAGAAGTAGACAAATTCATCCACACCAACCCGAGTTGACCATCTGCTGAAGACTGAGAAAACTGGGAGTGATCCAGCTGCACAATCCCTTTTACAGTTGTCACAGTAAAAGATTTGGTTCTTTGTGTCCTTACGCTGGCAGGGAAGTACAAACTCACATAGCTGGACTAGTTTACCCGAATAAGGAATGCATAAAAACAACCCTACTGTTTCAGAATCAATGTAGCTAACAGGAGACTAACCTACAAACTGGTTTAGCTGTTCCTATGTTTGTTTGTTTTTTCAAATGGACATCTGACTTTCACCAGTGTCTATGGTATGATGTCTTCACACATTTTAGTTTGTAGTCGCTGTAGCTCAAAATGATTCTCTTATAAATGTCTTACAATTCTAGCAACCTCACTGGGCAGATTAAATGGATCATGCTAAACTTTATCTGCCATTACTTACTATATTTCAAACCTTATGGATATCAGTTTGAGCAGACATATGCAACCTGGCAATCAAGATTAAATTTGTCTTACTCATTAACTTCCATGAACTTACACTTAAGACCTGGGGGACACAGATTTAGTGTTCATTATACACAGTACTACACACTTTGGGGCCAATGCAGAAAACCTTAGTGCAGCATTTTTCTGGCGCTTTTCTCGTACTAGGTTCTCTCTCCAATGCACAAAGCAAACTAGCACAGAAAAATCACCAGAAAAACCACTCGTAAACTGCAGCGCAGTGGGCATGCAAAGTGCTGCATAGCTAACCGCACCCCATGTAAAAAACTGAGCTGAAACTTAAGGCAATTTTTTACCTCTCTTAACATGATAGCTTCAAGCAGGTGTAAAGATCCAACCAGGAGCAAAAGGATCATTTGAGATAAAGTTTGACACTTCACTTCAGATTATCCATGCATTGAGGAAGCCCCCCCCCCTGTGCTACTGGCACAGCAACAGGAAATCAGTGCCCCCCCCCCAAAGCAAAACCATTGGTGGCCCTGTAAGCCTTTATTCCCTTCCCTGAAAAATTATTGGTGGCCCATGGGCTGCAATGCAGCTCCTCACCCCACTAAGATAATTGGTGGCCTGTGGGCCTCTTAACTGTCCCCCCTCTAAGTACCTTTAGTAGAACAGGGGGTAGGAGCAATGCTTACTTGCTCCTACCCCTCCCCTCATGCATTCTCTGCCACATATAGCGTCATCTACTGGTTAGGGCAGCAGCCTGGAACCACAGAGACCCAAGATTCAAATTCCACTGATACTCCTTGTGACCTTGGGCAAGCCACTTAACCCTAAATTGCCTCAGAAACAAACTTAGATTGTAAGTCCTCTGAGGACAGGGAAAGCACAGTTACTTACCTGTAACAGGTGATCTCTGGGAACAGCGGGAATAAGTCTTCACATATGGGTATTGTCGGTACCGACAGAGCCTGCGCAGGAACGCTCCCCAGCGTCCAAAAGGAAAGCTTTTGGGAGCATCCCACAGCGCCTGCGCACAGCTTTCCCGTCTTTCCTAACCGCCTCTCTCCAGTTTGAGTTATAAAGCTGAGACAAAGAGTGAGGAAAGGAAAGAAAGATAGAGAGATACAACTCCTAGGGGAGGTGGGTGGGTTGTGAAGACTTATTCCTGCTCTTCCCAGAGATCACCTGTTACAGGTAAGTAACTGCTATCTCCAGGAACAAGCAGGAATGAGTCTTCACATATGGGGACTCCCCAGCTAGAGATGCCTGGGAAATCTTGTTCATTGTCGGATTCTGTTTTGTTTTATGTAAACCGTGCTGATCGTAAATAGTGCGGTATATAAGAAATGTAAAATAAAAATAAATAAATAAAAATAAAAATCACCCAGGTTGTGAGTCCCTGGGAAGGGCTCTACCTCCACCCATGAATCTCAGGCATCCAGCCAGGGATAGAGGGTAGGAGTTGGTTAGGTATGGAACAGGTGTTTGAGAACAGCCTGACCAAACAAGGCATCCCGGCGAGAGTCCTTGTCCAAGCAGTAATGGGCTGTGAAGGTATGAACCGAGGCCCAGGTGGCCGCTCAACAGATCTGGTCGATGGACACAGAATTTAGATGAGCCATAGAGGCTGCCATGGCCCTCACATTGTGAGCTGTGACATGGTCCTCCAGAGAAAGGTTCTTACTCTGGTAGGCGAAAGAAATACACTGAGCAATCCAATTGGACAGAGTTCTCTTAGAGACTGGAATTCCTAAATGAGAGGGATCAAAAGCAACAAAGAGTTGAGAGGACTTTGTATGTTGCTGTGTCCTTTGTAAGTAAAAAGCAAGAGCTCGTTTACAATCCAGGGTATGAAGATTCCTCTGCACTTGAAGCATGAGGTCCTGGAAAAAAGACAGGTAAATAAACCTCCTGGTTCAGATGAAAAGGTGAAACCACTTTAGGCATAAAGTGTGGATTAGTCCTGAGGACTACCTTGTCATAATGGAACCTTGTATAAGAAGATTAGCCACCAAGGCTTGCAGCTCACTGATGCGGTGAGCTGAAGTGACTGCAATGAGAAAAATAACCTTCCAGGAAAGAAATTTTAAGGAGGTAGTGGCTAAGGGTTCAAAAGGTGGCTGCATAAGCTGGCCAAGAACCAGGTTCAAGTCCCATGCCACTGGAGGTGGTCTGATGGGAAGTTTAGTCAAAAGGCAGCCTCTCATGAATCTTGCTATAAGAGGATGAGAGGAAATAGGATGTCCATTGAGAGGTTTAAGGGATGCTGCAATAGCACTCAAATGGACTCTTACTGAATTTGTTTTAAGGCCTGCATGAGATAAATGCACAAATACTCTAGTAAAGAATTCAGAGGTATTGCAAGAGGGTTAAGACCCTTCTCTGCACACCAAATGGTAAACCTTTTCCATTTAAAAGCATAGGAACGTCTAGTGGAAGGCTTTCTGGAAGCATGAAGGATATCCTTCACTTGCTGAGAAAGATGCAAATCTTGAAGGTCTAGGCCTCCAGCAACCAGGCTCCGAGGTGAAGAGACTGGGGATTTGGGTGCCACAACGTTCCCTCCTCCTGGGACAGGAGGTCTGGAGCAGATCCCAAGTCCAGGGAGGGAGCTTGGGAGAAATGCAGAAGTAGAGGGTACCACACTTGGCGTGGCCAATGTGGTGCTATGAGGATCATAGACCCCTTGTCTCTCTGAAGTTTGAAGAATGTCTTGGGAATTAGAGGAATGGGTGGAAAGGCATAGAGGAAGTCTTGCCCCCAATGAAGGAGGAAGGCATCCCTGGCCTGAACTCCCTGACACGGAATCCTGGAACAGAACCGGGGAAGTTAGACTTCTTTGCAAGTCCGTGGAATGCCTATGTCCGGGGTTCCCCAAATTCGGAAGATCCTGGCTATTTGGTCCCCATGGAGGGATCATTCGTGCGGAAGCAAAACTCGACTGAGTCTGTCTGCCCAAGAGTTTTGAACCCCTGGAAGATACACTGCCATGAGATGAATTTGATGCTCTCTGGCGAAGGCCTACAATGTCAGAGCTTCGTTGCAAAGCGACAGAGCCAGTCCCGCCCTGCTTGTTCACGTAGAACATGGCTACTTGGTTGTCCGTGTGGATGAGGATTGTCTTGTAGCTGAGCAGGGTGTGGAAGACAGAGCTAGAAAAATTGCTCTGAGCTCTAAGAGGTTGATATGTAGAGATGTCTCCTGTGAAGACCAGATGTCTTGAGTGGAGAGATCTTGAAGATGAGCTCCCCAACCTCTTGGAGAGGCATCTGTTGTAAGGGATGCTTGGTGTAACACCTGTTGAAAAGGGGACCCCAGCAACAGATTCTGAGTGAACTTCCACTACTGGAGGGACCAAAAGAGGCGACTGGAGGTTGCTATTTTGTCTGACAGGCAACCTGATGCCTGGGTCCATTGGGTGGACAGAGTCCACTGAGCTGCCCTCATGTGAAGGCGAGCGTAAGGAACCACATGCACAGTGGATGCCATGTGGCCTAACAGTTGTAACATCTCTCGAGCAGTTAAATGGGATTTTAACTGAATCTGTGAGGCTAACTGTACCAAGCGTAGGCAACAGACCTGGAGAAGATAGGCCCTTGCAGTTGTGGTATCCAGCAAGGCACCTATGAAGTCTAGAGACTGAGTAGGGGTGAGATGGGATTTTGGAAAGTTTATTACAAGTCCCAGATACTGAAGGATACGCGTTGTGCAGGTTAGAGAAATCTGGGCCTCTGACTGGGATGGAGCTCTGATGAGCCAGTCGTCCAGATATGGGAATACGAATATCCCTAGAGTGAGTAGAAATGCAGCTACTACTGCCATGCATTTTGTGAACACCCTTGGTGCAGAGGCCAGACCGAAAGGAAGCACTCTGTATTGATAGTGCTTCCCTTGATAAAGGAACCGAAGGAACCTTCGGTGTGTTGGATGGATGAGGACATGTGTCTACGCATCCTTGAGGTCTAGAGAGCAAAGCCAATCCTGACTCTGAAGGTATGGAAGGAGAGTACCGAGAGAAATCTTGAATTTCTCATTGCATAGAAACTTGTTCAATTCTCAGATCTAATATGGGTCTGTAGCCCCCTGTTTTCTTTGGGATAAGAAAGTAGGGGGGAGTAGAACCCTGAACCCTGTTGAAGGGATACTTCTACAGCTCTTTGGGCAAGAAGGGTAGCAATCTCCTGACCCAGAAGGTCGAGGAGAGATGTTGGAGAATTGAACTGTCTCACCATAGTGTGAGGAGGGAGGTTTAAGAAATGAAACTTGTACCCCTCCCTTATGATGGAGAGGGTTCATTGCTCTGCTGTGATTTGTTCCCATCTGGGAGCAAAGTAAGCCAACCTTCCTGGAATGGTGAGAGGCTCTGGATGTTCTAGAGCCAGAAAGGCTAAGCTCTCTAGTTGTAAGTCAAAGGCCCTGAGGAGGCTGAGGCTGTTGGGCTGTAGCAGTCCTAGCAGCCTTAGGCTTGGCCTGTTTCTGTTGCTGCTGTCTCTTTGTAGCAAACCGATCTGCAGAAGATGACTGCTGACCATAAGCAGAATAATATTTCCCTTTTTTGGGAAAAAATCCCTTTTGGAACAACCTTTTCTTAAAAGGAGCAGAAGTAGACTTTGAAAGTCTATCTAAAGCAGAATTTTCAGCATCCATTTGGGTGGCCTTTGCTTGCCAATCTTTGCCAAAAAGGTTTTCACCTGTACAAGGAAGGTTTCCTAGTCCATCTTGAACCCAAGGTGCAAAATCAGAAGCTTGTAACCAAGCAACTCTGCGTGCACCTATGGCAATGACCGAGGCTCTGCTGGCACCTTCAAAAGAGTCAAAGGCTGCACGGTTGGAAAACTTGGAAATATCCTGGGCATGTTTGAGCCAGGTGAGGAACTCTTCCCTTTTATCTTCTGAAATAAGAGGAGATAAAGTTTGCAGGTGATCTGTAACTTCTTTTAGAAACATCCCCATATAGAGACTATAGGAGTTGATTCTGGCAACAAGCATACTGGCCTGGAAAATTCTCCTGCCAAAGGCATCTATGGTTCTGCATTCTCTTCCTGGAGGAGCAGAAGAGTGCCTTTTTGTACTCTTTATCTTCTTCATAGCAGACTCCACCACAATGGAGTGGTGAGGAAGCTCAGTCTTATGAAAGCCAGGACAAGGAGGAACACGATACATGGTGTCCAACCTGCGAGAATGAGGGGAAGTGGGAGGAGTCTCCCATATGCCCAACATGTGATCATAAAGAATCTCATGTATTGGTAAAGTGGCTGACTCTTTAGCAGCCTTAGGATATTGTAAAATATCTAATTTTTTAGCTCTAGGCTCTGTCTCAGGGGCCACTGAGATGGAAAGGCCCCTGGCCACTTCCCTAATGAAGTCTAGAAAAAAGACAAGTCTTCTGGAGGAGACACTCTCCTTTTTGGAGAAGAGGGCTCCTGAGGATGAATCACCGATGCTTCGACTGAGACCTCTGATTCATCAGAGTCTTCAGAGGAATCGAAGTATCGCCTGTCTGGATGCTCCTGCAGAGCCCGATACGTGTACCGGGTGGTATCGACATCGGGAGTGATCGGTACCGGTTCGGTACCGATGGGCATCACAGAACAGTGTACCGCTGCAGTTAACACCAAAGCGGATGTCAATGCAACCGGTACTGACACCGGAACCGATGTCGGTACCGGCAACGGAGTTTGTTGTAGTACCGAAGGCGTTGCAGCTTGTATGAATGCCGTGATGGCACGCTGCATGGTCAGGATATTCTGATCCATTGACGCAACCAATGTCTGGATGTCGGTACCAGTGGGAACCACCGGTACCCCAGAACATGGCAACAGGTGATCGGTCGAGGCCGAGCCATCGATGTCAACCTGTGACCCCATAGATAAAGCTTTGGAAGCCAGAGCCTCCCGCCGGGGTATTTTTGCCGATACGGATTCCTCGAGGGCAAGCCCGGAGGCATCTCGATACTTAGAGGGAGATCTACCCTTCGAGGACCGGCTGGATTTAAGTTTGGTTACCTGAGATCCATGTGAGAAAGCAGCAGCCCTGGAAGACGTTGATGCAACCGAAGCTGCATCCGAGGGAAACAGGGTACTGAGCTTAGCTGCTCGATTCTGTAGACCTCTCAGACATCATGGAGCAGGACTCACAATCCGCAATGGAGTGGTCAGAACCTAAACATTTTAGACACCATTCATGGGTGTCGGTGACAGAAATAGTGCCGCTGCACTTCGTGCATTTTTTAGACCCAGAGGTGGGCTTTTCCATGAGGAAAAATTTCCTAGGCTTAAGGCCAAAGAAGAAAATGCACTGGAGAAAAAAAAAAAAAAAAAAAAAAAAAAGTAGGGTGTTTTTTTGTTGTTTTTTTTTAGAAGAAAGAAAGAAAAGACCGGCGGTACCGGTCCAGTGTCAAGAAGGCAGATGCGCGACCAAAGAAATAAAATAAAGAAATTCTTCAGCGGTGACAGGAACACGACCTGCTGGCTCCGCGGAAAAGAAGAACTGGAAAGAGGCGGTTAGGAAAGGCGGGAAGGCAGCGTGCAGGCGCTGTGGGATGCTCCCAAAAGCTTTCCTTTTGGACGTTGGGGAGCGTTCCCGCGCAGGCTCCGTCGGTACCGACGATACCCATATGTGAAGACTCATTCCTGCTTGTTCCTGGAGATATAACTACTGTAGCTGAATGTAACTCACTGACAGTCTACCAGAAAGACACGACCTAAATAAATACTGTAAATAAAATACTAACGTTTATTAAGTAGGCACCTACTTGTCTTATAAAACACCTTCATAGGCACCTACCCATGGTGCTTATACAATTACTCTCCACCCTTCCGTTCTATAAATTCATTAAAAATGGCCTATTACCCAATCTGACCCAATTTTACACACATAAATGTGTATTTTACCTGAAACATGTTATCATCTCTGCTACTACTACTCTGCTTTGAGGAAGCTGAACCTTTTGAACTTTCTCCAGTCTTCTGTTTCTTTGTAGGCTTTTCTGGAGGAGCTTGCTTTTTTCTCTTTGCCTAAAAAGAAACAAAATAATTAAAGGAATTAAGTACAGAAGATCTCAATCTACTTAATACAAGTTTATCAGTCACTTGAGTGCTTTAACTATTATTTTCCTAAGCTCATTTTACACAATCAGATCATAAGCCAAAATTGCCAGACAGGTAATGTTGCAATTTTTTTAAGCTGTACTGCGAACTGCATCCTATCTATCCAGATGTAATTTTTTTCCATTTGTATTAGAACAGTACTTTTAACTTGTAAAATCAGAGCAGAAAGTAAGGCTCTTTCTGTAATAAGGTGTCTTCGAAAAACAATGAAGTCATACCTTCCGCTTTGGGGGGAGATAAAGCATGGACAAAAAAACACAAAACAGCGACAGCTATACAATGTGTGTGTGGAGGGGGTGTTCATATTCCTCCTCTTCCAATCTGAATTTTCTTCTCCATTTCCCTGACAAAATTGGTATAGAAGAGATCCCTAACCTGGGTGGAATCCAGCCAGCAAAGTCTTAAGCATAACTAAGCAGTAATGCTTCACAAAAGAAAGCAATGACCATCAAGTAGTTACCCTACACACTGTGTAGGGTAATTACTTGATGGTCAATACTTTCTTTTGTGAAGCACTGCATGCACCCCAGTCCAAGAGGCTGTCATGCCCCTAGTCAAACGAAGTTTTCAGCACTCAACTCTTTAGCATATAAGCCAACGTAACAGCCTTCTTCAGCCATCTAGTTATAGTTGCTTTTGAAGCCGTTTCCCTTTTTTTTGTGTCCCCCTAAAAATCAAAACTATCAGGTCTTCAAAATGCACTGTTAACTCCAAATAGACCCTACACACATCCAGTTGATGCAATGCTTAAAAATAAAATGCCAACACTACCATAGGTAAAAAGGAAGACACTGCCTGAATTGAAACCCCTGCTTCAGTGAACTGGGAAAAAAGGTCTCTACAAAGAGACAGCATTTGCAGCTCAGAAATTTTCCTTACTGAGCAAAATGTCCACCAGGAAAGCCACCTTTAGTGTCAAATATTTTATGAATGCTCTTCTAAACAGCTCAAAAAGGCAGATCAGCCTGTCTTCGCAGAAACAAGCTAACATTACATGAGGACAGAACTGGATGCACAGGAGGACAAAAGTGTAAAACTTGTCTCAAGAACCAGATCACATCTGTGTGTGAAGACAATTGGGTCCCTTGGGGACACCCCCTGCAAAACACACAAGAACTGCTACCTGTACTTTCAAATAACTAGTGGCCAGACCCTTCTTCAGACCCTCAAAGAAAAAACAAAAAGGCAAAAATACTTGAGTGGAGAAACTCCCCCCTGCTCCTAACACAAAGCCTCAAACGCCCTCCAAACCCTAACATAAGCCATAGAAGTGTATCTTACAGGCCTGCAAAAGCAGCATAACTACTTTTAGAGAACAGCCTTATGCCTCAGATGAGGCCTTTTAAGGACCAAGCTGCAAGATGAAAGCAAAACAGGTCTTCCATAAGAACCAGCCCCTGTACCGGAACCAGCCCCAAGGCAACCTCAAACTTTCCTCTACCTTCAATATGACTAGGGCCACACGCCAGGACCTCTGCGGTCAATCCAAAGCTGCAAGGATGACTAGACCAGGGTGGAAGGCTGGGCTACAACCTTTGGCTTGGAAGAGGCTGGGGGAGACAAAGTACTCCCCCCTCCCAGATACCACCGCTGTCCAAGTGTGTCTAATCCAGCAGACCTCCCACTCATCTTTGGCTAAAGAAATGTGGGGCCTTCAAAATCCATCTCCAGGTCATCAAATACACGACAGAGCTGCTCCACCAGTTCTGAATGAGACAGAATGCTTCTGCTGACAGTTTCCACTTCTCCGGATCCAGAAGCGTCTGCTCAAGAAATCCACTAATATTCTGGACTTGTGAGGTATATGCCATTGATGACACTTTCATTCAGGCCTTGGCCCACCTGAACAAAAAGTGAGGCTTCCCATACCATCGCTGTGTTCTTCATGCCTTCCTGGCAATTGACATAAGCCACTGCTATGGCACTGTCCAAGACAACGCAGGCTGCCTTTCACATTTACCAACAGTTCAAAGGCCACCTGAGCTTGCCAAATCAATCTCGTCTAGTCTGTTTATGGATCAGTTCACTTCCACTACCTTCCACTTGGTTCTGACAATGAGCTCATCAACCAACCAGATTGGTGACCAGTCACTACAATCCAGTCCAGTGCCTCCAGGACCATACCTTTGGCCAGATTACTGATCAGCCAGCAATTCCGATTGGTGCTGGCCTCCAGAGTACTGAGAATACTGACCTTGTAGCTCTGTGACTAAGCAAACCAACAAGCTCAGAGACCTCTCCAGTCTTCACATATACCCCAGGCCCACTAAACTACCGCAACTGTGCTTTCAGACACAATGGAACAGATCTGCATTTGAATCTTGGAAATCTGACTGGTCAGAAATACATTCCCCCCTCTGAGTAATGTAGTGGGAACCCAGAAAACCTAGGCATTGTGAAGGTTTCCATCAGCTCTTGTCAAAGCTGATAAATCATCCTAGACTTTGCAACAGCTGAACGACCCGGGTTGTTGCTAAAATCACGGGTGACGATTTTGAGACCTAGAGACCAAAAACCAGTTAGATTTTCAGGATATCCCTAATAAATATACATGAGTTATTTGCATACACAGCCCCCATTGTATGAAAATGTTTCATGAATAGTCATTAGGGGCACCCTGAAACCAAGCTGGTTTGTGGCCATCCAGGACTGAAGTTTGATACCCTAGGCTAAATGGGTCTCAGAGACTGGAGTTTCCCCAAAATTATGTAGCTGTCCAAAATAGGGTATACTAACATCCCTTCCTTGCAAAATACCACCACCACTGCCACCATTATCTTCAATAAGGTTTGTGGGGCTATTGCTAGGCCAAATGGAAGAGCCTGAAATTGAAAGTGGGCCCCTAGGATCAAGAATCTGAAAAAGAATTAATTAGACTTACATGCTAATTGTTGTCCCTTAAGGAACTCTAGTCCAGTCCCGGAACCATAGAGTTTAGAATCTCCTCCAGCAGCCTTGGAGACTGAATGACATCACAGCTCTTCTCTCTCTGGTATAAATAGGCAAGGACCGCCCCCTTCCACCAGTACCTATTGACAAAGCAACTCAGCAGAGCAACAAATAAGTAGATAAAGAACAAGATAAACTAAATAAACTTTGGCTAGAATCTAAAAACCTGTGCATATTCTAACCTTCTCTTCAACGAAGGACCTTGTAGAAATGCCAAAAACATAGAAACAAAACCGCGCTTCTGCAAGGTTCCCGTTGTGGCTCCACTCCGCGTCCTCTGGAACCCCACTCCTCTTCCGGAGACATCCTCTCCAATTTGACCCCTTTTACTAAGATACAACGGACAACAGCTTCAGGCTGCATACCCTGGGAGGGGTCCGGGACTGGACTAGAGTTCCTTAAGGAACAATTAGCAGGTAAGTCTAATTAATTCTTCCTTTTCGTCCCTCTAGTCCAGTCCCGGAACCATAGAGAATGTAACAGAGCAGTGCACATCAACGGGAGAGACCAGAAAACCCAGCCTGAAGCACCGCTAAGCCAAAATGAATGTCCTCCGCCGCCTGCACATCTAACCGATAGTGCTTCGAGAATGAATGCAACGATGAAGTCGCCGCTCTACAAATGTCCGCAACCGAAACAGAACTGTACTCCGCCCACGCCGCCGCTTGTGCCCTGGTCAAGTGCGCTCTGAGACCTTCTGGAACTACGCTACCTTTCAAAAGGTAAGCTGACGCAATAGCCACCTTTAACCATCTAGAAATGGACGCTTTCACTGCCGCTTCACCCTTCCGCAGCCCCCCGAAAGCCACAAACAATCTGTCTTCCAAAACGGCTGCATCCGCCGAAGATACTTCCGAAGAACCCGACGAACATCTAGGGGATGTAACCTTCCTTCCGATTTCTCCTTCTGCTGCTTAGAGAATACTGTAAGCAACACCACGTGAGTGACATGAAAGGCCGAGACCACCTTCGGCTGAAAGTCCGGCACGACCTTATGGAAGACAGACAAATAAGGTGCCCTACAGGAAAAAGCCTGTAACTCCGAAATCCTCCTTGCGGAACAAATAACTACCAGAAATACCTTCTTTAACGTGAGATCCTTCAGGGTGGCAATGCTTAGCGGCTCAAACGGTAGCTCAAGCAAGCCTCCAATACCAGATTCAGCTTCCATGTCGGCACCAAACAGCGTACCAACGGACGAAGAAGCAAGACAGCTCTCAGAAAAAGCCTAATGTCACTGTGAGATCCTACCGGCTGACCGAGCACTTTCCCCCTATAACAGGAAATTGCCGCCCACTGCACTCGCAAGGAACTGGCCGCCAATCCCTTCCGCACTCCATCCTGCAAAAAGGAAAGGACCTGCGAAATCGAAGCCCACAACGGCTGAATATTACGCTCCACACCCCAAGCTGCAAAGATACTCCAGACCCAGACATACGCCAGCGAGGTGGAATGCCTGCATGCCTTGAGCAAGGTAGAAATGACACCGCCGAATAACCCTTAGCTGTCATCCTAGCCCGTTCAAGAGCCAAGCCGTAAGCAAGAACCGACTCACCTAGGGCATGCGCAACGGACCCTGCCGTAGGAGCTCCTCCCGCTGCGGTAACTACCACGGATTGTCCACTAACAGCCGTACCAAATCTGCATACCACGGCCTTCAGGGCCAATCGGGCGCGATCAGAATCACTCGACCGCGATATCTCCCAACGCGCTGCACCACCCTGCCCATGAGGGCCCAAGGTGGAAAAAACAAAGGAGAACTCCCTCTGGCCACCTTTTCGCTAATGCATCTAGCCCCTCTGACATCCATTCCCAGCGCCTGCTGAAAAACCTTGCTACCTGCGCTGACTCGAAGCTCGCCATGAGAGCCACTACCGGAACTCCCCAGCGCCTCACCAGAAGAGCAAACACCCCCGGATGTAGCACCCACTCCTCGGGGTCTACTATGCAACGACTGAGGAAATCCGCTTCGAGATTGTCTACGCTGGCCACATGTTGAGCCGCGAGAGCCTGGAGATTGTGTGCGGCCCACACCCACAGCTGATCTGCTTCGGCTTCCAGTGTAGCACTTCCTGTGCCCCCCTGCCGATTGATGTAGGCCACCGTTGTCGCATTGTCTGACAAGACTCGGACCGCCTCCTGACCGAGAGTGTCCTGAAACTCCGTTAGCGCCAGAAACACCGCTCTCATCTCCAACCTGTTGATGGACCGAGACGTCTCCTCCTGAGACCAACGACCCTGGGCAAACCTGCCTTCGCAATGAGCCCCCCCCCCCCAACCCAGGAGGCTCGCGTCTGTTGTGAGCAGTCCCCAGGACGGCGGTCCAGTGGCATGCCATCTTCCATATTCTCCGTTCTCAACCACCATCACAGCTTGTGACGCACATTCTAAGGGCAAACTAACCTCTGCGATAGGACATCCGACTGATGCGACCAACGACAGAGAAGCGCCGCCTGTAACGGCCGCACGTGCGCTCGGGCCCATGGAACCACTTCTATTGTGGCTGCCATTGTTCAACAACTGCAGGTGCTGCCATGCTGTTGGAGCCGGACTCAAAAAGAAAAGCCTGATGAGTTGTCGCAGACCTAGAGCCCGGACCCTGGGCAGGAACACCTTTTCCTGCTTTGTTTCGAAGCGCACCGCAAGGTACTGCAGGGATTGCGATGGTACCAACCAGTTCTTTGCAAAGTTGACTACCCAGCCCAGGCCTTCGAACATCTGGACCACCCGGGCCGTCGCTGCCAAGCTGTCCTCTCTAGACTTCGCTCGGATCAACCAATCGTCCAAATATGGGTGCACCAGTACTCCCTCTTTGCGGAGCGCCGCCGCCACCACCACCATGACCTTGGGAAACATCCATGGCACCGTTGGCAGACCAAAGGGCAGCGCTTGATATTGGAAATGTCCCATGGGTACCGCAAATCTCAGCCACTTCTGATGCTCTTGCCGAATCGGGATGTGCAGGTAAGCATCCGTGAGATCTGACGACGTCAGGAACTCTCCGGTCCGGACCGCTGCCAGCACGGAACGCAAGGTCTCCATCCGAAAATGGGTAATCCGGAGACAACGGGTCACCCTTGTCAGAGCCAGAATCGGGTGAAATGTGCCCTCCTTCTTTGGCACTACGAAATAGATGGAGTAGTGACCGGAACCGCACTGCTCCGCGGGCACCGGCAGCACCGCCTGAAACTGCAGCAGCCGCTGTAGCGTGTCCTGGACTACCTGCCTGTGCCCAGGGCTGAGCAGGGAGAACTGACAAAAGAACCTACGACGGGTCGATGGAGTTCTAATATGTACCCCTCTCGCATGACCTCCAGGACCTACTAATCTGACTTAATTCGGACCCAGGCAGGGTAAAACTCCCACAACCGACCTCCCCTGGGAACTTCCCTCTCCTGAGCCCACCTTATCTCATTGTGTCTGTTTTGTGGCCGAGGACTGGAAAGGAACGAACCCCCGGCCTGCTCCCCTGAATCCTCAAAACCCCTGACCCCTAAGCGGGAACTTCCCCCGCTGGGACTGTCCATAACGGGGAGAACGAAAACTACGAAAGTCTCTCGGGACCTCCCTGAATCCCGCAGAACTGCAGCCCTGCTTTGGCTTGTCCTCTGGGAGACGTCCCTCCCTGGGACTCCCCGAGGTCCTGGACCAACTTATCTAAATCCTCCCCAAATAAAAGCGTACCCCAAAGGGTAACTTGCTAAGTCGAGCCTTAGACGAACTGTCCGCCGACCAGGTTCTCAACCAGAGATATCTCCGAGCTGCTACTACGGAGACCATCCCCTTAGCCAAGCCACAGAGGAGATCAGAATGAAAATCCGCCAAGAACGCGGTTCCCGACTCCAGTCGCGTGGCATCTTCAAGCTGCCCTTCCAGATGGTCTCCTGCAACCTCTGGGACCACCTCAAACAGCCACGTGCCACCGAAGCCAGTCTGCATGGACAGCGCGCAAACATCGAACACCTGCTTCAACAGAATGTCAAACCTGTCCTGAACATCCTTCAGCACTGCGGTCCCCCTCCACGGGAATTGTGGCTTTCTGAGTGACCGCCGATACCGCCGCAACTACCTTTGGAGAACAAAACAGCTCCCAACTGCAGTACGCGAGCGGATAAAGGCGAGCCAACACTCTAGCCCCCTTCAGGGCCGCCTCTGGCAAATCCCATTCTTCCTGTATCATATTCCAAAATACCCTATGGAGGGGAAACACTCTCTGGGATGTCCGTACCACCTGGAGGCAGTGAGGGAGGCAGTGACCCCACACCCACTTTCATGTCGTCGCAGATTGGTTGGATGTATAGGTTTAATAGTAGTGAGGATAGTGCGGATCCTTGTGGAACTCCTTGCTTGATCTTTGCGGGTTGTGAGATGTTGGGTCCAATCTTGACTTGGAACTGCCTGTCTGTTAGGTACTAGTTGAACCAATTTAGTATGGTGCCGGTTATTCCAATGTTCTGTAGTCTGGTTAGGAGGGTTCTGTGGTCCACTGTGTCGAATGCAGCTGAGATGTCTAGGAAGATCATTAGTGTTCCTTGTTTGTAGTTGTCTATGGTCTGAATGATGTCATTGAATAGGTATAAAATAGCATAATTACTCCACCAATATGAGAATTCTTCACAGTTGGTCTTAAACTTCTCAAACAACTATAAACACATGCCTTTTTTTTAAGTTATTTTACTTTTCTATAAAAGAACCGGGTCTCAGACTTGTAGGAGCTACGGTAATAACTTTTCAACCAAATGCTCCAATTTGCATCAATGACCCCTTTTATCGTTGCTCGTTTTTCTAATATTCAAACTTTTCAAAAAAGTCAGGCTTATCTTTGTTAAAGAGTCCCAACGCCAGACTCAGCGCTGCTACGTTTCACGATTACTTCGTTTCTTCAGGGGCTTACAAGCCGACTTCCAATATTTTCAACTTTAACTAGGAAAATAGACAGAACATTCTCCAATTAAAATCTTTACTTTAAATAGTGGTTTAGAGAGAAGTCAACATATCAGTCTTGTCAAAAGTTAAGGTATCTTGATGTTGCTTACCAAACACGTTCTCCATAGGCGATTCTCCCCCTTACTATGAAAAAACGCCACTTATGCGGCTTAGGATGTGTACAAACCCGAATTTATTCAGGTGGTAAATTAAAAGTCCCCTGCTATCGTAATCAGCTTATATGCAGAGATTCCATATGCGCCCTCTTAAATTGAGATTGGCTGAACATCGGAGTAGACTACGGTGTAAAACCCTGGCGGCCCCGATAGTAGATCATTGTCTTACCTATCATGCTTTTGGAGATCTCTGATGTTTTTGTGTGGATCGGGTCCATAAAGGTAGCGGTGGGAAATACCTAGATCAAACTTTGATATTTCGAGAACAACGTTGGATTTTTACTTTGCAGACCGTGATCCCAGATGGCCTTAATTCACAAATTGATTGGAATCTCTGCATATAAGCTGATTACGATAGCAGGGGACTTTTAAATTTACCACCTGAATAAATTCGGGTTTGTACACATCCTAAGCCGCATGCGCGGCATTTTTTCATAGTAAGGGGGAGAATCGCCTATGGAGAACGTGTTTGGTAAGCAACATCAAGATACCTTAACTTTTGACAAGACTGATATGTTGACTTCTCTCTAAACCACTATTTAAAGTAAAGATTTTAATTGGAGAATGTTCTATTTTCCTAGTATAAGTTGAAAATATTGGAAGTCGGCTTGTAAGCCCCTGAAGAAACGAAGTAATCGTGAAACGTAGCAGCGCTGAGTCTGGCGTTGGGACTCTTTAACAAAGATAAGCCTGACGTTTTTGAAAATTTTGAATATTAAAAAAACGAGCAACGACAAAAGGGGTCAATGATGCAAATTGGAGCATTTGGTTGAAAAGTTATTACCGTAGCTCCTACAAGTCTGAGATCCAGTTCTTTTATAGAAAAGTAAAATAACTTTCAAAAAAAATGCATATGTTTATAGTTATTTGGGAAGTTTAAGACTAACTGTGAAGAATTCTCATATTGGTGGAGTAATTATGCTATTTTGTGGCTCAACTGTAATATTACTCTGAATAATAAAGACCAACTTGGATTGAATAGGTATAGCAGAAGTGTTTCAACTACATGGTTTGGGCGGAAGCCATGTTGATGTATATCCAGTGGGGCATGTTCGATGTGGTCCTGGAGCTGTTGCTGCACTACTTTCTCTATAATTTTAGCCAGAAGGGGTATGCTGGAGATTGGTCTGTAGGCTGCTGGATTGCTTTTTTCTAGGTTGGTTTTCTTAGAGATTGGCCTTATTGTGACTAGTTTCAGCTGGTCTGGCATGGTTCCTTGGGTCAAGGAGTTGCTTACCATGTTGTATGAGGCTGAGGAAGTTTTCCTTGGTTGCCTTGATCCATGGGACCGGGCATGGGTCTGTGGGTGCAGTGCTTGTGTTGCGAGCTGAGATGATATCTGAGATTTGCTTTGTGGAAGGAGTGTTGAACTTGTCCCAACTTGTGATGGGTATTGGTTGGGTTGCTGGTTCCTGTAGATGGTTGTAGTGGCGAGCGGCCTAGCTTCTCCTGAAGATAATCTGCGAAGGTTTGTGGGTCGATCTGTATGTCTTTGTCGGAGCTTGGTTTGTTGGTTAGATTTTTTACTATCTCGAAAAGTTCTCTGGGCTTGTTGTAGGCTTTCTGGATGGTGTTTGTGTGGTGCTCTCTTTTTGTTTCGTTGATAAGCTCATTGTATTTCTTTTGCTGAGTTAGGTATAAGGCCTGTGTGGCTGGAGATTTAGAGCGTCTCCAGCAGCGTTCTATTTTCCTCAGATCTCTTTTTGCATTGCGTATGCTTTTGGAGTACCATGGTGCGTGCTGTCTCTTGGTTTTTTTGTTGTTGTGCTTGCTTTGGCTGCTGCATTGATGATACTGTTTCAAGTGTCTACTTGTTTATCCAGATCGTGCGTTTCCGGGTTAAGGTAAGGTAGCATGTCTTGTAGGAATTGGTCCTTGCTGAAAGCTTTGAATCTTCTTTGTCCATGTGTTGTGCTTTGTGTCTTGTTGTGTTTTTCCCTTTGATTTGTGATTTCTATTTTGATTCTGTGGTGGTCTGACCAGGACGCTGGTGTGACTGTGGGTGATGAGATGTCACCTTTGTCTATTATGTGGTTGGGGGCGAATATGAGGAACTTTATCTCCCTAGCATGTACTGCCGTGACACTGACCCAGTCGATACCAGGGTAACTGAAATCACCCATTACTGTGCTGTAACTTTTGTTAGCTTCCTTGATTTCTTTGAGCATTTCATCATCCATTTGTTCATTCTGGCCAGGCAGTCGATAGTACACCCCCACTGCCATTGCCTTCCCCTTTTTACATGGAATTTCAATTCATAGAGATTCTACAGCAAATTTTGTTTCCTGCAAAACTTTAATCCTTTCTGACTCAATGCCCTCTCTAACAGAGTGCAACCCCTCCACCAATTTGATCAGCTCTATCATTACAATATAGCTTGAATCCAGATATCAGTATCCCACTGGTTGTCCTCCTTCCACCATGTCTCAGATTCCAATCATATCTAACCTCTCATTTAGTGCTATATATTCTAACTCTCCCATCTTATTTTTTTTAGGACTTCTAACATTTGCATACAAGCATTTTAGAGACTATTTTATTCATATTAATTTGGCAAATGGTAGGCATGGGTAATATGGAATCTTTAAGCTCTGTCTGCTCCATACTCAAGGCCATTTGGGCTACTTTACTCTTTTTTGGAACCTCTCTGCTTTTGGTAGCATCCTTCAAGGATACATTGTTCTGAACCATGCGCTCTTGGGCGACTGTCAGCTTTCCCCTATTATCTAGTTTAAAAGCTGCTTTATCTCCTTTTTAAAGGTTAATGCCAGCAACCTGGTTCCATCCCGGTTAAGGTGAAGCCCATCCCTTCGGAAGAGCCCCTCCTTTCCCCAGAATGTTCCCCAGTTCCTAACAAATCCAAAACCCTCATCATTGCACCAATGCGACTCACCAGAAGACTCAAGCCCCTCCTCGACCCAGAGCACTTTTTCGCACCGTTTGCCAGGCACTAATAACCCCTCTACTAGACTTCTGCAATCCAATTTACACTGGGCTACCAAAGCAGACCCTCAGACCTCTACAACTGGCACAAAACATAGCTGCCCGCATTATATCCGGTACTACAAGACAGGATCACATCACACCCATACTGAAAGAATTACACTGGCTCCCAATCATCTCACGCATCAAATACAAAACCATCAAACATATTCAAGATCAAACACTCTTCTGCCATAAGCCTACACACACTCATACAACCTGACACAAGCACAAGGCCAAGAAGAAAAGGCACCTCCAATCGGGTAAACACTCCAAAAGACTACACGAAGACCCGCAAAGACACCGCACAACGAGCACTCTCCCTGGCTGCTCCATCCATCTGGAACTCTCTACCAGATGAACTGAGACTAACCACAGAAATCAAGGACTTCCGAAAACATCTCAAGACAACCTTGTTCATAGAATACTATGGGCATACCCCTTGAGCCAACAGACATGACAGAACTGCAGTCCCTCCCACCACCCCAAGACTGTATATAAGAATGTATAATAGCTCATGATGTATAATAGTGCACTATGTAGATAAACCAACGCTAATCATTTCCCCACCTACACACCACTCTCCCCACTGCATGAAGACACTTGCCCTCCCCTTGATTGTTTGCCATAGAAACCGCCTTGATTGAATGATAAGGCGGTATATAAATACCATTAAATAAATAAATAGATTCCCCAACTCCAGAGGAGTGGTTTGAGAGAGATGGAGAAGAAAAGGATACCAAGTTTGTCGTGACCAACATGGAGCTATGAGTATCATACGACCTCTGTCTCTCTGACGTTTGAATAAAGTTTTGGGAATGAGGGAAATGGGTGGGAAGGCATAGAGGAAGTCCTGTCCCCAGTGGAGTAGGAAAGCATCTCTTGCCCGACAGTTTTGAGCCGGAATTCTGGAACAGAATCAAGGAAGTTTGGCATTCTGTGGACTTGCAAAGAGCTCTATATCTGGTGTTCCCCAGATCTGAAATACTCGAGCAAGCTGGTATGAGTGGAGGGATCACTCGTGTGGCAGAGGTATTCAACCCATAAGTTTTGAATGCCCGGAAGGTATACTGTAAACAGATGAATTTGTAACTCTCTGGCAAGGGCCCATAGTTGCAAAGCTTCGTTGCATAGCGACAGAGAGCCTGTTCCGCCTTGCTTGTTCACATAGAACATAGCTACCTGATTGTCGGTTTGGACCAGAACTGTTTTGTTGCTGAGATGGGTCTGAAAGACTTGAAAAGCACTGAACATGGCTCTCAGCTCTAGGAGGTTTATGTGAAGAGAAACCTCCTGTGAGGTCCAAAAACCCTGAGTGGAGAGATCGTGCAAGTGGGCCCCCAACCCATCTTGGATGCATCTGTTAGGGTGGCCTGATATAGAGGCTGCTGGAAAGGAGAGCCTACGAGGTGGTTTTCTACAGATTGCCACCATTGCAGGGACGAAATCAGATGTGTGGTGTTTCTGATTTTGTCCATTAACTGACCAGAGGCCTATGACCATTGAGAGGATAGGGTCCACTGGGCTGCTCGCATGTGTAGGCAAGCATAGGGAACCACATGGACAGTGGATGCCATGTGTCCCAGAAGCTGAAGCATCTCTCAAGCAGTAAGGAACACTTTCATAGATGCTTGAGATGCCAATTGTATTATTCGTCGACAGCGTGGCTGTGGCAGGAAAGCCCTCGACTGCCATGTGTCTAGACGAGCCCCTATGAATTCTAGAGATCGAGAGGGGGTAAGATGAGATTTTGGAAGGTTTATGACCAGTCCCACACATTAAAGAAGTCTCATTGCTTGAGAAAGAGCGAAGGTGGTCTCTGGAGCTGTCGATGCTCGAATGAGCCAATCATCTAAGTATGGGAAGACGAATATTCCCACAGTCCTCATAAATACTACTACCATTACCATGAATTTTGTGAAGACTCTTTGAGCAGAGGCCAGCCCGAAAGGAAGAACTCTGTACTGGAAGTATCTTCCTTGGACCAGGAATTGAAGGAACTTCCTGTGATCTGAGTGGATGAGAATATGCATGTATGCATCTCTTAGATCTAGAGAACATAGCCAGTACTGACTGTGAAGATATGGTAGAAGTGTCCCGAGGGAGATCATTTTGAATTTTTCTCGGAACAAATATTTAATTCTCTGAGGTCTAGTATAGGCCTGTGTCCCCCTGTCTTCTTTGGAATAAGAAAATAGGGGGGGGGGGGGAGTAAAACCCAGTCCCCTGTTGGGGTATGGGTACTTCTTCGATTGCTCCTTAAGCGAGATGTGATGTGACCTCCTGCCACAAGAGGTTGGTGGCAGGGGCCTGAGAATTGAACTGCTTTACTATTGTAGGTGGGGGCAAGTTGAGAAAAAGAAGCTTGCACCCCAGTCGTACAATGGACAGAGTCCGATTTTCTGATGTAATTTGTTGCCATCTTTTGGCAAAATAGCATAGTCTTCCTGGAATGGTTAAGGGTTAGAATGACTAAGTTCTCTAGGTAGAAGTTAAAGACCCTGAGGGGGCTGGGTCTGTTGAGCTCTTTGAGCATGCGGCTTTCTTTGCTGTCTGTTCTGTTGTTGCCCCCTTCTGGGGAACATGAAACAGACAGTGGCTTTGATGGGTGTAAGATGGGTAAAGCTGCTTTTTTCTTACTGAAAAAGGTTTTTTTGAATGTTTTCTTCTTTGCTGGGCTGGCTGTAGACTTTGATAGTCTGTTCAAGGTAGTATTTTCAGATTCAAGCCGATTAGCCTTGTCCTGCCAGTCCTTGCCAAAGAGATTTTCTCCTGTACAGGGAATGTTTCCCAGCTTTTCTTGCACCCACTTGTTCCAAGTCTGATGCTTGAAGCCAAGCAATATGATGTGCTCCTATGGATATAGCAGAGGTTCTGCTAATACATTCAAAGCAATCAAAGGTAGAATATGGTTCATGAATTTAGACACATTCTGGGCGTGCTTGACCAGAAATAAGGTAGTCTGCTCTTTATTCCTCTGAGACACAAGGGTTAATGAGCTCTAAGTCTTTTGTGACTTCTTCCAGGAACATTCCCATATAAATCAAAGGTAGCTGCCGGGACACTCCGCCCCCGGTGCTCCTGCCCAATCGGGGCAGTGGGAGCCTGCCTGAGACCGCTTTAAAAGCAGCTTCCCTGCAGAGGGAGAGCCGCTGCCGGGACACTCCGCCCCCGGTGCTCCTGCCCAATTGGGGCAGTGGGAGCCTGTCTAACACCGCTTTAAAAGCAGCTTCCCTGCAGGGCGGGCCCGCGCCTAAGGGCCTCGCCAGAGGGCCCTTCGGCGTGGCCCTTAGGCAGTGGACATTAGGCAAGGAGTCGGAAGTCCTCTGTGTAACATCATTGAATGGATCACTCACCCTGGATCTAACCACCTAGGAACGCCGAAAGATTCTAAAGGGTCCTGACACACCTAAAGAGGTAAGCCTGAAAAACAGTCCCGGACATAGACGAAACTGCCATAAAGAGCAAAGATCCGAGCACTGATAGTACTAGGCCACTACACCGTTACTGCGAATTGACTACTGATACTGAGCCATTGACTGCGAAAGATTACTTGTCACTGTGTAGTAACAGCTGACTACATAATACTACTTGTATCTGTGAAATATTACTTGTTACTGATACTAGACCACTTACTGCAAATTATTATTTGTTACTGTGACGTGCGTGCTGATACTAGGCTACTGACTGCTAATTACTTGTTACTGTAAAGTGTCTGTCAAGACTAGGCCTCTGACTACACTAGGCAACTGACTGCAAAGTATTATTTGTTACTTTAACGTGCATGCTGATACTGAGACGCTGACTGCAAAATATTACTTGTTACTGTGAAGTAACTGTAGTTTCCAGGTCACAACCAACATACTCCACGTTCCCCCCAATATCAGATCTGTAACAACCAGTACTAGCCAATGAGCATACTCCTACTCGGACCTGCCCTCTGGAACCAACTACCACCAGAGCTAAGAGCGATCAAAGACCTTATGGATTTCAGAAAGAAACTCAAGACACATCTTTTCCAGTATCAATACAATCTGATATAGTCCCGGGGGTAAAAAGATACCTCCCAATGAAACATGGGTGCAGTTATGTAAATATGTAAATTCTGATTCCTCTCCGTAAGTCCTATCACCGTGTGCTGTGCTTCTCCTTTCAAATCAATGTGTGTATACCGCAAAAATTCCTGTCACGATTGACAAATTCATATCTGTAATCAAACCGCTACTGATCGCTGGAAGCAGTGGTATACAAATGTATGCTAAATAAATAAATAAAATAAATAAAGAATGTAGGAACTGATCCTGGCTGATAGCATGGAGGATTGAAAGCATCGACGCCCAAAGGCATAGAGTGTCCTGGATTCCCGGCCTAGAAGATTAGAAGAATGTGTTTTAGCACTCTTGATTCTATGCATGGCCAATTCCACTACCATTGCTGTGGTAACCGAGTTTTTTGAAAACCAGGACAACTTGCCACTTGGTACATAGTGTCAAGGCGTCAGGAATGTGAAGATATCGTTAAAGGAGTATCCCACATTCTCAACATCAGATCATGTAAGATCTTGTGAATGGGCAGCATAGCTGCCTCCCTGGGAGCCATAGGGTATTGAAGAATTCTTAATTCTTCTGTCCTAGGTTCCTTTTCTGGAATCACACTGATTGCAAGACCCTTTGCTAAATCACGTATGAAACCCTGGAAGGACATATCTTCTGGAGGACACATCCTGCGTTGAGGAGAGGGAGTTGAATCCTCTACTAGGTTCGCTCTGGTACCTGCAGAATCAGAGTCATCAGAATCGGAAGACTCAAGGGCACTCAGTACCACTCGAAGTCGGTACCGAAATGTCTCGATTCCTGATCCCCAATACCCGAGATAGACTCAAGGCTCGGCATGGGGGGAAGCAGTCTTGTCGAAGCAGGTACTGTCGGTACCGATACCTGTTGAACCGTCTGTAGTGGTCTTAGCGGTGCCGAAGCTGCTAAGAGGGATGCTAGACTGCGTTCAATAGCAAGGATTCTTTTATCCATCGCTTCTGCCAATGCCTGGGTGTCGGTACCGGAGGAAGCAGCTACGACCCCAGAATATGGCACCAGTAGTTCTGCAGAGGTGGAAGCCTCTGGAACACCCTGGAGCCCCATTAATGCTTTGGAACCCGAAGACTCCCACCAGGGCTGTTTTGACGGTGAACTATCCTCGAGGGCAACGCCAGTGGCATCTTGATACTTTGAAGGAGATTTACCCTTCGAGGACCGGCCAGTCTTAGAAGACTTAAGTTTAGTTACCTGAGATACATGGGAGGAAGATGAAGCCCTGGAAGACATCAATGCAAGTGACATCGTATCTGCGGCAAAAAGGGTACCGGGTTTTGCAGCTCTATTCTGCAGGCCCCTTTCGGTCATCCTCATGCAGGAGAGAAACTCCGTTGGACTATGTTCAGGATCGAAACATTTTAGACACCAATCAAGGGTGTCTGACAGAAATGGTACCGCCACACTGAGAATTTTTTTGAAACCACTAGTTGGTTTCTCCATGCCTGAAGAAAAGTGGGCCTAGTGCCCAAAATGGCGCCTAGCATCAGAAACAGGGGAAAGACCCCTGAAGAAAATAAAGTTGTTTTGTTTTTTTTAAAAGAACCACCAGTTGTACCGGTAGGCATCGAATGAAGGCAGACGCGACCACAAAAAAACCCCAAAGAATAAAAGGAAATTTTCTGCAGTGACAGGGTACACATCTTGTTGGCTCTGCAGAAAATGAAGAACTGAAGTGAGAGAGATACAGAGGTGGGAAGCAGCACGCATGCACTGTGGGATGCTGCCAAAAGTGTTCCTATTGGACGCTGGGGAGCGTTCCTGTGCGGGCTCCGTCGGTACCGACGATACCCATATGAGAAGACCACATTCCTGCTTTTTCCTGGAGATAAAGCGCTGGGTGGGACAGAGCCGACTTTTCTCCGGATTGATCACCCAGCCCAGATTCTGCAGCAATTTCACTACGCGACTGGTGGCGGTGTGGGCCTCGTCCTCCGTCTCTGTACGGATGACCCAATCGTCCAGGTATGGATTGGACTAGTATACCTTCTCTGCACAGTGCTGCTGCTATCACCACCATGATCTTGGTGAAGTTAGGTGGAGCTGTAGCCAGACCAAACAGTCATGCCGTGAACTGAAAATGGGCCATGTGCACCGTGAAACTCAGGAACTGCTGATGATCTGGTCGTACTGGAATATGCAGATATGCCTCCGAGATCCAGGGCAACCAGGAACTCGCCCCCCACCCCCCTCCACACTGCTAGGATTACTGACCTTAATGTCTCCATTCTGATGTGCAACATGCGCAGGGCCCTGCTTAAATATCTGAGTTCCAGGATAGGCCAAAAGGACCCCTCTTTCTAGGGGACCACGAAGTATATGGAATACTGTCCCTTGCCTCACTCGACCAGTGGCACTGAGACTACGGCCCCCAGATGCAGCAAACATTGCAGTATCTCCTGGACTGCCTATGCCTTCTTGCGGGCTTTGCATGGCAAAAGGATGAAGGCCTCAGAAAGAGGATGGGCAAACCCCAGCACGTATCCCCCCCACAAATGATCTCCAGCACCCACTGGTCTGTGGTAATCTGAGCCCAGACGGAGTAAAACTGTTTTAACCGACCCCCTACCACTACCTCCACCTGAGCCACCCTAGCTTCATTGTGGCTTTTTTTCTTCAGGCCCCATAGGGGTGCATAATACACCCGATTTGCACCCCTGAATCCCTGAAAGGGCTGATCCCACGATCCATAGCAGCCTCTCTGATACAGGGCAAAGCATGGTGTCCTTGTCCTGTCCCTACTGGGGAGCCCCTATCTTTGGGCCCTTGCACTTGTCTTCCAGCAAGCACCCTCCTTTAGAGCCCCTTAAGTCCTTAATCTTCTCCAGTGCGCCTCCAAAACAGCAATTTATCCCTGTAGGGGAGCTTGCTGAGCTGTGCCTTGGAGAGGATGTCTGCCTCCCAGTTACACAGCCATAAAAAGCAGTACACTGCAATAATCGACACCATGGTCTTAGAAGCAAAGTGAACACATCAGCCAGATTACACAGCTGCTGACTCTAATCATGGGTCTTCTTGACAGCTCTGGACTCTCCAGTCCTGTTGGATCCACTTGATAAGCTCCACAGATGGAGGCCTGCAAGGTCAAGGCCGTAATAGCAAAGGTTTGTTTCAGCAGGGGATTCCCACTTCCAGTCTTGTAGATCCGAGAGCTGCCCCACCTTCCACCGGAATAGTGGTTTTCTTGGTCACTACTGATACCAAGGCATCCATCTTGAGCATCTTTAAGAGATCACGATCCTCCTAAGGGATAGGGTAGAGCCGTGCCATAGACCAAGCACCTCTTAAGGTTGCCTCTGTAAATTTCCATTCAGAATCAATCTTTCTAATTACACAATGGACTAGGAAACACAACTATGCCCCCTTAACTCCTGCAACAAAGGGTCCGCCAGGGGCTCCTCCACCAACACCGGAGGCGGCATCATATTCAAGGCCACCAGAGAATGACTAATAAGAGCTGCCAGCTCCTCCCTCCTAAAGGCCCTAAACACTTTCAGGTCACCCCTGGAAGGAATTTCACCTTCAGGTTCTTGGCCCATCAAGTCACCCCAGAGGTCAGCAGGCCCCTCACAACCCTTTTTCCAAGAGGGGCCCCTGCAACCTGATCCTCTGTTTCCATGTTCACCCCGGTCAAGGGAGAGGGAAGCGGAGCAGTTCCTCCTGGTGTACCTGACTGCCGCTTTGGGCAGTAAGCCTTATGGAGGAAGAGAATAAAATCCAGTGAAAACACCACGCTCGGGGTTTCCTAACTGCCTCCAATCCTGGCTGTGGCTCTGCTTTATTCTTGGACTTTGCTCTACTCTTCCCATGCTTAACCTTACCTTCCTGTAAAATGGCAGCCGGCTCTGAGACAGCTTCCGTTCCCACCAAAATCATGGGCTGCCCTGTGCCTGCTAAATCTGGAGGTTCGCTGCCAGTTTCCAAGCTAAAACTTCTAACCTTATGCCCTCTTTCCCGCCGCAAACAAAGCCAGCAGAATCCCACTGCCGTAAGTCCATGGCTGTCAGAACACACCAAGCACCCCAGTGCCTCCAACATGCGCGCACCTACTCCCCTACTGTACCCGAACTCCCTGTACTCTCTTTTTACTCAAATTTCTCGTCTGTCATTGAGTCCCTGCCATAGAGACACCTCATCCAGCTGCTGAGAACTGCAAGACTGGTGCGAGGTGCTGAAGGGGAAGCTCTTGTACTGCATCAATGGAAAATCTGTTATGCTCTATTCTCAGCTGCTGGAGGATGGTGAATACCCATAAGTACCTGGACTGGCCTAGAGGAACGATTAGGAAAGACAATACTGTTCTCTGCTGCAATCGCAGCCTTTTGTAGAGCTTCTACCTGCGGGAAATGGGCTCTCTTTAGGCAGACAGTGCTAGTCTTACTAGTCTTTTTCAGCATTTTAGTCCACGGGGATCTCATCTCCTGTGGGCAGAAATGCTGCAAAAGCCCTCAATCACAGCTGAGACTGGCATCGTCTGCCCACAGGAGGGGATACCCATGGGTACACAGCACAGATTTTGGCCTTTTACAGCACTTCTACCAGGGGGAGATGGGATCCTCGCAGGCAGAACTTTTGCAAAAGGCGACAATTGCAGCAGAGGTACTGCAACGGCCTGGCCTGCAGGGGAGGGAGGGGGAGGAAGGAAAAAGGTTAAAGTGCACAGGCTGAAAAAAATTTAAAGGGGCAGGTTTGATTTAAAAAAGAATGGGGGGGAATTGGAGGGCAAAGGGTGAGTGCAAGGGGGCGGTAGAAGGGAAGCGAGAGAAAGTCTGAGAAGGGAAGTGGGAGTGGAGATAAACAACAGGAGAGGGGTTGGCGTGATGGGAGGGGAGGAGGGAAGAGTGCAAGTGGTTGGAAAGTGAAGTACCACAGCTCCACATCATAAACACAGAGGTGCAGCTTTAAAGGATCAGTGGGAGGATTTAAGGATTCTCTCATCCTGGTACGATTTCACCTATTTTCTAAAACTGAATTTTGTTACCAGTTTTTCCACAATGCCAAGTTTCACCATATTCTGTTAAGTTTTTGGCCCCTACTATATAATTCTTTAAAACCCCAACCCCCCCCCCCCCCCCCCGAAAAAATGACCATTTTACAATGTTGCAGATCTATGCCCTTTAATACATAATTAATGATGCCTTAAGCACATATCTGTTTCCCATTTCAAAGGCTCATTTGTCTTTATTAGACTCCCATTAAGCTTCTAAAGGAAGTCATCTTTCTTTTGTTTTCTCATTTTATGACTTTTTATTTTAAACTCTACAAATTAATTTTAATTTTGAAAAAAAAAAGTACTTCCCTCAATTTTATTCAGAGAATTTTCATATCCAATAAAAAGTAACAGTTAAGCAATAAAGAGTAGTTACTCACCTGTAACAGGTGTTCTCCAGGAGCAGCAGGAATCAGTCCTCACTTATGGGTGTCAACGACGACGATCAAGCCCCAGCGGAGCATTTCCCCAGCTTTCCATGAAAGCCTTTGGGAATGCAGGCACGCATGCGTGGTTCCCTTACCGCCTAAAGGTGCCATCTTACCTCAGTCAAATGACATAACTAAGAACAGCACACAAAAATGTAAAAAATAAACTATGTACAACTGCAACTCCAAGGGGAGGAGGGAGGGTAGTGAGGACTGATTCCTGCTGCTCCTGGAGAACACCTGTTACAGGTGAGTAACTACTCTTTCTCCAGGACCAAGCAGGAAGTCAGTCCTCACTTATGGGTGACTCCCCAGCTCTGGGCTACCAGGAACCCAGGCTGAACAAGAGAACTCCCTCTAGTCTCAGCAACACAGTAAAGGCTTTGCAAGAACACACCCTCCACAGGTAGCCCAACCAGAGGGCAGACCTCAAAGAGATTCCGGAGTACTGCTTGGCCAAAAGCACTGTCCCTACGGTACTCCCTCTCCAAACAGTAGTGGGCTGCAAAAGTCTGACTTGAAGACCAAGTAGCAGCCCTGCAGATGTCTTGCAATGGAACAGAGCGGAGGCAAGCCACTGATGCAGCCATTGCCCTCAAAGGAAGGTCAGCTGCCTTGTAAGCCCAGGTGATACAGTCAGCCACCCAGATGGACAAGGTACGCTTGGACACAGGCCTCCCCAAGTTATTGGGGTCAAAAGAAAGGAAGAGCTAAGCAGCCTTCCTGTGACCTTGCGTACGTTCAAGGTAGAAGGATAAGGCCCTCCCTACAGTCCAAGGTATGGAGAACTGTTTCAGCCTGACTTGCATGAGGCCTAGGGAAGAAAGTAGGAAGAACCACCTCCTGGTTGAAGTGGAAAGAGGAGACAACCTTAGGAAGGAACTTAGGGTGAGTCCTGAGGACCACCCTGTTTTTATAGAACCTGGTGTAAGGTCTATCACCGACCAAGGCCTGAAGCTCACTCACTCTCCTAGCCGAAGTAAGGGCTATTAGAAAGAGAGTCTTCCAGGAAAGGAAGCGTAGAGGGCAAGTAGCCATAGGCTCAAAAGGGGCGAGTCAGCTGCTGCAAGACCACATTAAGCTCCCACTCAGGAGCAGGACGACGTATGGGAGGTTTGAGCAGAAGCAAGCCTCTGAGAAACTGAGACACCAAAGGGTGCACAGACAAGGAATGGCCCTCAACTAGGGAGTGGTGAGCTGCTAAAGCAGAGAGGCGGACCTGAACAGAGTTGGACTTGAGACCCTGATTGGACAAGTGCAGCAGGTACTGAAGCACTACTGACACAGTACAGGAGAAAGGATCCTCAGCACGTAGCTGACACCACACAGAGAACCTTTTCCACTTGAGAGCATAGGTCTTCCTAGTGGATTGTTTCCTGGAGGCTAGGAGAACTTCCTCAACCTCGGGAGGCAGGCCCCAGGGAGCCAACACTACCCTTGCAGCCTCCATGCCATCAGATTGAGAGCTTTGAGATTGGGATGCAGCAAGGAGCCCTGATTATGAGAGAGAAGGTAGGGTTGCAATCCCAGAGGCAGAGGCAGATCCACTGCCAGTTGAAGCAGGAGGGGGGAACCAAGGCTGCCTTGGCCACCTGGGAGCTACCAGGAGGACTGAGGCCCTGTCTCGGAGAATCTTGAACAGTGTTCGGGCCACCAGAGGGGTGGGAGGAAACGCATAGAGTAGGCCCTGAGTCCAGGGAATCAGAAAAGCATCTGCTGCTACTCTCAGAGGATGCGGTTGCCTGGAGCAGAACCTTGGCAGCTGGTTGTTCAGTGGACTGGCAAACAGGTCTATGGAGGGAAGCCCCCATTTCAAGAAAATCTTTTGAACCACTAAAGGATGTAGCTGCCACTCATGTGGTTGCAGAATCCTGCTCAATCTGTCGGCCAGGGAATTCTCCTGGCCTGGAAGATAGACTGCTTTGAGGAGCATGTTGTGCTTCAGGGCAAAGGAACAGAGGTCCTGGGCCTCCTGGCAAAGGGGCTGGGAACCAGTTCCGCCCTGTTTGTTTACATAGAACATGGCTACCTGGTTGTCTGTCTGGATCAAGACAGACTGTTGTGCCAGGTGTGGTGAAGAGCGCCCTCCTGAGGAAATGGAGACTGAAGGAAATCCTGAAAAGCAGCAGGATTTACACAGGATTTTCAATCCTAGAAGTAAAAAAAAAAAAACCCTCTTCTGTTGAGCTGAGAATGGAGACCAGCCCAGGGGAGGAGTTGAGCAGTGCTGATTGGGCACACCCAGGGGTTGGACAGGGTGTGGCTGGAAAAGAATCCCTTTTTGAAGTGGTGAATGACGCTGCTAAGCAGAAACAGAAAAAGGAAAGCCATGAGCAGATGACCTGTGAGCAGAGGGCCTGTGAACAGACGAGCTGTGAGAGGACGTTTGGAACGTCAGGTGAGACCGAGTCAAGCAGGGAGTGCAAGACCAGGAAGCAGTTTGGATGCACGTCTGAGCATGGTAGCAACGGAGGACCTGCAAGGAGTTTTACAGGTGCTGTGAAAGGAAGTCCTGTGAGAAGTGGACAGAGCCCTGGTTTGGAGTCCTGGGAAAAAGAAGCCCTCAAATAGAAAGCCTCAAAGGCAGACACCTGCAAAAGGTAACTCATTCTATGGGATACAATTTGGACCGCAGAGACCCAGAAGCACTCACAGCTGGAAAGCTTTTGAGCTACCTAAGAGGAGAGGAGCCTGGCAGAGAGAAAGCAGTTCCAATAGGAGGCATGATAGAGAAGGTAAAATTCAATCTCCTATGTTTGGGGCTTTGTTAAAGGATCCCAATTGTTACCTTGATATATTTAAGCCAAGAGCTGAAGGGGAAAGCATTACTGACCGGGAGAGAAACCCAGTATTTGCTGAGAACTGCTTGTCAGGAAATGAACAGGCTGAATTGTTCCTCCAGGAGTTTAAACAGTTCTTAGAGTTTAAAGCGGGCAGACAGCCAAAGCTGAATGAGGACACTAGTTCTGTGCAGTCAGAAGATTTAATGCAGGTAGATTATGCCTTACCTTCTACAAACTCTGACAATTGTAGCATGGACTGTTCCATATGCTGTAAGGAAGTAACAGTATAAAGAAGCTTGCTATACTTTGTATGGAAAGAATACAAGGCGGCCGTTTCTGCTGCCGTGCTTGGAAACTTGATTGTTTGCACCTGAGTTTGAGCTCACACTGTGAAAGGAACAGTGATTGTTATGAGGCTGCAATGTATGTGAGTCACCTCTTGAGGCAGAGCTGAGTTAAGCTCCATAAGAAGGAAAGCTGATCCTATTTTTGGTTGTCTTATATTCCTGAGTTTCTTCTGTTCCTATTTAAAAGCACCATTTATGTTCATGTACAGTCAAACCTCGGTTTTCATGATTAATCCGTTCGAAAAAGTCTGACTAAAACCGAAACGTATGAAAACTGAAGCAATATTTCCCATAAGAAATAATGTAAATCCAATTAATCCGTTCCAGACACCCAAAAATATTCACAAAAAATACATTTTATAGAGAATAACTATATTTTTACATACAGAAAACAATGAGAAATAAATATAAATGACTAATGAAATGGATAAATGAACATTTAACATCACTGAAAGCAAGCTAAGTACAGTACTGTACAGTACAGTATGTTAACATCTGGCCTTAGCCACCCCTGACAAGCTGCTGTGCCCAGCTCTCTTCGGAATCACATTGAATTCAGTCCATTAAAATACCTTTACATTATCTGCTCAATGCTTCAGAATGGCAGAAAATCTTAATGATATAGCTTCAGACGTACCCTGCAAGAGAAAGAACTGCCTCCCACATTCATGCAACATCTCCTGCTTACGTTGACAGCTTTTCTTCCCTGCTACCGGGACAAAATCTCAGTCAAAAGACGTTGAAAACCGAAGCAATGCATGAAAACCGGGACAAAATCTCAGTCAGAAAAGACGTTGAAAACCGAAGCGTATGAAAACCGGGGCAAATGAAAACCGAGGTTTGACTGTATTTGAATTTTGATGCACTGGAGGAATTTCCCCAACACAAATAAATATTCTTGCAAAAACCTTACCGTCTCTGGTACAACTACATTTATTCCTGAGAGAAGGGAGAACAAACTACATTACCCATCATTCCAAAAGAACAGTTTAACTCCATTCCTCACGGGACAATAGGCCACTCCTGTCCGTTAGCCCTAGGGCGGGGGCAGGAGCGTCGCACAGGGAAGCAGTAAAGGCCTTGAGGGCCAAGCGAATAGCTCTGAGTTCCAGCACATTGATCTGCTGGGACGCCTCCCAATGAGACCACAGGCCCTAGGTGCACTTGTCTAGGCAGTGTGCTCCCCAACCCTGCAGAGAGGCATTGGTGATCAGTACCACTGTATGAGGTGGGATCTGAAAGGGCACCCCCACCAGCAGATTGGGGGGGGGGGGGTGCAACCACCAGTTGAGGGAGGCCAGGAAACGGTGGGACACTCTGATCCTGTCTCTGAGACTGCCTGAGGCTTGTGACCACTGAGTCCGAAGGCACCACTGGGCAGGCCTCATATTGATCCTGGCATTGGGGGTCACCTGTACTGTCGACACCATGTGGCCCAGAAGCCGGAGACAGAGTCTGGCAGAGACCAGGGACCTGTGCAGAAACTTGCTGGCGAGGTCCATGAGCCTTTGTGCTCGGTCCACTGGTAAGAATGCTCTTGCCAGCTGAGAATCCAACCTTGCTCCTATGAACTCCAAGTTCTGGGAGGGGAGCAAAGTGGACTGTGCGAAGTTGATGACAAAGCCCACCTTTTGAAGCAGTTCTATGGTCCTGTTGCTGGCCTGTTGAACTTCTAGGGAAGTCTGGCCTCTGATGAGCCAGTCATCTAGGTAAGGAAACACAAAGATGCCCTGATTTCTCAGGTAGGCTGCCACCACTGCCAGGCAATTGGTAAACACCCTGGGAGCGGAGGTCAGTCCAAAAGGCAGTACTCTGTACTGATAATGGTTTCCTCCCACAATGAACCTGAGGTACTTTCTGTGGTCTGGATGAATAAGGATGTGAGTGTAAGCATCCTTTAGATCTAAAGAGCAAAGGCAATCTCCCTGCTGGAGGTAGGGCAGAAGTGTTCCAAGAGTAAGCATCTTGAACTTCTCTTTCACTAGAAACTTGTTCAGGTTTCTGTGATCCAAAAGGGTCGAAGACCACCGGTTCTTTTTGGCACCAGGAAATACCTGGAGTAAAACCCGTGACCTTGGAAGTGGGGAGGCCCAGGCTCCAACGCCTTGTCCAGCAACAGACCTTTTAGCTCCTGGAGGAGAAGGGCTGTATGCAGGGGAGGCCAGAAAGGTTCCCCTGGGAAGTGTGGCGGAGGCAGTTGGTGAAAGTGCAGGGCATAGCCTCAATGGACTATGTCCAGCACCCAACTGTCTTGTGTTATCAAGGGCCACTTGTGGGCGAACAAGGCTAGGCGGTCTCCCTGTGCAGGGTTGGGTCTGCAAGGGAGGTATGGCTATACTCAAGGAGTCAAAAACCCCCACCCTGCTGAGTGGGAGCAGGGGATGCAGGCTTGGGGGTCCGCTGACTACGGGGCCCATTACCCTGGCCCTTGGCTTGCTGACCCTGGGGGGCAGCTTGGGCAGCCCGATATTGTGGGTACTGTTTGTAGGCAGTGCCCTTCCTCGGGTAAAAGGACTTTTTACCCGAGCCCTTCTTCTTATGAGAAGGGGCAGAGGTCTTCCGCGACAGCCTTGTCCTCGTGAGGTGCTCTGTCTCGAGCTGAGCGGCCTTCTCGGCCACAGGCTTGCCAAAAAGGTTTTCACCTCGGCAAGGGACATCGACCAACTTGTCCTGAACCCATGGCTCGAGGTCCGATGACTGCAGCCATGCCTGGCGTCGGGCCGCGATGCTGGCTGCCACTACTCGGACCGAAGCCTCGAAGCCATCGTAGGCGGCGCGGGACATGAACTTAGAGCATTCCCGGATCCTCAAAGACAAGGACTTAAACTCTGCAAGGGTTCCCCGGAGAGACCAGCAGAGAATCCGGCCAACTCCTTGGCCAGGTCTCGTAAATACATGCCCATGTACAGCTGGTAAGTCTGGACATGGCAAGCAAGCATCGAGCCCTGAAAGCACTTTCTACCGACGCCATCAAGGCTTTGGGCTTCCCTTCCAGGAGGCACCGCGGAGTGCATCTTCTGACTCTTCAGATGATGCATGGCCGATTCCACAACCATGGAATAGTGTGGTAGCTGTGCTTTCTGGAAGCCAGGACTCTTTCGGAGCCGATAGATGGAATCGCTCGCTCGCTTGCTCAAAACCGGCGCAGAGGCCGGAGCCTCCCACATCCAGAAGAGGAGCTGTTCCAGCATCGGAGGAACCGGGACAGTAAAGGCCTCCTTCGGAGGAGAGTCATACTGCAGAGCATCGAGCTCTTCGGCTCAAGGCTCCTCCTCAGGGTCAGTCGAGATAGCCAGGGCAGCGGCCATATCGTGGACAAACTCCGAGAACCTAGTATCCTCCGGAGGGGATCTACTCCGGGGCTCAGACTCAAGTGAGTCCGAAGGGAAACACCGTGTCTTGAAGGTGTCAGGAGTCTCCTCGTCTTCGGTCTCCCAAGCAGACTCGTCCGATGTCGAGTCAAGGTCCGACCCCGCGGGGCCTCTAGGCACCCGCCCCGACGTCGAGACCCTTGGTCCCGAACAGGAGGTTGAGGGAGACCTTGACCGAGGACGACCTCGAGCCGCAAGGGACTCTAGTATCGGCTCGGTCTCCGGGGTCGACTTCGAAGTCGATGTCCCGGTGGTCAGGGCAGATGCGCCAGACAGGCTGGCCATCAGTGCCCACTGCTGATCCATGAAGGCAGACATTCTGCTCTCCAGGGCTGTCAACCTGAGACTCAGCTCAGATGATGCAGCAGCCCCCGACTCGGGCACCAGCGGCACCGGGACCAACGTCGGTACTCGGGGAGGCGAGTCCACGAGGACAACAGGACTTACGTGTCCAGCAGACTCCGGCTCCATGCGAGGAATTTTAGTTGGCTTCTCCTGGTCCAAGGGCCCGGGACGACGGTCGGGGGTCTTAGACCTGGCCCTCGAGGGCTCAGGGACCTCCTCCGACACCGCCCTCGCAAGCCGCTTCTTCCTCTTACGTTCCCGGTCGGGGGACCCCCTGTCCGAGGAGCTCCGACGCCTCTCGGGATCGGAATCCCAAGATGTCGAGGCCTCAGACGAGGTCCGGGCCCGGGCAGAGTCCGAGTCCGAGAAAAGCCTTCCACTTTGTTGCTGACGACTTCGGAGGGCCTTGGAAGACATTTTTCCACATGGCCCGCACGTTTTGGAATCGTGGTCCGGGTCAAGGCACCGAAAGCAGCCGTCGTGTGTGTCGGTGAGAGACATTTTCTTACATCAATCACACTTTTTAAAACCACTGGAAGCCATCGGGGAGAAAAGGGTCCCCGCGAGGTCAAAGGACCGGCCTTCCAGGGAAAAAGAAAAAGAATTAGCGCGAGCGCCTAGCCACTAAGGGCAAAAACCGAAAAAAGAAAAAAGGGATTCGATACCGGTGTACCGAACCCAGCAGGAGGGGAACCGACGTCGAATCAGAGGAAAAAAGCGAAATAACACCTAGAAAAAATAACTCTTTTCCGGGAAAAAAAGACACACGTCCGATGGGCTTCACGGAAAAAAAGAGACTGAGGTAAGATGGCACCTTTAGGTGGGAAGGGAACCGCGCATGCATGCCAGCATTCCCAAAGGCTTTCATGGAAAACTGGGGAAATGCTCCGCTGGGGCTTCATCGGCGTCAATGACACCCATAAGTGAGGACTGACTTCCTGCTTGGTCCTGGAGAACCTTTAGAAACAGTGGAGTATCTTCCCCTAACCTGCATTTCTGAATTTATATGCAGAACAAGACCTAAGACATACTTAAGGCTCAGTCTTGCGATAGATTCACCCTATAATTTGCAATACAAAGGAATACCCCTTTTCCCCCCATTTAAATTTCATTGGTATTTGTAAAGAAAAAAAAATAAAACCAGGCTAAAGTTACATAACTGGTCAACAATAACCAGAACCAGCAAGAACGAACTCCTACCTCCTTCCACCCCCCCTCCTTTTTCCCCCACCAGACAACTTTGTTGTTAACCAGCTTAACAAAAACCACAAACACACACATTACATTCCCCTCAACCAGCATGGTACAAACATCCCACACCATTTCCACCCACACAGGCCCTGTGTTGCACCAGCCATCTCCAAACCCATCCCCATTGATGCTCCACTACATCCCCTTGCCCCCGTTTGAGTGCAGTCAATTTAGCAGACCCTTTATAGGATGCATAATCAACACACAAAACCACGCACATGTGTAAAAAAGTGCCTCTTTCCCTACACTGCTGCCAACAGCTCCCTGACCTCAGAAATCCAGCTTAAGAGCGCCTCATCAGGGTCAGATATCACTGGAGAAGCTTAGACATCTCATGCATCCACCCCCCATGTCACTCCCAGATCCTGTTCCCATTTGACCATGTATTCCACTCCCTCCCCCTGGAGTTCAATCCCTGATATAATTGGGACAACAGACCCTTCCTACCTAAGGCCCCCAATACACACCACCTCAAACCACTTCTTCTCTTTAAGCAACTTCTTCCATACCCCCTTTATGCATCACAAACACCAGATTTGGGAAGTAGCAATAGTAATCCCTCTCTTCCAGATCTCACAAGCCCCCAAAAGGGCCAAACCGCTCCATAACAAAAATGCGAGACCTGCCCTAGGCCCTACTCTTCCCAGCAGCTCAAAGCAGGCTGCAAGGAGCATTAAGGGGGATACAGTGCATCCTGCCAGGAGAACCCTATAGCGTTAACATACATTAAGGCTAAAAAACACAAAAGGATTGGGTCCCCACTGTTGCCCCCCTCTCAGGGCATCCAGGGACTCCGAACCAGCAGCGTTCCCTCTATAATAACCTACTGGTGATGCTTATCTCTCAGCCAAAAATAGACAGCCTTCAACTTGGCCGCTACATAATATTTAGACAGACAAATCGGGGAGACCCAGTCCCCCTTTACAACGAGCCCATTGCAATGTGGACTAAGCTATCCTACTAGTCCACCCATTCCAGATAAACCTTGTGATCTTCCTTTGCACCCCCTGCAAGATACAGGAGGGAACCTCGACTGGAAAGACCTGAAAGAGGTACAAAAAAAAAAAAAAAACCACACGAGGAGCAGCAACGTTTTCAATGCCGCAATCCTGCCTACCCAGGACAGGAACCCCCTACTCCAAATGGACGAGAGTATCCATCTATTGGACCAACTTCTTATAACTCAGAGCATATAAATCTCTATAATCCCACCCCATACAGATCCCTAGATAGTAGAAAACCAGAGGACACACAAAGAAGCTACAATGTAAACAATTTACAACTAATAAAAGAAAATATTTTTTTCAATGTGTAACTCTGGAATTAGTTAATGTAGGATGTAGTAAAAGCTGCCAGTGTAGATGGGTTTAAAAATACACAACCACCAAAACCACTCTCCCTCTATCTTCATGCAGACCAGCAGGTATCCGCCTTGTCCTATTGCGATCCACCTCTCTTACTTTCCCTCAACTGGGAGACCACAATGATGGTCACACCCCCTTTCTTTTGCTCCACCGTATTTGAGGCACAGAACCCATGGGCATACCCTCATGGGTTCACCAAATGTTCACGATGCCTGCAGAGGTGTCTCTCTTGCAAGAGATATAGACACACTCTGCCTTTTCTTCCCTTCAGGAAGTCTGTCATTTAAAGGGGGGAGTTAAATCACTTCAGATTTAATATTCCACTAAGTTCACCTGTGATACCCACCCCTCTGCTCAACCTACCCTCCCCCTCTCCACTAGCCATCTCTTCCCTGCTGCAAGGATGGCCTCAGCTGTTGCCACCAACCAGATGGCCCCACCTGCCCGCCTACTCCTTCCCCCTATCCATAACACCCCCCCCTCCCCTCCCCTTCAGAGTATCCTGCAATTAACTCACCCCAACCATGCCCCCTCAGGAACCATTAGTATAAAATCTCCAACCTGCACAACAGATAATGCAACAAATATATCCCTAGAACCTGCCACACTAGCATCCGACCTCCCTCCAACCCAAACCACTGCAGTCAAACCTGGAGTGTATTTACAATCACACTACTAAGGGCACCCATCAGCCAGAGCCCACAACTTCTAGGTGTAATAGGTCCTTGCTTTCCGCCAATTAAGTCTGTTTGCCCAAATCCTGTACATGACCTCTACCTCCCTATTACCATTTCAGCCTTCGTCCGCCATGGGAGATCCATTGCCATTTGAGGGGGTGCCTTTCAGGTCATCATCTCAAGGCTGCAAACAATCCTGTCATTCCCACTGCCAGAAGTGTCCACACTGTTTCCTCTCTGGTTCGTACCCTTGACCTGGTTCTTACCCTTGACCATAAACACTAAGCCAAAGGGGAATATCCAGCTAATGCCCTCTTCTCTCAGGTTTGGTCAGCACATCTCATAATCCTACACGTCTGCAGCGTCACCTGCATGAAATCTGAGTACACCTCCACAGAGCAAGTATCCCAATGAAAAGGGCAATGGGCACGTGCTCAGGCGCTCCTTTACTGTTGCTGCCAAAAAAAAAAGCATCTTTCAGGAAATGGAAAAATGAGACAAATGACAAACAAGAAATAAAGGCATTTGCAGGTTAGATGCAAGGCATTGATAAGGTAGGCAAAGAGAAATTGAAAAGCAGCTTGCGGTGGAAGCCAAACCTTTTCAAGTACATTCTGAGCAAAAACAACACACCCCCACCATGAGTCAAGTTGGACCACTGGATGATAGAGGGGTAAAAGGGGCGCTAAGTGAGGACAAGGCCATAGCGGAGAGACTGAATAAATTGTTTCCTTCTGTCTTTATTGAAGATGATATAGGGAAGTTACCCAAACCTCAAATGGTATATAAAAAGGTCATGTATTGGAAGACGTGAAAGATAGATAAACCGGGAAGATGTATTAGAAGTATTTGATAAATTGAAGAGTAGCAAATCACCTGGACCAGATGTTATACATCCAAGGGTGTTGAAAGAACTGAAAGCACAGTTACTTACCTGTAACAGGTGATCTCTGGGAACAGCAAGAATAAGTCTTCACATATGGGTTCGTCGGTACTGACGGAGACTGCACGGGAATGCTCCCCAGCATCCCAATCAGAAAGCTTTTGGGAGCATCCCTCACGCCTGCGCACTGCCTTCCCACCTTTTCCACTGCCTCTCCTCAGTTGAGTTTCATAGCTGAGACTAAAGTAGAGAAAGAGGAAAGGAAGATAGATAGATACAACTCCTAGGGGAGGTGAGTGGGTTGTGAAGACTTATTCCTGCTGTTCCAGAGATCACCTGTTACAGGTAAGTAACTGTGCTATCTCCAGGAACAAGCAGGAATGAGTCTTCACATATGGGGGACTCCCTAGCTAAAGATGCCAGGGGGAGATCCCATAAAATGCATGTCCCTGGATCAGGACTGCAGTTCCCACACATGGATCTCCGGCATCCCATGAGGGATGGTGGGTAGGAGTTGAAAGGAGAGGATCTGTAAGAAAAAACAGCAAAGCTAAGGACTACAGGAGAGGAGTCCTTGGTATGTATTTTAAGTACCATTAAAATTATTTAATGAACAATCACAAAATGGATCTTACCTACTGGATTGTAGGAAGTAGAGAGCGTGATGGAGTCTACTGGAGATTCAGTAGAGGACCCTCAAGGTGACCTCACAGCAGCGAGGGTGAAGGTCCAAATCTGGAATTGGCAGGTGACCCAGGTGTCAACTGGGGTAGTATAAGAAAGGCAGGTCTTCAGTGGAGAGCTTTATGGGAAAAAGCTGAAAACTCTTTTAGCTACAGAGTCATTAACATTGAGGAGTAAAAGAGGAAGACTGACCGATTTGGACAACTAGCCCAGTCCTGGAGGGAAGAAGGGGTATGGAAAAAAGCCCGTATTCCCAAGGAGGACAGATGTGTGAAGGGCTGAAACTTCAGAACTACTGAAGGTCTACACTGTCTTTCCTAGCTGGTGAGAGATAGGAAAGATATTGAAGCATGATGCTTCAGGGATAGCGAGACCTAGAGTAAAGTGGAAGCTGTTAGTACCACAGTAGTGGTTGTGTGCATAACAGCTCCACCATACTGAGGGACAGTATGAAGATATGCAAGCCCACTGTCTGGAACCTCTAAGAAGGCAAAACCTTTATAGCATAGACAGTTAGGGAGATAGTATGTCAATACATATCTACTGATAAAGAGCATCTCGACAGTTACACATACACACACATACATATATATATATAGGGGCATAACCTATGCACACACAGCTTACAGACATATGTATGTATAGAAATATATAGAGATATATAGATACATGAATATGTAAGTCTGAAGATACATGTCTGCAACTAAGCCCCATAAGAACATTCACATGAGAGATGTGAAAGAGAAAGATTCATCTAATAAGAAGGTGGAACCTACTTGAAAAGATATATAATCTATTCCTCTGGGCTAAGAGGGTGCAGGAATGCTATCCAGTGAAATAACCAGGATGGTTGCGTGAAAAAACAGATGATATCAGTCTGTAGAGAGCAAGTCGTGAGTTCTGTAGAACTCTGACATGGTAAATGGACAGAAAACGCATAGGAGATACCAGGATGACCCACTGGAGGGACACAGGGGTATCATGCGTTACTAGTAGAATATGTGCTGTCCATGAGGAGTAGGATAGCATGAGGCCAAGCTGTAAGGAAAAAAGAGCTTATTCCTGCAGGATTGGGAAACTACTTGGACATTCATGCAGAAAAAGCTTATATCCTGTATTATAACAGGAGACAATAGGGTGTGGAGAACCCTCAGTCATGGAAAATGACTGATAAGCCTTTTCTACTATATAGAATAGCCATCAGAGACAAAGTTCAATGTTCTCTAGCAAGGGCCCATAGTAGAAAGCTTCTCTGAAGATTGCAGAGAGCATCATGCAGGAGAATTAGGATATAAAACTGACTGCAGGTCAGCTGTGTTGCCACATCCAAGTAAATGGAGATGGCCAGAAAGAAGATAAGGTGAGAAGCCTGAAGTGAGTAGGATTATCCAAGATAGATGAGGACTATCTTGGAATCACTTCTAAGGCTAGACAAAAGTAGTGGAAGACAGACTGGAAACTTGTGGGAAGTACCAGTAGTTCAGTCACTGGAACTCCTGCATGAACAGTAGCTGAAAAAGACAGCAGAGAGAATCTTCCTGTGTAAAACAGAGAGAACAGACAAAGGGAAAGGAATATTCCTGTCCCTGTCTGACAGCTGTCCAGAGAATTTATTCTAGGAAAAAATTCTACACTGGAATGAAAGGCTAGAGAAGCTGTCCAGTATGGTACCACTCATTCAGGGGAAACCCTGGATGAGAGGGTAGAGAAAACAGGTAACTGAAGGGTGACTTACCATATGGTGAGTCAGCTGAAGGAAAAAATGTTCATGTTGGGACAGAAACTATCTTGGGATAGTTGTTAACTTCTCTTCTTTGTAGGAAGACGAGGAAAAATCTGTAACCCATGGACAAGACTATCCTGACAGCTTAGCATATCCTGAAGAAAGGAAACCACGTGTAGAGCTTTAAAGAAAAACAGTGAACAAACTTCTGCTAAGAAGAAGTTAACTGTAGGTTGCAACCTTCAGGAACCTATGGTTGCTGGGTATGCTGAGACTGGCTAGAGTTTGGGTTCTTCAGACCAGGACGAGGTGTCCCCTGCTTGGGTACATCTGGATGATGGGCAGGAGAAGAGTGAAACCTTCTTTTCCTAGGGAAAGAAGGTTTGGTAGGACATTTCCTACCTTCTGGGGAAGGAGAAGGCTTAGGATGGTCCCTAGAACCAGGGAAGTCAGTGGAGCAATGAGCAACCTGACGTAAAGCCTCCTTATTGAAGAGATTTTCTCCAGTACAAGGAGAATTACCCAGTGTGTGTTGTGCCCATCTGCTCAAGTCTGAAGCTTGGAGCCAGGCTCTACGACGTGCTCCTATGGCAATAGCAGAGGATCTGCTAACAGACTCAAAAGAGTCTAGAGAAGCACGAGAAAGAAACCAAGAGATATTTTGGCTATGACTAAGAAGCAAGAAATAGACTGCAGCCTTAGGTTCCGATAGTAAAGGAGTCAAAAGAGATAATTTCATTGTGACCTCCTGGAGAGACAGACTCATATAAAAAATATAAGAGATAATCCTTGATGCCAGCATAGATGTTTGGAAGGTTTGACGTCCAAAGGCATCTAGTGCTTTAGATGCACGACCTGGCGGATAAGAAAAATGCTTCTTCTTGCTTTTTACCTTCCTCATTGCTGATTCCACTACAATGGAATGATGGGGAAGTTGAGTTTTTTGAAACCCTGGAGAGGGGGGCACCTGATACATAACATCAGTTGCTGTAGAAGGTGAGGGAACCCTTAAAGGTGATTCCCACATTCTCAGAAGAAGATCCTGCAAAGAATGATGTAAAGGAAGCATTATATTTTCCTTTTCTGCAGGAGAGCCTCGAGTAGGATCATAGCCAGGGATAGGAATAGCAAGAAAGATTGCTATATCAAGGAGAAATTTCTGAAAAGAAGGATCTCCAATGGGAACTATCCCTGGGTAGGCTAAGGTTGAAGGAGCAGCCTGAGCACCAGAGGATGTAGTGGTCTGGTGGAGAAAAAGAACCCCACTAGATGGATAGTGGTACTGGCAGTCACGATTTGGGGCAGTCAGTACTGCATCGTCCATGCCAGGTATCGATTCCAAACTAGGCATAGAAAGGCTCGATGGTACTGATGGAACTGCAGGAACCGACATCGATACCGGTAGGTGAGTCGGAATCTGAGACGGTAATGCCATCGAAGGAGTCATCGGAGGCTGCTCAAGCAGTACCGAGGGAACCAGAAGCTCTTGGTGAATATCCTCGGTACTGCGTATCCGGAAACGATAAGGGTCGGTTCCGAGACACGTCGGTACCCAGTCATCTAGACTAGATATCGATTCCAGACTCGGCATCGAAGGGAGCGAGAGTCTATCGATGCATGTCTAGAGGGTACCGACGTCGGTGGTGGTATCGGCGATGTTGCCGATACAGGAAAGTCAATCTGGGTTGTACTGATCGGTCCCGAAGGTACCGAGGAAGCCAGATGATGATCCCTGGTGAAGTGGATCACTCAACACCAGTGCCGATGCCGGGGTATCGGTACAGCTCGAAGCGGATGCCACCACCAAGCATGGCTCAGGTATGTTCTGTGAGGGGTGAGCCCCAGGAACAACCTGAAACCCTTGAAATGCTTTGGAGCCCGGAGACTCCCGCCGGGGTTTTAATGCCAATGGGGTCTTGAGGGCAAGGCGGGAGCCGTCATCATGCTTGGCATGAGACCTACCACTCAAGGATTGGCTAGTCTTAACAGACTGTTTGTGGGTTACCTGATCCTGAAGAGAAGAAAAGGCCGGTGCCCTCACTCCGGGAGGGAAAACGGTATCGAGGAAAACTTGAAAGAGGGAAGTTCTTCTCACAGTTTTGCAGCCTGATTGTTCAGGGGAAAAAGGGTCAGGACCCAAACAGGTTAGACACCAGGCATTGGAGTCTAAAAAGAAAACTGTTTCCACAGTGAAGGCACTTATTAGGAGAAGGCGGATCCATGATGGAGAGGCCTTGTAGGCCCAAAAAATTTGAGACAGAAACAGAGGGAAAAATCTCTGAGTTTAAGAAAAAGAAAAACCCACTGGCGGTACCGGTGGCGGCGGGAGAAACAGCCGCGACCACAAGGAAACAAGAAATAAAGAATTTAAAGAAAAATGTTTCTGCGGTGACAGGAGGACGTCCTGCCGGCTCCGCGGAAAAACGAAAACTGAGGAGAGGCAGTGGAAAAGGCGGGAAGGCAGTGCGCAGGCGCGAGGGATGCTCCCAAAAGCTTTCTGATAGGATGCTGGGGAGCATTCCCGTGCAGGCTCCGTCAGTACCGACGAACCCATATATGTGAAGACTCATTCCTGCTTGTTCCTGGAGATACATGAGACTGCAGACCTACTATTATTAATCTGTGAACTATTATTGATGATATCTGTAGTACCTGAAGATTAGAGAGTGGCCAATGTAGCTCCAATTTTTAAAAAGGGTATCAGGGGTGATCCTGGAATCTACAGACCGGTGAGCCCAACGTCAGTACTGGGAAAAATAGTAGAAACCATTATAAAGAATAAAATTACTGATCATGTACATAGTCATGGTTTAATGAGAGAAACCCAACATGGATTTAGCCAAGGAAAACCTTGTCTTACTAATCTTGTTATATTTTTTTGAAGGTGTGAATTAACTGGTAGACAAAGGTGAGCTGGTTGATATATTTCATCTGGATTTTCAGAAAGACTGACAAGATTCCTCATACCTACTGATGCTGCTACCGCCAACCCTGTAGTCACTGCTTATTCTGCCTCTGCGGCAGCTTCTGCTATTCAATGCAAAAACATGCATGGGCGTGTCTTTGGGCTGCAAAAACCCACGGAAGCACTACAGTACAGGGTATGAAGTACTTCTTGCATAAGAGTTTACATTTGTTATACTATATATTTTCTAATACAGAGAAGTTTAAAAATAAAAATCAAACATGAAAGGAACTCCAAAATGTTGATAGGAAAGAGACAGGTGGAAAGAAAATCAAGATAACTGAGCAGGACAGAGTAGTCATCTTAAATTTACCAAGCAAGTAGAATAGGTGACGGCAAAACACCAGAAGGATGCTTGAGTGAACACAAAGTAATGGTAAACAGGAAAAGAAAAAAAAAAAGGGAGGAAAGGATAGCACTTCTATATAAGTCTGGTGAGACCTCATTAGGAATACTGTGTGCAGTTCTGGAGATTGCACCTTCAAAAGATTAAAGCAGGATGGAGTGTATGCAGAGGGCAGCTACTAAAATGGTCAGTTGTCATCATAAACGCATGAGGACAGACTTACAAATCTCAATATGTATACTTTGGAAGACAGAAGGAAGAGGAGAGAGCGAGAGCAACAGACATTTCAACACCTCCATGGTATAAATGCACATGAGGCAGGCAGGTTAGAGTAACTGATATCATATAGATCTTGGCAATAATCTTGGGTAATGTAGTTTTCTGTGTGCTGCTTGTCGATTCGTGGGGAGGCATTTAAAAGGCTGGTTGATCAGATGTTTTGAATTTGCTGCCTTTTCAATCAACAGCGAGGATAGAAAGAAAGTAGTTTGTCAGTATGTATGGCTGGAACTCTTTGGGTGTATGTTGGTTGTTAGTGGTGTTCAAGATTTTCTATTGTGGGCTTTGTAGGGATAAGTTGTATGCTGATTGATTTTTGCTGCCTTCTTCCCTAGATAGAAGCTTTATGGAAAAGCACTGGTTTGGCTCACTGTGTTGGTGGAACCCTATAAAAAGAACCCCTCTGAAGAAGAGGTGGTGAAATGCTTGACAGCACCACACATGGTGTTGGGGATAAGGAGTGGAGGAGTGGCCTAGTGGTTGGGGCAAGGTACTTCAGGCCAGAAGGTCAGCGGTTCAAATCCCACTAGAGGACAGCAACCTTGGGCCGGAAGGACTGGGGTGTCTAGTCCCACAGGTGCTCCTAGTGGTCTTGGGCAAGCCACTTAACCCTCCATAGCCCATGTTCCCTGTAAAATAGTTATCTCCAAGTTATAATGCCCTGTTCAATGTAATTTCAGTTAGTTCAATGTAAACCGCACTGATGCAGAATAGCGCGGTATAAAAGAGAATGCAAATAAATAAAATAAAATAACTGACATCTCTGATCTCCCAGATATTTAAGTGGTGAAATCGTCTGACATTAGTGTGTTCTTTATACTGTCAGTATATTTGATATTTTGTGGTGGGTTCAGAAGGCTTGGTTAAACGTTTTTGCAAAGTTTATGCTACATATATAAAGAATATAGGATTAACACACATATAAAGAACGCAAAAAGGAAAAAGGAGTTTCTTTGGATCGATGTTCTGAGCATTGGTGGGGGGCTATTTTGATACACCCATATTACTGGCTCAAATGGTTCCGAGATCCTTTTCTCCTCATAATTAGATCTCTGGGATTTGGAGAACCCTTGATACTTTAGTGGAGTGAGTATTGTCTAATGGTTAAAGCAATGGCTTGGGAACCAAGAGACCAGGGTTTGATTCCCACTAGCACTTCTTGTGGCCTTGGGAAGTCACTTAATCCTCCATTGTCTCAGAAAAATCCAAGTTATCAGTGTCCCTGTTTATTGTACATAACCAAGTTTAAATTACATGTAAACCGCTTTGACTGAGATGATAAAGCAGTATAAATGCAAGGCATTGATAAGGCAGGCAAAGGGAGAATTTGAGAAGAAGCTTGCTGCGGAAGCAAAAACGCATAAAGACTTTTTCAAGTACATTCGTAGCAAAAAAACAGCGAGAGTCAGTTGGTCCATTAGATGATAGAGGAGTTAAAGGGGCACTACGAGGCATCAAGACGATAGCTTTCAGTCTTTGGTAGTATCCTTGAAGGATACTATCAAAAGCAGAGAGGTTCCAAAAAAGAGTAAAGTAGCCAAATGCCCTCGAGTATGGAGCAGACAGAGCTTAAAGATCCCAAATTACCCATGTCTACCAATAGCCAAATTAATATGAATAAAATACAGTCTCTAAAATGCTTGTATGCAAATGCTAGAAGTCTAAAAAATAAGATGGGAGAGTTAGAATATATAGCACTAAATGAGACATTAGATGTGATTGGAATATCAGAGACATGGTGGAAGGAGGACAACCAGTGGGACACTGATACCTGGGTACAAACTATATCGTAATGATAGAGCTGATCAAATTGGTGGAGGGGTTGCTCTCTATGTTAGAGAGGGCATCGAGTCAGAAAGGATTAAAGTTTTGCAGGAAACAAAATTTGCTGTAGAATCTCTATGGAATGAAATTCCACGTAAAAAAGGGTAAGGCGATGACGGTGGGGGTGTACTATCGACCGCCTGGCCAGAATGAACAAATGGATGATGAAATGCTCAAAGAAATCAAGGAAGCTAACAAAAGTTACAGCGTGGTAATAATAATGGGCGATTTCAATTACCCCTGTATCGACTGGGTCAGTGTCACGGCAGTACATGCTAGGGAGATAAAGTTCCTGGATGACATAAATGACTGCTTCTTGGAGCAGCTGTCCATGAACCGACGAGAGGGGAAGCCATGTTAGACCTAGTCCTTAGTGGAACACCAGATCTAGTGCAAGAGATAAGGGTGTTGGTGCCACTTGGCAATAGTGATCATAGCAAGATCGCCTTTGATTTAATTAGTGGAGGAGGGATAGTAGGGAAATCCACAGTACTACCTTTTAACTTTCGAAAGGGAGACTATGATAAAATGCGGAAAATAGTAAGAAAAAACTAAAAAGGAGCAGTTGCAAAAGTTAAAGACTTACATCAAGCTCAGGTGTTGTTGAAAAATACTATCTTGAAAGAGACCAGCTGTATTCCACGCTTTAAGAAAAGTGGAAGGAAGTCCAAAAAACTGCCAGCATGGTTTAAAGGTGAGGTCAGAGAGGCTGTTGTTGCCAAGAAAGCATCTTTCAGGAAATGGAAAAAAAGAGCCAAACGATAAAACCTGGAAACGGAACAAGCACTGGCAGGTCAAATGCAAGGCATTGATAAAGGCGGCAAAGAGAGAATTTGAGAAGCTTGCTGTGGAAGCAAAAACGCGAAATAAAGATTTTTTCAAGTACATTCGTAGCAAAAAACCTGAGAGAGTCAGCTGGACCATTAGATGATAGGAGTTAAAGGGACACTAAGAGGCGACAAGGCGATAGTGGAGAGACTGAATGAAGTCTTTACTGAGGAAGATGTAGGGATGTTACCCATGACTGAAGTGGTATTTAAAGGTGCGGAAGAATTGAAGGAAATATTGACGGTGATCTCTGGGAACAGCAGGAATAAGTCTTCACATATGGGTATTGTCGGTACCGACTGAGTCTGCGCGGGAACGTTCCCCAGGGTCCTTAAAGAAAGCTTTTGGGAGCATCCCACAGCGCCTGCGCGCTGTCTTCCCGCCTTTCCCAACTGCCTCTCTCCAGTTCGAGTTTTAAAGCTGAGACAGAGAGAGAGAGAGGAAAGGAAAGATAGAGAGATACAACTCCTAGGGGAGGTGGGTGGGTTGTGAAGACTTATTCCTGCTCTTCCCAGAGATCACCTGTTACAGGTAAGTAACTGTGCTATCTCCAGGAACAAGCAGGAATGAGTCTTCACATATGGGGACTCCCCAGCTAGAGATGCCTGGGAGATCACCCAGATTGTGAGTCCCTGGGAAGGGCTCTACCTCTACCCATGAATCTCAGGCATCCAGTTCAGGGATGGAGGGTAGGAGTTGATTAGGTATGGAACAGGTGTTTGAGAACAGCCTGACCAAACAAGGCATCCCGGCGGGAGTCCTTGTCCAAACAGTAATGGGCTGTGAAGGTATGAACCGAGGCCCAAGTGGCTGCTCGACAGATCTGGTCGATGGACACAGAATGAAGATGAGCCATAGAGGTGGCCATGGCCCTCACATTGTGAGCTGTGACATGGCCCTCCAGAGAAAAGTTCTTAGTTTGGTAGGCGAAGGAAATACACTGAGCAATCCAATTGGACAGAGTTCTCTTAGAGACTGGAAGTCCTAAATGAGAAGGATCAAAAGCAACAAAAAGTTGAGAGGACTTTCTATGTTGCTGTGTCCTGTGTAAGTAGAAAGCAAGTGCTCTTTTACAATCCAGGGTATGAAGATTCCTCTCTGCACTTGATGCATGAGGTCCTGGAAAAAAGACAGGTAAAAAGACCTCCTGGTTCAGATGAAAAGGTGAGACCACTTTAGGCATAAAGTGTGGATTAGTTCTGAGGACTACCTTGTCATGATGGAACCTTGTATAAGGAGGATTAGCCACTAAAGCTTGCAGCTCACTGATACGGCGAGCTGAGGTGACTGCAATGAGAAAAATTACCTTCCAAGAAAGGAATTTTAAGGAGGTAGTGGCTAAGGGTTCAAAGGGTGGCTTCATAAGCTGGCCAAGAACTGGATTCAAGTCCCAGGCCACTGGAGGTGGTCTAATGGGAGGTTTAGTCAAAAGAAGGCCTCTCATGAATCTTGCTATAAGAGGATGAGAGGAAATAGGTTGTCCATTGAGAGGCTTAAGGGATGCTGCAATAGCACTCAAATGGACTCTGAGTGAATTTGTTTTAAGGCCTGCATGGGATAAATGCAGCAAATAGTCTAGTAAAGAATGCAAAGGTATTGCAAAAGGGTTGAGACCCTTCTCTGCACACCAAATGGAAAACCTTTTCCATTTAAAAGCATATGAACGTCTGGTGAAAGGCTTTCTGGAAGCATGAAGGATATCCTTCACTTGCTGATAAAGTTGTAAATCTTGAAGGCCTAGGCCTTCAGCAACCAGGCCCTCAGATGAAGAGACTGAGGATTTGGGTGCCACAAAGTTCCCTCCTCCTGGGAGAGGAGATCTGGATCAGACCCCAGGTCTAGGGAGGGAGCTTGAGAGAGAGGGTACCACACTTGGTGTGGCCAAAGTGGCGCTATGAGGATCATAGTCCCTTTGACTCTCTGAAGCTTGAACAGAGTCTTAGGGAATAGGGGAAGAGGTGGAAAGGCATAAAGGAAGTCTTGCCCCCAATAAAGGAGGAAGGCATCCCTGGCCTGAACTCCCTGACATGGAATCCTGGAACAGAACCGGGGAAGTTTGGCATTCCACGGACTTGCAAACAGGTCTATGTCTGGGGTACCCCAAATCCGAAAAATTCTGGCTATCTGGTCCCCATGGAGGGACCATTCATGTGGAAGCAGAACTCGATTGAGTCTGCCTGCCCAAGAGTTTTGAACTCCTGGAAGATATACTGCCATGAGATGGATTTGATGCTCTCTGGCGAAGGCCCACAATCTCAGAGCTTCGCTGCAAAGCGACAGAGAGCCAGTTCCCCCCTGCTTGTTCACATAGAACATAGCTACCTGGTTGTCCGTGTCAATGAGGACCGTCTTGTAGCTGAGCAGGGTGTGGAAGACTGAGAGCCAGAAAGATTGCTCTGAGCTCTAAGAGGTTGATATGAAAATATGTCTCCTATCGAGACCAGATGCCCTGGGTCAAGAGAACTTGTAGATGAGCCCCCCAACCCTTTGGAGAGGCATCTGTTGTAAGGGTTGCTTGGGGTAACACCTGTTGAAAGGGGGACCCCAGCAACAGATTCTGAGTGGACTTCCACCAGTGGAGGGACGAAAATAGGCAACTGGAGGTTGCTATTTTGTCTGACAGGCAACCTGATGCCTGGGTCCATTGGGTGGATAGGGTCCACTGAGCTGCCCTCATGTGAAGGCGAGCGTAAGGAACCACATGCACCGTGGATGCCATGTGGCCTAAAAGTTGCAACATCTCTCGAGCAGTTAAATGGGATTTTAACTGAATCTGGGAGGCTAACTGCACCAAGGGTAGGCAAAGGGCCTGGGGAAGATAGGCCCTTGCAGTTGTGGTATCCAGTAAGGCCCCTATGAACTCAAGAGACTGAGTAGGTGTAAGATGGGATTTTGGAATGTTGATTATCAGTCCCAGATACTGAAGAACACGCATTGTGCAGGCTAGAGAAGTCTGGGCCTCTGACTGGGATGGAGCTCGGATGAGCCAGTCGTCCAGATATGGGAATACGAACATTCCTAGAGTGCGTGGGGAATGCAGCTACTACTGCCATGCATTTTCTGAACACTCTTGGAGCATAGGCCAGATCGAAAGGAAGCATCTTGTATTGGTAGTGCTTTCCTTGGTACAGGAAGCGAAGGAATCTTCTGTGTGTTGGATGGATGAGAACATGGGTGTATGCATCCTTGAGATCTGGAGAACAAAGCCAGTCCTGACTCTGGAGGTATGGAAGGAGAGTTCCTAGAGTAGTCATCTTGAATTTCTCCTTGCATAGAAACTTGTTCAATTCTCTGAGATCTAATATGGGTCTGCAGCCCCCTGTTTTCTTTGGGATGAGAAAATAGGGGGAGTAGAACCCTGAACCCTGTTGAAGAAGGGGTACTTCTTCTATTGCCCCTTGGGCAAGAAGGGTAGCAATCTCCTGACCTAGAAGGTTGAGGAGAGATGTTGGAGAATTGAACTGTTTCACCATGGTGTGAGGAGGAAGGTTTAAGAAATGAAGTTTGTACCCTTCCCTTATGATGGAGAGGGTCCACTGCTCTGCTGTGATTTGTTCCCATCTGGGAGCAAAGTGAGCTAACCTTCCTGGGATGTTGAGAGGCTCTGGAAGTTCTAGAGCCAGAAAGGCTAAGTTCTCTAGTGGAAAGTCAAAGGCCCTGAGTAGGCTGAGGCTGTTGGGCCGTTGCATTCCTCGCAGCCTGGGTTTTGGCCTGTTTTGGTTGTTGCTGCCGCTTTGTAGCAAAACCACCTTGAGAAGAGGCCTGACCATAAGAAGAAAATTTCTCTTTCTTTGGGAAAGATCCTTTTTTGAACAACCTCTTTTTGAAAGGAGCAGTAGTAGACTTTGAAAAAGTCTATCTAAAGCAGAATTTTCAGCATCCATCTGGTTGGCCTTTGCTTGCCAATCTGCCAAACAGGTTTTCGCCTGTACAGGGAAGGTTACCTAAACCATCCTGTACCCAGGATTCCAAATCAGAGGTTTGCAACCAAGCAACTCTGTGTGCACCTATGGCAATAACCAAGGCTCTACTGACCCCCACAAAAGAGTCAAAGGCTGCACGATTGGAATACTTGGATACATCCTGTGCATGTTTAAGCCAGGTGATATATTCTTCTCTCTTATCTTCTGACATAAAAGGAGATAAGGTTTGCAGATGATCTGTAACTTCTTTTAGAAACATCCCCATATAGAGACTATCGGAGTTGATTCTGGCTACAAGCATACTGGGCCTGAAAGAATTTCCTGACAAAGGCATCTAGGGTTCTGCTTTCTCTTCCTGGAGGAGCAGAGGAGTGCCTTTTTGTACTCTTGATCTTTTTCATGGCAGACTCTACCACAATGGAGTGGTGAGGAAGCTGAGTCTTATGAAACCCAGGACAAGGAGGAACACGATACATGGTGTCTAACCTTCTGGAATGAGGGGAGGTGGAAAGAGGAGTCTCCCATATACCCAACATGTGTTCATAAAGAATCTCATGTATTGGTAAGGGGGCTGCCTCTCTAGGAATCTTAGGATATTGTAGGATATCTAATTTTTTGGCTCTAGGTTCAGTCTCAGATGTCACTGAGATGGACAGGCCTTTGGCCACCTCCCTAATAAAGTCCGGAAAAGACAAGTCTTCAGGAGGAGACATTCTCCTTTTTGGAGAAGAGGGTTCCTGAGGAAGGATCCCCGATGCTTCAATTGAGGCCTCTGAAAAGTCAGAGTCTTCAGAAGAATCGAAGTATCGATTGTCTGGATGCTCTCGTAGAGCCCGATAAGCGTACCGGGAGGTATCGACATCGGGAGTAATCGGTACCGGGCCGGTACTGATAGGCATCACTGGATAGCGTATATACACTCTTGTGTTGGTTTATTTACAGGGGGTTATAGCCAATAATATTAAAGAGAAAAGACCCCCTATAGGTATTAAGCCTATCTCGGTGGACCTAGCACTGAACTGAATTCACCACAACCAGAATCAATCAACTAGGTAAACTATGGTCTCAGACTCACATCAGCACTGCTTTAAACTCAGTTAAAAGCAAAGTGCCTTCTCGCATCAACGACCACTTAACGTTTACCGTTGTTGAATAGATTGTACTATTGTACGTTCACCAAAAAGTTCTTAAATCATTCTAAATTTTTGCATTTGTTTCAAGCGTATTTTTATAAAAAAGTGAATGCGCTTATCTGTAAGTCGATGAAAATCGCTGGCAAGTTTCCCCGACGCTACCAAAAAGGGTACCGCTCATGCGTTTCAAGTTCTTCATCAGGGGGAAATTCACATACCGCAGCACATTCTACAAAACAGCCAAAATGTTCATTAGAACAAGAGTCCATCACATCAAAAAGACATTGTAAAAGAAGTTGACTTAGTTGATTGCTCTGCTCACCTCTACTTTCACCGCGGGGTTTTCTAAATTTGCACACAACTCCTCAGCGAGTTGAACAGACGTCAATAATGTGGCAAAAAACGCCAAGCATGCGTGCAGCACAACACTTTCCAACCTATAAAAGGAACTGGCGGCTTGACATCATAATTAAATGCATTGCAATTGGGTCTCTAAGCAAACTATGTTAGAAAAGCAAGTATTACTTAAGTTTCTGAATGAGCTCCTAAAAAGAGAAGCCAATGAATCAGATACACACACACCAATCAATAGAGCTGTTCAGTCCCGTTGATCCTACTGTTGCTAAACAATAGATCCATTTTTGCTCCTGGATCAGTAGCACTTGGGCTCTAGATTTCTTAGTCCTGCCCGCAAAAACCTGCTCAATTGCGAAGCAGCACAGCTCATCAAACTTGTGCTTCTCAGTGATACAATGTGTTACAATAGGAGCTTCAAAGACCTTGCATTTCAACTTACTGCGATGTTCATTGAGTCGGATCTTAAGTTGCCATTCCGTTTTTCCAATATATAGAAGGTTGCAGGGGCATCTGATTGCATATACTACGTGATCTGAGGTGCAGGTGGTGGAACTCCGTAGTTTGTAGTTTCTACCGTGTTACTCAAACTGTCAGCTCTTCAGTGATCGGACAAACATTGCACTCGCCACACAGCTTATGTCCTCCTGTCTCCATTAATGTATTCACAATGGGCATCTTAAGCCGAGCTGGGCTCAGCTTTTCCTTAAGATTGGGATGTCGGGTCCAAATGCACCGAATAGCCTTATTCTGTAACCCAGGTAGCATTCTTAATACGTTCTGATGTCTTTTAATAATCCGTTTGATATCCCCACCAAGTGGGGAAAACCTAGTGATAAGATTAATGTTGTCTTCTTCTATGGGGGAACTTGCACGGCGACGTTGTAACAGTAGAGCTCTGTTATTATACAGTGCTCTTTTATACGCTGTTTTGACAATGGATAGAGGATATCCCCTATCACAAAAATCACGTATCAAATGTTTGGCTTGCAATTTGTATTGATATGTGCTAGAGCAATTTCTCCTGTAGCGAATGAATTGAGAAAGAGGCAAACTATCTTGCAGCTGTTTTGGATGGTTACTGCCATAGTGCAAAATTGTGTTCCTATCAGTTGGCTTTTTATACACTGAAGTGAGCCACCCTTGAGGGCCCTTCTGTATCTCCACATCAAGACAAACAATTTTGTGAACATGGCTGTTATAGGTAAACTTTATATGTGAATCAGCTTCATTCAGCCATTCCAGAAACTGCTGAAGCTCCTGGCCCGTACCATTCCATAAGAGGAATATATCATCAATAAACCTCTTCCATGTAACAATGCAATCTTTATGCGGGGACATGGGTAGCCACTGACGCTCAAAAGCTTGCACGTATAGGTCTGCCACAGAAGGGGCACAGGTGGCCCCCATGGCTACCCCAGATCGTTGTTGATAAACCTTGCCCTCAAACTCAAAATGGTTGTGGAAGATAGTTAACTTTGCTAGGTCTGAAATGAACTCTAGAAGAGGCTAGGAAAGATCAGCTTGATCACGTAAAGCATTAACTATTACTGCGTGGGCTGCCTCCTGTGGGATACTAGTGTATAGAGCGTCAACATCCATGGTTACTAGAAGTACTTTGTCATCAATACCCCATATGGAATGCGCCTCCAAAATGTTCAAAAAGTGGGAGGTGTCTAACCTAAGAGGGGATCGTAGATATTAACGGCCTCAAAAACAAATCAAGGTAAATTGAAAGGGGTTCTAAAACAGACCCCTTAGTGGACATTATTGGCCGCCCTGGTGGATTATGGGCATCTTTATGTATCTTGGGTACAAGGTAAAAACGAGCTAGAGTCGGTGCAGGCTCATTAAGGAATCTCCATTCCTTACGGGTAATCAACTCCAACTCTAGAGCCTGGGATGTTATATTTTTTATTTGTTGTAACTCCTTCGTCGGATCTTGTGATAATTCTTTATAGATGGTATCTTGAGATAATTGACGATGAGACTCTTCCAAATATTTATCTCTATCTATTACCACCGTGGCTCCCCCCTTATCAGCTCGTCGTATCACGATGTCGGTACAGGCTTGAAGTTCTTGTAGAGCCTTCCGCTCAGATGTTGTCAGTGTTTTAGCTCGTAAAGGGCATCGCAATTCCAGCTCTTGAACATCCGCTAGAACCAACTCCTTAAATAAATGTAATGCTGGAGGGGGAGGTTCCGGAGGAATCCAGGTAGATCGTATGGGTAATGGAATTCTGCCCCGAGTCGACAAAGGACCAGAATTCACAGTAGATTGAGCATGAGTGGCAAAAAATACTTTTAAATGTAGCTTCCGCATAAAGCTCTCTAAGTCCACCCTGAATTGAAAACTGTCAAAATGGATATCGGGTACAAATGTTAAACCCTTCTCTAACAAACTAAGATGATGTTCGGAAAGGGATATCCTCGAGATGTTTATAACTAGAGAATCCTTAGTGCCCACACACGAAAACGAAGTAGATGAATTGTGGCAAACTAGTGATCTCTGAAGTCCATCCTGCTCTCTTCTTCCTTTGATCATAGCTGCTGACGACCCCTTCCACGTCCCCGTTGTTTCCCTCTGTTGGAGGATTTCTTTCTCGTTTTGGCATCTTTGTCCTCGGGAAAAACCTCCTTAGAAGCTTTATTAGAATCTAATGAGCTAGTATCACCTGAAGAGACATCAAAATCCACTCGCTTCGCCGTTTTTCGCAACTTCCTCCTGGGGTTCAGCCATGGATAAACATACCCGGAGGTATAATCTCCGTAATCTCGTTTTAATTTCTTCATCTTTAGTTGTTTTACCTCATCATGAACAAAGGATATTTGTGTGTCATGCTCTTTTATTTTATTGGAAAACAGCACAGTAGTTGTCTCTTTTTTCAAACTGGAAATCATAATATCAATTTCTTGCTGTAAAATTGTTAGACTAGAGGCTGTAGTTTCTGCAATCAGCACCATTATATCCAAAGAGCATTTATTCAAAATGCCGTTCCATCTATCCATGAACTCCGGGTTATCTGTAAACAACTTAGGCTCCTTGTACATCCGGAGCCCCCTCGGGATGTGCTGACGACGTATATATTCTATTAGGGATAGTCGATGTAATTCCATCCTCACTTTACGCTTCTGAGCTTTCAGAAGTGTATCCCAATTTGTAACAGAGTTTTCTTCAGTTACCATATCTTCCAGAGTAAAAGGCGTTGTCTCCTTACAAATGTCAGCGATGTGATCTTCCTTGTAACTATAAACTTCCTTCCATAAAGGATGTGAATTTCCCCCTGGTGAAAAACTTGAAACGCATGAGCGGTACCCTTTTTGGTAGCGTCGAGGAAACTTGCCAGCGATTTTCATCGACTTACAGATAAACGCATTCACTTTTTTATAAAAAAAAAAGCTTGAAAAAAATGCAAAAATTTAGAATGATTTAAGAACTTTTTGGTGAACGTACAATAGTACAATCTATTCAACAACGGTAAACGTTAAATGGTCGTTGATGCGAGAAGGCACTTTGCTTTTAACCGAGTTTAAAGCAGTGCTGATGCGAGTCTGAGATCATAGTTTACCTAGTTGATTGATTCTGGTTGTGGTGAATTCAGTTCAGTGCTAGGTTCACCGAGAGAGGCTTAATACCTATAGGGGGTCTTTTCTCTTTAATATCACTGGATAGTGTACCGCTGCCATCGATGCTGATGTCGATGCAAGCGGTACTGGTATCGGAATCGGGATCGGATCCTGTACCGGAATCGGTACGGGTACCGACAACGGGGTTTGTTGCGGTACCGTAGGCGTTACAGCTTGAATGAATGCCGTGATGGCACGCTGCATGGTCAGAATATTCTGATCCATCGACGCCACCAATGTCTGGATATCGGTACTGGTAGAAACTGCCAGTACCCCAGAACATTGTAACAGGTGATCGGTCGAGGCCGAGCCATCGATGTCAACCTGTGACCCCATAGGTAGTGCTTTGGAAGCCGGAGCCTCCCGCCGGGGTAACTTTGCCGGTGTGGTATCCTCAAGAGTAAGCCCGGGGGCATCTCGATACTTAGAGGGAGATGAACTCTTTGAGAACCGGCCAGATTTAAGTTTGGTTACCTGAGATCCATGGGATGAAGAAGCAGCCCTGGAAGACGTCGATGCCACGGAAGCTGCATCGGAGGGAAACAGGGTACTGAGCTTAGCAGCCCGATTCTGTAACCCTCTTTTGGACATCATAGAACAGGACTCACAATCTGCAATGGAGTGGTCAGGACCTAAACATTTTAGACACCAGTCATGGGTGTCGGTGACAGAAATAGTGCTACTGCACTTTGTGCATTTTTTAAACCCGGAGGCTGGTTTTTCCACGAGGGAAAAATCTCTCTGTAGGCCTAAGGCCCCAGAAGAAAAATGCACTGGAAAAGTAGAAGGTTTTTTTGTAGTACCGGTGCGGAATCGAGAAGGCAGACACGCGACTAAAGAAAAAGAAAAGAAAATACGAAATTCTTCAGCCGTGACAGGAAACACAACCTGCTGGCTCCGCGGAAAAGAACTGCTGGAGAGGCGCAGTTGGGAAAGGCGGGAAGGCAGCGCGCAGGCGCTGTGGGATGCTCCCAAAAGCTTTCTTTAAGGACACTGGGGAGCGTTCCCGTGAAGGCTCCGTCGGTACCGACGATACCCATATGTGAAGACTCATTCCTGCTTGTTCCTGAAGATGATGTATTACAAGAAGCAATTAGATCTTACCTGCTAATTGGTGTTCCTGAAGGAACGACAGTCCAGTCCCTTACTTCTGGGTTGCGCAACCCTTTCAGCAGCTTGGAGGCTGAGCCCAACCTTTTTGGGGATGGAGCGGTATAAATACCACTAGGACCACCCCTAGGCACCAGTAATTGAATGAAAAAGCAGACTTAAACTTCCATTAAAGACCTACATAACTTAACCCCGAAAAGCAAACCCATACTTATAACTATTGAACTTGCAACAAATTGAACTTTTTTTTTTTTTTTTTAAGGATTAGGAGTAGGAGAGGAGGGAGGACCACGAAAGGAGGTGGTTAACTTGCGTCTGTCCGTGCCGTCCTTCCCTTGTACACCTCCCCCCAGCGCCTGCCACTCCGCCCCTGACTAACAGGTCTAATAGGTCTTAACGGATGTCGGAGAACCGGGCGGGAACAGGGACTGGACTGTCGTTCCTTCAGGATCACCAATTAGCAGGTAAGATCTAATTGCTTCTTCCTTATCGTCACTCCAGTCCAGTCCCTTACTTCTGGGATGTAGCAGAGCAGTTAAACCCTGGGTGGGGTCTGACATACCGGACTGAAGAATCGCAACACCAAACCGAGCGTCTGCTGAACTCTGTACGTCCAGCCTGTAGTGTTTGGTAAAGGTATGTAGGGAGGACCAAGACGCTGCCCTACAAATATCCAGCGGGGGAACTAGACTAAATTCTGCCCAAGAGGTAGCCTGTGCCCGGGTTGAGTGTGCCCGCAGACCCCCTGGCACCTGTTTCCCTTTCAGGATATAGGCGGAGGCAATAGCTTCACTAATCCACCTGGCGATGGTGGCCTTGGCCGCCGCCTCCCCTTTGCGCGGACCCCCAAACTGAATGAAAAGGCGTTCTGATTTCCGGAAGGAGGCTGTGCAGGAGAGGTAACGTTTCAGAGCCCTCTGGACGTCTAGTAAGCGAAGCTTGCTGTCCTTTCCTTCTAACCTCTCGGCCGGAAAGGACAGAAGAGTAACCACCTGGTTCACATGAAAAGGGGGAAATAACCTTAGGCAAGAAGGAACCGTCCGCAGGACTACCTTGTCCTTGAGAAAGGATAGAAAGGGGGGCTGAGAAGAAAGCGCTTGTAGTTCTGAGACCCGCCTAGCCGAGCATATAGCGACCAGAAAAACTATCTTCAGGGTTAAATCCTTTAAGGAGGCTCTCTTCACTGGCTCAAAGGGTTCCCCGACCAAGGCATTTAGTACTAGGTTGAGGTCCCAAGGGGGAATGATCGACCTTCGTTGAGGACGCAGTCGCTTAACCGCTCTTAGGAACCTGGACACATCCGAGTGGGCTCCTAGGGACTTGCCGTGGACCTTACCTCTATAGCAAGCGATGGCAGCTAGCTGTACCCTTAGAGAACTGGGCGCCAGTCCCTTGTCAAAGCCTGCTTGCAAGAATTCCAAGACCTCAGGGACCGAGGCCGAAAGAGGATTCCTCTGGTGCTCCGCACACCACACTTCGAAGATGCGCCAAACTCTGACGTAGGAGAGACAGGTTGAGCGCTTCCTTGCCTTCAGGAGCATCGTGATTACCGCTCCTGAATAGCCCTGCTTCAGGAGCCGTGCCCTTTCAATAGCCAAGCCGTAAGCGAGATTCTATCCACGTGAGGCATTAACACCGGTCCTTGCCTCAGCAGGTCCCTTTTGTAGGGAAGACGCCAAGGCTGGTCGACGAGTAACCTCACCAGATCCGCATACCAGGGACGGCGTGGCCAATCCGGTGCTATGAGAATTATCAATCTCCGGTGCGCCTCCACCCGTTGTAGGACCTTTCCGATCAGAGCCCAGGGAGGGAACACAGAGGAGCCCTTCCGAAGGCCACTTCTGGGACAGGGCATCCAGTCCTTCGGACATTCTTTCCCTCCTTCGACTGAAGAAGCGAGCCACCTTGGCAGACGCGAACCGTGCCATGAGATCCATGACCGGGAGACCCCACCTGGCAACTATTTGGTTGAAGGTCCCCTGGTCCAGCTCCCACTCTCCTTGGTCTATCTTGCACCTGCTGAGGTAATCTGCCGTGACGTTGTCCGTTCCGGCCACGTGCTGAGCTGAGAGCGCTTCCAACCGAACCTCGGCCCAGCGGAACAGGGCATCCGCCTCCTTCTCTAGGGAGGGGCTGCTGGTAACGCCCTGGTGGTTGATGTATGCCACTGCTGTGACATTGTCAGAGAGGATGCGAATTGCTCTTTTCATCACTAAGGACTCGAAAGCCTTGAGGGCTAGGACGACAGCCCGTAATTCCAGCCTGTTGATGGGCCATTGAGCTTCCAAAGATGTCCAGCGACCCTGGACGAACTGGTCCTCGCAGTGGGCACCCCAGCCTGCCAGACTGGCATCCGTCGTCAACAGTAACCACTGAGGAGGTTCGAGAGGCATCCCGCGATCCAGATTTCTTGAGCTCCGCCACCAGTGGAGTGCCTGCTTGGTCCGTGGAGCACCGGGTAACTGCATTGACAGAGGATGATGCTGAGGGGACCAACGCCGCAATAGGGCCCGCTGCAACGGCCGCATGTGGGCCCTGGCCCATGGAACTACCTCTATAGCCGCGGCCATGGTTCCCAGGACCTGAAGATAATGCCACGCTGAGGGGCTCCTTCTGTGCAGAAACTGTGTGACCAGAAGCCTTAGGTCTCTTGATCTTGTACGTGACAGAAACACTCTGCCTTTGTTGGTGTCGAACCTTGCCCCGAGGTATTCGAGTTCCTGGGAGGGGGTCATCCTGCTTTTTGCTCGATTGATGATCCACCCCAGCTCCTCTAGGACTTGGACTACTCTGGCCGTTGCCGAGCGACTCTCTTCTTCCGACTTTGCCCAGATCAGCCAATCGTCCAGGAAAGGGTGCACTAGTATTCCCTCTTTCCGTAGGGAAGCCGCTACTACCACCATCACTTTGGTAAAAGTCCTTGGAGCCGTAGCTAGACCGAAAGGTAGGGCCTGGAATTGATAGTGGCCTGTGGGCACTGCGAATCTCAGGAAATGTTGATGGGACTTTCTGACTGGTATGTGCAAAATATGCTTCTGTTAGATCTAGGGACGTCAGGAACTCCCTGTCCCTTACGGCTGCTATGACCGAACGTAGTGTCTCCATCCGGAAGTGAGGTACTCTGAGACAGCGATTGACCTGCTTTAGATCCAGTATCGGGCGAAAAGATCCTTCTTTCTTTGGGACCACGAAGTAAATCGAGTAACGACCCGAGCCGTACTGGTCTGGTGGAACCGGAACCACGGCCCCGAGAGCTATTAGTCGGGCAAGAGTTGCCTCTATCGCCGCGCTCCTTGCAGGCGAACTGCTGGGCGACAGAACGAAGGCTGGCCGTATTTGCTTTGCGAATTCGAGAGCATAGCCCTCCCTGATGACCTCTAGGACCCATTGATCGGACGTAACCCGGGACCAGGCGGGAAGAAACTGCCTTAAGCGACCACCGACCTGCAGTCCGTCCGCCTGGACCCCCGTTGTCTCATTGCTGTTTTCTAGGGCCCGAGGAGGAGGAAGAGGCACCGAAGCCTCTACCTGCTCCTCGAAACCACCTAAAACCTTGACCCCTTGAGGGAAATCGGCCTCTGGGGAAGGGGCTTGACCTGGCTGGACGAAACCTCCGGGGGTCCCTTGAATGGTTACGTATCGGGGCCAGGGGACGCCCTTGCTTCGGTCTGTCTTCTGGAAGCCTGCCTCCCTTAGATTCGCCAAGGTCCTTTACTAGCTTTTCTAAATCCTCCCCAAATAACAGTTTTCCTTTAAAGAGAAGACGACTGAGGCGTGACTTGGAGGAGGCATCGGCGGCCCAATTCCGTAGCCACAAATAACGCCTAGCAGCCACAACCGAGGCCATGTTCTTGGCCAGGCTTCTAATGAGGTCATACTGGCTATCCGCCATGTAGGCTGCTCCGGATTCCAGTCTAGTAGCGTTGGCCTGCGCTTCGTCCGCGGGGCCCTCCGCTGATTGAAGCTGTTGTGACCATCTTAAGCAGGCCCGTGCTATCCAGGCCCCTGACACGGAGGCCTGCAGTGCCAGGGCGCTAATATCAAAGGCTTGTTTCAGAAGCGTATCCAATTTTCTGTCTTGAGAATCTCTCAGGGCCGTGCTGCCCTCGACTGGAATAGTAGTCTTCTTCGTAACAGCTGACACCGCCGCATCCACCCTGGGGGACTTCAGCAGCTCTTTATCCGATTCTGGGAGCGGATATAGGCAGGTCATGGATCTGACTCCCCTTAGGCTTGATTCTGGTTGATCCCATTCCTCCTGGATCATCTGACGTACCACTCTGAGGACAAGGAAAACTTTCTGTGTTCTCCTGATGGCCTGGATTAGAGGATCTTCCAACGCCTCCTCCTCTGCCGGCGTGTCCGAGGCAACATTGAGAACTTTCAGGGATTCATTAATTAATGCTGGGAGTTCCTCCCGACGAAAGACCCTGATTACACGTGAATGATCTTCCTCAGGGATCTCCCCCTCTTCCTCGTCCAACTCCCTGTCGGAGTTCTCTTCCCCAGGGTTATCCTGTGAGAGGGACGGGGGAGGCTCCTCAGAGCTCAGACGGGGGCGCTTAGGCGGAATCCCTGGTTCCGCATTGCCTACTCTCATGGGCTTGGCCGAATTGACCTCTGCTGACGTTCCAGCATCTCCTGACCCCAAGCCCTGCTTACGTAAGCAATAGGCCTTGTGTAGCAACAGGATGAAATCAGGGGAGAAAAAATCCCCGGCTTCCCCTTCCCCCGTAGGACAGGAGGGGGGGGGGGGCAAGGGAGGAGTGGATAAATCTGAGGATGTAGAAGGAGGTAGGAGGGAAGCCCCTTCCCCTTGTAGGGGATCTTCGGAGCCCTGGGAAGCTTGTGACATGGCCAAGTTGATTTCTTGTTCCACGGAGGCAGCCACTGCAGCACAACCCCTGCAGATCCCTGCCTCCGAGGAAGTACCCCGCCGGGTGCCACAGGATGGACACCGAGACTTGGCCGCCATGACCTTGGAAGGGCTACGGGAGTCCTTCCTGTGCTTCGGGGCTGAGAAGTCGGGTATAACCAAGGGGAGACTGTAGCGCTCCGATGCAGAGTTAAACCGTTCCTTTATTAAATGTGTATGCTCTCTCCACTACTTGTATTAGAAGTTCCCCTTTAAAACTTGAATTAGAATGGAATCAAAATTAAAATAAAGAAATCCAATTTAAAATATTAAACTAATCAGGTAAATGCACATCCCTTAAAAACAATCCCCAGTACTTGCGGTTTAAGAAGCTTTTACTGATGAGATGCCTGGGCCCAACTCCGCGAACTGCCACCGTTGGCTCTACACGTGGTAGGCCTCACCACGTGGAGCCCTAACGGGAGTCGCAAGTCTGCTCACCACCCGATCTTCCTTCAGAATGCCGAATCAGGGCTTGACACCGCGATTCCCTTAGAGCCGGAAACCGCAGCTTAACACCACCTCCTGCTGGAAACGCGGCCTCTGGAGCTCGCCCCCGCGTCCCTCTGCTCCGGGACGGGCCCGGCAGTGAGCATGAAATCGCGGCGTTGCCTCTAGCGCTCAGCCACCGTGAGGGCTTCGGCGAGAGGCAGGGCAGGGCTGCAAAGAAATTGTGCAGGAGCCGGCCGGATAAGCAGCAGAGGAGCTTTGCGCGGTCCTCCCCACTGCTGCTTGCAGGGAAACCACCTCCGTTCCTCGGCCCGGACAGTCAGGGGAGGGAGGGAGGAGAGAGCAAGCAGGAGAATTAAAGGCACAGTAACCTGCAACAACTAAAAGGTAAAACAAAGAATTAATAAAGAAAGTAAAAGTAAATTTGGATAAAAAAAGGAAATAAAAAAAGGAGACTCCAGTAAGCACTAGGCTTACGGAACCCTCCAGCTGCTTGGAGGCTGAGAATACTGGTGTCTAGGGGTGGTCCTAGTGGTATTTATACCGCTCCATCCCCAAAAAGGTTGGGCTCAGCCTCCAAGCTGCTGGAAGGGTTGCGCAACCCAGAAGTAAGGGACTGGACTGGAGTGACGATAAGGAACTATTAGATAAACTGAAGAATAGCAAATCCCCTGGGCTGGATGGTATACATCCAAGGGTGTTGAAAGAACTGAAATATGAGACTGCAGACCTGCTATTAGTTATCTGTGAACTATAATTAAAATCATCTCTAATACCTGAAGATTGGCCGATCGCCAATTTAACACCAATTTTTAAAAAGGGTTTGAGGGGTGATCTGGGAAACTACAGACCGGTGAGCCTCACGTCAGTACCAGGAAAAATGGTAGAAACCATCAAAGAGAATAAAATTACTCAGCATGTAGATAGTCATGGCCTAATGGGAGACAGCCAACATGGCTTTAGACAAGGAAGATCTTGTCTTACTAATGTGTTATGTTTTTTTGAAAGTGTGAACAAACAGGTGGACAAAGGTGAATCGGTTGATATAGTGTATCTGGACTTTCAGAAAGCCTTTAACAAGGTCCCTCATCAGAGACTTTTGGCAAAACTAAAGAGTCATGGGATAGGAGGCAGTGTACTACTGTGGATCAGGAACTGGTTAAAAGATAGAAAGCAGAGGGTTGGGCTAAATGGCCAATTTTCCCAATGGAGAAAGGTGAATAGTGGTGTACCCCAGGAATCTGTGCTGGGTCCGCTGCTTTTTGACATATTCATAAATGACCTGGAAAGTGGAATATCGAGTGAGGTTATCAAATTTGCAGATGACACAAAACTATTTAAAGTTGTTAAAACCCAAGAGGATTGTGGAAAATTGCAAGAGGATCTTGATAAATTGGAAGACTGGGCATCAAAATGGCAGATGAAATTTCATGTGGACAGGTGCAAAGTTATGCACCTAGGGAAGAACCCCCCAAATAGTAATTAGATCTTACCTGCTAATTAGTGTTCCTGAAGGAACGACAGTCCAGTCCCTTTACTACTGGGTTGCGCAACCCTTCCAGCAGCTTGGAGGCTGAGCCCAACCTTTTTGGGGATGGAGCGGTATAAATACCACTGGGACCACCCCCCAACTCCAGTATTCGACTGAAAAAGCATGTATAACCAACTATTGTACACAACCTACCTAACAAAACATTTTTAAGAAATATATAGCACTCACTTATTTACAGAATGAACAATATATATATATTTTTTTTTTTTTCGGATATCGTAGGAAAGGGTGTGAGGGATGGCCCGGGCGGAGTGGGTTTGCCCGAGCTTGCCGCCGCGGGTCTGCGCTCGTTCAGATGGTCTGCTTTTCGTTCCGGAGGTCTGCGTTCATTCCGATGCTTTCCTATAATCAATAGATTTTACCTTTAGCCGGAATCGGGAGGGATCAGGGACTGGACTGTCGTTCCTTCAGGAACACTAATTAGCAGGTAAGATCTAATTACTATTTCCTTATCGTCACTCCAGTCCAGTCCCTTTACTACTGGGATGTACCCGAGCAGTTCAACCCTGGGTGGGGTCCGGCCTACCGGAATGAAGAACCGCCAGGCCAAAACGAGCGTCCGCTGCACTCTGAACGTCTAACCTGTAGTGCTTGGTGAAGGTATGGAGAGAGGACCAAGTCGCCGCCCTACATATGTCCAGGGGAGGAACTAGACTGAATTCCGCCCAAGAGGTAGCCTGCGCCCTAGTAGAATGTGCCCGCAGGGACTCGCTTTCCCTTCAGGATATAGGCGGAAGCTATTGCCTCCCTGATCCATCTAGAGATGGAGGCCTTGGCCGCCGCCTCCCCTTTGTGTGGGCCCCCGAACTGAATGAATAGACGGTCGGATTTTCGGAAGGGCGCTGTGCGAGAGGTGTATCGCTTCAGGGTTCTCCGGATGTCTAGGAGTCGAAGCTTGCTATCCTTGGCTTCCCACCCTTCTTTGGCGAAGACCGGGAGGGTCACCGTCTGGTTCATATGAAAGGGAGATATAACTTTAGGCAAGAAGGAGGGAACCGTGCGCAGAACAACTTTGTCCTTGAGAAATGACAGAAAGGGCGGTTGAGCGGACAGCGCTTGGAGTTCCGAGATCCTCCTGGCCGAACAGATGGCGATTAGGAAGACAGTCTTCAGGGTTAGATCTTTTAGGGAGGCCTCCTTTAATGGTTCGAAGGGGTTCCCGATCAAGGCATTTAGCACCAGGTTAAGGTCCCAAGGGGGTATGATCGACCTCCGTTGCGGACGTAGGCGTCTAACCGCCCTTAGGAACCTTGAGACATCTGCGTGGGCCCCAAGGGGTTTGCCACGGACCTTGCATCTGTAGCAAGCGATGGCCGCGAGCTGGACCCTTAAGGAGCTGTGTGCCAGACCCTTGTCCAACCCTGCCTGCAAGAATTCCAGGACCTCCGGGACGGAGGCCGAGAGTGGCTTCTTTTGGTGCTCCGCGCACCAGGATTCGAAGATGTGCCAAACTCGTACGTAAGATAGACAGGTCGAGCGCTTCTTGGCTTGCAGCAGAGTTGAGACCACTGCACCTGAGTAACCTCGTTTCAGGAGCCGTGCCCTTTCAATAGCCCAGCCGTAAGCGAGAACCGATCCACGTGTGGCATCAGTACCGGACCTTGACTTAGCAGATCCCTCTTGCAAGGGAGCCGCCAAGGATGGTCGGCGATCATCCTCACCAGATCCGCGTAACAGGGTCGGCGAGGCCAATCCGGGGCTATGAGGATTACCAATCCTTGGTGTGCCTCCACCCGCTGGAGGAGCTTTCCGATGAGGGCCCAAGGGGGGAATACATAGAGGAGGCCCTCCGGAGGCCACTTTTGGGAGAGGGCATCCAGGCCCTCTGACATTCTTTCCTTCCGCCGACTGAAGAATCTGTCCACCTTGGCTGACGAGAAGCGTGCCATGAGGTCCATGACTGGGAGTCCCCAGCGAGCTACGATTTGGCTGAAGGTCTCCTGATCCAGTTCCCACTCTCCGTGGTCTATCTTGCACCTGCTGAGGAAGTCGGCCTTGACGTTGTCCGCGCCCGCCACGTGTTGAGCCGAAAGTGCCTGCAGATGGGCTTCCACCCACTGGAAGAGGGTGTCCGCCTCCTTCTCGAGGGCGTGGCTGCTGGTGCCTCCCTGGTGGTTGATGTAGGCCACCGCGGTGGTGACATTGTCGGAGAGGACGCGAACTGCTCGTCCCTGTACTAAGGCTTCGATAGCCTTGAGAGCTAGGGTGACGGCCCGCAATTCCAGTCTGTTGATGGGCCATTGCGATTCCAACGGTGTCCAGCGCCCCTGGACAAAACGGTCTTCGCAGTGTGCTCCCCAGCCTGATAGGCTGGCATCCGTCGTCACCAGTAACCACTGAGGGGGTTCTAGAGGCATCCCGCGATCCAGGTTCCTTGGGTATCTCCACCAGTGGAGTGCCTGTTTGGTCCGCGGAGCGCAAGGTAATTGCAGAGAGGGGATGATGCTGGGGCGACCAGCGCCGCAGCAGTGACCGTTGCAATGGTCGCATGTGGGCCCTGGCCCATGGTACTACCTCTATTGCCGCCGCCATTGTTCCCAGAAGTTGAAGATGCCGCCACGCCGAGGGGCTTCTTCTGGCCAGAAACTGAGAGACGAGAAGTCTTAGATCCCTTGACCTTGTTCGTGACAAGAACACTCTGCCGCTGTTGGTGTCGAATCTTGCCCCGAGGTACTCGAGTTCCTGGGAGGGAGTCAGTCTGCTCTTTGCTCGGTTGATGATCCACCCCAAGCCCTCTAGGACCTGGATCACTCTGGCTGTTGTCGAGCGACTTTCTTCTTCGGACTTTGCCCGGATCAGCCAATCGTCTAAGTAAGGGTGAACTAATATTCCCTCCTTCCGAAGGAAGGCCGCTACAACCACCATTACCTTGGTAAATGTTCTGGGAGCCGTAGCTAGGCCGAAGGGTAGGGCCTGGAATTGAAAGTGGCCTCCTGGGACGGCAAACCTCAGGAACTGTTGGTGAGACTTCCTGACCGGGATATGCAGGTAGGCTTCTGTCAAATCGAGGGATGTTAGGAACTCCCCTTCCCTGACGGCTGCTATGACGGAACGTAGAGTCTCCATCCAGAGGTGTGGCACTCTGAGGCAGCGATTGACCTGTTTTAGATCCAGGATCGGTCGCAAGGAGCCTCCCTTCTTTGGCACCATGAAATAGATCGAGTATCGACCTGAGCCGCGCTGGTTTGGCGGCACGGGGATCACAGCTCCGAGCGCTCTTAGGTGTGCGAGAGTTTCCTCTACTGCCGCTCTCTTTGCAGCGGATCCGCAGGGGGATCGGACAAAAGCCGGGGGTATTTGCTCTGCGAATTCGAGGGCATAGCCTTCTCTGATTACCTCTAGGACCCATTGATCGGACGTGACACGGGACCAGGCGGGAAGAAAGAGCGTCAAGCGACCGCCTATCGGGCACCTTCCCTCCTGGACCCCCGTCTTCTCATTGTTGTTTTCTGGAGCCCGAGAAGGAGGAAGAGGCTGCGCCAAAACCTCTTCCAGCTCCACGGAACCCCCTGAAGCCTTGACCCTTTGAGGGAAAACGGCCCTTGGAAAAGGGGGCTGGCCTAGTTGGGCGAAACCTCCGGGGGTCCCTAGGCTGGGTACGCACTGGGGGAAGGGGGCGCCCCTGTTTTTGCCTGTCTTCCGGAAGTCTGCCTCCCTTGGACTCCCCCAGATCCTTGACTAACTTCTCTAAATCTTCACCGAATAACAGCTTCCCCTTAAAGGGGAGTCGGCTCAGGCGCGACTTAGAGGAGGCATCCGCTGCCCAATTTCTTAGCCAAAGATATCGCCTAGCCGCCACCACCGAGGCCATGTTCTTGGCCAAACTTCTGATGAGGTCATACTGACTATCCGCTAAATAGGCTGCTCCGGATTCCACCCTAGCCGAGTTAGCCTGTGTTTCGGCCGATGATCCCTCTGTTGTCTGGATCTGTTGAGCCCACCTTAAACAGGCCCGAGCCACCCAAGCTCCTGACACGGAGGCCTGCAAGGCGAGAGCGCTTATATCAAATGCTTGTTTCAGGAGCGTATCCACCTTCCTGTCTTGAGCATCTCTTAAGGCCGTGGCGCCTTCCACTGGGATAGTGGTCTTTTTGGTGACTGCTGATACCGCTGCATCCACCCTGGGGGACTTCAGCAGTTCTTTGTCTGACTCTGGAAGAGGGTAGAGGCGAGCCATGTTTGGAACTCCTCTCAAGTTTGATTCAGGTTGATCCCACTCCTCCTGTATCATCTGACGTACCACCCTGTGGACAGGGAAAACTTTCTGGGACCTTCTGATGGCCTGAATTAAGGGATCTTCTAGTGCCTCGTCCTCTGCCGGGGAGTCAGAGGCTACGTTGAGGGCTTTTAGAGACTCATTGATTAAGGAAGGGAGCTCTTCTCTGCGAAAAACTAACAATGCGAGAATGGTCCTCCTCTGGGATCTCTCCTTCTTCCAGCTCCTCCTCTTCGTCCTCCAGCTCCCTTTCCGAGCCTTCTTCCTCTGGGGTGCCCTGAGAAAGGGGTGGGAGGATCTCTTCGCTCATTAGTCTGGTACGCTTGGAGGGTACCCCTGAATCCTGACCGCTCGCTCTCCTAAGTCTGGCTGGTCTGGTTTCAGCTGCGGGAGCTGTATCGCCTGGCCCAAGTCCCTGCTTGCGCATGCAGTATGCTTGGTGCAGCAATAGGATAAAGTCAGGGGAGAAGAGGTCTCCGACCCCCCCATCCGGCGTAGACTGGGACGGAGGGGGTGCGAGAACCTCAGAGGTAGCCGTCGGGGGTAATTGGACCCCCACCTCTGCTTGCAGGGAGTCCCCGGGCATTTGAGGTCCTTGGGCCATGGGCAAGCTGAGTTCTTGCTCTACGGAGGTGGAGACTGCCGCACAAGCTCTACAGATGCCTGTCTCAGAGGATGTGCCCCTCCGAATGCCACAGGATGGGCACTTAGACTTAGTGGTCATGCTTCCAGGAGGATCAATGGGGCGGAGAGTAAGTGGCCCGGTCTAATCAAGACGCTGTAGGAGGAAGACCCCACAATTACCCCACAGGTCAATCAAAGGAAATCCCCCTAATAATATGAGCAACAAGAAATGCTGTTGTAGGGAAGCTCTTCCAGCGATGTCCCTTCCCCCAAGCGATGTTAGCGTTTTCGCGGGCAACGGGATGGCCTTGGGGCTGCAGGAAAGGCAGCTCACAGTCAATACATTAAAATAAAAATGTAGGCAAAATAAAGTAAAATTAATATTAACATTAAACAAGGAAATGCTGCCGATCCCGGCTAATACTTGCTGTTTGAAGTCTTTTTCTGCAAGCAGGGTCCTCTCCGCGATTGCTCTCCGTCGGCTCAACACGTGTTAGGCCTCAGCCACGTGGAGTCCGAACGGAGGATCGCGCGTCTGCCCGCTGCCTGAGCTCCGGCGTTTGACCGCTGCGAAGGGAGGGGCGGGCTCTGCGTCGCCAGCGCTGCAGACGCCGCCGCTTGTGAGCCCTCCGAAACTGTCGGTGTTTTTGTTTCGGGGCTCCGGGAAGCTGGGCCGCACCCCGCTGCACCGGCGAGTAGGTTTCCCTCGCGTCGCTGCCTCCAGCGCTCAGCCGCCTCGGGGGCTTCGGCGCGAGGCAGGGCAGCTCCTGTAAATAAAGAAAAGACTCCGGCACAGCAGGTAAGGAGAGCCTTCTTCCCCCTGCAGTAGGCAGCTCAGGCAAGTCCTCCGGTCTCCAGCCCGGCCCGGTGGGGGAGGAGGGGGGAGGGGGGGGGGAGGGAGAGAGGATGCAGGAAAATTAAAGGTACAGAAATAAATTAAATAAAACCAATTCCTTAAGCAAAATAAAAGGAGACAAAAACTAACTAAGATAAATTGGCTAACTTAGGATAAGGCAGGACTCCAGTAAGCCCTAGGCTTACGGAACCCTCCAGCTGCTTGGAGGCTGAGAATACTGGAGTTGGGGGGTGGTCCCAGTGGTATTTATACTGCTCCATCCCCAAAAAGGTTGGGCTCAGACTCCAAGCTGCTGGAAGAGTTGCGCAACCCAGTAGTAAAGGGACTGGACTGGAGTGACGATAAGGAAACTATGGTTACACGATGCAAGGTTCCACATTAGGAACCACCACCCAGGAAAAAGATTTAGGCGTCATTGTGGATAACATGTTAAAACCCTCGGCCCAGTGTGCAGCGGCAGCCAAGAGAGCAAATAGAATGCTAGGTATCATAAGGAAAGGAATGGAAAATAAAACAAAGGATATTATAATGCCTCTATCGTTCCATGGTGTGACCGCACCTTGAATATTGTGTGCAATTCTGGTCACCATATCTTATAAAGGATATAGCATTATTAGAAAAGGTTCAAAGAAGAGCCAGCAAAATGGTAAAGGGGATGGAAGGATACTCCTATGGAGAGAGGCTAAAAAGGTTAGGGCTCTTTAACCTGGAAAAGAGATGGCTAAGGGGAGATATGATAGAAGTTTATAAATTAATGAACGGCGTGGAACAGGTAAACGTAGATCGATTGTTTACGTTATCAGAAAATAGAAAGACTAGGGGACATACAATGAAGCTACAGGATAAACTATTTACAGACAAATAAGAGAAAATATGTTTTTCACTCAACGTGTAATCAAATTCTGGAATTTGTTACTGGAGGATGTAGTAAAGGTCGTTAGCGTAGCTGGGTTAAAAAAAAAAAAAAAAGTTTGGACGAGTTCCTGGAGGAAAGGTCCATAAACCATTATTTAAAAGAGACCCAGGATATCAATGCATGCCCCAATACAAGCATTGTGGAACCTGTGTCTTTTGGGGTAACTGCTAGGTACGTATGACCTAGATTGGCCACTGCTGGAAACAGGATATTGGGCTTGATGGACCTTGGTCTGACCAAGTATGGCATATCTTATGTTCTTATAAAATATATATATATTTTTTTTATATTTATTGAAGTTTTAATCGATTTAACACCAACTAAATATAAAGACAATCAGAAACAGTGGAAAAGCATAACAATACTTATCCATAAGAACATCTCATACAAAGAAACAAAATCCGATTTAGCCCACATATATAAAATATTTGTTAAATAAAATAAATATTAAGCATTTGATAGGGTATGCACAAATTTGCTGAGGCCGTTGGGACAGCGAAATTGCCTCGACTGACCCTCGGTAGCCTTGAAAGGCCTGCCCCCTCTGCTCATACCGACTCCTCTGATAAGGGATGATGCAGCTAGCGTGGAAACATCTGAAATCTCTAGGATGTCCCCGTTGAGGAGCCCCCCGTTTTGGCTCTTTCGGCCGATCCAGCACCATGGTACTCTGAAGAAATCAAGGGTAGCAAAAAGGCATCTCTGCAAACTAGAGAGGAGCTGGAGAAGAAACAAATCTCACACCACACAAGGTGAATTAGACTTACCTGCTAATTGTTGTTCCTTGAGGAACTCCAGTCTAGTACCAAACCTCTGGGTTTTGCTCCTCCTCCAGCAGCTTGGTTTGCAGCTTGTTGTGCTTGGTTTGCAGCTTGTCGTGCTGTGAGGGCTTGCGTGCATCAGTGATGCTGAGAGCTAAACTATCGGAAGATTAACTACTGGCAGGGTCTCCCAAGATGGACAGGTCTCAGCTGAGGTGCCAGACCAAGACAAACCACCCATCTGGGCAGCAGCAGCAGAATGGGATAGTGTTGACGGCAGAGGATCACATTTTTGTGACAACGGCAACACCACCAAACTTAAACTGCGCGGAAGGCAGGCCAGGCAATCTACTTCTGTATCTTACCATGAAAACCCAATGGATAGTTACAACAAAACAAATTGTGCTACGGTGCTGGAAGATGAGACCCCCAGGTCGGAAAGCACTCAACTAGCTACTGGGGAAGAGCTGAAGACTTTTCAGAGTAAAACCAGCATTTATGATGTGGTTGGATCAAAGCACTTGGGACGTCTGACTGCTGATGTAGCTGCGCATGAAATGAGAGTCAGAAGCTGTAAAGATGTCTTACACATTGGAACATGGAAGGTACGAAGCATGAACCAAGGGAAGTTGGAGGTGGTCAAGAATGAAATGGAACATGTACAACTTGATCTGTTGGGTGTCAGCAAACTGAAATGGACTGGCATGGGGCACTTTACATCAGATGATCACATGTTCTACTATGTTGGAAATGAAAAGACAAAGAAGAAATGGTGTTGCATTTATAATAAAGAAGAAATTTACAAGAACTGTAATGAAATACAATGCAGTCAGCGAACGCTTAATCTCTATTCGTCTACGAGGATTGCCTATCAACACAACTTTAATTCAAGTATATGCCCCAACAACAGCTGCAGAAGAGAATAAAATTGAAGAGTTCTATGAACAAGTACAAGCTGAAATTGACAGAACATGCAAACAGGATATCCTGATAGTCATGGGTGACTGGAATGCAAAAGTTGGCAACAAAGAAGGCGGCAAAGTAGTTGGAAAATATGGACTTGGCAACAGAAATGAAGCTGGAGAAAGACTGATAGAATTCTGCAAGACCAATGATCTATTCATCTCAAACACCTTCTTGCAGCAACACAAGCGGCGACTGTACACATGGACTTCACCCAATGGATTGTATAAAAATCAAATTGACTACATCTGTGGAAGTCAACGATGGAAAAGCTCTATAACAATCAAACAAGACAAAACCCGGAGCTGACTGTGGTACAGATCATCAACTACTAGTATGCAAACTCAAGCTAAAGTTGAAAAAGAGCAAACCACTCATGAATGCAGCAAAATATGACCTTGAGAATATACCACTGGAATTTAAAGACTGCCTGCAAAATCGATTTGCTGCTTTAGATATAAATGACAGAGCTCCGGAAGAGTTATGGAATGACATCAAGAAGGTTGTGTTGGAAGAAAGCGAGAAGTCACTACAAAAGTTGAAAAAGCAAAAATGGCCAAAATGGATGACTGAAGAAACTCTGAAAATTGCCCAGAAACGCAGAGAAGCTAAAGCCAGAGGATAAAGAAAGACAATCACAGAACTCAGAGATTTCCAACGTGCAGCAAGACAGGACAAGGAAAAGTACTACGACGCGTGCAAGGAAATAGAAGCAGAAACTATTAGAGTAAGAACAAGATCGGCTTTCCTAAAGCTACGAGAGTTAAAGAAAAAGTTCCAGCCTCCAATTGGAATGTTACAATATGCTCAAGGTTTTATGTTGAATGATGCTGAGAAGATCAAGAAAAGGTGGAAGGAATATACAGAGTTTTTATATGATAAAGATCAAGTGGACCAACAGCCGTTTCAACCTGTACCTTATGATCGGGAACCATTGGTGATGAAAGAAGAAGTTGAAGCAGCATTGAAAGCCTTATCAAACAAAGCACCAGGCACTGATGGCATTCCTATAGAAGTATTGCAGCAATCTGATGCAGCTGTTACCATACTTACAAGGCTCTGCCAAGAAATATGGAAGACAACATCATGGCCGACTGGAAAAGATCTGTGTTTATACTAATACTAAAGAAAAGGTGATCCAACTGACTGTGGAAATCAAACAATCGCTCTGATCCCACATGCCAGCAAGATTCTACTGAAGATTATTCAAAAGAGACTACAACCATACCTGGAACAAGAACTACCTGAAGTGCAAGCAGGGTTCAGGAAAGGGCAAGGAACAAGAGACATCATTGCGGATGTGAGATGGATCCTTGGAAAGACTAAAGAATACCAAAAGGATATCTATTTGTGCTTTAATCGACTATAGCAAGGCTTTTGACTGTGTAAACCATGAGAAACTCTGGGCCACATTTAGCAGCATGGGTATACCAGAACACCTGATCTTTCTCTTGTGCAATTTGTACATTGATCAAGAAGCAACAGTTCGAACGGAACAAGGAGAAACAGAATGGTTTAAAATAAGCAAAGGTGTAAGACAAGGCTGCATACTTTCCCCCTGTTTAATTTATATGCAGAACAAATCATCAGAGAAGCAGGATTGTATGAAGACAGAGGTGTGAAGATTGGTGGAAGACTCATCAACAACCTTCGCTATGCTGATGATACTACATTACTGGCTGAAAGTGAAGATGATCTGAAACATTTGCTTCTCACAATCAAAGAACGTAGTCTCAAAATGGGCCTGCACCTTAATGTAAAGACAAAGGTCATGACAACTGGCATAATCAACAGGTTCATCGTTGAAGGAGAAGAAATTGAAATTGTGAACAACTTTAACCTACTTGGATCAACTATTAATAAAGAAGCAACAAGCAATCAAGAAATCAAAGGACACATTGCTCTTGGCAGAATGGCTATGAAAGACCTAGATAAGATTCTCAAGAGCAGAGATGTCTCTCTCCATACAAAGATTCGACTTGTTCAAGCCATGGTATTTTCAATAACATCATATGGATGTAAAAGCTGAACAGTGAAAAAGACAGACAGGAAGAAAATTGATGCCTTTGAATTATGGTGCTGGCGGCGAATACTGTGTATACCATGGACTGCCCGAAGAACAAACCAGTCGGTACTAGAGGAGATCCAACCTAAGCTTTCTTTAGAAGCTCAGATGACAAGACTTTGACTTTCATACTTTGGACACATCATGTGAAGAGAGAGATCATTAGAGAAAGACATCATGCTTGGCAAGATAGAAGGTCAACGCAAAAGAGGAAGGCCAGCAATGAGATGGATCGATACAATAACAGCAGCTACGAGTACCAGTCTGTCAACAATGATCCGCCTGACTGAAGACCGAACACAATGTAGGATAGCTATCCAGAGGGTCGCCATGAGTCGACTCCGACTCGACAGCACTTAAACACCAGCAGCTTGGAGACTGAGAAACGTCACCTTCTTGATCACTCTGGTATAAAGGCATAGGAATCGCCTCCTCACTCCAGTAACCTATTGACAAAGCAGACTCACCAGAGCAACAATTAAGTAGCAAAAAAACTACTTCCCAAAAACGAAACCACCACCTAACCACTAACTAGTAAAAGAACAGTATGTCTTCTTTGGCCAACTTTTAATGACCTCTTATCTATTAACTAACTGCGTGGGCCCGCTCTTCTCCCCCCTCCGTGTAGGATTTAGACCTTATAAGAATCCCCATCTGATTGAAAACTACACCCCCCCTTGTCCTGGACCCTAACCTTCACCGCTGTTCCACCAGCTTATCTGTGAAATCTCTTTTGCTTCAGGCTATAGTCCAAACGAAATCACTAGGGAGGGATACGGGACTAGACTGGAGTTCCTCAAGGAACCACCATTAGCAGGTAAGTCTAATTTCACCTTCCTTATCGTCCCTCCAGTCTAGTCCCAAACCTCTGGGGATGTAACAGAGCAGTACAATACATTAACGGGAGGGATCTGCTAGACCAGCCTGACGCACTGCTGATTCAAAACAGATATCCCTTTCTGCCTGAATATCTAGAAGGTAATGTCTGACAAAAGGAATTTAAAGACGACCAGGTAGCTGCCTTACAAATTTCAACTGTTGGCACCAAACTATACTCTGTCCACGATGTCGCTTGCGCTCTAGTCAAATGCGCTCTAAGCCCCTCTGGCACCGCTTTGCCTTTCAAGAGATATGCTGAAGTTATCGCCTCTTTGAGCCATCTGGCAATGGAAGCTTTCGACGCCGCTTCCCCTTTTCGTGTTCCCCCAAAGAGAACCAACAGTTTATCTGATTTGCGGAAACTCTTCGTCCTTCGCAAATACTTCAACGCTCGACAAACATACAACAGATGCAAACTTTCCCGCAGATGTACCCTCACTGTTTTCCCCAAAAACAGGTAACTATACCACCTGGTTTAAATGAAATGCTGACACAACTTTGGGTAAAAAGGACGGCACCGGTCTGAAGACCACCTTTGAATTACCAAGAACTAGGAAAGGCTTCCTACAAGACAAAGCCTGAAACTCAGATTCTGCGGGCCAAAAAAATAGCCACTAAAAACACTACTTTGAGAGTCAGGTCTCTTGACACCGCCCTAGACCAGGGGTGGGCATTTCCAGTCTTGGAGGGCTGCAGACCAGTCAGGTTTTCATGATGTCCCTAATGAATATTCATGGACCTATTTCCATACATTGGAGGCAGTGGATGCAAACAGATCTCATGAATACTCATTAGGGACATCATGAAAACCTGACTGGTCTGCGGCCCTCCAGGACCGGAATTGCACACCCCTGCCCTAAACAAAGGTTCAAAAGGCTCACGCACCAAGGCCTCCAGTACTAAATGAAGATCCCATGTCGGTACTAATTGCCTACATGGCTCTCTCAAAAGCGACACCGCCCTAAAAAAAAAAAAAAAACCCACAAAACGCTTGATATCTGGATGCCCTCCAATCGCCTCACCTTTTATTTTACCTCTATAACAGGAAAGCGCAGTCACCTACACCCTTAAGGATGCAGCCGCTAAACCTTACTCAAATCCGTCCTGTAATAGAGCTAGAACCTGCGGAACTGAAGATTTTAAACGTTTTAATCTTCCTATCTACACACACCAAGCTTCAAACACGCGCCAGATACGAACATACACTAACAAGTACATCTCCGCAGAGCCTTCAACAAGGTGGAAATCACCACTGCGGAGTAACCTCTCGCCGTCAACCTTGCCCTTTTAAGAGCCAAGCCGTAAGCAAGAACCGATCCACCTGAAGCATTAGTAGCGGCCCCTGCAATAACAGGTCCCGCCGACGCAGAAGACGCCATGGTTTCCCTACCAGCAGCCTCAGATCCACATACCAAGGGCGTCTTGGCCAATCTGGCGCTATTAAGATTACCTGACCTCTGTGAGCCTCTATTCGTTGCACCACCTGACCTATTAGTACCCAAGGTGGAAACACGTACAGGAGTTGATCTTGCGGCAGGCCTGTATGAGAGCATCTAAGCCCTCCGACATCCTCTCTTTTCTTCTGCTGAAGAAACGACTGGCCTTCGTTGACTGGAACGTCGCCATGAGGTCCTCCATGTTCTCCACTCCTGCCACATGTGCTGCCGATAACGCCAGCAGGTGCATTTTGGCCCCCTCTAACAACTGTTCGGCCTCGGCTTCCAGCTGCACACTGCTGGTGCCCCCTTGCCGGATGATGTAGGCTACTGCGGTCGCGTTGTCAGAAAACACTGATGGCCTTCCCTCGAAGCGAAGGCTGGAACACTCGAAGAGCTAGCGTTATCGCCCACAATTCCAATCTGTTGATCGACCAGACCTTTTCCTGAGTGGTCCACTGCTCCTGGGCGAATTGTCCCTAGAAGTGAGCTCCCCAGCAGGATAGGCTGGCATCCGTTGTTAAAGGAAGCCAACCCGGTAACTCTAACGGCATTCCCTTCTTGAGATGCTCCGGATTCAACCACCATTGGAAAGCCCGACATGCGTCTGGCATACAGTGCAGCACCTGATACAGATGGTCTTCTTGGTGTGACCATCGTCTGGAGTAATGCTCTCTGCAACTGTCTCATGTGGACTCTTGCCCACGGAACCAACTTGAGTGTTGCCACCATGGTACTGCGCAACTGCAGATAATGCCAGGCTGTAGGATTTCTTCTGTCCAGAAACTTGCGTACTAGCTTCCTCAATCCTCGTGCCCGCAGCTGCGGCAGAAACACTCTTCCTACGTTTGTATCGAAGCAAGCACCGAGGTATTCCAGGTTCTGAGATGGATTCAATCTGTTTTTCGCCATATTGACTACCCATCCGAGACTCTGTAAGACTCATCACTCTGGCCATTGCCTCCTCGCTCTTGGCTCTGGACTTCGCTCCGATCAACCAATCGTCCAGATAGGGGATGCACCAGCACTCCGTCCCTTCGTAACGATGCTGCTACCACCATCATCACCTTGGTGAAGGTTTGTGGAGCCGTAGCTAGTCCAAAAGATAACGCCTGGAATTGAAAATGTCCCATCGGTACCTCAAATCTTAGAAACCTCTGATGTTCCTGACGAATCAGGATGTGCAGATAAGCCTCTGACCAATCCAGGGACATCAGAAACTCTTTCGTACAGCTATGATAACCGACCTCAAGGTCTCCATACGAAAATGCGATTTACTTTTTTTGAGATCCAAAATCAGCCGATAGGTTCCTTCCTTTTTCGGCACTACAAAGTAAATGGAGTACCGACCGCATCCGTACTGGTCTGGGGGTACCAGTATTACTGCTTTGAGGGACAACAGCCTAAGGTCTCCCACACTGCTTCGCACTTGGATCGCGCTTTGCATGGAAATTGCACGTAAGAATCGGTCACCAGCTGCTGAAACTCCAACGCATACCCTTCTCGGATAACCTCCAGTACCCAGTGGTCCAACGTGATTTTGACCCAGGCAGGATAAAACTCTCATGAACGCCCTCTTACAGGTACCTGTCCCAGTGGGTCCTCCTGGCTTCATTGTGACTTTAAGATTCGAGGCCAAAGAGGCAGCAAAACCTCTGCCCGCTCAAAACCCCTGATTCCTATAGGGGGCAACGTCCTCTTTGACCCTGACTGAACCGCAGGGACCAGAAATGACAGAACTCTCTTGGCTGTCCTCTGGATGACAGAACCGACTGCCCTTGCTTTTGTTTGTCCTCCGGAAGCCTTCCGCCCTTGGACTCACCTAAATCCTTCACCAACTTATCCAAATCTTCTCCAAAAAGAAGCTGTCCCCTAAAAGGAAGCTTGCTGAGCCTCGACTTGGAGGACCCATCTGCCGCCCAATTGCGCAACCAAAGATATCACCTTGCCGCTATCACCAATGCCATACTCTTGGATAAGCCCCGAATAAGGTCGTAATGAATGTCGGCTAGATAAACAGCCCCGACTCCATTCTGGCCGCTTCTTCGGTTATCTCCCCCAGCTGTTCTCCCTGAATCCGGTGAGACCAGCGAAGACAAGCTCTCGCTATCCAAGCCCCACAAATAGAGGCTTGGATGGACAGCGCATTTACATCAAACACCTGTTTCAACAACGTATCCAACTTTCTGTCCTGGGCGTCCTTAAGAGCCGCGCTGCCCTCCACAGGTATGGTAGTCTTCTTGGTAATCGCAGAGACAGCCGCATCTACCTTGGGAGACAAACAGTTCTCGATCCTGTTCAACTAGTGGGTAGAGACGAGCCATAACTCTGGACCCCTTAAAAGTCCTGCCTCGGGCATGTCCCATTCACCACTCTGTGCACCGGGAACGCTCTTCGAGTCTTCCAGTGGGATCCTCTGCCGGCCCCACTGCTGGCATATTAAGTGCCGTGACACTGGCTGGGACTGTACCATGAGCAGCTCCGAAAGCCTGCTGTATAAGAGTCACAAACTCGGGAGAGAAGACTTCTGCCAAACCCTCCGGCCCCGACACCCGAAAGGGGGGGAAAGTCCGGAGTGGAAGAAGTCCCCCCCACTGGCTCCGGTGGTAAAGCGGGAGAGAGCAGCTCCGGTAGGGGCAACAAAGCTACTTTATGCCCCTCTACCCCATCTTCAAGGGCTTGCTCCATAGAGGCTGCCTCCTGAACTCCGCCTCTACACACCCCTGTCTCTGACACTATTCCCCTTCTAGTCCCACAGATTAAACACTGTGGCCTAGAAGGCATGCTGTGTAAACAGTTACCGGAGCACTACGACACCGCTGGTTGCCAAGGTATACTGAATCACACTGCTAGCACTAAGAACAGTTAAGTGAATTTGCGTGAGCTTTCTGTCAAAATCCAAAATAGTGTTTAAAAAAAAAAAAAAATTAAAGAATCTTCCCCAAGACACTCCAATCCCAATACTGTGCAAAAAACTTGAAAACGAAGCTTCCCAGTGAAACTACACGCAGTTAAATGCGGTTAATAAGCAACGGAGCTTCCCGCGCAGCTGACATGCGGCACAGCACAGCCTGCTCCGCTGTGAACACTTGCCTGCCTCTGCTAAATTTGCCACATTTCGCCTGACTGTAGGCCCCTCTTACCTTCGGGACTGCAAACACCAGCTTCTGGAGCCTCTTTGAATCATGTGCTCCACTCCCCGCGCTCAGCCGAATCGCAGCTTCAGTGTCAGGGCTGATAGCAGAGGAGCAGCTGCACTCGCTTGCTTCCCTCTTCTCTGCCAGCCTTTCAGCGCCAAAACCGGCAGCCCCATTCTCCACGCTGAGATATTCACGCTGCCGGCGCCTCACCCATAAAAGTGGGTTCGGGAGCCGGAGCACATTCAGACTAACAATCTAAGTACCACAGAAAGGGTGGGGGGGAGGGGGGATGGAAAAACACCACCCCAGCACAGCTTCTTCTGACGATCTTTAAACCTTTTAACTTCTATTAAAAAAGTGAACACACCACTTTTCTAACACTCAATTCCCTCTATTCAATTTATATCTCCTATCACTCTCCTTAATTGTTCCTCTTGTGAGCCCTTAACCTCTGGGCTGACCAACCCTCCAGCTGCTTGGAGATAGAGATAACTGGAGTGAGGAGGCAGTTCCTGTACCTTTATACCAGAGTCATCAAGAAGATGACGTTTCTCAGTCTCCAAGCTGCTGGAGGAGCAGCAAAACCCAGAGGTTTGGGACTAGACTGATAAGGAACTATACCAAGCTAAGCAGAACTACAACAACCTAATCAACCACTGCAAACACAAATACCACATGAAACTAATACTACAATCGGCCAACAGACCCAGGGAACTCTTCGAAATAGTAAGAACCCTCATTAAGGAGGCCACCCCCCCACAGAATTGAAACCATCAGATCTCAAGCCTACGCAAACTTTCTGATCACAAGAAAATACTCTGCAGAATCACACTTTTCCTGCCTCTTCTCCACCCACCAAAAGCATGCCCTCTGAGCACACATGGTGAGTGTTTAGCATACCCACCACTGATCAGATCTCTCACACAATAGCCCTACAGGCCAGTCCAGTTATACTTGGGTAGACACCATCCTCCAGCAGCTGAGAACTGAGCATGTCAGGATTCTGAAATCCCAGTAGAAGAGCTCCCCCTCGAGCCTCAGCATTCAGTCTCTCAATTTTCAGCAGCTGGAGGAAAGCTCCCAGTGACGTGGTATGGAAGACAATTGTAGTCCCTTGTAGGAGAAATAACTTAAAGGCTCTTGCACCAAGACCAATTAAAGTTAAGTTCCTGTAGAGCAAGCTGCTGGGGGAGCCAAAAAGGGGGTAGTCAGTGTGGGCAGAGCCTGCCTTCCTCCTGGATACTGCTCGGGGTTAAACTACCTGGGAGCCCCAGGCCCCTTTCCCCCTCAACTAGGTATCCCAAGAAGCTCCCGTTAGCTACAGGGGGGCTTGGGCTACCTGTGCTGGCTGGTGCCATGCTACTTGGGCTAGAAGGGTTTAGGACCCAGGATTGCAGGACGGTAGCTCTTTCAGGTTTTTTAGCAGCATGCAGGCCCGAGTCACAGGTTCCTCTCCCTCCTCAGCAGCTTTGGGTGTGCAGAGGGGGGAGGGGGTGTCAGCGGGCACAGCCATTGGGGTTTTTAGGGGTCAGAGATGGCACTGCCTCAGGAGGACTCTTTGCTAGGAGGTCCCCAGGCTAAAGCACAGCAGTGGAGATCCTGAGGGCTGGATGGCTCAGGACTCTCCTCAGTCTTAGGCCTCAGAGGACCTGGGGGAGGGGCCCTCAGACCTCTGGGGAGAACAGATTATCCCAGAAGTTAAATCCCACTGGGTGAGGACCCTAATGTTTTTCAGGTCTTCCATAAGGAGGAGCTAGCAGGTCTCATATCCCAGTCTTTGGTAGCGCTAAATGTGGTACCCACACCAAGGAGCCCCCGAAAGATCCTTTGTTGCAGGGCTTCCAAGGGGGCACAGGTTTACTCCCCAGTGCACAGGGTAATCAGAAGAATGATTGAGTCAGAGGGGGAGTTTCCAGAAGCCACCCTGAGAGGGGCTTGGGAGTTGGGTAGGCTGTAGCCCATTCTGCAGGAGGAGCAGGACCTCCTGTGGATGCCCAAGGTCTATGCTTTGGGGACAGCGGTGACCAAGACCACCACTATCCCTGTGGAAGGCAGGGCAGCTCTCAAAGATCTGCAGGACCGGAGGTTGGAGTCACTGCTCAAGCAGGTTTATGATTCCAGTGCCTTGGCTCTACAGATGTCCACTGGTGGGACCTGTGTTTCCAGGACTTCCATCAGGTGGATCCAGAGACTAGCACCTGGAGGCCTTGGGGATGCAATGGCGATGGAAGGTTGCTGACTGGAGTTGACGGCAACCTACATGGCATATGCATCTTGTGAGGGTGGCCTCAAAGACTATGGCCTCTGTTATTGCAGCTCACCGTTTCCTTTGGCTAAGGAATTGGGCAGCAGATGTCTCCTCCAAGTCGCGCCTCAGCAAGTTGCTCTTTAAGTGTAAATTGCTCTTTAGGGAGGCACTATAGAAGATCACAAAGGACTTTAAAAGGAGGCCATTTGCCAGAAGATAGGCCTAAAGAACCCAAGCAGATGACCCCTCAAACGGGGGGCAGGCTAAAGACGTCAGGTGGTTTCAGGGAGCACATTTCTTCCCCTATCAGAAGCCGGTTCAGTTCACATAGTCAGTCCTTTTGAGGATCCTGGGGGTTTGGACAGGGTTATTACTTCACCTCCCCAGGACAGAGCAAGAAAACTCACTGAAGCCAGAGGTCAAAGCCATGGATCACGAACAAAGTGGTAATTGTCAGACAATGTCACCACAGCAGCTTATATCAACCAACAAGGGGGTACGGGTAGTGCCACCCTGTTGGAGCAGTCTCTAGCCATCAAGGCCTGGGCAGAGCAGAACTTGGGGGCCCTGTTGGCATCACATGTGGTAGGCAGGGAGAACGTCCAGGCAGATTTCCTCAGCCAGCACCAATTGGATCTGGGCGAACGGAAACTCAATCCTGCAGTTTTCCATGATCTCACGTTGTGTTGGGGACAGCTGACATGGACCTCATGGCAACACAGGACAATGCCAAGACGAGCAAGTTCTTCAGCAGGCTCAGGGACCACATGTCAGAGGGCCTGGATGCACTCGCTCAACCTTGGCCGACGGAGAGATTGCTTTAAGTTTTCCCACCATGGCCCTCGATAGGACATCTCTTGCAAAGGATAGAGGCACACTGCACTGGATTGGCTGAGGCGACCCTGGTACATGAACTTCAGGTGGTTGCTGGGAATGTGGCCCTGGCGGCTCCCCAACAGGATCAACCTGCTGGTCCAGAGACCAGTCGTAATGCCTCAAAGGGTAGCTCGATTTTCATTTACAGCATAGCTCTTGAATGTTGCGGTTAAGGCAGCGGGGCTTCGCCCCAGCGGTCATCTCCACTGTGTTACAGGCCAGGAAGCTGTCCACCACCTTGGTGTATGTGTGAGTGTGGTGGATTTGAGGGCTGGTGTGCGGAGCATAGGTTTTCGACCCGTCTGTTATCAGCTGCCAGACATCTTACTGTGTTTTTGCAGGGTTGGAGAAGAGGCTAGTGCTAAAATCCCTTAAAGTTCAGATCGCAGCCCTGTCTTGTATAGGGGTTAGATTCAAGGGCGATCTCTTGCAGTGCATTCGGATATGGTACGGTTCCTCAGGGTGGATGTGCAGGCGGGGAGGATGCCAGATTTGGGTCTGTAGTTCTGAAAGATGGTCTCATGGGTCCCTCCTGTGTTTAGGCACTGCTTTTGTACATCCCAAGTGTAACTGAACTGGCCTGGAGGGACGATTAGGAAGGCAAAATTAGACCTTACCTGCTGCCTTTCCTCAAGTCGCTCCAGGCCAGTCCAGGCCTTCCCAGTATTTGGTGTGCTTCAGAGACCAGGAAACAGGTGGTGTTTCAATTAAGAAGTACAGCACTGCACATTAGAGGGTCACGTTAAAATGGGGGGGGGGGGGGGGGCGCATGTGTCTTAGTAGGGCAGGCTCTCTGCACGTGGCTACGGCCCACCTGTACTGTCTCAGCAGTTCAAATTCAAAGAAAAAAAAATGAAAACAAACAAGACCAAATAGATATACAAAGTAATGAAGTGGGACTAGGTGAATGCTGGTGGTGTGAAAGTCGGAGAACACCTGTGCCTCAGATGTCGAGGAGAAAGCTGCTTTGTCAGTAAGAGACCGGATGTTGAGGCACCACATTTCTACTGAAATCTCAAAATCCTGACATGCTCAGTTCTCAGCTGCTGGAAGATGGTGACTACCCACGCATTAACTGGACTGACCTGGAGGGACTCAAGAAAAGTCAATTAGCAGGTAAGGTCTAATTTTGCCAAATACCAGCACCTCACCAATGGAACCCTGCCCAATCCCATGGATAAAAGTCACAAAGGATGTGCTCTCCAAATACATCCACAAGATAGAGGCACATAACCCTGTAGTAGAAAAGAATGGACTCTCTCAAACGAGCAACCATCTGCCCATTCTCGCCACCCCCACCAAAGATGACCCTTCAGCATACCGTCTAATCTTAAACCTTCCATTCCTCACAAAAATACTTGGAGGGGGGGGGGGGAGGGAGGGAGGGAGGCAGCCTACCATCAGCTTCATGACCACATCTACTCACGCCCCACTGGATCCCCAACTATATGGGTTCTGCTGCATCCATAGCGTGGACTTCTTTTTTGCTAACAGTACTCCTTGACAACCTAATAAGGATAGTCAGTCTGAAAATGGGCTTTCTACACATCTTTAAAGATCTGCAGCCTTTAACACCATATCCCACCGCATCCTCCTGTGGAGGCTCGGTGTCATCGGCCTCAAGAATATGACTCAAGTGGTTTAACTCATACCTCACTGACAGGCAACAAGTCCGAGCTGACACTGTCACCTCATCCACCTTCCCATCCACACAAAGAGTACAAGGTTTGTCTTTATCTGCCCTGCTCTTCAACCTCTATATACATCCCATGTTACTTGATCACATCACAGATAACATCCTATATGCCATGTATGCTGACATCATAATTTACACTCCGCTCAACTTGGAGAAGCCAGACTACACTACAATAGTTACTTGCCTACAAGAAATGACAAACTGGCTCTCACAAAACAAACTGAACAACTATAATAAAACAGAAGCCCTCATCACGGGCAACACTATCTTTACCCCTTCCCAAACAAACAGCCTGCCTAATTGTTCTATACCCATATGCAAAGAGGTAAAATACCTTGGAATCACCTTGGAATGCAACCTTAACTTCCAATCACACATCAAAAGGACCACCAGAAAACCTCTCCTCAGCCATGATCACTTCCGGACAAGTCTGCCAAGCCATCATAACACCCATACTGGACTACTGCAACTCCCATCTACCAGGCCTTCCCAAGCAAATGATCAGACTTATGCAGATGGCACAAAACACTGCTGCTTCCATCATTCTAGATATGACCATGTCACCCCCCTTCTTGACCAACTCCACTGGCTACCAATCACATCTCGCATCCGCTTCAAAACCATATTAAATATATTTAAAATAAAGCATAACATATCAACTTACAACCTCAAGAACCTTATTACTAACACCAGCACTAGACCCAGCATGATCAATACCATACAAACACCATCTTCATTCTCCAAGCTCCTGCAAGTGTGTTCTCCCTACAGCACCAACCCTTTGGAACAGTCTACCAGATGAACTAAGAGCCGTCACAGAGAAAGGACTTTCAGAAGCAGCTAAAACATTACTCTACAGGGATAGCTTAGAGACAATCACCTAGGGCATCCAAACCACCAAAAATTATAACTACTACATGCTGTACATATTGTATATATCTAAACGTAAATTAGTTTTACTAAAATAACCCTGCATGCCTTCTCCCCCCTCGTTGCATATGTACTTCCTTGTAGTTGCCAGGTAAACTGCTTTGATTGAAGGAAAAGGCAGTAAAGAAAACCTGTTACATAAAACAAAATAAATCCTCTGGTAGGAGACTGAAATGATAAAGCTGTATAAAGAAAACTAATAAAATTTAAGTGTGTATTTTTATTCATTCTGTAACTGGCATTGACTGGATGTGAAGGACATGATTATTGGCACTCAAACCATTCAAATCAGTTTGAAGAGGAAAAAAACACCACATTCCCACTGGATTAAAATTAGACACACCAGTAATCAATTGTCAGTACTCACATGACTTGAATCAACCAATAAATGGCTAATGTTTAAAACTGCCACATTCATTCCCTGTTCCCTTTTCACAATGGTGAAGACAAGAGAGCTGCCTGAGATTGGCAAAGCCATCATCAGCAAACATCAAAAGTGTACAAGCCCATCTCCAAAGACCTTGGGATTTTTGTGTCTACAGTTTGCAATGTTAAGAAGGCATCCGCTCATGGAATTATCAAGAACCTCCCAGGACATGGTGGAAAGAGGAAAATTATTTCAAGTCGTCTTCGAAGGTTAGAGCGAACTGTTGGAAAAGCACCACGTACAATATCCAAAGAGCTTAAGGCTGACCTGGAGCAATCTGTAGTGGTGGCCACTGGCCACACACTAAACAAAAAAGGACTTCATGGGCGACGGCCAAGGGAGGACCTCACTGCTCAAAGACTGACATAAAAAGGCATGTTTGATCTTTGCCCAAACCCACCTTGAGAAACCAATCCTTCTGAGAAAACACTTTGTGGATAGATGAAATCAGATTTGAGCTCACTGACAATTTAGACCAGCAATACATTTACAGGCGAAGAAAGGAAGCTTCCCCCCTCCCACCACAATAATACACAACACCCTTCCTACAGTTAAATATGGCGAAGGTTCCATAATGTTGTGGGGCTGTTTTGCTGCCGCAGGAACTGGAAGCCTGGAATGTATTAAGGGAATCAGGAAGTCAGAGGACTACCAAAGTATTTTGGAGTGAAATGTGCTACCTAGTGTCAGAAAGCTAGGACTAGATCAAAGGTCAAGAGTCCTCCAGCAGCACAATGACCCAAAACATACATCCAAAAGTACAAAAGAACGGTCAAAAAGGAACAAATGGACTTGTAAACTGGCAAGCAATTAATCCTGAACTCAATCCAAATTGAGAACCTTTGGAAAGAGATGAAATCTGCCATTGGTAAAAGGAATCCTGGAAACATTCATGAGCTGGAACAAAATACAGTTGAAGAGTGGGAGAAACTATCAGCAGACAAATGTACAAAACTTAAAGATGGCTACAAGAAATATTTGGAGGCTGTCATCACTGCCAAGGGCGCCATTAACCCTGTCCAGGTCATATTTTTTTGTTATTTTGGTTTTTTTCTCCTAGCAATTACTAAATCTAAAATTGCACAGACATCTATTTTTTGTTATATCTCTTTAAACATAATATTAAAATAATATGACATACAGTTGGAATATGTCCAATTATTTCTCAAGATATTTTACACAACATACCTAAAATGCAAGAGTGCCAATAATGTTGATCATAACTGTATAGAAATACAGCTGATAAATAGGAATTACACTTACCTGGTAATTGTGGTTCCTTTAGGGTATCCAGTTTAGTCCTCCACCACTGGAGAGTGCACTCCTCCTGCAGCTTGGAGACTGGGCATGTCCAAAAACGCGACATCACTGCATGTAGTCCACCGGCTCTCCCATCAATCCCCAGTGAACTATTGACAAAGCACACTTAAAGGAGCAAACAACTGTCGTCAGTGACTGAATAACCATAAAGCATAGTTACTCACCTTTAACAGGTGATCTCCGGGAACAGCAGGAATTTAGTCCTCACAACCCACCCACCTCCCCTAGGAGTTGTCTCTCTCTATTTCTTTCTCTTTCCCTCTCTCTCTTTTTGTCTCACTTTAAACTCAACTGGAGAGAGGCAGTTGGGAAAGGCGGGAAGGCAGCACACAGGCGCTGTGGGATGCTCCCAAAAGCTTCCTAATTGGACGCTGGGGAGCATATCCGCTCAGGCTCCGTCAGCAGGGAGCTTGAGAGAGATGTAGAAGCAGAGGGTACTACACTTGCCGTGGCCAATGTGGAGCTATGAGAATCATACGGCCTCTGTCTCTCTGAAGCTTGAATAGGGTTTTGGGAATCAGGGGAATGGGTGGAAAGACATACAAGAAGTCTTGACCCCAATGAAGGAGGAAAGCATCCTTGGCCTAAGAGCCCCGAGACGGAATACTGGAACAGAACAGGGGAAGTTTGGCATTCAACGGACTTGCAAAGAGGTCTATGTCCAGGGTTCCCCAAATTTGAAAAATCTTGGCTACCTGGTCTGCATGTAGAGACCATTCGTGTGGAAGCAACACTCAGCTGGGTCTGTCTGCCCCAGAGTTTTGTATGCCTGGAAGATACACTGCCGGGAGATGAATCTGATGCTCTCTGGTGAGGGCCCATAGTCGCAAAGCTTCGCTGCAAAGCGACAGAGAGCCTGTTCCCCCCTGTTTGTTCACGTAGAACATGGCTACTTGATTGTCCGTATGAATGAGGACTGTCTTGTAGCTGAGCAAGGTGTTTAACACTCGAAGAGCAAGGAAGATTCTCTGAGCTCCAAGAGATTGATATGTAGATGAGTCTCCTGCAGAGTCCAGGTGCCTTGTGTGGAGAGGTTTCGCAGATGAGCTCCCCAACCCATTGGTGAAGCATCTGTTGTGAGGGTTGCCTGGGGTAAGGGTTGTTGAAATGGGGACCCCAGCAACAGGTTCCGAGTGCACCGCCACCATTGGCGGGACAAAATAAGGCGATTTGTGTTTGCTATTTTGTCTGACAGGCACCCTGATGCCTGGGTCCACTGAGTGGATAAAGTCCACTGGGCTGCTCTCATATGGAGGTGAGCATAAGGAACCACATGCACGGTAGATGCCATGTGGCCTAGTAGTTGTAGCATCTCTCAGGCAGTGAGATGGGGCTTCAACACTGCTTGAGAAGCTAATTGCACTATGCGAAGGCAATGGGCCTGGGGAAGACAGGCCCTTGCTTTTCTGGTATCCAGCAAAGCTCCTATGAACCCTAGAGACTGAGTGGGAGTTAGACTGGATTTTGGGATGTTTATGACTAGACCCAAATACTGAAGGAAACGCATTGTGCAAGATAGAGAAGTTCTGGCCTCTGACTCTGATGGTGCTTGAATGAGCCAGTCGTCTAAGTAAGGGAAGACGAATATCCCTAGAGTGCGGAGAAATGCTACTACCACAGCCATGCATTTCATGAACACCCTTGGTGCTGAGGCCAGGCCAAAAGGAAGCAACCTGTATTGGTAGTGCTTTCCTTGAAAAAGGAACCGAAGGAACTTTCTGTCAATTGGATGGATGAGAACATGGGTGTTCGCATCCTTATTTATTTATTTATTTTATTTATTTAACAGTATTTCTAAACCGCCTTATCTTAATAATCAAGGTGGTATCACAGCAAGCAATCAGGTAAAGTGTGTGTGTTGTACATGCAGTGAGGATAAAACTTAGTTGTGTGAGGGATGTGTTGGGTGCTTGATTTGTTTGAGCTATATACAGGGTGGGCTATTTACAGTGGTGCTAGAATCATATTTTATATATATTCAGTTGTTTGGGAGGATTGGAGTGCTGTTATCCATTCTCTTAGGTTATGTGATGTGACCATAGTGCTCTATGAACAGCATGGTTTTCAGTTGTTTTCTGAAGTCTTTGAGGTCTGGAGTTGCCCTTAGATCGTCCGGTAGATTGTTCCATATTGTTGGAGCAGCCATGGAGAGAGCTCTGTCTGTTGTGTCCTTGCGTGTGTGCTTGTACTCATTTGGGGTGCTGACTCGGTTGCGTGTTTGACTTCTTCTGGGACGTGCGCTGGTTTCCGGTTGTATGAGCAGGTGGAGGCTGTTGGCTGATGTGTGTTCTTTTATCTTAAATAGGTTTATGATAGTCTTGTATCTGATGCGAGCAATGATTGGGAGCCAGTGTAAGTCCTTTAGTGTAGGTGTGATGTGCTCCTGCCTTGCGGCTCCGGATATGATTCGAGCTGCAGTGTTTTGTGCCAGCTGTAGTGGTTTGAGAGCTTGTTTTGGTAGTCCGAGGTATATCGGATTGCAGAAGTCCAGTATTGGGGTTATCAGTGCTTGACAGACTGTACGGAAGTGTTCTGGAGCGAGGAGTGGTTTCAGTCTCCTGATGATTCGCATCCTGTAATATGCTTTTTGGATTGTTTTGTCTATGTGTGGTTTGAGGTTGAGTTTACTGTCCAGAGTAACCCCAAGGTATCTCACCTCCGATCTTATCGGTATCGTGGTGCTTTGTATCTTTATGTTTGGTGGTGTGTGAAGCTTTGGTTTCGAGTGATGATTAAAGCTTCAGACTTGTTGTAGTTTATAGCTAGATTGTTGTTTTGGCACCACTTCGCCATTTGGGTAAGGCAGTCTGCTATCTTAGAGAAGTCCAGGTTTTCGATTGATATCGGGGAGTATACCATTATATCGTCTGCGTATATTGTGTATTGGATGTTGTTCTCTTTCATAATGTTGCATATTGGTTGGATGTAGATGTTAAAAAGGAGTGCTGAGAGTGCGGATCCTTGTGGTACTCCTTGTTGGACGTTTATGGGCCGGGAGGTGTCCTGTCCCACCTTGACCTGTAGCTGTCTTTCTGTTAGGTACGAGTGGAACCATTTTAGAGTGGTACCGTGTATACCAGTGTTCTTCAGTCTCTCCAGGAGTATATTGTGATCAACTGTGTCGAACGCTGAGGAGATGTCGATGAAGATCATTATAATTCCATTCCTGATGTCGTCAATTATTCTTATGATGCTGTCGAAGAGGTAGATCAGGAGAGTTTCGACTCCATGGTTGGGACGAAATCCGTGTTGGTTGTCGTCGAGAGTTCCGTGTTCGTCAATGTGTTCCTGAAGTTGTAGTTGAACCGTCTTTTCGATTATTTTTGCGAGGAAGGGTATGCTGGAGATTGGTCGGTATGCTGCTGGGTCCTTTTTGTCGAGAGAAGTTTTCTTTGTGATTGGTCTTACTGAGGCAAGCTTTAATTGCTGTGGCATGAGTCCTTGAGTGAGTTGTGTACCATTTTATGAATGTTTGGTATGAGGCTTGCTTTGGTGGCTTTGACCCATGACACTGGGCAAGGGTCTGTAGGAGCAGTGCTTGTGTTGATTGTGGAGATGATGTCTGATATCTGCTCTTTTGAGGGTGAGTGGAATGTGCCCCAGGTTTTGGGGTGGACGTTCGTTCTGTTGGTTCTACTGGGTGTTGAGCGCTCTGTGGAGTGAAATTTGTCTTTGATGTGGTCGGCGAATATCTGTGGATCCACTTGTATTTCTCTTTCTGCTGCTTGCTCTTTTGTCAGGGTTTTTACTATTTCGAAAAGTTCTCTGGGTTTGTTGATGGAAGAATTTATCAGGTTTGTGTGGAATTCTCTCTTTGATTGGTTGATGTGTTCATTGTATTGTTTTTGCTTTGTTAGGTAAAGATGTTGGTCGGAAGTAGTTTTGTTTTTTCTCCATCTCCGTTCAATTTTCCTGAGCTCCCTCTTTTCCTGTCGTATTTTTGCTGAGTACCATGGTTTGTTTTGTCTCTTGTTGTGGTGTTGTTTCTTGGTCCTGTCAACGGGTGGTTTGGCGGCGTTAGCTAGGACATTGTTCCAGTTGGAAACTTGTTCCTCCAGGTCCTCTGAGTCAATGTTCAAGTGTTGTATTGTGTCCTGGATGAATTCGTCCTTGTCAAAGGACTTGAATCGTCTTTGTGTGTGTGGGAAGTTCGCTCTTTCGCTTGTCCAGTCTTCTTGTGATTGCAGATTTGTCTCGATTAAGTAATGGTCAGACCATGGTACTGGGGTGATGGTGGGTGTAGAGATTAGGTCTCTTGAAGTTAGGTAGTTTGATGCGAAGATGAGGTCTGGGGATGATCCTAGTCTGTGTGTTGGTGCATTGACTATCTGTGTGAATTGAAGTGATGACATTGCCTGAAGGAAGGCCTCTGCATCTTTTGTATTGGCGGACTTGAGGTTGAAGTCTCCGATTAGTAGTGCTGGTTTGTTGTTTGACGTTATGGCACAGGCTTCTTCGAGTATGAAGGCTAGTTCGTCGGGTGGAGCACGGGGTGCTCTGTAGGTTAGGCAGATTGCAATATTCTTGTTCTTGATGCTAATTGTGTTACACTGCTTTGTATCTGTGAGATTCAGTGTCTTGAACTTGAGTTCTGTTTTTGCTATTATTAGGACTCCTCCTCCACGCTTGTGGATGCGTGGGCAGTTGTATGCTGAGTAGTTGTTCGGTACTAGTTGGTTGAGTAGTACACTGTCGGTAGGGTTGAGCCATGTCTCTGTGATGCATATTATGTCTGGCTGTCGCTCTTCAATGTGGTCTACCAGAGTGTGTATCTTGTTGCAGATGGATCTGGCGTTTATGAGCTCAATTGATGTTTTCTTTGTGGAAGAGGTTGTTGCGACTTGTGCTTCCTTAGGGCCGGTGTTGGGGTTTGATTTGTGTCTGTTTTGTCTCTTTGTTTGGGAGGTTGCGAGTGTCTCTTTGTGTGTGTGTTGTGGACCGAGATATGGCAGTGCAGTTGGTGGGTACCATGGTGTGTTTGTTTGGGGGTAGTGGGGGTGTGTAGTTGGTGGGAGGAGTTGTGTGACTAGTAGGTATAGTGGGAGGAAGTATGTGGTGTGCATGTTGATAGCTTGTGATGTTCTGATAGGGCGACGCCTGTGTCCTTAGGTTTTCGTCTGTTTGCTTTTTTGAGGAGAGCTGTACTTGTTGCAGGGGCTTGTCCTGGGGATGTGAAGTTGTATCTGTTGCGGTGCGGGAGCCTGTCCCGTGGAGGGAGCCTGTCCCTTGGATGTGAAGCTGTATCTGTTGCGGTGCGGGAGCCTGTCCCGTGGAGGGAGCCTGTCCCTTGGATGTGGAGCTGGATCTGATGCGGTGCAGGAGCCTGTCCCGTGGATGTGGAGCTGGATCTGTGGCGGACGCCTTGGTGCGGGAGCCTGTCCCGTGTGTGTGGAGCTGGATCTGTGTTGGTCGCCTTGGTGCGGGGGCCTGTCCCGTGGATGTGGAGCTGGGTCTGTCGCGGTGCGGGAGCCTGTCCCGTGGAGGGAGCCTGTCCCGTGGAGGTGGAGCCGGATCTGTGGTGGTCGCCCTGTTGCGGGGGTCTGTCCCGTGGATGTGGAGCTGGGTTTGTCGTGGTGCGGGAGCCTGTCCCGTGGAGGGAGCCTGTTTCGTGTGTGTGCAGCTGGATCTGTTGATGAACTCTTGGTCTGACCCACTATGGTACATCCCAAGTCCCTATGTTCTTATCTAGCTAAAGATGACATTGCTCTAACATAGCATCAGTACTGGCATATCTCTGGGTTTAAGGTATCAATCTGGACAAACATGGTAATACCAAATATGGCCTATAAACGATGAGATCTAGAGAACAAAGCCAATCCTGACCCTGAAGGTATGGCAGCAGAGTTTCTAGAGAAATCTTGAATTTCTCTTTGAACAGGAATTTGTTCAATTCTGAGGTCCAAGATAGGTCTGTATCCCCCTGTTTTCTTTGGGATAAGGAAATAGGGGGGAGTAAAACCCTGTACCCTGTTGGTGGATGGGTACTTCTTCTATTGCCCCTTGGGCAAGAAGCATAATAACCTCTTGATATAACAGGTTGATGAGAGAGGTCTGAGAATTGAACTGTCTTACCATTGCGTGAGGGGGTATGCACAGGAAGTGCAGCTTGTACCCCTCTCTTATAATGGAGAGTGTCCACTGCTCTGCTGTTATCTGCTCCCACCTGGGGGCAAAGTGACATATCCTTCCTGGAATGGTGGAAGGCTCTGGTCCATTGAGGGCCAGGAAGACTACGTTCTCTAGATGAAAGTCAAAGGCCTTGTGGAGGCTGAGACTGCTGAGACGGTTTTATTTATTTATTTAACAAGAACTTATATACTGCAGCTTCCAGAGATCAGCTGCGGTTCACAAATAACAACCGTCAACAAAGCATAGTTTGTTTTACATGTAACATCATATAACTATAAACAATGTAAAGTAAACATAAATTGTTAAACTGAATAGCACAGAACAGTGCAACACTATATACATTATATACATATACACATTATGTGGAATATAATCGTAGAGAGAGGTACAGATTCAGATAGGGAGGGTTTTCTTTTATGTTGTAGTGAGATTGAGGCTTAGTAGTCTTTACTTTCCTTTGCTTAGTTGGTTGCTGACTTTTCCGGGCAGGCTGACCTGCATAACGTCCCTGCTGGGAATAAGAGGGATAAAACCTTCTTTTTTTTAGAATAAAGGCTTCTTGAAAGATCTCTCTCACAGGACCAGCTGTGCCTTTGGATTGCCTATCCAAAGTGGAGTTGTCAGCATCTAATTCATTGGCTTTTTCCTGCCAATTTTTGACAAATAAATTCTCACCTGTACAAGGGATATTGCCCAGTTTGTCCTGCACCCAGAGCTCCAAATCGGATGCCTGGAGCCAGGCAATTCTACGTGCACCTATGGCAATGGCAGAGGTTCTGCTTATGCACTCAAAACAGTCAAAAGCTGCACGGTTGACAAACTTAGAAACATCCTGGGCATGTTTGACCAGTGTGAAAAAATCCTGCCTTCTATCCTCAGGAAGAAGAGGGCTCAAACCTAAATCACCCCTGACTTCTTTAAGGAACATTCCCATCTATAAAACATAGGAACTGATCCTGGCAGAAAGCATGGAAGCAGGGAAAGTAAGACGTCCAAAGGCATCCAAAGTTCTACACTCACGTCCTGGAGGATTAGAGGCATGCCTCTTTGCACTTCTGATCCTTCTCATCGCTGACTCCACCACAATAGAGTGGTGAGGAAGCTGAGTTTTCTGGAATCCAGGGGAACTCGATACATGGTATCCGGTCTGCGAGAGTGAGGAGAGGTGGTGAGAGGTGTTTCCCACATTCTCAACATGAGATCATGTAAGATCTCATGGATAGGCAAGGTAGCTGCCTCCTTAGGAGCTTTGGGATGTTGTAAAATCTCCAGCTCCTTAGCTGTTTCAGGAGTCACAGTAATGGACAACCCACGAGCCACATCCCTGATGAAATCTTGAAGAGATATCTTCTGGAGGGGACATCCTTCGTTTAGGAGAGGAAGGCTCCTCCGGGAGAAGTATCCCAGTACCGGCAGAGCTATCAGAATCCTCGGAGTCCTCCGAGGATTTGAAGTATCGTCTGTCCAGATGCTCTTGAAGAGCCCGATACCCGTACCGACCGAAGTCGGTACCGGGGAAATCGGTACCGGTGTATCGGCACCAGAAGGCATCACATGACTGGGTGCTGGAAAAGCTGATACCGACATCGGTGCCAGTACAGGCTGAATTGTCTGACGCGGTTCCGAGGGCATCAATGCCGCAAGGAGAGCTGCCAGACTGCGTTCAATAGCCAGGAACCTCTGGTCTATCAATGCTGCAGATGCCTGGGTATCTGTACCAGAAAGAGCTGGTACCCCACAGCATGGCACTTGTAGTTCTGCCAAGGTCGAGGCCTCGAGAACATCCTGGATCCTCGATAATGCTTTGGAAGCCGAAGCCTCCCGCCGGGGCAACTTTGCCGGTATGGAGCCCTCAAGGGCGACGCCAGAGGCATCTCGGTGCTTGGAAGGAGATCTACCCTTTGAGGACCGGCTGGACTTATGTTTAGTTACCCGAGATCCATGGGAGGAAGACAAAGCCCTGGAATACGTCAATGCCACCGAAGCTGCATCAGAGGGAAAAAGGGGACTGAGCTTGGCAGCTCGGTTCTGTTGACCCCTTTTGGACATCATGGCGCAAGCCATGCACTCAGAGATGGAATGGTCAAGACCTAAACATTTAAGACACCACTCGTGGGTGTCAGTGAAGGAGATGGTACCGCCACACTTGGTGCATTTTTTTAAACCCAAGGCGGGTTTCTCCATGGTGGAGGAAAGTTTGGGCCTAAGGCCCAAAATGGCATGTGCACCTGGAAAGAAAAGTTTGGAAAAAAGAATTATATATATATATATTTATTTATTTATTGTTTTTAAGGAAAGAAAGAAGAACCGGCGTTACAGGTGTAGCGTCGAGGAAGGCAGACGTGACCACAAAAAATGAATAAGTAAAATAATTTTCTGCGGCGAAAGGAAAATGACCTGCTGGCTCCGCGGAAAACGAAGAACTGGAGAAAGGCAGTTGGGAAAGGCGGGAAGGCAGCACACAGGCACTGTGGGATGCTCCCAAAAGCTTCCTAATTGGATAATGGGGAGCATTCCCACACAGGCTCCGTCGGTACCGACGATACCCATATGTGAGGACTACATTCCTGCTTGTTCCTGGAGTTACCCGTAAGAATAAAACAAAATAATCTCTCTTTTATTTATCTACGTTTTTAATACAGACAGGCCTTTTTCCTTATGCCTGCCTCTGAGCTCTTGTAGCAAAGTCATAGACAGAAAAAGCAAGCAAGGAAAGAACTCTTACCTACCAGTAACCACACTTGACCTGAATCCCTTCAGCTCCCTATACCATCCTGGGCAGTAATGGGGGACTAAACTGGATTCCCTAAAGGAACCACAATTACCAGGTAAGTGTAATTCCTATTTCTTATCAGTCATCCAGTTTAGTCCTCCACCACTGGGATGTAAGAGCAGTAACTATTGGGAGAGACCTTTCCAACCGGCTTGCAACACCGCCGTCCCGAATACAGCATCCTTTGCTGAAAGCACATCCAGGAGGTAGTGTTTACTGAAAAGTATGAAGCCCTACAAATGGCCCTACAAAGTGGCTGCCCTACAAATTTCCACCGGAGGCACCAGGCTATATTCTGCCCACAATGTAGCCTGTGCCCTGGTCAAATGAGCTCGCAAACCTGCCAGCACCACTCTGCTATGTAAGAGATAAGCAGAAGCAATGGCTTCCCTAATCCACCGAGAAATAGACACCTTAGCTGCTGCTTCCCCCTTGCGGACCCCTCCGAACACCACAATCGATCCGATTTGCGATAGGACTCGGACAACTTTAAATATCACTGCATCACTCGCTTCAAGTCCAACTGGCGCAGACTGCGATCTGCAGCACTGCCGTCCAACGAACCTAGAACCGGAAGAGAAACTGTCCTGTTCAAGTGAAACGGAGAGACCACCTTTGGCAAAAAGGAGGGAACTGGCCTCAAACACCACCTTTTCTCTAGAGAAGGACAAATGTTCTCTGCAAGATAGCGCCTGGAGCTCCGAGACCTGCCTTGCTGAACATATAGCTACTAAAAACACTGATGCCTTGTGCAAAGGCTCAAAGGGCTCTTTAGCTAAGGCTCCTAAAACCAAATTGAGGTCCCATGAAGGAACTATGACTCTACGAGCAGGATGCGTCCCGAGCAACACCCCCTGTACTTTTCCCCTATAGCACGCCATAGCCACTAACTGTACTCTTAACGAACTAGCAGCCAATCCCTTCTCAAAACCGTTCTGCAGAAAGCCGAGAATCACCGGGACTGATGCCGCCGTCCCCGTCCGCACTTGTCTCCTGGAACACCAATCCTCAAAGACACGCCATACGCGAACGTATGCCAAAGATGTAGACTTCTTCCTCGCCTCGAGTAACGTCGTGATAACCGCTCCCGAATAGCCTTTCTTCCTTAGCCTCGCCCATTCAATGGCCAGACTGTAAGCGAGAATCGATCCACCCGAGACATTTGAAGCGGACCTTGCTGTAATAGACACTAGGGCCGGTAATCTCCATGGATTCCCACCGACAAATGAGATCTGCATACCACGGTCGCTTTGGCCAGTCCAGAGCCACCAACACTCTCCCTTGATGGGCCTCGATCCACTGCACTACCCTGCCAATTAGTGCCCATGGAGGAAACACAGAGGAGACCTGATGCTGGCCAAGGTTGTATCAGAGCGTCGATTCCCTCCAACATCCTCTCGCCGTCTGCTGAAAAATTGACTTGCTTCTGCTGACTGGAAGGTTGCCATAAGATCCATAATCGGTAACCCCCATTTCTGGACTATCTGTGCAAACACGTCCGGATGCAACTCCCATTCCCCGGCATCCACTTGCACCCTGCTGAGGAAGTCCACCGTCACACTGTCCTTCCCTGCGATATGCTGCTGAAATCGCCAGCAGTCGAGTTTCCACCCACTCGAAGAGCGCCTCTGCTTCCACTTCCATGGGCACACTTCCTGTGCTGCCCTGGCGATTGATGTAGGCTACTGTCACCGAGTTGTCAGATAGCACTCAGATTGCTCTTCCCTTCACGGTGAACTCAAATGCTTGAAGTGCCAGCATCACCGCTCTCTTCCAACCTGTTGATCGACCACACGGCCTCCTGAGCTGACCAGAGACCCTGCGTGAAGAGCTGTCCACAATGTGCTCCCCAGTCGGCGAGACTTGCGTCTGTCAGCAACGGAAGCCACTCTGGCTGTTCGACGCATCCCCGAGGTCAACGAGCACAGAAGCAGCCACTAGCATAGTGCTGTCTTGACCTTAATAGGGCAAGGAAGTCTCGTGTTCAGCGAGTTCTCCTGGTGGGACCAGTGGCGAAGCAGCGCTCCTTGCAACGGATGCATATGAAACCTGGCCCATGGCACCGCCTCCAACGTCACCGCCATGGTTTCCAGCAGCTGAAGGTAATTCCAAGCCGAAGGTGCCAGAGTAGCCAAGAAACAAGAAACCAACGCTGCTAAACCTTGCACTGGCTGGGCCGGCAGAAACACTGCCCCGTTGCGAGTGCTGAACCGGACACCCAGATACTCGAGATCCTGTGACGGTACCAGGTGACGTTTTGTCAGATTGACCACCCAACTGAGGCTTTCGAGAAACTTCACCACCTTGTGCATGACCTGAACACTCTCGGTTTCGGATTTCACTCATATCAACCAATCATCGAGATATGGATGAACCAGAATTCCTTCCGCAACGCTGCCGCCACCACCACCATAATCTTGGTGAGGGTTCGTGGCGCTGTTGTGAGACCAAAGGGCAAGGCCTGGAACTGATAATGCCCCCACAGAAGGGCAAAGCGAAGATATGTGATGGCTCTCTGATTGTAATATGCAAATACGCCTCTGTAAGATCGAGGGACATTAAGTACGCCCCTGCCGCGCTGCGACAATGACAGACCTTAATGTCTCCATTCTGAAATGCGGTACACGGAGACAGTGGTTCACTCCTTTTAGATCCAATATGGGGCGTACCGAGCCATCCTTCTTTGGAACTACAAAATAAATGGAGTATCGACCCCTGCCGTAGTCGTTCACGGGCACGGGGATGACTGCCTGCATTTGCAACAAACGGTCCAGCGTGCTGCGGACCTCCAAGGTTTTCCTTAAGCCCTTGTAGGGAGACAGCACAAAGGAATCGTGTATAGGCTGAGCGAACTCCAGTGCATAGCCATCTCGAATTATCTCTAGAACCCACCGATCTGTCGTTATTTGGGCCCAAGCAGGAAGAAACTCCCAAAGTCTCCCGCCTATCGGTTGACTTCCAACCAGGGCCCGCCTCACTTTATTGCGATTTCCTAGCAGGAGTAGCGGAAGCCGCTGCAAAACCTCTGAAATCCCTGTGCTCGTGGAGCAAATCTTCCTCTTTGAAAGCCCCCCAACCGAGAAGTTCAAAACCTCCTGTAATCTCAGAACTGACCTTGAAAGAACTGCGAGGACTTCCCTTGCTTAGGTTTATCTTCCAGAAGTCTGCCCCCTTTAGACTCTCCCAAATCCTTAACCAGCTTGTCTAAATCCTCACCAAAACAACAAGGTTCCTTTAAACTGAAGTTTACTGAGCTGCACCTTAGAAGAACCGTCCACCGCCCAATTCCTCAACCATAGGGACCTTCAAGCAGCCACCAAGGACGCCATACTATTTGCCAGGGCCCCGATTAAATCATAATGCACATTGGACAAGTAGGCCGTACCAGACTCCAGGCGGTCTAACTCCTGCAGGCCCTCTTGCTCTAGCTGAGTAACCTGGCGTAAACTCTGGGACCATCTGAGATAAGCTCTGGCTACCCAAGCTCCACAAATGGAAGCTTGAAGAGACAAAGCATTTGCCTCAAGACTGCTTCAACAAACCATCCACCTTTCTATCCTGCGCATCCTTCAGTGCTGCGCTGCCCTCCACCGGGATGGTGGTTTTCTTTATTACCGTCGAGACTGCTGCATCAATCCTCGGGGAGCGAAACCTCTCTATCTCTCTCTCTGTCCTTATCCGCCAAGGAATACAACCTATTCATAGTCCTAATTCCCCTAAGTCCTGCCTCCGGCAAGTCCCATTCATCCTGAATTATTCGGTCAACCATCCGATGCACGGGGAAGACCACCTGGGACTGTCTTTACTGCCTGAATAATAGGGTCTTCTCCACCGTCTTCCACCGGTTGTTCAGTGGCTAATTTCAGTGTTTGGAGGGATTCTGTGATAAGTGCCACCAACTCCTCTCTCCAGAACCACCTAATAATTTTCGCCTGGTCCTCCGGCTCAGGAATTTCTCCTTCCTCCAACTCGTCCAATCCAGCCTCGAGCTCTGACTCACATTCCTCAGAGTCTTGCCACTCGGCGAAAGTTCGCGAACCTCGACTCTCTTGGGCGGTCTCAGGGCACCGCTGCCCAACCCAGCGGTAGTACCCTGTGGACTCGGTGTGGCCAACGGCAAAGGATCCGGCACCTTCCCCTGCCGCCTCAGACAGAACGCTTGATGCATAATTAGCACAAAATCTGGGCAAAGATCACTGAGCTGTTGACTTGATCCCCCCAGCAGGGAAGCCAATATCTGTCCCTCCAGGTAACCTTGACCGGCTTTCTGCTGAGAAAGGGAAGGAGAGTACCCCTGGAAGCTTGGACGACTGCGTTTCCATCTGGTGTTCGAGAATGGCGGAAACTGCCGTACACCCCCGACAGATTCCGGACTCCGCAATCGCCCCTCTGCGGCTGCCACACACTGAGGGCATGCCACCATAAAATCTCCCCAAAAGGAGACAGCCACAATCCTCTTTTTTTTTTTTTTTTTTTTAATATAGACAAAACAAACAGTACTAATCCTACCAAGAAATAGCACAGAATGAGGCCACCCCAAGGCAAAAAACACTGCTGCCCAATAAGAAGAGTAGCTTAACCTACCCCCCCCCCCCGAAAAAAACTCTAGGCCCAAAGCAAAAAACGGACTCCTGCCCGATAAAGCAACTAAAGAAATTAAAGAAAGCCAATCTACAACGGAACATTGCTGCACTGCTTAATCTATATGTGATGCACCCACACTCGCTTGCTGCCTTCATGTGGCTACCACGAGGCCAAAATGGCCGCTGCTGACAGAGCAGAAGAATGGCGCCAAAACATCCTGCGACGCTTCACGGTCCAGGCTCTTGGCCTTAGACGTACCACTGCTCGCCCCCCCCCCCCCCACCTACCTGGGATCGCTGCCCAAATGCTCTTTGCCGCATATTGCGGGGCTCCGCTCAGTCCAAAACAAGCGAGGAGCCGCTGGATGAGCTACCCGCTAACCAGCCTTCCTTTCCTGCTGGCTCGGGGCGTTTGATCGGCAGCGGCATGCGTTCAAGCGTCTCACCGAGAATAACTGAGCTCTCCCCCATACTTGCAAGGGGGAGAGATCAGAGCTGTGAGCAAAGTGACAGCGCTTAAGATAGGAGAGATCAAGCAGGGACTGCCAGAAAGTTTATCCCCCATCTTTTTTTTTTTTTTTTAAATTTAAAAATTCAGATCACAAAATAAACCAAAACCAGCAAATAACCCTCAAATCAAACCCAAAACCAAGGGACTGCTACTCTAATGATCCTTAATTATTCCCTAAAGTGAGCCCTGCACTAGGCTCACTACATCGTCCTGCTGCATGGAGACTGTACACACTGGGGGTTGATGGGAGAGCCGGTGGACTACATGCAGTGATGTCACGTTTTTGGACATGCTCAGTCTCCAAGCTGCAGGAGGAGGTGCATTACCCAGTGGTGGAGGACTAAACTGGAAGTAGTTTTTCATGATACTTATTTAGTATTCAATTGTGAACCTTGTTGAGAACACCTAGCAATAAAAAGCCAGTGCTTTTATTCTAGAAAGAAAGATACTAATAGTCAAATACATCAGGACCTTGCGTTTTTGTAGTTCTATAGAAACCAGATAGCTTCTCTTCCTGAAAATGGCTAGAGCTCCACCATGACATGATCCTACCCTCCCCCGGACACAAGAAAGCAGTGTTTTTACTTTCTGGTGTCTCCTCTACCACTAGCATGAAAAATGTTCCAGTGGGGTAGGAATGGCTACCCATCTGCTTCCGTATCCAATTCAAACTCCTCCTCTTGACCCATAAATGCATTCACTCTTCAGCCCCCCACTACCTATCATCTCTTATCTCTCCTTACATCACCTCTTGCATTCTTCGCTCTTCGAACAGCCTTCATCTATCTATGCCCTCCACTCATACTGCTAATTCTAGACTTCACTCTTTTCACCTTGCTGCACCCTTTGCCTGGAACAATCTACCTCTGTGCGCAATGCGCCTTCTCTGGACCTCTTCAAGTCCAGATTGAAAACCCATCTCTTCTCTATTGCTTTCTGTTCTTGATTCTTGCTCTTTGTATACTTTGTCTTGTATTAGTATTTTGTGATCTTGACTAGATTGCGAGCTCTGATGAGCAGGGACTGTCTTTTCTTCATGTATGTACGCGCTTCGTACGTTTGAAGCTCTTTATAAATGTTAAATAGAGATAGAAGAATTTGTTTCACTCCCATGAAAAAGCAGGGCATATTAGGGTGTGCTGCCAGAACATACTCTGGTCTTGCAACTGATCACATGCAATGGTTGCCATCTGGACCTTGATAGTTCAGAGCCAAGCAACAGTCCAGATCAGACTGCTGTAAAACAAACTGCCACAATGTCTGCATTCCTGGAATCATCTAAAACCTTCCAAAATTCTAATATAGGCCAAGAACGTGAACATCCTTCAGTCTTAAGGTGTCAACTACTGTCCCCCCAAATAGCTTATACCATTCAAGACCAAACCGTAAGAGAGATGGGAGCTAGAACTTCCATGACCAGGGTCACTGCTAAAATAGTCCTAGGCAACAGGAGGGGATGACCCACCAGTAGGCCGACAAAATCTACAAATCAAACCAGGCCACAAAGATGACCAAGTCTGGATAAAACCGAATTCTGCGCAGCAGATGACTCACCAATGGCCATGAAAGGAGGTTGGGGAACATACAGGAGATCCTCGAAGGACCACTCCAGCATGAAGGCATCCAGGCCCACCACGTATGGATTCTTCCTGCAGCTGAAGACTCTGTTTACATTGGCATTCACTTGTGCTGCCCATCAGGTAAAACAGTGGCAGGCCCCAAGTGCACACTGAGACTGAATGCACAAGGACCAGAGTTCCCACTAGGGTCCACTATTTTCTAGTTCAAGATATCAATAGGTGTGGAAAATGTGCAAGCTACCTGGGCCACTGAACAGTGCGCCAGATAAAATCTCCACCCAATGACAGAATTCTGTCATTTCCAGAGCGACTGTGACACCATTATTATTTGAAGAGTTGTGGCATATAGATTTCCATCAATTTATTCATTCCAAGTATAATAGCTAGAAACAGATTCTGAGACAACTTAAAATTTTAGTGTTCCAAGGTGGGTCCTGATCTAGTCAATCGTGAATCAAGGAAAGAAAACTAGCAGGTAAGAACAAATTTCACCTTTTTTCATCTTGTTAGACCAAGCCAGATGTGGGACATACTGAAGCTTCAGGACCCCAGGTGAGAACTGCTTTCCTAAAAATAACCATGGCAAAAAAGGACTCAAGAACTGCCCCAAAAAGATTTTTTTTTAAACTTTGCAGCTATTTTATTGCAAACAGCAGAGAAAGGTAAAAGAAAAAAGGTACTAGCAGACAGGAAGGTAAGTCTGGACCCAGACTTAACCCCCCCCCCCCATGGGACTGCGTAGGGTCCTCCTAGCCACACTCTGGCCCACTAGTGCTGGAAACCATGGGTAACAGGGCAGCTACCGGCTCAAGGAGACAAGGGTGTACCTGAGCTCCGAGCACACATTGGACCTACCTATAGGTGTCAATCATATAGATCCAGGATAGCGATCTGGGCCAGGGGAGACAGGCCTATCTGTAATGTTGCATCAGTCCAAACACCTTGCCATATACAGAGGCAGACAATACTTGGCTTCTCAGTGCTACACCAGAAGATATACTAGTGATATCACTTAAAGTTGCTCTAGTCTGTCTCCACTTGTTTGGACTGGTCTAGCAGGATAAGGATAACCAGTTGTTCAAATAAGGATGGACTCCAATACTCTCCCAGTGCTTAAATGCTGCCTCCACTACTATGAACTTCAAAAAATCCCAGGAGCCATGGACAAGTTGAAGGTGCAGGCCCTGAACTAATAATGGTTGGCTAGCACATAGAAGCCAGGATACCTCTGGTGCTATTCCAAGACGAATATGTGGAAATACATCTTGGAGAGGTCCAATTATAAAAGGAACTCACCTCTCGACTGTTGCAAACAGCAACCTTAATTAACTGGGACAAATGCAGAATAAACCCAGCCTTGACAAATTTTAAGCCGATTTAGGAGAGCCAGCCCCTGTGCCTCTTCGTGGCCCCCCACCCCCAATTGTCTCTCATGCTAGTCTCATGTTCTCAAGTCTGATGAGACCAGTACCAGAGTTGGGAAGCCTGTGTGTGCGCGCACTCTCCAGAGCTGGGAAGCTATGTGTGTGATACGCAGAAGTGGTGTGTAGGGGGGGGGGGGGCAACGATGGAGGTGCCTATGTGTGCGCACATGTACGGGGGGGGGGGGGGGGGCAACGATGGAGGTGCCTATGTGTGCGCACATGTACATAGTGTGCAGCTGGAATGCATGCCTGGCCTACAGAGATGGGGTGTGCGTGTGTTTTGTCCCCATGATTCCATCGTTTAACATCCAGTACCTCGCACTCTTCCTTTCCCCCCTCCAACCCTCCTCACTCTCTGGTCCCCTTCAAGGCTCTTCTTCTCCCTCCCCCTAGCACTGCATTCCCCCATACACTTCCCTTTGTGGGTCTTTTTGCTACACTCCCTTTAATTTTTTGGAGTTTCAATCAATCAATCTCCCTCCCCACTCCTCCTCAAAAAATAAAAGGAATAGCTGCCCCAGCAGCTCTCCAATTCTGCCTTGCAGGCCATAATCCTGGCCTTCCCATTGGGGGGGGGATCTGACCTACCACAGGCAGAAGAGAAGGGAGTGGCTGCAATCACTGCCCTGATGCAAGCTGTCTGTGGGAGATCAGAATCCCGCAGGCAGGCAGCTTGAATCGGGGCCACTATCGCAGCCATCCCCTTCTCTTCGGCCCATGGGTATCAAATCTCCCTCAGGCAAAAAGAAGGGTTCTTGCCCCACAATCATGATTTATTTTTTTTTGGGGGGGGGGGGGGGGGGAGAGGGGTGTGCAAGTAAACTCCAGGCACCAGAAGCAAAATTTCTGGTCACCATGGCGCCCGGGATTTGTTGAGTCATGGGTTAGAAGGAACCCCCTTTCTTGTAGACTACAAAATAAATTGATCATCAACTTCACTCTTGCTCCTCTAGTGTTACCAGAATGATGGCTTTCAACTAAAGGCAGAGATTCAAGATTTCAGTGATCACCTTCCTGTTTGCGCAAGGAGATGCCATAAAGGCGTCAGAAATAGTTTCTGCAAACTCCAGACCCACTGAATAAGAGGTTGCACTTTAGGGAGAGTCAGCCACAACTCATCTGTGTAACATTAGCTCCTAGCCCCAGACACCCCCCCCCCACCCCGCCAAAGAAAGGACCACTACCATCTCAGGATTTATGAGTGCCATGAAGAGACTGCTTCTTCTTGAATATGCTGGAGAGAAGAGGAGGTAGATGCCCATTGACACATCTAAAAGTACCGCTATTATCTCACAAAAACAGCCTGCCAAGGTTTTGGTTGAACATCATCTCCAAGACCCTTTACTAACTCCAAGATCCTGCCCAAAGAGGGAGTTTGCCCCTGAAAGAAAGCCTACTGAGACATGCCTTGGAAGCAAAAATCCGAAGACCAGTTACGGAGCCATAACAATGGATTCCACAGACCTACGTCCAATATGGATCAGGTCACACAGTGCATCATCTAAAAGGTGCAACTGTGGAGTGTGTGCTTTACCTTCTTGTGTTTCCTGATTGGAGTGGAATTGTTGCTCTGTCCCGGTGTGCACTGAGGGACACGTGAGCACAGCGGGCTATAAGACTCGAGCCCCCACCGCGGGACGCGCATGTACTCCGAAGGGGCGTGTCCAAAGGGGCAGGTCCCGCCGCTTTGGGGCCCCTTCGGAGCACGTAGGAGCACCTGCCGTTTTGGACTACAATTATCTGCGTTTATGGGGAAACGTAAGAAGAAGTCTGTTTTGCCATCTATGTCTTCTGGGAAAGCGGTTAAGGTGGTTGGACCCATGGATAGCCACTTTAAATCCATGGTGTCTTCCCCTGCTGCTAAATAGTCTTCGGAGTCCTCCATTTCCGTATGTCCTGCTTCCGGGGGATTGTCTCCTGATCCGCGTAGGGTTGTAACCCCACCCAGCAATGAGCTGCTACTTCAAGGTATAGGCTCTCCTCATGGTTTTGAGGAAGACGCCTCCCCCAAAATTGTTAAACTACCTGACTCCTTCCTAAAGGTAAACTCTTGAATTCTACATTACCTCTTCCTTTTGACTTTTCCTTTACCACTGATCTTCCTAAACCGCCGAAGGATATTTCGCTCCAAGATATCTGGCAGATTGTTTCTCGAACTGAGATGTCTTTGAATTCTTCAACGAAACTTTCTAAATTTACTCAAGAGACTGTGACTATGTTGTCAGACCATCAGGATAGGTTAAGTAGTCTTGAAAACTTTAAAGTTAAAACTGATGGTTTACTTTCTTCAATTCAGGGAGTCCTGGCATCTTCTGTCCAAGACTCCCTGATGCTTCATCGTCATGATGAAATATTTGAGAATGCATTACGAAAGAAGAATCTTCGTCTGTTAAATTTCCCTCAAACTCACTACCTCTCTCCGAGTATTTTGTTTACTAAATATTTGAAAGATGTTTTAAAAATCTCTGACCCTGTTATAACTTTATCTAAACTTTATTATTTACCTGCTGGGGTCAGAGAAAATCGGCCATTAGACTCGGAGACAGGTGGTGGTGTAAACGGGGAAATGGATCAGTTAACTGTACAGAGTTTAGATCTATCTGCTTTCTTGGAGACCTCTGTTGAAGAAATTCCTACTCGGGCTACTCTGCTTGTAACTTTTGCTAGAAAAAGATAAGGAGTTGATTTTGCGTTCTTACTTTAAACTTCGACATGAGAAATTTCTTGGGCAGGCGATCCAGATTTTCCCAGATGTATGTCGTAGTACTCAATTGAAACGGAAAGCCTTTCTTGCCCTTTGTCCTCGTGTTTTGGCACTGGGGGCTTCCTTTGTGCTGAAATACCCGTGTAAATGTATTGTTGCTTTTCAAGGTAAATCGTATATATTTTTAGATTCATCACAGTTGGAGACCTTTTTGAAGGGATCGCTTTTGAAGTGACTAATTTGGAGCTCTTGCTTAGTATTAAGGGGTTTGTTAGATGACTCCACTCTGTATTGGGATGTTTCTTTCATTAGTTTACTTCACACTCCATTTTGTGGGCTGGGAGTTTTATATAGGCTTGATACACTTATTGTATAAATGACTGCTTTATTGTATTTCTTTGTTTTTCCTTAATAAAGAGGATTGAAATAAAAAAATAAAAAATAAAGGTGCAACTGTGGATCCAGATGAACCCCTTCTGGGCTCTCCAGGAGGTGCTAGGTCCACTGAAGAAGGGCCTGAGTCACACAGTCTCGACATACAGCAACTTGAATACTCAGAACAGAACTAAAGTGTTTTTTACCTTCCTTGTCCTGGGAGCCTTTCAGGGCCAGGCCACCTTCCAACAGCATAGACGCCTTTGTCAGAGAAGGGGGATGCAGAGGGATGCAGGACCATGTGCAGAGACCGACTGTGGGGCCTCTCTGGGAGAATGACAAAACTGTTCCAAGTCTTTCTGAGTTAGATGGTATAGAGAACATAAGATATGCCATACTGGGTCAGACCAAGGTCCATCAAGCCCAGTATTCTGTTTCCAACAGTGGCCAATCTAGGTCATATGTACCTAGTAGTTTCCCCAAGAGACACAAGTTCCACAATGCTTGTACTGGGTCAAGCATTGATATCTTCGGTCACTTCTTAATAATGGTTTATGGACCTTTCCTCCAGGAACTTGTCCAAACCTTTTCTAAACCCAGCCACACTAACAGCTCTTACTACATCCTCCGGTAACAAATTCCAGAGTTTGATTACACGTTGAGTGAAAAAATATTTTCTTTTATTAGTCTTAAATAGTTTACCCTGTAGCTTCATTGCATGTCCCCTAGTCTTTCTATATTCTGATAACGTAAACAATCGATCTACGTTTACCCGTTCCATTCCGTTCATTAATTTATAGACTTCTATCATATCTCCCCTCAACCGTCTCTTTTCCAGGTTAAAGAGCCCTAACCTTTTTAGCCTTTCTTCATAGGAGTATCCTTCCATCCCCTTTACCATTTTGGTGGCTCTTCTCTGAACCTTTTCTAAAATCGCTATATCCTTTTTAAGATACGGCGACCAGAATTGCACACAACATTCAAGGTGCGGTCTCACCAGGGAACGATAAAGAGGCATTATAATATCTTTTGTTTTACTTTACATTCCTTTCCTTATCATACCTAGCATTCTATTTGCTCTCTTGGCCACCGCTGCACACTGGGCCGAGGGTTTTAACATGGTATCCACAATGACGCCTAAATCTTTTTCCTGGGTGGTGGTTCCTAATGTGGAACCTTGCATCGTGTAACCATAGTTTGGGTTGTTCTTCCCTAGGTGCATAACCTTGCACTTGTCCACATTAAATTTCATCTGCCATTTTGATGCCCAGTCTTCCAATTTATCAAGATCCTCTTGCAATTTTTCACAATCCTCTTGGGTTTTAACAACTTTAAATTGTTTTGTGTCATCTGAAAATTTGATGACCTGGAAAGTGGAATAACGAGTGAGGTTATTTATGAATATGTCAAAAAGCAGCGGACCCAGCACAGATCCCTGGGGTACACCACTATTCACCTTTCTCCATTGGGAAAATTGGCCATTTAGCCCTTCCCTCTGCTTTCTATCTTTGAACCAGTTCCTGATCCACAATAGTACACTGCCTCCTATCCCATGACTCTTTAGTTTTGCCAAAGGTCTCTGATGAGGGACCTTGTCAAAGGCTTTCTGAAAGTCCAGATACACAATATCAACCGACTCACCTTTGTCCACCTGTTTATTCACTCCTTCAAAAAAACATAACTGATTAGTAAGACAAGATCTTCCTTGTCTAAAGCCATGTTGGCTGTCTCCCATTAGGTTGTGACTATCTACATGCTGAGTAATTTTATTCTTTATGATGGTTTCTACCATTTTTCCTGGTACTGACGTGAGGCTCACCAGTCTGTAATAAATCACCAGCAGAGTAGCAAATCACCTGGGAAGGATGGTATACATCCAAGGGTGATGAAAGAACTGAAATTTGAGATTGCAGACCTGCTATCAGTAATCTGTGAACTATCATTAAAATCATCTCTAATACCTGAGGATTGGAGGATCGCCAATGTAACACCAATTTTTAAAAAGGGTTCGAGGGGTGATCCGGGAAACTACAGACCGGTGAGCCTGACATCAGTACCGGGAAAAATGGTAGAAACCATCATAAAGAATAAAATTACTCAGCATGTAGATAGTCATGACCTAATGGGAGACAGCCAACATGGCTTTAGACAAGGAAGATCTTGTCTTACTAATCTGTTATGTTTTTTTGAAGGAGTGAATAAACAGGTGGACAAAGGTGAGTCGGTTGATATTGTGTATCTGGACTTTCAGAAAGCCTTTGACAAAGTCCCTCATGAGAGACTTTTGGCAAAACTAAAGAGTCATGGGATAGGAGGCAGTGTACTACTGTAGATCAGGAACTGGTTAAAAGATAGAAAGCAGAGGGTAGGGCTAAATGGCCAATTTTCCCAATGGAGAAAGGTGAATAGTGGTGTACCCCAGGGATCTGTGCTGGGTCCGCTGCTTTTTGACATATTCATAAATGACCTGGAAAGTGGAACAACAAGTGAGGTTATCAAATTTGCAGATGACACAAAACTATTTAAAGTTGTTAAAACCCAGGAGGATTGTGGAAAATTGCAAGGGGATCTTGATAAATTGGAAGACTGGGCATCAAAATGGCAGATGAAATTTAATGTGGACAAGTGCAAGGTTATGCACCTAGGGAAGAACAACCCAAACTATGGTTACACGATGCAAGGTTCCACATTAGGAACCACCACCCAGGAAAAAGATTTAGGCGTCATTGTGGATACCTTGTTAAAACCCTCGGCCCAGTGTGCAGTGGCGGCCAAGAGAGCAAATAGAATGCTAGGTATGATAAGGAAAGGAATGGAAAATAGAACAAAAGATATTATAATGCCTCTATATCGTTCCATGGTGAGACCGCACCTTGAATATTGTGTGCAATTCTGGTCGCCGTATCTTAAAAAGGATATAGCGATTTTAGAAAAGGTTCAGAGAAGAGCCACCAAAATGGTAAAGGGGATGGAAGGCTACTCCTATGAAGAAAGGCTAAAAAGGTTGGGGCTCTTTAGCCTGGAGAAGAGACGGCTGAGGGGAGATATGATAGAAGTCTATAAATTAATGAACGGAGTGGAACGGGTAAACGTAGATCGATTGTTTACCTTATCAGAATATGGAAAGACATGGGGAAATGCAATGAAGCTACAGGGTAAACTATTTAAGACTAATAAAAGAAAATATTTTTTCACTCAACGTGTAATCAAACTCTGGAATTTGTTACCGGAGGATGTAGTAAAGGCTGTTAGTGTAGCTGGGTTTAAAAAAGGTTTGGACAAGTTCCTGGAGGAAAGGTCCATAAACCATTATTAAGAAGGGACCCAGGATATCAATGCTTGAACCAGTACAAGCATTGTGGAACCTGTGTCCCTTGGGGAAACTGCTAGGTACTTATGACCTAGATTGGCCACTGTTGGAAACAGAATGCTGGGCTTGATGGACCTTGGTCTGACCCAGTATGGCATATCTTATGTTCTTATGTTCCCGGATGACCCCAGGAACCCTTTTTAAAAATTGGTGTTACATTGGCGATCCTCCAATCTTCAGGTATTAGAGTTGATTTTAATGATAGTTCACAGATTACTGATAGCAGGTCTGCAATCTCATATTGCAGTTCTTTCAACACCCTTGGATGTATACCATCCGGCCCAGGTGATTTGCTACTCTTCAGTGTATCTAATAGTTGTAAGACATCTTCCCGATGTATCAATATTTCCTTCAATTCTTCTGCACCTTTAAATACCACTTCAGTCATGGGTAACATCCCTAAATCCTCCTCTGTAAAGACCGAAGCAAAGAATTCATTCAGTCTCTCCGCTATCGCCTTGTCACCTCTTAGTGCTCCTTTAACCCCTTTATCATCTAATGGACCAACTGACTCTCTCACAGGTTTTTTGCTACGAATGTACTTGAAAAGGTCTTTATTTCGCGTTTTTGCTTCTGCAGCAAGCTTCTTCTCAAATTCTCTCTTTGCCTGCCTTATCAATGCCTTGCATTTGACTTGCCAGTGCTTGTGCTGGTTCCAGGTTTCGTCATTTGCCTCTTTTTTCCATTTCCTGAAAGATGCTTTTTTGGCACTAACAGCCTCTCTGACCTCACCTTTAAACCATGCTGGCAGTTTTTTGGACTTCCTTCCACTTTTCTTGAAGCGTGGAATACAGCTGGTCTGGGCGTCCAAGATAGTATTTTTCAACACCACCCAAGCTTGATGTACGTCTTTAACGTTTGCAACTGCTCCTTTTAGTTTTTTCTTAACTGTTTTCCTCATTTTATCATAGTCTCCCTTTCAAAAGTTAAAAGGTAGTACTGTGAATTTCCTTCCTATCCCTCCTCCACTAATTAAATCAAAGGCGATCATGCTATGATCACTACTGCCTAGTGGCCCCAACAACCTTACCTCTTGCACTAGATCTGGTGTTCCACTAAGGACTAGGTCTAATATGGCTTCCCCTCTGGTCGGTTCATGAACCAGCTGCTCCAAGAAGCAGTCATTTATTTCATCTAGGAACTTTATCTCCCTAGCATGTCCTGACGTGACACTGACCCAGTCGATACCGGGGTAATTGAAATCACCCATTATTATTACTGCGCTGTAACTTTTGTTAGCTTCCTTTTGGTATGACTTGTCAGTGCTGGTTTTGTTGGTGAGTTAAGAAGTAATTAGATCTTACCTGCTAATTAGTGTTCCTGAAGGAACGACAGTCCAGTCCCTTCACTTCTGGGTTGCGTAACCCTTCCAGCAGCTTGGAGGCTGAGCCCAACCTTTTTGGAGGTGGAGCGGTATAAATACCACTGAGGCCACCCACCAACTCCAGTAATCGAATGAAAAAGCAGAATAAACGAACCTCTGTAAACAATCTATAACCCAAACTTAACCCCGAAGGGGTGACAAACAAGCAAACTCCAGAAAGGGGAGGAAATATACCAACTCGCCTTTTTTTTTTTTTTTTTTTTTTTTGTAGAAATAGGTAAAGGGAGGGAGAGGAGGAAGAAGGCACCTTAGGAGGATTGCCCGATACTGCCCGCGCCTACTTTCACCTGGCCTCCCTCACCCCGACCTGCTTCCCGGCTCGGTACGCCACTCTGCCCTTTAGGCCTTCAGGTCCGGCATAGCCGGGTGGGATCAGGGACTGGACTGTCGTTCCTTCAGGAACACTAATTAGCAGGTAAGATCTAATTACTTCTTCCTTATCGTCACTCCAGTCCAGTCCCTTCACTTCTAGGATGTACCAGAGCAGTTCAACCCTGGGTGGGTTCCGGCAGACCGGACTGAAGAACCGCTAGGCCAAACCGAGTGTCCGCTGCACTCTGTACGTCCAGCCTGTAGTGCTTGGTGAAGGTATGCAGAGAGGACCAAGTTGCCGCCCTGCAAATATCCAACGGGGGAACGAGACTGAACTTCGCCCATGAAGTAGCCTGAGCTCGGGTGGAATGTGCCCGCAGCCCCACCGGGACCTGCTTCCCTTTCAGGATGTAGGCGGAGGCAATCGCTTCCCTAATCCACCTGGAGATGGAAGCCTTGGCCGCCGCCTCCCCTCTGTGTGGACCTCCGAACTGGACAAATAGCTGGTCTGATTTCCTAAACGGAGCTGTTCGGGAGAGGTACCGCTTTAAGGCCCTCTGGACGTCTAGCAGGAGAAGCCTGCTATCCTTATCTACCAGACCCCCGGATGGGAAGGCCGGGAGCGTGACTGACTGGTTTATATGAAAGGGAGAGATGACCTTGGGTAGGAAAGAAGGTACCGTGCGTAGGACCACCTTGTCCTTAAGGAAGGACAGGAAGGGGGGTTTGGAGGACAGCGCTTGCAACTCGGAGACCCGCCTAGCCGAGCAAATCGCGACCAGGAAGACTGTCTTCAAGGTTAAGTCCTTCAGGGAAGCTCTCTTTACTGGTTCAAAGGGTTCCCCTATCAGTGCATTCAGAACCAGATTGAGGTCCCAGGGGGGGGGGGGGGATGACCGCCCTCCGCTGGGGACGCAGACGTCTAACCGCTCTCAGGAACCTGGAGACATCCGTGTTAGCCCCTAACGGCTTGCCGCGGACCTTCCCCCTATAGCAAGAGATAGCGGCTAGTTGGACTCGTAATGAACTGTGCGCCAAACCCTTGTCAAACCCCGCTTGCAAAAATTCCAGGATTTCCGGGACCGAGGCAGAAAGGGGCTTCTTTTGACGCTCCGCGCACCATGCCTCAAAAATGCGCCAAACCCTAATATAGGAGAGACAGGTAGAGCGCTTCTTTGCGTTCAACAGCGTTGAAATCACTGCCCCCCCGAATATCCTCGCTTCAGGAGCCGCGCCCTCTCTAGAGCCAGGCCGTAAGCAAGAATCGATCCACGTGAGGCATCCGCACCGGGCCTTGTCTGAGCAGGTCCCTCCTGCAAGGTAGTCGCCAGGGCTGGTCGGCCAACAGCCTCACCAGGTCCGTGTACCAGGGGCGACGTGGCCAATCCGGAGCTATGAAGATTACCAGACCCTTGTGGGACTCCACTCGTTGAAGAACCTTTCTGATCAGCACCCATGGAGGGAATACATAGAGAAGGCCCTCCGCCGGCCACATCTGAGACAGGGCATCCAGACCTTCGGACATTCTCTCCTTCCGTCGACTGAAGAATCGGTCCACCTTGGCTAAGGAAAATCTTGCCATGAGATCCATCACTGGGAGCCCCCACCGGGCCACTATTTGGTCGAAGGTCGATTGCTCCAGTTCCCACTCCCCGTGGTCTATCCTGTGCCTGCTGAGGTAATCGGCCGTGACATTGTCCGTGCCTGCCACGTGCTGCGCCGAAAGCGCTTCCAGGCGGATCTCCGCCCATTGGAGGAGAATTTCCGCTTCCTTCTCCAAGGCGGGGCTGCTGGTGCCACCCTGGTGGTTGATGTAAGCAACCGTGGTTACGTTGTCGGAGAGGACGCGGACTGCCTTTCTTTGCACCAGGGACTCTAGCGCCCTGAGCGCCAGGGTGACGGCCCGCAATTCCAGTCTGTTTATGGGCCATTGAGATTCCAACGGAGACCAGCGACCCTGGACAAACTGGTCCTTGCAGTGCGCCCCCCAGCCTGCCAGGCTGGCATCCGTTGTCAACAGCACCCACCGATGGGGCTCGAGAGGCATCCCACATTCCAGGTTCCTTGGGCACTGCCACCAGCGAAGGGCTCGTCTGGTCCGTGGAGCACAGGGTAACTGTGTTGACAGGAGATGGAGTTGCGGAGACCACCGCCGCAATAGAGCTCGCTGAAATGGACGCATGTGGGCCCTGGCCCAAGGTACTACCTCTATTGCCACAGCCATTGTGCCCAGGACCTGAAGATAATGCCATGCTGAGGGGGATCGCCTGCTTAGAAACCGCGTGACCAGTAGTCTTAGATCCCTGGCCCGAGTTCGGGACAAGAACACTCTGCCCTTGCCGGTGTTGAAATCTTGCGCCGAGATACTCGAGATCCTGGGAAGGAGTCATTTTGCTCTTTGCTCGGTTGATGATCCATCCCAACTCTTCTAGGAGATGAACTACTGTGTCCGTCGCCTCGCAACTTTCCTCCTCCGACTTTGCCCGGATCAGCCAATCGTCTAGGTACGGGTGAACCAGAATTCCCTTCTTCCGAAGGAAGGCCGCTACAACCACCATCACTTTGGTGAAAGTCCGTGGGGCCGTCTCTAGGCCGAAGGGAAGGGCCTGGAATTGAAAGTGGCCCGCTGGCACCGCGAATCTTAGAAACCGTTGATGGGATCTCCTGACCAGGATATGCAAGTAGGCCTCTGTCAGGTCGAGGGACGTCAGGAACTCCCCGCCCCTTACGGCTGCGATGACTGACCGCAGAGTTTCCATCCGGAAGTGTGGTACCTTGAGACAGCGGTTGACCTGTTTTAAGTCCAGGATTGGCCGGAAGGCGCCCTCCTTCTTTGGCACAACGAAGTAAATTGAGTATCGACCCGAGCCGCACTGATCTGGAGGTACTGGAATCACCGCCCCGAGTGCAATTAACCGAGCGAGGGTTGACTCCACCGCTGACTTCTTTGCCAAGGTACCGCAGGGGGACTGAACAAAAGCTGGAGGTATCCGCTTTGAGAATTCGAGAGCGTAGCCCTCTCTGATCACTTCTAGAACCCATTGATCCGACGTGACCCGGGACCAGGCGGGAAGAAACTGCCTTAAACGTCCTCCCACGGGCAGCTCTTCCCCCTGGGCCCCCGCGGCTTCATTGTTGTTTTCTAAGGCTCGAGGAGGAGGAGGCTGCTCCAAAACCGCAGCCTGCTCCCCGAAACCCTCGAAAACCCTGACCCCTAGAGGGGAAACGCCCTCTGGAAAAGGAGCTGGATCTGGCGGAGCGAAACCTCTGGGAGTCCCTCGGCTGGGAACGCGCCGGGGGCGGGGGACGGCCTTGTTTCGGTCTATCTTCCGGGAGCCTGCCTCCCTTGGACTCGCCGAGATCCTTTACCAGCTTCTCTAAATCCTCGCCGAACAGCAGTTTCCCCTTAAAGGGGAGTCGGCTCAGGCGTGCTTTCGAGGAGGTATCCGCTGCCCAGTTCCGTAACCACAGATATCTCCTGGCCGCCACCACTGAAGCCATGTTCTTAGCCAGGCTTCTGATGAGGTCATACTGGCTATCTGCCAAGTAGGCTGTTCCGGATTCCAATCTGGTCGCGTTGGTCCGCGCCTCGCCTGCGGAGCTCTCGTCTGCCTGAAGCTGTTGTGACCACCTTAAACAGGCCCTAGCTACCCAAGCTCCAGAGACCGAGGCCTGCAAGGCGAGGGCGCTTACATCAAATGCTTGCTTCAGGAGAGTATCCAACTTTCTGTCTTGAGGGTCCCTTAAGGCTGTACTGCCCTCAACTGGGATAGTGGTCTTCTTAGTGACTGCTGACACCGCCGCATCCACCCTAGGAGACTTCAGCAGCTCCTTGTCTGTCTCTGGGAGAGGATATAGACGAAGCATGGACCGGACCCCCCTTAGACTTGACTCAGGTTGGTCCCACTCTTCCTGGATCATCTGTCGCACCACCCTATGCACAGGAAAGACCTTCTGGGATTTCCTAATGGCTTGGATCAAAGGATCCTCCAACGCTTCATCCTCTGCTGGCGTATCCAAGGCCATATTGAGGGCCTTCAGAGACTCGTTAATCAATGCCAGTAGCTCCTCCCGACGAAAGACTAACTATCCTGGACTGGTCTTCCTCTGGAATCTCCCCTTCTTCCAGCTCCTCTTCATCCTCGTCGAGGTCCTTGTCTGAGGGCGTCTCCTCCAGAGACCCCTGTGAGAGGAGCTCCTCTTCAGACATCCGGGGGCGCTTCGGTGGAATGACGGAATCCGGGTTGCTCGCCCTCGGGGGCCTGGTTGGCTTGACCTCCAAAGCCGGGCCGGCCTCTACTCCTGCCCCTGAACCCTGCTTATGTAAGCAATATGCCTTGTGAAGCAAGAGGATGAAATCCGGGGAGAAGAAGTCACCTGCCCCACCCTCCCCCGCAAGGGGGGGAGGGGGAGGGGGGTAGGGAAGGGGTGGGTAAGTCCGAGGACGTTGAAGGAGGGACTTGTGACCCCCCCTCCCCGACTAGGAGATCGTCAGACCCCTGAGAGGGATGGGTCATGGCTAAATTAATCTCCTGTTCCGCTGAAGTCGCCATCGCGGTACAGCTCCTGCAGATCCCTGTCTCTGCGGATGTACCCCTGCGTATTCCACAGGAAAGGCAGCGAGACTTGGTTGACATGACCTAGAGCTGAGGACTTCTGCTGCAAGCCCTCCAGGCCCGAACGGGGAGAGTGTCCCCTTACTGTGGAGATAGCTCTGTCTCCGGCTGATTTACCCCCAAGGTTTCCCCAGGAGGGTAAACTAATAGCCTATTAGCCTTGGGGAAAGACAAAAATAAAGAAAGAAGACTCTACCCGAGTTTAAACAAACAAAAATTTAAACAGGATACTAGAAATAAAATCTAAACGCAAATAAGAGATAAAATAAGTTACATCCCTAATCAATTAGGAGTACTTGCGGTTTCCTTTATTCCCAAGGCTGTGCTGGCTTCAGGGCCGCCTCAGCGGTGCCCACCCGCTGGCTCTACACGTGGTAGGCCTCACCACGTGGAGCCTGAACGGGGGATCCTGAGACTCTCCTCCGGAAGATGGCCGAGTCTCCTGCTGCCCTCCGGAGCGAAAAGCTTCTGCTCCCGTTGAAAATCGCTGCTCCAATGCTCCCCCGCGGTCCCCGAAGAGATCGGGTTTCGCCACCACGTCCTTCCGATCTCGGACGGGTCTGGCTGTGCACGCGGTCTAGCGGCGCTGCCTCCAGCGCTCAGCCTCCTGGAGGGCTTCGGCGCGAGGCAGCAGATGTGGGTGAGGAAGGCACAGGATCTGTGATCTCTGCAGCAGAGAAGGGCAGGAGGGCCCTCCTCGATGCTGCGAGCAGCGGCTCTCCTCCGACGCTCGATCCGGCGGTGAGGGGAGAGCAGGAGCAATTAAAGGGGCAGAGCCCTAAAAATTAAATTCAAATAGTAATAAGGTCAAGAAATAAATAAATACATACAGTGGAATCAATGAAATAAAGGCAAAGTAGGACTCCAGTAAGCCCTAGGCTTACGGAACCCTCCAGCTGCTTGGAGGCTGAGATTACTGGAGTAGGTGGGTGGCCTCAGTGGTATTTATACCGCTCCACCTCCAAAAAGGTTGGGCTCAGCCTCCAAGCTGCTGGAAGGGTTACGCAACCCAGAAGTGAAGGGACTGGACTGGAGTGACGATAAGGAACTACCGGTAATCGTGGTGCTTTGGTGTTTTATTTGTAGATTACCTCCTGAGGCAGCTTACATTGCAAAATGCTGCCAGTGTCAGGGTACTTGTCTGATGTTATGAAGTTGTTTTGAGGCTTTGAAGCTGTATATATATTTTTTGAAGATGAAAGTGTAGACACTTGACATTTTACATAGTTTAATTTATAGTGGTTCTTTCATGACCCACATAGAATTTGTATACAATCTTTTACTGATGCCTATCTTCATTTGTTGTTCTATTTTTGCAATCTAGATTAGTAGTCATTTTCTGATAGCATTGTTCAATTTGGTGAATTTTTCCACTACCTGAAGCAGCTCCTGAAAATCCATAGTACCTACACTACAGTATTACACTCCTGTCTCCTTTCCCTAGCTCCAGAACTGATTCAATGCACTCTAGAACTCCCCAGCTATGATGAGGAATTCCTCTTAGCTGCTTTCCTGAATCCTCAACAAGGCCACCAGACTGCTGCTTCTGCTTGCATCTCCCCCCCCCCCCCCCCAGTAGCTTTATCTGGTCAGAGGAAGGCGGCACACTAAAGCATAAGAAAAAAGCCTAAATATTCCAGGGGGAGGAGGGGAGACCTCAACAATAGCCCCTATTACCAACCCCAGCAAGGCCCTCATCATGGGGACTCTCAGCTTGCAGGTTTATCTGCCCAAGACACAGGGCTTCTTCCCCTCTGGCTCAACTAGGACAAATGTCCACAGACCCACTCCTAAGAGTTTACACCAGGCCAGGGGAGCTCAACCTGTGGGCCACAGACCTCAATCTCCGCCCCAGTGATCTAGGCCAACAAAGATCCTGCTGCACTAGTGTAAACTACAACCAACTGCTGGAAGCTGAGAATACTGGCAAGTTCCAGGGCTGCACCATTCTTTATATCAGCTTAATAGGGCAAACGTTCAGAGACAGACAGAATCCTGAGAACTTATACCAGGCCTAGGAAACAACCTGAAATTTAGTGTTCTGTCTCCATCTGCTGGTTAGGTGATAACCCACTTGTCTGAACTGGTCCAGCAATATCTCAATAATTCAGCAAAAAAATGGAACATGACTTTTTTTGGGCCAGTTTTTATTTTAAAAAGTTAACTATGTGCGGTGATCTCTCAGCTAGGTTCTAAAGCTAAAAATTCTCAAAGCTTGCAAGCTCATTTGCAACCGTAGCAAACTTTGGCAGAAATGGGATGTTAACCAATGGAAAATCAAAGGCAAGTACATCAACCCTTTAGTCCAAACTGATGGCACCAACAGGATATCCTTCAACTAAACACCAAGAACAAAATTAAGATTAATAGGTCCAGCAGTGTGCAAGAAATCCCCATATATGGAAAAGCTCTGTAAGAGTCTATCTTTAACCGTGATGTGGATCACATGAACATGACCATCAGCAGAAATGGAAAAATTCCTAGCACCAGATCATCCAGGTGTCTTGTCACTTTGCATGAACCTGGGCCCAGAGAAAGCATAACAATGCAGACAGGTAAGGCATGCCACAACCTGATCTAAGAAAACCTTCCATGCTGCAGAGATACCAGTGTCGGGGGGGGGGGGGGGGGGGGTAGGAAGGAAATCAAGGATGTGCAAAGACATATAAAAGTAATAAAGCAAAGGAAAGAGGGGGAAACAGCCAAAAAAAAGCAAAGGGAAATAATTCCCATGACATCTAAACAATGTCAAGCTACATACAGTACTCACCTTTTGATCAACTTCACTATCAGAGTCACTGCCAGACGTGCTTGAAGAAACGAGTTCCTTTGATTTGGGCATTCTATGGAGGGGAAAATTTAAAAAAAAAATTTGTATACCCACCCAAATACTATAGTTACATATTAAAAATGAAGTTATACAATTGATCCTCTTTGTACTGCTGGAACAAGCAATCCGATGGTTATACAGCTACATGCATTAGCATAAAATGTGATTCAATAGAACTGGCAGCCAAACAAAGTCACTTTGGATTAAACAGACTGAATCAATGACCTCTGAACTATTAACATCTGGAAGGGCAGGCCTTGACAAACTCTCTTAAATCTAGGAGCAGAGTGCTAGCTTACAAAGGCCCCCTCCCCCCCCCCCCCCAAAAAAAAAGTGTATTGCAGTTCATTTTTAGGGCCTGATTTACTAAGGGTTATATTTACTAAACAGTAGTAGCAGCTTCCAAGCAATATCGTACAGAAGCCACTACCACTGTTTAGTAAACATACTCCTAAGATAGTTTTCCCATTTTCAACGTGAAAAAAAATAAATAAAATAAATTAGGTCCTTAACGTTTCACTGCAAAGTGCCAACAGAAGGCAGTGGCTCCACACCTCCCTCCCCCCATCCTTAATGACTCTTTATAGCTGCACCCAAGGCGTCTTCATTTTTGCTTCACATTTCACTATCAAAATATAAAACCCAGCATACAGGTATTCAAACAAAAAGACAATACAAACAATAATGAATATCCAGATCCCAAACTGAAACCAATTCTTATTTTTTGTCGGGCATAAACCGCAAGAGAAAGAGGAAAACCCCTCACTCCCACACAGTACATGCCCCTTTTAATCGTTTTTATTCAAAAACTTAAATTCAATACATTCTTCTGTTTGTCAAAATGAAAAACCACACTTATCGATCACACACGACGTGCACGTTTTGAAGCTGAAGCTTCTGTCTCAAGTGCCCCTGATGAAAAGAAGTGCGTCCATCCTTTTAGCCAAACTGACAAAAAACGCCAAGGTCTTGGCCAGTGACGTCAAATAAAAATTGGTTTCAGTTTGGGATCTGGGTATTCATTATTGTTGGATTTTCACATTTCACTATGGCTTAGTGATATGCAAGGCAAAAAACAAAACATCTCCTTTCTGCATTTGATTTAGTCACTTAAACCAATATCATAAAGGCGAGAGCAGAGTTTAATGTGATTCTGTCCCGTTTCATTATTTCCTTGCAGATTGTTCCTTCTGTCTGTCTGTCTACTACCTCTTCCACATACGCTCTCACCTCACCCCCAGTTTTGTTCTCGTACCACAGTTTTCATATTTTCATTGCCCCTTTAACAATTATCCAGCAGTTTGGTGTCTCAAAATATTACTATGCTGCTGACATCCTTCTCATTCTTTATGTACATCCTTACTTCCCCTGCTCTAAATCCCATTAACGATAGTCGTTTTCAAACTGCTGGCTCACAGGAACCTCCTTAGCCCCAGCTGTTGCACCTGCACTTGATAGCATTCCTCTTAAATATCTTGGGGTTATACTGTACTCTGCACTCTTTCCATGACCACATCAACTCAGCTGTAAAAAGCTCTTTTCATGCATTGTGTCAATTAAGAGCTATTTGTCTATTTCTTTCCCCATCTGCCCTAAATACCTTGATTATTAGTCATATTACCACTAAACTAGTGTAACATTATTTACTCTGACCTGAGTGTGAATTAAAGGTAAAAAAAGGCTGCAAACTTAAAAAATACCAGATCAGGATACTCACCCATGCCCCCAATACAAATCTCATTACAGCCTTGCTAATTCATTCATTTTCACTGGTTGCCCATTTACCATCACATTCACTATAAAACCTTACCCTTGTTCATAAAATCTTTCATACTGGTATTTCTACCTACCTCTCCTCACTAATCATTTTTCACCCTCCCCCCATGCACTCTGCTCCATTCATGCCAATCACCTCTTCAACTTCCCATTTCACTTGCTAAACAGACTTTCTACTTCCATGCTGCCAGTCTCTGGAATGATCTCCTCCCCAGATCTTCATCAAGAACCTTTTCATCGAACATTCAAAACTGATCTCAAGACTTATTCTTTTCAAAAGGCATTTAATATTTTGCTTCAGGGATGACAGACTAGCTTGCTTTTGTGTCCCCCCATATTGATCAATTTATCCTATTATTCTATGTACAACCTTACTCCAGCTCACTTTTAGTTTTCCTTCCCCCTCTTTTCCCTTAATATCTTATGACCGATTCAATCCCACTTTACATAAAGTTGTATTGGAGTTCTTTTCTGTTTTTTTTAATAATTAATAATTTTGTTTTTATGTAAAGCATTCTGATGCCTCAAAGGGTGGTATACCGAATTTAATAGCTATTAACCACTTTACCTTCACCCAATCTCTCTCATATACCCTCACCCCCCAACTTCATCCAGTCTCTCTCTCTCACCAATTCTTGTGCCTGGCTGCAGCTTCCGAAACACGCAGCATTTCAGACTTCTCCACCTTGATCAGTTCTCTCCATGTTTGAGTCGTGCTGTGAAGGAAGTTCAAGCTGATCTCACAGTTTAAAAGTCTAGTATCTCACCAGCCTCTCTTTCTCCCCCTCACCCCCCCAACCAGGCAGTTCACTCCAGTGTCTCTCTTATCACAAAGAATCCTCACCAGCCTCTTTCCTGTATCCTGCAGATCAACTTCCTTTTTTTTTTCCATCTCATGGATCCACAGGGTCCATGGACCACAAATTGGGAACTGCTGCTCTGGACTAACTGGTGTCCTGTGTGAAAATCGAAGTTGCACCACTTCTTTCACTAGTGGAGATAGCTCTAACCCAATGTCCTCCTTTCTCTTTCCTTCTAACATGCTTCCCCCCCACCATCCTCTGCACAGCACTATCTCCCTAGTCCTTCTTCCCCCCTGCCTACAGGATGTGTGGGAGGGAAGTCAGTATGGCTGTGCACCCTCTGCAACTGAACAGGGTCACATCCCCAGAAGCTGTCTATGGACATCCTGCAGTTTATCTGGTGAGATAATTTTATGTTACCAATTATTTCACAGTATAAACTGAAAAATGTTTGGAGACTCATTGTAGTTGAGCCCCCTTACAGTAAGTGCCTGACCTGGGTGAAATTATTCAGAGCAGTGCTTCTCAATCCTCTCCTGGAGGCACATCTAGCCAGACAGATTTTCAGGATTACCACAATTAATATACATGAGAGACAGATTTACATGAAGTGAGTCTCTGCTGTTCACTAATCTCTCTCATGCATATTAAATATCATTGTGATGATCATGAAAACCTGACTGGCTAATGTGCCTCCGGGAGAGGGTCTTCAACTTGCATTACTAGAGCTACAGTAGACAATTATATTCTCAGTGAAGAAGTATTTAAGCACTGTTGTATTTTTTTTTTCATGTGCAAGAATGTGACAATTTATACTTTTCCTCTTCGGAATATTTTGTAATACCTTTTAGGTTTTTTTTTTGTTTTTTTTTACTATTTCCCTTCCCAAAAAGGCTGATCTTAACAATTTTGTTTCCTTTTCTTGCTGGAGGGGACATCGCCAGGAGTAAGCCTTTTGCATCAATCTTATACCAGCAAGAGGTATTTCTTTAACAGTAGCTTTCTTCTATCGCTCCTGGAGCATAAGTGAATGAATCATTTCCAAGATGCGCTTAAGTCCTTCTGGCCCTAAAACAGGTTTGAACCTGAGAAACCTTCAGCCAAAAGCACTTCTGCTTCCTTGTATCTGTTCATTTTAATGGGTTCATGCATCTGCAACTCAGCACACAGAGGACTAGGCATAGCATTTAGGTAGATTTTCCTGCACTAATCTTGGTCTATACTGCAAAAAGCAAGCTAGGGCAAGAAAAACAATAGCAAAACCACTGCACTAGAGTACACCACAGGAGGCATACGCAAAATAATGAATTTTTAATTGCTCCTGATGTTAAAAATTGTTTTTTTTAAAAAAACCTGAGTTTTTTTTTTAGTCTTGAAACTTTGAGCAGATGTAAAAATGCAGCAGGGAGCAAAAGGATCATCTAAGGTAACGTTTGATAGTTCACTTCAGATAACTCGCCAAGGCCGAGGCCCAGACCCCTCCCCCCACCTGACATCACTGAAAAATCATTGGTGACCCTGAACCCCACCTCCTCGTAGCTCCAATGACCTCCCATTTAATTTCCTCCTCCCCCTCCCATTTGGGGGCAGGAACAATTTGATGCCCAGATGCTTCTACTCCCATGCTGCTATCTTCAAAAATGGCTGCGTAAGGGCAGGGCTGCGTGGGTACCGCTCATGCTCCCCCAATGGGAAGATATTGGGGAGGGGAAAAGGGAAACTGGACAGGTGAGAACAGGGTAGGGGCCACCAGGAAAATTCTTTTTGGCATTTGGGGGGTAGGGGTTCTGTGTCACCAATAAACCTTTGGTAGTATCAAGGTGAAGAGAGGTAGCATTACATGATCAGGGGTCTGTTGTCATCTAAGCTGAAGTATCAAACTTCATCTCAAATGGCAATCCAACACTTGTGACAAGGTGCCAGACTGCTAACATAGATCCCTGTGTGCATGGGTCCAGCTTGCTCTCCTTGTTTAATGCACTCTGTGGAGTTCATTTGTAAGGTGTTTACTTACAGCATCACAGAGCAAAATGTATATGCATTGAACATGTGTAAGGAAACCCCAAGCTAGAGCCTAAGTGCTATACTCTAGCCAAAGGTTTCTACATTGAACTCCAAGTGCACTCAGCTTCTCTTTTGCAGGCACAACTAAAACTGTGGAAACCGGGCTATATTAACTAGTTCAGCAGATTGGCATATGAGCCAATTCTAAGTTAGAAGCTTTTGGTTATCAAAATTAATGGTGCAGGTTGGGATTTTTCAGAGGCCCTCTTGCAGGGCCTGGAAATAGGAATAATGAGCAAGGTGATCAAATCTGCAGATGACAATTATTCAAAATTATGAAAAATTGCAAGAGGACATTGATAAACTGGAAGACCAAATGGCAGAAGAAATTTAATGTGGACAAGTGTGAAGTTATGCACCAAGAAAACAACCACCCAAACTATGGTTACATGATGTAGGTTCCACCTTAGGAACTACCACCCAGGAGAAGGATTTAAACATGGATAATATGTTGAAACCCTACACCAAGCAAATAGAATGCTAGGAATCATAAGGAAAGGAATGGGAATAAATCCAAGGATATTACAATGCCTCTGTTTTGTTCCATGGTGTGGCTGCACATTGATTCTGGTCGCCATGTCTACAAGACAAGGGAACACACAATGAAGCTACAATATAAACAATTTAAAATTAATAAGATAAAAATTTTTTCCTCAGTGAGTAATCAAACTCTGGAATTTGTTAACCAAGGATGAAGCAAAAGCTGTTAGTATAGTTGGATTTAAAAAGGGTTTGGGCAGGTTTCTGGAGAAAAAGTCCATAAGCCATAAAATAATGTTTTATAGCCCCACTGTATATAGCTCACACTAATCTCACACACAATACAACACACACTCAACTAAATTTCACCCTCACTGCATGTATAACACACTCACTTTACCCGATTGTTTGCTGTGATACCACCTTGATTAATAAGATAAGGCGGTTTAGAAATACTGTTAAATAAATAGTAATTACACTTACCTGGTAATTGTAGTTCCTTGAGTGACGACAGCTTAGTCCTCTACGTATGGGTAGTGCACCTCCTGCAGCATGAAGACTGGACCAATCAAAATTCAGCATCACTGGATCCAGCATCCTGGCTTTCCCTTGCCCCCCAGTGAACTACTGTCAAAGCAAACTGAAAGAGATAGCTAACCTTTAAGAAAAACGTAAGTTACGTAAATTGCAAAACCAGGTTGTTTTTTGCATGAAGTGAAACCTACAAAAATCGTATTAGACTGCATCCACCCCCACAAGAAGGGAAGGAAAAAACCAAAAACTGCCGAGGGTCCCGCGCCTGCCGCACTAGAAGCAGTCAGCGAGAGCAAAAGGTCAAAGAAGAAACCTCTGAAGAACTCATCTGTAAATACCGACTCCCGTACTGAATGCGTGCCGAGACAAAACAGCGTCCCAAGGGAGGGAAGGAGGACTAAGCTGTCGTCACTCAAGGAACTACAATTACCAGGTAGGTGTAATTACTATTTCCTTATCGTTCCTCCAGCTTAGTCCTCTACGTATGGGATGTAACAGAGCAGCCTTAATGGGAGGGGTTCCGCCAACCGGCATGCAAGACCACGGAACCAAAACAGGCATCACGTGCCGCCAAGACATCAAGACGATAGCGCTTACTGAAAGTGTGGAGGGACGACCACGTCGCCGCTTTACAAATCTCTGCCGGCGACACCAAACTATATTCTGCCCAGGACGTCGCTTGAGCTCTGGTAGAATGAGCCCGCAAGCCTAGCGGCGCAACACGCCCCTGCAACAGATAAGCGGAGGCAATCGCCTCTTTAATCCATCTAGAAATAGAGGCTTTCGCTGCCGCCTCACCTTTCCTAGAACCGCCGAACAAGACAAACGATCTGACTTGCGGAAGTCTTCGGTGACCTTTAAATACCGACGCAAAATTCTCTTAAGGTCCAAACGACTAAGACCGCGATCAGAGGCCCGCTCTCCCGACGCATGCAACACTGGGAGCGACACCACCTGATTTAAGTGGAAAGGAGAAGACACTTTAGGTAAAAAGGAAGGTACTGGCCGTACAACCACCTTCTGATCCGAGAAAGACAGGAAAGATTCCCTGCAAGACAGAGCTTGAAGCTCAGAGATACGCCGCGCCGAGCAAATCACTACAAGAAACACCGTCTTAAGGGTCAAATCCTTCACCGAAACTCGAGAGAGAGGCTCAAACGGCATGGCGGAGAGCGCCCGCAAAACCAAGTTGAGATCCCACGGAGGGACGGAAAAGCGGCGCGGAGGGCACAGTCGAGAAACTACCTTTAGGAAACGGATCACATCGGCATGGGTACCCAGCGCGACCCCCTGTATTTTACCTCTGTAACAGGAGAGAGCCGCGAGCTGCACCCGCAAAGAACTAGCCGCCAAACCTTTATCAAACCCGTCCTGCAAAAAATCCAATACAACCAGAAGAGGGGCCGTAGCCGCCCGAACCTGTCGCCTGTAACACCAATCCTCAAATATACGCCAAATTCGGACATAAGCCAGCGAAGTGGAGCGCTTTTGGGCTTGAAGCAACGTTGTCACAACAGCCTTCGAATAACCTTTCTTCCTCAGCCGTGCCCTTTCAATAGCCAGGCCGTAAGAGAGAATCTCTCCACCTCCGGCATGCGGAGAGGACCCTGACACAACAGATCCAGAGCAAGCGGAAGCCGCACGGAGAATCGCTTAACAACCGTATCAGGTCGGCATACCAGGGACGACGGGGCCAATCCGGCGCAATCAACAATACCCGTCCCTTGTGAGACTCGATCCGCTGAGTCACCCGCCCCAGTAGAGGCCACAGGGGAAACACATGAAGAAGGCCGGAGGTGGGCCAGGTCTGCAAAAGAGCATCGATGCCCTCGGACATGGGCTCCCGCCGATGGCTGTAAAAACGAGACGCCTTTGCGGAGCGAAAGGTGGCCATCAGGTCCATTACCGGCGGACCCCAACGCCTCAATACCGCAGGATTCAGCTCCCATTCGCCGGCATCCACTTGAACTCGACTGAGAAAATCCGCCGTGACATTGTCCTTTCCGGCAATGTGTGCCGCCGATATCGTCTGCAACCTGGGCTCTATCCACGCGAATAGCAACTGGGCTTCCGCTTCCAAGCCCACGCTTCCGGTACCTCCCTGCCGATTGATGTAAGCCACGGTCTGAGAGAACTCGAACCGCCCGGTTCGTGACCTGTAGTTCGAAGCTTTGCAGCGCTAACCGAACGGCCCTGAGCTCCAAATGATTGATCGACCAACCGCTCTCCTGCTGGGACCAACAGCCCTGCGCCACTAGGTCCCCGCAGTGCACGCCCCAACCCGTGAGACAGGCATCCGTCAACAGCGGAATCCAGTCCGGCTGTTCCAAGGGCATCCCCGCTTGGAGCGAGGATGGGCGCAACCACCACTTCAGATCCTGGCAAACTGTCCGCGGGCAGGGAAGACGTTTGTTCAACGAATCGTTCTGATTGGACCAGCGACGGAGCAAGGCCCTCTGCAGGGATCGCATGTGGAAGTGAGCCCAAGGCACCACTTCCAAGGATGCCGCCATCGTCCCCAACAGTTGCAGATAGTGCCAGGCTGACGGAGCCGCAGCCTTCCGAAAGCGGCGCACAAGAGACTGAAGAGCTAGCACTCTCCGCTCCGGGAGAGACACGGCACCCCTGCAAGTATCGAAGCGTACTCCCAGGTACTAGAGCGACTGAGTCAGAACCAAGTGACTCTTGTCCGGGTTGACCACCCAGCCGAGAGACTGCAGAAGCCCGACGACCCTCGCCGTTGCTGTCTTGCTCTCCAAGCGAGTTTTTCCGCGTATCAACCAATCGTCCAGATAGGGATGAACAAGTACCCCCTCCTGACGCAAGGCTGCCGCCACCACCACCATGACTTTGGTGAACACTCGAGGAGCGGTGGCCAGCCCGAAGGGTAACGCCTGGAACTGAAAGTGACCCCACGGAAGCGCGAACCGGAGATACTTTTGATGGGACTCCCGGATAGGTATATGGAGATAGACCTCGGACAGGTCGAGAGAGGAAAGAAACTCGCCTTTGCGGACCGCTACAATTACGGACCGCAGGGTTTCCATGCGAAAATGTGGAACTCGAAGACAGCGATTCACGCCTTTGAGATCTAAAATGGGACGAAGAGCACCATCCTTCTTTGGCACCATGAAATAAATGGAGTACCTGCCGAGACCATACTCCGCCGGCAGAACAGGGACGACGGCCCCTAACTGGAGCAAGCGATCCAGGGTTTGGCGAACATGAGCGGTCTTTACTGGGCCCCGGCATGGAGATGCCACGAAGCAATCGAGAACGGGTTTGGCAAGATCCAAGGCGTACCCGTTCCGAATAATCTCCAAAACCCAGCGATCAGATGTGATACAGGTCCAAGCAGGGAGAAACTGCCGAAGGCGACCCCCAATCGCAGTTACCCCCGCCTGGACCCGCAGCCCTTCATTGGGACTTGCGAGCGGCGGACGGAGTCGCAGCAGTGAATCCTCTAGAGCAGTGATGGCTAACCTTTTTGAGCCCGAGTGCCCAAACTGCCGCACAAAACCAAAGAATTTCCTCAAAGTGCCAGCACGTCATTTGCATAAGTGGTCTTATTTGCATAAATATTTGCATAATGTTACCATACACTAACTTTTAGTAAACATGTCTCTTAATGAGTGTATGGATAAAGAAAGACTAAAAGATTTCTACATTACTATAATCCAGTGCCAACCGCCAGGCACATTAGGAACTACTACAAAAGCTGCCCATTTAGAACCCATAGCAAACCCGCCGTATCCTGACAGCATTACCAGGACTCACAAAGCACCATACCCTACCTATCAAAAGGCAACACTGCAAATATTAAACCAACACATTTCAGAGAATACTGGGGAAAGAGAACAAGTGGCAACGTCAAATAGGAATTTCCTCTTGTACCAAACAAAGCGCAGATGTTAATGATGCACATTTCCCAGAGCTGACATATTCCAGTTAATAAATTCAAAATAAAGAAACATCTTTCTACCTTTTGTGCATTTGTTTTTCAGTTGCAATTGGTCCAGCCACTTTCTTCTGGTTTCTTCATGTTTCTGCTAACTCTCCATCGTCTGCTGTCCATTTGTCCTTTCTTCTCTCTTTTAGTTTTTTTTCCATTCTCTCTCTCTACATCTGCTTTAACATACTAATCTTTCTCCTTTTGCTCTTTCCTCATTCCTATTTCATCCACACAAATTTTACCCCTCCATCCTCAATCCCCAATTACTCTCCCAATACCTGGCCAATTGTAGATTTTTCATCCCTCCTACACAAAATATTTTTCCCCTCTCCATTTTACTCTCCCAGCCCCATCCCATTCTAATCCTCCCCCAACATCAGCTCCCTTCTAGTTCCAGTCTCACCCAGCATCCATCCCCTTCTAGTCCCTGCATCAGCCCATTTCCAGTCCTAGCCCCCCATCAGCCCATTTCCAGTCCTAGCTCCCCCATCCATTTCCAGTCCAAGTCCCTTCATCAGCTCATTTTCAATCCTAGCCCCCCCATCAGCCCATTTCTAGTCATTTCCTAGCCCCACCATCAGCCCATGTCAAATCATAGCTCCCCTGCACTCAGCCCAATTCCAGTTCTAGCCCCTCCATGAGTCCATTTCAATTCAAGCCCCCACCACAGCCCATTTCCAATCTTAGCTCCCCCCAACAGCCCATTTCCAGTCCTATCCTAGCTGTTCCATCAGCCCATTTTCAGTCCTAGCTCCCTTCCCTCACAGCCCATTTCCATTCCAAGCCCCCTCCCCATCAGCTATTTGCAGTTCAAGCCTCCCCTTCCACTCAGCCCATTTCCAGTCCTAGCAAAACCCCAACCCATTACCAGTCCTAGCCCCCCGTCAATCAACTTCCAGTCCTAACCCCCATCACCCCCATTTTCAGTTTAAGCCCCCCCTATAACCCATTACCAGTCCTAACCCCCCATCAGCCCATTTCCAGTCAGCCCCCCATAGCCCATTGCCAGTCCTAAACCCCCCCCATCAGCCCACAGCCCATTACCAGTCCTAACCACATCAGCCCACCTCAAGTCCTAACCCCTCCCCATCAGCCCATTTCCTGTTCTAGCCCCCCCATAACCCATTATCAGTCCTACCCCCCCCCATCAGCCCACTACCAGTCTTAACCCCCCCATAGCCCATTGCCAGCCCTCATCAGCCCACAGCCAATTGCTAGTTTTAACCCCCCCATAGCCCACTGCGTCTTAACCCCCCTCCCCAGCCCACTGCGTCTTAACCCCCCCCAGCCCACTGCGTCTTAACCCCCCCTCCCTAGCCCATTGCCAGTCTCAACCCCTCTCCCTCCCTCCCTAGCCCATTGCCAGTCTTAACCCCCCCCTCCCTCCCTCCCTAGCCCATTGCCAGTCTTAACCCCCCTCCCTCCCTAGCCCTTTGCGAGTCCTACCCGCCCCCCCTCGGCTCATGGCAATTAAAAAAAAAAAAACTGGCCGCTGCCGCGGCATGGAGTGTCCCGCGGGGCTCCCTCTGCCCGGCGCGACTCAGCCCCTCTCTGCCGGCTTGCAGATACGCGAGGGAGGGATACGCGAAGGGAGAGAGTCTCCCTCGCGTCTGTTAAGCCCGCAGGGGCAGATGGGAAATTTCCCATCAGCCCCTGCGGGCTTAACAGAAACGCGAGGGAGACTCTCTCTCCCTTCGCGTATCTGCAAGCCTGCAGAGAGGGGCTGAGTCGCGCCAGGAGAGTCCCGCCGGGCAGAGGGAGCCCCGTGGGACACTCCATGCCGCCGCGGCCAGCTTTTTTTTTTTTTTTTTTTTTAATTGCCATGAGCCGGCATATCTCAATTTGCGACCTTCCCGCGTGCCAGCTGCAAGGCCTTCGCGTGCCACAGGTTCGCCATCGTTGCTCTAGAGGCTCCTCGGAAGCCCCGAAAACTGGGAGATCGAGAGATACCTGCCTCGCTGCGATCCCACAAAACGGGGAGACCTAAATCGACGAAAGTCCCGAAACTGACCCCGAGAGGAAGGGAGGGACCTCCCTCTCTTCGGGCGATCCTCTGGGAGACGGCCGCCCTTGGATTCGCCCAACTCCTTGACCAACTTATCAAGATCCTCACCAAAGAGCAGCTTGCCTTTAAAGGGCAACTTGCCCAGGCGAGACTTAGAAGAAGCATCCGCCGTCCAACTCTTCAACCAAAGGGCTCTGCGAGTGGCTACCAAAGAACCCATACTATTAGACAGCGCCCGGATGAGGTTGTAATGGACATCCGCTAGATATGCCGAACCAGACTCCAAGCGCTGAAGCTCGGCATGGTCCTCGGCTTCCGCGGGCGCCGCCTGTGGAAGACACTGAACCCAGCGAAGGCAGGCGCGAGCAAGCCAAGCGCCACAAATGAAGGCCTGTAATGCTACAGCGTCCGCCTCAAACGATTGTTTCAACAAACCGTCCATCTTCCGGTCCTGAGGCTCCTTTAAGGCTGCGCTACCCTCAACAGGGATCGTGGTCTTCTTAGTAACCGCCGAGACTGCCGCATCCACCTTAGGCAAACGGAACCGGTCGAGATCCTTGTCCGACAACGGATACAGTTTACGCATGATCTTTATGCCCTTGAGACCAGATTCTGGGGCATCCCACTCTGTTTGTATCATTTGGTCAAGGACCCGGTGCAGGGGAAAAACCACCTGCGGCTGACGGACAGCCTGAATGATGGCATCCACACCATTGTCCTCCTCAGCCGGCGGTGCTGGAACCAGCCCAAGAGTCTGAAGCGCCGCAGACAGGAGCGCAGGCAATTCCTCTCTGCGAAAAACCCGTATGATTTTCGCCTGGTCTTCCGGCTCCGGGAGCTCGCCTTCTTCTAAGGCTTCCTCCTCCATGTCCAACTCATGATCTTCTCCTTCTACCCAATCCGACTCGGACAACAGGGGCTCCTGTAGGCGCGGCCTCTTGGCCGCTCGCACACCTGAGAGCCCGCCGTCCTTCGCCGAAGGTTGCGCGGTAGTGGCCTGGTCCGAAGGGGAAACCAGCGCAACCCCTTGACGCCGCCGACAAAACGCTTGATGCATCAGTAAAATAAAATCGGGAGAAAAGTCTTCCAAGAGGGAAGCTCCTCTGAAATCAGCTGGTGCCCCTGTGCTTGCAGAAAGAGCGGGGCTCGCCCCCGAGGGCCCTTCTAAGGGCGAATCAATAACCATAGGCGCGGCAGAGGGCGGGGAACCCGCCAACAATGTCTCCAGCCGCTGCTCCATACTGAGGGACACGGAGGCACAGCGCTGACAGACGCCCGTCTCTGCTGAAGCGCCCCTCCGTGATCCACAAATGACACACAGGGATCCCGAGGGCATGGAAGCCAGGACACCCTGTACCCCAGGGAAGAAAAAAAAAAAAAAAAAAAAAAAGAGGCCCTTTGCGCCTAGACTACAGAAAAGAAAAATGAGAATGCTGACCCCCAGCCAAAATCAAGCCCTTACCCAGACACTGGGTGGCTGCCAGCAAGGAGAGCTTCTGCTGCTGACTCTTTGCTTGGTTGATTGTTTTGTTTTTGTTTTGTTTTTTATAGCAATAGAAAGCGAGCCAAACGCAGGCAGGCTGCTCAGCTCGTGAAAATCACTCCTAGCAGCCCACAACACTCCCGTCGCAGGGAGAGCCCAGAAAAAACGAAAAAAAACCCAAAAGAAATAAAGCAAAAAAGGGAAAAAAACAACAAAGGCACCAAAAAGAGGGTCAGCGGAGAGACGCCGTGACTCCGGGACAGCCGACTGCTGCCGCATGGACCGCGCGAAGCAGAGGACCGCAGGAAACAAAATGGCCGCAGTTACCCACCAAGTTGAGGCGCGGGAAAAATTTGGCGCCGAAAAGAGCAGCCCAGTCAAGGCCCCGTCGAAATAGCCCGCTCCCGTCTGAAAATAAAAACTCGGGCCAAAGAAAACGCTAAAAAAAGAAAGAAAGTGAAAGAAAAGTAAAGAACAAACCGCGATAGCGGCAAAGACAGGGGCCGTTGCACAAACTGTGCCTGCTGCCGATCTGCCCGTCGGCACTTGCCACGCACAGAATCCTACCTTCCAGGAACTGTGGCGCTGGACAGCCGCCGCCGGAGCTCTGTCCCGAACAGCCGCCGCCGGAGCTCTGTCCCGAACAGCCTTGGGCACAGAGATCCAAGCTAATTAAAAGTAACTGCAAGCGGCTTTGGCTGAGCAGGAGAGAAACCTCTGCTGAGCCCCCCCCTCCGGAGCGCCGGTTTCTCCAAAATTAAAGAGACAGGTACTCCTGTACTGCAGTAAACAAATAGAACCCCCAATAGGGACCAAAGAAAGGAAAAAGAAGTAATTAGATCTTACCTGCTAATTATTGTTCCTGAAGGAACGACAGTCCAGTCCCTTTACTTTAGGGTTACGCAACCCTTCCAGCAGCTTGGAGGCTGAGCCCAACCTTTTTGGGGGTGGAGCGGTATATATACCACTGGTGCCACCCACCAACTCCAGTAACCTACTGCAAAAGCAGACTTGAAACAAACATTCCAAAATATCATAAATGAAAAACACTCTAAGCCAAGCGTATTTTTTTTTTTTTTTTTTATATACAGGCGTAGACGAAAGAGAGAATGAAAAACCAACGAGAAAGAATGAGGGGGGGGGTCAAGGGCGGAAGCCGAATGCCTGCTACTGCCCGGTCCTCCCACCCCAGTGACCCTCCAGATAGGCCTGTGTCCGCCCTCGAGCCGGAGTCCGACCCTGAAAACAAACGTCCGGAATGGCAACCTCGGGAGGGAACAGGGACTGGACTGTCGTTCCTTCAGGAACAATAATTAGCAGGTAAGATCTAATTACTTCTTCCTTATCGTCACTCCAGTCCAGTCCCTTTACTTTAGGGAAGTACCAGAGCAGTACCCGCCCGGGTGGGATTCGCCATTCCGGAACATAGAACCGCATGCGCAAACCTGGAGTCCGTAGCACTCTGCACGTCCAGTCTATAGTGCTTGGTAAAGGAGTGCAGGGAGGACCAGGTCGCCGCTCTACAGATGTCCAGCGGGGGAACCAAACTGAACTCCGCCCAAGAGGTGGCCTGCGCCCTAGTTGAGTGGGCGCGCAGCCCTCCTGGAACTTGCTTCCCCTTGAGGATATAGGCGGAGGCAATCGCTTCCCTGATCCATCTTGAGATTGAGGCTTTGGCCGCCGCTTTCCCCTTATGGGGACCCCCAAACTGAACGAACAGTCGCTCGGACTTCCTGAAGGGGGCTGTGCAGGAGAGGTAACGCTTTAATGTCCTGCGTACGTCGAGTAGGAGGAGCCTACTATCTCCCCCTCCGAGCTCATCCGCCGGAAGGGACGGGAGAGTGATCGATTGGTTGACATGAAAGGGGGAGATGACCTTAGGCAAGAACGAGGGGACCGTCCTAAGAACTACCTTATCTTTGAGAAAGTACAGAAAGGGCGGCCGAGAAGACAGGGCTTGTAATTCGGAGACCCGCCTGGCCGAGCAAATGGCCACCAAAAAGACTGTCTTCAGAGTCAGATCCTTCAAGGAGGCCTTCTTCAATGGTTCGAACGGCTCCGTGACTAGTGCGTTTAGTACCAAGTTGAGGTCCCAAGGGGGGATGACCGATCTCCTCTGCGGACGGAGCCGTCTGACCGCTTTCAGGAACCTGGAAACGTCCGCGTGTGCTCCTAAAGGCTTCCCGCAGACCTTACCCCTATAGCAGGAGATGGCCGCCAATTGGACCCGGAGGGAGCTATGTGCTAGGCCCTTGTCGAATCCGGCTTGCAAAAATTCCAGGACCTCCGGGATCGAGGAAGCCAGAGGTTTCCTCCGGCGCTCTGCACACCATGCCTCGAAGATGCGCCACACTCTCACATAGGAGAGGCAAGTTGAGCGCTTCCGAGCGCTCAACAAAGTGGTGATTACTGCCGCCGAGTAGCCGCGCTTCAAGAGCCGTGCCCTTTCAATAGCCAAGCCGTAAGCGAGAATCGATCCACGTGTGGCATCTGGACTGGACCTTGTTTCAGAAGGTCCCTCCTGTTGGGGAGCCGCCAGGGGCGGTCGGCGATCATCCTTACCAGATCCGCATACCAGGGGCGACGGGGCCAGTCCGGGGCAATGAGGATTACTATGCCCTGGTGAGCTTCTATCCGCTGGATGACTTTCCCTATCAGCGCCCAAGGGGGAAAGACATAAAGGAGACCCTCCGAGGGCCACTTCTGGGCCAGAGCGTCTAAGCCTTCGGACATCCTTTCTTTCCGTCGGCTGAAGAATCGGCTGGCCTTGGCGGATGAGAACCGCGCCATGAGGTCCATGACTGGGGGGCCCCAAAGAGCTACTATCTGGTCGAAGATTTCCTGATGTAGTTCCCACTCCCCGTGGTCTATCTTGCACCTGCTGAGGTAGTCGGCGGTGATGTTGTCCGTGCCGGCCACGTGCTGTGCTGAGAGTGCTTCCAAGCGATGTTCTGCCCACTGGAACAGTGTGTCCGCCTCCTTTTCCAAGGCTGGACTGCTGGTGCCTCCTTGATGATTGATGTATGCCACCGCGGTGACATTGTCGGAAAGTACCCGAATCGCCTTCCCTAGCACTAAAGACTCGAGAGCCTTGAGTGCCAGGGTGACTGCCCTCAATTCCAGCCGGTTGATAGGCCACTGAGATTCCAACGTCGTCCAACGCCCCTGGACAAACTGGTCCTCGCAATGTGCTCCCCAGCCTGCTAGGCTGGCGTCCGTCGTCAACAGCAACCATTGTGGAGGTTCGAGGGGCATACCGCGATTGAGGTTCTTTGGACACCTCCACCAGTGGAGGGACTGCTTGGTTCGAGGGGCGCAGGGCAGCTGAAGGAACAAAGGGTGCTGTTGTGGGGACCATCGACGCAACAGGGATCGCTGTAAAGGACGCATGTGCGCCCTGGCCCACGGAACTACCTCTATGGCTGCCGCCATGGTTCCCAGGAGTTGCAGGTAATGCCACGCCGAAGGAAGGCGCCTGGTCATGAACTGCGTGACTAGGATCCTTAGGTCCCTCACCCTTGTGCCGGACAGAAAAACCCTGCCCCTGCCTGTGTGGAACCTTGCTCCGAGATACTCGAGCTCTTGGGAGGGTACCAGACTGCTCTTTGCGCGGTTGATGACCCACCCCAAGTCCTCCAGCACCTGTATCACTCTGGCTGTTGTCCAGCGACTTTCCTCTTCCGACTTTGCCCGAATGAGCCAGTCGTCCAAGTAGGGGTGCACCAGGATTCCCTCCTTTCGTAGTGACGCCGCTACTACAACCATCACCTTGGTGAACGTCCTTGGCGCGGTCGCTAGACCGAAGGGCAGCGCCTGAAACTGAAAATGGCCCCGAGGAACCGCGAATCTCAGGAATTGTTGATGAGATTTTCTGACGGGGATATGCAAATAGGCCTCTGTCAAGTCCAGTGCTGTTAGGAACTCGCCGTCCCTTACGGCCGCTATGACCAACCGAAGGGTTTCCATCCTGAAGTGTGGCACCTTGAGACATCGATTGACCTGCTTTAGATCCAGGATTGGACGAAAGGTCTCCTCCTTCTTTGGGACCACGAAGTAAATCGAGTACCGACCTGTACCGACCTGGCCTGGAGGGACGGGCACCACGGCCCCGAGCTGTAAGAGACGGGACAGTGTAGATTCTATAGCGGCTCTTTTTGTTGGGGAGCCGCAAGGAGACTGAACAAATGCTGGAGGTATTTGCTTTGCAAATTCGAGAGCGTAGCCCTCTCGGATCACCTCCAGAACCCATTGATCGGACGTGACCCGGGACCAGGCGGGAAGAAAGAGCCTCAGGCGACCGCCTATCGGCATTCCGCCCTCCTGGACCCCCGGACTCTCATTGTTGTTTCCTGGGGCCCGTGGAAAAGGAGGAGGCGGAGAAACCTCTGCCCGCCCCCGAAAACCTCGGGAGCTTTGTCCTCTACCGGGAAAAACGACCCCTAAGAAAGGGGTTCGGTCTTGTCGAGCGAAACCTCCGGGGGTCCCTAGGTTGGTTCCGTGCTGGGGTTAAGGGCCGCGCTTGTTTCGGCCTGTCCTCCGGAAGCCTGCCGCCCTTGGATTCGCCCAGGTCCTTTACCAGCTTATCTAAGTCCTCACCGAATAACAGCTTCCCTTTGAAGGGAAGACGACTCAGGCGAGTTTTGGAGGAAGCATCGGCCGCCCAATTCCGTAGCCACAAATAGCGTCTGGCTGCTACCACCGAGGCCATGTTCTTAGCTAAGCTGCGGATGAGGTCATACTGACTATCCGCCAGGAAGGCCGTACCGGATTCCAACCTCGCTGCGTTGGCCAATGATCCTTCGGCGGAAACCTCCTCTGCCTGGAGTTGCTGAGCCCACCTCAAACAGGCCCGCGCTACCCAGGCCCCTGAGACTGAAGCTTGTAAGGCCAGAGCGCTGACATCAAAGGCTTGTTTTAGGAGCGTGTCCAATTTCCTATCCTGGGGATCCCTTAGCGCCGCGCTGCCCTCAACTGGGATAGTAGTTTTCTTTGTTACTGCTGAAACCGCCGCATCCACCCTGGGGGACTTCAGCAGCTCTTTGTCCGATTCAGGGAGAGGGTAGAGGCGGGACATGGCCCGGACCCCTCTTAACCCAGACTCAGGCTGATCCCATTCCTCCTGTATCATCTGACGTACCACTCTGTGGACTGGAAAAACTTTCTGGGACTTCCTGATGGCCTGGATTAAGGGATCCTCCAATGCCTCCTCTTCCCCTGGGGTATCTGAGGCTACATTGAGAGCTTTCAGGGAATCATTAATTAGAGCAGGCAGCTCCTCTCGTCGGAACACTCTAATTATGCGAGCCTGGTCCTCCTCAGGGATCTCCCCTTCTTCCAGCTCCTCCTCTTCCTCCTCTAATTCCTTTTCAGAGACCTCCTCCTCTAGGGTGCCCTGGGAAAGGGAAGAGAGAGGTTCCTCATGCAGCAGCCTGGGGCGCTTAGGGGGTATTCCTGAGTCCTGAACGCTTGCCCTCAGGGGTCTGGCTACTCTGCCTTCGGATGTCGAGCCCCCCTCTCCTGTCGCAAGCCCCTGTCTGCGCATGCAATAGGCCTGGTGTAATAAAAGCACGAAGTCAGGGGAAAAGAAGTCCCCGACTGCCCCCTCCCCAGGGGGAAGGGAGGAGGGGGGGAGCGGAGGAGGGGGTGCTTCCGAGTGAGAGGGAAGGGATAACTGGGACACTACTTCCCCCTCCATAGGATCCGAGGACCCCTGGGATGACTGGGCCATAGAAAGGCTGATTTCTTGTTCTATTGAGGTGGCTACTGCAGCGCAGCCTCTGCAGACTCCTGCCTCAGATGCAGTACCCCTACGTGTGCCACAAGATGGGCACCTTGACTTGCCAGTCATGCTATCTAGAGGATAACTTAAAATAAATTTTCAACTTTAAACTTAAAATAAAATTCCAATGAAAATATATATAATTAAAATTCCCTCTAAAACTTCCTGCACTGCTCTCTCCAGGAGCAAGGATAAGGCAGCGAAATCTCCTTAAACCACTGGGGAATAGACAAGAATTAAAGCAAACTGAAGTTAAACAAAAAAGAAAACAGCAATTACAATCTCCCTAGAGCCAATGGGCTGAGTACTTGCGATTTGTTTGTATGCTTCTCTTCCAGCTCCTCTGCTGTTACCCGGACTGGAGCTGCGATTCCTGCACCGTTGGCTCAACACGTGGCAGGCCGCGGCCACGTGGAGCTCAGAACGGAGGGATGCGGCTGGTCTTAGCGCCTCTCTGGAGCCTCCGGCTGAAGAGAGGGACAGAGGAGGACGAGTGCTGCTTTACCCGCTCGCGGTTGTTCACCTGCGCTGCGATCGCGTCTCCGGAGCTCGCCCCTGCACTCGGCTGACTCGGGGGGGGGGGGGGGAGCGGTAAAGGCTGAGCGCCGCAGACCGCTCCTCCGCTTCGCGTCTCCTCCAGCGCTCAGCCACCGGGGAGGGCTTCGGCGCGAGGACGCAGGCCTTCCGGAGAGTTGAAGAGGAGCCGCAGCAGGCCTGGTCAGCAGCGAGAGGCTTCTGATTCCCCTGCTCGCTGCTGTAAGCAAAATGTTAACACCTCCGTTCCTCGGCCCGGGCCGGGGGGGGGGGGGGGGTGGGTGAAAAAAAAAAAACAAACAGTAGAGAAGGAAGATTGCCTAAAGAAATAAATATATAAATGAATGAAAATTAAATTAAAATTAGTAAGATTTAGCCAAAATTAAAAGAAGGTAAGACTCCAGTAAGCCCTAGGCTTACGGAACCCTCCAGCTGCTTGGAGGCTGAGTATACTGGAGTTGGTGGGTGGCACCAGTGGTATATATACCGCTCCACCCCCAAAAAGGTTGGGCTCAGCCTCCAAGCTGCTGGAAGGGTTGCGTAACCCTAAAGTAAAGGGACTGGACTGGAGTGACGATAAGGAATAAAAGGTTAGCTATAACTAAGACCTAAACTAACTGACTAGTGAGCCCAGCCCAGCTCACAAACATCTTCCTGCTGCATGAAGACTGGACACACTGGGGGGGCAAGGGAAAGCCAGGATGCTGGATCCAGTGATGCTGAATTTTGATTGGTCCAGTCTTCAAGCTGCAGGAGGAGGTGCACTACCCATACGTAGAGGACTAAGCTGGAGGAACGATAAGGAAAATAAAAATAAATAAATTATTAAAAAGGAGGACCCAAGAAATCCACTGCTTACCCCAGAACAAGCATTGTAGAACCTATGTACCTTTTTGGGAACCTGCCAGATACTTGTGACCAGAATTGGCCACTGTTGGAAACAGGATACTGGGCTTGATAGACCTTGGTCTGACTCAGTATGGCATTTCTTATGTAGGATTTTAAAGATTTGAGAAAACAGCCTCAATGGTAAAAGAAACTTAACTTGGACTACTGCAGGAAAAAAAAAAGTAGAAATAGGAGGGAGATAGAGAGGACTAGCAGGGACATGTCTGGTGCTGTTGAAAAAGAGGTCCAAAATGGTGGGCATGAATTGGGGATCCCTGACCTTTGAGGAGGTTAAGGAGCCCAACAAAACCAAAACAGTATGAATCTCTCTGAAGAGCTAGCCCTGATAATGTCTCATTGCCCCAAGGCATGTGTCTCCTTTCAACGGGAAACTAATTTTTGAACCTATGAACAGATGACCTATTCAAGTAACCAGGACTAGGGCAAGAGTATTAGGTGCCCTAGGAAAACCATCAGCCCTACGCCTCCCCCATTCCCAAGTAAACAATCCATCGCCCCCCACAACAATCCTATCAAAAGGCAAACAAACATCATACATACAAAGCAGAGTTTAATATTAAAAAGTATGTGTGCATCCGCTCTCTGTGTGAAAATGTGCTAATGACTCAAAGTCTGGCTGTTACTTTAACTGCTGCTGCTGCTCTCTTGCCTAATGGTTGAGTCAGCTCTGCAACTAGGAAAGTATTCTAGGTAGATAGCCACAAAAGAACTGTCACAGAAAGTTTATCCTCTTAAAATTCTGCTTTCATTTTTAGAATGAGCAAGTTTGATTTCCTGGTCAGAGACACATTCTAAGGCTGTCCTGGCTGTTACTCCCCATTAGGGATTGCCCCAAAGTTGTTTTAAGATGTTGGCCCCCCAGGCAAACCTTAAGTCTTATGCCTCCCCACCTATCAATCTATTGTTTCAAAAGCAGGCATATTTATTTGAAATGTTTTTTTTCTATACCACCCCTGCAAGAGATCAGGGGCCATTTACAAAGAACATTATAAAATGTTAACACAATTAATTATAATTATATATTTAATGTAAATAGTTATCTAACAGTTTTTTGTCAGATGGGCTGTCTAGAGAGGATCCACTCTCCTGCAACAGACCATTATTTTAATCAATTTTAATTTGAGACAAAGCTTTTAAAATGTTATCACTTAGCTGGTACAGCACTGCCAGGGAAAAACACAGGTTTCCATATACACAACATGCATTACTTTTGAGCTTTCAACTTTCAATCCAATCAGATCTGCATCAGGTGCTTGGCCTCTTGCTCCGAAAAACAAATACATGCTTTGTCTCAAATAAAATTGATTGAAAAGGACAGTCTGCTGTGGGAGAGTGGATCATTTTCCCTCTGGACAGTCCATCCAACAACGACAAAAAAGTTGCTGGAAAATTATATATTGTACCTGCTTTTGGGAAAAGGGTAGATCTTTTGTTATTGGTTATTTATTGTGGATGACCCTTATGAAGGGGGTTTTCATGTTTGGAAATAATCTATTGTTTAGTTTTTAATGCCCTACCGTACTCTATCCCCAGAATCTGCTGTCCTAGGCCACTTGCTAGTTTGCCTAATGCTTGGGCTGGCCCTACTGCCCAGTGCATCTGAATCTCTCCCCTAGATCTCCTTGTGTGTGTTTTTGCTTAACAAATAGAAGCTCACGTTCTTTAAAAGAGATAATGAATATAACATACAATACATACAATCAAGACAGGAAGAACGTGCGTAGTACACCAGCTACCACATTAAAAAAAGATTTTTGAAGATCTAAATTTTTACACATTCTAAAAGCATTGTTAGAGAACTAGATTACTTAGTCAAGTCCTGCTTTAAACAATAATTGTATACACAACGATAATGTCAATAACTATTTCTAGACAGAACATTATCCACAAACCATTTTAAACAACGAGTTGCTGACAAATAAGACATTTGGATTAAAAAAAAACACACATTTATGTTTCATGTGCCAGATTCACCTTCAACAATCCTAAAAACTAAGGACCAGTGGCACATCAAAAAAATCTATATAATTTTCACATATTATGTGAAAGTTAATCCCAAAATAATCTGTGTTAAAACAACTTGTTACAGTATTTCAAAATGCTTAGAAAACGTCTACTTTACTAAAAAAGGAACCAGTGGGGAAAGAATAAGCCTTCAGCACTCATTTACCTTTCCACCTCCACATTTGGTTAAAGCAATTTCCTTATATTTCTAGAATACATATTATTTGCACGTCTCATTGAAGTGTGCAACATTTAGTCACCTTCTCCACAGATGGCCAATCACAAATTTAAGAAAAGGGGTGGGCAAGAGTTCTGTTTCACAGACAATGGATCCTACTCAGTATTTTCCCATAGGCACGGAATAGGTAAGATTTTCTTTTGAAAAATACACAGCGTATTTGTGGTCATACTACCATGTCTTAAGAAAAAAATATATATATTTAAAACCAAACATAGGAACCTCGCTTCAACTCTACAAAGCAGCAATTTAATTATACAAAATTGCTAAAAACAGACATTTTTTAAGGAACTCTACAGCTACACGATTGTACGATAAGACAGAAGCGATTCATTCAAGCAAAGGACGCAAGTCAGTCCTAAACCCAGGAAGACGGGTAAGGACGCACATACACGCAGGCGAGCGCCATTTTCTCCCACTGGGGGATTCCTATCTTCCCCCTCACTTCCCTAATAAGGTATCGCTCCTGTGATAACCCAAAGGGAGAAACAAGTATCTGTACGGCCTAGAGATGCCTAGTAAACTGGGCTCAAGGAACGCTACGCCAGAAGTGCTGCAGGGGATCCGAAATCCGCGGTGTTCGCCCCTACTTTGGGCCAGGGCGCTCACGGCCTCCAGAAACTCGGGCCAGAGAAAGCAAGAGACCGGACAGTGAAAAAATTAGTCCATCCCAATGGCCTCCGCAGAAATCATTCAACCTGCTCCAAGCCTCACACACAAATAGAAAATACGTGGTATAAGAAAGGGGGCCATGGCTTGAATAAATACCGTACGCCGCCAGACAAAAAAAAAACCGTTACCGGAGACTTTCCGCTCCCTTCTCCTCACCTTGCGCACAGTCTCGAATACCGAAAAGAAAAATAGAATAGCACGCTCACCTGCTGACTGTGCACACTCCGTTCCGAGCAGAAGCCACTTCGCAACAGGAAATGACGCACTGGTGGCGGGCTTCTAAAGGGGGCGTGCCCTCTGTGTGTTAAATGAGCGTCTTAGAGAGTTTGTTGGTTGGTAGGGACCTGGAGCAGATATCCTTAGTTATAGTGTGACAGTTTGGTACTGGGTATATTGGCCGGTAGTAGGTGTTTTCTCTCCCCGGATGAAAAGTAAGTATTAGCAATATTCAACTTCCAAGAAACGTTTTACGGTGCTCGTGCTTATATTGGATTAGAATTTCCATAAAGAATGTTTTATTAGCATCAGTTGAAAATTATGTTTGCAGTGTTTTTAATTGAAGCGGTACTGTCCAGGTCAGTTTCTTCTTAACTAGTTAAAAAACGTGTTTCTCCCTAAGCTTCATCTCCTTCTCCACACCTATTCCCTAGAAAGCTACGGTCTCATTCAAGTTTTCTGTATATAAATCTCCTGATATCCTTCAAGCAGGACCAGCCTGTTCACTAGGGTTGTCAGCTGGCTCTAGATGCGCCCGAAAGGCTTGATCCAGTCCGGGGTTTACCCCATTGCATGCAGGGACATGTAGTCTTGCTTTTCTTATGGCGTGCAATGGAAAAATCAGAACTTCATGTCCTTCCTACAATGGGGTAAACCTAGGACTGGATCAAACGTGTCAGGTGCAACTGGAGTCAGTTGGTAACTCTACTGTTCATTAGGTGAACTAGATGGTTACCTAGGGTGGCAGGTTCTATGGGCAGCATGGGGCCCCCTCCTCCCCCTATCGAAGTGACAGTTCATCGCCCCCTGGTCTGCCATGCCACCTCCCCTCCCATCATCCATCTTTTCACCTAGCAGAGGAGGGTGGTGGTGGTAAGTCAACGCCTCCACTGCATTGGGCTTGAAAGTGCGTTTACTACATGTTCATGCTCTACTGCTCCTGACAACTTCTGATGCAACTTTCTGTTGGAGGGGAGAGGAGTATGTGAAAGGGGGAAGTGGCGTTAAAAAGAAGAGGATCTAATATTGAATCATGCACAGCCCTGCATGTTAAAGTCTTGAGAAGGAGATACAGAAGACCCAGTATTAACTACAAAATAATGTATGATTGACTAGGTAGAAAATTGCTGCTAGATCTAATAACATAGCCAGAGTGTATGGCTGGCCCGTCCACTAGACGAACGAGGTGGCCAACGGGGGTGGGTAACCTTTTGCCACCACTTTGTTGCCTGTGGCAGGCCATGTGCTCCAGGCAACAAAGCAGAGGCACAAAGCACCCACTTTTAAAATCTGCTGCAGCTGCCACCTGTCCTCCCCCCCCCAAGATTAAATCGGGGGGGGGGGGGGGGGGGGGGTTGCTGGAGCAACTTAGCGCAGGGGGTAAGCAGCAGAAACCTTTGTGCCAGTTCTACCAGCATGGCATTGCCCCTATTTAGAAAAGAATGAGGTTCACTTAAAAAGGCAGCCAGGAGACCTCCAGTTCGCAATGAGCTGAGCTAGACATGTTCTCAGCTCCGGCACCCTCCCCCTCAAATCCCCACCAGCAGATCAAGAAATAGAGGCAGAAAAGGTGGAATACCAACCAGATATTGGCGGCAAGTGACCGAAGATCTTAAATTAAGTAAATCCAAGACGACTATAGTGGATGGCGACAAAACCCCAAAGAAAAGAAGAGGAGCAAAAAGCCAAAATGGTAGCTTGTGCTTGGCCACCGAGCCCAGACACAGCGAAATAGAAATTACACTTACCTGGGACTTGTCGTTCCTTGAGTGACGACAGTTTTGTCTTCCACCTCTGAGTTGTGCACCTCTTCCTGCAACTTGGAGAATGGGCATGTCAAAGTCTTGACCTCAGTGGATATAGCCTGCTGGTATCTCCCATCAGCCTCCAGTGTACTATTGACAAAGCAAACTCAAAGGAACAACAAATAAGTAACTGTACTATAACTTTAAATAACTCCCCATTCCTCAACCTGAGGAACCTTTTTAACCATATCCGTCTTAAATTTTCTTTTTTCTTTTTTAAACTATTACATTCACGTCCCCCCTATGCAAACACGTTTCCTATACCATCCCCTCGTTTAAATAAGAGAGATGGAAGAAACAACAGAGAGGGATACTCACTGCGATCCAGAAACTGAAAGGATCTGTCTAATCCTTGAGATTGATGCTCCACTCCGCCTGAAAATAAACTCTGAAGAAATCACACCCCTGGGCGGGAATGAGGCTAAACTGTCATCACTCAAGGAACGACAATTACCAGGTAAGTATAATTTCTATTTCCTTATCATTCCTCCAGTTTAGTCCTCCACCTGTGGGATGTAACAGAGTAGTAATCATTGGGAGGGACCTATCCAGCCAACTCACCACACCGTCAACCCGGAATAGGCATCCTTTACTGCCAAAACATTTAGGCAATAGAGGTTACTGAGGAAATGAAGAGACGACCTGGAAGCTGCTCTACCAATCCCCCCTGGTGTAATGACACAGTGATTCACCCATGAAGCTGCTTGCACCCTGGTAGCAAGAGTCAGAAAGCCCCCCGGAATCACACAACCTCGCCACCAGAAAGTTGAGGCAAGCACCGCCTTAACCCAGTGTGAAATGGCCACCTTCGCTGCTGCTTCCCCTTTGCGGGGACCTCCAACCAACACACAAAAACAAAGAAACAAACGCCGCACCCTGCATTTTATGTTTCCTATCGGCGAAAGCTACGTATAAAAACTTCCCCTTCCAGAAAAACCAAGAACTGGAAGAGAAATCAATAGGCTCAGGAGAAAAATCAGATACCACCTTTTGGAAGGACGACGGGACTGCTCGCAAACACCACCCTCTATCCAGAAAGGGTGAAAACGGCTCATTACATGACAATGCCTGAAACTCCGAAACTCGTCGCGCCGAACAAAGAGCTATCAAAGCCACTGTCTATAACAGCAAATCCTTTACCAATGCCTGGAGTAAAGAATCAAAGGGCTCTTTAGTTAACGCCTCTAAGGCCCAATCGGGATCCCACGGCAGCACCCAAACTCTCCTTGAGAAGCGCAGTCGGGTCCCAACTTAAGGAAACGCTACACATCGATCCGAACACCTAGCGCTATTCCCTCCACAGAACCTCTACAGCCGGAAACAGTCACCCGCTGGACCCTCTAAGGAACTGGCCGCTAGTTCCTTCAGACACTGTCCTGCAGAGAACTCAGACCAACGATACCGACACCTTTGTCGCCTGGACTTGCTGCCGTGAACAGCAGCCTTCAAAAAGGCACTAAGCACGGACCTATGTACCAGAAGCAGCCTGCCTCCCTGCTCTCAACAAGGTGGCAAAGACTGCTGCAGAATAACCCTTCTTCTTCAGCCCCGCCCATTCAAAGGCCAAACCGTAGGCGGGCACCGATCCACCTGAGACATTCGTCGCGGACCTAGCCGCAGCAGAACGTCCGCTACCGGCAACTTCTAGGAAAAGCCTGTCGAGTAGGCGAATGAGATCAGCCTAGTATGGCCGTCTCGTCCAAACGGGCGCTACCAAGAGTACCTTTCCCCGAAAGCCTCGATACGCCAACTAGTTGCCCTATGAGAGCCCATGGGAAAAGGACAAGACAAAGACTTAAATGGGAGCTTACTGAGCCTCGACTTGGACGAACAATCAGCCGCCCCATTCCTCCACCAGAGAGATCTCCGGGTGAACCCCAAGGAAGCCAATAATATTAACTAGCGCTCGAATTAAGCCATAATGCACATTTGCCACATAAAGCAAATCAGGCTCTAGTCCATTCAACTCCCTGATCCTTTCCTGTTCCAGGCGAGTAGACTGCAGTAAACACTGCGACCACTTGAAGCATGCTCTCGCCTCCCCAAGCTCCACAAATGGGAGCTTGTAAGGACAGAGCATTGCCCCCAACGATCGCTTCAGTGAACCATCTACTTTCCTATCGTGCGCTAATGAAGATTGCTAGGGCTCTCTTCCATACAGTGAGTCCACACCCCCTGGTAGTGCAAGGTGTGCACCCACCCACGTAGTACCCAGGCCTGCCCCTGCTTAGCCTCAAAATGTCAATCAAGAACAGGCAAATTCAGGACAGCTGAAAACTTTTTTTTTTTTTTTTTTTTCCACAAAGGCATCTCTTAACCAAAAATTCCTTCAGCATATGTTAAGAGATGCTCTTTCCGTGCCAACAATATGAAGTAGAAAGAACTCCCAATCACGGGCATACTAATCCACGGCCTTCCTGCTAGAGTAACACCCCATTCCGTCTGAATGCACAAAGATGGACTTTATATTTTAAGTTCAACTAGCACCTGGTGTTAGGAAATACAGCTTTCTCATTCCGCAGTGGCAATTGAGTCAGCAATGAAGAAGCCAAGAAATTGCAGACAAGTTCCCATTATACCACCTGGTAAAGACTCCACTTTTAGACCACTGAAGCAAAAAAGCATGCGAGAGTGCCTTGTGCCCTGCCAGTAGCTGGTCGAATTGAAATGATTCAGTGTATGCAGGGCATTTTCCAGAGAACACAAGGTCCCTCATCCAGGCTGACTCCACATTCACAGTCTAAACTGGCAGCCATCTTGGCTGATGCCGATCAGCGCGGAAGCCATCTTGTAAGCCCAGCATATGATGTATGCCTACTAGAATCTGAGCTGCTGCCATTGCTGCTAGAGAACGAGCTTGGCTGCGTGCTTCTGGCCCCCATTAAGGCATTCACTGAACACTAGCAGAGACTCTCCATACTGGAGAACCTCTGATAAATGGAATGGGAGCATAGATAGCTTCAAAGGCTAGAGTTCTAATTTGCAACCTCTCCCTGCTGAGCTGCCTTTTCCATATGTAAAATTAAACCACATATAGCCAAAATTAAGACATTACAAATCTACTGTAAAATCTTATAATTTGGACAAAGCCAAACTAAACGGGAATATTTTCCATTAAGAAACCACACAACTATAAAACCCCTCTCGTGACCACTGTTCCCTCTAAGCTGTGCGCGTGTGCGCGCGCACACACCTCGCCGAGCGAGCGCACATACTTTACAACAGAGCGCACAAAAATTACGGCTCTGATTCTGATAGAAAACAGAGATGTCTTAAAATTTAAAAGTTATGATTGTAATTACTAGAAATTTCCCGCTTCATTTAGTAATCGTCTATTTTCATTTAATTTGATTAAAATCAATGTGGTGTACATACTGTATTCTGACGTATAGTCAAATTTTAAAGTATATAACTCCGAGTGTCGTTATGTGGCGCACAAAAATTTAACCTTCCTTCAAAAGCTGCACACAGATGATATTTTATGCGCACACAGCCTACAGAAAATTAGAGGGAACATTGCTCGTGACATAATGCTTATGGCAGAGCATTCCACATCTGTGGACTGGCCATAGCACTCACCCAAGCACCTGTTATACCAGTCCAAGAGAGTTATCAACATAATTCCTTGTAACTTGAATATGTTTACAGCGGATCATAGTGCTATATCACAGCAGCTAAGCCAAAATATTACCCTGCCATATAAACAGACCTTAATGTGTTATAGGACCTTCTATGGATAGCGGAAGGAGATTCTTGTAAATCCTTTTTTTTTTTTTTTTTTTTTAAAGTATAGGACTCCAAAAACCAAGTTTCTGCCAACTCCAATGAAATCAAAGCAGAAAAGCTAAAATTACCCGAACTGCTCCTATAGCTTTGCAAGAAGCTACCAGCCCCTGCTGCACCTGGTATTCCTTCCCCCCCCCCTTATCCTGAGGGATTCAGCATTTCAGGACGTGTTGCGCACCCCCTGCCAGCTTGCTGCGTCTGCCAGGGAGCTGAAGAGCAAAACAGAAAGTAGAACCCCTGGAAGCAAACAGTGTCCTGACCTTGGGGTTCAGGACGCAAAAGGCCACTGAATAAATCAACAGTGTTAGTTAAAAATGAACAAGGCTATCTCTCACTAAAGTTTTTTTCTTTTTGAAATCCCACCGAAGTCCGTGGGACCCAAGCTTTCGAACACAGCCCCTAACGCTGTGCATTAACCACAAACAGAGAAATGAAATGAAATTAAACCCTGCTCTAGAAATAGATGAGAATTTCCTGGGAAGGACATGCGAAATGGAGCTATGAAACACACAGGCACCCCCCCGGCCTTCCTGCAGTCAGAGAAATAGCAGTGGAATACACTGAAAACCTTGCAAATGGAGGTCTTAGAGGTTGCTGCCTGTGTGAACCTGATGAGTAATATGATTTTGTATTTTATCAGCCTCCCCCCCCCCCCTGAATACTATATGTGATTCATGAGCAGCGCTACCATCCAGTGGCCTTTAGGGCACCAGAGCCCGACAAACGATACAGAAGTTAAGAGCTTTAAATCTTGGTCATATAATCTTGATTTGCAGAACATTATTTATTTTATCTATTTACATTCTCTTATATACCACGCTATTCTGCATCAGTGCGGTTTACATTAAACAAACTGAAATTACATTGAACAGGGCATTATAACTTGGAGATAACAACATTTTTTACAGGGAACATGGGCTATGGAGGGTTAAGTGGCTTGCCCAAGACCACAAGGAGCACCTGCGGGACTAGAAACCCCACATTACATTACAGCTGCTTGTTTAGTCACTAACCCCTGAGAGCCCATGAGGTGGCTCTGTGGATATTTGTTCCCTGACTTGCAGAGAATGATCAATTTGATAATGGCTGCATACACACAGTCATAGAAAGGCACTATTGAGTGTATCAGCTGCCCTCTGGTGGCCATAGACCGTAGCACAGGCACTACTTGGTTGACAGTTTAACTGTCAGTCTATTTTTTTTATATCCTAAGGTTTCCTAAACCTGTCCCTGTGAATTTTGGGCCACTATAGAATACATAAAAGCACACTTCCAGGCTGTCCCTCCTTCCAACTACAAGTTAGGGCTCTGCTCTTGAACCTAAAAACTGGCAATTTGCCTAATGTCCTGGGACTTAACATGCTCCTCAGAGACATGAATAGGAGGAAAAGAACATGTGGTATCAGGGATCAATGCCAAAACTACTGTCCTATAAAACTAAGAATAAACTTAAAAATAAAGAGGACTGACAACAGCCCCCTTAAGGCTGAGGACCCCCCCCCCCCCCAAGCCTCAAAAATCCTACAAACAAAAGAAACACTAGGCCCAAAAATCTAGCTATTCTGCCTGTTGTCTTCCTCACACAGGCAGCTCCCTGCAGCTCTCGCCATGCAGTCCAAATACCTAGAGAGAAAATGGCCACCCCTTCGCCAAAGAATTTTGGCGCCAAGAACAACAGCCGCTGCAAAAAGGAGGCCTCAGTAGACCGACAGAGCCCGAAGGCCTTACCTGCCACACAGCCTGCTCCTACCACCTTGAATTCCTCTGATCCTCAAGCCGCGCTGATGCGCCTGGCAGCCGCGGCGAGGATCACTCACCCTGTTCCACAGAGTAAAATTAAAATCCCACAGTAATGGAGAGGCTCTGTCTCACACAGCTTCAGTGTGGCTGTACGGGTCCCGGAGCTCTCTCATGTACAGTCAAGGGAGAGAGATCCACACCGGCAAATGACTGTAGCAAGTGAAAAGAACTGAGGAGGAGGGAAGGCGAGAGCTGCTACTAATTTAAAGAGCCAGGCAAAAATTTAAAATTACTGTAAATAAGGAAATTTGCTCCTAACTAAAAGGAACTAATCTCTGATTGCCAATTAACCAAAGGTAACTGAATTAAAAGTAAAATTTAAAAGTAAATTAAAGGTAAAAATCAAACGTAAAATCAGAATAGAATTTGTCACACTAAATGCTCCTTATCTGTTCCCCCCAAGTGAGCCCAGAAGCTAGGCTCACTATGTCCTCCTGCTGCATGGAGACTGGACACACTGGAGGCTGATAGGAGATACCAGCAGGCTATATCCAGTGATGTCATGACTTTGACATGCCCAGTCTCCAAGCTGCAGGAAGAGGTGCACAACCCAGAGGTGGAGGACTAAACTGGAGGAACGATAAGGAACTTGGCACTTGTGGAAGAAATCTCAACTGCAGTAGTGAGGCCACTGAGGGAGTGTTTTACTGCAATACAGCACAGTTTGACCGGTTGAATGGGTTGGTGGCGGAATTCACCGGGAGACTGCAACATGCGGAAAACCGGATATTGGCGGTGGAAGATGGGGCCTTCCAACTGGAACGCAGAATTCAGCAGCTGGAGGAGAATGCACTCAAAAGTGAGAATAAAATCGATGAGTTGGAGAATAGGGGATGCAGGAAAAATATGGAAATAGTGGGTCTGCCTGAGTCAATATCGAAGAAAGACCTATATGGCTGCTTAGAACATTGGATACCGCAGAGTGTACAACTTAACAAAATAGCGGGGAAGATGCAGATGGAGAGAGCCCATTGGTTGGGAATACACAGAGAAGGGCAGACGAGACCGAGAGCAGTACTGGTGCGTTTTCTCAGCTTTCAGCAAAAGGAGGCAGTTCTGCGTGCAGCTAAAAGACAAACTCGGATTGAGTTGAAGGAACCCGAGTGCTCTTCTTCCAAGACTTTTCAGCAGCGGTAACTCAGAAGAGACGGGAGTTCTCGGCGGTTTGCAGCTCCTTGGTCAATGAAGGGGTAAGATTCGCACTCATCTATCCAGCTAAACTAAGATTATGGTAATCAGCATACTTTTGTGGAACCAGAGAAAGCGCAGCAATTTTATAACAATCAAATTAAAAAGAAGGTGGGGAAATAGAACTGACACTGGTTGGCACAACAAAGCAAAAAGGAACTTTGTGCAACCGGAATTCAGGCTGGATTTGCCTAGCATGCAGAACTAAAACTCACCAAATTAACAAAAGTTCACAATGGTTTTGACACTGTTGTCAATGGTAGGTAAGAAATGGAGTTTAAATCAAGAGAAGAGAAAGCATGGAGTGAAGCTCATGTTAAAAGGCAGTCGAAAGGGAGGAGAATATATAGAGGATCTTCAGACACGGCTGGGGGACATACAAACCCTACAAGAACGCATGGACTATAGGAAGGACCAGCTGTTCAATTGATGTAACAGGGATAATGAAAGCAAAGCTATGGCTAAACATGGAGATGTAATCAAACCAGGCTGGCTTTGTGCAGTGGACTTTATATGCTTTAAACATCTTATGAAGTGTTTTGTGAGTGTTATACTGTAAAATATATATGTGAACGAAGATAAACAGGTAAAATGAGCAGATTGCATGTGACTGACTCACAGCTAGAAAATGGGGGGCCTCAGAAATGTATATTTGTGTATATAAAGGAAATTGTCTTTAATGCCTCTGTGCCCAAATGAGCTGGTCATTTATGACCTGCTCATAGGGGAGGGGAAAAAAAATCCCATGATCCTGCTAGTACAGGGTCCCATGTATAAGAGGAGAGGAGAATATTGGGATATGGGGGAGTGGGGAGGAGGATAAAAAGGTCACTCATAAAAGGCTTATGCCTCACTCCTTGCAAAAATGACAGAGGAACTCCAATGTAAAGTATTACTCCTATTTGCCTGTTTAAAGAGTGGAAAGGAAGTAACATAAGAGGCAAGTTGGGGAGGAAAAGGGGAAGGGGGGGGGGAGGAAATTCTACGCTATATCACTGGAAGTAAGAAAGGAGATAGGTTAAGGAAAGGACAGGTTTAATATGTAAGGAGTGGGAGCAAGGGGGGGCAAAGGGGAAGAGATGAATGTAAAATAAAAATAGTGGCAACACATGAATTGGGGGAGGGGTATGATAGACAGGCAGAACAAGATAAGGGTAAGAGGAGACTGGGTGGGTGGGCGAGCCTTAGGCTGGGAAGATCTGCACACATTACCGAAATTCAAGGTGAGTAAAACAATAATATCCTATCAGACTGAACAAAATAAGTAAATGTTTACGTATCATTACCTGGAATGTCTGTGGTATTGGACATTCCATTAAAAGACAAAAAATGTTGAAAATGCTTAGACAAGGGAGCGGATATGCTCTGCCTCTGTTAGATGGGTCTCCTGCAATAAAGTGATAACAGACTTAAAAGATGGTGGTAGGACAGGTGTTCGGTGCGTCATCCAGGAAAAAAAAAGCGGGAATGGCCATTCTCATAAATAAAAGGACTGATATGGAACTACAGGTTACACGGGTGGACCCTCTAGGCCACTATGTACTTATTTGAGGGAATCTAAATGGGCAATCATTATCTCTGGGGAGTATCTATGGCCTGAACACATATGAACCTCAATTTTATCAACAGGTGCAAAGGACACTAGTGGGAGAAGACACATCCTGCGTAATACTGGGAGGAGACTTCAACTGTGTACTTGATGCGAAAATGGATAGATCGACCAGGAGAGGAGGAGGAGACCAAAGGAGCACTTTTAGATTAAAAGGCTTGTGGGAGGGATATGACCTCATGGACATTTGGAAAATTTTACATCCCATGGAGTGAGAATACACCCACATATCTAGAGCACATGGCTCGGGATCGCTATTGGATTATTTTCTATTAGCGACCTCGATAGTGAGCAGGGTGCACTGAACGGAGATCGGTCCAATGGCCCTGTAGGACCATGCCTGGATTAGTCTGGAATTGGAGTGGGGAGGGCCTGGTGGAACGAACCAATGAAGGTTCCCTACTCAGCTAGCAGAGGACAAAAATTATTGAGGAAGCAGTGGGCAATTTTCGAAGAGCAGACTGGGATGCATAGAAATAACCCAGCCCATTTTTGGGAAACAGCCAAGGTGGTCCTGAGGGGGCAAATTATGTGTTATACGTGGACTAGAAGGAAGTCGCAGACAGTACATCTTCTGCAGCTAGAGAAGGATTTGAGAAGGGCTCAGCAAGACTATGGCCTTTGTCCCACGGAAGATCATAAAGCTTCTTTGCTGGCTATCCAGGCGGAGTTAAACAATGCACTGCACCAAAGAGCATGTCAGTCAATATTTTACCATCGCTATCATTTATATCGATATGGAAATAAAACTGGGAAGCTGATGGAGTCGTTGGTTAAGGCAGACAGCAGACCGCGAATGATCAAAGTTCTTCAGAACAAAAAGGGACAATACCAAACTGAGCAACAAGATTTGGAAAACATTCTGAGGAACTATTATATGGATCTCTACAAGGCTGAACATTGTGACAAAGAGGCAGCGGAAAAAGTTCTAGAAGCTGTGAACCTACTGGTAACGGATGCAGAAGAGCTGGAGAAACTAAATAGTCCAACACCTTCAGAAATCCAGGAATGTATTAAGAAGCTAAGGAAAGGATGGGCTCCAGGGCCAGATGGATATCGAGCAGAGTTCTTTCAAATATTATCAGACAAGGTGGTGGTGCCACTGATGGAATATTTCACAGATTTGGTCCAAAGGAGAGACTTTCCCTATGAACCCAATCAAGCTCTTATAACAATTCTCCCTAAACCAGGGAAAGACCACACACTACCAGGCTCATACAGGCCTATCTTGCTTCTTAATGTAGATATTAAGATAATGGCTAAAGTAATGGTAGAGAGGTTAGCTCCATTGCTCCCGAAGCTCGTAGGTAAGTCCCAGGTGGGATTTGTACAGGGTCATGCGACAGCACGGCATGTTTGGAAGATGCTAGCAACACAGCAAGAAACAGTAAATAAACTGTACCAGGCTCTCTTTATTAGTTTTGACACAGAAAAAGCATTTGATCGGGTTCAATGGGACTATATGTATATGGTTCTAAAAAAAATTTGGAATATGTGGAGAATTTTGTCAATATGATTTGTCTTCTATTTACAAAGCCTTGTGGAGTACTATTAGTTAACAGGAAAAAACCACGATCTTTCCCATTTGGAGAGGGGCACCCGACAGGTTTGACCCTTATCACCACTGTTATTCATGCTGCAGCTGGAACCTCTGTTGGAAAGGATTCGCTTGCACCCCTATTTAGAGGAAATACCACTGGGCAAAGATGAATTTTGCCTATCGGCCTTTGTGGATCATATGCTGGTATGTTCCGGTGAACAAGACAGATGTGCTGCTGGAAGAATTCCAGATATACAGAACCTTAGCAGGTTTGAAATTAAATTTGGTAGCAGAGGAAGCGCTTCTGATTTATCCAAAGATGCAACGGGAATGACCAGGGCAGTTTCCATTGAGATGGGCAAAGGATCATATCAAATACTTAGGAATGTGGATCAGCGCGCAACTGGAGCAATTATATGTAATCAACACGATGGCGCTACTCAAAGATAGAAAGCAGAGGGTTGGGCTAAATGGCCAATTTTCCCAATGGAGAAAAGTGAATAGTGGGGTACCCCAGGGATCTGTGCTGGGTCCGCTGCTTTTGACATATTCATAAATTACCTGGAAAGTGGAATAACGAGTGAGGTTATTAAATTTGCAGATGACACAAAACTATTTAAAGTTGTTAAAACCCAAGAGGATTGTGGAAAATTGCAAGATGATCTTGATAAATTGAAAGACTGGGCATCAAAATGGCAGATGAAATTTAATGTGGACAAGTGCAAAGTTATGCACCTAGGGAAGAACAACCCAAACTATGGTTAAACGATGCAAGGTTCCACATTAGGAACCACCACCCAGGAAAAAGATTTAGGCGTCATTGTGGATAGCATGTTAAAACCCTCAACCCAATATGCAGCGGCAGCCAAGAGAGCAAATAGAATGCTAGGTATCATAAGGAAAGGAATGGAAAATAAAACAAAAGATATTATAATGCCTCTCTATCGTTCCATGGTGAGACTGCACCTTGAATATTGTGTGCAATTCTGGTCGCCGTATCTTAAAAAGGACATAGCATTATTAGAAAAGGTTCAGAGAAGAGCCACCAAAATGGTAAAGGGGATGGAAGGATACTCCTATGAAGAAAGGCTAAAAAAGTTAGGGCTCTTTAACCTGGAAAAGAGACGGCTGAGAGGAGATATGATAGTCTATAAATTAATGAACGGAGTGGAACGGGTAAACGTAGATCGATTGTTTACCTTATCAGAATATAGAAAGACTAGGGGACATGCAATGAAGCTACAGGGTAAACTATTTAAAACTAAAACTAATAAAAGAAAATATTTCTTCACTCAACGTGTAATCAAACTCTGGAATTTGTTACCGGAGGATGTAGTGTAGCTGGGTTTAAAAAAGGTTTGGACAAGTTCCTGGAGGAAAGGTCCATAAACCATTATTAAGAAGGGACCCAGGATATCAATGCTTGATCCAGTACAAGCATTGCGGAACCTGTGTCTTTTGGGGAAACTGCTAGGTACATATGACCTAGATTGGCCACTGTTGGAAACAGGATACTGGGCTTGATGGACCTTTTTGTCTGACCCAGTATGGCATATCTTATGTTCTTATGTAAAGATATGGAAGTGAGACTAACTCAATGGAAAGAGCTGCCGATGTCCTTGGTTGGCTGCATTGCATTGTATAAGATGGTAATCTTCCCTGGATGGTTATATGTACTGCAGACCTTACCAATAATATTGACAGCAAGAGCAGAAACGAAGACCGAATACTGACTTTATTTTTATGGAAAGGGAAGAGGGCCTGAGTACAGATCAGTGTGCTTAAAGAACTATGGGAGCACGGAGGATTGGGTCTGCCGGATATAATGGAATACAATTTGGCCTGTGTATGTAGACACTTAAAAGATTGGCTCTACGCGATGGAGGATTATACTCCTCTGGAATGCGTCGAGTACTAGTGGCTCCAATTTCTCTTAAATACATACTACACGCTCCTCCAACATCACCCCAGTTGCCGAAGGACATGCTAATTATCTCGATGCATAGGGGGTGGCGTGCTTTATGCACCAAATTGGGATGGCCACCCAAGACCACACCACTCTTGCCATTGCAGGGAAACCCAACTTTTCAGCCAGGCATGAGGGGACAAATATATCGATGGTGGCCGGAGTGTGGATTAGAAGGGGTGGAACAGATGGTGACGGAGGATGGAGAGATGTTGCCATTTACCGTACTCCAGGAGCAGTTTTCCCTCTCCATGAAGGACTATTTTCCATTCTTACAGGGGCCTAGTTATGTTCACTCATTACCTCAGGAGTGCATGAAACACCAAATCTTGACCCGCATAGAGGAGATACTGATGGCTAGAAAGGAAGTCCAAGTCTGTGTTGCAGATTTGCGGAAGGGTCTGCTAGCTTTGAAGTCAGCATGTCGCCTGACAGGGTTGGCAGATAAGTGGGCGAGAGACCTGGAGATCCCTCTGGGTGGAGAAAAGATATTAGCTGCACTAGCTAAGATCCCTGGACTGACCACTAACGCTGCTCTGAGAGAAATGCAGGTTCGAATAATTTGAAGATTACACTTTGCTCCCATTAGAGCGTATAGAGCCAGAAATGCAGATTTCCCAAACTGTCCACGTTGTGCAGCACCCAGGGCATCCCTAGGCTATATGTTTTGGAATTGCCCAGTAACTGGGAAATTTTGGTCATACGTGAGCAATTACACAGGTACACTACCAAAAAACTGCCTCCAGTTTTGCAACTGATTCCTATAGATTTTGGGGTGCTGAATCCAGGAAAAATAGCCAAAATGTTCCATCACGTCACGTTTTCTTGCAAAATTAGATTTCTTACCCATATAAGGAATGTTCACATAATTTCTTTTTAGCCGACTGCAGTTTATTTTCTTGGCCCAAAATAGAGGTTGTAATGGTTAACTAACTAGAAACACTCCCTCATGATATTTTAGAGTGTTTTGTATTCATTTTATACATTAACAGGACAATTGGGAGGCGGGGGACTAAATCCAGTACTCGCACTGGCGCATGTTCTTTCCTGTTCGCCTCGCCTCGTTCGCTCGCTCAGACACGGTGGTTGCGACATGAACGTTCCTGTCAAATTTCAGTTTCTTGCAAGTTCATTATTACCTTTTGTTTGCTCAGTCGTAATCCAGCTTTATTCCGAAGTGGTTCACTACAGTTGTAGTTTGCAGTGCTGTGTATTTGTGATGGCTCACAGAGCCAGAGGTTGCGTCAACTCTCCGGACAGTTTTTGTTTTATTTGTGGGGAATATACCGTGAAAAAGCAGCAGAGGAACATTTCTGCATTTATTAAAAAAGTATATTTCGCCTATTTCGGTTTGAAGTTAGGCGATCAAGACAAACCGTGGGCTCCTCACAAAGTGTGCAAGACATGTGAGGAAGATCTACGCTTATGGATGAAAGGTAAAAAGGTAAAAAACAAGCATTTCGTTTCGAATACCTATGATGTGGCGTGAACAAAGAGACCACAGCAGTGACTGCTATTTTTGCTCTTGCATTGTGAAGGGATACAACTTAAAAAATAAGAACGTAATAAGTTACCCCAACCTTCCCTCAGCAATTAGGCCTATGCCTCATAGCAACGAAGTACCTGTGCCTGAACCACCAAAATCTTTGGATCATATTTGTGTGGATGGTTCTGATCATGATGAGACTCATCAGATGGCTTTTCCCGATGAGTCCAGTACTTCCGAGTTTGAAACTGAACCAGATCCGAAACCTGAACTTTTCTCTCAAGCTGAATTGAATGATTTAGTCCGGGATTTAGGACTCCCAAAAGATGCTGCCCAACTACTAGGTTCTCGGCTTAAACAGAAAAATCTATTGTCACCAGGAACAACTTTTTATTGGTACCGCAACCGCAAGACACAATTTTTGAAGTATTTCAGCAAAGAGGAAGATTTGGTATTTTGCAACGATATATACGGAGTGATGGAAAAGTTTAAACTCAAGTATGATCCTGCTGAATGGCGGCTGTTCATTGATTCGTCAAAAGACAGCATAAAAGGTGTTCTTCTTCATAATGGCAACACATTCGCTTCAGTTCCTATTGCTCACTCTGTTATTCTCCAAGAAAAATACGAGAATTTGGCCCTGATTCTTCAGAAGATTCGTTATGATGAGCATAAGTGGATGATTTGTGGAGACTTTACAATTCTATCCATGCTATTAGGGCAGCAATCCGGTTTCACCAAATATCCCTGCTTCCTTTGCTTGTGGGATAGCCGGGCCCGCAACCTACACTGGGGGAAAAAAGACTGGCCAATTCGGGAGTATTTGAGACCCGGTGAGAAAAATGTTCTTCATGAGAGCTTGGTACCTCGTGATAAAATTCTATTACCACCTCTCCACATTAAGTTGGGTCTCATTAAGCAATTCATCAAGTCCCTTCCAAAAGATGGTGAGTGCTTTCGGTACCTTTTGCTCAAAGTTCCTCCGACTTTCTGAAGCAAAGCTAAAGGAAGGAGTGTTTGTTGGCCCTGATATAAGGAAACTCATTTCAGATGGAGCATTCGCTGAAACGATGTCTGAGAAGGAAAAAGAAGCCTGGGATTCCTTCAAGGATGTTGTTCTCAAATTCTTGGGGAACAGGCGGGATGAGAACTATAAGGATATTGTTGCCAGGATGCTCAATGCCTTCAAAGAACAAGGCTGTAACATGAGCCTGAAAGTCCATTTCTTGCACTCCCATGTGAACTACTTTCCCGAAAACTTGGGGGCGTACAGTGAAGAACAAGGTGAAAGGTTTCACCAGGATATCAAGGACGCAGAGAGAAGGTACCAAGGAAGATGGAACACCACTATGATGGCTGATTTCTGCTGGTTGCTGCTGCGGGAAACCCCAGATGAAAAATACGCCAAGCAGCACACCAAGAGAAGCATTCGGGGGAAGAAGAAACGGGCCCACCAGGAGATTGATTGACCCAAGAATGACTTTAAAATCTAAACTGTGTTGACAAATATCGTGTTTTTACTAAACTTTGAAATAAAAATTTGCTAGTTATTACCACAGTGTCGGATCTCATTTATTAGAATTTTATTTTCACACCATCGGGTGTTTGTCTTCATGTATTGCAATGGTGCGGTTTGCGTTTTCTATTCTTACATACATACCTGTACAACATTTTTTGCACATTTCTTTTCTTTGCTTTGTGTCTAACCTCGCTCTTACATGCTCAATGTTTGTGCACATGTATGTGGCTGTTTTAAGTGCAGACAATTTTGCTACCATCACAGTGTGTTTTGTTGACATTACTCTATTCTTATGTGCTGCCTTGTTACAATTTTCTTTATTCTTATTTGAATAACTACTAAACAATTAGTATAAAGAATTCATCCAAGAAACTTTTATCTCGATCGCACTCAATCTGAAACGTTCACCTCAAACTGCTAACCCAATGTAGCAAAAACTCTGTACGTGATGGAGCAAATTGGTTACCAGATTTGGATTCAGCGCACCAAAAAACGTAAAAATCAATCGAAACATTAGAGGCAGTTTAAAAAAAAATTTTTTTAGTGTACCTGTGTTATCTAAGCAAGGTACTAAAGTTTACAGTAACACTGAACCTCAAGTAGTGGTTCTGGACTTGGAACAAGACCAGGCGGACAGTTTGACAAGGGGGGGGGGGGGGTGGAATGACAAACTGGATATGTATATCAATGATGCTAGTGTGTGTGTATGTATGTATAATATAAGGAGTGGAAGGGGGGAGGGGTGGGCAAGAATAAAAAGGATGAACATAGGTTGGATCACCCATATATCTAATAGGAAGTAATCAGTCTTGGAAGTCAGTGAGGGGGGGGGGTTATACAATCATGTAATGATTTAAACAGACTTGGAGGCTAACAAAGATGCATTAAGGCAAAGTGGGTACAATAATACACAAAGTTTCTGAGTGTATAGATGAGAATTGTTTTCTTCCACCATGGATGTAAATTGTAAATGTTTGTTATCAATAATGTGTTACATGCTGACTCAAGGATTAATAAACAAATTTGAATATAAAAGGGCAGCCAGAATTGCCTCAGTGCTGTGGGATGGGCAGAAGCCTGACTGGCGTGATGTAGGATTTTTATAATTTAATATGTTTATTGAGAGATTTAAATTAATACAATTTCTTGGTATGTCCTGTTTTGTTTACAATTGTAACAAATGAAGTAAATAAACTAGTATATAAAAAAAAGAAACTGTAATAGTCCACATCACGATGAGTAAGAGACCCACATATTATAATCAATTAATAAAAAAAGGAAATCAAGAAGTAAAAAAATTACCTCCACAACACACTGCAGGATACATCAAAATAGGAGCAAAACCACAGAAACCTACTTCTTTTTCTTATCTATTAGAAAAGTTTTTCCAATTGAGTAGCATAAAAAAAAAACATATGCACATCCCAGAAGGTAATAATACATTTACATGGAAATCTAAGAAAAAAAGTAGTGCTCAACTTTATCACCCTAGGTTTTAAGGCCAAAAAGCCTTTCCTACGGGCCGGAGTAGGCTTGGAAACATCTGGAAACACATATTTTATAACCACAAAAAGGCTTATCTTTGGTTTTTTAAAATAAACCTTCAGGACCTGTATTTTATCTAAATTAGAGAAGAAGGAAACCACCATCGTGGCCCTTTTAGGATTTTGGTGTGCTCAACATGATTCCAGTGCTGTGAGAAAAGAATCTTTTCAGTTAGTTTAGAGATAAATGGAAGGTTTCATATGGAGTGGTAGTGTGCCATAATAGATTAGATACTCCCACTTTAGATACGTTTTTTCAGAATAGGTTGAATAACAGCCTGCTTCCAAGGCAGGGGAACCAAACCAGAAGATAAGCAATACCAGAAGATAATACTGGCAAGTGCAAATGGGAACACTCTACTCCTCCCTGTTTCTTCGGTTTGCAACCTTGGGGTCATCTTTGATTCCTCTCTCCTCCACACACATCCAGCTGATAACTAAAACCTGTCTTCTTTCTCTTACATCAGCAAAATTTGCCCCTTCCTTTCTGAACACACTACTAAGACACTTATCCACTTTTTAGTCACCCCCTGTCTAGACTACTGCAATCTCCTCCTTGCTGGTCTCCCTTCTGTAACGGGTCTGTCCCTTGTTGGTCACTCCAGGCCAGGGAAGTCCCGAACTCTCATCTGCGGTATGCTGCTCCGGCTGTCTGGAATCCAGGGGAATTAACTCACAACCACACAGAGGAACAGTGTCCAAGTTTATTCCACACATTAGAAGAGCAGTCTATCTTTTATACAGTAACAAAAACATATACATACGTCATTAACCCATCCCCGCAGCCCACCACTGCTTATCAGCAACTGTACAAATGGTATTCGTCTCTGTGAAGATCAATCAATTTGCCTTAGCACAACACATTCCTTTCCATATCTAGGTATATACAAAATTTCCATTTTTCCCTTGTGGGCCTTGTGGTCCCTCTGTAGAAACTTTTTCAAACGATATACTTATACTTATTCTTTCCTTTACAATCCCCCCTTTGGGCCTGCATAGGCCCACTAGAAGAACAGCCTAACAAACTGCTACAAAACAATTAAATAGGCATTATTAACTGAATATCTGTACTCGGCGGCTCAGGTACATCAGCCACTGTAAAAGCAGGTGTATAGGAATACATAAAGGTGGTGGAGCTCTGCAGGACCTTGCGACAGCAGCCAAGAATAAATGAGAATATACAACAGAAAACAAGCAATACACCACATCCTATTAAAGCAATAAGTAATCCTTTTAAGCCCCCACCTAAACCCTGAAACCACTTAACCACACCTCCCCACACATTGCCGAAGTCTAGGCCTCCCTGGAAATCAGCCAGGTTTAAATCTGACAGGGTTTTAATTTTTTTTCATAGCATTTAATACAAAAACAGTGTGGTTATTGATCACCGTACAACTAGTTTCATTTAAAAAGGTACATGCCCCACCCTCAGCAGCCAAAAGCAAATCCAAGGCCCTCCTATTTTGTTCCAAAGATTCAGCTAACCTGGAAATAGATTCAGTAACAGAACGCATCTAATAGCCATACCTAGTTTGGCAGTGACAGCAGGAGTTTGAAAGATCGGGATCCAGGAAGTCCAGCTGAGGGCATCTAATCGGGTTTTAGTCAAAGGATAAGTAGAATTTATATATTGGTAGGAAGCCTGTATGGCTTCATCCTCTGGGTCCTCAGGCTCTCAGGGATTAACATTCCTCTTAAACCGCTTATGGTGGGATACATTAAGAGGAATTAGAGCAGAATAGGGAGCTATTTTAACCAGAGCACAAGGTAATAAGGAAAGATTAAGAGAGTGGTATAAAAACCCAGAACACAAAAAGTAGTGTCCGGCCAAGGCAGGGGCAGGTGTAGTATTTATATCCCACGGAAAATGTTCAAAAGCATGATTATACATGGTTATTGACCTATTTATCCTCCAAGAACTCGCTGGAAGATAACAGGATAACCAAGGACTAAAATGAGTAGAGTTCTGCTTATCATATATCATATCAGTAACACGTTTCATTTCAATAGCAGCAATAGCAGAAGATCCCTGAAAATTAGCTGATGAAATGACCATTATAGTGTTAGTAATATTCCTTAAGGAGGTAGAAGTATTATGGGTGAAAGGCAACCAGAGAGGCAATAAAGCTCTGGTTCGGACCATATACTTACGCTCAGCCAGGAAGTAGGTGAGCTTACAACGATTGGAAAGAGGGGAGGGAGTAGAAGAATTAATATCATAACACAAAAACTTCATGGATTCTGGGACGGATACCAACATGGGAAGAGGGTCACTCATATTATTAGCCGCCCAGGTATCAGCACAGTCTGTAGGGACATAGCAAGAAGTGTTATAAGTGGGGTTATCCATTCAAGGATTGGGACTAACAATTTCGTGCAAAGTAAGAGGGTGCACTGCTACTGGAGTCGCGTGAACACTTAAGGGAAGCGGAGTACATATAATACAATCAGTAATGTTCATTAAACACGCAATCTTCAGTACCGTAATCTTCCATAAATTCTCTGAAGGCAACCCCCGCTTGCTGCGGAGCGCAGTCGGATCAGTCTGGTTCAAAAGGTTCAAGCCCCCCTGGCTCCGCCCGGGATACAGAAGATTTGATTGGTTCGATTCTGTCCTTGGAGGAGCTCCATCAGTTGTCCATCAGGATGTAAACTCTCGATAAGAAGCACAACTATAGTAGAGATTCCCAATAGGAGACACAAGGGTCCCCACAGAGCAGGCTTAACAGCAATCATTGTGAACAGCTCAGCTCAATCCCCTTCAATTGCGCTGATCTCTTCAGGTGCCTTCTTCACGCGAGATGCGTGGACCCAGGTGGGATGTTGATCTGTCAGCATGGCAGTTCTGGTCACGGCCAGCACCTCTTCTGGTTTACCGAAGGGAGGATCCCACTGCCCTTTCTTATGGAACAGCTTCACCAGGACCCGATCTCCGGGGCAAAAAGGATGCATTGGCTTTGTGGAGGGACAAAGTAAGATCTGATAAACCTGTTCAGATACCTCACATAAATATTTAGCTAACTGCACAGCATACTCTTCCTGTGCAATAAGCAAATCATCAGCCGTAATTACTGCCCCCTCTGGCCATTTCCACGGTAAAGGGAAGGGGTGTCCCATTAGAATTTCAAACGGAGAAAACCCAGAAGCTCCAGGAGTAAGTCTCTAATTTCTGCTAATACTGCCGGTAAATAAGTAGGCCATTTACCGGGAGCATGTTGAGTTGCCTTTTTCAGTTTCTCCTTTATAGTGCGATTCATTCGCTACACTATTCCCGAGGACTGGGGATGGTAAGGGACATGGAATTTCCAGTCAATAGCAAACATTTGAGTAATATGCTGTAACACTGTGGAGGTGAACGCTGGGCCTTGATCAGAATCTATTGACAGGGGACACCCAAACAGAGGGATGATTTCTTTGCATAAAATGTTGGCCACCGTTCTAGCATCCTCCTTGGTAGTGTGAAAGGCTTCAGGCCACTTTGAAAACAGATCTACAATCACTAACAAATATTTTAAGCCCCCAATAGACCTAGGCATACAGGTAAAATCCACCTGTAGGGCCTGGAAAGGGCCCGGTGGCGGGGGCAGATGCTGCAGTTGTCCAATTGCTTTTCCCTGCTGTATATTGTTCCTAGCACATGTTAAACATTGACTTATTTGTACCTCAACCATCTGAGGCAAGTCCCTACATACAAAGATTTCCTGTAACTCCTTGAGCACCGTTTTTCTATTTTTATGGCCCACCCCGTGGACCTGTCCAATTAGTAAAGGCGCAGCTGCCTTTGGTAGTCCCCTCTGGCCTCCCCCCTTTCTCCTCCCAAATGTGTAAGGAATTCACTGTCATGTTGTTTTGTTCCCAATAGGCTAAATCTTCTGGGTCTGCTGCAGCCTGTAAATGATGCAAGGGGAAGGAATGCTCCAAGGGAGACAAATAAAAATCAGACAATTAATGATTCAGACCCTCCGGGCCCACCGAGTAGGTTATCCCCAGAAATCAAACATGCATGTTCAGCTTGGGCACACTGTTTGGTAGCCAGATCTGCCAAAGCATTTCCCTGGGACATAAAAGTAGTATCATAACTATGAGCAGCACACTTAATAACGGCCACCTCAGTTGGCTTACACAGAGCCTGCAACAGTTCATTCACCAATTGTGCATGTGATATGGGCTTGCCATCCGCAATTTTCCAACCCCTCCTTCCCCACAAGAGACCAAAATCATGTACTACTCCAAAAGCATAGCGAGAATCAGTATAGATATTAACTCTCATATCAGCAAATAACTCACAAGCTCTAGTAAGGGCTACTAATTCGGCAGCCTGAGCTGACCCATAGGGCAATAACCGGGCTTCATACAAAATATTTGGGGGCTCTACAATCGCATATGAGGCAATATACACATTTGTCAGCAGGTCGAATACAACTACCATCAACAAAGATGTGAGGGGCCTCCGAAAGCGGGGAGGAGGATAAATCGGAACGCACAGAAGTTTCAAAATTGATCAACTTCAAACAATCATGATCCTCCCGTGCTATAACAGAGTCAGATTCATCAATTGGGTGCATAAGTGCCTGCAAGGTCATCATTGGGGTGAAGGCAGTAGATTGCTGCTTGACAGTTAACCCTTCAGTGGTAGTCAAAATAACCTCGTAACCACTCAAGCGCTGAGCGGTCATGTGCTGGGTGGTGAGATTTTTCAAGACATTCAATACAGAGTGGGCAGATAACAAAGTGGTCTCATGTGACAGGGTAATGGGAGTTACTAGCTGCACGGCAATTGCCAAAGCTGCCAAGGCTCGCAGGCATACCCTGTACCTGAAGGGGCAATTTTTTTGAGAGGTAAGCAACCGGGCACATTCTTCCCCCATGATCTTGAGCCAAAATGGCTGCCATTGTTCCTCCCTCCTCCCATACATACAGATAAAACATTTTTCCATAGTCCAGCAGTCCCACAGTGGGAGCTGAGATAAGCAACTTCTTTAAAGTGGCAAAGGCAGAGAGCATTTCCTCAGTCCATTCAATAGATGCAGAACCAGACAATTGCAGTGTAGCCCTTCTCAAAATAGAATCCCAATAAGCACAGTCCAGGATCCAGGCATGACAGAAGGAGACCAATCCCAAAAATGCCAGCATTTGGGTAACCGTTGAGGGAGGAGCCAAATTAATAATTGTTTGTACACAGGCGGGAGAGAACGCCCGATTTCCAGGGGTCAACACAAACCCCAAATAAGTGACTATCACAGCACCACTGCAGCTTTTTCAGAAAGGCTTTATATCCATGAGAGGCAAGGTGGCAGAGCAGAAATACAGAGTCTGTAGCACATTCAAGACATGTCTTAGAACACAATAACAAATCATCTATTGTCAAACAGTCCTGCTACCACCGTCCCTATTAGGTGGTTGCCTAGGGGCGTGAGGTGCAGGTTGCCTTTATAAAGAATAGTCTGTAGCCGTGTGTTAAAGGCAAAATATAATGAGGTTTTATTCCCCTTCCCTTGTGGGTTTCTGTTTTTCTCATACAGCAACAGAGAACTTAAACAAAACTGTTTCTTCACAGCAAAATAAAATGCACCTTTTCAAACAGGTATAACAAGGCTCTTGCTTCCTTAATTAACAAAGAGACGTAATCTCTTCCGAGATACACAGCGTGCAATCCATAGCACTGGAATCAATGTCCTGGGTAGTGTTTTCCCATTGCATTTGCTCACTGTCAGAAATTGTAAATGGGTAACATTCCCCACAGCTATTATTTACACAATTCTCTCGAGAGGCAGCAGTTCTTAAGGCAGGAAACTGTTCTGTATAAGGAGGGTCCTGGAGACCTGTACTGAAGCCTGTTTCTCTGAGGCTACCCCTTTCTCTCCACCTAGGATTATCCTCCCAAGTATTAGCTCTTACTTTCCTAGCCGAGCCCACCTCTTGCCCTCTAGAGAAATGGGTGTACTTAGCTCTGCTTCTGGGGTGGCTGGCTGGCTTCCACTCCTTCCTCTGTAAACCAGGCTCCTTTATTTGGGCTGTAGCCTGCTTTTCCCCGAGAGTTCCACTCAGCAGTTGTCTGGTCTGGGCTGTAGTAACTTCCAGGAAAGGTTTCCCTTCTATTGCTACTTGCTGTTGGGACCCAGCCGATGCTTCCTGGACCCAGCAAGCTCTCCTGCTTGTGACCTCTGCCCTCCAGCTGCTTACTCACTCTCCACGGGATGATGCCCCCTCTGGCTTGGGAGACTTGTGCACGAGCACTTCCAGCTCTCTCTGTGTCAGCTGCTCTTCCCTTTGGTGCACCTCCCTTCGCTGCTCCTCCCCCCTACTGGGATTTCCCAGCCACTTTTACCCCCTGGCTCCTGCACGTTGTACGTGCTTCCTTGCCCAGGTGGACGTGATTGGCTTTCTGGCTTTCTACTGCGTCTCATCCAGTGTAGGGAAAGTTTGTTCCACTATTCTCAGGCTCCTTATAACCTGAATATGCTTTCTGCCTAGGTGACTGTAAGGTAAGCTCTTCCTTTTCTCCTGTATCCATGGGTTCTGTGCTGGCCACTGTATCACACTATATACTGGAGAAGAGTGGAGGAACAAGGCGGATGCCACATTTCAATTGATGCTTTAAGAACTAAGGAATAGGCTGCTGGGGAATCAATATATCCCTGCAGCAGCCGGGTCCAGGTATATTGCCTGCCAGCATGCGTAAAAGCCATCAAGGGCTGGGTTTGGGGGTCCACAGGCACACTAAAAAAGGCATTGGCCAAATCTATTACAGTGAAACATTTTAGCGTCTACCGGGATAAGGGTTAACAATCCAGCAATATCCAGCATCACCAGGGCTAATGGAACAACCAATTGGTTTACCGCCCAAAGGTCCTGGGTAAAGCGGAACCCCTCCCCTTTGGGGACGGGATTCATGGGCATATTGAAGGGAGATACAGTGAGAATAACTATCCCTGCGGCCACAAACTCAGCAATCATGGCTCGTAAAGCTTCATCCTTCGCACTAGACAAAGGATACTGCCTAACACAAACAACTGCCGCGGGGTCTTTTAATTACGCAACATAAGGGGTACATGGAACTAACCCAGCATCAGTAGGATAGGAGGCCCATAGCGAAAAAGGGACCTACTCCAGTACCGACGCTGTATCAACATTCTCCTGCGACAAGTTCAAGAGATAAGGGGAAAGTAGAGAAAAAGTGCCATCAGCAGCGCTGACTGTAGTAGCCTCTAATTTGCATAACAAGTCTCTCCCTAGCAAACTAACCGGGCAGGAACTAACCGGAAGGAATTATTGCAAAACAATGCGTAAACAACGGGGACTTTTGCCCTATGGGCGTAATGGGTAACGGGGGGTAATCGAAGTGGGGGTTGAGGTTCCATTAATCCTTATCGAGGCAGGACCTAGTGTCAGAGACTCTTTCCAAATGGAAGCATGCAACGTAGAACAAGTAGCTCCTGTGTCTATAACAAAGGACACAGGGTGCCCCCCCAATCAACAAGGAACAACAGGGGGGGGGGGTCCTTCCATTTCTCTGTTAGCTGTACCCAGGTTGGAACCATCGCCTCAGGGCAGCCCTAGGCACGACCAGGGGGAGGCTGCCATGTATTGAAATAACTGGGGCCGGGGCTGCAGGGGCTCCAGCGCCAGGTACCGCAGGCGCCGAAGCCACCGGGGCGGAAGCAGGAGGAAAAGGCATGGACGCTGCATAGGACACTCATTCTTCCACTGTCCCTGCTGCTTACAGTTAAAACATATCTGATTGTGGGGTATACCACCGCTCCATCAAGTCCCCGTGCGCCCCCTTCCGTGCCCCCGACTTCCCCAACCCCCAAAACCGACCCCCCCCCCCCCCCCACTCCACTCACCTGGAGGGCAGGGCTGCTGCCATGTGTGCGACACCTTCACCTTCCCTTTCTCTCTCTGGGCCTCTACTCCAGCAAAACACCCCTCTGCTTCTTTAGACAAAATCACTTTCTCTAACTTTACTGGCGACATACTAAACCATTCATCAACCATCTGCTTTATTGCAACCTGTACCTTGGGCCGCATGGCCCCTAACAACATCTGTCTATACATAGAAGCCATCAAACCATCTGCAGGAATAGCTAACCCTGCCTCCTCCTTCCAACACTTCCTGAACCGTTGCACAAACTGTGAAACCCCCTTTCCTTGTTCCTGCTGACATGCAATAGAAGATGCCAAGTTCGGCTTAGCTCCCAACAATCGCTCAAACTCTGTCTTCACTTCCCCCCACATATCCTTAATAGCCTGCGGCTTTTGAAAGGCATGGGCAGCAAGATCGGGGAAGGTAAAGGGATCCTCCAATAATTTTACTTCAGAAAAATCAAATGGGGTCTTATCATATCCCAACATCCCCTCAATAATCAACCGATAATCCTGCGCCGTGCACTGCAAACCCCTTGTCATAAGCTGTAAGTACTGAACAGTAGCCGCTGGAGCTTTCATAGGATTTGGTGCATGTTGCAAAAGAGAAGATCAAACATTAGGGTCTAGGGACTTAATAACCACCTGATCACCAATGGTTAGGAAGGGGAGCTGCAAATTCCCCTCCCCATACTGAGGGGTCTCCTGCTTCACTTCCAGCAGGGGAGTAGAAGCTGCAGCCGGGACAGGGAAGGAGACAAAAGGGTTCCCGAGGCTGTGAGGAGTCAGAACGGGAGGTGGAAGAGAAGAAGTGCTAGGCGAGGAAGTACAAGAACCCTGACTTCCTACCCCTATACCAGCAATAATTTCTTTAAGTTGAGAAAGGGACTCACGCACTTCTTCTTGCAACTGACGGGCCTCCTACAACAAACACAGGCGAGAATTACCCTCACTTCCATCCTCAGACGGAGGAGTCCTCAACAACTTGCCATCGCGCAGGCGTGCACTGTCAGCCAACACGGGCGAACCTGACCCTTCCTGACAGGCTCGCCGGCGTTCCCTACGCTCCCTCTGTATTTCAACCTGGTTAAGGGTAATTGGAAAACTATTAAGCACGGTGTCCTGATCGTTAGGGAGGAGGAAAGATGATTTACCCCTCCCTATCATCACCGATCTGGAAGCTGTAATCTCCCCCCCCCCCCCCACCAGAACCAAATCCTCCAAGGACTCCTCGTCTTTCAGGGAGGGAAGAACAGGATATAAGCCAGAAGCAGCAGTCGTATATGGAGGAGATGAATGGACAGACTCAGGGGGAAGAGAAGCGGATGGAAGAGAGGCAGATGGTGCTGCAGAAACAGAAGTTATGGAAGGAGTAACCTGAGATGTGGCTGTAGAGGCAGAAGAGGAGCCAGGCGGCCCATTATAATAAGGAGCTAACTGCAGCCACACAGTTCCACACTCTTTCATGTAAGATTTAGGCCATTTGGGATCACCTGAATAAAAAGGAAAAGCTTTCCTATCCCCTAAACACAATCCCCTTATGTCCAAATGCCAGGCAGAAAAACTGCCCTCCCGGGGAAAGGGGTTAGAACTGCAGAGACTCGCCGTCCACCCAGCCATATTGTCCACCCATGGATTAGTATAATAGCCCCCTGCCACCCGATCAACGTATTCTTTAGGAGATTCTGAATCTGCAGGAGGAGCCCCTGGGGGAACAGGAGTACAGCTGGAGTACAAGTTCTTTTTTACAGTAGATTTAAACCTAATGAAAACTTTAGGCTGCAGCGATGCAATCACTCCCGCGGAGTCCGGGCTGGTCCCCTTACCTTGGGACTGGCCCATTCTCTAATAATCACAACAACCACACGTCTGGCCACTTGCTTTCTGCACAGCACCCGTCACTAGCGCTATCGCTTTGGAGTACGGCAGGGGTGTCTTGCCAAACTCACACAAGCACACAGCCTTCACAGCAACCGCAGTTGAGAAAAGAAAAGTAAATTTAGCTTTCCCTCCGTTTCCCACCCAGGGAACGGGAAAGTTCCTTTTACCACTTTATCGTGCTACCAAAGCACCAGGGACACCCCTGGCCAACGGGAGGATCCCACTTCTGACACCAAATTGTAACAGGTCTGTCCCTTGTTGGTCACTCCAGGCCAGGGAAGTCTCGAACCCTCATCTGCAGTATGCTGCTCCGGCTGTCTGGAATCCAGGGGAATGAACTCACAACCACACAGAGGGACAGTGTGCAAGTTTATTCCACACGTTAGAAGAGCAGTCTATCTTTTATAAAGTAACAAAAACATATACATACGTCATCAACCCATCCCCGCAGCCCACCACTGCTTATCAGCAACCATACAAATGGTATACGTCTCTGTGAAGATCAATCAATTTGCCTTAGCACAACACATTCCTTTCCATATCTAGGTATATACAAAATTTCCATTTTTCCCTTGTGGGCCTTGTGGTCCTTCTGTAGATACTTTTTCAAACGATATACTTATTCTTCCCTTTACACCTTCAATCTGTTCAAAATTCAGCTGTGTGGCTAATCTTCCGCCAATCTCGATATGCTCATATAACCACTCTTCTCAAATTGCTTCATTAGCTCCCTATCCATTTCCATATCCGGTTCAAACCTCAGACGTATAAAGTGCAGTCATTCTGCTGCTCCTCACTACCTTTCCTCTCTTCTCTTATCTCTCCCTACACCCCTCCTTCGGAACTCCGCTCTTCTGGCAGATCGCTTCTATCTGTGCCCTTCTCTTTTACTGCCAACTCCTGACTTAGATCATTCCACGTTGCTGCTCCTTATGCCTGGAACAAACTACCTGAGTCTGTACATTAGGCTTCATTTCTGGCTCTTTTCAAATCAAAGCTGAAAACTCACCTCGTTGAGGCTGCTTTTCGATCCTGATCCACTTAGGGGCTTGTTTAGAAAGCCATAGTAGCGGTTTCCGATTGTTATTGGATCCGCGGCCCCATTGATTTCAATGGGGCTGCTGTTCCAATAACGATTGGTAACCGTTACTGCGGCTTTGTAAACAAGCCCCTTAGTCTCCTGTGTATTTCCTTACCATTCACCTAGATGTATCCTTGTCCTCAGCTGCTTTGTCTGTCTTGACTAGATTGTAAACACTGTTGAGCAAGGACAGTCTTTTACATGTGTCTGAACAACGCTGCATATGCCATGTGTCAGCTATCCCCTCTCCATGTGATTATTTGATCCTTTACATTTTTTTTTTATTTTATGCAAAAATCTTTACAAACCAAGAAGTAAACAAATCCTCTTATACAGAAAACAGAGCTAAACCATAGAAAAAAAACAAAGGAAACATTATTCAGTAGATAGTTAGCTCAATCTAGTCCTCAATAGAAGGAGGAGGACACTTAAGAAATCAAATCATCTTACAGATTTTCAAAAAGAAAAGAATAGGGCTCAAACAGTCATTACAATTTATTCTACAAGTCAGCACAAATGGAAGCTTCTAGATGACTAGCATTTATGAAAGCTAGCAGCTGGGAAGGCTCAAAAAAGATATAAGAAATAGACTGGTGCTTAACCAGACATTTACATGGATGATTAAGAAAAAAAAAGAGTCCACCCATTTGCACCCCAGGACGAAGTAACAAAAATTCCCTACGCCGCCTCAGAGTATCTTGAGATAGATCTGGATATATCTGGACCAACAACTCCTTAAAGGTAGCCTACGTTTCTTAAAGAAAAGCTTTAACAGCCATGCCTTATCTGATAACAAAGCAAACATAGCTACCAAAGTAGAAGAGACCTCAATTCTATCTAAAGAAGATTCCAAAAAAGGGGTCAAATTCAATGCTAACAGGTTTCTCCTCCAACCTAATTGAGGAAGGAGATTTTTTTTCCCAACAGGCAAATAAAAAAACTTTCACAAACAGCGATATCATATCAGTAGGAATAGCAAGTGTCTCAGTTAAATACATCTTAAGCATATCTTGCGGAGAAACAGATGACAACCTAAGAAAATTAATAAAGCTTAAGTTATTCACCCAAGACAAATTTTCTAAATGCTCAATCTTAGTGTTCAACACCACTAATGTTTTTGACAAAAGATGTAGCTTGTTCCTCCAAAAGTAAAACTCTAGATTGAACCTCCGATACCTCGGTTTGCAACCCAGTTACCTTTGAAGATAATTCCACTGCTGTTATATTTAACTGTAACTTAGCTCCCAACAATGAAACATGAGAGAGAATAGCCTCACCCAGGGAGACAATCGCTTGCCAAATAGATTCCAAAGTAAAAGTTCACAGGATGAGCCAAAGCAAAAGTGGAAACTTCCATCTGTTGACCCGGGGTTCCTTCCATTCCTGCTGCTGTCGTCGAAGCACCCGCAACTTGAGTCAGACCGGCTATCTCACTTCTGCCAATATCCCCTGAAGCTCCAATGTGTTGAGGTTGTTCCGGGGCAGAAGCCATCTCCAAATTGGCCACCCCAAGATCTCGCCTTTCCAGAAAGCACCGAAGCCATCTCCTATGGCCTCCTCCTGCTGCAGGTCACCCTCACCGGATTTCGGTAAACACACCACCTTCAGGGACGGCCATAGATTGGAGGAGAGAGATGGAGTCCCCGAAGCAGATGCCGAGCAATCCTGCCCCTTCGCTGCAGCCAGAGTAACCTCCCCTGAGATGACTGAATGGCTGGGCGGTCTCAACAAAGAGTTAAGCATACCAGAAGCAAGAGGTGTCAAGGTACTGGGGGTATGAGAAGGCACCACAACCCCCTTTCCCATGTGCTTTCATCCCATTCCGCACAGCAACCGTCCCACTTAGCTCTGCACTGTCGCCATCTTGGCTCCTTCCTCGTCCTTTACATTTTAATCTTGATGTTATTCCTTACATTACTGAAATGTTCTGGATGGCACATTTAGTTCTCTCCTCCAATCCAATTCTCTGGTCATGCAGTCATGGAGATAGTATTTTCAGGTGGGGAAATTTGTGGGATGGGGGGGCATTTGCGGACAGAGCAATCTGTTGGGTGTGTGGCCAGTCAGCAGAATAGCGGGGCAGTTGTGGGAGCTTCAGATTGGGGGTAGGGGGTATTTCATGGCGGCGGGGCAGTGTTCAGAGTGCTGGGCAGTTCTGAGAAATAGTTATGGGGTGGGTCAGTTTGTGGGTTGGTGAGGCAGTTGCTATGAGGCTTGTTTTTTGGGAATGGGACAGTTGTGCATGTAGTTTCTGGGGATGAAGGCTGTTTATGGGGTTGAGACATATTGACGGGTAGTTGGTGGAGATGGGAAATTTGCAGTGTGGTAGGGCAGTTGCAGGGAAACATTTTTGGGGATGAGGCAATTTGTGGGTGGTGGTTTTGTGGGGGCAGAGCAGTTTGCGACTTGGTGGGTTAGTTGTGGTGGGTAGTTTTTGGAGGTAGGGCAATCTGATGGATAGTGGGCAGTGGCAGGGTTAGTTTTGTGGGATGGTGGAACAGTTGCAGAAGATAATATTTGGGAGCCGGACAATTGGGGGGAAGAGGACAGGTAGGACAGTTGCAGGGGATAGTTTAGTTTAACTGAAGGCGTTTATATACCCCCTTGACAACATATCGGAATAGTTTATAGTATCCATAATAAGTACTACAATTAGTAAACAGAGAATGAGAAACTAGATTGCTGCTCAATGGACCTTAAAGAAACGCAAGCCATCTACTGCTCTTCAAAAGCTTGAGTACAAAAGCACTTTTTTTGAAGTATGGGTTGTTTCTAGGGGTAGCTCTCCATGAGGTCCAGAGTCACTGGACCCTGTGGAGTAGAGGTTGATGGAGGAAGAGGTGGTAAGCCAGGGTGGGGGGGGGGGGGGTTAGGATGGAGGAGTTAAAAGCTTCTTGAGGGTCTTGGATCCAGAAGGGGTGATTAACTTGTTCCTGTCTAGACCTGAATATTACTATGGAGTCTAGTTTGGGTTGTGGGGGAGATGGGGGGTGGGGGGAATGGAAAATGTAAATGGTTCCTGTTTTGGCCATTTGGGGGTCTGCAATTACTTTTCAATTATATGTATTGCTACAGCCATTATATGTGATTTCTGGTATCAAACAGATTTAAATATATTAAATATAAAAGCTAATTTTTAGTTCTACTTTCCTCATCTTGACCAGTCCAAATGTGTGTTATTCCACCATACCAATAGACGGAGGCAGACCTGGAACTTTCCAGTGACGACATAGTATAAGGAATAGTGCAGCCTGGAATGTGACAGTATTACATAGAAAACATAGGAAACAACCCTGAAATGGTTTACATCATACCTCACCCAAAGAAAAATATAAGTTAAATCTGGAACACTTCGATCAACACCAATTGAGCAACTACAAGGAGTACCACAAGGATCAGCATTCTCCGCTCTGCTGTTTAATATCTATCTCCAACCACTCTGCAGCATAATGACCAACTACTACGTAAACTGCAGTATCTATGCGGATGACACTATGGTACACACTCCATTCAACATAGACCAACCCGACTATTCAAGAATAACATCATGCATAGAAGAGATGTCAGACTGGCTTCGGGAACGCAACCTACTGATAAATTACAATAAGACAGAAGCAATTTTCATAACAAGAAGCACCTCCTTTGTTCCGCCAAAATCTCTGCAAATGTCATGCAACATCATAATGGTGAAAACAGAAGTCAAATACTTGGGGATATACCTCGACCAAAACCTAAACTTCCAAGCTCGCATAAACAAGATAACAAAGACAGCCTACCATAAAATTAGAATACAAAAACTCAAACCTTTTCTGGACTCTAATAACGTCCGTACAGTTTGTTAAGCCTTAATAATGCTCATTAACTACTGTAACATCTACCAAGGTCTACCAACCCAATCCATCTACCCTCTGCAACTACTCCAAAACACCACAGCCTGCATCATAACTGGGACAACAAGAACAAGTCACATAACCTCAACACTGAAACAACTCCAGTGGCTCCCCATAATCATCAGGACTAAATACAAAGCCCTTCTCGCTATCTTCAAAATCCTCCATCAACTATCTCCCACCAATACTACAAACCCTTATCACCAAAGACCCCGGAAACAGAACAAAAAGGAAAAACAATAAAAACCTACTAATAATACCTAAGAATAAAACCAAAACAAAAACCAGTCAATCTGTCACAGAGCCTTTTCAATTTATGCCCCATCACTCTGGAACACACTCCCGGAAAACATAAGAACAACTAATGACATGGGACTTCCGAAAAGCCTTAAACACATCTCTTTTTGGACTCCTATGGAACAAAAACAGAACCACCCTTCGAAACGCACCCACCATAGTAAAATCTGAAACAATACACTTCTCCCTGTTGACTATATTTACCTCATACTGACTCCAACATCTTAAACTCCCAATCAGACAATGACAACATTTTTCACAACCTGAAAAACAACAAGTAAGCAACATTGTTAATGTCCCTGTTAATTTCAAGTTTATTGCCCTTGTTCTATGTAAAGTTCCTTGTTTTATTGTTCCTTGTAAGAAAAGTGGTATAGAAAAATTGTTAAATAAATAAATAGGAGACAGGCTGTATGATCTTTATTTGCTATAACTTTTCTATCTGGTCTGCCCTTCCATACAGATGGATAAAGGTGAGCTGGTTGATATAGTGTCTGGATTTTCAGAAAGCCTTTGACAAGGTCCCTCATGAGAGACTTTTGGGGAAATTAAAAAGTCATGAAATAGGAGGCAGTGTACTGTTGTGGCTTAGGAATTGGTTAAAAGATAGAAAACAGAGTAGGGCTAAATGGACAATTTCTCAATGGAGAAAGGTGAATAGTGGAGTACCCCAGGGTCTGTGCTGGGCCCACTGCTTTTTAACATATTTATAAATGATCTGGAAATGGGAACAACAAGTGAGGTGATCAAATTTAGCAGATGACAGAAAATTATTCAAAGTTGTTAAAACACAAGAGGATTGTGAAAATTTACAAGAGGACCTTGAAAAATTGGGAGACTGGGTGTCCAAATGGCAGATGAAATTTAATTTGGACAAGTGCAAAGTTATGCACTTAGGAAGAACCCAAACTACATTTAGGTGATGCAAGGTTCCACATTATTGTAACAACATGGCAGTCTCATAACGTATTACTTGTGCAGCAGCAGTTTGCATGGACTGCTGGCATATGCTGGTGCTACCCTAACCTAGGTTGCCTTTGCTCTTAATGGACCCTCTACCACCCACCACTGCTGACACAGACACACTCTGGTACGCATGTCACCTGCTTGCACAGCCCTTCCTACATGGTAGCAGGCTCCTGCGTCCCTGGTGGTGGCACGGCCCTGCTCCGCACTGCTTCTGCTATGGCCTGTAGGCCTTGTGTGATGACTTGTGTGCACTGTTGGACCTCTTGCCGGAGGAGGTGCACCTCCTCCACCAGACTGTCCAGTGCCGCAATCGTGTGGCTCTGCTGCAGATGTGGATGGGCATGGTACAGGCCTCACTACCTGGGGCCTTGGGACCTCTGCTACTGGGCTAGGTACTGTTATGCTTGTGCGACTACGGTGTCTGCTGTGCCTCCCACTGCTCCAGTGCAGGGCTGTGCCGCCCACATGTGCCTGTTATGTGTGGGCATGTTGTTCTGGGGGATGGGGGGCACTGCAGACACCTGAAGCTCCTCCCAGGGCTCCTCTTTCACCTGCTGGGGCTGCCGGCAGGTGTCCGCCTCCTTATTCCCTGGCCACACAGGGGACTGGAGTTCCATCCCTCTCTCCACCTCTACATCCTTGCCTGACCAGGATGACTCCTCTGAATCACTGTCTAAATCTGAGTCAGACCCCACCTCTCCCACTTCCTCCTCATCCCCTCCTCCACCACCACCTCCGGGCCACCTTCCTCCTCCTCCTCTACCTCTGCCTCACCCTCCTTGGCCTCCCCCTCCTATGTCTCCTCATCCTCTCCCTCTTCCTCTCCTCACCCTTCCATTCCTCCTCCGCTTCCCCCTCCCTTTCCTCCTTTGCTTCCCCCTCTGCTTCATCTTCCTCCATGTCCTCCTCAAATGCTGTCACATCCTTCTCACTCACTGAGGAGCTGCTGGAGGTGCTTGTGTGGCCACTTGCTGCTGCCTGGGTGGGGATACCTTTTTTGCTGTCCCCTCTGCGCTGCCTCGGCTGGTGGTTGCTCTGCACCTCTGGCTGTGGGAAGAGGAAGGTCAGGCAATTACATGACTGACATCACATGCCGACTGACCATGGGATTATGAGAACACATGGCGGCCCATACACACACACACACGGACATACATACGGCCGCTCCAGATCCTGCTCACTGACTGTTTCCCTGGGTAGCTGACCCATCTGCTGCTCATCTGCCAGCATATATGTTGGCTGGGGGGTACTGCCAGGTGCATCATGTACTTGCATCTGCTGCAACTTGCTCACATAGTCGCTGCATGGTGTGGAGCCTCTGTCACCGCATGGTCAGGAACATGCATTTGAGCGCCTCAAGTGTGCACCGCACATCAAATTAACTGTGGGATAGAGGTGACAGATCCCATTAGTCCACAACTGTGTGCTCCAGTACCCCAATTGTCACATACAGAGGTCACAAATGACGCACAGGACACCCAGTGCGCTTCTAGCCCATGGACAGTATACCAATCTGAAATACTCTTCTGCTGATTTATGTGCTGCATCTCTCACTTTCTGAGCAGTGGTTCTGTATGGTTGTGCAGCAGGCCAAGATACACAAAGGATGAGCAGACAGGTGTGCATTTCACTCCGCCACCTATTGGCTCTGCAAAAACAGGTTGTCAGTCATTCACACAACTAACAGTGCAGTGTTGTACAGTTGCCTTGCGGAGTCCTACCAGTGCTGCGCCAACCTTTAGGGCGTGGTATGCATAGAGCATGGTTTCTCAAGCCTACCTCTGCATGAGGGGTATGCTGCAGTACTGACAGAATGCATACGTTGCATTACATGTCATATACAGGACTGACACTACTGCGATATGATCTGGAACAGTCTCATTGCACCATCTGTCTCACCTAACATGGCTTTACAACGTAGTTAGGTGGGACTGTTTGGGCCATGTCATGTGCAGACCAGAGGGGTTACTGCATTATACTAGGAGTTGCCATACAGAAGGCGTGCTGCTGTGTTCTGGCACAGTTGCAGTTGGGTGCTCAGATGGTAGGAGCTGTTTGGGTATAGTGGATTTCCATGATCTGTGCCAGACACAATTGAACCTTTCACACATGGTGACAATGTTCTCTGGATACATATCCTCACATTGCGGGGGGCAATGACCAGTATCTGTCTATACTGGCAACATTGGATGCCCACTGGCAAGGTTCACACACATCCCTGTGTCGCTGTGGTGTTGTGGTTGGGGGCAGGGATGGGCCCTGTTAGGGTGACAGAGGGCACTGATGGGTCCAGCAATGGTGCTGACATTGTAGGGCCCTCACAACCCTTCTGTTGCAGCTCTTGGTGGGTTCTGCCATTTGCTGTCTGTACTTGTGAGGGGTTTCAGATTTGTCCCAGGTCACTGCCATGTGGTGACAGAGGCCCCATACCATGCAGCGACTATGCGAGCAAGTTGCAGCAGATGCAAGTACATGATGCACCTGGCAGTACCCCCCAGCCAACTAATGTTCCCTTTAATTTTCTGTAGGCTGTGTGCGCATAAAATATCAGCTGTGCAGCTTTTGAAGGAAGGTTAAATTTTTGTGCGCCACATGACACTCGGAGTTATATACTTTAAAATTTGACTACACGTCAGAATACAGTATGTACACCACAAAGATTTTAATCAAATTAAATGAAAATAGACGATTGCTAAATGAAGCGGAAACTTTCTAGTAATTACAATCACAACTTTTAAATTTTAAGATGTCTGTGTTTTCTATCAGAATCAGAACCGTAATTTTTGTGCGCTGTGTTGTAAAGTATGTGCTTGCGCACAGCTTAGAGGGAAGAGTGCAGCCAACATATATGCTGGCAGATGAGTCAGCTACCCAGGGAACCCTTGTCGACTACTGCTTGCCACAGTCCTAGCTGTGGCACTCTTTGCTGCCTGCCAACTTGTCCATTCATCTGCTTATTCTAGTACTCGTCTTTGCCCTGTGCGCACCATGGAGCCGTGTATCCTGGGCCATCCACCATGCTACGTGTGGCCACACCTGGTACACTTTCCCTCCCTCTGCATCCCTACACCCACATCCCACTGGGTCATCTCTCCTCGCCACACTGTCAGGTACCACCTTCCTCCTCACTCTGCTGCTCCCTCCCCTTCTACTGTACCTCATCTGTCACCCATACGACTACAGTTCCTGCTTTTTGTGCCACCACTCTCAAGCAATGTCATGTGTCTTTAGGGGGGATATTTGGTTGCAGAGGCATTATTGTTGCACATAGACATCCATCTGGCCATGTTATATGTCGCAGACACAGAAACCGGAATGCGCCTGTCCTGCAGATAAGCCAGGCACAAAAAGAAGCAGGAAGACAGAAGTCCACTGAAAGAAATAGGTACTTTATTGTTGTGGATCTGCCCTACACGTGTTTCGGCCACGTGAATCTGCCCTACATGTGGTACATGTTAAATTGCTGATTCTTAATTCTTCCGAGGTGTACAATGTTATGAGGTAATTTGAGTGCATTCTTTTTCTCTTTCTTTTAGCTTTAGCGTTTTTGAATAGTAATTTTGAATGTACATTGTTTTTGTCTTCCCTGTATGGTGAGTTACACAATCACATTGTTCCATGTGTTCTGTCAATTGTTCCAATTTAGATACCATTATTTTAGATATATGATCATTTTAAATATACGATCAAATGTATGTATTTATCTCACCTCTATCGCTCCAATAGTCCACTCACACTTTGAACATATGAAGTGAGTATATGTTTTTATTCAGAGTTTTATCAATGTGTTTATTTATCTGTATACATATTAGTTTAGTACTTTTATTTCATCATTTGGACATAATTTTACTAATTCATTTAGAGATTTTAATGTTATTACTCATTATTTATTGGATTGGCTTTTTAATTCAATTGGTTTAAATATTATTTGATGATCATCATTTTATGAATTCGCTATTTATGTTTTATTTTAATATATTTATTATTTAATATGTGTTCTTTTATGTATATGTTTGTATGATTTTAGTGGTCAAGGTCCCCTGAAGAAGGCCTTTTGGCCGAAACACGTGTAGGTTAGATCCACAACAATAAAGTACCTATTCCTTTCAGTGGAATTCAGTCTTCCTGCTTCTTTTTGTGCCATGTTATGTTTCTCTGCAGGGGTCTTTAGTTAGGGGGCATCTGTGCTGCGCATAGACAGCCATCTGGCCCTGCACCCACCACACAGATGCACATGCTGTGGTGCTCGGGTGGGTAAATGCAGGAATGTCATCTGATACAGGCGGATTCCCCATTTTTTGGCATCTGTTGTTGTCTCTGCTCTCCATGTGGGCAGTGGCAGCCAGCCACGGCACATGGCTATGACATCAGTTTTGGAATCCTCAGTACGTGATTGTACGTCACACAGCTGATCTCTGTTATAACTGCATGAGAGCACCTGGAGGGAGCACTATGTTTTCCTACAGTTACACTACCTGCACTGCTACAAACAAGCCAATGCCTATCACCCTGTTCTCATGCTGTGGTCTTTTGACTGTGCCATTGCCTTTCTAGCCATCAGACAGCTGGGGGCGCCTTCACTACCACCCACGTTAGGTGTGCAGATGCATACTGTTGTAGGCTAGCAGGGATGGCAGTGTGTACCCTTTGCTGGGCTGGACTGGCCAGACACATGACCCAGATAAAACATTTGCGGGGCCTTCTGCCTGTGCCCTGAAACATCATCTCAACATGCATGCATCATCCCACAGCTGGGCCTCTGTCAGTGTGTTGGCTGTGGCCTGCAGCTCTGTCCTTCCACCTTTACTATGATCCCTATCCTACAGATCCCATTGCCTACTCACCTCTGCAGCTGGAGCTGGATCCCCCTCTATATCACCATAGAGATGTGCAGGTTGGCCTTCCTGTTGCCCCTGGGGTACAACACTCCTTCATATCTCAGTACCATTCTGGCTAAGGTCTCTGCTCCATTGGAGCTGAAATTAACAGTCCTCCTGGAAGACATGCTATTGCTGTATATCAGCCAAGCCAGAGGGAGCTCCTGCAATGGTAGGGTGACATGATTCCCCTGCACTCCACATGGGTGGGCAGGCCCTTGCTGTATTCGCAGGTTGCCGACCTTGCCTGGGTAGTGGTGCACTCAGTGGGAGGGAGGGCTATCCCCTTTCAGCGCATTGCACTGGTTACTGCCAGATATTGTTGTGGGCAGCGTTACATGTGTATCAACCACCTCTGTTACATGGGTCGATGGAATATCACCCGGTGGGGCTGTGCAGTTAGGTCCATCTACCCATCTAGTGCCATGAGCACTTTGCTCACATTTTCCATACTTGCACGGCTGGCCACCAGCTTGCTTGCGATTCATGCCCTTTTGCTGTATGGGTAACTTTAGCCATATTGTGGCTCCTTAGCACCTTATGCAATATCGAGCCCCATATGTTCTATCCAGTCTGCCCTTCCATATCAGCTACTGTAGTTACTTTTTTTTCTTTTAGAGCTTTTCTGTTTGTCCCATACTTTCTTGAATTCATTGGTTTGTAATGCAATGTGTGCCTTCAAGTCAATTCTGACTCCTGGCGACCAAGCAGCTCCTGAGTTTTCTTGGCAGTGTGACCGGAAGTAGATTGCCAGGCCTTTCTACTGAGGCAGCAATACATTACTTCTGCACCATAATGTACACAATATCTAATCCACGACCCTCCCCATTATCCCTTACCCAGAGCTTGCGTTGTTACTAATCTACACAATATATTGCACATCAGCTTTTCTCAAAACTTGCCAAATGCTTTTTATATAGAAGTAAGGCTTTCCAGTTAATAAATGTTCCCGTATATGCTAATGTCATTCTTACAAGTACAATGAGTGCATGTCTTTCCAATGGATTGTTATAGTAGATATAACAAATGACCAAATACCAAATGACCAATTTACAAACATAGATCTGACTCCTCTGACATCTCAGGGGATAAGCACCCCAACAAAAAGACAGGTCACCTCCAGTATAGAGTCCAGTATCTTTATCTCCTCTCCTACAAACAACCAAAATATATGAACCCTGGCATAGTCCCACTACATATGAAAGTAAATACATTTCTCTTGACAACCCCTCCAGCAGGGGTTCTGTACCAGTGGAACAGGATCTTCCATTGTCATTCCATATAGATGTTTTTCTGGTCCTCTTCCAGATGTCATTCTACTGTTCTGCAAGTGCAGATCTTCAAAATAATAATAAGATAAGCCATACTGGGTCAGACCAAGAGTCCATCAAGCCCAGTTTCCTGTTTCAGCAGTGGCCAATCCAGGTCACAAGTATCTGTCAGGTTCCCAAAGAATATCTTGATTCCATGCTGCTTGTCCAGTGGATAAGCAATGGATTTCCCCAGTCCTCTTTAATAGTTGTTTATGGATGTTTCCTCCAGGAACTTGTCCAAACATCTTTTAAACCCAGCTACACTAACAGCTTTTACCACATCCTCTGGTAATACATTCCAGAGTTTGATTACATGTTGAGTGAAAAAAAATATTTTCTCTAAAATGTTTTTAAATGTGCTACATTGCAGTTTCATTGTGTGTCTCCTAGTCTTTTTCTACTTTTTGAAGGAGTAAACAACTGATCTACTGTACATTTACCCATTCTACTCCATTCCTTATTTTATAAACCTTTATCATATCTCCCCTTGCCCATCTTTTTTCCAAGCTGAAGAGCCCTAACTTTCTAAGCCTTTCCTCATAGGGATATCTTTCCATCCCCTTTACCATTTTTGTCGCTCTTCTCTATACCTTTTCTAATTCTGCTATATCGTTTTTAAGATACGATGACCAGACTTGCACACAATATTCAAGTCTGGTCACACCATGGAGCAATACAGAGGCATTATAATAGTATCTTGTTTTTGTTTTATTCTCCATTCCTTTCTTTATGATTCCCAGCATTCTATTTGCTTTCTTGGCTGCTGCTGCTGCTGCACACTGGGCAGAGGGTTTCAGCGTACATTCCACGATGACTCCTAAATCCTTTTCCTGAGTGACGGTTCCTAATATGGAACTATAGCTTGGGTTGTTCTTCCCTAAGAGCATAACTTTGCACTTGTCATTTAAATGTCATCTTCCATTTAGACGCCCAGTCTCCCAATTTATCAAGTTCCTTTCGCAATTTTTTACAATCCTTTTGTGTTTTAACAACTTTGAATAATTTGGTAGCATTTGCAAATTTGATCACCTCACTCATTTATTCCCATTTCCAGGTCATTTATGGTGACATTTTACTTACCAGTTAATGTAATTTCCTTGAGTCCTGCAAGACCAGTCCACACAAGTGGGCCGTGTCCCCCTACCTGCAGATCGGTGGAGACAAAGAACCAATGAAAGGCCCAGGCTCCAAAAACACTACTCCCCAGCCACTAGAAGTCCTCCCAGCATTCGTCCCAAAGCATATGGGAGAAAACATGGCAAGCCTCACACAACCTCAACTGTGGACAACAAGGAGTAATCAACAGTAGAGAACTATGTACAAGAAAGACTAAACAGAAGGCTGTCAGTAGAATATGAACCTGCAGAGCCAAGTATAAAAATCATAGTGGACCCAAGGGTACCACAGCTGAAGAACAGAAAAAATGCAGTTTCAGAGGCGGGCCCTGGACTGGTCTAGCAGGACTCAAGGAAAGGACATTAACTAGTAAGTAAAATGTCACCTTCCATATTGTCCTTCTAGACCAGTCCAAAACAAGTGGTATGTATTTATTTATTTATTTAACAGGTTTTATATACCACTTTATCATTTCAACCAAAAGCTACAACTCCACTGGGTGGGAAGAAGACACAGTAGCTCACAAAACCCTTGAGCCAAAGGTCATGTCTGCCCGCATGTAGACATCCAAACAGTAATGCTTAGCAAAAGTGGAAAGTGATGCCCATGTTGTTGCCCGACAAATGTCTGCAGGGGCTACCAGGCTCTGCTCTGCCCAAGGAGGCTGTTTGTGCTTGGGTAGAATGGGCGCGCAAATCCTTCAGAACTAGCCGGTTCTGCAACAGATATGCCGAGGCAATGGCCTCCTTAATCCAACACCCCAAAGTCAACTTGACTGCCGCTTCACTCTTACATGGGCCAGCAAATAGCACAAAAAGATGGTCAGGCTTGCAAAAGAATTTCGTAACCTCCAGGTATGGAAGGAGTGCCCTCCAGACATCCACCAGGTGAAGATTCTTATTCTTCCCTCAACACTGCTCCTTTGGAAAGAAAGGCAGGCAAACCACCTGGTTCATGTGAAAGGGAGAAAGCACCTTAGACAAGAAGGAAGGCACAGGCTGAAAGGAAACGGCCTCCTTTGAAAAGGACAGATAGGGATCTCAAAGAGACAGAACCTGCAGCTTGGAAATGCACCTTGCGGAAGAAATTGTGACCAAGAAGACCATCTTGAGCGTCAAATCCTTTTAAGGTAGCATGCTTCAACGACTCAAAGGGCACTATCATCATGGCCCTGAGCACCAGACACAGATCTCAAGAAGGGATCACAGCCCATAGGGGAAGACACAGATGCTTGAGCTGCCTGGAGAAAATGTGAGAGGTTTTGGGTGCTAGGCCAGAGACTTGCCCACTACTGGACCCTGGAAGCAGGCCAAAGCTGCCACCTCAATTTTCAGGGAGCTAAGAGAAAGGCCCTTCTCTAGCCATCCTATAGAAAGGTCAACAGGGAAGACACCTTGGCTGCCTCAGGGGCCAACTGCCGTGTGCCGCACCAGCAGTCAAAGAGGCGTACTTATGCTAGCTTAGTAGACCTCCTCCAGACACTGAACAAACTAGAGATCACCGCTGGAGAGTAGTCCTTACACACTAGCTATCTCCTTTCAAGAGTCATGCCATAAACGAGAAGGGAATCGGGTCCTTCAGGACCATCGGTCCCTGCTGCAATAGACCCTGAGATGGATGCAACCAAAAAGGAGGTGCCTGCAGGAGCCACATCAGTCTCCAAACCATGCTCTCCTCAGCCAGTCCGGCGCCACCAGAACAATCCTGCCTGGGTGGCGTTCTATATGCCGAAGCACATGCCCCACCAGGGGCCATGGAGGAAACATGTACAGCAGTTATTGACTGACTTGGCCAAGACTGGGTTACAGAATCAATGTCCTTGGATCCTATCTCAATGTGGCAACTGAAGAAGCGGCAAACTTTGGCATTGGAGCAGGTTGCCATCAGATATACTGTGGGGCAACCCCAGTGGCACAGAATCAACTGAAACGCCTCCATTACTCAAGTCCCAAACTCTAGGGTCCAGAGAGTGTCGGCTGAGGAAGTTTGCTTCCACATTGTCCACCCTGGCAATGTGCTGGGCTAACAAAGATAGGAGGTTCTTCGCCACCCAGGCAAACAGGAGAGCCATCTCCAGAGCTACCCCCCGGCATTCCTTGTGCCACCTTGCCGATTGACATAACCCACCACTGTGGTGTCTGAAAACACTCAAACCGCCCAGCCCTCATCAAGGGGCCGGAAATGCAGAAGCATCAACCTGATGGCCCTCACCCTCAAGGTGGTTGATGGACCATACCACTTCCCAGAGGTTCCAACAGCCCTGGGCATGGGCTTCCCAGCCCAAGAGACTGGCATCCTTCGTCAGCAGGATCCAGGAGAAATCATTCAGTGGTATGCCCTTCTTGGATGACAGGGCTGCTGCTACCACTGCATGCTGGTCTTCACCATCAACGGGAGCGGGAGCCTGTGCACAAGGACCATTGGAGTGGTCACATGTGAGCACGCACCCATGGCACAATCTCTATGGTTGCCGCCATAAATCCAAAGAGGTGAAGATAATCCCAGACCCTAGGAGCCTGTTGCGCAGAGAATAGCATCAAGCAATCCAACAGTCTTTTGATTTTCTCCTCTGGCAGGAAAACTCTGCCTATTCGAGTGTCAAAATATGCACTCAGGAACTCCAGGGACTAGGAAGGCAACAGCTGGCTCTTTCCCTGATTGATCACCCAGCCGAGGCTTTCCAAAAAGGACACCACTTGGGACGCCACCTGAGACATTACTGAAAGGGGATCGACACAGATCCTTTGGCTCCGCAGCCGCTGCCGCCATGACTTTGGAGAACATCCTTGGGGTGGTGGATGCTCAAAAGGGAGGGCAGCAAACTTACAGTGAGAGCCAAGTATGGCAAATTCAGATACTTCTGCTGAGCCGCCTGGATGGGGATATAAAAATACGCCTCAGCCAGATCCAGAGAAGCCAAATACTCCTCTGGGTGCACTGTTTGAATCGTGGAGCGCAAGGCTTCCATACAGAAGCGCAGGATGCACAAATGCTCGTTGACCCCTCTTGAGGTCTAGAATGGGCAAGAAGAACCATCCTCTTTGGGCTCCACGAAATAGAGGGGAGTATCTGCCCTTGTCCCACTCAGCCGGGGGGACAGGTACTACTGCCTTCAAGTGTAGCAACTTGTCTTAAGGTGGGTTACACGGCGGTACGTTTGATCGCAGAACTACAAGGGGAAATGACAAAGGCATCCAGAATCGGCTCTTTGCATTCCAAGACATAGCCAAAATGAATAGTGTCTAGCACCCAGCGATCCTTGGAAATCTGAGCCCATTCCTGAAAGAAAAGGCAAAGCCTGCCTTCTACCAGAGGGACCAGGGAATGTCCCCAAACCTTCATTGTGCAGCGTGGGTGGGTCCTCCACTTCCCCTTAAAAGCTAGTTAGGCCAACCAGGCTTTGGAGAAGGAGTCCACAGCCCAGTGCCGGAGTCAAATCCAACACCATGACACCATTGTCAGGGCACCATACCATGGCATCAGCAAGGAAGGCTGTAGCCGACTCCAAAAGAGAGGTAGGATCATCCAGTAGAAGAGATTGAATCCAATGGAACAGGGCTCGAGATATCAGGCTGCTACATACCGCCAGCTGCAGAATAGCTGCTGCAACAGTGAACTGGCTCCTCCCATCTAATTTGATAACTCAATTTCTTACCCTTTTGATCTCCCTTCCATTTCATGATAAAACATGGACAGCTGTCCTCTACTGGTGCTCATATTAAATAGGATCTGTTCTATGTCCCCAAGGGGAGACAGGAAGCAGTCCCCCTATGCTCATGTAAAAAGTGATGAAGCTGCATCCACAAAAAGCAAGTACTTGTTCTTGCTTTTTCTTCCAATTCTATTTCCTCCTTTAGTTTTAAACTTTCCTTCCCCAACAAAGTCCTTCATCCTCATCATCCCTCTCTCTCTCACTCACCCACTGAAAGTGCTCAGGGAACTTCCACCACGGTGGGAAGTTGCCATTCTTCAAAATTGGGAATAGGGGAGAGAGTCCTTTTTCTGCCTAGATGTGCATAAAAATGCCCCCAGACTTGGAAAACCTGACCGGTCATAGGATGTTCAATCAAGAAATATTACCAACCAAGACCTGCTCCTGCTACTACCTTATTCTCCAAGATCACCCAGTGATTTACTGAATTGTCTGCAAACCAGGCCATTACACTGTGAAGTTGACAGGCTATGAATTAACGTTTAAAGTCTGGGAGGCAATTTCTGTAAATGGATTCGTTTTATGCATCAAACAATAAAAAAAACCTGCCTAAGAGCCAAACTAATCCACAAAACAATCTCTCTTAGCAAAAATAATTCTTCTAATCATCACACTTAAACCAAATTAGAACAATGCTAGCCACTTTCACATACACACACTTTATCAAGATTAAAAGAGACCTCAGGATGGCTAAAGACCCTTCACTGGGCGAGCACAATCACCATAGGGAATAGCAGAATATTTACATCACTGGTCTCCAACCTCCCCCCTTTTTTATATTTAAACCAATTTACTCCAAGGGAAATGTACACGATAGGGGGCGAGAGGTTGGTGTGATTATTTCTGTATATTTCAAGGTGGCAAAACAGTGCGACAAGGCGGTGGCAAAACCCAGGAGGATGTTGGGCTGCATACAAAGAGGAATTACCAGCAGAAAGGAAGAGGTACTAATGCCACTGTATAAGTCACTGGTGAGGCCTCACTTGGAATACTGTGTTCAGTTTTGGAGACCATATCTTGCAAAGGATGTAAAAAGACTGGAAACTGTTCAGCCTGCATCAGAAGCCTTATGAGAAGAGACTTGAAGACCTAAATACAGTGGAACCTCGGTTTTCGTGATTAATCAGTTTGAAAAAGTCTGACTAAAACCGAATGTATGAAAACTGAAGCAATATTTCCCATAAGAAATAATGTAAATCCAATTAATCTGTTTGACACCCAAAAATATTAACAAAAAATACATTTTATAGATAACTGTATTTTTACATACAGAAAACAATGAGAAATAAATATAAATGACTAATGAAATGGATAAATGAACATTTAACATCACTTTTACCTTTAATGAAGACTCTCTTGTTTGGCATATGGAAGACAGTCAATCAGCAAGAGAATCAAAATAAAGAAAATCCCACTTCTGGCCACAAGATGGTGCTCCACTTTCAACTGTACGAAAACTGGGACAAAATCTTGACGAAAAAAGTCAACGAAAACTGAATCGTACGAAAACTAGGGCATACAAAAACAGAGGTTTGACTGTATGTACACTCTGGAGGAGAGGAGGGATAGGGGAGATATGATTCAGACCTTTAAATACTTAAAGAGATATAATGAACAAACAAACCTCTTCCAAAGACGGGGAAGCTGTAAAACCAGAGGGCATAACATGAAGCTGCAAGGTGGTAAAATTGAAAGGCAATGTCAGGAAATACTTTTTCACTGAAAGGGTGGTGGTTGCTTGGAATGCCCCCCTCCCCCGATGGAACTGGTGGGGGCAAACACAGTGACGGAATTCAAAATGGTATGGGACAGACACAGTGGATCCCTTTACAGCAACAGGATAAAATCAAAATAAACTGAAACATCTAATTTCTCAAGAAATAGGGGTGTCCTACATGGACTGGTGGGTTCACCCCTAAACAAAGACATGGGGAGGGGTGGCCTGCACAGAGTGGCAGGTGCACCTTCTCTTGCCATCTTACTGGGCAGACTAGATGCACCATACTGGTCTTTATATGCCGTCATTTACTATGTTACTAACACTTTGTATTTTTATTTATTTTATTTTTTATTTATTTAACAGGTTTTTTTATACTGCTTTATCATTTCAATCAAAGCAATTTACATTGTAACTTAAACTTGGTAAATGTACATTAAAGAGGGACATTGATATCTTGGATTTTTCTGAGCAATGGAGGATTAAGTGACTTGCCCAAGGCCACAAGGAGTGCTAGTGGGAATTGAACCCTGATCTCTTGGTTCCCAAGCCAGAGCTCTAACCACTAGACTACTCCTTCACTCCACTTGTGTTACACTATACTGTATATTGCCAGCTGATTTATTTGAGTGATGGCATGTTTGGAATTTTGCTGTTTGAACTACACTCTTTACTGAGAATAACACTGAGTGGGAGTTTACCTCTTGAAAGAGCAACAGCTCATATCTAAAACAATGGAAAAATATAAACTACAAATTAGCAATGAAGAAGGTGAGAAAACAAAGAATTTTCTAATCTGCTACCAGGAGACGATCTCAGATTCTTGAACCACTTAGCATTGCACCCTGGTATACTTTTATGCCTATCTGCTAAATTTCAGCTCATCATATTTTCATAGTCCATTATATGCATACCATTTTCCAAAGGATACTAGGTTTCTCAACCAGCATGTCTCCTCTATCACATTCTAAATTGGTTGCTATCCTGGCTAAAACTGATAAATACATCTTAAATGTTCAGCATATGACTTAAAGATACATCTTCCAGAATTTCAGCTTCCACTATGGCTGCCAGATGTCTTGCTTGGCTGCATTGTGTTCTGCCTTTATGAAGACGTTCCTATAAGGCTAGCAGATGCTCCATGTACTGGAGGCTCCCTTTTTGATAATGGACACCATTAAAGACCACTGCTCTCTCTTACATCTTGGTTAGAGGATGATATAGATGGGAGCCTAAATGAATGAACACAGTCCAGTACTGTGAACATTTCTAGCACAGAACATTTTGTTTCCTTTGTCAGGCAACCACAGCAAGCCCAGGGTTTGACGTTTGCTAAATATAATTAGCAAGAATGGGGAGACAAACTAAACAGGCAACACCTGCACAACCAAAGAAGCCTTCTACTTATTTGATTGTCCACTACCATCTCAGCCAGTGTCTCTCTACAATATACATTCTGCTTTCCTCAAGGGGGTTGGGTACAGATCTTTTTTCAGTAATGACAAAGGATCACAATGCAATCTTGGATTTTCAACATCTTAAAATTGGGTTGTATCCTCAGATTTCCATCTTTGCCACAAATCAACCTCTGACTTGGTCTCATATACATCAAGCTCATACCCATCTGCTTCATAAAGAAGACACATTCCTCTTACAATCAAACACAATAGAGCTTATTCTAATTTGGGAAAGATATCAGGGTTTTTATTTCAGGTACTTCCTGATCCCCTAAAAGTCAGGAGGATTACATTCCATAGGGACCTTACCTATTTGTATGCAAAGAAAAGTTCAAGATGAACATTCTCTTCTTTCATTCTCCGCTACTTGACAGAAGGTGACTGGTTGTGCTTGTTGGATCTCAGAGATGCTTGTGTGCACATTCTAATTCATCTGAATTTCAGAAAATGCATCTGGTTCCTTCTGCACACCAAACATTACCAGTACAGAGCCCTTCGTTTCAGCCTCTCATTGACTCCATATTTTTCACCAAATGCTTTGTGGTGGTGACCACTCACTTACACATGCAGAGACATCTAGTCTTTTCATGCCTCAATGAGTGCCCATGAGGTCATAGGTTCAATACGACAGCTCATATCTAAAATAATGGAAAATATAAAGTTCACATTGGCAACGAGGAAGGTGAGAAAACGCAGAAACGTTTCTTGAGATTTAATGCAAAAAAGTAGGAAATGATGCACTTGGAAATCAGAAACTCAAAGAAACTGTATGTGATTGGGGATGAAAAGCTGGTGTGTACAGAACAAGAGAGGGACCTTGGAGTTATAATATCTGAGGATCTCAAGGTGGCGAAACAGTGTGACAAGGCAGTGGCCAAAGCCAGAAGGATGTTAGGCTGTATACAGAGAGGATTAACCAGCAGGAAGGAGGAGGTATTTGTGCCCCTGTACAGGTCATTGTGTTCAGTTTTGGAGACCATACCTCACAAAGGATATAAGAAGAATTGAAATGGTTCAGAGGATGGCGACCAAGATGATTTGTGGCCTGCACCAGAAGGAATATGAGAAAAGACTTTAAAACCTAAATATGTATGCCACAGAAGAGAGGAGAGACGGGGGATGGGGATATAGATGTTTAAATATTTAAAGGGTATTAATGAGCAAACAAACCTTTTTCAAAAATGGGGAAGCTGTAGAACTAGAGAACATGAAAGGAAGCTATAAGCAGGTAAATTTAAAAGCAACATCAGTAAATATTTTTTTCATGGAAAGGGTGGTGGATGTCTGGAACGCCCTCCCAAAAGAGGTGATAGGAACAAAAACAGTGACAAAATTAAAAAAGGCACGACATAGACACAGAGGATCACTACAGAGCAAGAGGATGGAATCAAAACAAATGTAAATAACTTCTAAATGGAGAGGGGTAACATATCTGGAAGAGTAGCCTAGTGGTTAGAGCAACTGCCTAGTACCCAGAAGATCTAGGGTTCGATTCCCACTGGCACTCCTTATGACTTTGGGCAAGTCACTTTACCCTCCATTGCCTTGGAAGAAAAGGCTGGCAATCAACTTCCGGTGAAACATTGCCAAGAAAACCCAGAGGTAGCTAGGTTGCTGTGAGTCAACACTGACTTGATGGCACAAAAAAAACCAACATATCTGGAGTGGCATGTACAACACTACAATTCTGGCACCTTACTGGGCAGATTAGATGGACCATGCTGGTCTTTATTTGCCAATACTATGGCAGCTTCTTTTGAAAAATCTGGCCTTCATCCTCAAATGAATCAATACACATCCTTCAGAGCTTGGGGTTTATCATCAACTAAAGAAGTCAGCACTTCAACGTTACGGCCAGCATTTCATTCATGGGAGCTATTCTGGACACAGTTCAGGTGAAAGCTTTTCTGCTACAAGACAGAATACAAAGACTAATGCTTATGTCCAGAATATTCAGTGCTCCATGACCATCACACCAGGGTCTACTTCCAGATATTGTGCCATATGGTGACTGTGGTTCATGTTGTACTCCATGGCCACCTGAAAATGAGAAAGCAGCAATAGGATCGCACATTTCAATGGAATTGACATACCTGGCCTATCTAGGCCAAAATTAATTTGTTAGTTTTACTTTTGGACTATGCTGCAGTGGATATCCAAATTCAACTTTTGCACCAATAGAATATTACCTTGTCCTCATAATGGATAGTTCTAACATTGGTTGAGGAGTTCAACTTGGCTCTCATCTTTCTTGGGAAACCTGCTCTTAAGCCAAGCGACTGCTTCATATTGATCTGGAACTCTGAGTAATACTCTATTCCTTCCAAGTATTTGTGCATGTCCTTCAGAATCACTCAGTGTTAATTCTAATGGACAGTCAAGTTGCCATGTTTTCTCAGCAAACAGGGAGGAAAGAATTCCCTTTGCTTATGCTGAGAAGGGACTTTGATTTCCAATTGTATATAAATTCAAGCCACTTAATCCCAGGCGATTATAACCAGATAGCCATAGGCTCAGCAGAGATCTTCAGCCCTACACGTAGTCTCTGGACTATCAAATCCTAAAGGACATTTTTCAGACATGGTGGAATCCTCAGATTTATAGGCCAACAAATAAAAAATGCAAAACTACCCTCTGTTGTAAAGTACCCCTTTCTTCGAATTAGCTGGCAAAGGATACACTGGGCATGGGTTGGACTTGACCACACTGCTACGCTTGTCCTCCTTCTCTTGGTAAAACCACTATTTAAGTTTCAAAAGAAGCCTGGCACAATGATCCTCATAGTATAATACTGGCCTAGATAGAACTTATTTATTTGTAGTATTTAGCTCACACCTTCCCAATAATAGCTCAAGGCAAGTTATGTACATTCACATACAGTAGACATTTCTCTGTCCCCAGAGGGCTTACAGTCTAAGTTTGTACCTGAGGCCACTGCGACTTGCCCAAGGCCACAAGCAGTATCAGGGGGTTTTGAACCCTGGTCTTTCTGGTCCCTGGCTATTGCCTTAACCACTAGGCTACTCCTCCACTAGTTCACTCTTATCAAAAGACTTGCAGTTCTTCCTTTGTGTTTGCTTTCTTGATCGCAGCAAGAAAACCCTCTGCCAGATATCTCTATGCTTTTAAGTAAAAGATTCTTTTTCTGGTATTTTACCAATGATCATGACCTCATTCAGTGTCCTTTGAATACCATACTTAAGTACCTGTACCATCTCTATGAACTGGAGCTGCAAACATCCCTCACAGTAGCATAGTAAATAAAAGCAGCTAAAGACCAGCATAGGCCATCTACTCTCTCCAGCAAGGTATTTAGGGTTGTAATTCCCTCCCTGTGCAGGTCACCCCTGTTTCATGTTTTTTTACTTTGGATGGTAACTGCTGCTCTGTGACAACTACCCCTGTTATGTTTTGTTTAAGTTTTTTTTGCTTTGAGTAGGAATGCTCCCCTTCATATATAGGGATCCTCTGTGCTTATCCATGCCTTTTTTATCCACACTGCCTCCTCTAAGAGAATATTCTAGGCAACCACCACCCTTTCTGTGAAAAAGTTTGTTTATGTTGCTTTTAAATTTTCCTCCTTTCAGCAGCATCATATCCTCCAGTTTTGTAGCGTCTTCATCTTTGGAAAAGGTTTGTTTGTTCATCAATACTTTTTTCAAGCATTTAAACATCTGTATCAAATCTCCTCTGTCCTTCTTTTTCTAAGGTATGCATATTAAGATCTTCAAGTCTACTCTCATTTCCTTAGCGTTCCTCCAGTTCAGTCCTCTACCTCTGGGTTGTCAATCTCCGCCTGCAGCTAGGAGACTGGTCTGTCAGAATGATGACATCACTGGATATAGCCTGCTGCACTTCCACTTGCATCCCAGTGTAACCAGTCTCCTTGCAGCAGGAGGACATGACGAGCCTTAGGGAGAGGCTCTTTGGAGGAATGGATAAGGAGCCAGAAAGCTGTTAGGATAGTTTAGTGGGTAGCAAGGGAATTTCTGCTACTGTCTCTTTAAAAAAAAAATAAAAAAAAAAAATAGGAGGACAGGGGCAGCGTTAGCCCCGACTGCTTCTTGGCAGCATACAGGAGAGGGAAGAAAGGCTTTCTTGCACCTTGCCTTCGTCGGTGCTCTGCTTCTTCCGGAGGGGTGCTGACTCAGGCTATTCGAGTCATCTCCCCTCTCCCGCTTGGCCCCCGAAGCCTCACCTTCCTGACATTACGGGGGTGAGTCCTTCTATTTTAATGCACACCGCGGCACTGTGTTTCTGAGTGCTGCGTCTGTCTCTTTGGCAGCAGCGCGTCTGCTAATTTGGACCCGGGATTTGCAGCGCTTGAAGCGTGCCAGCTGTCTTCAGGAGAAGTAAGTGTTTGCCGGCTCCCGGCTCTTCTTTGCGCCAGGCCGCGTTGCTCCGGGGGAGCTCTGCAGCGTCAGTGTTTTTGGCGCCTTTTTCACTTCGCTCCCGGCGGCCATTTTGGGAGCCGCGTGGCAGCCAGATCCTTCGGTTTCTTTTCTTTTATTTGCCTTTGCGGTTTGCTTTTGGTTTCGTTTGTTTTCTCTTCCGTTCTGGTTTTGTTTAGTTTCTTTGATTTTTTTTGGGCCTTTGGGGTTCCATTTCTTCCGTCTGCCCCTTCCGGTTCGGGGGGAGGGGGGCTGTGGGGGTTTAGTTGCTTCAATTGCTTTTCCTTTCACACTTGAAAGAAGACATAACAAATAACAAAAAAAAAAAAAAAAAACACACAATAAAGCAAAGGGAAAACTCACTCATATAGCCTCTCTCTCCGCGGGCTCTGCTGTTTCTTTTTTCCCCATATGGCTGCCCGGCCTCAGTGCCTCGTGTGTGGCACCAGGAGGGGCACTGTAGGTGACACCGGGGTGTGCAGGGGCTGTGCTGCCCTTTCCTCGGCAGTGGAGCTACAAATGGAGGCCCCTGAGACCGCTGAGGCGCAGGGTCCGCCGGTGGCGGTGGAGCCTGCTTCCGCAGGCCTCTTGGCGCTCGAGGCAGAGTCAGAGGAGCTGGCAGGGCCGTCTGAGATATCCTTGCCTGCTCCGGAGGCCTGTCTCAGTGCCTTTAGTCCGGAGTTTGTCCTGCTTATGCATCAAGCGTTTTGCCTGCGTCAGCAGGGCAAGCGGCCGCACTCGGGCTCGCCGGTGGTCCAGCCCCCGCTCTTAGTGGCGGAGGGAGGGCTCGGCGCTGCCTCGCCTGCCCCAAAGCGAGCGAAGCTTTCCGAGCCGGGGGACAGTTCCTGGCAGGCGGCTGATGATCCGGATTGGGATCCTGAGGAGGGATCCCAGGACCTGGAAGAAGGTGAGATTCCGCAGCTCGAGGAGCAAGCTAAAATCATCAGAGTGTTCCGCAGAGAGGAGTTGCCTGCTCTGATTTGCGGAAACGTTGCAGGTCCTGAATCTTGCGCCTCTGGCGGCGGTGGAGGATGACGTGGAGGATCCCGTCATCCAAGCGGTTCGACAAACCCAGGTGGTGTTTCCCTAACACGGCGTGGTGGAGAAGATGATTCAGGATGAATGGGATAAGCCGGAAGCTGGGCTGTGGGGAATTCGGACATTGAATCGGTTATATCCCCTAGCGGATTCTGCTAAGGAGAGGTTCCGCGCGCCACGGATTGACGTGGTGGTCTCTGCTGTTACGAAGAAAACAACTATCCCGGTAGAAGGCAGTGCGGCCTTAAAGGATGCCCAGGACCGTAAGGTGGACGGTCTGTTAAAGCAGGCCTTTGAGGCGGATTCTGTTTCGCTTCAGGCCTCCATCTGCGGAGCTTGGGTGACCAGAGCGTGTTTACGCTGGGCTCAGCGGCTGCACCAATCCTCTCATATCGACTCTGAGGAGATGAAGGAATTGGATCGTTTGGAGTCCGGTGCGGCCTTCCTTGCCGATGTGCACTATGATTTGATTAGAGCTCTGGCCAACAGCATAGGTTCTGTAGTGGCAGCCCGCAGGTTGTTATGGCTTCGCAATTGGGCGGCGGACGGGTCTTCTAAGTCCCGTCTCAGCAAACTTCCCTTCAAGGGAGGTTTGTTGTTTGGTGAAGACTTGGAGAAGTTGGTGAAGGATGTCGGGGAGTCCAAGGCGTGTCGGCTGCCCTAAGACAAACCAAAGTCGGCCAAGCTCGGCCTGGGCGGTCGGGGTCAGTTTCGAGACTTTCGAAGATTTTGCTCGACGCGTCCCGGGGCCTTCCAGAGAGGCCGGTTTTCCTCTCGGGGCCAGGGGTTTTGTGGAGCAAATAGAGGCTTCTCGGCCATCCCTGGCTCCGCTGCGCGCAAAGCCCAATGATGCGAGGCGGGTCCCAGCGGGGGAAACCCCCATAGGCGGCAGACTTCGGAAGTTTCTTCCCGCCTGGACCCTCATCACATCCGATTAATGGGTGTTGAAGATCATTCAACACGGCCCGTACGGGACTGCTTTGTCTTGTCCCCTTGCAAAGGGCCCCGGAAGACCGTTGCGGTTCGCGAAACTCTGCAAAGACTGATTCGGTTGGGGGCCATGGTGGAAGTTCCAAGAGCCGATTACTCCATTTATTTTGTGGTGCCCAAGAAAGGCGGTCAAATGAGACCAATCCTCAACCTAAAAGGGGTGAATCGGTGTTTAAAAGTGCCGCACTTTCGAATGGAAACGTTGCGCTCGTCATAGTGGCGGTACGATGCGGCGAGTTCTTGACTTCTCTAGACCTCTGAGGCATACTTGCACATTCCGATTCGGGAAGCTCACCAACGCTTCCTGCGGTTCGCCCTCCCTTGGGGCCACTATCAATTTCGGGCGTTGCCGTTCGGCTTGGCGACGGCGCCGAGGACCTTCACCAAAATTATTGTGGTGGTGGCGGCGGCGCTGCGCAAGGAAGGGATCTTGGTCCACCCTTACCTCGACGACTGGTTGATTCAGGCCAAGTACGTGGAGGAGGGCCTCCGGGTGATGGACTGGGTGGTGCAGTTCCTACAACAGTTGGGTTGGGTGGTCAACCCGACCAAGAGCCGGTTACAGCCTACTCAGGACCTCAAATACCTGGGGGTCCGGTTCGATACGAAGGAGGGATGTGTATTTCTCCCGGTCAAACGGGCAGAGGGCTTGAGGACCCTAGTGCGCCGGTTCCTGTCAGTGTCGGCACCTTCAGCGTGGGATTATCGCCGGGTGCTGGGCACCATGGCAGCGACTTTGGAGGCTGTCCCATGGGCACGGTTTCATATGCGTTCTCTGCAGAGGGCGTTGCTACGTCGTTCGTCGCATCAACGGGATCCCCTCAGCAAGCGTCTCTCTTGCCCGAGCTCGGTTCGGTGGTCCTTCCGCTGGTGGCTTCTCCCCTTCTCCCTGGCAGCCAGTCTGTCACTGGAACAGCCGGAATGGGTTCCGTTGCTTACAGACGGCAGTCTGGTGGGTTGGGGAGCCCACTGCGGGAGCCAGTTTGCGCAAGGATGTTGGACTCCCCTGGAGGCCTCCTGGGCGATAAAATCGCCTGGAGCTTCGGGCGGTGTTCCGGGGCCTTCAGGCATTCGAGGAGCTAGTGCGCGCTCAACCGGTGTGAGTACTGTCCGACAACTCGGCCACGGTGGCTTACATCAACCGGCAGGGCGGCACCGGGAGTGCCGCGATGGAGGCCGAGGCCGATGAGTTGTTCGCATGGGTGGAACCTCGCTTGGCCGCGATCTCGGCAGCACACACTGCCGGCAAAGACAACGTCACCGCGGACTTCCTCCGCAGGGTGCAGGTGGATGCCGGAGAGTGGGAGCTGCATCCCACAGTTTTCCGACAGATCGTCTGGCGCTGAGGGACTCTGGTCATCGACCTCATGGTGACCTTTCAATCGGCGAAGGTCGGTCGTTTCTTCAGCAGGCGTCGGGAGCGAATGTCGGAGGGCATCGACGCCTTGCTTCGTCCGTGGCCATCGAGCGGTCTTCTGTATGTTTTCCCGCCCTGGGCGTTAATAGGCCGGGTGATTCAAAAGATCGGAGCGCATGCCGGGAAGGTGCTGTTGGTGGCACCTGATTGGCCGCGGCGTCCCTGGTACGCCGATCTCATTCGTCTTCTGGACGGGGCACCTTGGCGGTTGCCGACACGGTCGGATCTGTTGCTGCAGGGGCCCCTGCTCATGCCGCAAGTGGATCGGTTCTCGCTTACGGTTTGGCCATTGAGAGGGCTAAGCTCCTAAAGCGAGGTTACTCGTCGGCGGTGGTTGCAACCTTACTGAGAGCACGCAAGCCCTCGACTTCCCTGGCTTATGTGCGTGTCTGGCGTGTTTTTGAGGATTGGTGTGCGCCGCGCCAGGTTCGGCTGAGTTCGGCTTCTGTTCCGCTAGTTTTGGAGTTTCTGCAGAGTGGCTTTGAGAGAGGGCTAGCGGCCAGTTCTTTACGCGTTCAGTTGGCCGCCCTCTCCTGTTATCGGGGCAAGGTCAATGGCGTGCCGTTGGGGGCTCATCCGGATGTGAGTCGTTTTCTGAAGGCGGCCGCACGGTTGCGCCCGGCACTTTGGGTGTCTGTTCTACCGTGGGACCTGAATCTCGTTCTCACTGCGCTGGCCGAGTCACCCTTTGAGCCCTTACGTCGGGCGTCCGTGAAAGATTTGACTTTGAAGGCGGTTTTTCTGGTGGCTATTTTTTCTGCTCGGCGCGTTTCCGAACTTCAAACCTTATCGTGTCGAGAACCTTTTTTGTCTTTTTCAAGGGAAAAGGTGGTTTTGCGGATGGTTCTGTCCTTTTTGCCCAAGGTGGTGTCTCCCTTTCATGTGAACCAGGTGGTGTGTTTGCCCGTTCTGGGGTCCTTGGAGGGCGACGCCTCCAGTCGCAGTCTTAGGCGGCTTGATGTGAAGCGAACCTTGCGTCAGTATTTGCGGGTCACGGAGGCATTCAGAAAGTCTGAGCGGTTGTTTGTTCTCTACGGCGGTGTACGCAAAGAGAAGCGGCGGCTAAAGCTTCTATAGCCCGCTGGCTTAGGGAGGCGATTGTGTCCGCTTATTTGCTTCATGGGCGTGTGGCGCCGGTGGGGCTGCGAGCACATTCTACTAGGGCGCAGGCGGCGTCTTGGGCGGAGCATGGTTTGGTACCTCCGGGGGACATTTGTCGAGCTGTGACTTGGTCGTCGCTGCACACGTTCAGTAAGCATTACCGCCTGGATGTGGCAGCAGCTTCGGATGCTCGTTTCGGTGCGGCGGTCTTGTCTGCCGGCTGGAAAGGTCCCTCCCATTGATCACTTCTCTGGTACATCCCAGAGGTAGAGGACTGAACTGGAGGAACGCTAAGGAAATGATAATTACACTTACCTGGTAATTGTAGTTCCTTTAGTGACGACAGTTCAGTCCTCCTTCCCGCTCGGGTGTTTTCAGGGAGTTCCTGATTGGTAGCCGGTGACAGCTGTTTACAGGTGAGTCTACATTTCTTCCATTCTGTGCTTTGTTGCCTTCTCGATGACAGGGCAGGTCGTAAGAAAGCCTTGTTGGGGGAAGGGCGTCTCGTTTTCTAGTGCTACGTGTTCTTTTGTTTAGCTACTTATTTGTTGCTCCTTTGAGTCTGCTTTGTTATAGTTTACACTGGGATGCAAGTGGAAGTGCAGCAGGCTATATCCAGTGATGTCATCATTCTGACAGACCAGTCTCCTAGCTGCAGGAGGAGATTGACAACCCAGAGGTAGAGGACTGAACTGTCGTCACTAAAGGAACTACAATTACCAGGTAAGTGTAATTATCATATGGTTTCTAGCACAAATCCCATACCATTTTGGTCACTCCTCTGAACTGCTCCAAGCCTTTTTATATTCTTAGTGACATAAGGCCTCTAAAACTGAATGCACTACTCAAGTTAGCCAACGATTTGTATGGGGCATTATCACCTCCTCCTTTCAGCTGGTTTAGACCCTCTATGCAGCCTAGCATCCTTTTGACTTTAGTCCCACTGCCTTATACTGTTTCGTAACCTTGGTCTTCAGACACCATCACCCTGAATCTCTCTTCTGGTACATGCACATCCCTCCTCTCACTTCTGTTGCATACTGCTCTTTTGGATTTCTGCATTCCCAGTGCATCACTTTGCACTTTTTCATATTTGGTCTAATGCTTGACAGTTAAGGATTTTCTTCTAATTGCTGTAGATCATTTCTCATGTTGTCACTCTGTTGCAAATCTTCATGCCATCCACAAAAAGGCAAACGTTTCCTTCCTTTTCTCAAGTCATTTCATTGGCTCCCAATCTGTTTCCATATCCAGTTCAAGCTTTTCCTACTGACCTATAAGTGTACTCATTCTGCTGTTCCTCACTATCTTTCCTCTCTTATCTCTCCCTACACGCCTTCTTAGGAACTCTGCTCTCCCAGATCCCTTCTACCTGTGCCCTTCTCTTCTACTGTCAAATGCAGGCTTCGATCCTTCCAACTTGCTGCTCCTTATGCCTGGAACAAACTACCTGAGTTTTTATGTCAGGCTTCATCTCTGGCCCTTTTCAAATCCAGACTGAAAATTCACCTCTTGGAAGCCACTTTTGGATCCTGATCCGCTTAGTCTCCTATGTGTTTCTTTATCATTCCCCTAGATGTATCCTTGTCTTCAGCTATTGCGTTGCCTGTCTTGACTAGATTGTAAGCTCTGACAAGCAGAGGCAATCTTTTACATGTGCCTGTATAGCATTGCATATGCCTTGTAGCACTATACAAATGATCAGTAGTAGTAGTAGTAGAATCTATCAGGCACTGTACTACTACTTTATTTCTTCCATGTGAATTCCATTTACCATCACCCTCTCTTGTCTGTCATCTCTGTCAACCAATTTCAAATCCAGTTCACCACCTCAAGTCCTGGTTTTAGGCTGTTGAGTGTATGCATGGGCCTCCTATGAGGAGCAGTACCAACTTTGCTGAAATCCAAGTAGATCATGTCCAGCACATGCCCTTGATGAAGGTCTGTGGTTACCCAGTCAGAGAAATCAAATTTTTACCATTTGAAATCAGTACATTTTGATGTACTCTTGTCTGTTATGTTCCCCATCAATATACTTCCAGCTTTAGTGTTAAATAATTTCTTAATTCAAAAAGGGTGTTCTTCATATCAAGTCACCATTTTCAGAAGCCTTCTGTGTTATGGGACCTTAATATAGTAACATAGTATTGTGATGAGGAGAGCATGGCTGAGCCCATGCAAACAGAGGAAAATTATAGATCTACCTTTAAGGAAGGAGACAGGCAGGATATCTGTAGCTTTCAGGGTGCAGGCAAAGGGAAAAAACATGCACTTGCTGAAGCTAAGCCACACCCAAGCTCTGCTGATCTAAGGGCAGGCTTGGAGTATAATGAGAGACACCTGGGTAAGGGACAGTGCAGGTTAAGAAAAAGGCAGCTTTATAAAACCAGAGAAACACGTGAGAGTAGCACCGGTTGGAGAGAGGATTCCATGAGAGAGCAGCACATGAGGGAGCTAACTAGAGAGAGCACTGCAGACTTCCATGGAGGAGAAGCACCAGGGAAAGACCCAGAGAACTCACCAAAGAGGAGAACGGTGGAGATTTCCAGGGGGATTTCAGAGGTGAAAGCAGCACCCAGAAAGAGAGCCAGGCTTGCAGGGAAACTGCAATTGGTTCTGAAGCCAGTAGAGCTGTAGCTGAAAGAATTACAGACAAGGGGCAAGGTGCAGTTCTTCCAGTACGTGGACCAGCTAAAAAGATTCCAGTTCCCAGAAGGTAGGTGGATAAAAATATACCTAAGAGGCACTCTGGTGTTTGAGTCAGGAAAAGAAACTTCTCACTCCAGGTGGTAACCCTTTTCCTAGTAAGAAGCCCCAGTGGAGGAGAATTCAGGAGCTCTTAGAGAGTTTCAAGCAAGAAGCATTGCATGAAGGCTTAGAGCCAGACATACCGTTTGAAAACCCAGAGGAAATGCAGGTAGAATCTGTTGAACCTGATTCCGACTCAGAGGATTTATTAATGGACTGTTCATGGTGTAAAAAGGCAGAATAGAAGCTGCTGGATAAAGGAAAAAGTCTGTAACTTAAAAACCACCAAAAGCAGTAAGTAAGACAGGGAGAATGATTCTAGCCTGAACTGCTAAGTACCCTGTTGAAGGAAGAAAAGACAATTACTTTGATTTGAAGAAAAGAAACTGTGTTTATTGCTGTATGTTTGGGAAACAGCTACGTATGTTGTGAAAGCCAGCTAAAGCAATTTCACTGTTGTGTTTTTGTGTGATTTTTTTCCTGTGGATCATTTTCTTTTGGAGAAGAATCCTGTTTTGTTTGAGCTATATGCTTTTTGAAAAGAAGAAAATAAATTCCTGTGTGTCTTTTGAAAAAACCCTCGGTTCTCAATACTACTGTTTTTTTAAGTGGTAGCACAACTACAAGTCCCAGCAGCCCAAGCTCTGGACGAGGACAAATTCTTCTTTATTCAAAGACTAAATAGTGGCATCCCTATGCCTATAGGCCATGGCCTGGGCTAGGGGCCCCCACAGTATATAATAGCAGAGACCATCATGGTCCATCTAGTCTGCCTAGCAAGGTGGCAAGAATAGGTGCACCTGTCACTCCATGCAGGTCACCCCTCCCTATTCCTTTGTTTAGGGGTGTACCCACCATTCTATGCAGGTCACCCCTATTTGTTGAGATAGCAGAGACAGTTAAGGTTATTCTTTTATTTTATTTTATTTTTTATTTAAAGGCTTTCAAGCACAACAAGCAGTATCTGTACAAACTGCACACGGAATACATGCACAAGATAACACAAGATCCTCAGCCATAACAATTGCGACAGCTGTCAGACGGCTGCCTGGGTGAGAATCTTCACAGTCTTGGCAAGTGCATATATCTATATGATTTGCAAGGGATTGTGGGCAATGTAGTTCATTCACACCAGACACAGCTGCTGACAATAATTTAGTTGTGCTCAAGTGTTAAAGCCAATAAGATATTTATTTATGGGGTTATTTCTCCCAACACAGATATGCTTGGTAGCACATAAATCAGGTTACTTGCTTCCAGTGTTTAACTTGGAAAAACAAAATCAAAATCAGGAAAACATTCAAACTTGTCAGGCATTAGCTAATGTTTTCTTAGCATATATCAAACAACAAACGAAAAGCCACAAAGAAAGAAAAAAACTGTTCTTTTCAGGTTAACTTCTGATAACTTCCCACATAGATTCAGAAGTGATTCTCTCCTAGCTCACAAGCAATTAGGTAAGGCTCAATTGCTAGCAGTTATCCAGCTGAAACCCCTTATCTGGCTTGCTTTCTACTGCGTGGCTAGAAATCCTACACAAGAGCTTTTCTGAGTAGATTAAAGAACAAGTTTGTATTTCTTTGTGATGGTTGCTGTACTTTATAACAGAAAATCACCAAAGGAGTTTAGACACAGAGCAGTCCATGTAAACAGAATCTTCATCTGCTATCATTCCCCCTTCTTCAACAAGCATGGGTTAAATATCATGGATTGGCACAGATGAATCTCTCAATGGAGCACTTTCAGGAGAATACTTGTTTCCCTGCTGTCTTTCAAGGTTATAGCTAGGGCATAGATCAGTGTTCATACCTGAGCTTCCATTGCTGTTAGAGTTCCTCTCTATATAGCCTGGCCAGTATGTAGTCCAGTTCTTATGTCCAGCCTTCCAATCCAGATCCCTGGACACTGGATCTCTCTTCACATACCTTCTGGCACGGGTCTTAGGGTCCCTTCCACGTGCAGCCGTCTCTCTCACAGGTACCGTCTGGAGATTCCTAGCTCTGCAGCACCATTCCTCTGGCTTTCCCCAGTCCAATGGTGTATGCTGGCCCTTGGAATGCCTCCTAGTATACGTACTGCTCTGGACTCTTCTAGACCTCTCAAAGGCTTTTCTCTTCCTTCTTCCAAAGGGTTTCTTTCCCTCTCTGTCCGTCCGGTTTGGCTTCTGCTTCTGATGATCCTTCAGATGAAACTGATCAAGCTCAAGCTGATGCTCAGGATAAGGAGGATAATTCTCTGTAGAATAAACTCTACCTTTATTCTGCTCAAATGAGTGCTCCTCCCTAACACAGCGCAGCTGTGCTGAATCAGGCCCTGCCCTTTGAGATGAGTGCTTAGGGATTACCTCATAGCCCTCCTGATTGAACACACGCTTCCCCACTTCAGCTCCTCTAATGGCTGTTGGAAACCTGGTGCATTCTGGGACTGGTAGTCTTTTATGGGAAAATTCTGTTTTCTTATTTCTACCAGAACTGACCGGTTGCTTGTTCAGAGTCACTTCACCTTTTCTATAGCTCCTTCCTGAGCTATGATAAGCTTCCTTATCACACAGCACAGCCTTATATTTTTTATCTTTATGCACTAAACCTTCTTATTACCCATTTGCCCCCCCCATCAACCCCTCCCCTCTCTCCTCTCCCCCTTTTCCCCTTCCTCCCCACCTCCCCCCCCCCCACATCCATCTTCCTTTGCTTCCAACTCTATCATATAGGAGTTTTCTGGCCAGTCAGTCAGCACTAGGGGAAGGAAGAAAGATGACCCTCCGCGACAATGGGAGGCTTCTATCCAAATGTCTTCAACTAAATTATCAAAGACATTGAGGATCGTGAGCCATACTTCAAGACAAAGGCTTCCCACACCTGTTCAAACTAGGGTAGGCGCATTCTCCCGACCGCCACCCTGCATTCCATGGCATATATATCCCACATACGTTCCAACCAGCATGAGAATGCTGGAGGCAGTGCTTGCTTCCAGAGGGTTGCCAGGGTCATGCAAGCTGCATTCAAACCGTGGCGAATCAACGCCAACTGAGGGAGCCGTCCACCAGGAGCTTTCTTTCTAAAAAGAAAACTAACCCGGGTCCCAAGGAATGTCCAAACCAACCATTTGTTTCAAACAATATTGTATCCCCCTCCAAAAAACTTGGATACAGGGGCAGAGCCACCACACATGCGCCAAGGTGCTTTTCTTGCCACAATTCCACCAGCATAAATCCGATATCCCCGGAAATGCTCGTGCTACTCGCACTGGTGTCATATACCACCCATAGAGTAGTTTTATAGTTAGTTTTTCGAGCATTCACAGCCACCGAACTCCTCCAGAGTCGAACCTCAATCTGTTCCCATTGCTGCTCAGTGTATGAATGAAAAATGTATGTGGTCGTTTTTCAGAGTGTACTAATCCAAATCTTCAAAATACATACTCCACAAAAACCAAAATATGCTTCTCAAAAAACTTCAATGTCTGTTATACTGTGATTTTGAACAAGATAACATAAAATACTATGTGGAAGGGCTCAGTAATCATGGGCTTATGACAAGCAAAATGCAAAAGCACTGTCATAATACACAGGCCCCGTAACATCAATGACCTTCCACAGACTCAGACTGGTCACCAATACATAAGCACTGATAAATCATTTAACTTCAAAAACATCTTCTGTAAATCTTGATCGGTGACCACCCTGCTCCCCGTCGCGTCAGTCCAGAGTTCAAAAGTGTTTCACGATTACCCTCGCTTCATCAGGGGAAAACTCCCTAACCAACAAAACAAATAAACATTAAATCCACAGATCATTTAAAAATCTTCCTAACAAGAGCAAAAAACACCAAACCCATCTCCAACTCCTTACTCACCCCCGCCCCGAATTGGCAGGATTAACAAAGCACAGAGCGATGAAGCCTCCAGCTTTTCTTCAATCCAGCTGATCCAAAAAACGCCGCGCATGCTCACTCGTCATCTCCCTACAAATCGCGCATCCCTCCTTATATACCATACAGACTTCTTTCCAAATAAAAACTCCTCCCCCAACTATATACACCCCCCCCCCCCAATCGACTTGTAAATTCAAACCCTCGGGCGCCACAGTCCGTACCCTAAAATCCATTTTTGTTCACAAACTAACAGAGACTGTTCTCTGGATTTGCCCTCCCTCCTGGCCAACACCTGATCCATGTAAAAATGCCACAGATCGGTAAATCCGTGGCCGGACTCGATAAAATGTTGAACTAGGGGAGCCTCCCGTACCTGACATTTAAGTCTACTCTTGTGTTCAATCATACGCTTACGAAAAGGTCTACTCGTACTGCCGATGTATAATAGCTGACACGGGCACATGATCCCATAAACTACATATGAAGAATCACAAGTAGTTTGTTTCTTCAACTTGTGACATAAACCATGATACTAAAATTGTGTTACTGCCCTGGATATTTCACAAACTGAACAATAACCACAAACACCGTGACCCATCCAAACCCTGTGAATTGGGCATCGGACGTAACACTGAGGGACTCAACCACTCTCATAAATTCCGCTGGCGTTGCCAAACACACCTTACTGTTTTACCTTTCAAACCCGGGATGGTGTGTAGTACCCCCAAATGTCTCTTAATTATCCGCTGTATATTAAAACTAAATGGAGAGTACTTGGATACCAAATTAATCTGCTCCCCACCTCCCATCTGCTCATCTTTACTTCTAGGTGTTAACAAAAGAGCCCGGTTGTTATAAAGAGCTCTCTTATATGCAGCATGGATTACCCCCTTGCTGCAAAACCACATGCCAAAAACTTTGATTGTCGCTTAAAATTGGCATCGCTTGAACAATTCCTGCGATACCTTATAAATTGGGAGAATGGTAAGCTATTCCTTAAACATACGGGATGGGCACTATCATAATGCAAAAGTGTGTTCCTATCTGTAGACTTCCTATGCATGATGTTACCCAACCTTTAACACTCTTCTGGACTAGTAGATCCAGGAACACAGTCTCCGCACTACTATGCACGCTCGTGAATTGAATATTTACTTCACAATTGTTAAGCCACTGCACAAAATCTTGAAAACCTGCAGCCGTGCCCTGCCACAAGACAAACACATCGTCAATAAACCTGCACCATAATTTTAAGTGTGCAGCATAGGGGGACCTATAAACCCACTTATCTTCGTACCTCCCCATAAAAAGATTCACCACCAAGGGGGCACAAGTGGCCCCCATTGCCACTCCCAACACCTGATGGTACACTGTCCCCTCAAAAACAAAAATAATTCTCAAAAATAGCTAAGCATGCTAATTTAACCACAAAGACAATCATAGTGAGCGACAGATCCCCCTCAACGTTGTAGACATTCTTCCACCACCTCAAAGCTACTACTTGCGGTATTGAGATATACAATGAAGTAACGTCTAAGGTGGCTAATAACATCTCCGGGGACCCTGCTAGCTCAGCATGCCTCTCCAGAATGTTCAAAAAATGCATGGTGTCCCTAATGTATGCCAGAATATCCAATAATAAAGGTCTCAAAAAAAGAGTATTTTGTTCAGTGTATGAATGATGCAGCTCCTGCATCCACCGAGCTCTATGCTTGCCTATTTCAGTATGCTGTGTCTGCAAGTGTACATACAGGGCAACAATGAGACCCTTAATGTTAGTACGTTCCTCACATAGGCATTCAACGTCTGTTAGATCTTGCACAACTTGCTGCTTAACATCTCGATTTCCCACCCAATGTGCCACTTGTGCATACTGGTAGGCATGATGGTCTGAGATGCCAAATTCCTCCCTCAGTTCGCAAAAAGGGCGCAACACACCGGCATCAAATAGCTGGCCCATACGTCTAAGTCCCCTGTGTCCCCACTATCAAAGCTAAATCACTCATACTCGGACGGAAAGAATTATTAGCAACTATGGGCGCTAGTGTGGTCAAAGTCACCCCTCGTGGCCAAAAAAACCCCCCAGATCCCAGCAACAAAGAGTATGCGTTATATATGGATTAGTACTATGCGGACCTCCCCGCAACTTAGAGCAAAGCCACAACTGGTCCCCCAGTCTGGCCCCACCTGTTAAATCCATTTCCATTTGTACCCAACATTTAGTGCTAGTAGGGTTCATCCATTCCACTCCAGTGCGACATTGCACCGCAACATAATACCAGTAAAGATTAGGGACCCCCATACCACCGCATCGTGTTTGGACATATAAGACCCTAGGAGCTATTCGAGGATGCCTAAACTTCCAAATGAACTTCATGATCAGCGCCTGCCAGGCTTTCAAAGCCCCACAAGGTAGGGGTATAGGAAGTACCTGAAAAAGATACAAAAAACACGGAACTATCACCATTTTCGTCACCGCAATACGCCCAAACCAGGACAACATCAGGCCCGCCCAAGAGTCCAAATCCCATTTAACTTGTTGGATTAAGGGTCCATAGTTCACTCTATATAACGCAGCTCTATCTACCGTGAGATTCACACCCAAATAACAGAGGGCCTGATCCACCCATCTAAAGGGGAAACATGATTTCAACTGTGTGCATATCGCCTCCGGAACCCCCACATTCAAAATTTCCGATTTAACATAATTAATTCTAAACCCAGAAACTTGCAAGAAGGCCGCAAAAAGCTGCATCACAGCAGAGAGGGAGGCTGCAGGATTCGTTAGTGATAATATAATATCATCTGCAAAAAGTGCTATTTTATATTCACGAGAGCCCACCCTCATTCCAGCTACTTCAGGATGCTCACGAAAGCTTTGGACCAGAGGCTCTATCACCAATGCGAACAGCAGTGGTGACAGTGGACACCCCTGCCGGTTTCCCCTCTCCAACTCAAAAGTCTTTGACCCCCATTAACTTGGACACTGGCTTTAGGTCCCTGATAAAGACTATGTACTGTGGTGAGGAGAGCTCCCAGGAAGAGATGGAAGTGGAAGAAAACCCTGTTTTTCCCTTTAAAACAAGTGACAGTTCAGTTGTGCACAGTGCTTGCAAGGCAGGCAAGGAAAAAACTCAGCTCTCTGCTAAGGCCAGGCCAGGCCACGCCCTAGTTCAGACGGGGAGCCAAGCTTGCTCAGTGATTGGTCACACCTGTGCAAAGGCAAGGGAGTGCGCGGCAGCAAACGTTTTTTAAAAACACACTCAGAGCAGAAAGGGGAGACACAGACCCAGGAGACACACATACAGGAGACACAGCAGAGAGAGCAGAGCCAGCACGTCCAGGGGAAGCTGGAAAGGAACAGATCTGCAGACAGAGCAGCAGAGGCACAAGAAGGAGAAACTCAGAGATCCTGGAAAGGGAGAAAGGTTCCAAGAAAACTTTCAAGAGAGTGACTATCTGGGAAGGAGTGGGAAAAGGCACCAGAAGGCTGAGTTCCATAGCCTGGAAGATATCAGGAGGAAAGGAATCAGTAGCTGTCTGAGAGACCTGCCCCAAGGTAAAGCCAGTACGTGTAAACCTGAACAGCTTGCAGAGAAACAGTTTGCTTCAGCTAGTGTCCCGGACCCAGGCCTAACGTCTGCTAAGAGGTGGGTGGATAGTTGTATGTATGAAGAGAACCGAAACCCAGATAAGAGCAGAGAAACTGAGCTTTTAACACTAGAAGCATTAGGAAAACTGTTTGCAGAGAGGAAGCTTTACCCTCCCAATACAAGTGTGCCTTCTCAGAGTGATTTGCTGTTGAAGCAGTTCCAAGAGTTTTTAGAAGACAGGAAGTCTGGGCAAGTTTATAAAACTGGTGGAAGTAAGAAGTACCCGGTGTCAATAAAGAGATGCAGGTGGATTCTTGTATGCCAGAATTTGAGTCAGAATTGTCACCAATGGATTGCTCTTTTGGTCTAAAGGAGAACTGAGCATTGTTGAACAGGTTTGAAAGACGGTGAAACAATATAGCGACTAATTTTTATGACTGCAAAGAGTTGGGAAAAAAACAAGAATGTGTTCTACTAAGTATGTGAGCTTCTGAAGCCAAGAAGCTGTCTGTAGTAAAAGTTTGGTTTGGGAAAAGAAAACAGCAGCTATTAAAAGTTTACCTGTTATGTTGAATGATCACCAGAAGCTGTGCTTTGTGAAAGTTTATTGGGAAGAAAGCTGCTGCCCAGTGATAGAAGGCTTTTTGTTACATTTTCCTCTGTTAACCTGATTTACTCTTATGTTGGAGAAGCATCCTCTTGCTTTTGCGTTTTGAGCTTTAAGGCCTTGGAATCCCACAAAAAAATAAATTTTCTTGCTGCCTTAAACCTCCGGTCTCACAACTACATTTGTCCTTATATAAGTAAGCCAACTACACGTCCCAGAATCCCTCTGGTGACAAACAAGGGAAGCTTTATTTAAAAGGACACTAAGGCTGCTCTATGCTTGTAAGCCCTCGGGCCCAAGCGTGGGCATCGCAGTACCTATCGAGTAAAATTACGCCCAAACTTCATCTTATCTAGTACACACCAGAGGAAGCCCCAGCTAACTCGATCAAAGGCCTTCTCGGCATCGACTCCCACCAGTAGCACCAGCTGGGGTTACTGACGTGCAGCATGTATCACCTGCAACATATGCCGAACATTATCCGCAGCCTGTCGGCTAGGCACAAAGCCAACCTGGTCCGGATGCACCAGGTCAGGAAGGGCCCGATTCAATCGGGCAGCCAGCACAGAGGCCAGTATTTTAACATCAATGTTTAACAGAGAAATAGGGCGATATGAGGCCAACTCCTGTGTCGGCTTACCTGGCTTAGGTATCACTGCAATAACAGCTTCCCGTTAGGTATTTGGTAATAGCAACCCCCGCAGCACCTCATTAAAGAGCAGCACCAAAGTGGGCGCCAACTGGGCGTTTATACTTTTTATAATATTCCGAGGGGAACCCATCACTCCCCGGTACCTTCCCAGCCTTCAAGCGCCAAATAGCCTCTACCACTTCCTGAGCTGTAATCTCTGCTTCCAATTGCTCACTATCTTGGTCATGCAGCCGTGGCAGAGAAATATCACGTAGATAATCATTCACTTGAGTCAGATCAAAAGGCTCAGCCTTATATAATTGCTACAAAAAATCTGCAAATACTGCACGTATCTCCCGAGACCCCACCCGCAGACCTCCCTTTGAATGCCAGATCTCGCGCACCACCCGCGATGTGTGTTGCTGCCGGAGCCGCAAAGCAAGGTATCGCCCAACTTTGTTCCCTTTTTCGTAAAAAGTTTATCGGAGCTTATGATGCATATTATCCAAGTCCCTTTGCACACAGGCATCCAATCGGGCCCGCATTTCCCGCCATTGGTGCCAGACCTGTCTAGAGCCTGTCCTTACATGCTCTAACTGGAGGCACTTAGCTTCTTCCTCCAATCTGCGAGATTCCCGCGCCCAAGTCTTTCTAGTTCGAGCCGCCTCAGCCATCAGACGGCCGCGAGCCATAGCTTTAAAAGCAACCCAAACCACGGGCAGCAAAACCTCCCCGGTATCATTGAGCTCAAAAAAATCTTGTATGAATCGTCCATGTTCTTGAACTGCAGGGACCCGCCAAAGAAAAATCGCTCATCTAATTGCCACATCCACCTCCGCTCTCCACCCAAATCTCCAGGGAGGGAAATCCAATAGGGGGCATGATCCGACCATGTTAATGCGCCATGTCCAGCCCTCCACTCCCCCCCCCCTCCAGCAGGCGCTGATCCAGCAAAAAGTAGTCAATACGTGTATGTACCTGATGGACTGGTGAATAATATGTATTTTTCTCCTCGATGGGTGTCCCTCCAAACATCCCGCAAACCCAAATCAATCAAACATTCTCAATGCCCGACTCTTTACCCACCCTCAGATTTTTGCCCCATTGAATCCAAATGTGGCACCATACGCGCATTACAATCTCCACCCAAAATGATAGGCCTTTTCACAAATTCTGCCAATATAACCTTCAGGCATGCAAAAAAATTGCACCTGGCCTTCATTAGGCGCATATATATTAGCAAAAGTCATTAAATGCCCATCTAATCTGGTATTCACAAGAAGCCAACATTCCAACGTATCTTTAACTTCTTCCACCCGTAAGGACAAGGTCTGGTGAAACAGCATGGCTACTCCACATTTCTTCCTTCCCTTCTCATCTGACGCTACCCACACTTCAGAATATGGTTTACATTTTAGCCAACCTTGATGACTACTGCGGAGATGCGTCTCCTGCAGAAACACAATTTCCCCTTTCAAAGACCTCAACTTCTTAAACAACAGCGAGCGTTTGAGGGGAGTTGAGGCCCTTTACATTGAGGGAAACAGCCTTCAACATTTTGTATCAGCTCCCTCCCGCCTTCTAGTGACTCCTGTACCACAGAATCCAACTGGTCTTCGAACCCCAGCATCCATTCCTCCCTAGACACCATCAACTGCTCTCCACCCAACTTCCCCATAATGAACAGTCTCAGGTATCTTCCTCAGGCAGCCACCACACCTTCCGTGACCAAATCTTTTTTCCTCCCAGATTTCAGTCACCCAGTAGCGGATTATTTTGAGAACTAATGAGTGTTCCTTCCCACCCTCTTCCATTTCAAAGGTTGGGACTTAGTAGCTGCTGTCGCCGGTGGTGCATTATCCTCCACAAGGCCAGCTTGGCAAAACAATCTCCAAGCCTCTGTATGATCCTTTGCCATAATTTTTTTGCTTCCTAACAAAGTTCATTCGGAAAGGAAAGGACCAGGAGTAATGGATCCCCTCTCTATTCAGCACCTCTATAATCGGCTTCATCTCCCTCCAGCGTGTCAACGTGAATGTCGAGAGATCCTGATACACGGATACCACCGCATCCTGGTATTGGACCATTCTCTTCTCCCGACCCTTCCGCAGCAAGAGTTCCGCATCAGTGTATCACAAGAAGCGGGCAATAACATCCCTCAGTTGATTATTTGGAGGCTTTCCCAGTGCATGATGCACCCTTTCAATCTCTGTTAGTCCCAGAAGACGCAAACTCCTCCGCTGTTAAAAGTCCGGCGGTTAACATTCTTATCACTGCCATCAAATTCTCTGCTCCACCTGCAGCCTCTGGTATGCCTCTAAAGTGCACATTGTTTCTGCGTGCCCAATTTTTTTTTTTTTAATATCATTCTTATATGTGAATTCCATTACCTGTTGCCTGTCTGCTACGCACTACAAGTTCACCAAAGTTTCAGTATGGTCTTCCATTTTAGTTTCTACCTCCTCCACTCGGTGACCCAACTACTTAATATCTCCATGAAGTTCCGTGATCGTAGTCATCACCTCCTCTCGCATAGATCAGAACTCTGCAGCTAGTTCCTCAAAACCCCTCCGGAGTTCACATTGCAGAAGAGTGTGTGGATTGCGTTGTGTGTCCATGCTCTAACTTAGCATTTCCTCTCCAGACTCTTCCGACACCAGCTTTCTCGGAGAGCTATCTTGCGTTCTGGTTTTACCCAGCAGTCTTTGCGAGGCATGCAATTTATCTTTTGTTTCTGGCCCTTTGGCTTTGGTAGCCATTTGATTCCAATGCCCGGTCTTCCAAAACAACAGGAAAAGATGCACAGGCCACCGCTTAACTCAGAAATTGCACCAGAACACTTTAAAAACTCTGAGCAATTTGCAGACAGTCCACCAGCAAGGGAATCAAGAAGAGCCAGATTAATTTAAAGTCTGGTAAAGAAAATCCCTCCTCTGGCCACCAGATGGTGCTCTAGGCTGACTATTAGCAGAGTACTCCACAAAACGGCTTAAAGCAAGGCAGCAGGACCAGTCACACAGAGGTACTTAACAGCATGCAGATCTTCAAGCAGACATCAGGAAAAGCGATCTGTCACAGCAATTAGCCAAAATCAGCTTTTTGTCAGGATCCACAAGCAACTTTGTTAAAGGCACCAGTCGGAGGTCGGTTTCAGCTACCGGAAATGGCTTCTTCCCGCTCAAGCAAAATGGAACGCAGGACTGATCATGCGTGTTACAACCACATGGCAATGGCCGCAACAGCACGGGACCCAAATTCACAGCCAGGCAGCAGATCAGTAAGACAAAAGCTCTAGCAGGAACCCCTTGCACCTCCCACTGGCAGGCTCACCTCTGAAGCTGGTGATCGTCTCCACAGCACACCCAAGCACTCAGGTACCTTATTTTAATCATCGGCTCTCTCCTGCACCTCCAATTCAGCTACGAAGTCTGTAAAACATACAGAGCAGGTTCAGCAGCTCCCGATCGAGGATCGGAGGGGTGTACAGAGGGGCACTTTATGCAGGAGACTCTCCAAAGGCCGCTGTCACTTAGATTTCAGCAGGAGCAGCATCGAGGAAAGTCAAATCAGCGGCAGTTTTCTCCCCCTATTTTGCAGGCACTGCCACTATAGCCACAGGAACCCTAAAAAGCATTACAGGCTACTTTTTTTGCATTTTTTTTCCTGCCCACCGTTCAGCAGGGGAACTCTGGACAGAGCTACTCTAAACCGCAGCCATCTTCCCACGGGCTCACAAGTGCCCCCCCCCCCCCCGTTAAGGTTATTTTGATTTTATCCTATTGCTATAAAGGGATCCACTGTGTCTGTCCCAAGCCATTTTGAATTCTGTCACTGTATTTGCCCCACCACTTCCATTGAGAGGGCATTTCAAGCATCCACATCCTTTCAGTGAAAAAGTATTTTCTGACATTGCCTTTCAGTTTACCCCCTTGCTGCTTCATGTTATGCTCTCTAGTTTTGCAGCTTCCCTGTCTTTGAAAAAGGTTTGTTTGTTCATTAATACTCCTTAAGTATTTAAAGGTCTGTATCATATCTCCTCTGTCCCTCCTCTCCTCCAGAGTGTACATATTTAGGTCTTCAAGTCTCTTCTCATATGTCTTCTGGCGCAAGCACCAAATCATTTTAGTCGCCTTCCTCTGAACCATTTCTTTTTATATCCTTTGCGAGATATGGTCTCCAAAACTGAACACAATATTCCAAGTGAGGCCTCACCACAGCAACTTGTACACTGACATTAGTACCTCCTCCTTTCTGCTGGTAATTTCTCTCTGTATGCACCCCAGTATCCTTCTGGCTTTGGCCACCGCCTTGTCACACTGTTTCGCCACCTTGAGATCCTCAGAAACAATCACTCCGAGGTCCTTCTCCTGGTCCGTGCACACCAACCTCTCGCCCCTATCACACACAATTTCCTTGGATTTCTGCATCTCAAGTGCATGACACTGCACTTCTTCACATTAAATCTTAACTGCCAAGCATTAGACCATTCTTCCAGCTTTTGTAGATGTTTCCTCGTGTTATCCACTCCCTCAAGGGAGTCTGCTCTGTTGCAAATTTTCATGTCATCTGCAAAAAGACAGACTTTTCCATTCAGTCCTTCAGCAATATCACTCACAAATACATTGAACAGTACCGGTCCCAGGACTGATCCCTGGGGAATGCCACTAAAAACCTTTTATTCATCCAAGTACAGTCAAACCTCGGTTTTCGTTGGCCCCGGTTTTCGTCGGTTTCGGTTTTCGACGTCTTTTCAGACTGAAATCTTGTCTCGGTTTTCGTCTATCGCCTCGGTTTTCGTACTGCAATACACGCTGGTCTGCATACACTGCCTGCCCAGTCCCGGCAGCACTACCCCCCCCCCCCCCGGACTCACCGATCGCGTGTGCCAGATCTGAAAACCAAAAGTACTGCAATAGTGTACATACACCTTCGCGCTGGTCTGCATACACTGCCTGCCCAGTCCCGGCAGCACTACCCCCCCGGACTCACCGATCGCGTGTTGAGATGCGAAAGTCAGGTGAGCAACATCCTCGAGCCAGAGATGCAAGGATTGCACAGAGAGGAAGGCAGTTTAAACAATTTGTCTGCCAAAAATACCTCTGGAGCACCATCTTGTGGCCAGAAGTGGGATTGACTCTCTATAAAATGTATTTTTTGTGAATAGTTTTGGGTGTCTGGAACGGATTAATTGAATTTACATTATTTCCTATGGGAAATATTGCTTCGGTTTTCGTACGTTTCGGTTTTAGTCAGACTTCTTAGAACGGATTAATCATGAAAACCGAGGTTTGACTGTAAGTTCCGTTTACCATCACCTTCTGTCCTCTGTCAGTCAAGCAATTTGTGATCCAGCTCACCACCTTGGGATCCATCCCCAGGCTGTTCACTTTATTGGTATGAGGAACAGTATCAAAGGCTTGTCCTTACCACTTTCATGAAGCTGCCCTTCGAGCCAAGGGCATCTGCTTCACTCAAGCATGATACATGGAAGTTACTTTTTCTAGTAGCAGTTATTTCAGCTAAAAGAATGAGTAAACTTCAAGCCTTAGTTTCCTATGAATTGTATACTCCATTTCATCAAACCAGGATAGTGTATATTAGGTATATTGTATACAATATCTTGAGAAATAATTGGAAATATTCCAACTGTATGTCATCATAATATTTTAATAGTATGTTGTCATGAAGAAGTCCCTTCTGAGCCTATAAAGATAGGGCAAGATGAGGATGTGCTTTCAGAAACGGACCGGCAGTCTGAGCACATGGCTCAGTGTTTGCAAAGAAGAAGTAAACAAAGAGTCACGAGCTGGAGAGACACGCCCCTGCAGTGACGTATGCCCTAGCTCAGGAGGTAATGAGGTTCACCTGTTTCAGGGCAGGGCACAGCTAAGCCCTGACAGTTACAATGATAAAAACTGGTCATTAGAGAGACCACGTGATGCGAGCAGGGTAGAGGTCGCATCCTGAGCGGGTCCTGAAGCCCTGAGATAAAACCGGCGATTAATACCGTGACAAATAGCATTTATTCACCTGAAAGGTGATTAACGTGCTTCGGAGTGCCTGTTGCAGTGGGGAAGAGAGAGCTGCATGGCAACGGCAGTTAAAGCCCTCCGACGAGATCGGGAGCGAGGTGCCGGCCCGAGTAAGATGGCAGACCCCAACTCGATGCCGGCCTCCCCCAAGTCGCCCACCTCTCTGGAAGAGCTATCCGCTGCCGTGGCGACGGCTCTGATGCCCCAGTTCGATGCTCTTCACAGCAAAATGGATGGATTGCAATCCTCTGTGGATCAGCTGGGCACCAGGCTGAGAGAAGCCGAGGACCGCGTGGGCGCAGCGGAAGAGAAGGTGGAGCTGCTGACCACAGAGATAGCAGGCCTCAAATCCCAGTTATCTACACAAGAAGCCAAGCTTGACGACCTGGAAAACAGGTCACGGAGAAATAATCTGCGTTTTCTGGGGATCCCTGAAACTGTGACAGATAAAGATCTTAGGGGCTACCTAGCGGACCTGGTCAAAAATCTTGTGGGAGACGGTGAACTCGGCGGGAACGTCGACATCGAGCGGGTGCATCGGGTCGGCGCTAAGCAAACGCGAGACCCCCGCCCCAGAATTGTACTTGCGAAATTTCTGCATTTTCCGCAGAAAGAACTGATTCTCCGAGCAGCCCGACAAAAGGGGGAAGTGTCTCACAACAATGTTAAACTCCGTGTGGCCCAGGACTACTCGGTGGCGGTGAGCCGCAAAAGGCGCGATTATGCCCCCCTATGTGGCCAGCTGATAGCGGCTGGGATCCGATTCTCCGTGCAATACCCAGCCAGGCTGCACGTGCTTTGTGATGGAGCCCACCACACCTTCGAATCGGCGGACACTGCCACAGAATATGTGCAACGGCTGTGCACCCAACAAAAGGCTGTATCGGTATCTCCTAAATGAAGTTTGCAAGAACTAGCTGCTCTATGCTGCGAGGAGAACCGCGTGTCAGTGGACGAAGACTGGGGAAGAGCAAAGCCACATTGAACATCGCTACTTTGAGACCGGTTGAGACGGATACTGTCAACCGGGAGTAACTTTGTTGTTTTTTCTCTCTTGTTGTTACTCTGTTTCTCTTTGTTCAGTGCAGCGTTCAACTTAGGACGGTGTAACAAAGTTACAAAAAACTTTTTATTGTAATTCCCTTCTGTTGGTTCACACCGTTAAGAAGGTAAGATTCTCTGCTGGAACTAGCCCTTCCATAGATGAGGGCATAGCTGGTTAGAGCCCCTGAATCGCTTCACAAGGGGAACTCATATAGCTTCGTTGCCGTGGGAGGGGTGCCCCAGTAGAGAGAGAGAACGAGGGGGGGAAAAACTGCCTGAGGGCCTGGCTGTGGGCGGCGAACGTTACTGCTTACTGGAGGCAACATTATACCTTGTCTGTTTTTCCCTGCAAAGGCACTGCGTTGGGCATACCAGGGTAATGATGTTTCCAGTTCTTACAAATTTCTCTTTTTACCAGTCCCTGCTGGCCTATATTGTCAATTGCATGCTCGCACTGTGAATTAATCGGGCTGCGGGTGGGTATTCTGTATAGGATTGCCGGTACCACTGTACAAGGGGGGTCAGCATAGTCTCGCTTGATGTAGGGGGGAGCCCCAGAAGGGAGGGAGGGGAGATTCGGCCCGATGATTAGAAGCCCGCTGGTTCCGTTTGCCGGCGCCGTAGGGGGGGGGAGTGGCCTAGATGCTTGCAGAGCGCCGCGGTTGTAGCATGAGAGCGGCGGGGGCAGAGGGAAAGAAGGCCCGAGACAAAGGAGCTTGCCGTTGTAGGAGCCAGCCGGGGCCCACCCGATTTAAGGTGGTCGACCCAATCATGCGGGTCTAGCAGGACCGGCTGTACCCATCAACGGCAACATAAGGGCCTCAATGGGAGGAGGAGGGACTGGGAGGGATAACTTTGATGGGAGGAGGGTCGGGCTGGCTTCCCCTGTGAAGGGGGGGGGGGAAGATGCCCCATTGCTGTCTAGCGCCCCGACCTGATAAGGCTGGGGCATTGGAAGAAAGCTTTAGCCTCTCAGTGCACACCAGCGGAGGACTGATGGTCTAAGGCGTGAAGGGTGAAGGATGCGGCTGGGGGTAACAGGCCACGCTCAGAGGGGTCTTGGTAGGGTTTCCGGGGAGGGGGTAGGAGTCGGGAGTCCTGTAGCAGAGGAGGAGTAGGTGGGAGGGAGTGGTCGGGGGGGGGTTAGAGGATACAAGGAGGGGGAGGGTAGGATTGAGGTAGGGAATGATGGGAAGAGATTTCAGGGTAGAAGGGGGTAGGGGGATTAAGGGGAGGTGGGGTGGGGTGGAGGGGGGGCATCGCACTCTGAACTCCATGCAGCAATGTAGGATATACGGTGCTGAGAAATATGGGAGAGGGCTCCAGGCTGGGAGGGTCCCTCCTAACACGATGTGTTGGCAACTATGCCGTAAACACTTGGTATGGCTCTGAGGGTAATAACCTGGAATGTATGTGGATTGGGTAGCCCGATCAAGCGTTATAAAGTATTGAAGGCATTGGCCAGACAACGCTGCGATATTGCGCTACTCCAGGAAACCCACCAGACTGCCGACGAACATGCTAAATTATGTCGAGATTGGGTTGGTCAGGTGTGGGGTGCGCCTGCACTGGGGAAAAAGGGGGGTGTGGCCATCTTAATACACAAACGGGTGCGTTTCACGATGCAAAGTCAGGTGGTGGACCCGACTGGGAGATTTCTGCTGCTGCAGGGCTTATTGGAAGATCGAGAGGTGTTACTTGGAGATGTTTACGGTCCAAATACGCTGGACCGGGAGTTTTTTGATCGTATTGCTGCTAAAGTGGAACAACTGCCTGATGTACCTATGCTATTGGGGGGGGACCTCAACGGGGTGTTTGACGTGGGTTTGGACACTTCCAGTGGCCGATGGACGCGAGATAGAGCACTGGGTTCACAGGTGCTCCAACGTTTTCGGACTAGATTAGGCCTGATCGACCCTTGGAGACTCTTGCACCCCTCCGAGAAAGAGTTCACTCATATTTCCCGGGCGCATGGGACTAGTGCGAGAATAGACTATCTTTTGACTTCTACGGCTACCTTCGCGCACGTAGACGACGCTCAGATAGGACCAATGTTCCCTCTAATTTTCTGTAGGCTGTGTGCGCATAAAATATCAGCTGTGTGCAGCTTTTGAAGGAAGGTTAAATTTTTGTGCGCCACATAACGACACTCGGAGTTATATACTTTAAACTTTGACTACACGTCAGAATACAGTATGTACACCACATTGATTTTAATCAAATTAAATGAAAATAGATGATTACTAAATGAAGCGGGAAATTTCTAGTAATTACAATCATAACTTTTAAATTTTAAGACGTCTGTGTTGTTTTCTATCAGAATCAGAGCCGTAATTTTTGTGCGCTCTGTTGTAAAGTATGTGCGCTCGCTCGGCGAGGTGTGTGCGCGCGCACATGCGCACAGCTTAGAGGGAACAGTGGATAGGACCCCTGGAGATCTCCGATCATGCTATGGCCTGGATTGAGGTGCACTGGGGGGGTGGAACCAGTCCATCTCGTATATGGCGTTTCCCAATAGAGCTCTACAAAGATAGCCAGTTCCGGCAATTCTTGGGCCAACGTTGGCGTGACTTTGAACTTAATCACGAGGCGCACGGCGATGACCCGGAGTTGGTCTGGGAGACTGCCAAAGTGGTGTTGAGAGGGGATATTATTGGGTTTGTGGCACGGAAGCGCAGACTACTAGCGGAACAAATTGTTCGGCTGGAGCAACAAGTGTCTCGAGCGCGAGTGCTTAGTGGCCACTCACCAACAGTGGCTAACAGGAAACGGTTATGGGAACTCCAGGTGGCCTTAAATGAATTACTTCACCAGAGAGCCAAGAAATCTCTGCTCTATTATAAATACCGTTTATATTGTTTTGGGGACAAACCTGGAAAATTACTGGGCCGTTGCTTGAAAGGCCCGAGAAGTGGGAGGGGGGTGGCTGCCCTCCGAGATGAGCACGGGAAACTCCAGCAAAATCGTGAGGCGATTAGTGCTTTATTTAAAGGCTTTTTCCAGAAATTATATGCTGCGGAAGAGCATAATCACTATACCATGGAGACTTACTTACAAGATTTGGAACTTCCCAAGGTGTCCGAAGCGCAACGGGTACAGTTAGGGCAACCGATAACTTTACAAGAGGTACAATCGGTGATCACGCGAGCCAGCTGTTATAAGGCCCCAGGCCCAGACGGCTATGGTGCTGAGTTTTACAAAATCCTGTCCAATTGGGTGGGCCCCCTGCTAGTAGATACCTACCGTCAACGAATAGAGAGAGGCAGCAGGAAGTGGGGAGATAATCAGGCCTATATCACGTTGATACCGAAGCCAGATAAAGATCCGCTGCAAGCGGCCTCCTATAGACCGATCTCGTTGTTAAATTTCGACGCAAAATTGCTGGCGAAAATTTTGGCAGACCGCCTGGCGGGAATATTGGGTGACGTAGTGCACGAATCTCAAGTGGGATTTGTACGGGGCCGTTATGCCGTCCGTAATATTCGGCGTATATTAACCTCTTTAGAATGGGTGCACAGTCACCAGCTGCAGTCCATCCTGGTGAGTTTCGATGCCGAAAAAGCATTCGATAGGGTTGACTGGAAGTACTTGGAATATCTGCTGCCAATATATGGGTTTGGACAGGCTTTTTGTGAGATGGTGAGAAGTTTATATGACACTCCGACGGCCCGGGTGCTGTGTAATGGGGTCTTATCCGCCCCCTTTCCGCTGTATAGGGGCACTCGGCAGGGATGTCCACTGTCCCCCCTGTTGTTTGTATTGTCTTTAGACCCGCTCATACGGAGTATCGAACGAGATGGGCAGATCCCGGGCATTGCGGTGGGTAGCCAGGGTTTCAAGATGGCGGCCTTTGCCGATGACATGCTGGTGCACTTGCGGGATCCGCGGGAGTCGCTGCCGCGCCTCTTGGCTGAATTCCAGCGGTTCGGCAGTTTTGCCGGTCTTCGGATTAATGCGGCTAAATCGCTGGCTTTGGATGTCTCGGGGAGGTTGCGGGACAGGTGGGGAGGAACATTTCCCTTGAAATGGGCTGATCATAGGGTTAAATACTTAGGTATTGTCTTGACGAGATTACCGCAAGATCTCTATCATTTTAATTTTGAGAAGGTATTATCGGGGATGAGGCGTCAAATGCGAGCCTGGAACCCGCTACCACTGTCACTGTTGGGAAGGATCGCGGCAGTTAAAAAGGTGATCCTGCCCCGCATTCTCTATTGGCTCCAAACTTTGCCGGTATGGTTATTGCGTCGAGACTTGCTTAGAATGGAACGGGAGATTCAACGGTTTTTGTGGAGGGGGGCGAGAGCGCGGATCCCGATGTCCCGCATGATTGGTCACTGGAGTAGCGGAGGCCTTGGGCTCCCAGACTTACGATTATATGCCCTGGCGTGTCAGGCGCGGCATGTTGGGGACTGTCTAGGGGGAACAGATACCTACACACCCAGGGCCCTGGAGGCAGCCTTTGTGGCTCCTTTTTCACTTGTGGGGGCCCTACATGTGGATGGTGCCCATCTGCCAATGCGCCTCACACGCAATATCATGCTAAATGCGATGCGACGCACGTGGCGACAATTGAATAGCTTTTGGCAACGCAATTGGCAGGTGTCCAGCTGGCTGCCCATCCGAGGCAACATACACTTTCAGCCAGGTACAGATTCTGGAGCGTTCCAGCTCTGGCACAGACAGGGACTGAGATATATAGGACATGCTGTGGATCTTATGGGCAAGTGCAAGTCGTTTTTGGAACTACAAGAGGAATTTAGCCTGCCCTCCACCCATTTCTTTGCCTATCTCCAGCTTTCTCATTACATTGCTACACTGCCCAAAGAGGACTTGGGGGTGGATAGGTCGGCGCAGATTATCGAAATCTTCGAGCTGGGGGGAGACCAGCCCCCGACTATAGCTGGGCTGAAGACTCGGCTGCTAAGCTTCGGGGTTAGGCCGGACTATGGGAGGGTGGAGATGGCTTGGGGAGGGGAATTGGGACGGGACATATTGCCGGGCACGGTCTGCCAGGCGGTGGGGCGGATAGTGGAGTTGGTGGAGGGAGCGAGATGGCGGGAAATCCAATATAAGGCCTTAACTCGAGTGCACTTCTCGCCAAGACGGGCACTACGGAGTCACATCACGCAGGATGGGTCTTGCCCTAGGTGTTCGCAGCCCCTGGCCACCCTAACCCATATGTGGTGGCAGTGCAGGCGCATCCTTCCCTACTGGTCCCACATTGGCCGCTACATTATGCGACTGCTACAGCAGCGGTTTCCTTGGACTGGACCTCTGGTCGCTCTCGATCAACTACATCCAACCCTACCCAGTGGGAGATGGGAGAGGTTATTGGTGCGGAAAGCATGTTTGGTGGGGAAGGGCCCAATTCTACACAAGTGGAGGGATGGTGACCCGCCTACATTCCTGGAGTGGCGCAATAGCTTTCACCAACTGATGCTGACGGAGCGCTGGAGAGCTAGGGGCTCAGTGAAGCGATGGGCCAACTTTATGCTGATCTGGGGCCCTTATATACAGAGTTTAGGCTCCCGCTGTCGGAGTGACGTGGTCAATGTGGGTCACTAATGGCCTGAATAGGGAGAGCGGAGGGCAGTGCAAGCACTCACGATGGTTTGCTGCTTGACGTGGAGTTCGGGATGCGATGCTGGGAGGGGGGGTGAAAAAGGGGTTGGGGGGTGGGGGAACGGAAGGGGACGGGGATGGGAGGAGGGGGTGCTGATATAAAATTGAAAAACTTGTTTAACCAGTGATGGATGCAACTGTACATTACGACTAGAGTTTTTACATAACTATGTATTGCTAAACCTTGGCGGAGATAAGACTCCACTCCGCTGTGGCTAATCACCTTTACCTGTAATGGTTGTTATGTTTTATGCTGGTTAATAAATAAAGTATTCAAAAAAAAAAAAACTGGTCATTAGCTTGGACCAGGGAGAAGCAGATGCAGAGCCAGAGGGGGAACTGGAGTCAGAGAAAGAACAGGAAGGAAAGGAGCACGCTGACTAGAAGGAGTCAAAAAGGAGTGAGAACCAAGGGAGCCATATTCCTGAGGCAAGAAGGAAGCAACCCAGGACAGCGGTTATCTGGTAAAGGCAGGAGAGAGAAGAATCTTCCTGAGAGGCAGGCTTGGCAAAGCTCACACGCTCCTAAGAGAGAGACATGCTGGCAGGAGACTACCGGTACACATCTGAGGGGAAAGTTAATAGGCTGAGAGGCAAGCAAACACAGCTGTGTTTGAGAACCAGTCTAACCCTGCAGAGTGGAGAGTTCCTTCTCTTTCAAAGCCATAAGGTAGGCTTAATAATTCATATAAGTTAGAACCTAGCTATAAAGCAGTTCCCTACAGTTATCAGAAAGTAGCAAACTCCCTGAACAAAGACTACAGCATATATGGTAGTTTACAACCCTGCTCAGGAGAGTGTTACCGAGAGAAACCACGCGAGTTCAGAGAAACTGTTTGTTTCAAAGATCAGGATAGCAGCTTACTGCCACACCCTGCTAGTCCTGATGCTGAGGAAATGCAGATAGACTCTGACCATAATGAAATAGTGGATGATCGGATGGACTGTACATTATCTTTGGCTGACCATGTGAATTCCCTATGCTGAATAGTATCTGTGAGAGACGGTAAAAGCAGCAGAAGAAAAGGGAACATTTTCTTTGCTAATTGAAGCTGTTGTGATTGGTTTTGTATCGAGCACTGCACTTCAAAGCCTGAAGCTGACAAGGCTAACTTACCTGAGTTCATGTATAATTTCCTCAAGCCAATTGTATGGCATGTTTTGTCCTGAGTTATTCACTTGCATTTAATCCGCTGGGAAGGGGAAAATAAATTATTGTCATTGCCTGAAACCACTCAACTGCAACTCATCTGTGCTCAAAGGGTAAAGGGACTTACATTCCCACAAGGCCTTGCAGAGTAAAAGCAAGCCCACGCTCTCTGAGGCAGGAACACCACAGGCAGACCAAGTCTCAGCGCCCTAGGTGTTGGGCTGGCCACCGTGAGGGTGACAATGTTCAAAGGTATACAACAAAAAAAATATCTGTGCAACTTAGACATAGTGGGCCCGCTATTGAGTTATGAGGGCTATGCGCCCCTTTGGCGCATAGCCCTCCCCGCCAACCTCTAATCCTGGATAATCAATGCTGGGGTCATATGCGGCCCCGACATTGAATCTCCGGGATCGCCGCACTCCCTCTCAGCCGCATTCGATAACCAGGCAGCAGCAATATTGCTGCTGCGCTTAAAGATAGGTGGGCTTTTGCCATAAAATATTCTAGATAGTGGCATTTATATGGTTTACAGGGCTGTAAACTGTGTAAATGCATTTCAAATATTGGTCCCAGTAATTTCTGAGAAAAAACAAATTATGATCTGGACAGGATTCCACTAATATTCACAAATATTTGGTTGCACAACCCTTGGCAGTGACGACAACCTTCAAATGATTCTTGTAGCCATCTATAAATTTCGTACATATGTCTGCTGGTAGTTTCTCCAACTCTTCAACTGTGATTTGTTCCAGCTCATGAATGTTTCCAGGATTCCTTTTACCCATGGCAGATTTCAGTTCTTTCCAAAGGTTCTCAATTGGATTGAGATCAGGACTTATGGCTTGCCGGTTTAAACAGTCTATTTTTTCCTTTTTAACTACTCTTTTGTACTTCTGGATGTATGTTTTGGGTCATTGTCATTTGACCCAAGACCATGACCTTTGACCCAGACCTAGCTTTCTGAAGCTAGGTAGCACAGTTTGCTCCAAAATACCTTGGTAATCCTCTGACTTCATGATTCCTTTAACAGGTTTCAGGTCTCCAGTTCCTGAGGCAGCAAAACAGCCCCACATTATGGAGCCTCCACTATATTTAACTGTAGTTAGAGTGTTTTTTCGTTATTAGCTTTATTCCTTCCTCTGTAAATGTATTTACAGAGGCAGTAAGGATGTAGTTGAAAACTACAGGCCGTTTAGTTTAACCTCCTGTGGTAAATAAATTATTGGAAATGCTGATGAAAGAGAAAATAGTTAGGTTTCTGGAGTCCAGTGGATTGTAGGATCCGAGGCAGCATGGATTCACCAGGGGCAGGTCTTGTCAGACAAATCTGATTGATCTCTTTGACGGAGTGACCAGGGAGGTGGACTGAGGGAGAGCCCTAGATGGAGTGTACTTAGATTTCAGTAAAGCATTTGACATTGTTACACACAGGCGACATATAAACAAACTCAACACCCTTGGGATGGACCCTAAAGTTACTGTTTGAGTTAGAAATTGGTTGAGTGGGAGGTGACAAAGGGTACACGTAAATAGAGTTCTCTCTGAGGAGGAGGAGGTTACCAGTGGAGTGCTGCAGGGATCTGTCCTTGGTCTGATTCTTTTTAACATCTTTGTTAGTGATATAGCGGAAGGGCTGTCGGGTGAGGTTTGCCTCTTTGAGGATGATACCAAAATCTGCAACAGAGATGACATCCAGGAAAGTGTAGATAACATGAAGGGGGATCTAGCTAAGCTTGAAGAATGGTCTGGAACTTGGAAGCTGAGATTTCATGCTAAAAAATGTAGAGTCATGTATTTGGGCTGTAACAATCCAAGGGAGCGGTACAATATAGGAGGTGATGTACTTCTGTCCACGAAAGAAGAACAGGACCTAGGCGTGATTGTGTCTGACAATCTCAAAGTAGCTAAACAGGCAGAAAAGGCGATGGTGAAAGCTAGAAGGATGCTTGGGTGCATAGGGAGAGGAATGGCCAGCAGAAGAAAGGAGGTGATAGTGCCTCCGTATGTCTTTCGTGCGACCTCATTTGGAGTATTGTGTGCACTTCTGGAGATCGCACCTTCCAAAGGATATAAACAGGTTGGAGTAGGTGCAGAGGGTGACTACTAAAATGGTTAATAGTCTTCGTTATAAAGCATATGAGAACAGATTTAAGGACCTTAATATGTAAACTTTAGAGGAAAGGCAGGACAGGTGTGATATGATTGAGATGTTTAAATACCTCTGTGGCTTAAATGCACAGGAGAAGAGCCTCTTTTGATTGAAAGCAAGCTCTGCTATGAGGGGACAAAGGATGAGGGTGAAAGAGGATAGGCTCAGGAGTAGCATATTTAAGAAGAAAGATGTTGATCGGCTCCTGTGTAATATGAAAAAATGTATTTGTCTTCTGTATATGGTTTTATATTATCCCGGAAAGTGTAATACACCATGGTTTATATATAGTGTAAAGGTTTGATCCTTTTGGCTCCGCCCCCTAGCCCGCCCACCTCTGCTTCCCGCTTCGTGCTGCCTTGAATTTAAATGCGCATGAGCTGGCGTTTTTTCTAATTGTTTCAAGTTGATGTCTGGTTCAGTAAGTCTTTTAAAATTTTGGGGGAATTTATGAAGACAGAGCATTATTATTTTTTTAAAACATACACTGAGTGGGATAAGCAATTGGGACGCTTTAGAATAGTATGCATGATCGGCTCAAAAATGTTTTTTTCATTCCCTTCATACCTTTAGTGTAACCTGTGAGGCAGTCTACAGTTGGCTGAAAGATATTGAACATTTGGAGGACAAATACGGTGAATGTCACAGATATGATGTTAAGTGCCGTCGAGTCGGAGTCGACTCATGGCGACCCTCTGGATAGCTATCCTAAATTGTGTTCGGTCTTCAGTCAGGCGGCTTATTGTTGACAGACTGTTAACCGTAGCTGCTGTTATTGTATCGATCCATCTCATTGCTGGCCTTCCTCTTTTGCGTTGACCTTCTATCTTGCCAAGCATGATGTCTTTCTCTAATGATCTCTCTCTCCGCATGATGTGTCCAAAGTATGAAAGTTGAAGTCTTGTCATCTGAGCTTCTAAAGAAAGCTTAGGTTTGATCTCCTCTAGTACAGACTGGTTTGTTCTTCGGGCAGTCCATGGTATACACAGTATTCGCCGCCAGCACCATAATTCAAAGGCATCAATTTTCTTCCTGTCTATCTTTTTCACTGTCCAGCTTTCACATCCATATGATGTTATTGAAAATACCATGGCTTGAACAAGTCGAATCTTTGTATAGAGAGAGAGATCTCTGCTCTTGAGAATCTTATCTAGGTCTTTCATAGCCATTCTGCCAAGAGCAATGCGTCGTCTGATTTCTTGACTGCTTGTTGCTTCTTTATTGATAGTTGATCCAAGTAGGTTAAAGTTATTCACGATTTCAATTTCTTCTCCTTCGACGATGAACCTGTTGATTTATGCCAGTTGTCATGATCTTTGTCTTCTTTACATTAAGGTGCAGGCCCATTTTGAGACTATGTTCTTTGATTGTGAGAAGCAAATGTTTCAGATCATCTTCACTTTCCGCCAGTAATGTGGTATCATCAGCATAGCAAAGGTTGTTGATGAGTCTTCCACCAATCTTCACACCTCTGTTGTCTTCATACAATCCTGCTTCTCTGATGATTTGTTCTGCATATAAATTAAACAGGTAGGGGGAAAGTATACAGCCTTGTCTTTCACCTTTGCTTATTTTAAACCATTCTGTTTCTCCTTGTTCCGTTCGAACTGTTGCTTCTTGATCAAAGTACAGATTGTGCAAGAGAAAGATCAGGTGTTCTGGTATACCCATGCTTCTTAGTGTGGCCCAGAGTTTCTCATGGTTTACACAGTCAAAAGCTTTGCTATAGGGGGGGGCGCTCGTGAGCCCGCTGCATGATGGCCGCATCTTAACTGAGCTCTGTCCCCACTACCCCAAAACATTAGCTAAAATGCGCTAACTGCTGCAAATTACCCCGTCTTTACCTGCCCTGAGTCAGCACAGGCAAGCGGTGCCCTTCGGAGCCTGGTTAAACCGCCCGGTAAGATCTCTGGCGGCTAGGAAGCCGCAGAGTCCATCACTAGAGTGTGGCCTGCTGTGTGCCTCTCCACGACGCTTGCTTCGGGCCTGACTAATCCCACGGCTGACCCCAGTGACTTCCGCGGATCGGACGGCATCTGCGTGGACTCCCTCTGGGCTGTGCTGCTGGATCCCTGGTGCCGGGTCGGAGAGCGTGCAGCAACCTTCTGTCGGGTGGAGCACTACCCCCAAGGTTGGGGCGCCTGATCGCGGAGCTGGAGTCTTGCTTGCGGGGCCGAGGAGAAGGCCTGGAGTCCTCGTGGCAATCGCTGGTGCCCACCACCTTCTCCTGCCAGCGCGAATCCCCCCGAGGGGGGTAAGTACGAGGGCTAATCCTTTCCTCTCATACCCTTTGGATTACAAACGGAGCCGGCGACAGTGGCAATCTATTAGCAGCCTAGTGCCCCACCGAAGCCCCGGCTCCTCAGCGTGGACCCCGGGTGCCCTGTTGGAATGCTTTTGCGTTTACTCCGACTTTAGATCTCTCATCGGTGCCTAACATCTTGCAGTTGTGGGCACTTTGTGCTCTACTTCCACATAGCTCTGCAGAGCAATCTGAGCACTGTCTCCGGCGGCTCGCCTTTTTGGGAGGGCCAAAAGCAGCTTTCTTCTCATTGCCCCGCTGTCTTTCCGGTGCCTCGGGCCTTGCGGACATTGACTCTATCTATCTCCTTACACTGTGTGGCAGTGACTGCTTTGCGGGCTTGTGAGGCTCTGTGTGCCGCTGTCTTCCTGGTGTCTCTGCCCTTGCTGACATTGGCTGTATCTCTCTCCTAACACTGTGTGGCACTGGTGACCCCGTGGGATGGCTGCTAAAGCTAAAAGTTCTGAAACTCGGGAAGGGATGCGCTCCTCCCAGCAACTGCAGAGTAAGTCTGGGGCCCCAAGCAGTCCACGTGAACAATCTCCTCCATCAGGCACTGATGATGAGACTGTAAGTGAAGAGGAACTGGACCCCCACAAACAACTCTCCTCTGCTCAACTCAAGCAAGAACTCCGTAAAGGCTTTGCGGAGTTAGCCAACGAGTTTCGCTCGCTACGTGAGGAGCTGATGAAAGATGTCGCAGAACTACGGACCGACATTAAAGAGCTGGGAGCCCGAGTAGAGGACGTGGAGACCAAAGTGGTTGATCATGATGGGACTCTGATGGATTTACAATGTGCACTTGACCGGCAACATGCGCAAGCAATGGAACTGACTTATAAAATTGATGACATTGAAAACTGCTCCCGCCGCAATAAAGTGCGTTTTCGCGGAATTCCAGAAGTGGTAGGGGGCGGAGAGGATTTGCCAACTGTGCTTAAACTGTTGATAGCAGAGTTGCTCCCGGTGGAGGATCTGGCTGCGCATGCTTCTGGGATGGAAATTGAACGAGTCCATCGCGCCTTGGGAAAACCTCCCAACAACCAACCTCGTGATGTTATTGCGAGATTTTTGCGATATTCTGATGCTGAGCTTCTCATACGTCGAGGCCGGGAGAAAACAATGGTCTGCTTCCAAGACGCGACAGTGTCCATCTACCAAGACCTTGCGACGTTCACCTTGGCACGCCGGAGAGAGATGAAACCAGTTACAACGGTCCTGAACAGCAAGGGGATTCGCTACTCTTGGTCCTTTCCATTTAGGATGAACTTTCTTTTGGGCAACAAAAAGATTTCAGCAAAAGACTATACTGAAGCTTGGCGAGCTCTTCGCCAGGCGGGACTAGTTGATGATAATGCTCAGCCTCACCCGCCGCCCCCTAAGCCCCAGCACTCCAAGTGGACTCGAGTGGGCAAGTCCGCTTGATTTTTTGTGTAATTGAAGAGCTTCTCTTGCTGTTTAGGGAGCCTCATTCTGTGGGTCTCCTGAACTTCGGATAAGTGGTGGAATGACCGGCCATCGGTGCTAGGCTGTTTTTTGATTGTTTTCCCCCCCTTTGTTTTTGTAATATTTCTCACTGAGTTATTGGCCATTGGCAAGGATCAGCTTGGGCCCCCACTCCACTATACATAGGGGGCAGCGGATGATCTGCAAATGTTTTGATGATGATATTGTTCTGATGGGGTGGCATGATGGGATTGATGACCCTGGGTGGGTGGGGGAGCAGTGGGGGGAATGCTATTATATGTTTAGGTTGAACTGTCGCTTCGTGGGGTTTTGGGGGGAACGGGGTTTGTGGTCAACTTACCGTGTCCTGTATTAACTTTGACAGGCAGGTGGTATTGACGGGAAGGGGGGGGGGGGTTTGGGTTGGAGGGAGGGTTTTTTCATTTGGAACTGGTGGGTGTGTTTGGGTTTGGGGGGAGGGACTATGGCTCTTGTTTTTGGAGGGTGGAATAGGTGGGCCCGGCTAACTAATCCCCTGGGTTTGCTGGGGGGAAGCTGTCACCGGGACCCTCTGGGTAGTTGGAGGATAAGAGGGTCTAGATTGTGAATATCAATGGTGCGCTTTATTTCTTTAAATGTTAAGGGTCTCAACTCCCCAAGGAAGCGGTCGCTGCTGTTTTCAGAATTGCGCACTTTGCAGGGGGACATTGTTTACCTACAGGAGACCCATCTTCAGAATTGTAAGCAGGGCTGGCTAAAGAGGTCCCCGTACACTGAGGTGCGAGTGGCCTCAGATGCGCAGGGCCAGAAGAAGCGGGGAGTGGCCTTACTATTTCATCAGAGCCTCTCTCTGCAGATTGAGGAGATAAAACGAGATAGCCTGGGGAGGTGGCTTTTTTGAATGTTCGCTTAGAAGGGCACTTGTTAACTTTAGCTAATGTTTACGCGCCCGATACAGGTCAGGGGCCCTTTTTTACACGATTGAAAGCTTTACTGGTGGACTTTGCAAAGGGCCCCATTGTTCTGGGTGGGGATTGTAACACGCATCTGGTGCCCCACTTGGATTCCACAGGTCGCGCTGGAGGGGGGGGGGGAAGAGTAGGGGGGTCGGCAAGAGCCCTTCAACGCTTTATGCTAGATTTAGGTTTACGGGATGTCTGGAGGGACACCCATGAGGGGGAGAGGGGTTATACTTACTACTCTCCGGTCCATCAGGTTCACACTCGCATTGACTATTTTCTATTGGATCAGCGCCTGATGGATGGGAGAGTGAAGGCTGGACATGGAGCGCTGACTTGGTCAGATCATGCCCCGTGCTGGCTTGCCCTCCCGGCCGGATTGTATAGCGAGTACCAACGTCTTTGGCGCTTAGATGTGAGGTTCCTATGGCGGCAGGGTGCAGTGCAGGACCATGTCCGCTTCATCACTTAATTCTTTGAGCTTAATAACTCTGGGGACGTTCCCCTTCCCACGGTGTGGGATGCTTATAAGGCTACGGCTCGAGGTCAACTCATGGCTGAGGCGGCCCGCACGCGCAAAATGTGGACGCGTGATCACGACCAGTTGGTGAAGGAGTCTACTCGCCTAGGTTTGGAGCACGCCCGAACCGGTTCGCGGCAGGTTTTGCGTCAATGGCGGACTGTTCGAGCCAATGTGGATGCGTGTTTGCAGAGAGAACTAGATAATAAGCGCCAGAAATTACGGCAAACATTTTATGAGCATGGGAATAAAACTGGTCGCTTCTTGGCTTTGCGTCTTCGGCAACAGCAGTCCACGAGAGTGGTTCGCGAACTGCGTGACTCTGAGGGACGGAAAAGGGTTATTTCCCGGGAGATATGTGATCTTTTTGCTGACTATTTGGAGCTGCTCTATAAGGCAGAGCCCTTTGATCGGGATCGTGTGCAGGACTATTTACAGAGGATCGCTCTGCCGCGTCTTTATGACCCTGACCGAGTTCAGTTAGATTCTGAATTTACGGTTGACGAAGTGGAAAATGCGATCTGGCGACTGAAAACTGGCAGTGCGCCGGGTAGTGATGGCTTCCCAGCGGAATATTATAAGAAGTTTCGGGCACAATTAGCGCCAACCTTGACCATCTTGTTCAATGAGGTCTTGGGAGGGGGTTCCTCTCCCTTTGTCCCAACGTGAGGCATTGATAGTGATGATACCCAAGCCTGGTAAACCACTGCATGATGCGGCGTCGTATCGCCCCATTTCCCTGTTAAATGTTGACGTTAAAATATTTGCTTCTGTGCTAGCTGCGCGCTTGAATCGGGTCCTTCCGGGCTTGGTTCATCCAGATCAGGTTGGATTTGTGCCGGGTCGCCAGGCCGCAGATAACATTAGGCGTATGTTGCAGGTCATTCACGTGGCCCAACGGGAACCACAACCAGCTTTGCTGGTGGGGATTGATGCAGAAAAGGCTTTTGATTGGGTTGATTGGGGATACCTATAGTGTGTTCTGGAGACAATGGGTTTTGGCCCTAATTATATTCGTTGGGTTCGTAGTCTTTATCAGCAGCCTCAGGCGTGCGTTCGGATTAATGGGGGACATTCGAGACACTTTTTTCTGGAGAGGGGCACGCGGCAGGGTTGCCCTCTTTCGCCTCTGCTCTTCGCACTCGCGATGGAACCTTTGGCTCAGAGCTTTCGAGAACACCCAGGCTTGCAGGGGGTCCACATTGGCCTCGCGGAATATAGGATTGCGCTCTTTGCGGATGATATCATATTGTCCCTGGTGGATCCGTCCGCTTCCCTCCCAGCTGCGATGCAGCTGTTTGAAAACTTTTCTCGGGTATCCGGTTTCAAAATTAATTACACTAAATCGGAGATCTTGAATGTCGGGGTCCCCGGGGTGGTTTGTGCAGAGCTCCAAGCGGCTTATCCTCTTCGATGGGTGTCAGGAGCCTTACGTTACTTAGGGGTGCACCTGACTGTGGAGCGGGCGGACCTCTTCAAAGCTAACTATGATCCCCTGCTTCGTCAGGTTCGGCGGGACTTAGAAATTTGGAATGGCCTGCTCCTTTCCTGGTTTGGGCGTATAGCCGTAGTCAAGATGGTGGTCGTCCCCCGCTTTCTTTATTTTTTTCAGGTTCTACCGCTTCCCATTGCACGGGCTACTTTGGCGACTTGGCAACAGCTGCTTATGAAGTTTATATGGCATTATCGTCGTCCACGCTTAGCGCGACATGTTCTCTATGCCCGTACATGCTCTGGAGGTATGGGCATGCCCAATTTGCACTGGTACTATGCGGCGGCGCAATGTCGGGCGGGGGTGGAGTGGATGATTGCTGATAGCACCAAGCGATGGGTACAACTGGAAATGAGTTTGGCGGGGGGAGCGGGGTTAAGAGATTGGCTGTGGCTCGGCCCAAAACTCCGGCGCGGTAAATGCATCAGTAATCCCTATGTTCTTCATACCCTCCGTTGCTGGGATCAGCACTTTCGGTCCCGAGGTATTGATTTATCCCCTTTGGCCCCTATAGTAGATAATGCTTCTTTCCCACCGGGGTTAAGCGATACAGTCTTTCGGCAGTGGGGACATCATGGCCTTAGCCGGGTCGGACAACTCTTTGATGAAGGTCGGTTACAATCCTTTCGTGCGTTACAAGATGAATTTGACATTCCGGCTAGGCATCTCTATCAATATACGGAAGTGACACATTGGGTTCGATCTAGGCTTGTTCGGCCCCAAGTTGCTCGGAACCTGACGGATCTGGAACGTTACTGTGAGGGGTGCACTACCACTAAGGGACTCGTGGCGACCCTATATGCCCACTTGCAGGGGACCCAATCGTGCTCTACAAGGCACAGGGAGCTTTGGAATTCTGACTTGAATCTCTCCTATGCCGAGCAACAGTGGGAGAGGGTGGAAACGCGCTTGTGGAAGAGCTCGGTAGCGATTAATGCCCGTGAAACTAATTATAAAATACTGTACCGTTGGTATATGACTCCGGCACGGATCGCTCGTATGTATCCTGGGGCTGTGGACCTATGTTGGCGTAACTGTGGGCAACGGGGTACCCTGGGGCATATTTGGTGGGCTTGCCCCCGCATTCGCGCCTTTTGGAGGGGTGTACAATTCCAGCTGCAGCTGCTTCTGGGAGTGAGTATCCCTTGGGACCCGGGGATTTTCCTTTTTGGGGCCTCAGTGCCGGGTGCATGGGCTCTGCAGCTCGCTTTACTCCGACATGGCCTGAATGCGGCCCGATTATCCCTTGCGGCAGCCTGGAAGCGTGCTTTGGCCCCCTCCTTCCAGGTTTGGTTGGAACGAATGTGGGATATGTATACCATGGAGCGGAGGGTAGCTGTTAGCAGGATGCGTTTGGCACGCTTTGAGTTGGTGTGGGCACCCTTTGTCTCTCGTTATGGTGCGTGACTGCTCTGGACAAGCGGGGGGGGGGGGGGGAATACACAAACTTCAAAGGGAGCTTGCTCCTGGTATGTGCTTCTTGCTCACCATCTTCCCGTGTTTAAGGATTAGCAAGCCATAGTTGGGGGGATTGGGAGGTTGGGGGGGGTCCTGGGCTAGGGAGGTTCTGGGGGGGGGGGAAAGGGAGGTTGGGGGGGTTGTTGCTCCCCATTTCCTTATCCTAAAACTGCAAAAATGAAGGCATATTGTAGAATACTACTGTGATCTGAAGTTATGCTGTTACTGTTGCATTCTTTTTGAAGATCTTTGTGGTTCTTGTTTCTATGTATTCTTTGGAAGCCTTTCAATAAAAAAAAAAAAAAAAGCTTTGCTATAGTCAATAAAGCACAAATAGATATCCTTTTGGTATTCTTTAGTCTTTTCAAGGATCCATCTCACATCCGCAATGATGTCTCTCGTTCCTCGCCCTTTTCTGAAACCTGCTTGCACTTCAGGTAGTTCTTGTTCCAGGTATGATTGTAGTCTCTTTTGAATAATCTTCAGTAGAATCTTGCTGGCATGTGGGATCAGAGCAATTGTGCGATAATTTCCACAATCAGTTGGATCACCTTTCTTTAGTACTGGTATAAACACAGATCTTTTCCAGTCAGTTGGCCATGATGCTGTCTTCCATATTTCTTGGCAGAGCCTTGTAAGTATGGTAACAGCTGCATCAGATTGCTGTAATACTTCTATGGGAATGCAATCAATGCCTGGTGCTTTGTTCTTTGATAAGGCTTTCAATGCTGCTTCAGCTTCTTCTTTCATCACCAATGGTTCCAGATCATAAGGTACAAGTTGAAACGGCTGTTGGTCCACTTGATCTTTATCATATAAAAACTCTGTATATTCCTTCCATCTTTTCTTGATCTTCTCAGCATCATTCAACATAGAACCTTGAGCATCTTGTAACATTCCAATACGAGGTTGGAACTTTTTCTTTAACTCTCGTAGCTTTAGGAAAGCTAATCTTGTTCTTCCTCTAATAGTTTCTGCTTCTATTTCCTTGCATGCGTCATTGTAGTACTTTTCCTTGTCCTGTCTTGCTGCACGTTGGAAATCTCTGTTGAATTCTGTGATTGTCTTTTTCTTTCTTTCTCCTCTGGCTTTAGCTTCTCTGAGTTTCTGGGCAATTTTCAGAGTTTCTTCCGTCATCCATTTTGGCCGTTTTTTCTTTACCTTTTGTAAAGACTTCTCGCTTTCTTCCAACACAACCTTCTTGATGTCATTCCATAACTCTTCCGGAGCTCTGTCATTTGTATCTAAAGCAGCAAATCGATTTTGCAGGTAGTCTTTAAATTCCAGTGGTATATTCTCAAGGTCATATTATGCTGCATTCATGAGTGGTTTGCTCTTTTTCAGCTTTAGCTTGAGTTTGCATACTAGTAGTTGATGATCTGTACCACAGTCAGCTCCAGGTTTTGTCTTTGTTGATGTTATAGAGCTTTTCCATCGTTGACTTCCACAGATATAGTCAATTTGATTTTTATACAATCCATTGGGTGAAGTCCATGTGTACAGTCGCCGCTTGTGTTGCTGGAAGAAGGTGTTCGAGATGAATAGATCGTTGGTCTTGCAGAATTCTATCAGTCTTTCTCCAGCTTCATTTCTGTTGCCAAGTCCATATTTTCCAACTACTTTGTCTTCTTCTTTGTTGCCAACCTTTGCGTTCCAGTCACCCATGACTATCAGGATATCCTGTTTGCATGTTCTGTCAATTTCAGCTTGTACTTGTTCATAGAACTCTTCAATTTCATTCTCTTCTGCAGCTGTTGTTGGGGCATATACTTGAATTATAGTTGTGTTTATAGGCATTCCTCGTAGACGAACAGAGATTAAGCGTTCGCTGACTGCATTGTATTTCCTTACAGTTCTTGCAAGTTTCTTCTTTATTATAAATGCAACACCATTTCTTCTTTGTCTTTCATTTCCAGCATAGTAGACCATGTGATCATCTGATGCAAAGTGCCCGATGCCAGTCCATTTCAGTTCGCTGACACCCAACAGATCAAGTTGTACACGTTCCATTTCATTCTTGACCACCTCCAACTTCCCTTGGTTCATGCTTCATACGTTCCATGTTCCAATGTGTAAGACATCTTTACAGCTTGTCACCCTGCACCCACTCCCTAACCTTGAGGGTTAAGGAGGGATGGGCCTTGTGTAGTTGTGGGGGCCAATGAAAGTCGGGAACAAGACATTTATATTTACAAGGATTTTATTTTCCCCGCTCCTTGGTGGACAGGAACAGGTGAGAAGAATAACCAAATCAAGAACAACGCAAATTACAGGCTTTCAATATTGTGCTTCAGCCTAATCTTCACTGAGGAAGCACATTATTCCATGTGTCTTCTCTGTGCTGTATTTACAAATACTCCGGTAAGAAATAATACTGTTTTTCTCTTGCAATCAGGTTACAGTCCAGCTTATTTCAATGCTTCATAAGCTTTCCTTTCAGTTGCTCAAACAGTATTCATTTCATAAGCTTTTCACACATCTTTGGTTAACATAACCAGAATAAAATGTCAGGTATAATCATTCAAGCTTGGCTCTTGTCAGCTCTATCTATTAGACCAATCGAGCAGTCCATCGGCTGATTAACTTCAATCATGGGAACTGGAGCCGGTGTGGGAAATCCTATCTCAGGATTACTTCCTGCTTGAATGCTAGTCTGTTCTGAAACAGCTCTTCTATTTAGGAATTGTTTGAATTCATTCAAGAGTAGTTCTGCCTGTCTTCTAGCAGGACTACTGGGAGAACCTTCTCCTTGCTTGGGCAAGTAATTATCTGCTTCTGGTGAACAAACAATGCTCTCCCTGTTTAGACACTCTGTGCCCGTGGTGGAGTTACCCCTCCCCCACTTATCTCTGTTAGTGAGTGTTGGAATCACACGTTCCTCTGCACGAGCTCTGCTCTTAAAGAATGCTTCAAAGGTAGGACCTTCTTTATCAGTGTAGCCTAATTCTCTTGTAAACAGTTTAGCTGAGTTCCTCTCGTCAGCTTGCTTGTTAAAAGCAGGAACTGCTGGCTGAGAAAAGCTAGGCTTAGTTAGAGAGCTTTCAGGCTGTAACCAACGTCTCTCACATTGCCTGAAACTATCCTGTACTTTAAAATCAGGACTCCCTCTTTCTGGCTTATAAAACTTGTTAAAGGAATTAAGTGCAGCAGGTACCTTAAAATGAGGCTTGTCAGAAAATGCCTTGCCAGCGTGCCTTTCTCTCCAAGGGTAAATGCTGTCTCCCAACAACCTAGGCTTTACTCCTGGTTCTGAATCAGTTTCCCTTCTGTTGCAGCTGGGCAGTATTTCTGTAGCAGGGTCAAAGGGTTCTGCATTCAAGAGAGCTTCTTGCTTTCCCAATGCCTTTTGCCTTCTCTCTTGTGGATTCAAACCACCTTCACTTCTCATTCCATTTGTAGTGCTCACTTCTCCATTCCTTCTCATCACCGTCCTACTCCTTCTCATCATACTACTGTCTTCCCTCTCTCTGCTTAACAAGGGGCCCCTGCTCTGGGAAGCCCGCCTCCTACTAGGGCGGGCCCAATCCACAGCTCTGGTTCTCTCCTCCCCTGAGGTGAGCTGATTAGTTGCCTGTAGGTTATGCTGAGAATGGAAAACCCTGTCTTTTCTTGCAATACCTGAACCAACCAGAGGGTCAGTATCAGTTTCCATGGCTTCTGAGGTTACCACTGCGTCACAAGCTTCTGACTCTCATTTCATGCGCAGCTACATCAGCAGTCAGACGTCCCGAGGGCTTTGATCCAACCACATCATAAATGCTGGCTTTATTCTGAAAAGTCTTCAGCTCTTCCCCAGTAGCTAGTTGAGTGCCTTCCGACCTGGGGGTCTCATCTTCCAGCACTACAGCACAATTTGTTTTGTTGTAACTATCCATTGGGTTTTCATGGCATGATACAGAAGTAGATTGCCGGGCCGTTCTTCCACGCAGTTTAAGTTTGGTGTTGTTGCCGTTGTCACAGAAATGTGATCCTCCGCTGTCAACACTATCCCATTCTGCTGCTGCCCAGATGGGTGGTTTGTCTTGGTCTGGCATCTCAGCTGAGACCTGTCCATCTTGGGAGACCCTGCCAGTAGTTAAACTACCGATAGTTTAGCTCTCAGCATCACTGATGCACACAAGCCCTCACAGCACGACAAGCTGCAAACCAAGTGAGGGGTCACAGATATAGTAGGTTTTATATAATCATTAATTTTAAAACTCCCTACAGGGTTTCCAATAAAAAGGGATATAGGTTTTTAATAAGTTATATTGGGTTAGTCTAATGATCTCAGATTCATTTCGCTCCTGCTACAGCTGTTATTATTATTAATTTTATTATATTACTATTATTTTCTTATTATCACTATTTTTATTGATGTTCTATTGATGTTTCTACATATTTTTGCTTTTATGATGGTTCCATTATATAATTTGAGTTCATTATTTTTTAATTGTTATTGATTATATTTATAGTTTTACCTACAAGGTTCACTTCATAATGGTCACAAGGTGATGTGTCCTCAGTATACAACATTAAGGTGTAAAATATTTTCTCAAATTTTTCCATCTGTTGCAGTTGGATAATAAATATTGATATTTATTTATTTAACTGTATTTATATCCTGCATTTCACCGGGTCAAAGCGGGATATGATTTTGTATTATTTTTAGCATCTGTTCTTATTGTAGCTATTTTTATTTGTCTATTTATTTTTATCATGTATGTATTTATGGTTGTCGTGTGTCCACCAATTCCACCCCTGACGAAGGATACTTGAAACACGGCCTGTGTCGGGTGGTTATGGGCCTATAAATAAGAATAAACTTGTCTTTCCCATAATAATCACATATTGGACTGGTTTTTGTATCTTCACGTGATTATCTGCATTTTTGTGGCATTTTCCTGGGTGGGAAAGATGAGGACAGTATCTAAATTCAAAAATGCATGGGACAAACACAGAGGCTCTCGAAAGGAAAAAAGTGGATTCTTGTAGGGGGTGATATGGAAGGGCAGACTAGATAGGCCATGTGGTCTTTTTCTGCAGTCATGTTTCTATTGCTGGTTTGCATTGCCAAAGAGCTCAAGTCCACAGAACATTTTCCCAGAAGGACTGTGGTTTCTCAAGGTGGGTTTGGGCAAAGATCAGGCGTACCCTGACAACAGATGCCTCCAAGCTGGGGTGGGGGGCTCCATCTAGGGACCCTCTCCATGCAGGGCCTCTGGACAGAAGAGGAGTTCAAGCTCCAGATAAACTTACTGGAACTTTGGGCAACGTACAATGCTCTCAAGGTCTTTCAGGGACATCTAAACTCCCAGAGGATCCTGGTCCAGACAGAACATGGCCACCTGATTGTCTATGTGAAAAGCAAGGGGGAACAGGATCTTGGCCCCTCTGTAGGGAGGCTCTCCATACCTGGTCCTTTGCCATTACTCTTCAGATACACCTCCAAGCAGTGTATCTTCCAGGGGAGCAAAATGTCTTAGCAGACAGACTGAGTCGGATCCTCCTTCCCCATGAATGGTCTCTCCATACTGAGACAGCATCCTTCATGTTTTAGACCTGGGGGATTCCAGGGATAGATCTGTTTGCCACCCCGCAGAATGCCAAACTTCCTCTCTTCTGCACCAGGACTCCCATGTTAGACAACCAGGAAGTGAATGCTTTTCACCTCCACTGGGGTCAAGAGTCCCTGTATGCCTTTCCTCCTTTTCCCCTGATTCCCAAGATGCTTTTCAAGCTCCAGGCAGATGGGGGCTCCATGATACTCGTAGCCCCACGTTGGCCACATCAACTGTGGTTTTCTCTCCTACTATGTCTGTCTCAGACTCAACCCCTAGATCTCGGATCTCCTCCAGATCTCTCTTAAGAAAAGGGAATGCTGCTCCATCCCAAACCACAGTCTCTCCACCTCACGGCATGGCATGGCTGCTGAAAGCATAGTATTACAGGATTTTAACCTTACTCAGGAAGTAAAGGAGATCTTCTTAGCTTCTAGGAAAGCCATCCACCAGACATTCTTACGCATTCAAATGGCATAGATTTTCTCTCTGGTGTTACCAGAAGAACCTTAATCCCTTTTCGCTGCCTCTAACCATCCCCAGGATGGACAACCAATTTCCTCACAGCTGCTTGAAGCGTACTTTATGAGAGGTCTCTTGCTCACCAAACCTCCCATCAGACTATCTTCAGTGGCCTTGGAATCTCAATGTTGTTTTGGGGCAACTTCTCAAGCCACCCTTTGAACCCTTAACCACTACCTTGCTAAAATTTCTAACACGGAAGGTCATCTTCCTTATTGCACTCAATTCAGCTAGACGCATTAGTGAGCTTCAAGCCTTGGTGACAGACCCACCTTACATATGGTTTCATCATGACAAGGTTGTCCTAAGAACTAACCCCCATTTCATGCCAAAGGTGGTATCTCCTTTTCATTTGAAGCGGTCAGTCTACTTTCCTGTCTTTTTCCCTAGACCACATTCGTCTAGGGCACAGGCAACCCTCCATACCCTTAATTGCAAATGTGCTTTGGCATTCTGTCTTCAAAGGACAGCTGAACACTGTAAAGGCTTTGTTATTCATCTCCTTTGATCCCAGTCACTTAGAGTTGCCAGTATCCAAACGTACTCTTTCTAAATGGATAGCAGATTGCATCTCATTTGCTTATGATAAAGCAGGACTATCCCTTGAGGGTCAGGTCACTGCCCATAATGTTCATACCATGGCTACCTCGATGGCAAATTTATGCTCTGTAGCCATTGACAAAATCTGCAAAGCAGCAACTTGATCTTCAGTACATACCTTTTGCTGCTCACTACTGTCTGGACAAGGACTCCCGCCGAGATGCCATGTTTGGTCAGGCTGTGCTCCAGCAGCTCTTTCAGACTTAGGGCAACTCCTGTCCTCTATCCTGGAACCTAACGATACCAGACATCCATGAAAGATCCATGGCCTCTTCAACTCTACCCTGAGACAAACCTACTGTTTCTGAGGTCATTCTCTCTGGCATCTGGGAGCTAGGGAGTCCCGTATGTGAAGACTACATTCCTGCTTGTTCCTGGAGATAGCATAGTTGCTCACTTGTAACAGGTGATCTCCAGGAACAGCAGGAATTTAGTCTTCACAACCCACCCTCCTCCCCTAGGAGTTGTAGGTTTTCTCTCTCTCCTTTTCTCTCAGCTACAAACTCAACTGAGGAGGGAGAATTGGGAAGGTGGGAAGGCAGAAACACAGGTGCAGTGGGATGCTCCCAAAAGCTTTCCTATTGGACACTGAGGAGCATTTCCGCACAGGCTCTATCTGTACCATCATCCATAAGTGAAGACTAAATTCCTGCTGTTCCCGTAGATCACCTGTTAAAGGTGAATAACTACGCTTTCTCAGTCGTCACTTGCTCAGTCCTGGAGATAGACCTTATGGCGACCTGATGCAATGCCACAATGCACAGATTCTTCAGTTACCACAGGGAAGCAGGCTCCAAGGACATCGATGCCCTAGTTCAGTCCTGATCAAAGCATTGCCTGCTATATGTGTTTCTTCTGTGGCCGCTTGGGGAATTGGAGTGTAATGTAGATTTTGTCATGAAAATAACTAGGGCTTGGGCAGAAAGAGAAAAAGGGATTGGAGGTGGAGGTACCTTGAGGAGAGAGATGAGAATTGAGAAGAGGTGGTGGGGGTCAGAGGGGAATACACCCCACTTGTCTGGACTGGTCTAGCAGGACCCAAGGAAAGGACATCTTTACATAAAACTCACAGACGGACTATGCAGCAGTAATTGCCTTAAAACGGATATGAAAATCTATCAGCTGCCAATGGAGCTCCCTAAAGCATATCTGCCTTTACTGTAGATTATATATTTTTAGTCAACAGAAGAGCTTTCATTGTCAAAGCAGGCAATTCTACTTAATTTAATTTAATTAGCGAATTTTTATATACTGCACCTTCCATTGATCAGTTGTGGTTTACATAGAACAACAGTAAACAGGCAATGCTGTTTTTACAGGTAACAATGTGAAACTACAAAGAAATTCAAACTTATAATTAGCAGTTATAAACTATATACAAAGAACCAGATTTTTAACTATATACACGGTATGTATGTTTTCCAAAATCATCGGCTTGGGGTTTTCTCACTTATTCCGGTTCAGAGATGGGTTATGTCATCTAGTAAAACTATCCTTTTTCTTGTTGAAAAGGTGAGTTTGACAAGGATCCGTAGTGTGTTGAGAATAAGTGAGTTTTAAGTTTTTTCCTGAACTCCATGATTTGAGGTAAGGATCTTAGTTCTAATGGAATGTTGTTCCAAATTATAGGGGCAGCATGTGAGAATGCTTTCTTGTTTGTTGATTTTTTGGTCTTTATAAATTCCTTTGGTGTTATTAGTTTGTTTAGTTGGTCTCGCCTTTGAAGGTTATAATTGGGTTCTTTATTAATAAGGTTGTTTAAAGTAAGAGGTGCTGCGTTATTCAGGATTTTGTAAGTAGTTAAAAGAGTTTTATAATGTATCCGGCATTGAATCGGGAGCCAGTGTAAGTTCTCTAAAATAGGTGTAATATGTTGGAATGGTGGGGCATTCATGATAGTCCTGGCTGCTGCGTTTTGTGCTAGTTGGAGTTTTTTTAGATTGTGTTTTGTTACGCCTAGTAGGGTTTAATTCGCAAAGTCGAAAGGGGGGGTTATTATAGCTTGTATTATACGCTGAAAATCCTGTAGATGCATTAGGGGGCGGAGTTGTTTTAAAACTTTAAGTTTAAAATAAACTTTTTTTGTTATATTTCTTATATGTGTGTCCATGCTGAGGTGTTTGTCTAGTATTATGTTAAGATAGCGTATTTCAGTTTTTATATTGATATCATTATTTTGCAATGTTATGTGTGATGGGGGAATGAAAGTTGTATTTTTAGTTACTATTAGGGCTTCTGTTTTTGCATGATTAATGAATAAGCTGTTTTCATTTAGCCAATTGTTTATTTCATTGAGGCAGTTATTAATAAGCAGTGTGGGAATATTAGGTATTGTGAATGGGACATACATCATTATGTCGTCCGTGTAAAGGTGATAGTGGACATTGAATTTTTTAAATATTTGACAGATGTGTTTTAAGTAAATATTAAATAGTAGTGCTGACAGTGCAGAGCCCTGGGGGAGGCCTAATTCCTGAATGTAAGTTTTTGAAGTGAGGTTACCAATTCGTACCGTTTGAGTTCGGTCTCTTAAGTAAGAGGAAAACCAGTTAAGGACTGTGGATCTTATACCTATTTGTTTTAGTTTACTAATCATTGTTGAGTGGTGAACACTGTCAAAGGCGGCTGAGATGTCTATGAATATGAGAAGGAATGCCTGTTTTGAATTATCAATACCTCTTACAAGGGTATCAATTAGAACGGTTAGTAGTGACTCCACGCCGTGGTGAGGGCGAAACCCATACTGTTGATCATCAAGGGGGGCTGAGCTATCAATGTATTCTTCGGTCTGAATTTGTACTGCTTTTTCAATTTAATTTAGCCAAAAATGGGATGCTTGATATGGGTCTGTAGGATTTAGGAGATGATTTGTCAAGGGTGGGGTTTTTTAAGATTGGGCGAATCTGTGCATGTTTTAGTGATGGCGGTAAATACCCAATTTTTAGTGAGAGGTTTATTATGGGAAGGATGAATTGTGAGAGGATGGGTAGAGAGTTCTTTATCCATGTTACTGGACAAGGGTCAAGGAGTGAGGTTGTTGTATTGATGTTTGTTATGATGTTCTTGAGTGCAATGTTAGATAGAGGTTGGAAGTCAGTCCATTCATCTGCATAATGGGTTTGGGATAGGTGATTAGATTTTGGTAAGTGGGGGTGGGGCATGACTTTGTTCATGTAGTAGTTTGCCAGGTCCTGTGGGGAGATTTCTGTAATTTCATTGCTGGAGTTGTGGGTGTTATTCGTTAGCTTTTGAGCTATTGCAAATAGTTCTCTAGTCTATTTATTGCGTTGTTTAGTATTGAGGCATGGTAATTTTTCTTGGCATTGTTAATTGCATCTTTATATGAGTAGAGGAGAATGATATATGAATCTTTATTAATGGGGTTTTTATTTTTTCTCCATTTGCATTCAGCTTTCCTTAGATTTCTTTTCATTAGGTTTAGTGTGTTATTGTACCAGGGGGTTTGATCAGTTTTAGAATGAGTGTTTTTCTTTTTTGCTTGGTTATTGGCAGCTGCATTGTTAATGATTTTGTGCCGGTTGGTTACTGCTACATCCAGATTTTGTGGTGAGGTAGATAATTTGGGAATTATCATGTCTAGGAACTCCTCTTCGTTATATTTTTTGAATCTGTAGGGTGGGGCATTAGTTGGGATTCGTTTAACTGTTGTGTTATTGAATGTGATTTTAAAGTTAATGATATGATGGTCTGACCAAGGGGTTGAGGTACATTTGAAGGAGTTGGGGTTATAAGATTTGTAGATTACATCTGGCAGTAAGACCAAGTCAAGTATGTTTCCTTTGCTGCGTGTGCTAGTATTTACTATTTGGTGAAAGTCCATGTCTGCAGGGCCGGCCCGTCCATTGAGCAAGAATGTTTTTTGCACAGGGCCCCGCGTTTCAGGGGGCCCCGCGCAAAAAACATTCTTCAGCATCCCAAGTTTTAAAAAAAAAACCCAAACCGGCTGCTTCTGCCGCGGCAGCAGCAAGAGCTCTGCCGCGGCAGCAGCAAGAGCTCTGCCGCGGGGCCCCCCCCTGCCCGGCAGAGCCTCCGTGCATCCTCAGCAGCTTTCTTCATGTCCAAAACGCGGGCTTCTTTCAGAGCCGCGAGAGTTTCCTTTCTCGCGGCTCTGTTAATCCCGCCGAGGGTGATGGGATTTCCCATCAGCCCCGCGGGATTAAGAGAGCCGCGAGAAAAGAAAATCTCGCGGCTCTGAAAGAAGCCAGCGTTTTGGACAAGAAGAAAGCGGCACAGGAAGCACGGAGGATCTGCCGGGCAGGGGGGGGGCCCCGCGGCAGAGCTCTGGAGGCTGCAGCGGCAGAGCTCTTGATGCTGCCGCGGCAGAAGCAGCCAGTTTGGGTTTTTTTTTTATTTTAATTTGGAATGATAGGGGGGGGGGGTGGTTAGGACTGGTAATGGGCTATGGGAGGGGAGGCTAAACTGGAAGTGGGCTGATGGGGGGGGGTGGTGAGGACTGGTAATGGGCCGGGGGGGGGGGGCTGGTTAGGACTGGTAATGGGCCAGGGGGGGGGGTGGTTAGGACTGGTAATGGGCCATGGGGGGGAGGCTAAGACTGGAAGTGGGCTGATGGGGGGGGGGGTTAGGACGGGTAATGGGCTATGGGGGGGGCTAAGTGGGCTGATGGGGGGGGTTAGGACTGGTAATGGGCCATGGGGGGTGGAGGCTAGGACGGGAAATGGGCCATGGGGGGGGGGCTAAGTGGGCTGGGGGGGGCTAAGTGGGCTGGGGGGGGGTTAGGACTGGTAATGGGCCATGGGGGGGAGGCTAGGACTGGTAATGGGCTATGGGGGGGCTAAGTGGGCTGATGGGGGGGTTTAGGACTGGTAATGGGCTATGGGGAGGGGGCTAAGTCTGAAAGTGGGTGGTTAGGACTTGAAAAGGGCTGATGGGGGGGATAAGACTGTAAATGGGCTGAGTGGGGGGTAGGACTGGTAATTGACTATGGGGAGGGGGCTAAGGCTGGAAGTGGGGGGGTAGGACTGGAAATGGGCTGATGGGGGGGGTTAGGACTGGTAATGGGCTATGGGGGGGCTAAGACTGGAAGTGGGCTGTTGGGGGGGGGGGGTTATTACTCGTAATGGGCCATGTGGGGGGGGTAGGACTGGAAATGGGCTGATGGGGGGGGTTAGGACTGGTAATGGGCTATGGGGGGCTAAGACTGGAATTGGGCTGATGGGGGGGGTGGTTAGGACTGGTAATGGGCCATGGGGGGGTTAGGACTGGTAATGGGCCGGGGGGGGGGTTAGGACTGGTAATGGGCTGATGGGGGGGAGGGTTAAGACTGGTAATGGGCCATGGGGGGGGGTTAGGACTGGTAATGGGCCATGGGGGGGAGGCTAAGACTGGAAGTGGGCTGATGGGGGGGGGTAGGACTGGTAATTGGCTATGGGGGGGCTAAGACTGGAAATAGGCTGATGGGGGGGCTAGGACTGGAAATAGGGTGATGGGGGGGGGGTTAGGACTGGTAATGGGCTATGGGGGGCTAAGACTGGAAATGGGCTGATGGGGGGGTAGGACTGGTAATTGGCTATGGGAGGGGGGCTAAGACTGGAAATAGGCTGATGGGGGGCTAGGACTGGAAATAGGGTGATGGGGGGTTAGGACGTAATGGGCTGATGGGGGGTTAGGACTAGTAATGGGCTATGAGGAGGCTAGGACTGGAAATGGGCTGAGTAGAAGGAGGGCTTGAACTGCAAATAGCTGATGGGGACGGGGGCTTGGAATGGAAATGGGTTGTGAGGGGAGGGAGCTAGGACTGGAAATGGGTGAGGGGGGGGCTAGGACAGGAAATGGGCTGATGGAGGGGCTAGAATAGGACTGGAAATTGGCTGTTGGGGGGTGCTAAGATTGGAAATGGGCTGTGGTGGGGGTTTGGATTGAAATGGACTCATGAAGGGGCTAGAACTGGAAGTAGGCTCATGGGGGGCTTGGATTGGAAATGGGCTGAGTGGAGGGGAGCTAGGATTTGACATGGGCTGATGGTGGGGCTAGGAAAGGACTAGAAATGGGCTCATGGGGGGCTGGGATTGGAAATGAGCTGATGGAGGGACTTGGATGGGACTGCAAATAGATGGGGGAGCTAGGACTGGAAATGGGCTGATGCGGGGACTAGAAGGGAGCGGATGCTGGGTGGGACTGGAACTAGAATGGAGCTGATGTTGGGGGAGGATTAGAATGGGATGGAGCTGGGAGAGTGAAATGGAGAGGGAAAAAATATTTTGTGTGGGAGGGAAGACAAATCTACAATTGTCCGGATATTGGGAGAGTAAGTGGGGATTTTGGATGGAGGGGTAAAATTTGAGTGGATGAAATAGGAATGAGGAAAGAGGAAAAGGAGAAAGATTAGTATGTTAAAGCAGATGTAGAGAGAGAATGGAAAAAAACTAGAAGAGAGAAGAAAAGACAAATGGACAGCAGACGATGAAGAATTAGCGGAAGACACAAAGAAACCAGAAGAAAGTGGCTGGAGCAATTGCAGCTGAAAAAAAATGCACAAAAGGTAGAAAAATATCTCTTTATTTTGAATTTATTAATTGGAATATGTCAGCTCTGGGAAATGTGCATCATTAACGTCTGCGCTTTGTTTAGTACAAGAGCAAATTAATGTATAGTTTTATTTCTACAGTGTTGTACATTCCAAGTTTGGCTTTTGGGATTCACATTTTAATTTTTGTCTTCCTGTTTCTAAATTGTGATTCCTTGTTTGGTGATGGTTTATGTTCTGTTCATGTGTAACTGAGCTGAGGTATTCTGTTTATGTAATTCCTATTTGACATTGCCACTTGTTCTCTTTCCCCAGTAGGTCATGTATTGTTGTTCTCTGAAATGTATTGGTTTAATATTTGCAGCGTTTCCTTTTGATAGTTAGGGTATGGTGCTTTATGAGTCCTGGTAGTGCTGTTAGGATACGGCGGGTTTGCTATGGGTTCTAAATGGGCAGTGTTTGTAGTAGTTCCTAATGTGTCTGGCGGTTGGCACTGGATTATAGTAATGTAGAAGTCTTTTAGTCTTTCTTTATTCATACACTCATTAAGAGGCATGTTTACTAAAAGTTCGTGTATGGTAACATTATGCAAATATTTATGCAAATGAGGACCCTTATGCAAATGAGGCCCCGCACCGAGTCTCCGCACATGGCCCCGCACCCCCCTTGGGCCGCCCCTGCATGTCTGCGGTGGATTCTAAAAAGATGGAGGCATAAGACGTGGGTAAGGAAGGGAGGTTAAAGTCACCAAGCATTAGTATTGGATTTTAGTCGGTGGAGGAACTTAGGAATTCAATTAAGGGGTCCATGTTCTCTGATTGTTGGTCTGGTAGTCTATAAATTAGACAGATTTTCATGTTGCCAATTTTCATAATGATTGTGTCAATGTTTGTGGGTAATTGTGATTATAGCTTTTTTGCTTTTTGTTCTTTTTTTATCATTATTAGAACTCCACCACCTTTTTTGTGAGTTCTATGTGTATAGAAGATGTCATAATCATTATTGCTTAGTTGGTTTAAGTATACGTTATCTGAGTCTGTTAGCCATGTCTCTGTTACACATAATATGTCTGGTGATTGGTTGTCTAGTATATCTGTGAATATAGGCAACTTATTTTTCATTGATCTAGCATTACTTAGAATTATTGATAAGGAATCTGTGCTTTTACTTGGGTTCAGGTTTTTAGGCTGCGGGGGTGAAGTGTAGTTTATATGAATTAATCTATGGTGGATTACTTTGGGATGATGTTTTATGTAGGGTTGCCATGTTGAGAGACTGTTTCTTGTTGGGTTGTGTATAAATCGGGATGTTTTTAAAATTATTATTATTTAGGCTGTGGGCAAGAATAGTTAGGATAGAAATGGTGAGGTAGATTAAAGGTAATCTGGATTTGGGAGAGTTAAGTAAATGGAAATTACACATACCTGGTAATTGTAGTTCCTGGAGGGTCCAGTTTAGTCCTCCACAATCGGGTAGTGCCACCTCCTCCTGCAGCCTGGAGACTGGACCAATCAAATTTTCTGTAAGATGTATGCAGACGGAGCTCCCATAAGCCCCCAGTAAACTAGTAACAAAGCAAACTTAAAGAAGCAACACATGAGACTATTATAAAAAAACATGCAGAATAAAGAAGAAAACTTTCCCCCTCAATAAGGTATTAGCCCCCTCCCCAAACGAGGAAGCCAGAACGCTGCACTGCGCCGCTAGCGACGCCCCGGTAGCAAAAAGACAGTCCAAAACCAGGGTCTCAAGAAAACTGGCTGGAAGTTAAACAGAAGAAATACCACTGACAGGAAGAGCGGCCGAAAAGAAGCCGCTGTAAGACCAAATCGTTCAGAAAAGCGCGCCGCAATAAATAACCTGATACTCGGGAGGGAAGGAGGACTAAACTGGACCCTCCAGGAACTGCAATTACCAGGTATGTATAATTTCCATTTCCTGAGCGGTTCTCCAGTTTAGTCCTCCACAATCAGGATGTAGCAGAGCAGTCAACACCGGGCGGGACCTTGCCATCCGGCGCGCAGAACCGCAGAACCAAAACAGGAATCCCGAGCGGCCAACACATCCAACCGATAGTGTTTACTGAAGGCATGCAACGACGACCAAGTGGCCGCCTTACAGATGTCTGCTGGCGGAACTAGACTATGCTCCGCCCAGGAAGTCGCCTGAGCCCTGGTGGAGTGGGCCCGCAGACCCTCCGGAACCGGCCGCTGCTGCAACAGATACGCTGACACGATCGCTTCTTTGATCCATCGCGCAATGGAGGCTTTAGCCGCCGCCTCCCCTTTCCGTGCGCCGCCGAAAAGCACGAACAAGTGGTCGGTTTTTCGAAAGGCCTCGGTAATCTTCAAGTAGCGCCGAAGAACACGTCTCACATCTAGGCAGTGAAGCCCCTCGCCCGCAGCACCGTCGGTACCAAGATGCAGTACCGGGAGGAACACCGCCTGATTCACGTGAAAAGGTGAAACCACCTTAGGCAAAAAGGAAGGAACCGGCCTAAGAACCACCCGATCCTGGGAAAAAGACAAAAAGGGCTTCCTGCACGACAACGCCTGGAGTTCGGAAATACGCCTCGCCGAGCAGATGGCCACGAGAAAAAACGTCTTCAGAGTGAGATCTTTCAGAGACGCCCTTCGTAGGGGCTCAAAGGGTTCGCGAACCAGGGCCCGCAGCACTAGGTTTAAGTCCCACGGAGGAACGGAGATCCTGCGCGAGGGCCGCAAACGAAAGACCGCCGCAAGAAAACGACGGACGTCCTGATGAGACCCGAGGGGAAGCCCCAACACTTTGCCTCGGTAACAGGAGAGAGCCGCCAACTGAACCTTCAGGGAGCTAGCAGCAAGACCCTTATCAAACCCATCCTGAAGAAAACTTAAAACGACGGGCACGGAAACCGTCGCTACTCGAACCCCGTGCTGGGAGCACCAGTCTTCGAAGATTCTCCACACGCGCACATAAGTAAGTGAGGTGGACGTCTTTCGCGCCCGTAGGAGAGTGGCAATTACCGCGGGGGAATAACCCTTCTTTTTCAACCGAGCCCTCTCAATGGCCAAACCGTAAGCGAGAATCGACCCACTTGGGGCATCCGCAGGGGCCCCTGAAGAAGATCCGGTAACGCGGGCAGGAGCCAAGGAACGCCGTCGCGCAACCTGACCAGATCGGCATACCAAGGTCTCCTGGGCCAATCCGGGGCCACCAGTAACACCCGACCCCGGTGGCCCTCGATGCGCTGAACGACACGGCCGATCAGAGCCCACGGAGGAAAGACATAAAGAAGACCGGACGTCGGCCACGGCTGAATGAGGGCGTCGAGCCCCTCGGACATGCGTTCTCGTCGCCTGCTGAAGAAGTGCCCCGTCTTGGCCGACTGAAACGTCGCCATGAGATCCATGACGGGCGGACCCCACCGACGAACTATTTGCGCGTAAATCTGCGGGTTTAGCTCCCATTCTCCGGGGTCTACCCGCACTCTGCTGAGAAAATCGGCCTGAACATTGTCCGTGCCTGCTATATGGGCTGCCGAGATTGCCGGTAGACGAGTCTGCACCCAATTGAACAAAGCCGTCGCCTCCGATTCTAGGGCCACACTGCCGGTGCCCCCTTGGCGATTGATGTAAGCTACCGTGGTCGCATTGTCCGAGAGAACGCGCACGGGCCGCCCGAGTACCAAGTCTTCGAGGGCTAAGAGAGCGAGTCGCACCGCCTGCAGCTCGAGCTAGTTGATCGACCAAGAGGCCTCCAGAGGAGACCACTCCCCCTGCGTGAAGCGGGCTTCGCAGTGAGCACCCCAGCCCGATAAGCTGGCATCCGTCGTGGACGGAACCCAAAGAGGAGGCTCCAAGGGAAGCCCCCGCGTCAGGTTCTCGGAGCATAGCCACCACCGGAGCGACCGGCGAACCGGCTTCGGGCAAGGCAATCTCATGTTCAACGAGTCAAACTGGTTGGACCAACGGCATAGAAGAGCACTCTGGAGCGGACGCATATGGAACCTCGCCCAAGGCACCACCTCCAGGGTTGCTGCCATTGTGCCGAGGAGCCGGAGGTACCACCACGCGGATGGAGCGGGCATCCCCAGGAAGAGGCGGACGAGGCTCCGCAAAGCTAGAGCACGGCGCTCCGGCAAACACACCAAGCCCCGCGCCGTGTCGAAACGTACTCCCAGGTATTCGAGGTCCTGAGTCGGGCACAGGCGGCTTTTGCGTTCGTTCACCACCCAGCCGAGAGATCTCAGTAGAGCAACCACTCTGTTCGTGACTTGCACACACTCGTGGCTGGATTTTGCCCGAATCAACCAATCGTCGAGATACGGGTGGACGAGGATACCCTCTTTGCGCAAAGCCGCCGCGACTACCACCATCACTTTTGTGAAGGTACGGGGCGCAGTGGCGAGTCCAAACGGCATGGCCCAAAATTGGAAGTGGCCCCATGGGAAGGCGAAGCGGAGGAACCTTTGATGAGACACTCGGATGGGAATGTGTAAATAAGCCTCGGAGAGATCGAGGGACGTGAGAAACTCCCCTTGACGCACCGCCACGATGACCGACCGCAAGGTTTCCATCCGGAAGTGCGGTACTTTGAGAGCACAATTCACGCCCTTGAGATCTAAGATTGGACGAAGGGAGCCGTCCTTCTTGGGGACCACAAAATAGATGGAGTAGTGACCGGCGCCACGCTCGGAAGGAGGAACGGGAAGTACCGCCCCCAGGGATAAGAGCCGATGAAGAGTCACGCGGATGTCCCGCGTCTTCTGATCGCCCTTGCTGGGAGACATAACAAAGGAATCCCTGAGCGGGCAGGCAAACTCTAGCGCATAACCTTTTTCGACAACCTGCAGCACCCACTGATCTGAAGTAATTTGGGCCCAAGAAGGAAGAAAATCGCGTAAGCGACCCCCTATGACCGGACTTCCTTCCAGAGCCCGCCTCGCTTCATTGTGGCTTGCGATTAAAGGAAGAGGACGAAGAGGAGGAGGCTCCGGAGAAGCCTCGTCCCGCTCCCCGGAAACCACGGAACCCCTGAGCACGGGACCCAAAGCGACCGCGCTGGGAACTCCAAAGGCGGGAAGAGCGAAACCTGCGAAAATCCCGAAATTGACCGCGCGTAGGCGGCGAAGTTCTATTGAGCTTAGGCTTATCCTCTGGCAGCCTACCACCCTTAGATTCACCAAGGTCTTTGACCAACTTATCCAGAGCCTCACCAAACAACAACCTGCCCTTGAAGGGCAGCTTACTGAGGCGAGACTTGGAAGATCCGTCGGCTGCCCAGTTACGCAACCTGATGGACCGACGCGCCGCTACCAAAGAGGCCATACTATTAGCCAAGGAACGGATCAAATCATAATGCACATCCGCCAGGTACGCCGACCCAGACTCCATGCGGGTAACCTCCAGCAGCCCCTGCTGATCCAGGCCGGAGACCGAGCGCAGACGCTGGGACCAGCGTAAGCAAGCCCGAGCAACCCACGCACCACAAATGGAGGCTTGAAGGGACAAGGCGTTGGTATCGAAGGCTTGTTTCAACAAATTATCAACCTTCTTATCTTGCGCATCCTTTAAGGCAGCACCGCCCTCAACCGGGATGGTGGTTTTCTTAGTCACCGCCGACACCGCAGCATCCACCCGCAGGGACTTAAACAAGTCCTTGTCTTTGTCGGCTAAGGGGTAAAGACGAATCATCGTCCGAATACCCTTTAAACCGGACTCCGGTTGATCCCACTCAGACTGGATCATTTGCTCCACCACCCGGTGCACAGGAAACACCACCTGGGAGTCCCGCACCGCCTGAATGAGAGGATCCTCTAAGCCATCCTCCTCCAAAAGGCCGAGCCACGGCCAGGTTGAGGGTCTGAAGAGACTCCGTGATCAAAGGCACTAGCTCATCCCTACGAAACACGTGAATAATCCGAGCCTGGTCTTCCGGCTCTGGGATCTCCCCGTCCTCCAACTCGTCAGCCTCCGTCTCAGGATCACCTTCCGCTTCCACATCAGGGTAACAAATGGCGTCCTGTTCCGGGTCCAACGACTTGAGCCGCTTGGCGGCAGGCTGGGAAGGGCGCTGAACCTCCCCTGAGGAAAGGGAGGGAAAGGGCGCGGGCCAAGCCTCTGGCAACTGACCGGAACGGCTCAAGCAGAAGGCCTGATGCATGAGAAGAACGAAATCCGGGGAAAAGTCCACTGATGGAGTTGCCAGAGCCATATGCGGTAACTCAGGGGCAGTCCCGTTGGAAGGGGGTACCGAACCAGACGGACGAGAGCCAGGCGAGAGGACACTCTCTGCAAGCAGAGGAGTGTCATCAGGGACTGGCAGCTCCTTCAACTCAACTTGATGTTCCAAGTCGGAAGAAGCTGAGGCACAGCCCCGGCAAATGCCAGAGTCTGTCACCGCACCCCTGCGCGACCCACAAATCACGCACTGCTGTTTGGCAGCCATGTGCTGAAGTACTCCAGCCAAGCGGAACAGAAGTGAGGCAGAGGCAGGGAAAGGCAATGCTAAAATAGCTAGCCCGATTAAACACTTTTTTTTTTTTTTGTGTGAAAATAAAACACTCCCTAGAAGCCTGGGAAGGCCCCTAGCAAAATCGCCACCCTAAAAAATGCCAAAAATGCCAGGGGGACCCGTGCACAAGTGTTGAAGTTGGCAAGGAAAAACTCCCTTCAGGGCTTCAAAATGGCCGCCGAACTCGTGTACCCGCGCTCAAAAACGGCGCGAAAACCAAAGGAAAGAGAAAAACAAAGCAAATGCGATTAACAGAAAAATAAAGGGAACGGAGGCCAAATGAAAGGAAAAAATTCAAATTCCTTGCCTGAGCATCCACCACCGAGGCGGGACTTCGAGGCAGCTGACTGACCCGCTGAGAGCAGCAACGGGAGCGCGCTGCAGCACCCGAGGAAGGAAATAAAGTGAAGTTCCTACCGCAGATGAAGACACCAACAGAGGCAGCCAGTAGTTCAGATTAAAAGAGTTGCCTGGAAAAGGTAGAGCTCTTCCCCGTGCAGTCTAGGGGAGAGCTCTAATCTGGCTGTCCAATAACTCCGGGAGGAAGGCAGGAGCCCAATGCAGGACTGGCTTCTCAGCACCGGGAGGCCTCCTGTGTCTGTTTTATTTTTTTTTTTTTACAAATTAAAGAAACAGCTACCTAATTAAAGAAAAAGTAGTAATGTGAAGAAAGGAAAACCCCAAAACAAGGCTAACTAGTGTTGCTCCCCCAAGTGTCACTAAGTGTGCCCAGCACAGGCACACACGTCCTCAAGCTGCAAGGAGACTGGACACACTGGGGGCTTATGGGAGCTCCGTCTGCATACATCTTACAGAAAATTTGATTGGTCCAGTCTCCAGGCTGCAGGAGGAGGTGCACTACCCGATTGTGGAGGACTAAACTGGAGGACCGCTCAGGAATGACATTTTGGCTGGGGGGTATACTCTACTGACAATGGTAACAGATTAGGAGTTAATGAAGGGTAAAGCTACTGGCAACAGTAAATTGATGTGTTACTGGCAACAGTAACAGGAACAGTAATAGAGAGCTACTGACAGCAGTAACAGAAATAGTAGCTGAGAGCTACTGACTGCAGTAATTGGGTGTGTTACTGGCAACAGTAACAGAAAGCTACTGACAACCATAATTAGTTGTGTTACTGGCAACAGTAACAAAAACAAGCTGGGTGTTGTGAATCAGGGCTATTGGTAGGAGTGAGGAGAATGAGCAGAGTAAAGTGTGAGGTGGTCACTGGCTATAGTTTAGAGTTAGTCTGAGAAATTTTGGAATGACTGAACACATTAATTCTGACCAGAGTAATGCATTCTGTCAAGGTGTAGTAGCGAAACAGTAAAGCATTTAAATGCAATGAGGTACTGACAACAGTAGTAAAGTATTGATGGTTTCATCTATTACAACTGTCAATTGTGGTTACTGACGACAGTAACCACAATTGATTGTAAATGTCGACAACAGTAGTGATGTAATAATAAATACGGCTATTACAACAGTCAATTGTTATTACTAACAACGGTATGATTAATGAATGATAATGTTAGAGGAGTACTCTGCGCTAGGAAAGAAACAGTGATGTAAATCTTTAGAATATATTACTTGCAACGGTAGCGATATAATATGGAGTACGGTACAATGGTTAGTGTTAAATGCAATCACAATTGTGTAATACTGGCGACAGTATAACATTAATGTACTTATTAGTGTAATCAAAGCAAGGAAAAATAACAGATTAAAACATAGTATGTAAATCAAACTGGCATACAGGAGATCACAACTCATGCAACACATACACTTTGAAGAATGCCGCTCTTACCATATTGTTTACTACTACTTATCATTTGTATTGCGCTACAAGGGTAACTGGGAGTCTAATTTAACCCCCAAGTGCACACAGGGGTATGTTTACTAAGGTGCATGCTGGTAATGTGCGATTGTGTTGACAAATTAGTGTGGAGGCCTTTTTTGGGGAGGGTGCATCTGTCCCCCTGCTAATAGCATGATACTAATGTGCAACACTGTGCTAAGTGGCACACAGCTGCACTTACTGACACCCATTAAGTGCACCCATGCTAACAGCAGCAGGCGTGGTTAGCTATTTCCATAATGCCCATGTTGTGATGTGCCGTCAGTGCCCACATTATGCCCCTAACCCACCAAGCCCTTGCCCAATTGTGCACTATTTGGCATGGGATTTTTAGCTTGGGACCCTGTGTTGTTAGAGCAGCACTCTTAATGTGCATCAAATCCTGCATTAACAGCTAGTGCACTGTACTAAACATGATGATAACTGTTTTCCCAGATAGAAGCCCTACAGTACTTTTTAAATGGCTTACATTTAAGAAAAACGTTTTCACCAACATTTTTCCTGTAGAAATTAATCATTTCATGTGGTTTTTTTTCTATAAGTAAATGTTATTTTTGAGGAGCATACAGTAGTTGTGGATTTCGATTTTTTAATTTCTTGCCTTTCCAAATTTGAATTCAAGGTGGGTTCCATATACTGTAGGTACACAAGTTATTTCCCTGTCTAACTGAACTTACAATCTAGGATGTACCTGAGGCAATGGAGGGTGAAGTGACTTGCCCAAGGTCACAAGAAGAGCCAATAGGAGAAGTGAAATTTTAAACTCTGGCTTCCCTAGTTTTCAGTTCCGATACCCTAATTACTAGGCTATTATTCCACACCAGTATATAATTTTGATGTACATGATCCTCATTGGTCTTCTGGGTGATCATTTTTATAAAGGCTTTTTCATACATACGCATGTATGTATGTATGTTGTCATGAGGTAGACAGCACTGAGCCTAAGATAATAAAGGGAAATGAAAAAGAAGAGCTTACCTCACAGCCACATGTGCAGTTGATACATTCAGGTTGCAGGAAAGCAAGGAATGGAGAAACAAACTATCTCCAGGAACAAGCAGGAATGAGTCTTCACATATGGGTACGTCGGTACCGACGGAGCCTGCACGGGAATGCTCCCCAGCATCCAATCAGAAAGCTTTTGGGAGCATCCCTCGCGCCTGCACATTGCCTTCCCGCCTTTTCCACTGCCTCTCCTCAGTTTTCATTTTTCCGCGGAGCCGGCAGGACGTCCTCCTGTCACCGCAGAAACTTTTTTCTTAAAATTCTTTATTTCTTGGGGTCGCGGCTGTTTTTCCCGCCGCCGCCACCGGTACCGCCGGTGGGGTTTTTCTTTTCTTTTTCTTAAACTCAGGGAGATTTTTCCCTCAGTTTCTGTCTTAAATTTTTGGGCCTGCAAGGCCTCTCCATCATGGAGCCTTCTTCTCCTAAGAAGTGCCTTCACTGTGGAAACACAGTGTTCTTTTTAGACTACAGTGCCTGGTGTCTAACCTGTTTGGGTCCTGACCCTTTTTCCCCTGAGCAATCAGGCTGCAAAACTATGAGAAGAACTTCTCTCTTTCGAGTTTCCCTCGATACCGTTTTCCCTCCCAGAGTGAGGGCACCGGCCTTTTCTTCTCTTCAGGATCAGGTAACCCACAGTCTGTTAATCCTTGAGTGGTAGGTCTCATGCCAAGCATGATGACGGCTCCGGCCTTACCCTCAAGACCCCATTGGCATTACAACCCCGGCGGGAGTCTCCGGGCTCCAAAGCATTTCAGGGGTTTCAGGTTGTTCCTGGGGCTCACCCCTCACAGAACATACCTGAGCCATGCTTGGTGGTGGCATCCGCTTCGAGCGGTACCGATACCCCGGCATCGGCACCGGTGTTGAGTGATCCACTCTTCCACCATGGATAGTCATCCAGCGTCTTCAGTACCTTCGGGACCGATCGATACAACTCAGATTGACTTTCCTGTATTGGCAATATTGCAGATACCACCACCGATGTCGGTACCCTCTAGACATGCATCGATAGACTCGCTCCCTTCGATGCCGAGTCTGGAGTCGATATCTAGTCTAGATGACTCGGTACCGACGCGTCTCGGAACCGACCATTCTCGTTTCCGGATACGCAGTACCGAGGATATCCACCAAACGTTTCTGGTTGCCTCAGTACCATTTGAGCAGCCTCCAATGGCTGCTTCGATGGTGTTACCTTCTCCGATTCCGACTCACGTACCGGTATTGGTATCAGTGTCGGTTCCTGCAGTTACACCGTTACCATCGATCCTTTCTATGCCTAGTTTAGAATCGATACCTGGCATGGACGATGCAGTGCTGACTGCCTCTCATCGTGACTGCCAGTACCAGTATCCATCTAGTGGGTCTCTTTTTCTGTACCAGACCATTACATCCTCTGGTGCCCAGGCTGCTGCTTCAGCCTTAGCCTACCGAGGGATAGTTCCCATTGGAGATCCTTCTTTGCAGAAATTTCTCCTTGACATGGCAACCTTTCTTGCTATTCCTGTCCCTGGTTGTGATCCTACTCGAGGTACAGAAAAGGAAAATATCATGCTTCCTTTACATCATTCTTTGCAGGATCTTCTTCTGAGAATGTGGGAATCACCTTTAAGGGTTCCCTCACCTTCTACAGCAACTGATGTTCTGTATCAGGTGCCCCCCTCTCCAGGGTTTCAAAAAACTCAACTTCCCCATCATTCCATTGTAGTGGAATCAGCAATGAGGAAGGTAAAAAGCAAGAAGAAGCATTCTTCTTATCAGCCAGGTCGTGCATCTAAAGCACTAGATGCTTTTGGACGTCAAACCTTCCAAACATCTATGCTGGCATCAAGGATTATCTCATATTTTTTATACGAGTCTATCTCTCCAGGAGGTCACAAAGAAATTCTCTCTTTTGACTCCTTTTCTATCGGAACCTAAGGCTGCAGACTATTCCTTGCTTCTTAGTCATAGCCAAAATATCTCTTGGTTTCTTTCTTGTGCTTCTCTAGCCTCTTTTGAGTCTGTTAGCAGATCCTCTGCTATTGCTATAGGAGCACGTCGTAGAGCCTGGCTCCAAGCTTCAGACTTGAACAGATGGGCACAACACACACTGGGTAATTCTCCTTGTACTGGAGAAAATCTCTTCAATAAGGAGGCTTTACGTCAGGTTGCTCATTGCTCCACTGACTTCCCTGGTTCTAGGGACCATCCTAAGCCTTCTCCTTCCCCAGAAGGTAGGAAATGTCCTACCAAACCTTCTTTCCCTAGGAAAAGAAGGTTTCACTCTTCTCCTGCCCATCATCCAGATGTACCCAAGCAGGGGACACCTCGTCCCGGTCTGAAGAACCCAAACTCTAGCCAGTTTCAGCATACCCAGCAACCATAGGTTCCTGCAGGTTGCAACCTACAGTTAACTTCTTCTTAGCAGAAGTTTGTTCACTGTTTTTTCTTTAAAGCTCTACATGTGCTTTCCTTCCTTCAGGATATGCTAAGCTGTCAGGATATTCTTGTCCATGGGTTACAGATTTCTCCTCTTCTTCCTCCCAAGAAGAGAAGTTAACAACTATCCCATGATAGTTTGTCCCACCATGAACATTTTTTCCTTCAGCTGACTCACCATATGGTAAGTCACCCTTCAATTACCTGTTTTCTCTACCCTCTCATCCAGGGTTTCCCCTGAATGAGTGGTACCATACTGGACAGCTTCTCTAATCTTTCATTCCAGTATAGAAATTTTTCCTAGAATAAATTCTCTAGACAGCTGCCAGACAGGGACAGGAATACTCTTCTCCCTTTGTCTGTTCTCTCTGTTTTACACAGGAAGATTCTCTCTGCTGGCTTTTTCAGCTAGCTGTTCATGCAGGAGTTCTACTGACTGAACTATTGGTACTTACCACAAGTTTCCAGTCTGTCTTCCACTATTTTTGTCTAGCCTTAGAAGTGATTTCAAGATAGTCCTCATCTATCTTGGATAATCCTACTCACTTCAGGCTTCTCACCTTATCTTCCTTTCTCGCCATCTCCATTTTCTTGGATGTGGCAGCACAGCTGACCTGCAGTCAGTTTTATATCCTAATTCTCCTGCATGATGCTCTCTGCAATCTTCAGAGAAGCTTTCTACTATGGGCCCTTGCTAGAGAGCATTGAACTTTGTCTGATGGCTATTCTATATAGTAGAAAAGGCTTATCAGTCATTTTCCATGACTGTGAGGGTTCCCACACCCTCTTGTCTCCTGTTATAATACAGGATATAAGCTTTTCTGCGTGAATTTCCAAGCAGTTTCCCAATCCTGCAGGAATAAGCTCTTTTTTTCTTACAGCTTGGCCTCATGCTATCCCACTCCTCATGGACAGCACATATTCTCTACTAACGCATGATACCCCTGTGTCCCTTCAGTGGGTCATCCTGGTATCTCCTCTATGCGTTTTCTGTCCATTTACCATGTCAGAGTTCTACAGAACTCACGACTTGCTCTCTACAGACTGACATTATCCTCTGTTTTTTCACGCAACCATCCTGGTTATTTCACTGGATAGCATTCCTGCACCCTCTTAGCCCAGAGGAATAGATTCTCTATATATCTTTTCAAGTAGGTTCCACCTTCTTGTTGTTAGATGAATCTTTCTCCTTCACATCTCCCATGTGAATGTTCTTATGGAGCTTAGTTGCAGACATGTATCTTCAGACTTACATATTCCTGTATGTATATATCTCTATACATACATATGTCTGTAAGCTGTGTGTGCATAGATTATGCCCCTATATATACATATCTATCTATATCTCTATCTATCTCTATATCTATATATTATATCTATATATGTAACTGTCGAGATGCTCTTTTTCAGTAGATATGTATTTACATACTATCTCCCTAACTGTCTATGCTATAAAGGGTTTACCTTTTTAGAGCTTCCAGAGAGTGGGCTTGCATATCTTCATACTGTCCCTCAGCATATGGGGGCTGTTATGCACACAACCACTACTGTGGTATTCACAGCTTCCCCTTTACTCTAGGTCTCCCTATTCCTAAAGCATCATGCTTTTAATATCTTTCCTATCTCTCACCAGCTAGGAAAGACAGGGTAGACCTTCAGTCGTTCTGAAGTTTCAGCCCTTCACACATCTGTCCTCCTTGGGAATATGGGCTTTTTTCCATACCCCTTCTCCCTCCAGGACTGGGCTACTTGTCCGAATCGGTCAGTCTTCCTCTTTTACTCCTCAATGTTAATGACTCTGTAGTTAAAAGAGTTTTCAGCTTTTTCCCATAAAGCTTTCCACTGAAGACCTGCCGTTCATATAATACCCCAGTTGACACCTGGGTCACCTGCCAATTCCAGATTTGGACCTTCATCCTCACTGCTGTGAGGTCATCTTGAGGATCATCTACTGAATCTCCAGTAGACTCCATCACACTTTCTACTTCCTACAATCCAGTAGGTAAGATCCATTTTGTGATTGTTCATTAAATAATTTTTAATGGTACTTATACATACCAAGGACTCCTCTTCTGTAGTCCTTAGCTTCCTGTTTTTTCTTACAGATCCTCTCCTTTCAACTCCTACCCACCATCCCTCCTGGGATGCCGGAGATCCATGTGTGGGAACTGCAGTCCTGATCCAGGGACATGCATTTTATGGGATCTCCCCCTGGCATCTATAGCTAGGGAGTCCCCATATGTGAAGACTCATTCCTGCTTGTTCCTGGAGATAGCACAGTTACTTACCTGTAACAGGTGATCTCTGGGAACAGCAGGAATAAGTCTTCACAACCCACCCACCTCCCCTAGGAGTTGTATCTATCTATCTATCTTCCTTTCCTCTTTCTCTCCTTTTGTCTCAGCTATGAAACCCAACTGAGGAGAGGCAGTGGAAAAGGCGGGAAGGCAGTGCGCAGGCGCGAGGGATGCTCCCAAAAGCTTTCTGATTGGATGCTGGGTAGCATTCCCGTGCAGGCTCCGTCGGTACCGACGAACCCATATGTGAAGACTTATTCCTGCTGTTCCCAGAGAGCACCTGTTACATGTAAGTAACTGTGCTTTCCTCATGGCATTAATGACGCAGTAGAAATTCAGAGTCCTAATCAGGCTCACCTGAGGGAAAAGTCACGTTCTACGTCTAACAAGCAGGGAAATAAAACCAGGTGGGAAATCCCACAAGAGGAGATCAGGGAGATCAAGGAGGAGCAGAGGAGTCAGTCTCAGAAGGGAATAAGGACTCAGGAGCAAACACAGAGAGACATGCTGTCTTGGAGAAACAGGGCTGAATGGAAGCAGGCTGTTGAACCCGAGAGGGCTGGGAAGAACAGTGCAAAAGACTTCCAAGCCAGAGGGGTCCTCGTGCAGAGGAAAGCCACCAAGTAGGCAGAGAGCAAAAGTCACACCCAGCAAAGCTCACTGAAACCAGGAAGTGATTTCAGCTCAGCTAAGCCCAGTGTCTGGTACTCACGGAGAAAGGCAGTTTGCACCCCAGAGAAGAAGCCTTGGCTAGAGGAGGAAGGGCTGGAAACAATCTTCACCCAGAAGAAAGATAAGTACCCTGTCTTCTATGGAGGGAAAGAAGTGGGTCCTTTTGTAAAAAGCCAAGCTTACAGGGTGATAGAAAACCCCTATTGGAATAGGTGGTGGGAAGAAACCCCAAGCACAGCTCCTTGTATCTCTGACTGCACAAAGCAGTCTCCTCTCCTAGAAGCTGAGGTCTCCCGAGGGCAAGGTTCTGAAAACAGTGATACAGAAACATGGTGCCCATATACAGGACCAGGTCCTGAGGTTATGCAGTGGGAAAGTTCAAACCCAGAGGTCATTCCAGAACCGATGGAGTGTGCTTTATGCATTTCGGATGAGATAGAATCTCTTTGTTAAAAAGAAGCAAGAAGAAGCATTAGTATCATTTGGAAAAACGTTTATTTATCTGTGAAGCAACAGTTTATTTGTGTTATCCTCGTTTGATGTATTCAGAAGGCAATCCTCAAGGGAAGGGGAATAAAGCCCAGCTTTAATTTACACTTTGGACACGACTACAGAGTATTCCTTTAACAACCCAGGCTATACCCCATGTCTAGGCGGGCGCCTAAGGCGGGTATAGTCTCACAATGTATGTATATATGTTTACCACCAAACAAAAAGCGAGTATCGGAATACAAGCTTAATTGAAATTGGAACAATGCCAAGGCAGCAAACCAACGAAAGAAACAAAGCCCAACATGGCCATGTTTCAGCATGCTCTTCCTTCAGGGGCAGTGGTCTGTTAAAATATAAATAAAAGCATTTAAAAACAAATATTTTCTCATCAAATGTTGTGCTAGCACATCACAACAGATACATAGATAAAACAAAGCAAAAGAGAGAAACATGAACAGCAAATAAGGTCATAGAAGGTGTCTGCTAAGTATGCCAACTCGAGCTTGGCTACCTCCAGTGGTTGGGGAGCAGAGCCCCCTGAGCTCTCCAAGATCCCCTGCATCCATCGCAGGCATGCCCATGCCACAAAGGCCCTGCAGACGGATGCCTGCAAAGAGAGGGTATTGATATGAAAGCCTGCTTGAGGAGCATCTCCATCTTCCAATCCTGCACATCCCTGAGTGCAGAACTGCCTTCCATGGGAATCATAGCATTCTTTGTGAACTGTTGCAACCACTGCGTCCACCTTAGGTGTGAGCAAAATCTCCCTATCGTTTTACGGTAATGGGTAAAGGCGAAACATATTCCTCATGCCCCTTAGAGCAGCCTTTGGAACATCCCATTTGTCCTACATCTGCCTTAACACTCTGTGCAGGTGAAAAGCCCTTTGCATGGTTCGAACTGCCTGAAAGAGTGGATTCTCCAAAGGCTTCTCTTCCCAAGGAACTTCCATGCTCACATTAAGGGCCTTTGCAGAATGTGTGATCAATGCTGCCAATTCCTCCCTCCGGAAGACCCTGACAATCCAGGCATCTTCCCCTTGAGGGATCTCACTGGCCTCCAGATCTGAACCAGGCTTCAAATCTGTTTCTAGATCCTTTAGTTCTTCTGAGTGCAGAGACCCTTCTTCCTCCCAGAGATCCTCCTGAAATCAGTTTACTTGGTCCTGGTTCACCCTCCAGCAAAACCTGTGCTGAGAGTTCAGAAAAGGCCCTCTTTGGTGCCTTGCTCTGGACCTGTTCTGAGCCCTCCTCTGCACGCTGCCTCCAAACAAAAAGCCTTGTGCATGAGAAGCACAAATTACAGCATAAATCCCTATGGAAGTGAGGTGTCCTGTCCCTCTTTCACCTCAGAGGACTTATGGGTCTTTTACGCCTTTGCCTTTCCAGCCTTTGCACCAGATGGCACTCTGCCGAGTCCCCCTGCTTCACTGGACGGATCTGAGGCACTCCCGAGGGCTGAGTGGAGGAGTCCCCCGCCTCAAGCACTGCTGTGCTCTCTGCCCTCTGTCCCAGCAATTCTGCCTCCAGAGAAGTGGATTTGGTCTTTCAACTACAGCAACAACCAGCGGCCAAGACTGGTCCCTTTCGTGACCCACAAGCTACACATGTGATCTTGGTTGGCATGCTGTCCACCCTGTCTAGCAATCACCAGCCCAAGTGCTTACTGTCAGCCCTGCAACTGCAATTTGATGTGCTTTTCTTTTTTCTTCTCTCTTGCCTTGTTTTGTTTTGTGGAAGCCCCTTTTACATACCCAAAACAATAAAATGCAAATTGAAGTCCCCAGCATCCAATGCACTGAAAAAGCTGCCCCACACATGGCCTGCCCGAATCTGATGAAGTGCAGGGCTCCTCCAGCTGACAAATCAATTTAAATACCTTTCTGCGTGCTGGATTCTGCTGCAGCTCCCGGACGCTCAGCCAGCCCTCCACAGCTACAGCGCCGGTCTGGCTAAGTGACAGGCTGCTTTCCCGCCAATAGTTCCCCACTTGCAGTGAGCTCCAGAGCCACCGAATTAAGCAAGGGTTTGTCGGGAAGCCCCTCCCCACGAGTAAGGCTCTCCTGGCACTGCCTGTCTTCAGCACAGCGTGCTCTGTTCCTTTTTTTTCTTTTTTTTTTTAAACAAGCTCTACCCACTAGCTTGCTGCCTAAATGCCCCCAAAAGAAAATAACTACCTGTCAAACAAATGGAATCAAAATTTAAAGAAACCCCTAACACTACTAATTGTCCCTTCAGTGAGTCCCTTGAATCACCCTCCAGCTGCTTGGAGACAGATACTGGAGGCAGAAGGGAGTGCCAGCTGCTTATCAAGAGTGAGGTCATCAAAATGTGGCATGCTCAGTTTACAAGCTGCTGGAAGGGAGTGACAACCCACAGGTACCGGGACTGGACTGAAGGGATGATAAGGAACAAACTGTTATGGAGGGATTCCAGGCACACTCCAGTCAGGCACAAACCTCGTCCTGGGTGGAGCGCAGTTCTGTCGCCCCTATAGACCTTTGTAGGACTGTGACTTGGTCATCCCTCTCTACGTTTGTCAGACATTACCGCTTGGGCATCCATGCCAGGGCAGATGCAGCTTTCGGGCAGAGATTTTAATAGCAGCCATATCTTCTTCCCATCCAATGGGGTCATAACTTTGGCATTTCCCACTTGTCTGGACTGGTCTAGCAAGAAAATCTAGGAGGTGAAATTTTACTTAGCAGATAATTTCCTTTTTTGAAGTCCTGCTAGACCAGTCCAGGACCCACTCCATTGTAGGGTGAAGGAGTAGCCTAATGGTTAAAGCACTAGCTTTGGAACCAAGAAACCAGGGTTTAGTTCTCAATAGTACTCCTTGTGGCCTTGGGAAAATCCAAGACATCACTGTCCCTGTTTTAATGTACATTACCAAGTTGACTGAAATGATAAAACAATATAAAAAAAAAACAGTTCAATAAAATAAATAAAATTACTAATCAGCAAGGGACCAAGCAGTATGGTGTACGAGTATCATCTTTACTTTTATCCAGATGTGTTTACTTGTGTGGTTCATTGATATTAGAAGGTCAGCATAATCTAAATTACCCTATGTTCTGTGTTTTTATACAGGATTATTGTCAGGGGATTTATTACAATTATATTTGATTATCAAAATCAGGAGGACTTGCTGCTGCTTCCCCGGTGGTTCCTTTTAAGAGCGCCTCAATACGTGCAGGACATTTAAGGGAATTCTTCGTTAATTAGTTCACAAACCTCTTCACATTAGGAAAGTTTTTATTTAAATTAGGGCAATACCTCAAGGAGTCGTTAGCAGGATGGTAACAGCTGAGGGATATAGAAAAGCAAAGGGCAAAACAAAGGGGATATTTTAAGGACAACAAACCCTTTTGTGATAAAGTAAATAAATGTAGAAGGAAAAGGAGGCCACTATGGGTCTCAGAAAAAGTAGCTGAAAAGGTGAAGAAAAAGGAGGTTGGCCTTCATAAAATACAAGAGATGATACAGAGAGGAAGACAAGTATCTAACAAGTATATTTGGAAAAACTTAGAGAAGCTAGGAAAGTAGTCAGGAAAGCAAAAATACATAAAGAAGAAAAAATAGCGAATGCAATAAAATGGGGGGGGATAAGACATTTTTCAGATATGTTAATGATAGCAGGAAATGCAAAAGTGGTATTGTCAAACTCAAGGGTGAAGGGGAGGAATATGTAGAAGTTGATTAGGATAAAGCAGAATTGATTAACAAATATTTTTGTTCTGTGTTCACAGATGAAGGGCCAGGAGCAGGACCTCAGAAAACATCCACAAATAGGAACAGAAATGAACGGGATGTTGAACGATTTTCAGAAGACTTTTCGTGAGGAACTAGCTAAACTAAAAGTAGACAAAACGATAGGACCGGCTGGGATACTGTGATGAAGATGAAGCCATTGAAGCTATAGACTTAGAAAAAAAACACTGTTTATTATAAAGCAACTGACTCACAGAAGGTGCAGTTACCTAAAAGTGCAGCTAGAGGGAGTAGGCACGAGGCTGCAGAAGCTAAGCTGACACACCCAGGTTTTGAGAATGCAGGCGCTAATCAGGTACACCTGAGTAGAGAGCCAGGAAGCTCAGTGGAGAAATGGCTTTATAAACAGTGCTCAGAAGGAAGAAAGCAGAGAGGACCTCGAGCTGAGAGAGGAACTGAGAGAGTATCTCGAGTTCAGAAAGGAACGGAGAGAGGACTACGAGTTGAGAGAGGAGCTGAGAGAGGACCTCAAGCTCAGAGAGGACCACAAGTTTGGAGAAAAACACAAGTTCAGAGAGGAATTGAGAGGGGACCTGAGAGAGGAACCTCACATACTGAAAGGCAGAGAAGCTTGGAGTACTTACAAGGAAGAGCTAAGTTCCAGGGAGGACAAGCCCGTTCCAGAAAGCTTCAGGAGCCAGTCTTCAGGGAAGACGGTGATAGAAGGAGATTGCCAGGTAGAGCAAATACCAGCAGAGCACGTCTCAAACATCCAAGGTACAGTTATTTCCTTTCCAAGATGTGAGCCAGCTCCTAGAAAAGCTTATAACCCAGAGAGCCATACTGATAGGAAACAAAGCTGGGAAAGGCTTGGGAAACCTTTACAGAAAGGCATAGTAAAAAGCCACAACAGTTATTTGCCAAACCAAGACCAGCAAGGCTGGGGAATATTGGAGAGATCTATTGAACTACAACCTGCCTTATCCAGGGAAAGCTCAGGACTAGCTGACAACACGGCTGAACAGGAACCTATGCAAATAGAGGTGATAGAACCAGAGCCGTTGCAGTTAGAGCACCCGATGGACTGCTCACTCTGTGTTTCCAAGAGTCTAGAGCAGTGGTTCTCAACCCTGTCCTCGGGACCCCACTAGCCAGTCGGGTTTTCAGGCTATCCACAATGAATATGAATGAGATATATATGCATTAGAAATAGCCTGCCAAACTGACTGGCTTGTGGCCCTCCAATGCTGGATTTGGGGACCCCGGCCTTACACCTCTGTCATTTAAGATTGTGAGTGGGCAAAGTACAGATGTCTAAGACATCAAAAAGATTAGATGGAATATGTCACATACCTCCTCGCCTCTCACCACCACCAAAATATTGTCTATTAGACAACTTTTTGGTGGTGGTGAGAAACTAGGAGGGATGTGACACATTCTATCTACCCTTTTGATGTCGAGGACATCTGTACCTTGCCCACTCACAATCATACTTGACAGAGGTGTACGGCAGGGGTCCCCAAATCCAGCACTGGGGGGCCACAAACCAGTCAGTTTGGCAGGCTATTTCTAATGCATATATATCTCATTCATATTCATTGTGGATAGCCTGAAAACCCGACTGGCTAGTGGGGTCCCGAGGACAGGGTTGAGAACCCCTGGTCTAGAGCCTCTCACAGAATTGTAACCGGCAGGACATGCTTTAACATATCTTTTTGCTTTTGCTAAGCTGAAAGAAGAAGTTTTGTATTTGTTTTTCCTCTTGGTGTTGAAAACCTGTTTGAACGCAAAGAACTGTGAAGTGTCTGTAACAGTTACTGACTTTGTAAATATTTTGGCATATACCCTGAAGTAAGGTACATTCTGTTTTTGTCTTCCTGGAGAACCTTTGCGCAACAAAGGGAATAAAAACCATTTAAGTTTAACCCTGCACAAGGCTCACAACTATTTCTTTATGAAGTGGGACTACAAAGACCATGATGCATCTGGTCTAGAAACATTTTTCCTTCTTCAACCAACAATAAGTGTCCGCCCTCTCCTTTCTGCACGCTGCAACTAGGAGGGGCTGTGACAATACATCATTGAATATTGTCACGCCCTTAGCCCCTTACAGACAGTATGGAGGGGCGTGCTTGTCATAGGAGAGATTCACCATTTAGCCTTTACCTGACTGGCTGCCTTGTAATGCCTCATGGGAAAGGTAGTTCAGTCAGGAGGTACTTGGCTTCAGGTAAAAAAAAAATCATTTGTAGTTGGCTTTGAGTGGTAAGGCTTTGACAGAAATTTATTTATGGGGAAAATGCTAGGCTCACAAATTAACACCTTTGGATTGTTTCTCCATGATTCTTTCAAAAATACATCAGGATATAACTGAACTCAAAACAAAACAGCTTATAATGTTCTTCAGCATAAAGAAAAGTCCTTTCAACAGCCAATGCTATCAGATATGGCCAGCAGTGCTGTTTTAAAACAAACAGAAACAGCTTTTCCTAAAACAGGTTTCTTTTCTCTTAGTCCAGAACACTTCCTGGTTGTTTGTCTCCTTAAGCACAGGAAAACTTTCAACAAGAAGTTAAACTCTTCATAGGCAAACAATTCTCTATGCAAGGTTTTTAGGAATAGTGAAAAACAAAATCAAAGCTTTTCTTACTTTCACCGTCAGCAAGGCTTCAGGCTGTGTACTGCACTGGCTAGCAGCTGTTTAACAAGTTTTAATTAGAAAGCTTCAGCTTGCTCAGCAAAAGGTATTTCTCCTTTAATACAGGACTTCCACAAGTTATCTACAGGCTCTCAGGGTTACCGGACTCTAGAGGTTTTCCTTACGGTTGACTCCCTTCCAAACCCTCTGTATTTGAAGATTGGCATAAAGAGCAATCCATATATGAGTCGTCTTCTTCTACAGCTAGGTCTTGTTCACCCAGTTGCATAGGCTTTACCTTCGTTTCTAGATCAGGGGGCTTGGCTGACTGCCTTCCGTTAGGGCAAAAGCTGTCTCTTGCAACTCTGTAGTGCTCCAAATTAGACAAGCTTCTAATGCTCATACCTAGGTCAAGGCTTGTATCAGCTTCTCCTCGTTCATGCTCTGGCCACCATTCACCTGAGCTTCCTCGTCCTGTCCTCCAACTTGTGTTCCTTGTTCCTGCTGTTCTTACTGTTCCAGCTCCATTCCTCTTCCAGTAAGCATTCCTACTCCTCTCCCTCTCTGGATAATCTGACCTAAACTTAAACTTCTCAGGCACCGGCCCCACCCCTTCTCCTCTCAAGTGTTGGAGATCAAACTGCCTAGGGGCAGCTGAGTAATTGGGGAATTCAGTGACGTAAGGGTTCCTTACCCTGGGCCTGCATTCCCTCTCCTTTTCTCCACTAGGGGCATTCTGCAACCTATTGCAGCTAGGAATTACCTGCTTTCTAGGTGTAAATGGAGTTTTGTGTATCTGACCTTGTAAAATAGGTCCTTTTGATAAGGGTGAATTCCTTCTCTTTATCCTTGTCTCCTGGGTCATGATAAGCTTCCTTATCACAATATTGAAGGAACTTTGGGACGTTCTAATGGTTCCACTGACTGACCTTTACAATGCTTCTTTGGAATCAAAAGTGGTCCCAGAGGACTGGAGAAAGGCACACGTGGTCCCTTTACTCAAAAGCGGTAGAAAGAATGAGGTTGAAAACTACACGCCAGTTAGTCTAACCTCATAAGAACATAAAATATGCCATACTGGGTCAGACGAAGGTCCATCAAGCCCAGTATCCTGTTTCCAACAGTGGCCAATCTAGGTCATAAGTATCTAGTAGTTTCCACAAAAGACACAGGTTCCTCAATGCTTGTATTGGGTCAAGCAGTGATATCCCGGGTCCCTTATAATAATGGTTTATGGACCTTTCCTCCAGGAACTTGTCCAAACCATTTTTTAAACCCAGCTACACTAACAGCCTTTACTACATCCTCCAGTAACAAATTCCAGAGTTTGATTACATGTTGAGTGAAAAATATTCTTATTAGTTTTAAATAGGTTACCCTGTAACTTCATTGCATGTCCCCTAGTCTTTCTATATTCTGATGATGTAAACAATCAATCTACATTTACCCAATCCACTCTATTCATTAATTTATAAACCTCTATCATATCTCCCCTCAGCTGTCTCTTTTCCAGGTTGAAGAACCCTAACCTTTTTAGCCTCTCTTCATAAGGGTATCCTTCCATCCCCTTTACCATTTTGGTGACCCTTTTCTAATAATGCTATATCCTTTTTAAGATACAGTGACCAGAATTGCACACAATATTCAAGGTACGGTCGCACCATGAAACGATACAGAGGCATTATAATATCCTTTGTTTTATTTTCAATTCCTTTCCTTATGATACCTAGCATTCTATTTGCTCTCTTGGCTGCCGCTGCACACTGGGTAGAAGGTTTTAACATGTTATCCACGATGACACCTAAATATTTTTCCTGGTTGGTGGTTCCTAATGTGGAACCTTGCATCGCGTAACCATAGTTTGGGTTGTTCTTTCCTAGGTGCATAACTTTGCACTTGTCCACATTAAATTTCATCTGCCATTTGGATGCCCAGTCTTCCAATTTGTCAAGATCCTCTTGCAATTCTCCAGAAGCCTCATGGGTTTTAACAACTTTAAATAGTCTTGTGTCATCTGCAAATTTGATAACCTCACTCGTTATTCCCTTTTCCAGGTCATTTATGAATATGCTAAAAAGCAGCGGACCCATCACAGATCCCTTGGGTACTCCACTATTCACCTTTCTCCATTGGGAAAATTGGCCATTTAGCCCTACCCTCTGCTTTCTATCTTTTAACCAGTTCCTGATCCACAGTAGTACACTGCCTCCTATCCCATGACTTTTTAGTTTTGCCAAAAGTCTTTGATGAAGGACCTTGTCAAAGGCTTTCTGAAAGTCCAGATACACTATATCAACCGACTCACCTTTGTCTACCTGTTTATTCACACCTTCAAATAAAACCAACAGATTAGTAAGACAAGATCTTCCTTGTCTAAAGCCATGTTGGCTGTTTCTCATTAAGCCATGACTATCTACATGTTCAGTAATTTTGTTCTTTATGATGGTTTCTACTATTTTCCCGGTACTGACATTAGGCTCACCAGTCTGTAGTTTCCCGATTACCACTGGAGCCCTTTTTAAAAATTGGCGTTACATTGGCCATCCTCCAATCTTCAGGTATTATAGATTATTTTAATGATAGTTTGCAGACCTGCTATTAGTAATCTGTGATCTCATGTTTCAGTTCTTTCAACACCCTTGGATGTATACAGTCCGGTCCAGGTGATTTGCTACTCTTCAATTTATCAAATAGTTGTAATACATCTTCCCAGTGTATCGATATTTCTTTCAATTCTTCCGCAGTATCCCCTTTAAATACCACTTACGTCATGGGGAACATCCCTACATCTTCCTCAGTAAAGACCGTAGCAAAGAATTCAGTCTCTCTGCTATGGTCTTGACCCTTCTTAGTGCCCCTTTTACCCCTCTATTATCTAATGGCCCAGCTGACTCTCTCACATGTTTTTTGCTACAAATGTACTTGAAAAAGTCTTTATTAAGCATTTTTGCTTCCAAAGTAAGCTTCCTCTCAAATTCTCTCTTTACCTGCCTTATCAATGCCTTGCATTTAACTTGCCAATGCTTGTGTTTCCAGTTTTCGTCATTTGGCTCTTTTTTCCATTTCCTGAAAGATGCTTTTTTGGCAACAGCCTCTCTGACCTCACCTTTAAACCATGCTGGCAGCTTTTTGGACTTTCTTCCACTTTTCTTAAAACGTGTAATATAGCTAGTCTGGGCTTCCAAGATAGTATTTTTAAACAACACCCAAGCTTGATGTAAGTCTTTAACCTTTGCAACTGCTCCTTTTAGTTTTTTCTTAACTATTTTCCTCATTTTATCATAGTCTGCTTTTTGAAAGTTAAAAGGTAGTACTGTGGATTTCTTTACTATCCCTCCTCCATTAATTAAATCAAACGTGATCATGCTATGATCACTATTGCCAAGTGGCCCCAACATCTTTATCTCTTGCACCAGATCTGGTGTTCCACTAAGGACTAGGACCAGAATGGCTTCCCCTCTTGTTGGTTCATGAACCAGCTGCTTCAAGAAGCAGTCATTTATTTCATCTAGAAACTTTATCTCCCTAGCATGTCCTGCCGTGACACTGACCGAATCAATACTGGGGTAATTGAAATCACCCATTATTATTACTGTGCTGTAACTTTTGTTAGCTTCCCTGATTTCTTTGAACATTTCATCATCCCTTTGTTCATTCTGGCCAGGCATTTGATAGTACACCCCCGTTGCCATTGTCTTCCTCCTTTTATATGGAATTTCAATCCATAGAGATTCTACAGCAAATTTTGTTTCCTGAAAAACTTTAATCCTTTCTGACTCAATGTCCTCTCTAACAGAGCGCAACCCCTCCACCAATTTGATCAGCTCTATCATTACGATGTAGTTTGTACCCAGGTATCACAGTGTCCCACTGGTTGTCCTCCTTCCACCATGTCTCTGAGATACCAATCCTAACTAACTTCTCATTTAGTGCTATATAGTCTAACTCTCCCATCTTATTTTTTAGACTTCTAGCATTTGCATACAAGCATTTTAGAGACTATATTTTATTCATATTAATCTGGCTATTGGTAGGCAGGGGTCATTTGGAATCTTTAAGCTCTGTCTGCTCTGTAGTCAAGGGCTACTTTTGTCTTTATTGGAACCTCTCTGCTGATATGCCCTAACTTCATTCTTTTGATAGTAACCATGTGCTCTTGGGTGACTGTCGACTCTCCCCTATTATCCAGTTTAGAAGCTGCTCTGTCTCCTTTTTTTTTAATTTATGAATTTTTTAATAACTCAAGCAACAGCTTGTACAGAACAATAATACTTGCAATTATAATGTACACACATACAAATCATAATTATGAATAGAAAATGCAAGGATTATAGGTAGTCCCCTTATGGAGGAATCAACCAAAAGAAAAGGAGAAAACTCCTGATAATTTAGAAACTACCAAGGAAAATAAGTGAAGACAGTGTTCCAAGGATAACTATAACATAGATGAGTCATACTTCAAGAGAAGAAGAAATTGGTAAGTGTGAACTTAAGAAAGTAGAAAGATCCTCAGGGGGAAAAAAGACATTTCTGTGTTTTGTAAGTAATTAAACATTTGCAAGGAAATCGTAACATAAAAGAAGCACCAATACGCAACACCCCAGGTTTCAACAATAAGACGACTCTACTCCGTTTCTGTGTTTCCCGTGCAACATCCGGGAAAAGAAGAACTTTTTTCCCATAGAACAGACAATTTGTTTTATAAAAAACGAGCTAAACAACCATTCTCTATCTGAAGAGAGAGCTAACATAACTAGCAGAGTTGACACAGCTATGTCCTCTTCTTTGGGAGTGCGAAGCAAATCAGAGACATTAAGAGAGTCCATCTCTAGCGGCCCTGCAAACACTTTCCCATCTCTTTTCCCAAAGGGAAGATAGTAAGCTTTAGAGACTGGAGGCATCAATTCCGAAGGAACCAAAAGAACTTCTTGAAGATACTTCTTGAATAAGTCTAAAGGCGCCATTCCAGATACAATGGGAAAGTTCAACAAACGAACATTTGACGCTCGAACCGCATTCTCCAATGACTCAGTCTTAGCCCGAAGAACAATATTGTCTTTAACCAAAGAATCAGTTAAATCTGAAACTTTCCCAAGCTGCCGCTCGGTGATAGCATACTTAGTATTAAGTTCCTTAAAGGCAGTTTGCATAGGTTGAAAAGCATGTTCAATAACAGAAATCCGGTCAGAACAGGCAGAAAATTGATTACCCACCATTGTACAAAGGTGGGAGATAGCGTCCCAGATGCTGTCCTGAGTTACTGACACAGGGCGAGCCAACACAAAGGAGAAGTCAGGGGGTCGAAGTATAGATTGATCTAATTTGCCCTGAGGCAAAGAAGAAGCTTCAACTACCTGAGTATGGCCCCCGGTGCTAGGCTGAGATGAAAATGCCGATGCAGAAACCTGCAACTCTCCAGGGCGATCTCGGGCATTCACTGGAGGCGAGTTCCGCTCAGAAGACACGGTTACTACCACTCCGTAAGATAGCACGTCATCACTCATCATCCGGACAGCCGAAGACCCAGGAGGGACCGGGGGAAGACGTCCATCAGGGGAGAGTGTGATATCCAGGGAGGAGGACGCCGAGTCAGAATCCTTCGGCGCCACCAAGCCCACTCGAATCCCCTGAACCTGCTCCTTGGTCAAACGAACAAAGCGGTCCATAGGCCCCTCACCAGAAGGTAATTGCTCCATGGGAGGAGCTTTAGCCTTGGCTTTACCTTTCCTCTTAGGCATAGTCAGTTGATTAGTTCTCCACTGCTGCCATCTTAGAAAGAGGCCACTCCCTGCTCTGTCTCCTTTTTAAAGGTTAATGCCAGCAACCTGGTTCCATCCCGGTTAAGGTGAAGCCCATCCCTTTGGAAGAGCCCCCCCTCCTTGCCCCAGAATGTTCCCCAGTTCCTAACAAATCCAAAACCTTCATTCTTGCACCATTGTCTCATCCATGCATTGAGACTCTCGAGCTCTGCCTGCATTTTGGGTTCTGCACGTGGAATGGGAAGCAATTCGGAGAATGCTACCCTGAAAGTTCTGGATTTCAACTTCCTACCTAAAAGCCTAAATTTGGCCTCCAGAACCTCCCTACCACATTTTCCTGTGTCATTGGTACCATGTGCCAATACAGCAGACTCCTCCCCAGCACTATCTAATATCTTGTCTAGGTGGTGAGTGAGGTCCACTACCTTCGCACCAGGCAGGCATGTTACCAGGCGATCCTCACGTCCACCAGCCACACAGCTATCTACATGTCTAATGATCGAATCACCAACTGTAATGGCTGTTCTAACCCTTCCCTCATGGGCACATGGCCCTGGAGAAACCTCCTCGGTGCGAGAGGGTTTTATATCACCTGGAGGAGAGGTTCTAGCTACGGGATCACTTCCTGCCACAGCAGGGTGAGGCTCTCCTGTCACGTGACCTCTCTCCTCCATGGCAACAGGGATGCTGCCAGACTGGAGGTGGGATGTCAGGACTATATCCCTGTAGGTCTCATCTGTGTACCTCTCTGTCTTCCTTATGTCTTCCAGTCTGCTACTCTAGCCTCCAGAGATCGGACTTGTTCCCTGAGAGCAAAGAGCTCCTTGCATTTAGTGTACACATAAGACCCCTCACCAACTGGGAGAAAATGATATATGTGACACTCAATGCAAAAAACTGGAAAGCCCCCATCTCGCTGCTGAACTGCTGTCTGCATCTTAGTTTTAAGGTTGTGTTTAGATATTCAAGTTCTTTACTTACTAAGGGTTGCTGTGGATACTTATACTAATAAAACTAGACCTAATACATTTAATGTACTTTGTTTACCTGAAGCTTAATTAATCTCAGGTTCTTAAAGTATGCTGATGAGAATAAACTGCTGCGCCTGAGAGCGAATATGGTGACTCCTTTCCTTTAAGAGGTTAAGCACCTTTAAAGCTACAATTATCCCAGGGGTGTATGGGAGGGAAAGAACACTTATTAAAAGCTGGCTGCTACACAATACCCTGTCCTATGCTTCTAGGGTAATCTGTGACCAATCTCCAGGGGAAGTCCCACAGCCCTTGCTTGGATAGAGGGCGTCTTGGGATCTAAATTTAACCAGAAAGATCTCTGCTGTGTTTTAAATTTAAACTGAAAGCTCTTTGCTACTACTAGGCCATGACCGAGTATTACATTTAAATTGAAAGCTCTCTGCTGGGTTCTAAATTTAACCAGAAAGCTCTCTTCTATGCTTTAAATGTAAACTGAAAGCTCTTTGCTGCTACTACGCCCTGACTGGTGAGTAAATTATTGGAAATGCTGCTAAAACAGAATAGTGACGTTTCAGGAGTACAATGGATTTCAGGATCCGAGGTAGCATAGGTTTACCAGAGGCAGGTCTTGTTAGACAAATCTACATAAGAAATGCCTTACTGGGTCAGTCCAAGGTCCATCAAGCCCAGTATCCTGTTTCCAACAGTGGCCAACCTAGGTCACAAAGTACCTGGCAGGTTCCCAAGGAGGCACACAGGTTTCACAATGCTTGTCCCAGGTCAAGCAGTGGATTTTCTGGGTCCTCTTTAATAATGGTTTATGGACCTTTCCTCTAAGAGCTTGTCCAAACCTTTTTTAAATCCAGCTACACTAATAGATTTTACTATGTCCTCCGGTAGCGAATTCCAGAGTTTGATTACACATTCAGTAAAAAGATATTTTCTCTTATTAGTCTTAAATGGGTTGCATTGTAGCTTCATTGTGTGTCCTCTAGTCTTTCTACTTTTTGATGGCGTAAACCAATCTACATTTACCTGTTCTACTCCATTCATTAATTTATAGACCTCTATCATATCCCTCCCTCAGCAGTCTCTTCTCCAGGTTGAAGAGCCCCACCCTTTTAAGCCTTGCCTCATAGAAGTATCCTTCCATTCCCTTTACCATTTTTGTCGTCCTTCTTTGTACCTTTTCTAATTCAGCTATATCCTTTTTAAGGTTCTGAATGGAGCATCCAGGAAAGACTACATAACGCCCATCCTAAAACATCTCCACTGGCTCCCTATCCACGGTAGGCTCACATTCAAAACCTTACTGCTGACTTTCAAAACCATCAAAGGGCTCTCCTCGACATCACTTACAGAGCTTATACAGACCAACCCCCCCAACAGATCAAGAAGGTCAGTAGCGGCCAACACACTGATAGTTCCGAGAGCAATAACCCAATGCACCTAGGCATCAGCAAACGGCTTTTAAATTCTGTGAGCCCAGATGCTGGAACACCCTCCCACCCTACATCCGGTCAATCCCCGAGGTAGCACAGTTTAGGAAGGCATTAAAACACTACCTCTTCCTCTTGTACTCCCCGGTGGACAGGACGACAACAGCCTCTTCAGCTACCTAACTAGTGCAGTACAACGGAATCCTACTATACAGGACCATCAAGATGTAAATAGTTACCCAAGTTTTTATCCAAGTTATAGTACCTGTTCCTTGTAAACACAGATCAGCCAATGAAATGTGTAAGTTTTATGTTTCATGTAAACCGCATTGATGTTGAATAGCACGGTATATAAGAATCTGTAAGTAAATAAATAAAAATAAATAAGGAAGAATTGCACACAATATTCAAGGTGTGGTCACACCATGGAACAATACAGAGGCATTATTATATCCTTTGATTTATTCTCCATTCCTTTCGATTCCTAGCATTCTATTTGCTTTCTTAGCCGCCACTGCACACAATGTCCTTGAGGAACATACTCGTGTACAGCTGGTATGAGATGATCCTGGCCACCAGCTTGGAGCCCTGGAAGCATCTCCTTCCAAAGGCATCCAGGGTCCTGGTGTTCTTTACCCTCTTCATGCTGATTCCACCACTATGGAGTTATGTGGCAACTGGGGCTTCTTGAAGCCCGGAGCCTTCTGCACCCAGTACATTGAGTCCTGCCACCAGCTGATTGCTACAACAAAAATAAATCTGATTACAACAAAAGGGAAAATACACACAAAAATTAATTTATATGTTGGAATGTTCGTTATGCAGGGGGAAAGGGAAAGCCCCTCCAAAAGCGAACTGTTCCCTTTTAATCTTTAAATCAAACATGTGCAAAGGTGAGAAAGTGCAAACTTTCAAACAGGTATCCAAAAGCCAAAAATGCTAAGACACAACTTAATGTAAAATCTTATACTTAGTTGGCAGCTGGAACCAAACAATCCATTGAGAGCCGTTGGAAGATGGAATCAAACAAACTGAGGACAGAGAGCGAGCCAAAATGAGTCTGGGCAAAGAAGAGCATTCCATGAGAGCAATCTACGACACAGTGCCATGTTTAGGGTCAAAAGACCCTTTTTCAAGTAGTATATTATATTTTATTTTATTTATTTTATTTTATTTAGTAGGTCTTATATACCGCCTTTTCTTACAATCAAAGCGGTTTACAGTATAACGAGCAGTTTTTACATAAAACAGTGGGAGCAGGGGCATGCATGAACTTAGTTCAACTATTTACAGAATGAGCTATTTACATTATATTAGTTTATTTTATTTAGTAGGTCTTATATACCGCTTTCTCTTACAATCAAAGCGGTTTATATTAATATAGCTCCCCAAAAAAAAAACCAATGGAATCTCAAAAGCAGCCTTTGTTGAACACTCCATAAGTTAACAGTCCATCTGGTCTCAGCTTAGAAGTCCCCACAGTCCCTCGAAAGAGGATAGCGTCCGACGTCACAGTGAGATGTTGCAATATATTTATTTTTATTTATTTTATTTTATTTATAGTCTCTTCTATACCGCACTATTCAGCATCAGCGCGGTTTACAATGAACAAAGAATTTACACATTTCTGATGGTACTTTGTGTTTACAGATGAACAGGCAAAAGTAACTTGGATAACAGGGGTAACTATTTACAAATTAAAAACAGAATCATGAACAAAAATCATGGGCACAAAGTGCTCCACCAATCAAGTTCTGAATTCAAACCATTCGGAATAACAGTGTCCCTGTGGACTCCAATATGTGGGACGTACTACTCCTCCCATTAAGAAACGTTTATCTGAGCATAAATCCAGGATTCATACTAAAGCTTTGACAGCCCCCTTGGTCCTACATTGTATTCAATTGCAACATACACCAAGTAAAATCCGAAAAAGTATTATTGATTATGTGCCTTTAGATTCTTGTGATGGAGATTGGGAGCATCGTTTGCAAGTTTTAGAGCAGCACTGGATTTTTTCTTTAAACACTGCTATTCCGAATGGTTTGAATTCGGAACTTGATTGGTGGAGCACTTTGGGCCCATGATTTTTGTTTGGCCCTCTGGTTCCTCCGTAGCTGTTTCCTTTTGGGTATATATTGCAACATCTCACTGTGACGTTGGATGCTATCCTCTTTCGAGGGACTGTGGGGACTTCTAAGCTGAGACCAGATGGACTGTTAACTTATGGAGTGTTCAACAATGGCTGCTTTTGAGAGTCAATGGTTATATTAATATAGCTCCCAAAAAAAAATATACTACTTGAAAAAGGGTCTTTTGACCCGAAACACGGCGTTGTGTCGTGGAATGCTCTTCTTTGCCCAGACTCATTTTGGCTCGCTCTCTGTCCTCAGTTTGGTTGATTCCATCTACCAACGGCTCTCAATGGATTGTTTGGTTCCAGCTGCCAACTAAGTATAAGATTTTACATTAAGTTGTGTCTTAGCATTTTTGGCTTTTGGATACTTGTTTGAAAGTTTGCACTCTCTCTCACCTTTGCACATGTTTGATTAAAGATTAAAATGGAACAGTTCGTTTTTCGGAGGGGCTTTCCCTTTCCCTCTGCATAATGAACATTCCAACATGTAAATTAATTTTTGTGTATTTTCCCTTTTGTTGTGATCAGATTTATTTTTGTTGTCTCATTTGAGTGCTGATCCATTTTTTGGTTATTTTATTTACCAGCTGGTTGCTGGCACCATGAGGGGGTTCTCTCACATTCGCAGCAACAGCTGGTGTAGGATTGGGCTCACCGGCAACATGGCGGTCTCCTTGGGAGCTGAGGGTACTGGAGGATCTCCAACTCTTCTGACCTCGGCTCATCCTTTAACAAGAAGTGTATGGCCTTGGCTATGTTCCTGACAAGGTTCTGGAAGGACATATCCTCTGGGGTAGACTTCCGCCACTCAAACGGTGGGGAGGGGCCTGAGGAAAGGTCCAGGACCTCCAGATGGACACCACAGACTCCTCCCCTGTTTCACATCCATTGGAGTCCAACTCTGGGAGGAAATCAAAGTAACGGATCTCCTCTTGGCACCATACGCAGTTGAGCGGAGAGGCTGGGCGTCAGTGGGGCCAATGGTGCTCCAAGCACTTGCACTTGTGCAGCAGGATATAGGACCCTGAGATGCTGGAGGGGGAGATGGCTGTGGGAACCGGCATTGATTCTGACTGCCGACCCAATGCACCTGCTTCAGGGGGCAGCACATGGGTCTCTATGATAGGCTGGATGCAGTGTGGTGATAATGCCGGAGTATTGGTGCCAGCTTGCCGTGGGGCCAGTACCACCATTATGTGGGCCTTGAAGGCATTCTTCTAGGACTGCTGTCTCAGAGGGTATTAGGAGCCAGGATTAAGACTTCAGCCACTGACTCTGGCACCTGTGATGGGGACTCCATGACGGTAGGTTCTTCAGGAGACATCCAGTGGCCCTCCGGGGCACTGGGAGTCAATTCCTCCTGCTGAGGCAGTTTAGTGGGCCGCTCCCAACCACTGCTCTCAACTCACGTCGGGAAGGGTTCAGGTGCTCATAAATGTATTGATTTAACAAGTTTTTATATACTGCCCCTTCCAGAGATCAGGGGTAGTTTACATCAAACAATTGAAAACATTTTACTACATTGTACAGAATAACTTATATACAGTTAACATATGGAACTATCATACAGACAACTATGTACAGTGTTAACTTAATTCTGTGCAGTTTGTGGTAAGCAGTGGAATGTTAATGAGGGATTGTTGTTAAGTGCCATCGAGTCGGAGTCGACTCATGGCGACCCTCTGGATAGTGTGGCCAGGTCATCTATCCTGAGTATGGGGGAGGTGAGAAATGTAAAAAATTCACCCTAGTAAAGGGTCCCCTTTTAGGAGTGCAGGGTGAGAAAGCCACAGCCACACCTAAGAACCAGAAAAACCTCAGCTGGAGCAGGTTTCATGCAGTGTCTAATAGAGTAAGAGAGAGAGATTACAGGCACGAGGTCCAAAACCCTTACTTCAACAAGTTCCCTGATTACTCAAATACCAGAAGGCAGGGGGGTTGCCAACACCTGGGAAGGAAGGAGGTGGGGCTAAAACCTTGGAGGTATAAGCCTATGCTAAAGTATACAGATGAGGAGAAAGGAAGAGAGAAAGTAGGAGAGGGAGGAGAAGGCAGAGACTCATGCAGAAGAGCCGAGCTACCAGGAGCTGAGAGGGTTGAATTCCCTGCAACAGGTTGGCACCAGAGCTTGGAGCCAGGAAGTGGAGAAGCTCTCAGAGCACCGGAGAGGTTGTCAGCTGAGCAGTCTGACCGGGTGGGAGAGCTAGAACCCATGCAGCTGGGAGAGCCAGTGTCAGAGTTGGGGGAAGACGACATCCTTATGGATTGCTCTCTGTGCCAAGCTTTAGACATGAAGTCTTGAGGAAAAGCCAGCTCTGAAAGAATTATCCTTGAAAAGGTAACCATAAGAAACAGGCAGTGTGGTGGTAAATTCCCATATGATTTTAAAAGGGAAGTTTACTGAAATACAAGGATAAGCAGGAAGCTGTGATTCATGCTTGTTATCCACCTGTGATTTGAACTATGAAACAGCAAGAAGCCAATTTACCTGCTAGAAGAGTTTTTCTTTGCTCCTCTGTTATGTGGAAAGCCTGTTGAGAGTTTTTGATGGCAGTCTGAATGTTTACTTCTTGTTTTGAGTTCAGTTGTACCTGAAATGCAGCATAGAAGGAATTGAGGCTGATAGAAGCCAAACTGCCATAGAAGATTAAGCTTGTTTGGACTTTATGCTGTAATTAGCAAGGACTAAAAGGAAGGTGGCAGCCTTGCTGTCAAAGGCTGTGCTTCTGAAAGTAAGAAGACTTTAAACAGCCATTTTTGGGTTCTTCTGTTTATTTATTTATTTAAACATTTTCTATACCGCCTTATCTTGCAATCAAGGTAGTCTGAACAGCAAACAATCAATAAGATACAGTGTATAGTGTGTACATGCAGTGAGTAGTGTATGCGTGTGAGCGTGTCTGGACGTTGATTTTTGTGGTGCTATTTACAGTGCTATGGGTATCAGTTCTTTGCTTAATTACAATTATAATTACAATCACAATCATTTCTGATTCAGCAAAACTGCCAGAGCACAAGGGAGGCAACCCTTTTGACCGAGTGCTACATGGAAACCGAATTTGCGCGTCAGCCAAGAAGGGGCGCTTTGCCAACCATCTGCTGTACCTTGAGAAAATCCTACAGAAATAAAAATAAAATATTTGGTATTTTGAATCTTTTTGTGCGAAATAAATTTTCTGTTATATGCCTTTCCTCCGTGGCCTTAACTACAACCTTCTACCTGAAACACAAACACATCTTAGCAGTACTACACTTCCCAGAAGACACCTGTCACGCCCTTAGCCCCTTACATCAGTATGGAGGGGCGCGCTTATTATTTGAGTGCTTCACCTTTAAAGGCCTTTTCCTAACTGGTTGCTTTTTTAATGCATTATGGGAAAGGTAGTTCAGTTAGATGTTATGTGGCCTCAGGTAAAAAACAAAAAAACCCACCTTCTTGTAGTTGGGTTGAGTGGTAGGCAAATGACAGAAATTAACCATTGAAAAGACACGTTAAGGTTCACAAATTTTCACCTTTTAATGTTGTCACCCACCTACGTACTCCTATAGGCAGAAGCCTAGGGAGCTTCAGTGGGGCCTCTTCTCAATATAGCTGGGACGTTGCAATGCCCCCTGGGATTCGTAGTCCCACCAGCTAATCAAAAAGGTAGTTGTAGACGAGTAGCCAGGCTTTAAAAAGAGAGATATTTTATTTTCCCTTCCGGGTGAATTTCAGCACATAGGAATCAAAAGGAATTAAACCATACTTGCTGGCAAAATGAAGGTGAACTACTATTAACATAAATGGATGCTTATCTTCAGCCAAACCAACAAAAAGGTAAAGACAGTCCTTGTACTTTACACAAGCAGGCTTGTTCAAATCTGTTTCTCTAAACAGATTTCTGTCTTTAAACAGTTCAGCACAATGAAGAAATGTTATCGGAGAATACTAATGTACAATCCATCTGGAAATCATCAGGACTTTCAACACAGAAGTCACATTCCATGTCCTCATACCTTTCCCCATAGTTATCTTCAGTAGGATTGTAACTCATACCATTTCTAAATAAACCCTCTTCTTCGTTACAAGGGCTCCTCTCCTCCTCTCTATCAGGGTGAATTGGGAGGTTACCGTATAGTGTAGAGTTTCCCTCCAGGGGGCCACACACTCCTGGGTGAGTGTATGTGAAACTCTGCTTTTCAAGGTCCCTTTTATTATAAGGAATCAGCCTACCTTCTGGCTCGGTTCCCCCGGAGCTTTTTGAGTTAGGAAACTTAACGTGGCTTTTCTCCCATGAAAGCCTTTCACTCCCTTTTACTGGACGCTTCTCTTTGGGCATGCAAGTATCCCTCTGATAACAGCTATTGCCCTCCCGGTACCTGTTCTCAGGGAGATTTTCTCTCACAGATTCCTTCCATCTGCCTGCTTGAATACCTCCGTGGCTCCAACCACCTGGCTCTAGTTCAGTGCTGCTCAGCTCCCCGTAACCAGACTCCGGTATTCTTTCCTTGGCTATTTCCTGTGGAATACTGTTTGAATCTCCGTGTGAAGTTCTCCGGTTAGTTTCCCAAACAGCTCTGACGTTAGCTCTGCTGTTTCTGTTAGCTCTCTGGTTAGCTCTGCCTCTGACCAACGCTGAGTGATTTTTAACTGCGTCACTCTTAGTGTTCCAGTGAGCCTGTTCTGCCCTCAGCTGTCCCTCATTACCTAATAGGCTATGAGATAATCTCCTACTAGGGCGTGCTCCTACACCTGGTGCTTTTGTTTGTGATGGTTGCTCATAGCAACCCTGATCCATGTGCTCTGAGCTGTCACTATTAGACCTACTCGGCTCTGTGTTTCCTATTTCCATAGGTATACTCTGATCTACCCCATGACAATGTTTCACCAGGATTCTTGTATTTCAACACAGGATATAACTTGAACTCAAACAAAACAGCTTTCTTCAGCTTAAATATTCAATACTTCTAACAGCACATGCCACCAGGCATGGCTTGCCGTGCAGTCCAAAAGAAACAGGAACAAAACTTTAAACCAGGTTTCTTTTCCTTCAGTCCAGAACTATACCTGCCAACTTTGTCTTCTTAAACCCAGCAAAAGTTCTTACAGGCAGTTAAATTTTCACTGGTAGAAAAATCACTTTGCAAGGTTTTCTCAATATTTCGCCAAATAAAACCTCTTTTACTTTCTCTGTTGGTACAGCTTCAGACGGAGCACAGCACTCTTCACAGCTGTTCTCAAGTGTAATTAGGTAGCTTCAGCCTTGCACAGTAAAACACTTCTCCTGAACTGAGAACCTTCATAAGCTGAACACAGTTCTTAGGGCTATTGGACATTGGAGGTTTTTTCCTTTAAGGTTGACTCCCTTTCAACCCCTCTGAAGTGGCAGACTGGCATACAGAACAATCCATATATGAGTCCTCTTCTACCAAAGGTAAATCTGGGTCACCCAGTTGCATTGGCTCAATCTCTGACTCGGACTCAGATAGCTTATCTGACTGCTTTCCGTTATGGTTAAAGCTGTCTCTAGCAACTCTGTAGTGCTCCTTATTAGATAAGCTTCTAGGACTCATACCTTGGTCAAAGCTTGTATCAGCTGCCCCTCTTTCATGCTCTGGCCACCATTCACCTCGTCCTGTTCTCCACCCTGTGTTCCAGGTTCCTGCTGTTCTTACTGTTCCATTCCTTCTCCAGAAAGCATTTCTACTTCCTTCTCTTTCTCTCTCATCAGCAGCTCTCCTTGTGGTGCCCTTCCTCGTGCTGTCTTCCTCTGTGCTGTCACTCTCCATCCTGCCTCTGCTCTTGCTGCTTCTCCTTCTGCTGTCTTATCTGGATAAACGGAGCTAAACTTAAACCTCCCAGGGACCTGCTCCACCCTCTCTCCTCTCAGGTGAGAAAGATCAAATTCCCTCATGGCAGCTGAATGATTAGGGAATGCAGTGACGTAAGGGTTCCCTACCCTGGGCTTGCATTCCTTCACCTTTTCACCACTAGGGGCATGCTGTAACTTATTGCAGCCAGGAATTACCTGTTTTCTAGGTACAATGGGGATTTTATGTCCTTGACCTTTTAAAATATGAGCTTTTGTTAGGGATCAAAAGAAGGAATTTACCCTATCTCCTAGGTCCTGATAAGCTTCCTTACCACACACCACAAGGAAATAGGCTGCTAAGGCTGATAGGAGAAGGTTCCTCCAATAACCACGCCCCTCTAAAACTAGAGGCGAGTGGCTCGGGCGTTTGACAGTGGCGTAGTTGGCAGGATTTTGCCATCAGGGATATACAACAAGGTGCACAGCACAGATGGCTGCTGGAAGCTTCACGTGGCACTCGCTTGTAGAGTCGGCCAGATGATGGAGCAGGCCAGTTTGGAGCATCACAAAGACACCCCTTTTGAAGCAAGAGTCAACACCTGAGTCAGGTAAAGCATACCTAGGTGGGGGTTGGCTCGGATAAAAGCAAGAAAAAAAAAAAAAAAAGTGAATGCTTTTGAGGAAAACGGGACAAGGAGGCTGTTGAGTAGTGCCGCCCTTGGTGTTTTTGTTCTCTCTTTTCAGGTATCCCTGAAGATGGATCCCAAGGAGTTGATTCAATGGATGGCCAAGCAATTCCAGCTCCAGCAAGAGTTGGCACAGCAAGCACAGGAGAGTGCAGCTGCAGCTATAAAGGAGCAGCAGAAACCTGTCTTGGACTTAGTGGCAGCCCTGATTGCATCCCAAAGACAAGAAAATGGAGGAGAGCCGGTACCAGCAGGACCATCAATACCTCAAATGGACAGTCTGGTAGGCCCATCCACAAGTGGGGCCTTTAACTTTGGCAAACTTTCATCTGAGGACGATAGAGATGACTTTTTAGAATCGTTTGAAAGAGTAGTGCAAGCTGGGGGATGGCCAGCTAGCCAATGGGCAGTGCGATTAGCAACCTCCTTAACAGGGGAAGCACTGGCCGCATATAGGGCTATGCCAGCTGCCCAGGCCCTGGACTATAATACGGTAAAAATGGCAGAGACCGTTTGGGGTTGACAAAAAGTGTGTATCACCGTATGTTCAGAGCCACAGTCCTTAAGGCCGGAGAAACCCCTAAGGCATTAAGCCAGAGGATTCGGGGCCTAGCATTAAAGTGGCTGACCCCGGAGGAAAAAACTATGGATATGGTACTAGATATGATAGTATTGGAGCAGTTTATGGCTGCAGTGCCCAAGGAAATACAATCATTTCTGATTCAGCAAAACTGCCAGAGCACAAGGGAGGCAATCCTTTTGACCGAGCGCTACATGGAAGCTGAATTAGCGTGTCAGTCAAGAGGGGCGCTCCAGAAGTGAAGGCCGAGGCCAGTTTTGGTTCATCAGAAAGGAAACAGGGCAATAAAACAGTTTGTGAGAACTTATGTGCCTGCTCAGGAGGGAAAGTGGGCTGGAAAGAAGTGCTATCGTTGTGGGGAGATGGGACACCTACAGAGAGGATGCAAGGCTCGCACTGGGTTGATTGGTACAAGTGTGAAACCTCAAGGAGAGGGATTCCTCCTAAGTGTTAATATACCGGGGATCACTACCAATGCTTTGCTTGACTCTGGGGCTGACCAGAGCATGGTATCCCAGAAGCTTTGGCGGGCAATTGAGGCTCAGAATGAGTATGTCCAGAGGAGACCAGAAGGTCATGTCCAGATCAATTGCATCCATGGGGCTGCCTCTTTGTTACCCCGTGTATACAGTGGAGATAAAAGGGTTAGGGGCACAGAAAAGAATTCCCCACGACCTGGTATTAGGAAGAGACTGGCCCCAATTTAGGAAAGGGGTAGAGAACGGCCTTGGACAAAAGGCAGAGGGAATGGTAACGGTGGTCCCTGACCCTATGTTTGGGAACCCCCGAAAAACACAGACTAGAAAGCCAGGTGAAAAGCCCCTGTGAAGCGGTCCCCACGTTAAACAGAAGTTCATATTAAAATTTTGTAAAGTTTCTGAAAAGGCCACGAGACCCAGGAGGGCGTCCCCGCAAGCCGCGGGATATGATTTATGTAACGCCGTGAATGGAATGGTGCCCAGACATGGAAAGGCTCTCATTGATACCGGCCTACAAATTGAGATCCCCATTGGCTGCTATGGACAGATAGCACCACGCTCGGGTCTGGCATTAAAACACTTTCTGGATGTCGGTGCGGGCTTGATTGACCCTGATTATAGAGGGAGTGTAAAGGTATTATTGTTTAACTTTGGTAAGGAAGACTTCCCGGTGAAGGTCAGAGACCGGATTGCCCAGCTGCTGTGCAAGAGAGTAGGGTTTCCCCCACTGGAAGAGGTCCCCATGTTGACTCCCACGGAACGAGGAGCCTGTGGATTTGGTTCCACCGGACGGGCCGGGATGGAAGGCCTGACAGCCACCTCGGAAGAGAGGGTGGAGGAAGCCGAGAAGGAGGACTTGGGTCCACAAGTAACCGAGTGGAGGAAACATCAGGAGCCCCAGGTGGGTGAGGAGCTGTCCTTGGTCCAGAGGCAGGAGTTGGCCAATTATAGAGGTTTCCAGATGTTCTGACGCTGGTTCCTGGTGAAACCCGTTTGGTCACCCATGAGATTTTAACTACACCAGGGAAGGTGATCCGACAATGACCCTACCGGTTAGCAGAGGCTAAGAAACAGGAGGTAGTTGCACAGGTATGCAAAATGGTGGAAATGGGGGTCATCGAAGAGTCAAGGAGCACATGGTGCAGTCCAATAGTGCTTGTTCCAAAGCCAGATGGTACTTTACGGTTCTGCACAGATTTCAGACAGGTAAATGCCATCTCGGTATTCGACGCTTACCCAATGCCCAGGATCGAAGAGCTACTGGATCGGTTGGGACAGGCCCAGTTTTTGACCACCCTGGACATGACAAAAGGGTATTGGCAGATTCCCCTGACTAGGGAGTCTCGGCTGAAGACCGCCTTCAGCACCCCAACTGGGCTATTCCAATTTAAGAGGATGCCCTTCGGCCTCCACGGCGCCGCAGCAACCTGCCAGAGACTGGTAGATCAAGTCCTGCGCCCTCATCAGGAATATGCTGCTGCATATTGTGATGGGGCCCGTGGTTAGAGCCCTTATTGCCCTGTATAGGCGGTTGCCTAGGGCCTATGAACAAGTAATTGCTCTGGCTTGTTAAATAAAAGAGTCTTTCAGAGCAACTTTTGAATGAACTTAAAGTGGGTTTTATTCCCCGTCCCGCTCGGACTTGTCAAGAAAACAGAAACTTAAAGATGAACAGAGCAACAAATTAATGGCAAACAAATAATCCTTATTCCCTGTACAAAGTTCTCTTTGCATTCATTCACATAGCAAGGCTGCGTTTGTAACACATGCTGCATTCCATGGGAATGGGCTCCAGAAGATTGCTAGCGTCTTCCCATATCATATTCTCCTCAGCAGTGCCCAAACTCCCTGTGTCAGACTCCTCATACAAATGGCGCTCAGACACAGTGTCCTGTGATAAATCACTGTAATAATCAAAAGAGGCTCTTCTCCCTTCAGGGCTATACCTCTCTGGCCTGTGGTATCTTCTGCCTGGGCTCTCCTCCCAGAATAACAGTTCTGAACCACCTTGCTGCTTGTAGTTATATTCAGGACCACGCCCTTGGTACTTAGGGGTTTTAAACTTCTCCCTATAATCATATGGAGGATTCCTTCTCTCTGCAGGGACTGCCTTAATACTTGGCTCCCTATACCTTATGGCTTTTTCCTTCCAGGCTGGTTGTGCAGGAGTATAATTAGACTTAGTTTTACACCTACTTCTTAGGCTGCAGACGTGCTTGGAGTTCCCATCCCCCAACACTTTCCTCTCACAGTGACCTCTGCCTTGAGCTGGCACATACCGGTCTCTAGTGTAGTGGGATCCTCCTAGCTTCTCTTTCAGGTTATTTCTGGTAGCAGGTTTACTCTTGGAACAGCTTGCCTTGAACCTCTCTTCTCGAGAGCTGGAGTCAGACTCACTTCCTGGTTCTCCGTGAGAAGAGTTTCCTCCCAGCAATCCCCTGGGGTTTCTGCTCAGCTGATGAGAGCCACACCTCCTGCTATTCTCTGCAACCCGACCTGCAGTCCTACTCTCTGCAGTTCCCTTTGGTGTTCGTGTTCTTGCTCCTCCTCTTGCCACTCCCAATCTACTCCACTGACTGGAACCTTGCCTTAAGTAATCCCTAGCTCTGCACGTGACCTGGGGATTTTCACTCAGGTGTTCCTGATGGGATTTTTGTTTGCTACGTAGCAAGAATTTCCCTTGCTCCGGTGAATCAGAGTGCCTAGTGCTGCTTTCTAAAGCTGACTCTGAGGTAAGTCTTTCTTTTACCTGAATTTGCATAGGCTGTGTACCCCTTGCTGCATCACAATATATGGATGACATCATTATCTACAGTCGCACCTGGGAAGAGCACCTCCCGAGGGTTGAAGCCGTCCTGCAGTCTATGAGGCAGGCAGGCCTCACACTGAACCAGAGCAAAATGTGCCTTCGCCAGGCAAGAGGTGAAGTACCTAGGGCATATGATAGGACGAGGCAAGGTCAAGCCCTTAGTTGACAAAGTCGAGAGCATCAGGAATTTTCCCAGGCCAGCAACAAAGAAGCAATTGAGAAGTTTTCTAGACCTGGTAGGCTACTACAGGAGGTTCCTGCCCCGCTTTGCAGAGATTTCCATCTTCACTGATACGTTGAAGAAAAATTACCCGAACCGCCTTAGTTGGACCCCGGAAGCTGAGAGGGCCTTCAACCTGTTAAAAGGGAGGCTATGCGTGGCCCCGGTATTATGTAGAGTGCACTTCATGCAGCCCTTCATTGTACAAACTGATGCCTCAGAAGCAGTCTTATCCCAGAAGCAGGAAGGAGAGGAGCACCCTGTAATGTTCCTTAGTAAAAGGTTATCCCCGGCAGAGCGCAACTACTCCACCATTGAGAAAGAGTGTCTTGCCATTAAATGGGTAATAGACGCACTCCGATTCTATCTTACAGGGTGAAAATTCCTACTAATCACAGACCACGCACCCTTGAAGTGGCTCCAGCAAATGAAAAACCACAATGCATGATTAACTAGGTGGTACATGGCCCTGCCAGCTTTTGATTTCAGGGTAGAGCATCGGGCAGGAAAGCTACACCAAAATGCAGATGCCTTATCCCGAATTACAGACTGTTCGGAGGAACCCCAACAACCTCCGACAGCCAGTAATATCTTAAGCAGGGGGGTATGTGGCAAGGTCATCTATCCTGAGCATGGGGGAGGTGAGAAACAAAGAATTCACCCTAGTAAAGGGTCCCCTTTTAGGAGTGCAGAGTGAGAAAGCCACACCTAAGAACCAGAAAAATCCCAGCTGGAATAGGTTTCATGCAGTGTCTAATAGAGTAAGAGAGAGAGATTACAGGCACGAGGTCCAAAACCCTTACTTCAACAAGTTCCCTGATTACTCAAATACCAGAAGGCAGGGGGATTGCCAACACCTGGGAAAGAAGGAGGTGGGGCTAGAACCCTGGGAGGTATAAGCCTATGCTAAAGTATACAGACGAGGAGAAAGGAGGAGAGGGAGGAGAAGGCAGAGACTCATGCAGAAGAGCCGAGTTACCAGGAGCTGAGAGGGTTGAATTCCTTGCAACAGGTTGGCAGCAGAGCTTGGAGCCAGGAAGTGGAAAAACTCTCAGAGCACCGGAGAGGTTGTCAGCTGAGCAGTCTGACCTGGTGGGAGAGCCAGAACCCATGCAGCTGGGAGAGCCAGTGTCAGAGTTGGGGGAAGACATCCTTATGGATTGCTCTCTGTGCCAAGCTTTAGACATGAAGTCTTGAGGAAAAGCCAGCCCTGAAAGAATTATCCTCCTTGAAAAGGTAACCATAAGAAACAGGCAGTGTGGTGGTAAATTCCCATATGTTTTTAAAAGGGAAGTTTACTGAAATATAAGGATAAGCAGGAAGCTGTGATTCATGCTTGTTGTCCACCTGTGATTTGAACTGTGAAACGGCAAGAAGCCAATTTACCTGCTAGAAGAGTTTTTCTTTGCTCCTCTGTTATATGGAAAGCCTGTTGAGAGTTTTTGATGGCAGTCTGAATGTTTACTTCTTGTTTTGAGTTCAGTTGTACCTGAAATGCAGCCTAGAAGGAATTGAGGCTAATAGAAGCCAAACTGCCACAGAAGATTAAGCTTGTTTGGACTTTATGCTGTAATTAGCAAGGACTAAAAGGAAGGTGGCAGCCTTGCTGTCAAAGGCTGTGCTTCTGAAAGTAAGAAGACTTTAAACAGCCATTTTTGGGTTCTTCTGTTTACTTTGCCAACCATCTGCTGTACCTTAAGCAAATCCTACAGAAATAATCCTGTATTTGGTATTTTGAATCTTTTTGTGCAAAATAAATTTTCTGTTATATGCCTTACCTCAACCTTCTACCTGAAGCACAAACACATCTTAGCAGTACTACACTTCCCAGAAGACACCACAAGGAAATAGGCTGCTAAGGCTGATAGGAGAAGGTTCCTCCAATAACCACGCCCCTCTAAAACTAGAGGCGAGTGGCTCGGGCGTTTGACAATAGCTATTCTAAATTGTGTTCGGTCTTCAGTCAGGCGGCTCATTGTTGACAGACTGGTACCCGTAGCTGCTGTTGTTGTATCGATCCATCTCATTGCTGGCCTTCCTCTTTTGCGTTGACCTTCTATCTTGCCAAGCATGATGTCTTTCTCTAATGATCTCTCTCTACGCATGATGTGTCCAAAGTATGAAAGTCGAAGTCTTGTCATCTGAGCTTCTAAAGAAAGCTTAGGTTTGATCTCCTCTAGTACAGACTGGTTTGTTCTTCAGGCAGTCCATGGTATACACAGTATTCACCGCCAGCACCATAATTCAAAGCCATCAATTTTCTTCCTGTCTATCTTTTTCACTGTCCAGCTTTCACATCCATATAATGTTATTGAAAATACCATGGCTTGAACAATGAGGGATTAGGTGTGCTTATGTATCGGGAGTAGTATTATGGGCCTTGGCCATCTTAAAGTGGCTAAACAGGTAGAAAAGATGATGGTGAAAGCTAGAAGGGTGCTTGGGTGCATAGGGAGAGGAATGGCCAGCAGAAAAAAGGAGGCGATAGTGAAATTCTGGAGACCACACTTTCAGAAGGATATAAACAAGATGGAGTCAGTGCAGAGGGTGGCTACTAAATTGGTTAGTGTTTTTTGTTATAAAGCATATGGGGACAGACTTAAAGATCTTACACATGTATACATTAGAGGAAAGGCGGGTTAGTGGATATATGATAGAGACGTTTAAATATCTCCGTGGCATAAATGCATGAGAACCTCTTTCGATTGAAAGCAAGCTCTGCTATGAGGTGACATAGGATGAGGGTGAAAGGGAATAGACTAAGGAGTAGTATGTGGAAATATTTATTTATGGAATGAGTGGTAGATGCATGGAATAGTTTCTGGATGGAGGTAGTGGAGAAGAGGACAGTATCTAAATTCAAGAAAGCATGGGACAAACATAGAACATGTCTAAAGGAAAATGGGGACTATTGTAGTTATGTAAGGGCAGACTAGATGGGCCATATGGTCTTTTTCTGCCGTGATGGTTGGATCACTTTGGTTGTTTTACTTTTTTTTTTTGTGTGGCGGTGGTGGTAGTGGTAATGGGCAGTTAGTTGAATTCAGTATTTTTTAACTAGTATTATTCCTTGTTTGTATTTTGAATTATAAAACTAGAAAAGTAAAAACTTAAACTGTTTTGGAAGAAAAGTTAAACTACCTAGGTCGCCGGAGGGTGGAAAAAAAAATGATGTTTCCCAAATGATTTTTGGTTGATTTTCAAGGCACTTCCCTAAAAGACCATGATACATTTCTGACTGTACGGCTCATATCAGCAAAGAGCACTCACTGGATGCTGGGTCTCCATTTATGGTTTATGAGGAGGTTCGTAATCCAACTGCTAGTAGCCAACTTTCCTTTCTACCAAACCTTTAGGATACAGATATTGGTTTAGGCGCAGACCATGCCTTCTTCCACCCAACGTCACCTGACGCTAACCTGGAAGGGGGTGGGGGGTAGTGTAGGCGGGTGGTCTGTTTGCGTCATTTCCTGTGTGGTGGTGGTGCTGCTGCTGCGTCTGTTAGGAACGAAGGAGTACGAGTAGGACTCGGTAGGTGAGCGACTAACAAGCTTATTTTGTTTCTGCCCCGTCGCCTTGATTTTGCGCACAAGTGAGGAGAAGGGAAAAGGGGTATACGATAGATCTTTTGCTGTCCTCGACTCGTAAAAGGACTGTTTCAAAAGGTTATCTGGCCGGAGTGAGTCCTGAGGCCTGCCAGGCCGGAACGATGTTATGTATGCTTATCACCCCTGCCCGTCTTGTTACTTTGCATCTTTTCCTCATTCTTTACGTCCTTTAAAACGGAAGAGAGCTTCCTGGGCTGGGTGAAACATCACGGGTCAGGTATCGATGCTGGTTCTTTTCCCGGGTGGCTTTATGCTCTCTTTCGGCATTCTCCAAAAGCAGTTGATGCTACGGGACAGACTTTGAGCTGGTCTTGGGTTGTTGGCAGCTGGAGAAGCAGACCGGAGCTGTCCAGTACAAGAGTCCAGTGGTGCAGACATTGCTTTCGGCGATTTCCTGACCGATACCATATTGTGCGGGCGGGGTGGAATCCCCTGCGGAAGAAAATGGCGCTGGTCTGCGACATTGACCGAGACTTTACTTTTGCAGTTTGGTTTAGTTACTACATATGTGCTTTCACAGTATTGCAGCAGTTCTATTCCGCGTGGTGCTTTTTTCCCCCCTTTATATGACAGTTTCATTGAGAATTTTGGTTTGTATTGCAATCCTTAAGTATTTTGTCAATTAAAGCTTCCGAATATTTGAAAAATAAATGTTTTCTTATGGTCTGTAAATTGCTTTTCCTTATTGTTCCTCCAGCTTAGCTCTCCACCTCTGGGTAGTGCACCTCCTCCTGCAGCTTGGACTCTAGACCAATCAGAATCTTCATCTCACTGGATCTAGCGAGCTGAAATCCCCATCAGCCCCCAGTGTGTCCAGTCTCCACGCAGCAGGAGGACCTAGTGAGCCCGGGTGCTGGGCTCACTGGAGTAACTAATAAGGAGCAGGCTACTTAGCTAAATTTAATTTCCATGGATTTGCTTGGGTTAGGTTAGGTACTGTGCCTTTAAGAAAGAGGAGTGAGCAGTCGAGATGTGTTTCTTCAGCCTTTCTGCTCTGTGTGATGGAGAAGGTCCCTCTGACCCCTTAGAGAGAGATAAAACACAGGATCCAGCTTCAGGCTGGGAAAGAAAACAAATGCACATGGCTCCTGGTTTCCCAGGCAACCATAAACAAAGCAGGTCAGAAGAAGGGAAAACACGCCCCTGCTGTAGTTCAGTGCAGCAGTCACGAGTTAAGCCAGAACACCTGTTGGTGGGAGGAGCCACGGTAAACCCAGGAAACCAGAGATTTAAGGGAAGCTCATTAGGAGGAGAAGAGAGGCAGCTGGGAAGAAGGCAGCTGGAAAGGAAGCAGCTGGGGAGGACACAGCTCTTAGAACCATCACGAGAAACAGAGGATTGCCTTAGGAATGAAGACTCAGAGGAATCTATGGTAATTGAGGATTCTCTGACCTTTTGACTCAGAAGAGGAATTCAGCAGAGGAAACAAGCAGGGAGTTGGTACCAAGGAGCCAGGTAAAAGTAACCTGGGTTTGGTGCTGGGAGTAAAAGGCAACCAAAAGGGAAACGTACTGGGAAGGCAGACTTGTATGCACAGAGAAACTCCAAGGCTCACGTTTGCAGCTGATCCTAGATGACAAAAGGAAACTCTCATAAGGAAGCCAAGAGGTAGGATAAGTGACCGGTATAAACAGAAAGCTGTCTTTAAGTGCTCTGATATTAACCCAGAAGGGTGGGGCTCCACATGCTGGGAATACTGTGGCAATTCACAACCGTGTATATCAAAAGGCTGTGAGGAAAAGTGCAATGCTGAAAAGATAGATGTGTGCTTGGAAACACCCTATAGCAACTTGCAAACATTTCCAGCTGGGGTTCAGGTTGAACCAATGGACACTGAACCACCTTTAGAATGTCAGCCTAGTGAACCAATGGATTGTACGATATCTGTATCTGAGAAGATAAGTTCTGTGAAATAGAATTAAGCTGTGCAGAAAAAGAGAGTGCTGCAGATAACAGCTGACCAGAAAAGCACAAAAGGGTTTTGAAAGAGTAAAGTGTTTTTCATTTGGATTACAGTGATGCTGAGATAAGAAGCTTGAATTTCTTTCTTATATAATTTAGTGCCAGAAGTGTATGGCCAATGTTCCTTTTGTTCTACATGTGAAACCACTTGGGAAGGGGAATTAAAAATCCTGTTTTGCCTGAAACACTCGAGTCCACAACTCTTTATTTGGGATAGTGAAAACTTCAAATCCCTGAAGGCAGTGCTTTCCCCAAGCACCAGTAACTTCCTGAATAGAGAATCAGGCCATCCATCTCCACAAGCTCAAGCTGTGGAGGTAACAGCGACATAACATCTGCCAAGTATGGTGGCGAGACTGTAGTGGAGCCCAGGGAAATGGATAGAAAACAGACATTTACCCCTAAGCAGAAGAATAGTTCAGGGAGTTTTGACTTTGAAACTCCAGCCAAGGAAAAAAAATACACACAGAGTTGCTCAGTGCAAGCCACGCCCTAGCTCCAAGGCAACCAGGGTAGGTAATGGGGAACACCCGGGGGCGGAGTTAGAAGCCATAGGGCAGCCCCAGTCATTTAAGCCTGAGGAAACAGGAAGAGAGGAGACAACCGAGGAACCAGGAGGAAGAGGGGACGGTTCTTGCAAGGAAGCTGAGAGAGGGAGGTGTTCTAGAAGCAGCCTCAGGAAAGGTTCTCGTTGCAGCCAGCACACAGGAAACTACAGCTCTGAAGGAAGCCCATATTGTAGGAGCATTACAGCAGGCCCTGAAGACAGGAGGGTTTATCCTGAGGAAAGTGCTGTCTTTGAGCAGGGCACGGGCGTGGTCCTGCCAGAACCTGAGGGAAGAGCTTCACCTCGAGGAAGGTCTGTAAAGAGCTCTGTTACTAGAAGTAAGGTGAGCCCATTTGAAACCTTGCATAGTTTATTGAAGGATAAGAATTCCCTCAGCCCTTCCAACATTCCTCAACATAGAAAGAGGTCACATTGGGAGAAGGTTTTAAAGTTATTAGAAGAAATACAACCTGAAATCCCACAAGCTGATTCCAGCCAGATGCTAACTGACCCCGAGTATGAGAGCATGCAGGTAGATAACTATGATTCTGATAATAGTTCTGCCGACTCTCAAATGGACTGTTCTTTGTGTGTAAAGCAAAAGGTGAAGAAGCTGGAAGGTTTAAAACTGAGAAAACCCAGAAGCTTTGTACTTGCCTGTTCTGCTAGAAATGTTTGGAAGGAAGTTGTTAACATTTTAAAGCTGGCAGAGAAGGTTCAGAAGTGCTGGTTTGAATGCTTAAGAAGTCACTACCTAAACGTATAAAAAGCCAGAAGTAAAGTGGGTTGTGCTTTGTATAGTGCTCAGTTTGGAAGAGCAGTTATTTGGGCTGAACTGAGCCAAGAACCCTTAAGCTGTATTCTTGAACTCTGGAAAAGATATACTACTGGTATAACAAGCTGAGTGAAGCAGTTGCTACTGGTGTTACTGTGAAAGTTCCTTTTTCTTTATTTGGAGAAGTATCCTACTTTTGTTGCTGTATGTTTGAAAGGGCTAAAGAAGAAAAGAATAAAATTTTTCCTATATTTGCCTTCCACCCTCGGCTACTCATTTTTTCACAACTACAATCCCCAGAAGCCTTGGCTCTGGGAACCCACACTACCAAGTGACAATAGGAGGTACGCCCACCGCCTATAGGCAACCGCCTAGCCAGCAGGAGGTGCGACACAAGTCACTCGGTATTTTTAGTCCTATTTTTCGGGATCTCTTACCCCTAGACTGCACGGGGTAGAGCTCCTGACTCGCTCCACCGGCAGTTTGCCAATTGACAGAAGGCAGGCGACAGCTCCGGGACTGTTTCTGTGCTCAGGCTGTACAGCGGTCCCGGTCGTTTCCCGGCGATCAGAGCTCTGTCCCTCAGAGCAGGGGCTGTTCAAGTAGGTGCCTTCAGCGGGGAGCGGGGCAGGCCATAGGCAAGCACTTTGGTGGACCGGCGGTGCTCCGGGGCCTGTGTTAAAAGTGTGCCAAATTTCTGAGGGAAACTGCGGCCATCTTAAACACGCGGTTTCCCTGGTGCATTTCTTCACTCGCCGGTTCGGCTGCCTCTCGGCGAGGTTTAGGCTGTTAAACTTCAGGTTTTGTTTTGTTTTTTTGAAGGGTTTTACTTCTTTGTTCGTTTTTGCTTTGTTGTTTTTGCTAACTTACTTTGCTTTTCTTCCCGTTTGTTTTGGGCTCCGGTTCTGGGAGATCTGGGGCTTTTGGTTGATTTGTTCTCAGGGATAGTCCCAACAGAGTTTTAGAGTGAAAGGGAACTTAATACAAAAAAAACAAAAACAAAAAAAAACACAGCTCAGCAAAAGCACAGAGAGCAGGAGTTGCCTCTTAGCGGGGTTGGGGAGCGTCAGGCTGTTTAGTCCATGTCTGCGAGGCCCCAGTGTATAATTTGTGGCACCCGTAGGGGTACTGCCACAGACACAGGCATCTGTCGGTGCTGTGCTTCTGTGTCTGTCACTGTGGAACAGCAAATGGAGGGGGCTGCTGCCTCAGCTCTGACGGACATGCTAAGAGAGCCGGAGGGTAAGGCTTGGACGGCCGGTGCAACCATTTCGGCAGCAGAAGATGTGCCTTCTCCTTCGGGGGGTCTTGCGGTGTCTGGGCTCGCTATGCAGATGGAGGAGGAGTTTTCTCCAGATTTTGTATTACTCATGCATCAAGCATTCTGCCGTAAAAGACAGCGGCAGTTGCCGGGGTCTTGTCTTATTTCCTCCCCCAGTCCGCGGTCAGCATTGGTGGATCGAGACAGTGTGGTTTCCAAGGCACCTAAGAGGCCGGGTGCTTCTGAGCCGTCTCCTTCTACAGTGGAGATGCAGGGGGATGAGGAGCACTAGTTTGACATGGAGGTCGATTTGGAAGACTTAGAGGAAGGCGAGATTCCTGAGCCCAAAGAGCAAGCGAGGATCATTCCGGTTTTTCGGAGAGAAGAGTTGTCCCTCATTTCAGAGGCGCTGCAGACGCTTAGGTTGATGCCTGAGCAGCCCGTAGCCGAGGAAGACACTGCGGATCCCATTATTCAGGCAGTGCATCAAATGCAAGTGGTTTTTCCCACCCATAAGGTAATTGAGAAGATGATTCAGAACAAGTGGGATCATCCGGAAGCGGGCCTTGAGGGGATAAGGACGATGAACAAGCTCTATCCCTTGGCAGATAAGGATAAGGAGAGGTTTCATACTCCAAAAGTGGATGCGGCTGTGTCGACGGTCACGAAGAAGACCATCATCCCGGTGGAAGGCAGCACGGCATTGAAGGAGGCGCAGGATAGAAAGATGTATGGTCTGGTGAAACAGGCTTTTGAAGCGGACACAATTTCCTTGCAGGCTTCCATATGTGGTGCTTGGGTTGCTAGGGCCTGTCTTCGTTGGGTCCAGCACCTGAGGCAGTCAGCATCGTTGGAGCAGGACGAAGTGAGAGAGCTCCAGCAATTAGAGTCCGGATCAGCGTATTTGGCAGATGTTCACTACGACCTGTCAGACGGCCGCCTGGGTGAGAATGTTCACAGTCTTGGCAAAAGCATACCTCTATATGATTTGCAAGGATTTGTGGGTAATGTAGTCCATTCATTCCAGACACAGCCTTGACCAATAATTAATTATACTTGCTCAAGGGTAAAGCAAATAAGATTTTTATTTATGAGGGGTTCTCCCAACACAGATAATGCTTGGTAGCACAGAACTCAGGATACTTGCTTGCAGTTTTAAAGTTAGGAAAACAAAATCAGGAAAAAAAACAACATCTGAACTTGTCAGGTAATTAAAGCAAAGGATTAAAGACCTGGTTGGCAACAAACTGGTCTTTCTTGTAGGCTTTAGCAAATAATGTCTTAGCAATGCAGTAAGCAACCAAATAAACCCACAAAGTAGGAAAACTGTTCTTTTCTTCAGGTTAACCTCTTATATCTTTACATATAAATTCAGAAGTGATTCCCTTCAGAGCACACAAGCAATTAGGTAAGCTCAATTGCTAGCAATCACCCAGCTGAAACCCCTTAGCTGGCTTGCTTTCACTGTGTAGCTCAAAATCTTACTCAGAAGGTTTTCTGAGTAGATTAAAGAACAAGTTGGTATTTCTTTGTGATGGTTGTTGCACTTTGTAACAGAAAACTACCATTTGAGTTTGGACAGAGAGCAGTCCATATATTCACATTCTGGTTCTAAGACCTCTCCCCTTTCTTCAATAATCATAGGTTCAATATCTTGGCTTGGCACAAAGGAATTTCTCAATGGAGCACTACCAGGAGAATAATCATTTCCCTGCTTCCTTTCAAAGTTATAGCTAGGGCATAGATCAGTGTTCATACCTGAGCTTCCATTGCTGTTAGAGTTCCCCTTTAAATAGCCTGGCCAATATGTAGTCCAGTTTGTGTGTCCAGCCTTCCAATCTAGATCCCTGGACCTCTCTTCACATACCTTCTGGCATGGGTCTTAGGGTCCCTTCCACGTGCAGCTGTTTCCCTCACAGGTGCCGTCTGGAGATTCCTGGCTCTGCAATACCACTCCTCTGGTTTCCCCCAGTCCAATGGTGTATGCTGACCTCTTGTCTGTCTCCCAGTATACGTACTGTGCTGGACTCCTGTAGACTTCCCAGAGGCTTTTCTCTTCCTTCTTTTAAAGGGCTTCTTGCTCTCTCTGTCCGTCCGTTCTGACCTCTGCTTCTGATGAGAATGAAGATCAGGATCCCGTGGATGATCAAGATACCAATGATCATGACATCCCAGCTCTGGATGATTCTCTGTAGAATAGACTCTATCTTTATTCTGCCTTGATGAGTGCTCCACCTTAGCACAGCGCAGCTGTGCTGAATCAGGCCTTGCCCTTTGAGATGAGTGTTCCATCCTAGCACAGCGCAACTGTGCTGAATCAAGCCCTGCCCTTTGCAATGACTGCTTGGGGATTACCTCATAGCCCTTTTGATTGAACACACGTTTTCTCACTTCAGCTCCTCTCATGGCTATTGGAAACCTGGTGCATTCTGGGACTGGTAGTCTTTTATGGCAAAATTCGGTTTTCTCATTTCTACCAGCACTGACAGGTTGCTTGTTCAGAGACACTTCACCTTTTCTATAGCCCCTTCCTGAGCTATGATAAGTTTCCTTATCACAGACCTCATCCGAGGCTTGTCGAATAGTATGTCGTCCCTAGTAGTGGCGCGGAGGGCCCTTTGGCTGAAAAACTGGGCAGCCGACGGGTCTTCTAAGTCTCGGCTCGGCAAGCTCCCGTTCAAGGGAACATTGTTGTTTGGAGAGATCTTGGATAAGTTGGTCAAGGATTTAGGGGAGTCCAAGAGTGGTAGGCTCCCGGAGGACAAGCTTAAGCAGGGGAAAAATTCCACACCCTTTCTGGGACAGTTTCAAGATTTTCAAAGATTCGCTCCCCCCGTTTTGTGGGGTCCCAAAGGGGAAGGTTTGTTTCGCGGGCCCAGGGGTTCCGGGGGGCAAGCAGAGGATTCACAGTAGCGACCTTGGGAGCCACACGGAATTCCCAATGAATGGCAGCGGGTCCCGGCAGAAGGACAACCGCTCAGGAGTCGTCTGAGGGGGTTTCTTTCTGCCTGGACCCACATAACGGCGGACCAGTGGGTTTTGGAGATCATCCGCAACGGGTATGCACTGGATCTGGCAAGGCCAGTGCTGGACTCGTTCATGAATTCTCCCTGCAGAGGGCTGCAGAAGACTTGGCAGGTCCGACAAACTTCAGATCGTCTTTTACAGTTGGGGGCCATCGTCCCGGTGCCGCCCTCTGAGTACGGCAAGGGGCGTTACTCTATTTTGTGGTGTCAAAGAAAGACGGTTCCTTCCGACCTATCCTAGACCTCAAAGGCGTAAATCGATGTCTCCAGGTCCCGAATTTTTGCATGGCAACCCTGCGGTCCGTCATTGTGGTAGTTCATCAGGGAGAGTTTCTCACTTCTCTCGATCTGTCAGAAGCTTATCTTCATATTCCCATCAGAGCGTTGCATCATAAATTCCTGCGATTTGCCCTGCCTTGGGGGCATTATCAGTTTCAGGCGCTGCCCTTTGGTCTGGCGACGGCGCCGTAGGTCTTCACCAAGATAATGGTCGTGGTGGCAGCGGCGCTGCGAAAGCAGGGGATTTTGGTACACCCTTACCTCAACGATTGGCTGATATGGGCAAAATCCCTAGACGGGAGCGAGACAGCCACGGAGCAGGTAGTCACTTTCTTGCAGAGCTTAGGCTGGGTGTTCAACCAGCTCAAGTCATTTTGCGCCGACTCAGGTTCTCGAGTATTTGGGGGTGCAGTTCGATACTCAAAGAGGTTCCGTATTTCTGACGGAGCGCAGAGCCCAGGCTCTCAGGAGTTTGGCGCTGAAAGCTTCCTGAAAGCTTGCACCACTGGCATGGAAATACCTTCAGCTGTTAGGGACCATGGCAGTGACTCTGGAGGTTGTCCCGTGGGCCAGGTTCCACATGAGGCCATTACAGCGCGCCCTGCTTTGTCGCTGGTCCAATCAGTCCAATTCGTTGAACAAACGGCTCCCTTGTTCTCCATATGTCCGACAGGATCTGCGGTGGTGGCTTCGACCTGCGGTCTTGCGGGCGGGGATGCCCTTGAAGCAGCCAGCGTGGCTTCCTCTGTTCACGAATGCGAGTCTGGCAGGATGGGGGGCTCATTGCGGAGTACACTTTGCGCAGGAGCAGTGGACGGCGGAGGAAAGTGGCTGGTCGATCAACCGCCTGGAGCTGAGAGCGGTATTCTTAGCTCTGCAGAGGTTTGAGAAGTTGGTGACGTGTCAGGCTGTGAGAGTGTTGTCTGACAATGCCGCGACGGTAGCGTACATAAATCGGCAAGGAGGCACGGGGAGTGCAGCCATGGAAGAGGCCGCCGAGCGTATGTTTGTCTGGATAGAGACACGTTTACAGGCAATATCGGCCGCGCACATTGCCGGAAAGGACAACGTGGCGGCGGACTTTCTCAGCAGGGTGCAAGTGGATGCCGGAGAATGGGAGCTGCATCCCGATGTCTTCGCTCAGTTGATGCGCCAATGGGAAGTGCCGATCATGGACTTGATGGCCACATGTCAGTCTGCGAAGGCAACTCGGTTCTTCAGCAGGCGGAGAGAACCCATGTCGGAGGGGATCGACACCTTGATACAACCGTGGCTGGCGACAGAGCTGCTCTATGTTTTCCCTCCGTGGGCACTGATCGGTCAAGTGGTTCAGCGCATTGAAGCCCATCGGGGGAGAGTGCGTCTAGTAGCACCAGATTGGCCTCGCCGTCCGTGGTATGCCGATCTGATAAGATTACTGGACGGGCTTCCGTGGCGGCTCCCGTTGTCGCCGGAGCTTCTGTTGCAGGGGCCCCTTCGGATGCCGCAGGTGGATCGGTTCTTGCTTACGGCCTGGCCATTGAAAGGGCGAGGCTAAGGAAGAAGGGCTACTCTAGGTCTGTGGTAGCCACTTTGCTTCAGGTTCGGAAGCGGTCGACTTCGCTCGCTTACGTTCGCATCTGGAGGATTTTTGAGCACTGATGTTCCAGGCATCAGACCCGAGCTGCTAGGGCTTCGGTACCGTTGGTGTTGAGCTTCTTGCAGGATTTTATTTATTTATTTATTTAACATCTCTTATATACCGCACTATTACCATCAGCGCGGTTTACATGGAACAAACATATACATACAGAAAAACTATAATGCATTTTACAAGTAACAGGAATTTGAACTTGGTAGTAAGGGAAACTATGTACACTATATAACTATATACAGTAGTCTATACACATTAGTCATAGTTGAAGTTGTCTTGACTTGATTATGGATGTAGTGTTTCTCTTGTGTAAAACTAAATTGGGAAATAGCTTAAGAAGAGGTGGTGTTTGAGGCTTTTTCTGAATTGTGTTAGGCTGGTTATGGCTCTAAGTTCTGGTGGTAGTGCATTCCAAGCTGTTGGGGCATGAATGGCTTCGAGAAGGGCCTGGCTGCCAGTTCCTTGAAGGTGCAGCTGGCGGCCTTGGCAAGCTGTAGGGGTAAGGTCCAAGGCATGCCGCTGTGGGCACACGGAGATGTGAGGCATTTTCTGAAGGCGGTTACTAGGTTTCGCCCGGCGCGTCGGATATCTGTTCCGTCGTGGGATCTCAACCTGGTGTTGCGGGTGCTAGGGAAGGCCCCGTTTGAGCCTTTATCCCAGATCTCGGTCAAGGATTAGACCCTTAAGGTGGTCTTTCTGGTGGCTATTTGCTCGGCTCTGTGCATTTCGGAGTTGCAAGCTCTCTTGCAGGGAGCCCTTTCTGTGCTTTTCCAGGGAAAAGGTGGTGCTTCGGCCGGTTCCTTCTTTCCTGCCTAAGGTGTCTTCTCCTTTTCATGTGAATCAGACGGTGTCTCTTCCGGTGTTGCAGTCTGAAGCAGGGCAGGCTTCAGATCGAGGATTGAGCCGGTTGGATGTTCGGAGGGTGTTGCGTCGTTATCTGGCAGTCTCCGCCTCCTTTTGCAAGTCGGATCATCTGCTTGTGTTTGGTGGTTTCAGGAAGGGGGAGGCTGCCTCAAAGGCGTCCATCTCTAGGTGGATCAAGGAAGCAATTGTATCAGCGTATATCTTGCATGGACGCCTGGCGCCCGCGGGTCTCAGGGCTCATTCTACTAGGGCGCAGGTGGCTTCCTGGGCAGAATTCAGTCTAGTCCCGCTGGTGGAAATTTGTAAAGCGGCCACTTGGTCATCGTTGCATACTTTTCAGTAAGCCCTATCAGCTGGATGTGCTGGCGGCGAGGGATGCCTGTTTTGGGTCGGCTGTGTTGCGTGCCGGCTGGCAGGGCACCTCCCATTAGTACTGCTCTGTTACATCCCAGAGGTGGAGGACTAAGCTGGAGGAACGATAAGGAAATAGAAATTACGCTTACCTGGTAATTGTAGTTCCTTGAGTGGCGGCAGCTTAGTCCTCAATCCCGCCCTCATTTTATGGCCAGCATCGGCAGCTGTGTTCAAGTGCGTAAAACGCATTGGCAGGTGAGTGTGTGGGGTTGGTAATTCCCTTGGTCGCTTTTACCTGTATTTTCTGACTCGGCAGGGGAGAAGTGGGTGGTGAAACTCACTCCTTTCTTTTCTAAGGGGGGGCGGTTCCGGGTTTGTTCATGGTTGTATTTAGTTACAAAAAAAAATAGTTTTTTTTTTTTTTTTTTTTTTTTAATATACTAGTTTATTTACTTCATTTGTTACAATTTCTTGGTTTCCTGTTTTGATTATGATTGTATTAATTTTAATCTCTCCATAAACATATTGAATGATAAAAATCCTACATCACTGCCAGTCAGGCTTCTGCCCATCCCACAGCACTGAGGCAATTCTGGCTGCCCTTTTATATTCAAATTTGTTTATTAATCCTTGAGTCAGCAAGTAACACGTTATTGATAACAAACATTTACATATACAATTTACATCCATGGTTGAACAAAACAATTCTCATATATACATTCAGAAACTTTGTGTATTGTTGTACCCACTCTTTGCCTTAATGCATCTTTGTTAGCTTTCAAGTCTGTTTAAATCATTACATGATTGTATGAACACCCCCCCCCCCTCACTGACTTCAAAGACCGATTACATCCTATCAGATATATGGGTGATCCAACATATGTTCATCCTTTTTATTCTTTCCAACCCCTCCCCTCTTCCACCCTCCCACACCCACCATATATATATATATATATATATATATATATATATATATATATATATATATACACATACACACACACACATTTTGTCATTCCACCCCCCCTTGACGAATGGTCCGCCTGGTCTTGTTCTAAGTCCAGAACCACTACTTGAGGGTTCAGTGTTACTGTAAACTTTAGTACCTTGCTTAGGTAATTGCTCACGTATGCCCAAAATTTCCCAGTTACTGGGCAATTCCAAAACATATAGCCTAGGGATGCCCTGGGTGCTGCACAACATGGATAGTTTGGGGAATCTGCATTTCTGGCTCTATATGCTCTAATGGGAGCAAAGTGTAATCTTCAAATTATTCAAACCTGCATTTCTCTCAGAGCAGCGTTAGTGGTCAGTCCAGGGATCTTAGCTAGTGCAGCTAATATCTTTTCTCCATCCAGAGGGATCTCCAGGTCTCTCGCCCACTGATCTGCCAACCCTGTCAGGCGACGTGCTGACTCCAAAGCCAGCAGACCCTTACGCAAATCTGCAACACGGACTTGGACTTCCTTTCTAGCCATCAGTATCTCCTCTATGCGAGTCAAGATTTGGTGTTTCATGCACTCCTGAGGTAATGAGTGAACATAACTAGGCCCCTGTAAGTATGGAAAATAGTCCTTCATTCAGAGGGAAAATTGCTCCTGGAGTACGGTAAATGGCAACATCTCTCCATCTTCCGTCACCACCTGTTCCACCCCTTCCACCATCGATATATTTGTCCCCTCGTGCCTGGCTGAAAGGTTGGGTTTCCCTGCAATGGTAAGAGTGGTGTGGTCTTGGGTGGCCATCCCAATTTGGTGCATAATGCACGCCACCCCCTATGCATCGAGATAATTAGCATGTCCTTCGGCAACTGGGGTGATGTTGGAGGAGCGTGTAGTATGTATTTAAGAGAAATTGGAGCCACTAGTACCCGACGCATTCCAGAGGAGTATAATCCTCCATGGCGTAGAGCCAATCTTTTAAGTGTCTACATACACAGGCCAAATTGTATTCCTTTATAGCCGGCAGACCCAATCCTCCGTGCTCCCATAGTTCTTTAAGCACACTGATCTGTACTCAGGCCCTCTTCCCTTTCCATAAAAATGAAGTCAGTATTCGGTCTTCATTTCTGCTCTTGCTGTCAACATTATTGGTAAGGTCTGCAGTACATATAACCATCCAGGGAATATTACCATCTTATACAATGCAATGCAGCCAACCAAGGACATCGGCAGCTCTTTCCATTGAGTTAGTCTCACTTCCATATCTTTGAGTAGTGCCATCGTGTTGATTACATATAATTGCTCCAGTTGCGCCGTGATCCACATTCCTAAGTATTTGATATGATCCTTTGCCCATCTCAATGGAAACTGCCCTGGCCATTCCTGTTGCATCTTTGGATAAATCAGAAGCGCTTCCTCTGCTACCAAATTTAATTTCAAACCTGCAAAGGTTCCATATATCTGGAATTCTTCCAGCAGCACATCTTGTTCACCGGAACATACCAGCATATGATCCGCAAAGGCCGATAGGCAAAATTCATCTTTGCCCAGTGGTATTCCCTCTAAATAGGGGTGCAAGCAAATCCTTTCCAACAGAGGTTCCAGCTGCAGCATGAATAACAGTGGTGATAAGGGTCAACCCTGTCGGGTGCCCCTCTCCAATGGGAAAAGATTGTGTTTTTTTTCTGTTAACTAATAGTACTCCACAATGCTTTGTATATAGAAGACAAATCATATTGACAAAATTCTCCACATATTCCAAATTTTTTTTAGAACCATATATAGTCCCATTGAACCCGATCAAATGCTTTTTCTGCGTCAAAACTAATAAAGAGAGCCAGGTACTGCTTCTTTACTGCTTCTTGCTGTGTTGGGTTTAGTTCATTTAAATTTTGACTTTTAAATTTTACATACTTTAAAATTTGGTTTGGTCCCTTTTAAATTCTTAAAAATAAAAAAAGACACGAAAAGCAAGGAGGACAGTTAAGGGGATTTACCTTTCCTCTGCCGGGCCAAGACCACTTAATTCTTTTGGAACTCTCTCCCTAGAAGGCACGGGGGAGAGCTCCTCAGACGGCACCCACTTACTCAGGCTTCCGCAAAGCGTCGGAGCTCCGAGTCTCTGCGGGAAAGTGTGTTTTAATTCAACAGAAGCCTTTGCTGCAGATGTCGCTCGTGGGAGCGCTGAGCGATGTCGCGTCTCGCAGGGTACTTCACTGTGCCGATAAGGTTCTTTTCATTATTAGCCCGGCGGTGCTGTGAGGGGGATAGCACTGTCCTCAAGTGCTGGGCTAGCGATCCCTTTTTCGGAGCAAAATTTCACCTGACAGGACTGCGGCCATTTTGAACACGCGGTTTTCACCGCGTGGCTATTTAGTGCGGCGGTTTGCTTAGGAAGCCGTGGCAGGGTCCCAATTTCATTTCTTTTGAGTTCCTTCGAGGGCTGTTTCACTTAAATATATGGATAAGTAAAGGAAAATGAATTAATCTTTCTTACTGGCTAATTTTAGATCCGAGGGTAGGGGGGGGGGGTCCCAGGGTCTTTTAAGGAATTTCTCTGAATAAGCAGGTTGGGTTGAGAGTACGTACTTTTTTTTTTTTTAATTTTTAAACAAAGTATTGCTGGGGACACCGCCTGATTGTCTGGGCTGTTTCTGTCTTACCAGGCATTGTGGGCAGCCTAGCACATGTCAGTGCGTCCGCAGTGCGTGGTCTGTGGCACCCACAGAGGTACGGTCGAGGATACCGGCATCTGTCGGGGCTGTGCTGCTGTGTCGGCTAGCGGGGAACAGGAAATGGAGAGTACAGCAGTCCCTGCACCCCAAGGGGCATCCTCGGGGATAGAGGGGGAAGCGGGTTTGAGTACCTCGACTATTCCTGGCCCGGAAACATCAGCAGGTTCCCTTGGGGCATCCCCTGGGCTAGGTCCAAGGCCGCAGTTGTGGGATTTTTGTCCTGACTTTGTCGTCTTATTGCATCAGGCATTCTGCTTGAGGCGTCAGGGTAGAGTTCCTGAGCCCTTACCTCTTTCCTCGGCTATGCAGCAGCCGGGGATGGGGGGAGTTTGTCCCCAAGTCCCCTCAAAAAGCCCCGCTCTCCAAACCAGTCTCCGGCTGATTTGGGATGGATCGAGGTGGAGGAGACAGAGTTGGAAATCGATGCAGACATAGAAGAATTGGAAGAAGGGGAAATACCGGAGCCTGAGGATCAGGCAAAAATCATTTGAGTGTTCCGGAAGGATGAGCTGACGGCACTTATTACAGAATCCCTTCAGACGCTGAAGCTCGCTATGATGCAGCCGGCCGAGGAGGATGATTTGGACGATCCTATCATTCAGGTAGTGCGTCAAGCCCAAGTAGTGTTCACCGTCCACCATCTGGTAGATCAGATGATCCAGGACGAGTGGGACCAGCCAGAGGCCGGCCTCAGAGGGGTTCAGACCATGAACCGCCTCGATCCCTTGGCGGATAAGGACAAGGAGAAGTTCTGCTGGCCGCAAATTGATGCAGCAGTATCTGCGGTTACAAAAAAAAAAGACCACTATACCAGTGGAAAGTTGCGCGGCCTTAAAGGATGCGCAGGATAGGAAGGTGGATGGGTTGTTGAAATAATCCTTCGAAGCAGATGTGCTGTCCTTGTAGGCTTCCATCTGTGGAGCTTGGGTGGCGAGGGCCTGCCTTAGGTGGTCTCAACACTTGCGGCAGTCCGTCCACCTCCAGTCTGGCAGTATACCTGTTGCCATGGAGGAGAGAGGTCACGTGACAGGAGAGCATCACCCTGGTGTGGCAGGATGTGATCCTGTAACTAGGACCTGTCCTCCAGGTGATGTAAAACCCTCTCGCACGGAGGTGGTTTCTCCAGGGCCATGTGCCCATAAGGGAAGGGTTAGGACAGCTGTTATAGTTGGTGATTCAATCATTAGGCATGTAGATAACTGGGTGGCTGGTGGACGTGAGGATCGCCTGGTAACATGCCTGCCTGGTGAGAAGGTAGTGGACCTCATGCACCGCCTAGATAAGATCTTAGATAGTGCTGGGGAGGAGTCTGCTGTCTTGGTACATGTCGGTACCAATGACATAAGAAAATGTGGTAGGGAGGTTCTGGAGGCTAAATTTAAGCTTTTAGGTAGGAAGTTGAAATCCAGAATTTCTAGGGTAGCGTTCTCCGAAATGCTTCTCGTTCCACGTGCAGGCAGAGCTCCGGAGTCTCAATGCGTGGATGAGACGATGGTGCAAGGATGAGCGTTTTGGATTTGTTAGGAACTGGGGAACATTCTGGGGAAAGGAGGGGCTCTTGCGAAGGGATGTGCTTCACCTTAACCAGGATGGAATCGGACTGCTGGCATTAACCTTTAAAAGGAGATAGAGAAGCTTTTAAACTAGAAAATAGGGGGAAAGCCGACAGTCGCCCAAGAGCGCATGGTTCGGAAGAAGGTATCTTTGAAGGATACTACCAAAAGCAGTGAGGTTCCAAAAAAGAGCAAAGTAGCCCAAATGCCCTTGAGTATGGTGCAGACAGAGCGTAAAGATTCCAAATTACCCATGCCTACCAATAGCCAGATTAATATTAATAAAATAGTCTCTAAAATGCTTGTATGCAAATGCTAGAAGTCTAAACAATAAGATGGGAGAGTTAGAATATATAGCACTAAATGAGAGGTTAGATATGATTGCAATCTCAGAGACATGGTGGAAGGAGGATAACCAGTGGGACACTGCTATACATGGGTACAAACTATATCGTAATGATAGAACTGATCAAATTGGTGGATGGGTTGCGCTCAATGTTAGAGAGGGCATTGAGTCAGAAAGGATTAACGTTTTGCAGGAAACAAAACTTGCTGTAGAATCTCTATGGATTGAAATTCCATGTATGAAGGGGAAGGTGATGGCAGTGGGGGTGTACTATCGACCGCCTGGCCAGAATGAACAAATGGATGATGAAATGCTCAAAGAAATCAAGGAAGCTAACAAAAGTCACAGCACAGTAATAATAATGGGTGATTTCAATTACCCCGGTATCGATTAGGTCAGTGTCACGGCAGGACATGCTAGGGAGATAAAGTTTCTAGATGAAATAAATGACTGACTGCTTCTTGGAGCAGCTGGTTCATGAACCAACCAGAGGGGAAGCCATACTAGACCTAGTCCTTAGTGTAACACCAGATCTGGTGCAAGAAATAAGGGTGTTGGGACCACTTGGCAATAGTGATCATAGCATGATCGTGTTTGATTTAATTAATGGAGGAGGGATAGTAAAGAAATCCACAGTACTACCTTTTAACTTTTGAAAGGGAGACTATGATAACATGAGGAATATAGTTAAGAAAAAACTAAAAGGAGCGGTTGCAAAGGTTAAAAAGACTTACATCAAGCTTGGGTGGTGTTTAAAAATACTATCCTGGAAGCCCAAACCAGCTGTATTCCACGCATTAAGAAAAGTGGAAGAAAGTCCAAAAAACTGCCAGCATGGTTTAAAGGTGAGGTCAGAGAGGCTGTTGCTGCCAAAAAAGCATCTTTCAGGAAATGGAAAAAAGAGCCAAACGACGAAAACTAGAAACTGCACAAGCACTGGCAAGTTAAATGCAAAGCATTGATAAGGCAAGCAAAGCGAGAGCTTGAGAAGGAACTTGCTACAGAAGCAAAAACACAAAATAAAGACTTTTTCAAGTACATTCGTAGCAAAAGGCCTGTTAGAGAGTCAATTGGACCATTAGATGATAAAGGGGCAGTAAGAGGAGACAAGGCTATAGCGGAGAGACTGAATGAATTCCTTGTTTCGGTCTTTACTAAGGAAGATGTAGGGATGTGTTACCCAAGACTGAAGTGGTATTTAAAGGTGATACTGCAGAGGAATTGAGAGAAATATTGATACACCGGGAAGATGTATTACAACTGTTTGATAAACTGAATAGTAGCAAATCACCTGGACCGGATGGTATACATCCAAGAGTGTTGAAAGAACTGAAATATGAGATTGCAGACCTGCTATTAGTAATCTGTGAACTTTCATTAAAATCATCTGTAATACCTGATGATTGGAGGGTCGCCAATTTTTAAAAAGGGTTCCAGGGGTGATCCGGGAAACTACAGACCGGTGAGCCTGACGTCAGTACTGGGGAAAATGTTAGAAACCATCATAAAGAACAAAATTACACAGCATGTAGATAGTCATGGCCTAATGGGAGACAGCCAACATGGCTTTAGACAAGGAAGATCTTGTCTCACTAATCTGATATGTTATTTTGAAGGTGTGAATAAACAGGTAGACAAAGGTGAGTCGGTTGATATAGTGTATCTGGACTTTCAGAAAGCCTTTGACAAGGTCCCTCCTCATCAGAGACTTTTGGCAAAACTAAAAAGTCATGGGATAGGAGGCAGTGTACTATTGTCGATCAGTAACTGATTAAAAGATAGAAAGCAGAGGGTAGGGCTAAATGGCCAATTTTCCCAATGGAAAAAGGTGAATAGTGAAGTACCCCAGGGATCTGTACTGGGTCCGCTACTTTTTGACATATTCATAAATGACCTGGAAAAAGGAATAACTAGTGAGGTTATCAAATTTGCAGATGACACAAAACTGTTTAAAGTTGTTAAAACCCAAGAGGATTGTGGAAAACTGCAGGAGGATCTGGATAAATTGGAAGACACTGCATCGAAATGGCAGATGACATTTTATGTGGACAAGTGCAAAGTTATGCACCTAGGAAAGAACAACCCACACTATGGTTACACAATGCAAGGTTCCACATTGGGAACCACCACCCAGGAAAGAGATTTAGAAGTCATCATGGATAACATGTTAAAACCCTCCGCCCAGTGTGCAGCGGCAGCCAAGAAAGCAAATAGAATGCTAGGTATCGTAAGGTAAGGAATGGAAAATAAAACAAAAGGATGATATAATGCCTCTGTATCGTTCCATGGTACGACCGCAGCTTGAATATTGTGTGCAATTCTGGTCGCTGTATCTTAAAAAGGATATAGTGTTAGAAAAGGTACAGAGAAGAGCCACCAAAATGGTAAAGGGGATGGAAGGCTACTTCTATGAAGAGAGCCTACAAAGGTTAGGGCTCTTCAACCTGGAAAAGAGATGGCTGAGGGGAGATATGATAGAGGTCTATAAATTAATGAATGGAGTGGAACGGGTAAAGGTAGATCGATTGTTTACGCTATCAGAATATAGAAAAACTAGGGGACATGTAATGAAGCTACAGGGTAAACTATTTAAGACGAGAGAGAAAATGTTTTCTCTCAACATGTAATCAAACTCTGGAATTTGTTACCGGAGGATGTAGTAAGGGCTGTTAGTGTAGCTGGGTTTAAAAAAAGGTTTGAAAAGTTCCTGGAGGAAAGGTCCATAAACCATTATTAAAAAGGGACCCAAGATATCAATGCTTGACCCAGTACAAGCATTGTGGAACCTGTCTCTTGGGGATACTGCTAGGTACGTATGACCTAGATTGGCCACTGTTGGAAACAGGATACTGGGCTTTGATGGACCTTGGTCTGACCCAGTATGGCATATCTTATCTTCTTATGAAGTATACTCTTGTCCTTGAAAGCTCATACCTCAGTAAATTGGTTAGTCTATCAGATACCATCTGCCTTTGTCATTTTTGCTACTCCAGGCTAACACAGCTACCCTTTTGAAAATATTTAGAGCTTTTAATAGTATTGCTGTAAAAATGCATAAATGCCAGACTGACAGAGAAATTAGTAAGTTATATTTTACATATTAGTTTCATTCCTAAAAACTTATTGTGGTTTTTTATGAGCTTCACAAGAATTATCAAGTGCATGGTTCTTCATCTTAATAGACATACAAAGAACATTTGGAAGGACAGAAGCACAAAAAAAAGAGACAGCTTTGAAAGCCTCTCAGAACACCACCACCACCTGCAGCAGCAATAGTACCATCGCCCGGGGAACACAAAACCAATTGCGCTGTGAACTGTGTGATGTTTCCTGCACAGGAGCTGATGCGTATGCTGCTCACATTCGTGGCGCAAAACACCAAAAGGTAAGTTTATCTTGCTGCTTCTAGCAAGAAACCTACATGTACATTACATTTTTTGATATTCCATCAAGCTGGTGAGCTTAATTAAAACCAAGACTTTTTGTATACCTACCACTGTGCTTAGTCTGTTTGCTCAAGTGGGTCAAACATATAAGGAATACTGCATTAGTTATAAAGAATGTTCAGAAAAACATAGCTGCAAGAGGAGGTCAGGAAATATTTTACTTCAGGATTTCGTTTAACAATAATTGCTAAATAACACCGGGCATTCCAGATGAGCCAAATGCTCTTTTTTTGTGATTTGTTGTATTCCCATGAAGCACTTTGGCAGTAGGTCAAATTTCTGTCACAGATTTAAAATTCCGGAAAATAACTGAAAATTATACATATACATACATCCTTATCCACAAAGAAGACAGGAGGTTTCTTCGGTTCCTCTTTAAGGGAAGACATTACCAGTACAGGGTTCTCCCTTTTGGCCTGGCTTCTGCCCCTAGAGTCTTCACAAAATGCATGGCAGTAGCAGCATTTCTGAGAACTCTAGGGATATTTGTCTTCCCTTACTTAGACGACTGGCTGATCTGAGCATCCGTCAGCTCCAGAGGTCAGCTCTGCTCTCTCCTGCACAGTGCAGGTTCTTCAATATTTGGGGTTTGTAATAAATCTTCCAAAATCCCAACTCGCCCCTTCTCAAACCCTAGAGTTTATAGGGGCTGTTCTAGACACGCAGCAGTCAATGGTTTTTCTGCTGCAGGTACGCTGCGCTCGAATAGTTCAACTGGCTTCTCAGGCAGCTATGAAAACCTCCCTAACTGCTCGAGAAATGCTTCAGTTGCTCAGTCATATGGCTTCCACTGTACATGTGGTTCCCTATGCTCATCTACACATGCATGCAGCTCAGTGGACCTTAGCTTCGCAGTGGACTCTGGCATCAGATCGTCTGGGGGACAAAATCAGGAACTCTGCATGTCTTATTTCGTCCCTCCAATGGGGGCAATCACCAAAAAACCTACTCGTAGGATCACCTTTCAGAAGCCACCACACCAGTCCACACTGACTACAGATGCATCCAAATTGGGTTGGGGAGCTCATCTGGACAATCTCTCCACTCAGGGTCTTTGGACTCATCAGGAGGCTCGGCTTCACATAAAACTGCTAGAACTCGGAGCTATCTTCAGTGCTCTGAGTGTTCCAGGACTACCTCCACTCCAAAACAGTTCTAGTCCAGACAGACAATCAGGTTGCCATGTTCTATGTGAACAAACAGAGTGGAACAGGTTCTCAGGCGTTGTGCAACAAAGCCCTACACCTATGGTCCTTTGCCATACGCCTTCAGATACACGTACTAGCGGTGTATCTCCCTGGCAAGCAGAATCTCCTGGCAGACAAACTCAATCGAGTACTACTGCTGCACGAATGGTCTTTCCATTCAGAGCAAATTGTTCAAATTTGGGGAACCCCAGACATAGATCTGTTTGCAAGTCCTCAGGATGCCAAACTTCCCTGCTTCTGTTCCAGAATTCCTGCTCAGAACAGTCAGGCGATGGATGCTTTCCACCTCCACTGGAGTCAGGACTTCCTATATGCCTACCCACCCATTCCCCTCATTCCCAAAACTCTGTTCAAGCTTCAGAGAGGCAGGAGCCATATGATCCTCATAGCCCCACGCTGGCCACGACAGACATGGTATCCATTGCTTTTACGTCTCTCTCAAGCCAAGCCTCTGGAGTGGGATGTGCTCAAGATCTCCTATCCCACGAGAAGGGGACACTTCTGCACACAAACCCTCAGTCTTTGCACCTGGTGGGCATGGCTGCTGAGAGCTTAGAACTCCAGGATATCAACCTCTCTCAACAGGTTAAAGATATCCTTCTAGCCTCTAGGAAACCTTCAACAAGGCGTGCCTTACGCTTTTAAATGGAGAAGGTTCTCAATCTGGTGTTCATAGAAGGAACTTAATCCTTTTTCTTTTCCAGTAGAGGTGTCACGTATCTCCTCCACCTTTCATCCTGTGGACTTAAAACTAATTTAGTAAGAGTCCTCCTCAGTGCTATTGCATCTTTTCACATGCCCTTTGATGGACAACCTGTTTCCTCTCAACCGCTTGTAGCGCTTCATGAGAGGTCTACTTTTAACTAAGCCTCCCATTAAGCCACCATCTGTGGCATGTGTCACAAGGTAAACCCAGGGGACCCAGAAGAAATGGAGATTAGCGGAGAAAATCAGGCAGAACCTGATGAGGTAAACAAAAACATGTCAAATAGTTGCTATAAGCGACCACAGCACACGTGGGAAAAGGGTAAAAAGACACACCCAGCCAGCATGAGAATGGAGGTTGATTTACCTGATAGGGATCAGCTGAGAAGGGGTGGAACCCGGGGACAGATACATAAGGCACACTCACAAGCAGTGAGGGAGAGTGAGCACGGACAGAGGTGGAAGCGACAACCTCAGTCGTGGGAACGAAGGGAAAGAGAAAGAAACCCTAGAAGCAAATCTCATCTCCAGGACCAAAGTTGGTGGAAGGGAGGAAATGAGAGAGAGTGTCAGCAATATACAGCAGAGGAAAGCGTGAATGAATCTCAGGACTACGTGAGTAGGTGTGGAGATCAGCTGGTGGGCACAGAGTGCGTGTGTGGAAGCCAGAGGAGAAGAGAGAGAAATCCTGTTGCAGGAAGCAAGGCAGGCAAAGGAAACAACTTCTTTCCTTATAGGGATAATTACAAGAGAAAGGAAGGTCACTTACCTTGTAATTCTGCTAGCAACTTTAAGTATTCAGACTTCCCTCGAGTGCCGTCGTCAAGACTGGAAATCCCCACAGCTGTAGCTGAAGAACTAGCCTTTAACCCATTCAGGGCAGGACACAGGCTGCTGAACTCTAATACCAGTGTTTTTGGGCAGTTGCCTAATAGCTCTACTCAGGAGGAGTGCTCTTACAACTCCTTATCCAGAGAATATGGTAATTCCCAACAGTGTTTGAGCCTAAAGCCAGGAAGCAGTCACGTAGCTGACGTAATCAAGCAGAAGGAGCTCGGCAAGGCAGCTGCTACAGACAACGTAGGTACAGCTGGTTATTCTTTATTGCCCTATGATAAATTCAAGGTACCTGATAACAGTGAACCAATGGAATGTTCTTTGGTGATAGCTGAAGGTGAAGAATTGTCATTAAGATAAGGAAATACATGTGCAAGGAAAGTTTAAACTGCAACGCAGGAACTGGCATAAGTTGCTGGGTTTAAACTGAATCCTGATTGAGTTATACCATCAAAAGAAAAAGGATTATGTGTTCATGAAAGCACTATTTTTCTTTTGTTAAAAGTTAAGCTGAAGAAAGCACTTTTTGTTACTGTTTACTTCTGTTGTTGCCAGAGTGGCTTTTGATTTATTTTGTGCTTCAAAGAAAAGAATACCTCGTGGGAAGGGGAATAAAACCCTTGATTTAAAGTGTTCAACTTTGTGTGTCTGGACTATCTGTGCCACTGGCACTGTGACACATGGGATCTCAATCTTGTCCTTGGACAGCTCATGAAGCCGCCCTTCGAACCCCTAGCCACTACATCCTTGAAGTTTCTTTCTGGGAAAGTCATCTTCCTAATTGCCCTCACTTCTGCAAGACGTATCGGTGAGCTCCAAGCTTTAGTGGCTGACCCTCCTTATACACGGTTCCACCATGATAAGGTAGTCCTTAGGACTCACCCTCACTTTATGCCAAAGGTGGTTTCCCCTTTTCATTTGAACCAGTCGGTTTACCTGCCTGTTTTCTTCCTTAGGCTGCATGCCTCTAATGCAGAAAGGAATCTACATACTCTGGATTGCAAGCGTGCTTTGGCCTTTTATCTTCAGAGAACTAGGCAGCACAGAAAGGCTTCACGGCTTTTTGTTGCCTTTGATTAGTCACCTGGGTCTACCAGTTTCTAAGAGAACACTCTTCAAGAGGATTGCAGACTGTATCTCTTATCTATGAGAGTAAAGGACTTTCTCTTGAAGGTCATGTCACAGCACACAATGTGCGAACAATGACTGCTTCTATGGCAAATCTACGCTCCATGGCAATTGATGAAATCTGAAAAGCAGCAACCTGGTCCTCTGTCCACAACTTTGTGGCCCACTATTGCTTGGACAAGGACTTCCGTCGGGATGCTTCATTTGGCCAGGCTGTTCTCCAGCATCTCTTTCAGACTTAGAACACCACCTACCCCCCGTCCCGGGTTTTGATACCAGAGATCCTTGGGAGGAAACATGACCCACTTCAGCCTGTTTCACTGCTCTCTCTGGGGTCATCTCCAAGCTAGGGAGTCCCATATGTGAAGACTACATTCTTGCTTGTTCCTGGATATAGCGTAGTTACTCACCTGTAACAGGTGATCTCCAGGAACAGCAGGAATTGAGTCTTACAACTCACCCTCCTCCCCTAGGAGTTGTATCTTTCTCTCCCTCTTTCTCTCTGTCCTTCTCTCCTTATCTCAGCTACAAACCCAACTGAGGTACAGTTGTTAAGGCAGCAGCACAGGCACAGTGGAATGCTCCCAAAAGCTTTTCTGTAGTACGCTGGGGAGCGTTCCTGCATGGGCTGAGCCCTTCTCAAATCCTTCTCTAGCTGCAGAAGATGTACTATCTGCGACTTCCTTCTAGTCCGCGTATAACACATAATTTGCCCCCTCAGGACCACCTTGGCTGTTTCCCAAAAGTGGGCTGGGTTATTTCTATGCATCCCAGTCTGCTCTTCGAAAATTGCCCACTGCTTCCTCAATTTTTGTCCTCTGCTAGCTGAGTAGGGAACCTCCATTGGTTCGTTCCACCAGGCCCTCCCCACTCCAATTCCAGACTAATCCAGGCATGGTCCTACAGGGCCATTGGACCGATCTCCGTTCAGTGCACCCTGCTCACTATCGAGGTCGCTAATAGAAAATAATCCAATAGCGATCCCGAGCCATGTGCTCTAGATATGTGGGTGTATTCTCACTCCATGTGATGTAAAATTTTCCAAATGTCCATGAGGTCATATCCCTCCCACAAGCCTTTTAATCTAAAAGTGCTCTTTTGGTCTCCTCCTCCTCTCCTGGTCGATCTATCCATTTTCGCATCAAGTACACAGTTGAAGTCTCCTCCCAGTATTACGCGGGATGTGTCTTCTCCCACTAGTGTCCTTTGCACCTGTTGATAAAATTGAGGTTCATATGTGTTCAGGCCATAGATACTCCCCAGAGATAATGATTGCCCATTTAGATTCCCTCGAATAAGTACTATCAACGGGGGCACTGGGTGAGAATGTCCAAAGTCTTGGCAAAGGCAAATATTAATATGACTTGCAAAGGATTGTGGGAAATGCAGTCCATTCATACCAGACTCAGCCGTTCACAATAAATTAGTTGTGCTTGCTCGAGTGTAAAGACAAGAAGATATTTTATTTATGGGGTTATTTCTCCCAACACAGATATACTTGGTAGCACATAAAAAGGAATACTTGCTTTCAGTATCATAATTAGAAAAACAAATAAGGAAAAACAGCTGAACTTGTTAAGAAATCAAATCAAAGCATAAAGACCTGGATGGGAACCAAAAGGTCTTTTCTGTAGGCACCTGCTAATATCTTCTTAGCAGTGCTTCAAAGAACAAACAAAACCTCACAAAGTAGGAAAAAAAGAACTGTTCTTTTCAGGGATAACCTCTTGTATCTTCACACACACTCAGAAGTGTCCCTTCAGAGCTCACTGGCAATTAGGCAAGGCTCAATTGCTAACAATTACCAGCTGAAACCCTCTTAGCTGGTTTACTTTCCATTACGTGGCTCAAATCCTACTCAGAAGCTTTTCTGAGTAGATTAAAGAACAAGTTTATATTTCTTTGTGATGGTTGTTGTATCTTGTAACAGCATATTACCACAGAGGTTTAGACAGAGAGCAATCCATGTATTCAACATCTCCCCCTTCTTCAACTATCATAGGTTCCATATCATGGATTGGCACAGAGGAATTTCTCAATGGAGCACTCTCAGGACAATACTTGTTTCCCTGCTGTCTTCCCAGTGAAAAGCTAGGGCATAGATCAGTGTTCATACCTGAGCTTCCATTGCTGTTAGAGTTCCTCTCTAAATATCCTGGCCAGTATGTAATCCAGTTCTTATGTCCAGCCTTCCAATCAAGATCCCTGGATCTCTCTTCACATACCTTCTGGCACTGGTCTTAGGGTCCCTTCCAAGTGCAGCCGTCTCCCTCACAGGTGCCGTCCGGGGATTCCTGGCTCTGCAACCCCACTCCTCTGGCTTTCCCCAGTCCAATGGTGTATGCTTGCCTCTGGAACGCCTCCCAGTATACGTACTGCTATGGACTCCTTTAGACCTCCCAAATGCTTTTCTCTTCTTTCTTCCAAAGTGTTTCTTTCTCTCTCTGTCCGTCAGCTCTGGCTTCTGCTGATGATGATCAGGAAGGACAAGGTGCTTCTGATCCAGATGCCTCTCCTGATTCTCTGTAGAATAAGCTTTTCTTTTATCCTGCTTAGATGAATGCTCCACCCTAGCACAGCACAGCTGTGCTGAATCAAGCCCTGCCCTTGGAGATGAGAGCTTGGGGATTACCTCACGTTTCCCCACTTCAGCTCTTCTAATGGCTGTTGGAAACCTGGTGCATTCTGGGACTGGTAGTCTTTTATGGAAACATTCTGTTTTATTATTTCTACCAGAACAGACAGGTTGCTTGTTCAGAGTCACTTCACCTCTACTATAGCTCCTTCCTGAACTATGATAAGCTTCCTTATCACAAACTCCACTTCGGAGGGAGAGCGCTCCGGCGCTTTGGCCACCACATTGTCATGTCCCGCCAGTCCTGAACGCATACTGACCGAGGGGAGAGGGGCCGCCGCCGGCACAATACCCTGTCGCTTTCGACAGAACGCCTGATGCATAAGTAAAACAAAGTCTGGAGAAAAGTCCTCCATGTGCCCCGACGAAACCCCTGACACTGCAGATGCCCCCTCGGCAGGCGGGGCGGAAAGCCCAGGCATCCAAGCCTCCCCCTCAGGCTCTGCCAACACTTCAGGCACGGTTGAGAATGCAGCGTCCTCCATTTGATGTTCCAGACTGAGCGACACTGACGCACAGCACCCACAGATACCTGTCTCTGGAGTCGTGCTCCTGTGGGTGCCACAAATCACACACTGAGACCTCGCTGGCATGAACAGACAAGCCTAGCAGTCCCACAAGCAGGAGAAGGGAAATCTGTACACCCCCTTGCACACCTGATATGCTTGCCTACAGTACTGATTTACTGTATACTTAAATTGTATGTTGTTACTACTGTTTTGGGTTTTTTTTTCTTTTAAAGTAAGTAACGCTCTGTGAGAGCCAAGTTAGCAAACAAAATCCTGCTGGAGCCCCCAGCCCCCACGGACCTAAAAACCCAGAAGAAAACAAAAACACTAAAAATAAAGAAAACAAATAAAACCCAAAGACGCTGCTAGGGACTAAGGAATCCGCACTGAAAGAAAGGCTCTGCCGGTGAAATATAGCCACTGCTGCTGAAACTGCGAAGCTAAAATGGCCGCGGTTTCACTCAACGGTTGGCGCGCTTTTTACAAAGGGCCCTGAAGCACCGCAGGATACAGGTACTGTGAGACCCTGGCCTCCCTCGCTCTCCCTGGACCGTACCTGAAAGCAATGGCTCTCCTGTCAGCATCCGAGGCCCGATCACTGAAACGGACCGGAACGCCGCTGAAAATGCTGCTGTCAAGTGAAACGGTCCCTGGAGCCAGCGCTGCAGCTCAGAAAGTCAGCGGGTTGCCGGGGGGAAGAGAAAGGAGCTCTACCCCGTCCAATCTAGGGGTAAGAGATCCTGCGGCAAGCAAGATAGCCAGGGGAGAAAGGAAACTAGGCAGGACAGAGAAGTCTATGGTTTCAAACCCCTTCTGCTCAGTTATACTTTAAAAAAAAAAAAAAAAGAAAGAGAGACAGTATCCGGCTAACCTAAGCAAACCAAATATAAAGAAGTCTGAAAGGAAATGTAAACTAAGAGCCTGCTCCTTATTGCTTTCTCCAGTGAGCCCAGCACCTAGGCTCACGGGGTCCTCCTGCTGCATGGAGACTGGAGACACTGGGGGCTGATGGGATTTCCAGCTAGCTACATCCAGTGAGGGGAAGTTTCTGATTGGTCCAGTCTCCAAGCTGCAGGAGGAGGTGCACTACCCAGAAGTGGAGGACTAAACTGAAGGAACGAAAAGGAAGTTCCTTTTTGCTTTGTTGTGCCAACCAGTGTCAGTTCTATTTTCCCATCTTCTTTTTAATTTGATTGTTATAAAATTGCTGCGCTTTCTCCGGTTCCACAAAAGTATGCTGATGACCATAATCTTAGTTTAGCTGGATAGAGGAGTGCAAATCTTACCCCTTCATTGACCAAGGAGCTGCAAACCGTGGAGAACTCCCGTCTCTTCTGAGTTACCGCCGCTGAAAAGTCTTGGAAGAAGAGTACTCGGGTTCCTTCAACTCAATCCGAGTTTGTCTTTTAGCTGCACGCAGAACTGCCTCCTTTTGCTGAAAGTTGAGGAAAACACACCAGTACTGCTCTCGGTCTCGTCTGCCCCTCTCTGCGTATTCTCAACCAATGGGCTCTCTCCATCTGCATCTTCCCCATCATTTTGTTAAGTTGTACACTCTGCGGTATCCAACGTTCTAAGAAGCCATATAGGTCTTTCTTCGATATTGACTCAGGCAGACCCACGATTTCTATATTTTTCCTGCATCCCCTATTCTCCAATTCATCGATTTTATTCTCACTTTTGAGTGCATTCTCCTCCAGCTGCTGAATTCTGCGTTCCAGTTGGAAGGCCCCATCTTCCACCTCCGATATCCGGTTTTCCGCATGTTGCAGTCTCCCGGTGAATTCCGCCACCGACCCATTCAACCGGTCCAACTGTGCTGTATTGCAGTAAAACGCTCTCTCAGTGGCCTCACTACTGCAGTTGAGATTTCTTCCACAAGTGCCAAGTTCGCTGTTTCTGGGCTCGGTGGCAAAGCACAAGCTACCATTTTGGCTCTTTGCGCCTCTTCTTTTTGCTGGGTTTTCATCACCATCCACTATAGTCTTCTTGGATTTACTTCATTTAAGATCTTAGGTCACTTGCCGCCAATATCGGGTTGGTATTCCACCTTTTATGCCTCTATTTCTTGATCCGCTGGTGGGGATTTGAGGGGGGGGGGTGTCCCGGAGCTGAGAACACGTCTAGCTCAGCTCATTGCTAACTAGAGGTCTCCTGGCTGCATTTTTAAGTGAACCTCATTCTTTTCTAAACAAGGGCAATGCCATTCTGGCAGAACTGGCACAAAGGTTTCTGCTGCTTACCCCCCCGTGCTAAGCTGCCCCCGCAGAGCCACAGCACCCCCCCTCGCTACCACTGATTTAATCTTGGGGGGGAAGACAGGTGGCAGCAGCAGCAGATTTTAAAAAGCGGATGCTTTGTGCCGCTGCTTTGTTGCCTGGAGCACATGGCCTGCCACAGTGTCTTACTACATCAAAGGCTAACACACCTTGTTAATGAAGACGTGCAGTTTATTTACAAACAAAGCAAGGATACTTATTCAGAAAGGCAAGTAATTCACTTAGTTACACATGAGTAGTTAGAAAAGATAACTAGAAAGCAATTAGAATAATAACTAAAAGCACTTAATTACATAAGAATAATACTTCACTGAAAGAGTTATGAGATAGTGCAGCTATTTACAAAGAATTAGACTACACCAAACTGTATCATGGTAGCCCTTTACACATCAGCTGGGAGCGCTCAGCGAAGGCTAGAGAAAGTCTGGGATTCTTCATGCATGGCATGCGCCTGGCCAAGCAGATCTACGCTCTCTCTGTTCTGGATCTTCTCTGTACTTATGAGGACACTTATATAGGCACAAATGTGTTGCAGCTAGCTCTCACATATGAGCTTTTCCCTACAGATATTCTCCACCCCATCCACCTTTGCTTGACCAGTCCCTCTCCAGCCTCCCCTTGCTCCCAGCCTTTGGTTTCCGGGCAGGCTTCTGACAATGCTCACCCCCCATGGTGTTAGAAGCTCAAAACTTCTAACATTATAATTGATGAATTCTTATCCTGTCTACATTGGCTAGGAGAATTGTTTCCAAGGCTAGGTGAATTGTCCTTTTATGTCCTCGTTAATGGGTCTCCATTTGTTTGCTAGGAGAAGGACTCCTCCCTGATCTCCCAGTATCTTTCTGTAGTTATGTAAATTGTTTCAACAGTTTCAAGCACCCCTATGTCAATGGTTTCTTTTACTCCTTAGTTACTGCTGAGGCATATTCACTACTGAGGCATAATCAATAGTCAAAATTCATCTGTACCACACACAGGCAACAAAGTGGTGGCAAAATATACATACTCTATTTTCAAAATAAATAAATAAATAAATATCACTAATACACTATTAACCATACCACACTCTCATTCACATGATGATTATAGATTTAAACTAACAATGTATATATGTTCTAATATGTTATACCTTTAATGTTACAATATTCCTTGTAAATTATAATTATCTGTTCTATGTAAACTGACTTGGTATATTACATACCAATTAACCTACTGTTCCATGTAAACCGCACTTGATACTAGGGAAAGAGTGGTATATAAATAACTGTTAAATAAATAAATAAAAAGGTTAGCCACCTCGTTTGTCCAGTGGACGGGCCAGCCATCATCTCTAATACCTGAAGATTGGAGGATCGCCAATGTAACACCAATTTTTAAAAAGGGTTCCAGAGGTGATCTGGGAAACTACAGACCGGTGAGCCTGACATCAGTACCGGGAAAAATGGTAGAAACCATCATAAAGAATAAAATTACTCAGCATGTAGATAGTCATGACCTAATGGGAGACAGCCAACATGGCTTTAGACAAGGAAGATCTTGTCTTACTAATCTGTTATGTTTTTTTTGAAGGAGTGAATAATCAGGTGAACAAAGGTGAGTCGGTTGATATTGTGTATCTGGACTTTCAGAAAGCCTTTGACAAGGTCCCTCATAAGAGACTTTTGGCAAAACTAAAGAGTCATGGGATAGGAGGCAGTGTATTATTGTGGATCAGGAACTGGTTAAAAGATAGAAAGCAGAGGGTAGGGCTAAATGGCCAATTTTCCCAATGGAGAAAGGTGAATAGTGGTGTACCCCAGGGATCTGTGCTGGGTCCGCTGCTTTTTGACATATTCATAAATGACCTGGAAAGTGGAATAACGAGTGAGGTTATCAAATTTGCAGATGACACAAAACTATTTAAAGTTGTTAAAACCCAAGAGGATTGTGGAAAATTGCAAGAGGATCTTGATAAATTGGAAGACTGGGCATCAAAATGGCAGATGAAATTTAATGTGAACAAGTGCAAGGTTATGCACCTAGGGAAGAACAACCCAAACTATGGTTCCACGATGCAAGGTTCCACATTAGGAACCACCACCCAGGAAAAAGATTTAGGCGTCATTGTGGATACCATGTTAAAACCCTCGGCCCAGTGTGCAGCGGCGGCCAAGAGAGCAAATAGAATGCTAGGTATGATAAGGAAAGGAATGGAAAATAAAACTAAAGATATTATAATGCCTCTATATCGTTCCATGGTGAGACCGCACCTTGAATACTGTGTGCAATTCTGGTCGCCGTATCTTAAAAAGGCTATAGCGATTTTAGAAAAGGTTCAGAGAAGAGCCACCAAAATGGTAAAAGGGATGGCAGGATACTCCTATGAAGAAAGGCTAAAAAGGTTGGGGCTCTTTAACCTGGAAAAGAGACGGCTGAGGGGAGATATGATAGAAGTCTATAAATTAATGAACGGAGTGGAACGGGTAAACGTAGATCGATTGCTTACCTTATCAGAATATAGAAAGACTAGGGGACATGCAATGAAGTTACAGGGTAAACTATTTAAAATTAATAAAAGAAAATATTTTTTCACTCAACGTGTCAAACTCTGGAATTTGTTACCGGAGGATGTAGTAAAGGCTGTTAGTGTAGCTGGGTTTAAAAAAGGTTTGGACAAGTTCTTGGAGGAAAGGTCCATAAACCATTATTAAGAAGGGACCCAGGATATCAATGCTTGAACCAATACAAGCATTGTGGAACCTGTGTCCCTTGGGGAAACTGCTAGGTACATATGACCTAGATTGGCCACTGTTGGAAACAGAATACTGGGCTTGATGGACCTTGGTCTGACCCAGTATGGCATATCTTATGTTCACACACTCTGGCTATGTTATTAGATCTAGCAGCAATTTTCTACCTAGTCCATCATACATTATTTTGTAGTTAATACTGGGTCTTCTGTATCTCCTCAGACTTTAACATGCAGGGCTGTGCACGATTCAATTTTAGATCCTCTTCTTTTTAATGCCACTTCCCCCCTTCCACACACTCCTCTTCCCTCCAACAGAAAGTTGCATCAGAAGTTGTCAGGAGCAGTAGAACATGAACATGTAGTACAGGCACTTTAAAGCCCAATGCAGTGGAGGCATTGACTTGCTACCACCCCCTCCTCTGCTAGGTGAAAAGATGGATGATGGGAGGGGAGATGGCATGGCAGATGAGGCAGCGATGAACTGTCACTTCGATAGGGGGAGGAGAGGGCCAAATGCCACCCATAGGACCTGCCACCCTAGGTAACCATCTAGTTCACCTAGTGAACAGTAGAGTTGCCAACTGACTCCATTTGCACCTGACACGTTTGATCCAGTCCTAGGTTTACCCCATTGTACGAAGGACATGAAGTTCTGATTTTTCCATTGCACGCCATAAGAAAAGCAAGACTACATGTCCCTGCATGCAATGGGGTAAACCCAGAACTGGATCAAGCCTATCGGGCGCATTTAGAGCCAGCTGAGAACCCTAGTGAAAGGCTGGTCCTGCTTGAAGGCTATCAGGAGATTTATATACAGAAACTTTGAATGAGACTGTAGCTTTCTAGGAAATAGGTGTGGAGAAGAAGATGAAGCTTAGGGAGAAGCACGTTTTTTAACTAGTTAAGAAGAAACTGACCTGGACAGTACCGCTTCAATTAAAAAAAACACTGCAGACATAATTTTCAACTGACGCTAATAAAACATTCTTTATGGAAATTCTAATCCAATATAAGCACGAGCACCGTAAAACGTTTCTTGGAAGTTGAATACTGCTAATACTTACTTTTCATCCGGGAAGAGAAAACACCTACTACCGGCCTATATACCCAGTACCAAACTGTCACACTATAACTAAGGATATCTGCTCCTACCAACCAACAAACTCTCTAAGACGCTCATTTAACACACAGAGGGCACGCCCCCTTTAGAAGCCCGCCACCAGTGCGTCATTTCCTGTTACGAAGTGGCTTCTGCTCGGAACGGAGTGTGCACAGTCAGCAGGTGAGCGTGCTATTCTATTTTTCTTTTCGGTATTCGAGACTGTGCGCAAGGTGAGGAGAAGGGAGCGGAAAGTCACCGGTAGCGGTTTTTTTTTTTTGGCGGCGTACAGTATTTAGTCAAGCCATGGCCCCGTTTCTTATACCACATATTTTCTATTTGTGTGTGAGGCCTGGAGCAGGTTGAATGACTTCTGCGGAGGCCATTGGGTTGGGCTAATTTTTTCACTGCCCGGTCTCTTGCTTTCGCTGGCCCGAGTTTCTGGAGGCCGTGAGCGCCCTGGCCCAAAGTAGGGGCGAACACCGCGGATTTCGGATCTCCTTCAGCACTTTTGGCGTAGCGTTCCTTGAGCGCAGTTTACTAGGCATCTCTAGGCCGTACAGAGACTTGTTTCTCCCTTTGGGTTATCACCGGAGCGATACCTTATTAGGGAAGTGAGGGGGAAGATAGGAATCCCCAGTGGGAGAAAATGGCGTTCGCCTGCGTGTATATGCGTCCTTACCCGTCTTCCTGGGTTTAGGACTGACTTGCGTTCTTTGCTTGATTGAATCGCCTGTGTCTTATCTTAGAGTCGTGTAGCTGTAGAGTTTCTTAAAAAATGTCTGTTTTTTAGCAATTTTGTATAATTAAATTGCTGCTTTGAAGAGTTGAAGCGAGGTTCCTATGTTTGGTTTTAAATATATATATATATATATATATATTTTCTTAAGACATGGTAGTATGACCACAAATACGCTGTGTATTTTTCAAAAGAAAATCGTACCTATTCCGTGCCTATGGGAAAATACTGAGGTGGATCCATTGTCTGTGAAACAGAACTCTTGCCCACCCCTTTTCTTAAATTTGTGATTGGCCATCTATGGAGAAGGTGACTAAATGTTGCACACTTCAATGAGACGTGCAAATAATATGTATTCTAGAAATATAAGGAAATTGCTTTAACCAAGTGTGGAGATGGAAAGGTGAATGAGTGCTGAAGGCTTATTCTTTCCCCACTGGTCCCTTTTTTAGTAAAGTAGACGTTTTCTAAGCATTTTGAAATACTGTAACAAGTTGTTTTAACACAGATTATTTTGTGATTAACTTTCACATATGTTAAAATATATTGATTTTTTTGATGTGCCACTGGTCCTTAGTTTTTAGGAGAGTTGAAGGTGAATCTGGCACATGAAACATAAATGATATATTTTTTTTAAAATCCAAATGGCAGCGTCTTATTTGTCAGCAGCTTACACATGTCTGCAAAAATTTTTTTTTTGAGAGCTGTTTGGTTATTCCACGTAATCTTTGTTGTTTGGTGTGCTGAATCCGAAAATAACCTCCATTTTGTCATAGAAATATGCCACAAAAACCAGTCCAGTATGTGATGATTATAGGAAGGACAAGTTTATTCTCATTTATAGGCCCATTACCACCAGACACAGGCTGTGTTTTGATTACCCTTGGTCAGGGGTGGAGTTGGTGGACACACTACAACCATAAAAACATACATATAAAAATTAGCTACAGTAAGAACAGATGCTAAAAATAACAATAATATAAAATCATATCAATATTTAATGTCCAACTGCAACAGATGGAAATTTTTTTTTCCTTAATGTTGGATACTGAGGACACTTCACCTTATGACCATTATAAAGTGAACCTTGTAGGTAAAACTATAAATATAATCAACAATTAAAAAATAATGAACTCAAATTGTACAATATCATAAAATCATATGCATAAATGTGTGAACATCGATAAAACATCAATAAAAATAAGGAAAAATAGCAACTGTAGCTAGAATAGAAAAATGTAGCAGGAGTGAATTGAATCTGATGATAATAAACTAAGCCAATATTACATTTGAGAGACCTGTCAGGAAGTTTTAAAATTGTTTATGTGAAACCTATTTCCCACATTGTAAGTAAATTTATAGTCGGCTTGAGGTTGTTTTTGCCGTGTGGTTATGATCACTGTTGTACACTCTCGCATTTGACTTTCTCAGCTGGTTCTTCAGCATGCGTAGGAATAAAGACCCATACCTGCGTAGTATGCACATAGTGCTCACTTTTCATTTATATATGGCTTCATATTTTTTAAAATGTATTGTGTTGTATGGATCCTAAGGAGGAATATTATTTTATCCCCCTCCTCCTTTTTCCTTGTGCTTGTGCACTTGCGATCTTTTTAGCAGTATTTTAAGAAGGTCAATTATGATCTGTTCTTCTGTAATATGAGGAAAGCATTCATCTGTTTCCTGTACATGATTTCATATTTTAAAAAGTGTACTATACTATGGGTTCTAATATACGTTCCTTTGAAGGGTTTTCATCCCATAGCTCCGCCCCTAGCCTGCCCACTTCTGCTTTTTGCAGCCCTGATTTTAAACGCGCATGAGCAGGCGTTTTTTCTAATCGCTTCAATCAAGTTGATATCTGAGTAAGATATTTTTTTTTTTTTTTTTTTTTTAATTTTCAGGGTAATTTATGTAGATAGAGCATTATTGCCTTAAGAAAAAATATATATCGGGTGGGACAAGCAATCAGGAAGCTTTAGAAAAGTGTGCATAATAAGTAAAAGAAATTTTTCTTTTCATTCTCCTCAATTCTTTAGCGTAACCTGTGTGGCAGTCTACATTTGACTGAAAGATAGTGTGCAACATTTGGAGGACAAATTCGGTGAATGACCACGGATATAGTAGGTTTCACATAAACAATAATTTTAAAACTTCCTGACAGGTCTCTCAAATGTAATATTGGCTTAGTCTAGTATTATCAGATTCAATTCGCTCCTGCTACGTTTTTCTATTCTAGCTACAGTTGCTATTTTTCCTTATTATTTTTATTGATGTTTTATCAATGTTCACACATTTATGCATATGATTTTATGATATTATACAATTTGAGTTCATTATTATTTTTTAGTTGATTATATTTATAGTTTTACCTACAAGGTTCACTTTATAATGGTCATAAGGTGAAGTTTCCTCAGTATCCAACATTAAGGTAAAAAAAAAAGTTTCCATCTGTTGCAGTTGGACATTAAACATTTGATATGATTTTATATTATTGTTAATTTTAGCATCTGTTCTTATTGTAGCTAATTTTTATGTGTATGTTTTTATGGTTGTAGTGTGTCCACCAACTCCACCCCTGATGAAGGGTAATCAAAACACGGCCTGTGTCAGGTGGTAATGGGCCTATAAATGAGAATAAACCTGTCTTTCACATACTGGACTGGTGTTTTTTCTTCATTTTGTCATAGGACATCACGTTTTCTGACAATTTAGGTAACTATGTTAAATAAGACAATACCTCAAAATAAATGGAAATAGACTTATAAAATTAAAGTTGTATTACAATATTTTCATGAAAATCCTTTTTTGAACTGAAATGACCTCACCTACACACACTAAACTCGATTCTTCTTCCTTGTGAGGCTCCTTTTGGTGCATTTACGCTTGTGAGTAGCATCTGGAATGTCTCTCTGAAGCATCCAACAGTAGTCTGCCATCATTGTAATGTTCCATTTTCCCTGGTATCTTCTTTCCATCTCTTTAATGTCTTGGTGGAATCGTTCACCTTGTTCCTCACTCACAGCTCCCAAATTTTCAGTTAAGTAGTCAAGGTGGGACTGGAGGACATGCACTTTCAAACTCATCAAGCAACCTAAAGCTTGAAATGCTTTCAGCATTCCCCCGACGATCTTTTTGTAGTGAGGATCTTTGTTATTGCCTAAAAATTTATGTACGACTTCTTTAAATGCAATCCACCCTTCTTTTTGAGGATCCGTCATGGTATTGACAAACTCTTGATCAACTATAAGCCTTCTAATGTCTGGTCCGACGAACACACCTTCCTTCAATTTTGCCTCCGACAGGCCTGGAAACTTGGTGACCAAGTATTTGAAGCATTCTCCATCTGTTGGAAGTGATTTTACGAATTGCTTCATCAATCCCAATTTTATGTGGAGAGGTGGTAGAAGAACTTTATGTGAAGGTACCAAAGTTTCTCGGAGGACATTTTTTTTCACCGACTGTTAGCACCCTCGGCTGCCAGCTCTTCTTGGTCCAGTGATTTTGTCAGTCTCGACTGTCCCATAGACACAGAAAACAAGGATATTTGGTATACCCAGCTTGTTGCCCGAGCAGCATGCACAAGACCTTCAAGTCCCCACACACTTGCCAACCATGGTCTTCATATTTAAGTTTACGAAGAACCAATTCCAAGTTCTCGTAGGTTTCCTTCAAGTGTACGGAATGATCTACAGATATGGAAGCGTAAAAACCGTTGTGGAGTAAAACTGCTTTGAGACTTCTTTGTGAAGAATCTATAAAAAGACGCCATTGCTCTGAATCATATTGGATTTTAAATTGACCCATCAGACCTTCCAACATCGATTCAATAAACCAACTTGTCTTCCTGGGCGAAGTAAGGAACAAACTCCTTTTCACGATGTCTGAACCATGAAGATGACACTCCTGGCAACAATAAATTTCTGCTTTTCAGCCTTGATCCGAGTAACTCAGCGGCATCTTTAGGAAGATTCAAGTCTCTTACCAAATCATTCATCTCCTCCTGAGAAAACAATTTTGGCCTTGTATCGTCTTCAAAGTCAGAACTTGATTCATCATCTGATTCGGGTATGACTTCACCTTCATCGGAGCTAGGTATTTCTTCCAAGGTAGCAGGGGGCTTGGGAACTGGTATATCTGTGCCATGGGGATGGGACGAATTGCTGAGCGAAGATTGGGGTATGAAATGGAATGCTTCCATTTGGAATTAAACCTTTTCACATCGCATGAACAAAAGTAACAGTCGTCACTATGGTTCTTTTGCTCTCGCCATACCATAGGAATCCCATAACGGAAAGATTTTTTCTTACCCATGAACCAGTTTCGGAGGTCGTCATCACACCGTTTTCACACTTTATGAGGCGCCCAGACTTTATCTTGATCTCCAATTTTTAGTCCAAAGTATGCAAAATATACTTTTTTTCACAAAGTCTGTAATAATTCTGCTGTTGCTTTAACACTGTATATTCACCACAGATGAAACAGAAACTGTCTGGCGAATTAATACACTTTCGCGGAGCCATAACAAAGCGGTTGAAGAATGACAAGCTAACACGAATTGCAATGAAAAAATGTGAACAGCCTAGAACCAAGAACCTGATGATGATTCGTGTGGCATGCAGGAGAGAACAGCTCTGTGTCTGTACACGAGAGGTCACAGTGCTGGCCACGCCCCCCTGTACTGACTGGAGCTGCTGCTATCTGCCCTGTTTTTCCCTCCCACTGGATTCTTCAGGAAAGATTAACCCCTTCTACCATTAGAAACACTGACTTAAAACTTGCTTAGCTTATGTATATATATTGCTGACCATCAGATTTACAGTGCTATATTTTTTTTTTACATAACTCGGACAACCCCTTTAAGGTATTTTTGGCATTTTATATCTTAAATGCACTTACGTGAATTAATAGTAACTTGAATTAATTAATAGTAATTTGAAAAAAATTGATAAATTTGAAGACAATTTTGCATGTTGTGGCAAATCATGACGTCTAGGAGTTTTTTCAATATTTTATTTGTTTTCAGCACACCAAAATACATGGAAATTAGATGAAAATAATCAAACAGCTTTTTAGTCACAGACCTGTGTATTGTTTAAAGCAGAGTGGACTAAGTTATCTCATTCTCTAACAATGCTTTTAGAATGTGTAATAAATTAGATCTTCAAAAATCTTTTTTTTAATGTTTTAATGTGGTAGCTGGTGTACTACATATGTTCTTCCTGTCTTGACTGTATGTATATTCATTATCTTTTTTTTTATTTCTTCTTTTTAAAAGAACATGAGCTGCTATTTGTTCAGGAAAAACACGCACAAGGAGATCTAGGGGAGAGATTCAGATGCATTGGGCAGTAGGGCCAGCCCAAGCATTAGGCAAACTAGCAAGTGGCCTAGGACAGCAGATTCTGGGGATAGCGTAGGGTAGGGCATTAAAAACTAAACAGTAGATTGTCCAAACAGACAAATAACCCCATAAGGGTCATCCACAATAAATAACCAATAACAAAAGATCTACCCTTTTCCCAAAAGCAGGTACAGTATATAATTTTCCAGCAATTTTTTTTTTGTTGTTGTTTGGGCTGTCCAGACGGAAATGATCCACTCTCCCACAGCAGACTGTCCTTTTCAATCGATTTTATTTGAGACAAAGCATGTATTTGTTTTTTGGAGCAAGATGCCACAAAGCACCTGATGCAGAGCTGATTGGATTGAAAGTTGAAAGCTCAAAAGTAATGCATGTTGTGTATATGGAAACCTGTGTTTTTCCCTGACAGTGCTGTACCAGCTAAGTGATAACATTTTAAAAGCTTTGTCTCAAATTAAAGTTGATTAAAATAATGGTCTGTTGCAGGAGAGTGGATCCTCTCTAGACAGCCCATCTGACAAAAAACTGTTAGATAATTATAATTATATATTTAATGTAAATAGTTAATTGTGTTAACATTTTATAATGTTCCTTGTAAATGGCCCCTGATCTCTTGCAGGGGTGGTATAGAAAAAAACGTTTCAAATAAATATGCCTGCTTTTGAAACAATAGATTGATAGGTGGGGAGGCATAAGACTTAAGGTTTGCCTAGGGTGCCAACATCTTAAAACAACTTTGGGGCAATCCCTAATGGGGAGTAACAGCCAGGACAGCCTTAGGATGTGTCTCTGACCAGGAAATCAAACTTGGCTTATTCTAAAAATGAAAGCAGAATTTTAAGAGGATAAACTTTCTGTGACAGTTCTTTTGTGGCTATCTACCTAGAATACTTTCCTAGTTGCAGAGCTGACTCAACCATTAGGCAAGACTAGGTGGCTGCCGAGAGCAGCAGCAGCAGTAGTTAATGTAACAGCCAGACTTTGAGTCATTAGCACATTTTCACCCACAGAGAGCGGATGCGCACATACTTTTTAATATTAAGCTCTGCTTTGTATGTATGATGTTTGTTTGACTTTTGATAGGATTGTTGTGGGGGGCGATGAATTGTTTGTTAGGGAATGGGGGAGGCGTAGGGCTGATGGTTTTCCTAGGGCACCTAATACTCTTGCCCTAGTCCTGGTTACTTGAATAGGTCATCTGTTCATAGTTTCAAAAATTAGTTTCCTGTTGAAAGGAGACACATGCCTTGGGGCAATATGAGACATTATCAGGGCTAGCTCTTCAGAGAGATTCATACTGTTTTGGTTGTGTTGGGCTCCTTAACCTCCTCAAAGGTCAGGGATCCCCAATTCATGCCCACCATTTTGGACCTCTCTTTCAACAGCACCAGACATGTCCCTTGCTAGTCCTCTCTATCTCCCTCCTGTTTCTACTTTTTTTTTTCCTGCAGTAGTCCAAGTTAAGTTTCTTTTACCATTGAGGCTGTTTTCTCAAATCTTTAAAATCCTACATAAGAAATGCCATACTGAGTCAGACCAAGGTCTATCAAGCCCAGTATCCTGTTTCCAACAGTGGCCAATTCGGGTCACAAGTATTTGGCAGGTTCCCAAAAAGGTACATAGGTTCTACAATGCTTGTTCTGGGGTAAGCAATGGATTTCTTGGGTCCTCCTTTTTAATAATGGTTTATGGACCTTTTTGCCAGAAACTTGCCCAAACCCTTTTTAAATCCAGCTATACTAGCAGCTTTTGCTACATCCTTCGTTAACAAATTCCAGAGTTTGATTACTCACTGAGTGGAAAAAATGTTATCAATCTTAAATGGGTTATATTGTAGCTTCATTGTGTGTTCTCTTGTCTTGTAGACATGGCGACCAGAATCAATGTGCAGCCATACCATGGAACAAAACAGAGGCATTGTAATATCCTTAGATTTATTCCCATTCCTTTCCTTATGATTCCTAGCATTCTATTTGCTTGGTGGAGGGTTTCAACATATTATCCATGTTTAAATCCTTCTCCTGGGTGGTGGTTCCTAAGGTGGAACCTACATCATGTAACCATAGTTTGGGTGGTGGTTTTCTTGGTGCCTAACTTCACACTTGTCCACATTAAATTTCTTCTGCCATTTGGTCTTCCAGATTATCAATATCCTCTTGCAATTTTTCATAACTTTGAATAATTTTGTGTCATCTGCAGATTTGATCACCTTGCTCATTATTCCTATTTCCAGGCTCTGCAAGAGGGCCTCTGAAAAATCCCAACCTGCACCATTAATTTTGATAACCAAAAGCTTCTAACTTAGAATTGGCTCATACGCCAATCTGCTGAACTAGTTAATATAGCCCGGTTTCCACAGTTTTAGTTGTGCCTGCAAAAGAGAAGCTGAGTGCACTTGGAGTTCAATTTAGAAACCTTTTGCTAGAGTCTAGCACTTTGGCTCTAGCTTGGGGTTTCCTTATCGGTCCTACAGTTCAGTCCTCCACCTCTGGGTAGTGCACCTCCTCCTGCAGCATGGAGACTGGACAAGTCAAACTTGTGACATCACCGGGTATATCCTGCTGTTCTTCTCCCATGACCCCCCAGTGTGTCCAGTCTCCATGCAGCAGGAGGACGTAGTGAGCCTAGGTGCTGGGTTCACTTGTGAAGCAGTTAGGAGCAGTTAGTCAGGATTTGATTTACCTTGATTTTCTTTTTCCCTTCTTTATGTTAAATCCTTTCAATTGTATTCAATTTCATTTTAATTTAATTTTACTTTCAATTTATACTTCAGTTTAATTCCTTTATTTTCATCTAACCTGCCTTAGTGTAAAGAGAGGATCTGTCCCTTTTAAAAGTACATGCTGCCAGCTAGCCTCTCTTCTTGGGCTCCTTCGGGCTCTCTCTGCCCAGTGATGATCTCTCTCCCAGGACCGTAAGGGGGAGAGCTCTGTGGATTGCATTTGCATTCTGGAACTGTGCATGTGGCAGATTCCCGTCGCGGCGGGAGCCTCAGGCCGTTGGGTGTTCTTCAGCTGGCAGGCCTCGGCTCGCAGCGTCTGCTACTTACGGGGGGCGCACGGCAGCAACGCGTCTTGAGAGCTATTCACCTCGGAGCTACAGCGGGGTAACTGCTGAATTCTGGCACCGCAGGAGAGGCTCTCGAGCCTGAATGGAGGGGCTCGGGGCTGTTACCGCAGCTGTGGTGTTTGGTGCCAAACGGGCCTGCCTCGGTTTGGCGCCTTTTCCTCTGCAGGGCTGAGGCCTCGTGGCGGTGAGCAGAGCAGCCCCGTGTTTGGGCAGACGACGCTGTTCCACGCTGCTAAACCCAGATAAGGACTTCATTTTAATTTAATTTTAATTTAAGGTTCTTAGAATGTGTAAGTTTGTGTGATTGATTTTTTTCCAATGTAATTATTTTGGGGTTTACTTCATGTGGTGTGGTTTTGCCTTTGCCTGCATTCTGGCAGTTAGCAGCGCCTGTCAGCAGCAGGCTTCAGTAATTGAATTTGGCCATTCAGGTAAATCTGTGGCCATTAGAACAGCGGTTGAGCAAAGCCACCAATCCTTGTGTTCTAATTTTTGGTGCAAGTTCGTGCTGTAAACTCTTCCAGTTGAATAGAGGTTAACCCTGCGCTTTTCTTATGTTCTGGAAGGAAAAGCAGGGTGAAACTTGTCACACACCTCATAGGGCAGATGAGTTTCTTGTAGGTAACTTAATTTACCACCTAAAGGTTTAAGATAGCAGAAGATCTTCTACATTTTATGGGGCGGTTCATCCTATGCCTATGCATTTAGGGAACCTTTGGATAATCACTGCTAATACTAACGAGTTAAACTGTGAACCAATAAAGGCCGGCACGATTGTCCGTGGCCACCAGAGGGCAGCTGGGGCATTCAGTAATGCCTTTCTGTGACTGAGTGTAGTTATTCTCTGACTAATCTCTGGAAGTTAAAAAAAAATAAATAAATAAAAAAGGGGGGGGGGGGTTAGCGCCAAACATGCAGCTGTGAGATTCTGCAAATCCAGATGGTGTGACCAAGGATTAAAATTCTTATCTGCTGTATCGTTTTTCGGGGTCTTGTATTCTAAAGGCCATGCAGCATATATACTGTTCCTTAGTGTCCCTCTAGTCCAGTCCCGGAACCATAGAGTTGTCAACCTCCTCCAGCAGCCTTGGAGACTGAAATATATCAGCGCTTTGCTGGCACCAGTATAAGTAGGCAAGGACCGCCCCCTCTCAGCAGTACTTTCAGTCTCCAAGCAGCTGAAGGAGATCCTGAGCCTGGTTCTGGGCTCAGTTAGGGATATAGGCAGAGCTAAATAGAATACATTTACCTTTAAATTTGGGTTTACTTTTATTAATTTGCCCCTTCTGGGTTTTGATTGCAGGAGCTGTGCTGGTGCAGGAGATTTCTTCCTCTGGCTCCATCTGCCCCCCTTTCCCCCCCTTACCTCTTCTCTCTCTCTTACTTTCCCTTCTTTCCTTTCACAGCCCCATTGCTTAGACGAGCACTGTGGGGTTAAGTCAGCACAAGGGTGTTTCTGTGCCTCCCTGCTCCCGAACCCGCGTTAAAGGGTGAGGAGCAGGTTGCAGGCTGGCAGCAGTGGCCCGGAGTTTGCAGGGCAGCTGAGAAAGTGCTGCCGGTGTTGGAGCTGAAGCCACAGTCAGGCTGAGCTCCAGCGAGGCTGCTGCATCTCTCCCTCTCTCCTTCACCCCATCTTGCAGTGGTGAGTAAAGAGGTGTTTCTTTTTTCTGGTTCTTGGGGCCCTTTGAGGTTTAGCGGGGGGGACGGGACTAAGTTTAGTTTTCTGTTCCTATCGGGGTGGTCTGCCGCGTGTGTTTTTTCGGCTGCGGCGGCCATTTTGGAAAAATCCCGATTTTGATTTTTTGCTCTAATTTTGCTTTTTCTGAGCTTTCTAACCCTCGTTTTGGCTTCAGACCTTCTGGGTTCGACTTGGGGGTTCTCTGGGGTCCTAGTGTGTGAAGAATTTAAAAAAAAAAAAAAAAAAAACTTGATTGTAAAAACGGGGGTTTCTTGAGCCTGCCTCACAAGCTCCTTTTTTCTAGGCTGTGCTGCTGACCCACGGGACAGAGGGTGGCAGTGCAGCTTTCCTCTGAGTATGCCTGCGAAGCCACGCTGTGTGGTATGTGGAGCTAAGCGGGGTTTACTGACAGGGTCCAGTGTGTGTGGGGCCTGTACTCTGGATTCCAGCATTATGGAGGTTACAGCTCCTTCTCCGGCCGTCGCCAGTGAGGGGCTTCCGCTAGGTGTGGTGCTGGCTTTGCCTCCGACTCTGGATTTTCAGGGGCCGGAGTCTTCCCCTGGGGAGGGGTCCTCGGGTTCGCAGGGTCAGAATTCGGTGGCCTTAGCTCTGGGGATTCCGCCAGATTTCTTCTCTCTCATGCAGCAGGCTTTTGCGCTCCTGCAACCCGGGTTAGTCTCTCCAGCTCGTGCTTCGGAGGGGAAGAAGCGTCCGGGGTCCCTGATTCGGATGGAAGACGGCGCTCCTGCTGTGAAGGTGGCCAAGGGGTCGGCAGAGGAGGGTTCTCCGTCTCGTCTTGTGGAGGACCTTGGGACGGAGGACGTGGACCTGGCTAACACCTCCGGTGAGGAGTTAGAGGAGGGAGAGTTACCTGACACGGAGCAGCACAGTCAGCTCATCAGGGTGTTTCTTAGGGAGGAGCTTCTGGCCTTGATTGCTGAGACTCTAAAAACGTTGAATATGCCGGCGGAGGCGACGGTGCCGGATGATGCTCTGGAGGATCCTCTGCTCCAGGCGGTGCGTAAGTCCCAGCGGATCTTTCCCCTGCACAGAGTCTTTAGAGGGATGATTCAGGAGGAGTGGGACTCGCCAGAATCGGCGCTGAGGGGCTCTCGTGCCTTGTCGCGCCTTTATCCATTGTCCAATCGGGATAGGGAGCTTTTTCGGTCTCCCAAGGTTGATGCGGCAGTGTCGGCAGTCACGAAGAAGACTACGATCCCTGTTGAGGGCGCCGCGGCATTGAAGGATGTGCAGGATAGGAAGTTGGATACGCTGTTGAAGCAGGTTTTTGATGTATGTGCCCCTCTCTATGCAAGCCGCCGTGGCGGGGGCTTGGGTCGCGAGAGGTTGCTTGCGCTGGTCCCAACGATTACAGGGGGATGTAGGGACAGCACCGGTGGAGGATGCAGCGTGTTTGGAATCTGGGGCCGCCTATTTGTTGGACATTCATTATGATCTCATCCATAGTGGAGCTAAGTCTATGGCCTCGGTGGTAGCGGCGAGGCGGTATTTGTGGTTGCGCAATTGGGCGGCCGACAGTTCCTCCAAGGCTTGTCTCAGTAAGCTTCCCTTTCGGGGGAAGTTGTTGTTCGGTGAGGATTTGGAAAAGTTGGTCAAGGATCTCGGTGAATCTAAAGGGGGACGTCTTCCGGAGGATAAACCGAAGCAGGTCCGGGCTACCGCTGGGTCTCGAGGAGCTCCTCGGGTTTTTCGCTGTTTTCGGGCGGCTCGTTTTGGGCAGCCTCAGCGTGGACGGTTCCCGACTACAAGCCAGGGGTTTCGTGGCTTCAGAGGAGCCGGCAGAGGTTTCTCCGCCTTTCCCTCCGCCTCCGGTAAGAAGCCCCAATGAGGTGAGGCGTGCTCAGGTAGATGTAGTTCCCGTGGGGGGGCGGTTGCGGGAATTCTACCCTGCCTGGGTCCAACTTACGTCAGATCAGTGGGTTCTGGAGGTAATTCGAGAGGGTTACGCTCTCGAACTTCATTGTCCCGTGTTAGATTCCTTTGTTCTGTCGCCCTGCAGAGCTCCGCTCAAGCGGAGGGCCATCGTCGACACGTTGCAGAGATTGTTGCGACTCAGGGCCATTGTTCCTGTGCCAAGGGACCAGTGCGGTTCCGATCGGTACTCCATCTATTTCGTGGTGCCGAAAAAGGAGGGATCCTTTTGTCCTATCCTCGATTTAAAGAGGCCCAATCGGTGTCTCCGGGTAACTCACTTTCACATGGAGACTCTTCGATCCGTCATAGCGGCTGTCAGGCAGGGGAAGTTTCTGACTTCGCTTGACCTCACGGAGGCTTACCTGCATATTCCGGTTCGGCAGGAGCACCAGCGCTATCTGCGGTTTGCGGTTCCTATGGGACATTTTCAGTTTCAGGCGTTGCCCTTCGGCCTGGCGACGGCGCCCCGCACGTTCACCAAGGTCATGGTAGTTGTAGCGGTGGCTCTTCGCAAGGAGGGGGTGCTCGTGCATCCTTATCTAGACGATTGGTTAATTCGGGCGAAGTCTCAGGCGGAGAGTGCGGAGGCCACCGCCAAGGTGGTGCAGTTGCTACAGAGTCTGGGCTGGGTGGTCAACTTTGCGAAGAGCAGGTTGACCCCCTCGCAGTCGTTGGAATACCTGGGGGCGCGGTTTGAGACGCTTCAAGCGGCAGTGTTCTTGCCAGATCAGCGGGCGCAGGTGTTGCGGAGGCTGGTGCAACGCTTTCTCTGGCAGGCAGCGCCCACGGCGTGGCAGTATCTCCAGTTGCTCGGCACGATGGCAGCAACGATAGAGGTGGTGCCCTGGGCCAGAGCGCATATGCGAAAGCTTCAGAGCGCGCTCCTCCGGCGTTGGTCTCATCAGCGTGATGCGTTGTCTCGACGGCTGATCTGTCCCCCGGAGATCCGCCTGGATCTTCGCTGGTGGTTACGGCCGGAGAATCCAGCCACGGGCATGCCCTTGGAACCTCCATCCTGGAAGCTGCTGACCACGGATGCCAGTCTTCTGGGGTGGGTGGTGTGTTGCGGGGACGCGTTTGCCCAGGGCCTGTGGTCATTGGAAGAGAAGGAATGGTCCATCAATAGGTTGGAGATGCGAGCGGTGTTTCTGGCTCTACAAGCATTTCGGGGGACTCTTGTGCGGCAGGCGGTTCGGGTTCTCTCGGACAATGCGGCCACAGTCGCTTACATAAATCGGCAGGGCGGCACCGGCAGCGTGGGGCAAGAGCGGGAGGCTGCTCAGTTGCTAGCTTGGGCCGAATCGCATCTGAAGTGTCTGTCGGCACAGCATGTGGCAGGCGTAGAGAACGTAGCGGCGGATTTTGAGTCGCCGACGGGTGTACCCGGGGGAGTGGGTCCTTCACCCTGAAGTCTTCGCGCTTCTGGTACGACGCTGGGGTGTTCCCCTAATGGATCTCATGGCGACCTTCCAGTCGGCTCAGGTGGAGCGCTTTTTCAGCAGACGGCGAGAACGGATGTCAGAGGGGCTCGATGCGCTGGCGCAGCCCTGGCCGCAGGGGGAGCTGCTCTGTCTTCCCGCCTTGGGCTCTGATAGGCGGGGTGTTACAGCGCATAGAGCGTCATTGGGGCCTCGTGGTGCTGGTGGCGCCCGATTGGCCCAGGCGGCCATGGTACGTGGATTTGGTGCGGCTGTTAGCGGATTGCCCGTGGAGGCTCCCTTGGAGGAGCGATCTCTTGTGTCAGGGTCCTTTGCGCATGCCTCAGGTGGCTCGGTTCTCGCTTACGGCATGGCTCTTGAGAGGGCTCGGATGACCGCTAAGGGGTATTTGGTGGCGGTTGTTTCGACCTTGCTGAGGGCGCGTAGACGATCTACATCTTTGGCGTACATTCGCATCTGGCGCATCTTTGAGGCTTGGTGTTCAGAGCGTACTGTTCGTCCGTCAGGAGCTTCGGTGTCGCAAATCCTTTCGTTCTTGCAGGATGGTGTGGACAAGGGTTTGGCGGCTAGTTCGTTGCGCGTGCAGCTGGCTGCCCTTTCCTGCTACCGTGGGAAGGTGCAGGGCCAGTCTCTCGGGGCCCATGCGGATGTCTGGCGGTTTTTGAGGGCGGTGTTGCTCATGCGGCCGCCGCGGCGCTGTGCTGTTCCTCTGGGATTTGAATTTGGTGTTGGAAGCCTTGCTAAGCTCCTCCATTTGAACTGTTGTCCACTGCTTCGCTAAAAGATCTCACATTGAAGACTGTTTTCTTGGTGGCGATTTGTTCGGCTAGGAGGATCTCGGAGCTACAGGCCTTGTCTTGTAGGGAGCCCTATCTCTCTCTTTTTTTTCCGACCACAAGGTGGTTCTCCGTACCGTTCCGGCGTTCTTACCCAAGGTGGCTTCCGCCTTTCATGTTAACCAGGTGGTCTCTCTTCCGGTGTTCTCCGATCGCGATGGGGCCGCATATGGGGGTCGGTTGCATCTGTTGGACGCCCGTAGGGTTCTAAAGAAGTATCTCTCCCGGACGGCGTCCTTTCAGCGGTCGGATCGGCTTTTTGTGGCGTTCGGGGGACCACGTAAAGGAGAAGTGGCGGCGAAGTCGTCTATTTCCCGCTGGTTGAAGGAAGCTATTGCATTGGCCTACATCTTGAGGGGCAAGTTGGTTCCGCAGGGTCTTCGGACTCATTCCACTTGGGCGCAGGCGGCGTCTTGGGCAGAGTTCAGTTTGGTACCAGTGGGCGACATCTGTAGGGCGGCGACTTGGTCGTCCTTGCATTCCTTTGCCAAGTATTACCGCTTGGATGTTTAGTCAGCGGAGGATGGGCGTTTTGGGTCAGCGGTGCTTCAGGCTGGGCTTGCTTGTCCCTCCCGTTGATGTTCACTGCTCTGTTACATCCTCTATGGTTCCGGGACTGGACTAGAGGGACGCTAAGGAAGGGTAAATTAGACTTACCTGCTAATTGTTGTTCCTTGCGGAACTCTAGTCTAGTCCCGGATCCCTCCCTTGGTTTGAAGGGTTGCCAGCCTGAGTGTTTCGACTCCTGCGGGTACTTTGCGTTTCTTTGCTTCCAGGTGGCGCGGGATGAAGCCATTGGAGGACCCTCTTGCGTAGCGCTCTTGACTGCCCATCCTCTCCGGAGGTGGTAGGGTAGGGCGATTCTGTGTTGTAAGCCGATATTCATATTCAGACACAGTCGATGAAAACAATTAAATTCATTTGGAAAAAAACAACATTAATTGAAATGGAAACAAACTATAGATATATATATAGATATATATATAGATATATATATATATATAGATATATATATATATAGATATATATATAATTATATTGTGATGAGGTGAGTGCAGCCCAGCTAGGGAAAACTAAACACAAGAAGGATTTTATTTCATTGCGGGGATGGGAGCACAAAATCCTAGGCTCCATACTAGAAGCACTGAAAGAAACCTAGAGGGCAGAGCTAAGCTTAAGCCAATCACAGACCACAGGACAACCCTGCAGAGGAGTAGGAGGTCCAAGTGGGAGGAGCTAGGAAGGGAGATGCCCAGCTCAACAGTTAACAGAGGAAGAACAAACAAAAGAGAGAGGCACAGTTTGAGTTTGCGGAAGGAGCTGTGAGCAGAAGGTCCAGGAGGAGTGCAGGAGCAAGCACCAGTGGCAGCTGCAGTTCAAGCCCTAGCCCAGGTTCAAGTCCAATTCCCAGGAGGCACAGACAGGAGAGATCTGGGGCCAAGCTGTGGAAAACCCTTGCAGCCAAGGAGAGCAGCAAATGGAGGAACCATTACAAAGGCAGCCAAGGAAGGTACGCAGGGAATGAGCAGTGCCACCAGAATAGTTCTTGCTCTGACTCAGAGGAGACTTTCAGACACCTGAAGCCTCAGCACAGCACAGCAAGAAGTATCTCAGGAGGGAGGTTAAGCAGGAGAGAGACACAGGAGACCGGCTTGGAGGAGCCAAGGCCAGGCAGTGTGAGAGACTGTTTAACATTGTGAAGACTCTGAAGGAAAAGTCCCCAGAGCACTTTCAAAGAGCACCTAGCTGTAGCTCACTTGAGAGCATGGAGGTAGGCCCTGAAGAAAGTGTTATTGAGTCAGAAGCCTCTGAGATGGAATGTGAGCTGTGCACTAAAATACAATAGTATTGTGAGTTAGAATACAGTGAAATACCAAAGGAAGCTGTTGCAAGTTAAGGCAGTTTCAAGAGTTGAAAGAGAAGAGTAACCCTGAAGACAAGAGGTTAGGAATCTCAGAAAGTTAAACTGCAGAACTTCAGTGAAGGCCCAAACAGTGAGAACTGTTTGTATGGGCGTGGCAACAGCGGGTTGGAAGCTAAGGACCTTTCACTGTGAAGAGTTTTACAAATGCTTTTTGTGTTTTGAAATGTCAAGCAATTGCAGTGAAGAATAGAAACTGCTGTGAGTTTTGTTTGGATATCTTTGATTTGGAGAAATTATCCTGTATTTCTTTTGTCTGGAAAAAGTGCTTAAAGAATTTTTATGTTCATCACTTGCCAACTTTGGAAACCGAATAAAAATTTCCTGTGCGCTTTAAATAACCACTTGGCTTTCCTTATTGACACAACTACAACCCTCGAAGGGATACAGATGGCCAGCCGTCCCTACTAGGCAACCGCCTGGTAGGGGCGCGAGCGTCACTATATAGATAGACAGACAGACAGACAGACTCCAAGTCCTGTTGAATGTATTCTGGTTAATTCTATGTATTTGTTGTTCCTTATTGTCACTCCAGTCCAGTCCCTTTACGTCTGGGTTACGCAACCCTTCCAGCAGCTTGGAGGCTGAGCCCACCTTTTTGGAGGTGGAGCGGTATAACTACCACTGGGACCACCCACCAACTCCAGTATACTCAGCCTCCAAGCAGCTGGAGGGTTCCGTAAGCTGGGGCTTACTGGATTCCTACTTTTAGTTAATGCTTTAATTCCTTTATTTCCTATTTTACTTACATTTATTTTGGTGATTGAAGTTTCTTTTGCAAGCTCCTGCGCCTTTAAATTCTGCCGGCTCTCTTCTCTCCTCTCCCTCTCCTCCCCCCCCCCCCCTCCTGATCGGGCAGGGTAGCGGAGGTAAACGGCGGCCTGCAGCGACAAGGAAGACATCGACTCCCTCCTGCTCCGGACGAGAACAGCCGGACCACAGGGGAACCCCGCCGCCATTCCCTGCCTCGCGCCGAAGCCCTCCGGGTGGCTGAGCGCTAGAGGCAGGACCGCCATTCGGGGCCTACAGCCGATCCCGTCCAGGGGCGGACGGACGCGGCAGCGAGGACCGGCCCTCCCGGCATCGCGGGGGAGCTGCGAAAGCGGCGAGGTGCTCGGATTTGGCTCAGGACTTCTCTTGAGGCCCGGCACGACCCGACGGCTAACCTCGCGGTCCCCCGATCTGGCTCCATGTGGTGAGGCCCACCACGTGTAGAGCCTGCGGGCCAGGATCTCCGAGCCGGGTACAGGATCCAGTGGCAGCATCTTAAACGCAAGTACCTCCGTTGGAGGAGAAAAGAGCTAAACTTTAATTTTATTTAATTTTATTTCTTTTTGAACTGTTTTGTTTGTTTTGTTTTCCTTTGGGCCCATGCTAGTTGGCTGCTGGTTTCCCCTCCAACAGGAGCAGGACGGGGAGAAGTATTGAAGGGATATATTTAATTTATATATATTTACAGAGGGAAGTCTCCAGATCCTAGGGCATGGCAACCAAGCTCCGCTGCCCCTCCTGCGGAACACGCATGGGCACCCCCGCAGAGTCAGGAATCTGCAGGAGCTGCGCCGCAGTGGCGGCCTCAGTTGAGCACGAAATTAATCTGGCTGCAGCTCTCCCTCCTCAGGGGGCAGGAGACCTCCTAGGTGGGGATGGAGGGTCACAGGTACCTCCTCCTACGTCCTCGGACATACCCTCTCCTTCCCTACTCCCCTCCCCCCTCCCTGCGGGGGAAGGAGGGTCCGGGGATTTTTTCTCCCCGGACTTCATACTTTTACTGCACAAGGCCTATTGCTTGCGGAAGCAGGGCTTAGGGGCAGTTGAGGCCAGGCCGTCAAGGAAAGACAATCCAACCAGGCTCTTAGGGACAGACAATCCAGAATCCGGCGTGCCAACGAAGCGCCCCCGACTGAGTGAGGAGGAGCCCCTTGCAACCCTCTCACAGGGTACTCCGGAGGAGACTTACTCGGACAAGGACTTGGACGAAGAGGAGGAGGAGCTGGAAGAGGGAGAGATCCCGGAGGAAGATCAATCCAGGATCATCAGAGTCTTTCGTCGGGAGGAGCTCCCAGCATTAATTAATGAGTCCCTAAAGGTGCTCAATGTGACCTCAGATACGCCAGTTGAGGAAGAGGCGCTGGAGGACCCATTGATCCAGGCCATTAGGAGATCCCAGAAGGTCTTTCCGGTCCACAGAGTGGTACGTCAGATGATCCAGGAAGAATGGGACCAGCCGGAATCTAGCCTAAGGGGGACCCGCCCCATGCTGCGCCTATTCCCTCTCCCAGAGGCAGATAAGGAGCTGCTGAAGTCCCCCAGAGTGGATGCAGCGGTATCAGCAGTCACTAAGAAGACTACTATCCCAGTTGAAGGTAGCACGGCCTTAAGGGATTCTCAGGACAGAAAATTGGATACGCTCCTGAAACAAGCTTTTGACGTAAGCGCTCTCGCCTTACAGGCCTCCATCTCGGGAGCTTGGGTAGCTCGGGCCTGCTTAAGGTGGTCGCAGCAACTGCAGGCAGCGGAGGTTACCGCGGGGGACGCCCGGCCCAACGCCGCTAGGTTGGAATCCGGGGCAGCCTACTTGGCGGCTAGTCAGTATGACCTCATCAGAAGCCTGGCCAAGAGCATGGCCTCGGTTGTGGCAGCCAGGCGTTATTTGTGGTTATGAAATTGGGCGGCGGATGCCTCTTCAAAGGCACGCCTGAGTCGACTCCCCTTTAAGGGGAAGCTGCTGTTTGGGGAGGATTTGGAGAAGCTGGTAAAGGACCTTGGCGAGTCCAAAGGAGGCAGGCTACCAGAAGACAGGCCGAAACAAAGTCGTCCTCTACCTCTGAATCGCCCCCAGACCAGGGACTCTCAGAGGTTTCGCCCTGCCAGATCAACCCCCCCTTCCAGGGGACGCTTCCCCTCCAGGAGTCAAGATTTCCGGGGGTTTTGGGGAGCAGGTCGCGGTTTTGGGGCCTCGTCCTTCTCCTCGGCCCCTAGGAAACAACAATGAAGCGACGGGGGGCCAGGGGGAAGAGCGGCCAGTGGGAGGTCGCTTAAGGCAGTTCCTCGCCGCCTGGTCCCGGGTCACTTCGGATCAATGGGTACTGGAGGTGATCAGAGAGGGCTACGCTCTCGAATTCGCAAAGCAATTACCTCCAGCATTCGTTCAATCTCCCAGCGGATCGCCTGCAAAGAGGTCGGCGATAGAGACAACCCTTGCACGGCTAATTGCATTTGGGGCAATGGCACCAGTACCACCAGACCAGTTCGGATCGGGTCGATACTCGATTTACTTCGTAGTGCCAAAGAAGGAGGGGTCCTTTCGGCCAATCCTGGATTTGAAACAGGTCAACCGCTGTCTCAGGGTACCACATTTCCGTATGGAGACTCTACGATCAGTCATCGCAGCAGTAAGGGCTGGAGAGTTCCTGACGTCCCTCGACTTGACAGAAGCCTACCTGCATGTTCCAGTCAGGAAGTCCCATCAACAGTTCCTAAGGTTCGCGGTGCCGGGGGGCCACTTTCAATTCCAGGCCCTTCCCTTCGGCCTAGCGACAGCCCCACGGACATTCACCCAGGTGATGGTGGTAGTAGCGGCCTTTCTCTGGAAGAAGGGAATCCTAGTACACCCGTACCTAGACGATTGGCTGATCCGGGCAAAGTCGGAAGCAGAAAGCCACTCGGCGACGGACAGAGTTATGCAGGTCCTAGAGGAGCTGGGGTGGGTCATCAACCGAGCAGAAAGCAGGATGACCCCATCCCAGGACCTTGAATATCTCGGAGCAAGATTCGACACGGGAAGGGGCAGAGTGTTCCTGTCACGAACGCGTTCAAGGGACTTAAAACTGCTAGTCGCGCAGTTCCAGAGCAGACGAAACCCCTCAGCATGGCCGGCGGAGGGTCTCCTCTACGTGTTCCCCCCCCTTGGGTCCTCATCGGAAAGGTTCTCCAGCGGGTGGAGTCTCACCAGGGTCTGGTGATCCTCATTGCCCCGGATTGGCTGCGGCGCCCTTGGTAGGCAGATCTGGTGAGGTTGCTAACCGACCAGCCTTGGCGGCTCCCCTGCAAAAGGGGCCTGCTCAGGCAGGGTCCGGTTCTGATGCCTCACGTGGATCGATTCTCGCTTACGGCCTGGCTATTGAAAGGGCGCGGCTCTTGAAGTGAGGCTATTCGGGAGCGGTAATCTCAACGCTGTTGAATGCGAAGAAACGCTCGACCTGTTTGTCCTATGTAAGGGTCTGGCGCATCTTCGAAGCGTGGTGTGCGGAACACCGAAGGAAACCCCTTTCTGCCTCGGTCCCTGAGGTCCTAGAATTCTTGCAAGCCGGTTTTGACAAGGGCCTGGCACACAGCTCCTTACGAGTCCAACTAGCAGCCATCGCTTGCTATAGAGGTAAGGTCCGCGGCAAGCCCCTAGGGGCCCACGCGGACGTGTCCAGTTTCCTGAGGGCAGTCAGACGCCTGCGTCCGCAACAGAGGTCGGTGATCCCCCCCGTGGGATCTCAATCTTGTACTAAATGCAATGGTCCAGGGAACCCTTTGAACCGGTAAAGAGGGCCTCCCTGAAGGACTTAGCAACCAGAAAGACTGTCTTGAGGGTTATCTGCTCGGCCAGGCGAGTCTCCGAATTGCAAGCGCTGTCCTCCCAACCTCCGTTCCTATCCTTTCTCAGGGACAAGGTGGTCCTACGGACAGTGCCTTCCTTCCTGCCCAAGGTCATTTCCCCCTTTCATTTAAAGCAGACAGTCACCCTCCCGGCCTGGCCGGCCGAAGACCCTGAAGGTAGGGATAGTAAGCTACGATTACTAGACGTCCAGAGGATCTTGAAGTGATACCTCTCCTGCACAGCTTCTTTCCGGAAATCCGAACGACTGTTCGTCCAGTTCGGAGGCCCGCACAAAGGGGAGGCGGCAGCCAAGGCCTCCATCTCCAGGTGGATCAGAGAAGCGATTGCCTCCGCCTACATCCTAAAAGGGAAGCAGGTCCCAGTGGGACTATGGGCGCACTCTACCCGAGCTCAGGCCACCTCGTGGGCAGAGTACAGTCTAGTTCCCCCTTTGGATATCTGTAGAGCGGCGACTTGGTCCTCGCTGCATACCTTCACGAAACACTATAGGCTGGATGTACAGAGCGCAGCGGACGTGCGGTTTGGTCTGGCGGTTCTTCAGTCCGGTGTACCGGATCCCTCCCAGAGTTGAACTGCTCTGATACATCCCAGAAGTAAAGGGACTGGACTGGAGTGACGATAAGGAAGAAGTAATTAGATCTTACCTGCTAATTAGTGTTCCTGAAGGAACGACAGTCCAGTCCTTGATCCCACCCGGCTCGGCCGGACCTGAAGACCTATCAGATGAGGGCGGAGCGGCGGACCGAGCGGAGATCCAGGTTTGAGTGAAAGAGAACAGAAGAAAGTCGCCTCTGGCAGTCTCGGGCATACCGCCTCCCTCCGTTGCTCTCTCTCCTCCGTGTTCCTCCTTGTCCCTATTTCCCATTCCCAAAAAACAAACAAACAGAGGCGGTCCTTTTCGCTGGGCTGTTCGTTAATCATCCCCTAGGGGAGTTAGATTTTTAGTTTGATGATCATAGAAATTGCTATAGTTTGCTTTGTCATTCGAATACTGGAGTTGGTGGGTGGTCCCAGTGGTAGCTATACCACTCCACCTCCAAAAAGGTGGGCTCAGCCTCCAAGCTGCTGGAAGGGTTGCGTAACCCAGAAATAAAGGGACTGGACTGTCGTTCCTTCAGGAACACTAATTAGCAGGTAAGAAAATGGAAAATGGAAACAAACCTCTATATCAGTGGTTCTCAACCTTTTTTGTACCGTGACCCCTTTTACCGTTGGTCAACTTGTGGTGACCCCCAATGATAAAATCAAATGCGTCTCTCTTCCTTTACCGTTAACGCATTGTCGCTGTAATCATTTGTTGAATTATTAATATATTATAGGCCTTTGCAATATGTTTTTATTTATAAAATACTTATTTAAATAATCAAAACAACAAGTAACAATATTTGATTTCAAAATTATGATGATTTTGTAGTCAAATCACTAATATGAAATAAAATTATTTTTTCTACCTTTGTTGTCTGACCAATTTATTCTCTGATCATGCTGGTCCCGATCTGAGGCTTCTGCTTTCCTGTCTTCTCTTAGCTCTCTTTCTGTGGTCTATGGTCCATCTGCCAGTTCTTATCTCTTTTGTTTTCTTCACTTCTTTCCATCAGCCTATTTCCAGTCCCAGTAACCCTCCCCAGTATCAGCCCCTTTCCAGTCCTCACTCCCAGTACCTTCCAATGTCAACTTGCATTCCCATGACTGCCACTGGTGTCCATTCCCTTCCAGTCCCCCTCCTTCCCCACTGATCAGTCCCTTCTAGTACAAATACCATGGCAGCCCCTCTCAGATCCACTCCCTTTCAGTTCCATGCTCCCATCCCCTTGTATCAGCCCACTTGTAGCCTTAGCCCCCAGTTTTCTTCCAGGGTCAGCAGCTCTATCCTCCCCTCCCCACAATCAGCCCATTCCCAGTCAAAGCCCCCTAATCAGCTCACTTCTAGTGCTAATCCCCCTCAACCCCATTACCAGTCCTACCCCCCCCCCCTAATCAGCCCAATACCAGTCCTACCCCCCATCAGCTCATTTCCAGTGCTAGTCCCCCCCTCAACCCCATTACCAGTGCTAGGCTCCCCTAATCAGCCCATTTCCAGTCCTAACCTCACTGATCAGCTCATTTCCAATGCTAGACCCCCATCAGTCCATTACCAGTCCTACCCCCCTTGATAAGTCCATTCCCAGTCCTAGCCTTCCCTAATCAACCCATTACCATTCGTAGCCCCCCCATCTGCCCATTACCAGTGCTAGCACCCCCATCAGCCCATTATAATCCTAACCCGCACTGTCTCTCGCCTCTGTCCAGCATTTATCCCGTCTGTCCAGTATGTCCCCATGTCTCTCCCCTTTGTCCATGCCAGCCTACTCCCTCCATGTCAGCCCCCCTCCCTCCATCCATCCATATCAGCCCCCTCCCTCCCTCCATGTCAGCCCCCATCCTTCCATCCGTCCATGTCAACCCCCCTCCCTCCATCCATCCCTCCATGTCAGCCCCATCCTTCCATCCGTCAGTCAGCCCCCCTCCCTCCCTCCCTCCCTCCATCCATCCATATCAGCCCCCATCCCTCCCTCCCTGTCAGCCCCCTCCCTCCCTCCCTCCCTGTCAGCCCCCATCCTTCCCTCCCTCCCTGTCAGCCCCCATCCTTCCATCCGTCCATGTCAGCCCTCCTCCCTCCCTCCATCCATCCCTCCATGTCAGCCCCCATCCTTCCATCCGTCCATGTCAGCCCCCCTCCCTCCCTCCATCCATCCAGATCAGCCCCCATCCCTCCCTCCCTCCCTGTCAGCCACCCTCCATCCATCCATCCATCCATATCAGCCCCCATCCCTCCCTCCCTCCCTGTCAGGCCCCTCCCTCCATCCCTCCCTCCCTCCATCCATATCAGCCCCCATCCCTCCCTCCCTCCCTCCCTCCCTCCCTGTCAGCCCCCATCCTTCCATCCCTCCCTGTCAGGCCCCTCCCTCCATCCCTCCCTCCCTCCATCCATATCAGCCCCCATCCCTCCCTCCCTCCCTGTCAGCCCCCTCCCTCCATCCATCCATCCATCCATCCATATCAGCCCCCATCCCTCCCTCCCTCCCTGTCAGGCCCCTCCCTCCATCCATCCCTCCCTCCATCCATATCAGCCCCCATCCCTCCCTCCCTCCCTCCCTCCCTGTCAGCCCCCATCCTTCCCTCCCTCCCTCCCTCCCTGTCAGCCCCCATCCTTCCCTCCCTCCCTCCCTCCCTGTCCGCCCCCATCCTTCCATCCGTCCATGTCAGCCCCCCTCCCTCCCTCCATACATCCCTCCCTCCATGTCAGCCCCCATCCTTCCATCCGTCCATGTCAGCCCCCCTCCCTCCCTCCATCCATCCATATCAGCCCCCATCCCTCCCTCCCTCCCTGTCAGCCCCATCCTTCCCTCCCTCCCTGTCAGCCCCCCTCCCTCCCTCCATCCATCCGTCCATGTCAGCCCCCCTCCCTCCCTCCATCCATCCGTCCATGGCAGCCCCCCTCCCTCCCTCCCTCCATCCATCCATATCAGCCTCCATCCATCCATATCAGCCCCCTCCCTCCCTCCCTCCCTCCCTCCCTGTCAGCCCCCATCCTTTCATCCGTCCATGTCAGCCCCCCCTCCCTCCTTCCATCCCTCCATGTCAGCCCCCATCCTTCCATCCGTCCATGTCAGCCCCATCCTTCCATCTGTCCATGTCAGCCCCCTCCCTCCCTCCCTCCATCCATCCATCCATCCATCCTTATCAGCTCCCTCCCTCCATCCATCCATCCATATCAGCCCCCATCCCTCCCTCCCTCCCTGTCAGCCCCCTCCCTCCATCCATCCATCCATATCAGCCCCCATCCCTCCCTCCCTCCCTGTCAGCCCCATCTGTCCATGTCAGCCCCCTCCATCCATCCATCCATATCAGCCCCCTCCCTCCATGTCAGCCCCCATCCTTCCATCTGTCCATGTCAGCCCCCTCCCACCGTCAGCCCCCATCCTTCCATCTGTCCATGTCAGCCCCCTCCCTCCATCCCTCCCTCCATGTCAGCCCCATCCTTCCATCTGTCCATGTCAGCCCCCCTCCCTCCATGTCAGCACCCCTCTGTCGATGTCAGCCGTGTTGCAGGTTGTCTGCCTCCCTTCTAATGCAGCCGCGGCTCTCTGCCTCTTAGGGAACCGCGGCTGTACCTGTAAAATCATTGCGGAGCCCTTCCTGTCTCGATGGGCTCCATGCAGCATTGTCCCGCCTCCAAAGGAAGTTGTTTACCACTTCCTTTGGAGGCGGGACAATGCTGCACGGAGCCCGTCGAGACAGGAAGGGCTCCGCAACGATTTTACAAGTACAGCCGCGGTTCCCTAAAAGGCAGGGAGCCGCGGCTGCAGAAGAAGGCGGTGAGTTTGCTGCTGCTGAGAAGCGGACTTGGCAGCGGCAGCAACTTGTGCACATCTTAATTTTTTTTTTTAAACTTGGTGGAGGCTAAGCGACCCCCGCTAAATCCTGTGGCGACCCCCGTTGGGGTCGCGACCCACAGGTTGAGAACCGCTGCTCTATATGGATATAGATATATAGAGATATATCTATATATATATATCTATCTCTATATCTATGTTGCTAATGGTTTCCAATTCTTGTTGAATGTATTCTGTTTAATTCTACGTATTTGTTGTTCTGCTCAGTGTGCTTTGTCAATAGGTACTGGTGAGAGGGGGTGGTCCTTGCCTTCTTATACTGGTGCCAGCAAAGCGCTGATGTATTTCAGTCTCCAAGGCTGCTGGAGAAGGTTGATAACTCTATGGTTCCGGGACTGGACTAGAGTTCCGCAAGGAACAGCAATTAGCAGTTAAGTCTAACTTACCCTTCATGAAGCGCATATACTATTCAGTGCTCCCATCCTTAGGGGTGGGTAAAATACGAAATTACATTCATATTTGGATTCATGCTAGTTGCACCCTCTAACTTTTCCGGGCCCAAGGTTGCTGGTGTTCCCCGCCGCTATTTCTTCGCTTGCAGGAATGCTGGAGGGGGGTGCCTTTGTTTCATAGCTTTCTTTTGCATGTTCATCCCAGGATCAGAGGCTACTTCCCCGATTGGTCAGCAAATGTGAGATGCTTTATGTAATATAGCGGGGACAGGTCAGTCACATCGGTTTCTAGAGCCTATGCAATCAGAGCGCAGCTTTGCTCACTTAGTGGGAACACTGGCCCGTCTGGGCCATCTGGGGAAAGGCCCATGCTGGGGATAAGTAATGCTGGTTCCTGAGCGGTCCTCCAGTTTAGTCCTCCACAATCGGGTAGTGCACCTCCTCCTGGAGACTGGACCAATCAAACTTTCTGTAAGATGTATGCAGACGGAGCTCCCATAAGCCCCCAGTGTGTCCAGTCTCCTTGCAGCTTGAGGACGTATGTGCCTGTGCTGGGCACACTTAGTGACACTTGGGGGAGCAACACTAGTTAGTTTTATTTTGGGGTTTTCCTTTCTTCACATTACTTCTTTTTCTTTAATTAGGTAGCTGTTTCTTTAATTTGTAAAAAAATAAAAATAAAAAGACACGGGGCCTCCCGGTGTTGAGAAGCCAGTCCTGCATTGGGCTCCTGCCTTCCTCCCAGAGTTATTGGACAGCCAGGTTAGAGCTCTCCCCTAGACTGCACGGGGAAGAGCAATACCTTTTCCAGGCAACCCTTTTAATTTGAGCTACTGGCTGCCTCTGTCGGTGTCTTCATCTGCCCGGTAGGAACTTCACTTCATTTTCCTTCCTCGGGTGCTGCAGCGCGCTCCCTTTGCTGCTCTCAGCGGGTCAGTCAGCTGCCTCGAAGTCTCGCCTCGGTGGTAGATGCCCAGGCACGTAATTTGAGTTTTTTTTCTTTTCCTTTCATTTGGCCTTCGTTACCTTTATTTTACTGCTCTTCGCATTTACTTTGTTTTTTTTCTTTTTCCTTTGGTTTTCGCGCCGTTTTTGAACGCGGGTGCACGAGTTCGGCGGCCATTTTGAAGCCCTGAGGAGAGGTTTTTCCTTGCCAACTTCAACACTTGTGCACGGGTTCCCCTGGCATTTTTTGCACTATTTATGGTGGCGATTTTGCTAGGGGCCTGGTCAAGATTCTAGGGAGTGTTTTATTTTTATAAAAAAAAAAAAAAGTGTTTTTTAATTGGGCTAGCTATTTTAGCATTGCCTTTCCCTGCCCCTGGGTCACTTCTGTTTCTCTTGGCTGGGGTAATTCAGCACATGGCTGCCAAACCGCAGTGCGTGATTTGTGGGTCGCGCAGGGGTGCGGTAGCGGATTCTGGCATCTGCAGGGGCTGTACCTCAGCTTCTTCCGACTTGGAACATCAAATTAAGGAGATGCCAGTCCCTGATGACACTCCTGCTTGTGGAGAGTGTCCTCTCTCCTGGCTCTCGCCCGTCTGGTTTGGCACCCCATTCCAACGGGAATGCCCCTGAGTTACCGCATACGGCTCTTGCAACTCCATCAGTGGATTTTTCCCCGGATTTCGTTCTTCTCATGCATCAGGCCTTCCGCTTGAGCAGTTCCGGTCAGTTGCCGGAGGTTTGGCCCGCGCACCTTCCCTCTCTTTCCTCAGGGGAGATTCAGCGCCCTTCCCAGCCTGCTGCCAAGCGGCTCAGGTCCTTGGACCCGGAACAGGACGCCATGAGTTACCCTGATTTGGAAGCGGAAGGTGATCCTGAGGCTGAGGCTGACGAGTTGGAGGACGGGGAGATCCCAGAGCCGGAAGACCAGGCTCGGATTATTCGCGTGTTTTGAAGGGATGAGCTAGTGCAGGGGTCTCAAACACGCGGCCCGCGGGCCGCATGCGGCCCGCGAGACAACTTTGTGCGGCCCGCGACAGAGGAAAACAAAAAAAACCCAAAACCCTGGCTTCTGCCGTTGCCGCCGTGGCAGCGGCAGAATCAATTGTCAAATTTAAAAAAAAAAAGACTTCTGCTGCTCAAGCAGCAAAATCAGCTGTCCTGCGGCCCCTTCCCCTGTGCCCGGAGATCCGAGTCTGCTCTATCAGCGGCGTGCTTTTCAAGCCGCGAGGAGAGTATTCCCCTCTCGCGCGGTTTCAAGCCGCGCGAGAGGGGAATACTCTCCTCGCGGCTTGAAAAGCACGCCGCTGATAGAGCAGACTCGGATCTCCGGGCACAGGGGAAGGGGCCGCAGGACAGCTGATTTTGCTGCTTGAGCAGCAGAAGTCTTTTTTTTTAAAATTTGACAATTGATTCTGCCGCTGCCACGGCGGCAACGGCAGAAGCCAGGGTTTTGGGTTGTTTTTGTTTCCCTCCTTCGCTGGCCGGTAATGAGCTATGGAGGGGCTGACTGAAAAGGGGTAATGGGGGTTAGGACTGGAAGTGGGCTATTGGCAGGGGGGAGGGGTTATGACTGGTAATGGGCTATGGTGGGGGCTAGGACTGGAAATGGGGAGATGGGGGTTAGGAATGGAAGTGGGCTATTGACAGGGGGGGTTATGACTGGTAATGGGCTATGGTGGGGGCTAGGACTGGAAATGGGCAGATGGGGGTTAGGACTGGAAGTGGGCTATTGGCAGGGGGGGGTTATGACTGGTAATGGGCTGGGGGGGCTAGGACTGAAAATGGGGTGATGGGGGTTAGGACTGGAGGTGGGCTGATTGGGGGGTTAGGACTGGTAATGGCCTATGAGGGGAGGTAAGACTGAAAATGGGGTGATGGGGGATACGACTGCAAGTGGGCTATGGGGGGGACTAGGACTGGTAATGGGCTATGGGGGGGTAAGACTGAAAATGGGGTGATGGGGGGGTAAGACTGGAAGTGCGCTATGGGGAGGTTAGGACTGGTAATGGGCTATGGGGGATCTAGGACTGGTAATGGGCTGGGGGGGTTGCTAGGACTGGAAATGGGCTGAGTGGAAGGGGGGCTTGAACTGCAAATGGCTGATGGGGAGGGGGGCTTGGAATGGAAATGGGCTGTGAGGGGAGGGAGCTAGGATTGGAAATGGGCTGATGGGGGGCTAGGATTGGAAATGGGCTGATGGTGAGGCTAGGATAGGACTGGAAATGGACTGATGCAGGGACTAGAAAGGAGCAGATGCTGGGTGGGGCTGGAACTAGAAGGGAGCTGATGTTGGGGGAGGATTAGAATGGGATGGAGCTGGGAAAGTGAAATGGAGAGGGGAAAAATATTTTGTCTGGAAGAGAAGACAAATCTACAATTGGCCAGGTATTGGGAGAGTAAGTGGGGATTGAGGATGGAGGGGTAAAATTTGAGTGGATGAAATAGGAATGAGGAAAGAGCAAAAGGAGAAAGATTAGTATGTTAAAGCAGATGTAGAGAGAGAGAATGGAAAAAAACTAGAAGAGAGAAGAAAGGACAAATGGACAGCAGACGATGGAGATAGCAGAAGACACGAAGAAACCAGAAGTGGCTGGAGCAATTGCAACTGAAAAAAAATGCACAAAAGGTAGAAAAATATCTCTTTATTTTGAATTTATTAACTGGAATATGTCAGCTCTGGGAAATGTGCATCATTAATGTTTGCACTTTGTTTAGTACAAGAGGAAATTAATTTATAGTTTTATTTCTACAGTGTTGTTGTACATTCCAAGTTTGGCTTTTGGGGTTCCCAGTTTAATTATTGTCTTCCTATTTCTAAATCTTTTAGTCTTTCTTTATCCATACTCATTAAGAGGCATGTTTACTAAAAGTTAGTGTATGGTAACATTATGCAAATATTTATGCAAATGAGGCCCCTTATGCAAATGAGGCCCCACGTCTTATGCGGCCCCCGGGTTACTTTACAAGTCCTCATTTGGCCCTCAAAGCAATTTGAGTTTGAGACCCCTGAGCTAGTGCCTTTGATCACGGAGTCTCTTCAGACACTCAACCTGGCTGTAGCTCGGCCTTTAGAGGAGGATGGCTTAGAGGATCCTCTCATTCAGGCGGTGCGAGACTCTCAGGTGGTGGTTTCCTGTGCACCGTGTGGTGGAGCAAATGATCCAATCTGAGTGGGATCAACCGGAGTCCAGTTTGAAGGGCATTAGGACTATGAATCGTCTATACCCCTTAGCCGACAAAGACAATGACTTGTTTAAGTCCCCGCGGGTTGATGCTGCAGTGTCGGCGGTGACTAAGAAAACCACCATCCCGGTTGAGGGCGGTGCTGCCTTAAAGGATGCGCAAGATAAGAAGGTTGATAATTTGTTGAAACAAGCCTTCGATACCAACGCCTTGTCCCTTCAAGCCTCCATTTGTGGCGCGTGGTTTGCTCGGGCCTGTTTACTTAGGACTCAGCGTCTGCGCTCGGCCTCAGGCCTGGATCAGCAGGGGTTGCTGGAGGTTACCCGCATAGAGTCTGGGTCGGCGTACCTGGCGGATGTGCATTATGATTTGATCCGTTCCTTGGCTAATAGTATGGCCTCTTTAGTGGCGGCGCGTCGGTCCATCTGGTTGCGTAACTGGGCGGCCGACGGATCTTCCAAGTCTCGCCTCAGTAAGCTGCCCTTCAAGGGCAAATTGTTGTTTGGTGAGGCTCTGGATAAGTTGGTCAAAGACCTTGGTGAATCTAAGGGTGGTAGGCTGCCGGAGGATAAGCCTAAGCTCAATAGAACCTCGCCTCCTACGTGCGGTCAATTTCGTGATTTTCGCAGATTTCGCTCTTCCCGTCTTTGGAGTTCCCAGCGCGGCCGCTTTGGGTCCCGTGCTCGGGGGTTTCGTGGTTTCCGAGGAGCGGGACGAGGCTTCTCCGGAGCCGCCTCCTCTTCGTCCTCTTCCTTTAATCGCAAGCCACAATGAAGCGAGGCGGGCTCTGGAAGGAAGTCCGGTCATAGGGGGTCGCTTACGCGACTTCCTTCCTTCTTGAGCCCAAATTACTTCAGATCAGTGGGTGCTGCAGGTTATCGAAAAAGATTATGCGCTGGAGTTTGCCTGCCCGCTCAGGGATTCCTTTGTCTCCCAGCAAGGGCGATCAGAAGATGCGAGACATCCGCTTGACTCTTCATCGGCTCTTATCCCTGGGGGCAGTACTTTCCTTCCGAGCGCGGCGCCGGTCACTACTCCATTTTGCGGTTCCCAAGAAGGACGGCTCTCTTTGTCCCATCTTAGATCTCAAGGGCGTGAATCGTGCTCTCAAGGTACCGCACTTCCGGATGGAAACCTTGCGGTCGGTCATCGTGGCGGTGCGTCAAGGGGAGTTTCTCACGTCCCTCGATCTCTCCGAGGCTTATTTGCACATTCCCATCTGAGCGTCTCATCAAAGGTTCCTCCGCTTCGCCTTTCCGTGGGGCCACTTCCAATTTCGGGCCATGCCTTTTGGACTCGACACTGCTCCCCGTACCTTCACAAAAGTGATGGTGGTGGTCGCGGCGGCCTTGCACAAAGAGGGTATCCTCGTTCACCCGTATCTCGACGATTGGTTGATTTGAGCAAAATCCAACCACGAGTCTGTGCAAGTCACGAACAGAGTGGTTGCTCTACTGAGATCTCTCGGCTGGGTGGTGAACGAACGCAAAAGCCGCCTGCGACCGACTCAGGGCCTTGAATACCTGGGAGTACGTTTCGACACGGCGCGGGGCTTGGTGTGTTTGCCGGAGCGCCGTGCCCTCGCTTTGTGGAGCCTCGTCTGCCTTTTCCTGGGGATGCCCGCTCCATCCGCGTGGTGGTACCTCCGGCTCCTCGGCACAATGGCAGCAACCCTGGAGATGGTGCCTTGGGCGAGGTTCCATATGCGTCCGCTCCAGAGTGCTCTTCTACGCCGTTGGTCCAACCAGTTCGACTCGTTGAACATGAGATTGACTTGCCTGAAGCCGGTTCGCCGGTCGCTCCGGTGGTGGCTGTGCTCAGAGAACCTGAAGCGGGGGCTTCCCTTGGAGCCTCCTCTTTGGGTTCCGTTCACGACGGATGCCAGCTTATCGGGCTGGGGTGCTCACTGCGAAGACCGCTTCACGCAGGGGAAGTGGTCTCCCCTGGCGGCCTCTTGGTCGATCAACCGGCTCGAGCTGCGGGCGGTGCGGCTCGCTCTTTTAGCCCTCGAAGACTTGATACTCGGGCGGCCCGTCCGCGTTCTCTCGGACAATGCGACAATGGTAGCTTACATCAATCGCCAAGGGGGCACCGGCAGTGTGGCCCTAGAATCGGAGGCAACGGCTTTATTCAATTGGGTGCAGACTCGTCTACCGGCAATCTCGGCAGCGCATATAGCAGGCACGGACAATTTCCAGGCCGATTTTCTAAGCAGAGTGCGGGTAGACCCCGGAGAATGGGAGCTAAACCCGCAGATTTACGCGCAAATAGTTCATCGGTGGGGTCCGCCCGTCATGGATCTCATGGCGACATTTCGGTCAGCAAAGACGGGGCGCTTCTTCAGCAGGCGGCGAGAACGCATTTCCGAGGGGCTCGACGCCCTCATTCAGCCGTGGCCGACATCCGGTCTCCTTTATGTCTTTCCTCCGTGGGCTCTAATCGGTCGTGTAGTTCAGCGCATCGAGGGCCACCGGGGTCGGGTGGTGTTGGTAGCTCCGGATTGGCCCAGGAGACCTTGGTATGCCGATCTGGTCAGGTTACGCGACGGCGTTCCTTGGCGCCTGCCCGCGTTACCGGATCTTCTTCTTCAGGGGCCCTTGCGGATGCCCCAAGTGGGTCGATTCTCGCTTACGGTTTGGCCATTGAGAAAGAAGGGTTGAAAAAGAAGGGTTATTCTCCCGCGGTGATTGCCATTCTCCCGCGGTGATTGCCATTCTCCTTCGGGCGCGGAAGACGTCCACCTCACTTACTTATGTGCGCGTGTGGAGAATCTTTGAAGACTGGTGCTCCCAGCGTGGGGTTCGAGCGGCGACGGTTTCCGTGCCCGTCGTTTTAAGTTTTCTGCAGGATGGTTTTGATAAGGGTCTTGCTGCTAGCTCCCTGAAGGTTCAGTTGGCGGCTCTCTCCTGTTACCGAGGCAAAGTGTTGGGGCTTCCCCTTGGGTCTCATCAGGACATCCGTCGTTTTTCTTGCGGCGGTCTTTCGTTTGCGGCCCTCGCGCAGGATCTCTATTCCTCCGTGGGACTTGAACCTTGTGCTGCGGGCCTTGGTTCACGAACCTTTTGAGCCCTTGCGGAGGGCGTCTCTGAAAGATCTCACTCTGAAGACGGTTTTTCTCGTGGCCGTCTGCTCGGCGAGGCGTATTTCCGAACTCCAGGCGTTGTCGTGCAGGGAGCCCCTTTTGTCTTTTTCCCAGGATCGGGTGGTTCTTCGGCCGGTTCCTTCCTTTTTGCCTAAGGTGGTTTCGCCCTTTCACGTCAATCAGGCGGTGTTCCTCCCGGTACTGCATCCTGGTACCGACGGTTCTGCGGGCGAGGGGCTTCACTGCCTAGATGTGAGACGCGTTCTTCGGCGCTACTTGAAGGTTACCGAAACCTTTTGTAAAACCGACCACTTGTTTGTGCTTTTTGGCGGCGCACGGAAAGGGGAGGCGGCGGCTAAAGCCTCCATTGCGCGATGGATCAAAGAAGCGATCGCGTCAGCGTATCTGTTGCAGCGACGTCCGGTTCCGGAGGGTCTACGGGCCCACTCCACCAGGGCTCAGGTGACTTCCTGGGCGGAGCATAGTCTAGTTCCGCCAGCGGACATCTGTAAGGCGGCCACTTGGTCGTCGTCGCATGCCTTCAGTAAACACTACAGGTTGGATGTGTTGGCCGCTCGGGATTCCTGTTTTGGTTCGGCGGTTCTGCGCGCCGGATGGCAAGGTCCCGCCCGGTGTTGACTGCTCTGCTACATCCCGATTGTGGAGGACTAAACTGGAGGACCGCTCAGGAAATGGAAATTACACATACCTGGTAATTGTAGTTCCTGGAGGGTCCAGTTTAGTCCTCCTTCCCTCCCGTGTATCAGGTTATTTATTGCGGCGCGCTTTTCCAAACGGGTTGGTCTTACAACGGCTTTCTCTTCTCCGTTCTACTTCTTTCGGCCGCGCTTCCTGTCAGTTGTATTTCTTCTGTTTAACTTCCAGCCGGTTTTCTTGAGAAATTGGTTCTGGACTGTCTTTTTGCTACCGGGGCGTCGCTAGCGGCGCAGTGCAGTGTTCTGGCTTCCTCGTTTGGGGAGGGTGCTGTTACCTTATTGGGGGGGAAAGTTTTCTTCTCTATTCTGAATGTTTTTATAATAGTCTCATGTGTTGCTTCTTTAAGTTTGCTTTGTTACTAGTTACTGGGGGCTTATGGGAGCTCCGTCTGCATACATCTTACAGAAAGTTTGATTGGTCCAGTCTCTAGGCTGCAGGAGGAGGTGCACTACCCGATTGTGGAGGACTAAACTGGACCCTCCAGGAACTACAATTACCAGGTATGTGTAATTTCCATATAGCACAGTCTGGGGCTTAGCGTTCCAGTGTGCTGGAAGGTTTGCTAGCAGAAGTCAGGCCTCGCTGTCTCTGCCATGGCGATCACGTAGGTGCAAGCGTGCTCACTGTCCTGTGTTTTGGGTGACAGGAGTGGGACACCTGGACATGTGGAGCTGTATGTTTGATATGCTCGCATTGGCTTCAGCTTAATTCTTAGGTGCACTCACCCTTCAGTGCGTCTGCATGTCTGTGTTCAGTCTGGTCTCATGCTCAGGTAATTGGTGCAGCAATGAGAGAGGTCGATTGGGATAACGTGAGAAAGGTTGTCATTGTGTTGCATGGGGTTGCAGAGGCAAGAGGGAGCCGTCCTCATGAGTTAGGGCCACAGTCATTGGTTGTCCAGGAGGCATGCTCCTAGGTCCACCAGTCGAGATATTCTCAGCCTCTTCTCAATGCGGGCAGGGGGACTGGGAGGACAGGAAAATCATGTCCACTGCAAGTTCTAATGTCATGCCACTGCCTTGGGGTTCTAAAGTCACATATTCCCAGTCATTTATTTGGTTTGGTTCTGCTGTCTGTGCAAGAAGGGGTGGTCAACAGTCAGATGCTGTAGTCTATTCCCCTTGCCCCTGAAGGCGCTCACAATTTAAGTTTTTTTTGTACTTGCGGAAGTGTATTCGTTCAAGGCTAGAAGGCACACCTGTGGGACCAGAATCCTCAGTTCTTCCGACCCTACATTGAGGTATGCGAGTGGGATTCACTCCGTTGGTCGGCTGGCTACTTGCTCCAACCACTAGGCCTTCCCTTTCCTCAAGGCATCGTTGATTCTCGCTGCTTCGTGGGGGCTAGCCGCAGGAACATAGAGTTATGCTCAGCCGGTTCCAGCCAAGACTGAGACCTTGGGGGAGGCTCAGATCCTAAGGATACAGGAAGTGCTGGGCTTGGTTAGACCAGGATTCTTGGGGCCCAGTGTCCAGCTTCTTTTGGTGGCTGGTTCAAGTCTTTGGGTCGTGACAGTGTTCCAAGAAGACAAATAGGCTACACAGTACTTGTCTCGGAGCAAGCGCTGGATGTCTGTAGGCTTATATTCAAAGCTGTCTGTTACAAGTCCATCCATTGTGGCATGCTGTTAGGTTGTGTGCCTTGTGGCCCTTATGGCATTGTAAAAAAAAAAAGAGAAGGCCTTATTCCTTATCGTCACTCCAGTCCAGTCCCTTTTCTTCTGGGTTGCGTAACCCTTCCAGCAGCTTGGAGGCTGAGTCAAACCCTTTTGAGGCTGGATGGGTATAAATACCCCTGGCACCACCCCTAAGCCCCAGTAATCTCAGCTTCCAAGCAGCTGGAGGGTTCCGTAAGCCAAGGGCTTACTGGAGTCTCCCATTTAGTCTCTTTATTTGAAGTTCTATAATTAATTTAAAGGACTTTTTGTACCTCTTTTATTTCTTTAATTTTCTAAGTTACTTTAGTCCTAATTTGGTAGTGCCCCTTTACTTTTTTTTTTTTTTTTTTTTTTTTTTTTTTGCTCCTTCTCCATCCTCTCTCCTCCTCCCCCCCCCCCCCCTCCTCCGTCGATCGGGCTCTCTTCGTGCAAGGCTTCTTTACCGGTGGGAGAGGTGCTGCTCACCAAGAGGTTTGCTGGCGGCAGGGAGTGATGCAAAATAGCTCCATTCTCTTTGGTTCTCTGGCCTCGGCAACGGACCCTTCCGCCTCGTGCCGAAGCCCTCAGGCGGCTGAGCGCTTGAGACCCCGAAGCGCCGTCCCTCCTCGCTCCCGGCTTGGCGAATCAGCCCGGGAGTGGTCGGAGGTTGCAGTCGGCTGCAGAAGCTCTCCTCTCATCTGATTGCCGGTACGGCAGTGTGAGCCGACCCGCCGGGTCCCGGCCTGCTCTCAACGTGGCTGAGGCCCAGCCATGTGTAGTACTCCGGAGGGCGCTTGCATTCCCGGAGCTCAGCGCTGATCAAGGAAGGCCATAAACCACAAGTACAGGGGTTTTTCTCCCCACATATATATATATATTCATATATTGGAGCGGCCATTAACTTAAGTTTACTTATTTCGTTATTTCTTTAATTTCTAATGTGTTCATAGGATTTCTTGGGGAGTGCGGGGGGAAGATGTTTGGCATTGCAGTCCAGGATTACAACCCAGTAGGCTAGGGTTGGTCCCCATAAATTTGTCTCTCTTTTTTTTGTTGTTTCATTTTTTATTTCTTTAGTATGGCCATTTTCTAGTTTATTAGTGCCTTTATCTGGAACTATGTCCAAGCTTCGGTGCCCGTCTTGTGGCATCCGCAGGGGCACGGCCTCAGAGGCAGGGATCTGCAGAGGCTGCCTCTGTGGAGCAGGGCATACAATTATCCATTGCGCAAACTAATGAGGGTTCAGTGGAGCATCTGGAAAGAGAAAGAGAGTCCTGCATTCCTCCGCTCTCAACCTCTGAGTTTTCTCCTCCTCCCCTGCCCTTGGGGAAGAGGGTCCCTGTGACCTGTTTTCACCCGAATTCGTTCTTTTGCTGCACAAAGCCTACTGCATGCGCAAACAGGGACTGGGGGCAGGAGTCCAGAGCTCAGGGAAGGAAGGCTTGGGGGTTAACCCAGGGAAGCCCATTACCCAGGATTCCGGCATTCCATCTAAGCGCGCTAGGCTAGCGAGCGAAGAGCCGCCCGCTTCCCCTCCTCACGACACTCAGGAGGAGGAGCTCTCCGATAAAGAGATAGGTGATGATGAGGAGGTACTCGAAGGAGAGATCCTGGAGGAAGATCAATCCCGCATAGTGCGAGTCTTCCGTCGAGAGGAACTTTCGGGCCTGATCAATGAGTCCCTGAAGGTCCTCAAGGTGGCTTCTGACACCCCAACAGATGAGGAAGCTCTGGAGGATGCCCTGATCCAAGCAGTCAGAAGGTCTCAGAGGGTATTCCCTATACACAGGGTCGTCTGCCAGATGATTCAGGGAGAGTGGGACCAACCTGAATCCTCCCTAAGGGGGGTGCGGTCGATGACACGCCTTTATCCAGTACCGGAATCGGACAGAGATTTGCTGAGGTCGCCCAAGGTGGCTGCGGCGGTATCTGCAGTTATTAAGAAGACGACTATCCCAGTAGAAGGTGGCGCGGCTCTGAGGGACGCACAGGATAGAAAATTGGACACATTGCTAAAGCAGGCCTTTGATGTTAGTGCCCTTGCAGGCTTTGGTTTTGGGGGCCTGGGTGGTTCGGGCTTGCCTGAGGTGGTCCCAACAGCTTCAACTGTCAGAGGGGACCGCAGGAGACGTACAACCGATTGCAGCTAAGTTGGAGTCATGAGCAGCCTACCTGGCGGATAGTCAGTACGATCTCATCAGGAGCCTAGCGAAGAGCATGGCATCCGTGGTCACAGCTAGGCGCTATTTGTGGCTCTGCAATTGGGCATCCGACTCTTCCTCAAAGGCGCGGCTGGGTCGTCTTCCCTTTAAGGGGAGATTGTTATTCGGTGAGGACCTGTAAAAGTTAGTAAAGGACCTGGGCGAATCCAAGGGAGGCAGGCTTCCGGAGGACAGACCGAAGCAGGCTCGCCTTCCAGCGCTATCCCGGAGCCAGCCAAGAGACTTCCGGAGGTTTCGGCCCTCCAGGACGAATTCCTTTTCTAGGGGTCGCCTCCCTGCCAGGGGGTCAAGCTTTAAGGGGTTTCAAGGAGCAGGGAGAGGTTTTGGGGCCTCTACCTCTTTCTCGGCACCTAGAAAATCGCAATGAGATAGAAGGGGTCCGGGCGGGCGATTTACCCTTGGGGGGCCACCTAAGACTATTTCTTCCCACCTGGACCCGGGTCACGTCCGATCAGTGGGTCCTGGAAGTGATCAGTGAAGGTTATGCCCTCGAATTTGGGAAGCAGATACTTCCAGCCTTTGTTCAATCCCCCTGCGGCTCTCCGACAAAAAGGAGGGCTATAGAAGCCACTCTGTCAAGACTGGTAGTGCTCGGGGCAGTGGCTCCAGTTCCTCCAGACCAATACGGCTCCGGTCGGTACTCCATTTATTTTGTAGTTCCAAAAAAGGAAGGCTCTTTTCGTCCTATCCTAGACTTAAAGCAGGTCAATCGCTGTCTCAAGGTACCCCATTTCCGGATGGAAACCCTGAAGTCAGTCATTGCGTCCGTAAGGGACGGGGAGTTTCTCACTTCCCTGGACCTCACGGAGGCCTACTTACACATTCCGCTCCGAAGGTCTCATCAACAGTTCCTGAGGTTCGCAGTGCCAGGAGGTCATTTCCAATTTCAGGCGCTGCCCTTCGGTTTAGCTACGGCTCCCAGGACCTTTACCAAAGTAATGGTGGTCGTAGCCGCCTTTCTGCGAAAGGAAGGAATCCTGGTACACCCATACCTCGACGATTGGCTGATCCGGGTGAAATCAGAGGAGGAAAGTCGCTCGGCGACAGCCCGAGTAGTAGAGGTCCTAGAGGAGTTAGGGTGGATCATCAATCGGTCAAAAAGCAAGTTGATTCCCACTCAGGAACTCGAGTATCTCGGGGCAAGATTCGACACCAGAAAAGGAAAGGTGCTCCTCCCTCGGAAGCGAGCAAAGGACCTAAGGACTCTCGTATCGCAGTTCCTGGAAAGAAGGAACCCCTCAGCGTGGCTTTACCTCCAATTACTGGGCACCATGGCTGCAACAATAGAGGTAGTTCCGTGGGCCAGGGCCCACATGCGGCCTCTACAACACTCCTTGTTACGTCGTTGGTCTCCTCAGAATCATCCCTTATCTGCTCCTCTACCCTGCGCGCCTCGAACCAGAAAAGCCCTCCAGTGGTGGAGATGTCCGAAGAACCTAGAATGCGGGACGCCTCTCGAAACTCTGCAGTGGATCCTGCTAACAACGGACACCAGCCTGTCGGGCTGGGGAGCTCATTGCCAAGGCCAGTTTGCTCAGGGCCTTTGGTCCCCGGTGAAGTCACAGTGGTCCATCAACAGGCTGGAGTTACGGGCAGTTGCCCTGGCACTCAAGGTGCTCGAGCCACTAGTGAGGACAAACGCAGTCCACTTCCTCTCAGACAATGTCACCACGGTGGCCTACATCAACCGCCAGGGGGGAACAAGCAGCCCCGCCCTAGAGAAGGAAGCGGCCAGCCTGTTCCAATGGGCCGAGACCCGGTTGTCGGCCCTCTCAGCTCAACACGTGGTCGGCTCAGACAACGTGACAGCAGATTACCTCAGCAGGTTCAAGGTCGACCAGGGAGAGTGGGAGCTGGAGCAGGGAGTCTTCAACCAGATTGTCTCCCTCTGGGGCCCCCCAATCGTGGATCTCATGGCCCGCTACTCGTCGGCCAAAGCAAATCGCTTCTTCAGCCGAAGAAAGGAAAGAATGTCTGAAGGCCTGGATGCTCTGGCCCAGAGGTGGCCCTCCGGGGGGCTTCTGTATGTGTTCCCTCCTTGGGCCTTAATCGGAAGGGTTCTTCAGAGGGTGGAATCCCACCAAGGCTTGGTCATCTTCATTGCTCCAGATTGGCCTCGCCGTCCTTGGTATGCAGATCTAGTGAGGTTGGCGGCCGACCAGCCGTGGCGGCTTCCCTGCAAGAAGGATCTTCTGAGGCAGGGTCCTCTCCTGATGCCTCACGTGGATCGATTCTCGCTTACGGCCTGGCTATTGAAAGGGTGCGGCTCCGGAAGCGGGGATATTCGGGTCCAGTGATTTCAACCTTGTTGAGCGCGCGAAAGCGTTCCACTTGTCTTTCCTATGTGAGAGTGTGGCGCATCTTTGAAGCCTGGTGTGCAGAACGCCGGAAGAAACCCCTCTCGGCCTCCATACCAGAGATCCTAGAATTCTTGCAAGCGGGTTTTGAGAAGGGTCTTGCTCCCAGCTCTCTACGAGTCCAACTGGCAGCCATCTCTTGCTATAGAGGCAAGGTCCGTGGGAAGTCCTTAAGGGTCCACCCCGACGTGACCAGGTTCCTGAGAGCGGTTAGCCATCTGCGTCCACAGAAAAGATCAGTCATCCCTCCCTGGGACCTCAACTTGGTGTTAAATGCCTTGGCTAGAGAACCCTTCGAGTCAATAAAGGAAGCCTCACGTAAAGATTTAACATTGAAGACGGTCTTCTTGGTAGCCATCTGCTCGGCAAGGCGCGTCTCCGAGATCCAGGCGCTGTACTCCCAGCCCCCCTTCCTCTCCTTCTTTAAGGACAAGGTGGTCTTACGGACAGTTCCTTCTTTCCTCCCCAAGGTAATTTCGCCTTTCCATCTGAACCAGCCAGTTTCGCTGCCTGTGTTCCCAGCCGGCGGGCGGGGAGGGAAGGATGGCAGTCTTCATCGCCTAGATGTCCAGAGAGCGTTGAAGCACTACCTCTCCCGCACGGCCTCCTTTAGAAGGTTTGAACGTTTGTTCATTCAGTTTGGGGGTCCCCACAATGGGGAGGCCGCGGCTAAGGCTTCCATCTCTAGATGGATCAGGGAAGCGATTGCCTCTGCCTATATCCTGAAGGGGAAACAGGTTCCGTCAGGTCTGTGGGCTCACTCCACACGGGCGCAGGCCGCTTCCTGGGCTGAGTACAGCCTGGTTCCTCCGATTGATATCACAGGTACACTAAAAAAAAATTTTTTTTAAACTGCCTCTAATGTTTCGATTGATTTTTACGTTTTTGGTGCGCTGAATCCAAATCTGGTAACCAATTTGCTCCATCACGTACAGATTTTTTGCTACATTGGGTTAGCAGTTTGAGGTGAACGTTTCAGATTGAGTGCGATCGAGATAAAAGTTTCTTGGATGAATTCTTTATACTAATTGTTTAGTAGTTATTCAAATAAGAATAAAGAAAATTGTAACAAGGCAGCACATAAGAATAGAGTAATGTCAACAAAACACACTGTGATGGTAGCAAAATTGTCTGCATTTAAAACAGCCACATACATGTGCACAAACATTGAGCATATAAGAGCGAGGTTAGACACAAAGCAAAGCAAAGAAATGTGCAAAAAATGTTGTACAGGTATGTATGTAAGAATAGAAAACGCAAACCGCACCATTGCAATACATGAAGACAAACACCCGATGGTGTGAAAATAAAATTCTAATAAATGAGATCCGACACTGTGGTAATAACTAGCAAATTTTTATTTCAAAGTTTAGTAAAAACACGATATTTGTCAACACAGTTTAGATTTTAAAGTCATTCTTGGGTCAATCAATCTCCTGGTGGGCCCGTTTCTTCTTCCCCCGAATGCTTCTCTTGGTGCGCTGCTTGGCGTATTTTTCATCTGGGGTTTCCCGCAGCAGCAACCAGCAGAAATCAGCCATCATAGTGGTGTTCCATCTTCCTTGGTACCTTCTCTCTGCGTCCTTGATGTCCTGGTGAAACCTTTCACCTTGTTCTTCACTGTACGCCCCCACGTTTTCGGGAAAGTAGTTCACATGGGAGTGCAAGAAATGGACTTTCAGGCTCATGTTACAGCCTTGTTCTTTGAAGGCATTGAGCATCCTGGCAACAATATCCTTATAGTTCTCATCCCGCCTGTTCCCCAAGAATTTGAGAACAACATCCTTGAAGGAATCCCAGGCTTCTTTTTCCTTCTCAGACATCGTTTCAGCGAATGCTCCATCTGAAATGAGTTTCCTTATATCAGGGCCAACAAACACTCCTTCCTTTAGCTTTGCTTCAGAAAGTCGGGGGAACTTTGAGCAAAGGTACCGAAAGCACTCACCATCTTTTGGAAGGGACTTGATGAATTGCTTAATGAGACCCAACTTAATGTGGAGAGGTGGTAATAGAATTTTATCACGAGGTACCAAGCTCTCATGAAGAACATTTTTCTCACCGGGTCTCAAATACTCCCGAATTGGCCAGTCTTTTTTCCCCCAGTGTAGGTCGCGGGCCCGGCTATCCCACAAGCAAAGGAAGCAGGGATATTTGGTGAAACCGGATTGCTGCCCTAATAGCATGGATAGAATTTTAAAGTCTCCACAAATCATCCACTTATGCTCATCATAATGAATCTTCTGAAGAATCGGGGCCAAATTCTCGTATTTTTCTTGGAGAATAACAGAGTGAGCAATAGGAACTGAAGCGAATGTGTTGCCATTATGAAGAACACCACCTTTTATGCTGTCAGCAGGATCATACTTGAGTTTAAACTTTTCCATCACTCCGTATATATCGTTGCAAAATACTAAATCTTCCTCTTTGCTGATATACTTCAAAAATTGTGTCTCGCGGTTGCGGTACCAATAAAAAGTTGTTCCTGGTGACAATAGATTTTTCTGTTTAAGCCGAGAACCTAGCAGTTGGGCAGCATCTTTTGGGAGTCCTAAATCCCGGACTAAATCATTCAATTCAGCTTGAGAGAAAAGTTCAGGTTTCGGATCTGGTTCAGTTTCAAACTCGGAAGTACTGGACTCATCGGGAAAAGCCATCTGATGAGTCTCATCATGATCAGAACCGTCCACACAAATATGATCCAAAGATTTTGGTGGTTCAGGCACAGGTACTTCGTTGCTATGAGGCATAGGCCTAATTGCTGAGGGAAGGTTGGGGTAACTTATTACGTTCTTATTTTTTAAGTTGTATCCCTTCACAATGCAAGAGCAAAAATAGCAGTCACTGCTGTGGTCTCTTTGTTCACGCCACATCATAGGTATTCCGAAACGAAATGCTTGTTTTTTACCTTTCATCCATAAGTGTAGATCTTCCTCACATGTCTTGCACACTTTGTGAGGAGCCCACGGTTTGTCTTGATCGCCTAACTTCAAACCGAAATAGGCGAAATATACTTTTTTAATAAATGCAGAAATGTTCCTCTGCCGCTTTTTCACGGTATATTCCCCACAAATAAAACAAAAACTGTCCAGAGAGTTGACGCAACCTCTGGCTCTGTGAGCCATCACAAATACACAGCACTGCAAACTACAACTGTAGTGAACCACTTCGGAATAAAGCTGGATTACGACTGAGCAAACAAAAGGTAATAATGAACTTGCAAGAAACTGAAATTTGACAGGAACGTTCATGTCGCAACCACCGTGTTTGAGCGAGCGAACGAGGCGAGGCGAACAGGAAAGAACATGCGCCAGCGCGAATACTGGATTTAGCCCCCCGCCTCCCAATTGTCCTGTTAATGTATAAAATGAATACAAAACACTCTAAAATATCATGAGGGAGTGTTTCTAGTTAGTTAACCATTACAACCTCTATTTTGGGCCAAGAAAATAAACTGCAGTCGGCTAAAAAGAAATTATGTGAACATTCCTTATATGGGTAAGAAATCTAATTTTGCAAGAAAACGTGACGTGATGGAACATTTTGGCTATTTTTCCTGGATTCAGCACCCCAAAATCTATAGGAATCAGTTGCAAAACTGGAGGCAGTTTTTTGGTAGTGTACCTGTGTATTTGCAGGGCGGCGACTTGGCCCTCGCTGCATACCTTTACCAAGCACTACAGACTGAATGTGCAGGGGTCTGCAGACGCTAGCTTTGGGGACGCGGTAATTCGTTCCGGGATAGCGAACCCCACCCAAGTTTGAACTGCTCGGTTACATCCCAGAAGTAAAGGGACTGGACTGGAGTGACGATAAGAAAGAGATAATTAGGCCTTACCTGCTAATTAGTGTTCCTGAAGGAACGACAGTCCAGTCCCTGATTCCACCCGGGCTACGAAGAGTATAGCGGAACGAGTCAGACGCAGTGGCGAAAGGTGTTCTTGTTTGCACGGGGCAGGGGAGCCGGGGGTCGAAAAGGGCTACGGCAACCTCAGGTATTCCTCCCCCTCCCTCCTACTCCTCCTGGCCTCTGCAGGGTTTCTGTGCCTACATTATTAAAAAAACAACAACAAAATAAATTTAAAAAAAAAAAAAAAAAATAGATATAGATATAGATATAGATATAAATAAATAAATAAATATGGAGTGTTAAGTCTACTTGTTCAATATATTACTGAGGCTTAGGGGTGGTGCCAGGGGTATTTATACCCATCCAGCCTCAAAAGGGTTTGACTCGGCTTCCAAGCTGCTGGAAGGGTTACGCAACCCAGAAGTAAAGGGACTGTACTGTCGTTCCTTCAGGAACACTAATTAGCAGGTAAGGCCTAATTATCTCATTGTCCCAACTTAGTTCATATAAGGTTCTGCACCTTTCCTCCTGGAGCTTGGTTAGACTCGGCTACATTTCATTGATCCTTTTGCGCAGGGCGCTTGGCATACGCAGCAGGCCCAGTGTTCAATTGTCTGGCGAGCGGTATGTCGGGTGTGGCAGGCGTTCGCGGCCACGGTAGCAGATCGAGCAGTGCACTTACTGTCCGAGAACTCCGGGATGGTGGCCTCCATCGGTCAGGTGGCCAGGGTGGCCCGAGCGAAGGGGCAGCGTGTGCGGTTAAAGCCCCGGCGGCCTGCGTTCTCGGTGGGGACACTGTGGTGGCAGATATCCTTAGCGGAGTCTGAGTAATTGCCGGAGAAGGGGATTGCACCTGGCGGTTTTTGCATAGCGTGTGCTCGGATGGGGTCAGCCCGTATTGAACCTCATGGCGATGTTTCAGTCTGCGACAACGGGTTGATGTTTAGCAGGCGACAGGTGAGGATGCCGGATAGCATCGACGCATTGGTACAACAGAGGCCGTAGCCGGTCCTTTTTTTGACTTTCCTCTTGGGGCACTCGTAGGTCGAGTGTTTTTGTGTGTCAGAGCGCATCATGGAAAGTTGTTGGTGCGGGGTCTCGGGCTGGCCGAGACTCCCGTCGTATGTCTCCTGGATACGGATACTCTTCGGGAACCCAGGGAGGTTGCTGATGTTGGAGAAGCTGTTGCTGCAGGATTTCCTTCGACCATCTCCGGTGGATCAGTTATCCCTTACGGGGTGGCCATGGCTCGGTTAGGTTTTAACTGAAAATAAGAAAGAGAGGCCTGTGCGCATTTAGGGCGCTTCTGTTAGAACGTCGCCTGCATGCGGACACTTGTCGAGAACCCAGGGAGGTGGCCGACGACGGAGAAGTGGTTCCTGCAGGGTCTGCTTCGACTGTCTCCGGTGGTTCAGTTGTCCCTGATAAGGGTGGCCATGGCTCGGTTGAGTTCTAAAAGAAAATAAGAAAAAGAGGCTTGTGTGCATTTCAAGTGCGTCGGTTAGAACGGAGGCTCGCGGAGGCAGCTTCGTGCGATAGCAGTGTCTGTCACCCTGGGATGGAGTTTCCTACAGGACGGGTTGATACGGAGTTCGCAGCCAGGTCCTGGGGAGTTCAGTTGCCAGCTCTGCCCTGCTATAGGGTCATCAAGCAGGGAGTGGCTACGGTTCCCAGGTCAAGGTGGTACGCTTGCTCTGGTGGTTACCAGACTGCAGTCTCCTCGTAGGTTAGGTATTCCACCGGGGCTGCTCAGTTTGGAGGACAGTAAGTTGGTGGTCTTCGGTTCGGCGAGGCGAATTTAGGAGCTGCAGGCGTGGGCTTGGCAGGTACCCTTTGTCTTATCCAGAGAGAGGGTGGCCTGGCAGCCAGTTCCATAGGGTTTTTTTGCCACAGGTGGTTTTCCATTCCGCCCCTTTTGCATCCCACCTCTCTCTGGATGGACCTCGGTTCAGCTCTCCCTCGTGGAATCCGCCTGTGCCTGTCTAGTTGCTGGTTTTGGGACTTATGCAAGAACACTTTGCTCATAATCTGCTTTCCTTGGACATTAGGGGAAGGTGATGTCGCTTTCTGGAAGGTCTCGTCGCTGCCTGTCCCTTCGCGGAGGCAGGTCACGCAGGAGAGAAGCGGTAGCTAAACCTTGACACCCTGGTGAGATCGAGAACCAAGGGGGGTCTCCAGCGGCTCTTTCCGGCGGGGCTCAGGTAGCCTTATCAATATGTCTGTTTCTAGGGTGTTCAGTACGTTTTGCGGTGGCGAACATGTCCTTCTGGGGCACTAGTGTTTGGGGCAGAGCTCAGTGCTGTTTCGCCTGTGAAGTGGGTCAGTGTGGGCTCTTGGTTGTGTCTTAATGGTTTTCATAACGCCTATGGACAGGAGGAGCAGGCAGGAATCGGTGCCTGTTCTGTTCGGTTGGGTGGCGAGCCGGCTGGAAAGGTCCCTCCCAATGGTTACTGCTCTGGTACATCCCAGAGGTGGAGGACTGAACTGTAGGACCGATAAGGAAATGGAAATTACACTTACCTGGTAATTGTTGTTCCTTGAGGGAGTACAGTTCAGTCCTCATTCCCTCCCGGGGATGGATATCTCAGACGCGAAGCGTCAGTTAGGAGAGTGTTTCTGGTTCATAGAATCGGCAACGGGCTCTGATTTGCCGGTAATCGCGAGAGCACCCTTTCTGCCTATGCTCTTCCTTAGTTCTCCTTCCTATCTGTCTTCCGCTGTGTGGGGTGCGCAGGGGGACAGGGGCACAGAGGAGGGTGTTTTCGGCCCTTTCTTTTGGGGCGCTGTAGTTTTAAAAGTTGAAGTTTAAGCATAGCATTGTATTTAGTACCTTAACTGGTTGGTTGTTTCTTTGCTCCTTTGAGTCTGCTTTGTCAGTAGGTCACTGGGGGGTCATGGGAGAAAACCAGCAGGGTATACCCGGTGATGTCACAAGTTTGACTTGTCCAGTCTCCATGCTGCAGGAGGAGGTGCACTACCCAGAGGTGGTGGACTGAACTGTACTCCCTCAAGGAACAACAATTACCAGGTAAGTGTTATTTACATTTCAATGCCTACATTTTGCTCTGTGATGCTGTAAGCAAACACCTTACAAATGAACTCCGCAAAAAGTGCATTAAACAAGGAGAGCAAGCTGGACCCATGCACACAGGGATCTGTTAGCAGTCTGGCACCTTGTCACAAGTGTTGGATTGCCATTTGAGATGAAGTTTGATACTTCAGCTTAGATGACAACAGACCCCTGATCATGTAATGCCTTGATACTACCAAAAGTTTATTGGTGACACAGAACCCCTACCTCCCAAATGCCCAAAAGAATTTTCCTGGTGGCCCCTACCCTGTTCTCCCCTGTCCAGTTTCCCTTTTCCCCTCCCCAATATCCTCCCATTGGGGGAGCAGGAGCGGTACCCACGCAGCCCTGCCCTTACGCAGCCATTTTTGACGATAGCAGCATGGGAGTAGAAGCATCTGGGCATCAAATTGTTCCTGCCCCCAAATGGGAGGGGGAGGAGGAAATTGAATGGGAGGTCATTGGAGCTACGAGGAGGTGGGGTTCAGGGTCACCAATGATTTTGGTACACCCTTACCTCAACGATTGGCTGATATGGGCAAAATCCTGAGACGAGAGCGAGACAGCCATGGAGCAGGTAGTCAGTTTCTTGCAGAGCTTAGGCTCCTTTCTTTTCTAAGGGGGGGCAGTTCCGGGTTTGTTCATGGTTGTATTTAGTTTAAAAAAAAAAAAAAAAGGTTTTGGTGTTGGCTGCTTATTTGTTGCTCTTTTGAGTCTGCTTTGTCAATAGTTCACTGGGGGCTGATGAGGATTCCAGCTCGCTAGATCCAGTGAGATGAAAATTCTGATTGGTCCAGTCTCCAAGCTGCAGGAGGAGGGTGCAAATCCTTGACCGAGATCTGGGATAAAGGCTCAAACGGGGCCTTCCCTAGCACCCGCAACACCAGGTTGAGATCCCACGATGGAACAGATATCCGACGCGCCGGGCAAAGCCTAGTAACCGCCTTCAGAAAATGCCTCACATCTCTGTGTGCCCCCAGTGGCACGCTTTGCCTTCAATGCTGTGCTACCTTCCACCGGGATGGTGGTCTTCTTCGTGACCGCCGACACTGCCGCATCCACTTCTGGAGTACGAAAACTCCACTTGCACCCTGCTGAGAGTCCGCCGCCACGTCCTTTCCGGCGATGTGCGCGGCCGATACTGCCTGTAAATGTGTGTCTATCCAGACAAACATCCGCTTGGCCTTCTCTTCCATGGCTGCACTCCCCGTGCCTCCTTGCCGATTTATGTACGCTACCGTCGCGGCATTGTCCGACAACACTCTAAAAAAACAAAACAAAAAAAACCTGAAGGTTAACAGCCTAAACCTCGTCGAGAGGCAGCCGAACCGGCGAGTGAACAAATGTGCCAGGGAAACCGCGTTTTTAAGATGGCCGTGGTTTCCCTCAGAAATTTGGTGCGCTTTTAACACAGGCCCCGGAGCACCGCCGGTCCACCAAATTGCTTGCCTATGGCCTGCCCCGCTCCCCGCTGAAGGCACCTACTTGAACAGCCCCCGCTGTGGGGGACCGAGCTCTGATCGCCAGGAAACGACCGGGACCACTGTGCAGCCTGCAGCTTAAGCACAGAAACGGTCCCGGAGCTGTCGCCTGCCTTCTGTCAATTGGCGAACTTCCGGTGGAGCGAGTCAGGAGCTCTACCCCGTGCAGTCTAGGAGTAAGAGATCCCGAAAAAGAGGACTAAAAATACCGACTGACTTGGCAGAGCAGAGAGGCTGAAGAAACACATCTCGACTGCTCAATCAGATCGAGAGAAGTGAGAAACTCTCCCTGACGAACCGCCACAATGATGGACCGCAGGGTTTCCATGCGAAAATGCAGGACCCGGAGACATTGATTTATGCCCTTGAAGTCTGGGATAGGTCGGAAGGAACTGTCCTCCTTTGGCACCACGAAATAGAGTAACGCCCCTTGCCGTACTCCGAGGACGGCACCGGGACGATGGCCCCCAACTGTAAAAGACGATTTGAAGTTTGTCAGACCTGCCAAGTCTTCTGCAGCCCTCTGCAGGGAGAATTCACTAAGGAGTCCAGCACCGGCCTTGTCAGATCCAGTGCATACCCATTGCGGATGATCTCCAAAACCCACTGGTCTGACGTTATGTGGGTCCAGGCAGAAAGAAACCCCCTCAGACGACCCCCGATCGGTGGTCCTTTTGCCGGGACCCGCTGCCATTCATTGGTATTTCCGCACGGCACCCAAGGTCACTGCTGCGAATCCTCTGCTTGCCCCCTGGAATTCACGGAACCCCTAGGCCCGCGAAACGAACCTTCCCCTTTGGGACCCTGCGAAACAGGGGGAGCGAAATTTTGCGAAAATCTTGAAACTGTCTCCGAAAGGGCGTGGAATTTTTCCCCTGCTTGGGCTTGGACTCCCCTAAATCCTTGACTAACTTATCCAAGTCCTCTCCAAACAACAATGTTCCCTTGAACGGGAGCTTGCCGAGCCGAGACTTAGAAGACTCGTTGGCCGCCCAGTTTTTCAGCCAAAGGGCCCTCTGCGCCGCTACTAGGGACGACATACTTTTCGACAAGCCTCGGATAAGGTCGTAGTGAGCATCCGCCAAATACGCTATCTGGACTCCAATCGCTGGAGCTCCCTTACTTCGTCCTGCTCCAACGATGCCGACTGCATCAGGCGCTGGACCCAACGAAGACAGGCCCTAGCAACCCAAGCACCACATATGGAAGCCTGCAAGGAAATCGTGTCCGCTGCAAAAGCCTGTTTCAACAGTCCATCCATCTTTCTATCCTGCGCCTCCTTCAATGCCGCGCTGCCTTCCACCGGGATGGTGGTAGTCTTTGTGACCGCCAACACTGCCGCATCCACTTTTGGAGTACAAAACCTCTCCTAATCCGCCAAGGGATAGAGCTTGTTCATCGTCCTTATCCCCTTAAGGCCCGCTTCTGGATGATCCCACTCGTTCTGAATCATCTGCTCAATTACCTTATGGATGGGAAAAACCACTTGCGTTTGACGCACCGCCTGAATAATGGGATCCGCAATGTCTCATTTTAGTGCTGATCCATTTTTTGGTTATTTTATTTACCAGCTGGTTGCTGGCACCATGAGAGGGTTCTCCCACATTCGCAGCAGCAGCTGGCAGGATTGGGCTCACTGGCAACATGGCGGTCTCCTTGGGAGCTGAGGGTACTGGAGGATCTCCAACTCCTCTGCCCTCGGCTCATCCTTCAACAAGAAGAGTATGGCCTTGGCTATGTTCCTGACAAAGCTCTGGAAGGACATATCCTCTGGAGGAGTTTTCCGTCACCCAAACGGAGGGGAGGGGCCCAAGGAAAGGTCCAGGACCTCCAGATGGACACCACAGATGACTCCCCCATCTCCCATCCATTGGAGTCCAACTCTGGGAGGAAATCAAAGTAACGGATCTCCTCTTGGCACCATACGCAGTCTAGCAGAGAGGCTGGGCGTCAGTGGGGCCGATGGTGCTCCAAGCACGTTCACTTGTGCACTGGGATATAGGACCCTGAGATGCTGGAGGGGGAGATGGCTGTGGGACCCGGCATTGATTCTGACTGCCGACCCAGTGCACCTGCTTCAGGGGGCAGCACATGGGTCTCTATGATAGGCTGGATGTAGTGTGGCGATAATGCCGGGGTATTGGTGCCAGCTTGCCGTGGGGCCAGTACCACCACTATGTGGGCCTTGAAGGCGTTCTTCTAGGACTGCTGTCTCAGAGGGTATTAGGAGCCAGGATTAAGACTTCAGCCACTGACTGTGGCACCTGTGATGAGGACTCCATGATAGGTTCTTCAGGAGACATCCAGTGGCCCTCCGGGGCACTGGGAGTCGATGCCTCCTGCCGAGGCAGTTTAGTGGGCCGCTCCCAACCATTGCTCTCGACTCACGTCGGGAAGGGTTCAGGTGCTGATAAATTTATTTAACAAGCTTTTATATACTGCCCCTTCCAGAGATCAGGGGTGGATTACATCAAACAATTGTGAACATTTTACTACATTGAACAGAATAACTTATATACAGTTAACATATGGAACTATCATACAGACAACTATGTACAGTGTTAGCTTAATTCTGTGCAGTTTGTGGTAAGCAGTGCAATGTTAATGAGGGATTGTTAAGTGCCATCGAGTTGGAGTTGACTCATGGCGACCCTCTGGATAGTGTGGCAAGGTCATCTATCCTGAGTATTTGGGAGGTGAGAAACGTAAAGAAATCACCCTAGTAAAGGGTCCCCTTTTAGGAGTGCAGGGTAAGAAAGCCACAGCCACACCTAAGAACCAGAAACACATCAGCTGGAACAGGTTTCATGCAGTGTCTAATAGAGTAAGAGAGAGATTACAGGCACGAGGTCCAAAACCCTTACTTCAACAAGTTCCACGATTTACTCAAATACCAGAAGGCAGGGGGATTGCCAACACCTGGGAAGGAAGGAGGTGGGGCTAGAACCCTGGAGGTATAAGCCTATGCTAAAGTATACAGATGAGGAGAAAGAAGGCAGAGACTCATGCAGAAGAGCCGAGCTACCAGGAGCTGAGAGGGTTGAATTCCCTGCAACAGGTTGGCACCAGAGCTTGGAGCCAGGAAGTGGAGAAGCTCTCGGAGCACCGGAGAAGTTGTCAGCTGAGCAGTCCGACCGGGTGGGAGAGCCAGAACCCATGCAGCTGGGAGAGCCAGTGTCAGAGTTGGGGGAAGACATCCTTATGGATTGCTCTCTGTGCCAAGCTTTAGACATGAAGTTTTGAGGAAAAGCCAGCCCTGAAAGAATTATCCTTGAAAAGGTAACCATAAGAAACAGGCAGTGGGGTGGTAAATTCCCATATGATTCTAAAAGGGAAGTTTACTGAAATATAAGGATAAGCAGGAAGCTGTGATTCATGCTTGTTATCCACCTGTGATTTGAACTGTGAAATGGCAAGAAGCCAGTTTACCTGCTAGAGTTTTTCTTTGCTCCTCTGTTATGTGGAAAGCCTGTTGAGAGTTTTTGATGGCAGTCTGAATGTTTACTTGTTTTGAGTTCAGTTGTACCTGAAATGCAGCCTAGAAGGAGTTGAGGCTGATAGAAGCCAAACTGCCACAGAAGATTAAGCTTGTTTGGACTTTATGCTGTAATTAGCAAGGATTAAAAGGAAGGTGGCAGCCTTGCTGTCAAAGGCTGTGCTTCTGAAAGTAAGAAGACTTTAAACAGCCATTTTTGGATTCTTCTGTTTACTTTGCCAACCATCTGCTGTACCTTGAGCAAATCCTACAGAAATAATCCTGTATTTGGTACTTTGAATCTTTTTGTGCGAAATAAATTTTCTGTTATATGCCTTACCTACAACCTTCTACCTGAAGCACAAACACATCTTAGCAGTACTACACTTGCCAGAAGATACCACAAGGAAATAGGCTGCTAAGGCTGATAGGAGAAGGTTCCTCCAATAACCACGCCCCTCTAAAACTAGAGGCGAGTGGCTTGGGCGTTTGGCAATAGCTATTGTAAATTGTGTTCGGTCTTCAGTCAGGCGGCTCATTGTTGACAGACTGGTATCCGTAGCTGCTGCTGTTGTATCGATCCATCTCATTGCTGGCCTTCCTCTTTTGCGTTGACCTATCTTTCCAAGCATGATGTCTTTCTCTAATGATCTCTCTCTACGCATGATGTGTCCAAAGTATGAAAGTCAAAGTCTTGTCATCTGAGCTTCTAAAGAAAGCTTAGGTTTGATCTCCTCTAGTACCGACTGGTTTGTTCTTCAGGCAGTCCATGGTATACACAGTATTCACCGCCAGCACCATAATTCAAAGGTATCAGTTTTCTTCCTGTCTATCTTTTTCACTGTCCAGCTTTCACATCCATATGATGTTGTTGAAAATACCATGGCTTGAACAATGAGGGTTTAGGTGTGCTTATGTATCGGGAGTTGTATTATGGGCCTTGGCCATCTTAAAATGGCTAAACAGGTAGAAAAGATGGTGGTGAAAGCTAGAAGGGTGCTTGGGTGCATAAGGAGAGGAATGGCCAGCAGAAAAAAGGAGGCGATAGTGCATCTGTGTAAGTCTTTGGTGCAACCTCATTTGAAATATTGTATGCAATTCTGGAGACCACACCTTCAGAAGGATATAAACAAGATGGAGTCAGTGCAGAGGGTGGCTACTAAATTGGTTAGTGGTTTTTGTTATAAAGCATATGGGGACAGACTTAAAGATCTTACACATGTATACATTAGAGGAAAGGCAGGATAGTGGAGATATGATTGAGATGTTTAAATATCTCCGTGGCATAAATGCATGAGAACCTCTTTCGATTGAAAGCAAGCTCTGCTATGAGGTGACATAGGATGAGGGTGAAAGGGAATAGACTAAGGAGTAATATGTGGAAATATATATTTATGGAAAGAGTGGTAGATGCATGGAATAGTTTCTGGATGGAGGTAGTGGAGAAGAGGACAGTATCTAAATTCAAGAAAGCATGGGACAAACATAGATGTCTAAAGGAAAAAGGGGACTATTGTAGTTCCTTATCGTCACTCCAGTCCAGTCCTTTTACTTCTGGGTTACGCAACCCTTCCAGCAGCTTGGAGGCTGAGCTAAACCTTTTTGGAGGTGGGGTGGTATAAATACCACTGGGACCACCCCTCAACTCCAGTATTCTCAGCCTCCAAGCAGCTGGAGGGTTCCGTAAGCCTAGGGCTTACTGGAGTCTTCCTTTAACTAAATTCCTTTAGGATTACTTTTAAATTTATCACTTTATTGCTTTATTACCTTCAGTTTCTTTGATTTCATTTTTAGTGTCTAGCTAGATTTTGAGTTCTGCTCCTTTAACTGCTCTCTTCCCTCCCTCTCTCCCCCCCCCCTCCCGGACGGCCGGGCTCTGGAGGTAGAAGGGCTGTTTGCCGGAGATCTTCTGCATTTCCCCGCTTTACTCTGCCTCGCGCCGAAGCCCTTAAGGTGGCTGAGCGCTGGAGGCATCTCCGGGAGTTAGATTTTGTCCGTCGGTCCCGCCCCGCAGCTGAAGGACGTGGCGGTGACCCCCGGGTCTTCCGATCGCAGCGGAGGAGTTTTCCCTGCACTTCAGTAGTCAGCACAATCTCTGGCGGCATCCTTTGCCTCGGCGACGTTTTCTTTTTTCCCGGGGGGAGAACAGCGACCCGGAGAACGCGCTCGCGATCCCCCGTTCAGGCTCCACGTGGTGAGGCCTACCACGTGTAGAGCCAACGGGCAGGGATCGCTGAGCCAGGTCCACCAGGCTTCAAACCGCAAGTACCAGAGTGAACTACTCAGTTTTCTTCGGCATTGCTTGTCTTTAAGTTTTAATTTGAATTTTAATAATAATTTAAATTTTAATATTTCTATCTGCTAATTACTTAGCCTCTGGGGCATGATTCGCCGATAGAGAACAGAGGGTCTGGTTGTCCCTTCTCTCTCTCTCTCTCTCTCTCTCTCTCTCTCTCTCTCCCTCTCCCTCTCTCTCTCAAGTATAAATTTGATCTAAGGAAGGAGAGAACAATTCCTTACAGCTGCACTTTCTGCTATCCTTGTAGCTGGGGATCTGAACCAGTGCTTATCCTTCCAAACAGGAACTAAGGTACCTGGGAACAAGAGCATGGCGGCTAAGCCCAGATGCCCTTCCTGTGGCACTCGTAGGGGCACTTCCTCGGAGGCAGGGGTTGTGCTGCAGTAGCTGCCTCCGTGGAACAAGAAATTAATTTGGCCATGTCCCAATCTTCTCAGAGTGCTGGAGACCTCTTACAAGGGGAGGGGGGGTCCCAGCTTCCTTCCACCTCAATTGCAGATTTACCACCCCCCCTCCTGCTACACCCCCTCCCTCGGGGGAAGGGGGTACAAGGGATCCTTTCTCTCCAGACTTTATTCTTTTACTTCACAAGGCCTATTGCTTGCGCAAGCAGGGTTCAGGCTCAGGGGGGAATGCCCCGACGGCCGAGACCATATCCAAGAGGGCAAGCATCTTTGAGTCAGGCCTCCCACCTAAACGCCCACGCTTGGGCGGGGAAGAACCTCTCTCCTCACTTTCCCAGGGCTCTCCAGAAGAGGAGGGCTCTGACAAAGACTGGGACGAGGAAGAAGAGGAACTGGAAGAAGGGGAGATACCGGAAGAAGATTATTCCAGGATAATTAGAGTCTTTCGGTGGGAAGAACTCCCGGCCCTAATTGATCAGTCCTTAAAGGTTCTCAATGTATCCTCAGATAAACCAACAGAGGAGGAGACGGTGGAGGATCCGTTAATCCAGGCCATCAGGAGATCACAGAGGGTTTTCCCTGTCCATAGAGTGGTGCGCCAGATGATCCAGGAAGAATGGGATCAACCCGAGTCTAGTCTAAGGGGAGTCTGATCCATGTCTCGCCTATACCCCCTACCAGAGGCAGACAGAGAGCTACTGAAGTCTCCAAGGGTGGATGCAGCGGTATCAGCAGTCACTAAGAAGACTACTATTCCAGTGGAGGGCAGCATCGCCTTGAGGGATTCTCAAGACAGAAAACTAGATACCCTCCTGAAACAAGCTTTTGATGTGAGTGCCCTGGCCTTGCAGGCCTCTGTTTCAGGAGCTTGGGTGGCAAGAGCCTGCTTAAGGTGGTCTCAACAGCTGCAAGCAGCAGAGGGCCCATCTGGCGAGGCTCAGGCCCACTCTGCTAGACTGGAATCCGGAACAGCCTTCCTGGCGGATAGTCAGTATGACCTCATCAGAAGCCTAGCCAAGAACATGGCCTCGGTGGGGGCAGCTAGACGTTATCTGTGGCTACGGAATTGGGCAGCGGACGCCTCCTCGAAGGCACTCCTGAGCCGCCTTCCCTTCAAGGGGAAGCTGTTATTCGGAGAAGATTTGGAGAAGTTGGTGAAGGACCTTGGCGAGTCTAAAGGGGGCAGGCTGCCTGAAGACAGACCAAAGCAAGGGCGTCCCGTACCCCCAGTGCGTAACCAGTCCAGGGACTCCCGAAGGTTCTGCCCAGCTAGGACAAACCCCTTTCCCAGGGGCCGTTTCCCCTCGAAGGGACAAGGTTTTAGAGGGTTTCGAGGAGCAGGCCGAGGTTTTGGCTCGTCCTCCTTCTCCCCCTCTCAAGGAAATAGAAAACAATGAGGTGACGGGGGTCCAGGGGGGAGAGCCGTCGGTGGGCGGTCGCCTAAGGCGTTTTCTTCCTGCCTGGTCCCGGGTCACGTCCGATCAATGGGTTCTAGAGGTCATCAGAGAGGGCTACGCTCTCGAATTCGCAAATCAAATTTCTCCAGCCTTTGTTCAGTCTCCCTGCGGTTCTTCGGAAAAGAGAGCGGCGGTAGAGACAACCCTCACCCGCCTGATAACGCTCGGGGCCGTAGTCCCGGTGCCACCAGACCAGCGCGGTACTGGTCGGTACTCGATTTACTTCGTAGTCCCAAAGAAAGAAGGGTCCTTTCGCCCGATACTAGATCTAAAACAGGTCAATCGCTGCCTCAGAGTTCCACACTTCCGGATGGAAACCCTGCGTTCGGTCATAGCAGCAGTCAGGGGAGGGGAGTTCTTAACATCCCTCGATCTGACAGAAGCCTACCTGCATATCCCGGTCAGGGATTCCCATCAACAATTCCTGAGATTTGCAGTGCCAAGAGGCCATTTTCAATTCCAGGCTCTTCCCTTCGGCTTAGCTATGGCTCCAAGGACATTCACCAAGGTGATGGTGGTGGTAGCGGCCTCTCTACGAAAAGAGGGAATTCTAGTACACCCCTACCTGGACGATTGGCTAATCCGGGCAAAGTCCGAGGAGGAAAGCCACTCCGTGACGACAAGAGTGGTTCAAGTGCTAGAAGGATTGGGGTGGGTCATCAATCGAGCGAAGAGCAGGATGACACCCTCCCAGGAACTGGAGTACCTCAGAGCAAGGTTCGACACCAGCAGAGGCAGGGTGTTTCTGTCTCAATCAAGATCAAGAGAGCTAAGACTCCTGGTCACTCAGTTTCTGGGCAGACGGAACCCTACGGCGTGGCATTATCTACAGGTCCTGGGAACAATGGCAGCGGCAATAGAGGTGGTACCATGGGCTCGGGCCCACATGCGGCCGCTGCAGAGGGCCCTATTGTGTCGGTGGTCGCCGCAACATCACCCCATATCAATGCTGTTGCCTTGCGCGCCACGGACCAAACAGACGCTGCACTGGTGGCGGTCCCCGAAGAATCTGGATCGCGGGATGCCCCTCGAGCCTCACCAGTGGTTATTACTGACGACGGATGCCAGTCTGACAGGCTGGGGAGCTCACTGCGAGGACCAGTTCGTTCAAGGCAACTGGACTCCACTGGAAGCCCAATGGCCCATCAACAGACTAGAATTGCGGGCCGTAGGGTTGGCGCTCAGAGCTCTAGAGGCCTTAGTACGCGAATTGCTCTTTTTTGTACTATCAGACAATGTTACCGCGGTGGCTTACATCAACCACCAGGGTGGCACCAGCAGTCCCGCCTTAGAGAAGGAGGCGAACACTCTGTTCCAGTGGGCAGAGACTCGGAAGCGCTCTCGGCCCAGCACGTGGCAGGAATAGACAACGTCACAGCAGACTATCTCAGCAGGTGCAAGATAGACCACGGGGAGTGGGAGTTGGAGCCGGAGACGTTCGACCGGATAGTAGCCCATTGGGGTCTCCCAGTCATGGATCTCATGGCGAGGTTCGCAACCGCCAAGGTGGAACGGTTCTTCAGCCGGCGCAAGGAAAGGATGTCCGAAGGCCTGGATGCCTTGGCCCAGAAGTGGCCCTCGGAGGGTCTACTCTATGTATTCCCTCCCTGGGCTCTGATCGGAAAAGTACTACAACGAGTGGAGTCCCATCAGGGATACATAATCCTCATAGCCCCGGATTGGCCTCGCCGGCCTTGGTATGCGGATCTGATGAGATTGATCGCCGAACGACCTCTGCGTCTTCCTTGCAAAAGGGACCTGCTGAGACAAGGTCCATTACGGATGCCTCACGTGGATCGGTTCTCGCTTACGGCCTGGCTATTGAAAGGGCGAGGCTCCTAAAGAGAGGTTATTCAGGAGCGGTCATCTCTACCCTGTTAAACGCTAGGAAGCGTTCGACCTGTCTCTCCTATATTAGGACTTGGCGCATCTTCAAAGCGTGGTGCGCGGAGCACCGTCGAAAACCCCTCTCCGCGTCAGTCCCCGAGATTCTAGAATTCTTACAGGCAGGTTTTGACAAGGGCCTAGCTCACAGCTCCTTGCGGGTTCAGCTAGCGGCAATCGCATGCTATAGAGGCAAGGTCCGCGGGAAGCCCCTAGGGGCGCACACGGATGTCTCCAGGTTCCTAAGGGCGGTGAGGCGCCTGCGCCCTCATCAGAGGTCAGTCGTCCCCCCTTGGGACCTCAACCTAGTGCTTAACGCTCTGATCAAGGAACCCTTCGAACCAGTGAAGAGGGCCTCCTTAAAGGACCTAACCCTGAAGACAGTCTTTTTGGTCGTGATCTGCTCAGCTAGGCGGGTTTCCGAACTCCAAGCGCTGTCCGCTCAGCCCCCCTTCCTACTGTTTCTCAAGGACAAGATAGTTCTACGTCCGGTCCCCTCCTTCTTGCCCAAGGTCATTTCTCCTTTTCATATGAACCAGGCAGTTCACCTTCTGGTTCTCTCCGCCGCCGAGGAGGGCGGAGGTAGGGATAACAAACTGTGACTCTTGGATGTCCGGAGGGCCTTGAAACGCTACCTCTCCCGCACAGCCCCTTTCCGGAAGTCCGAGCGACTATTCGTTCAGTTTGGGGGCCCACATAAGGGAGAAGCGGCAGCCAAGGCCGCCTCCTCCAGATGGATCAGGGAAGCGATCGCTTCCGCCTACATCCTGAAAGGGAAACAGGTGCCAGTGGGGCTCCGGGCGCACTCCACACGGGCTCAGGCTACATCATGGGCAGAATTCAGCTTAGTCCCTCCAGTGGATATCTGTAGGGCGGCAACTTGGTCTTCTCTACATACGTTCACCAAACACTACAGGCTGGACATCCAGAGCGCAGCGGATGCTCGGTTTGGTCTGGTGGTCCTTCAGTCCAGTCCGGTTTGCCGGATCCCACCCAGGGTTGAACTGCTCTTGTACATCCCAGAAGTAAAGGGACTGGACTGGAGTGACGATAAGGAAATAGTAATTAGATCTTACCTGCTAATTAGTGTTCCTAAAGGAACGACAGTCCAGTCCCTGATCCCACCCGGTTAGGACCTATCAGTCAGAAGGAAACTCTGGGCCGAGCGTGGGGCCATTTCAGGATGAAGGGACACGGGAGAAAAGCCGGATCGGGCAACCTCAAGCATTGCTACTCCGTCCGGTCCTCCTCTCGCTCTCACTAACCATTTGCTATTGGAAAAAAAAAATGAATATAGGTATTGTACATAGTTAGACAATGTTGGATAGATATGTTCTTATGTTTGATTGCTAATGGAAACTCTGTAGGTCTGCTTTTTCAGTCGAGTACTGGAGTTGAGGGGTGGTCCCAGTGGTATTTATACCGCCCCACCTCCAAAAAGGTTTGGCTCAGCCTCCAAGCTGCTGGAAGGGTTGCGTAACCCAGAAGTAAAGGGACTGGACTGTCGTTCCTTCAGGAACACTAATTAGCAGGTAAGATCTAATTACTATTTGTTATGGAAGGGCAGACTAGATGGGCCATATGGTCTTTTTCTGCCGTGATGGTTGGATTACTTTTGTTTTGCGTTTGTTTTTTTTTTGTGGTGGTGGTGGTGGTGGTAGTAGTGGTAATGGGCAGTTAGTTGAATTCAGTATTATTTAACTAGTATTTTTCCTTGTTTGTATTTATTTTGAATTATAAAACTAGAATAGTAAATAACTTTGCTTCCAAAACTGTTTTTTAATGTTAACTACCTAGGTCGCTGGAGGGTGAAAAAAAGATGTTTCCCAAATGTTTTTTGGTTGATTTTCAAGGCACTTCTCTAAAAGACCATGATACATTTCTGACTGTATGGCTCATATCAGTGAAGAACTCTCACTGGCTGCTGGTCCTCCATTTATGGTTTGTGAGGAGGTTCGTAATCCAACTGCTAGTAGCCAACTTTCCTTTCTACCAAACCTTTAGGATACAGATACTGGTTTAGGCGCAGACCATGCCTTCTTCCACCCAACGTCACCTGACGCTAACCTGGAAGGGGGCTGGGATAGTGTAGGCGGGTGGTCTGTTTGCGTCATTTCCTGTGTGGTGGTGGTGCTGTTGCTGCTGCATCTGTTAGGAACGAAGGAGTACGAGTAGGACTCGGTAGGTGAGCGACTAACGAGCTTATTTTGTTTCTGCCCCGTCACCTTGATTTCGCGCGCAAGTGAGGAGAAGGGAAAAGGGGTATACGATGGATCTTTTGCTGTCCTCGACTTGTAAAGGGACTGTTTCAAAAGGTTATCTGGCCGGAGTGAGTCCTGAGGCTTGCCAGGCCGGGAACAATGTTATGTATGCTTACCACCCCCGCCCGTCTCGTTACTTTACATCTTTTCCTTATTCTTTACGTCCTTTAAACGGAGGAGAGCTTCCTGGGCTGGGTGAAACATCACAGGTCAGGTATCGATGCTGGTTCTTTTCCCGGGTGGCTTTATGCTCTCTTTTGGCATTCTCCAAAGGCCGTTGATGCTACGGGACAGAATTTGAGCTGGTCTTGGGTCGTTGGCAGCTGGAGAAGCAGACCAGAGCTGTCCAGTACAAAAGTCCAGTGGTGCAGATGTTGCTTTTGGCGATTTCCCGACCGATACCATAGTGTGTGTGGGGGGGGGGGGGGGGCGGGGGGGAATCCAGTGTGGAAGTAAATGGCGCTGGTCTGCGACATTGAGAATTTACTGTTGCAGTTTGGTTTAGTTACTATATGTGCTTTCACAGTATTGCAGCAGTTCTATACCGCGTGGTGCTTTTTTCCCCCTTTATATGACAGTTTCATTGAGAATTTTGGTTTGTATTGCAATCCTTAGGTATTTTGTAAATTTAAAGCTTCCGAATATTTGAAAAAGAAATGTTTTCTTACGGTCTGTAAATTGCTTTTCACGTTGGTATTTTAGAGAGTCATCAAATCATTTTAAAATCAGTAGTTTGTAACCTTTTTTTATTGGATGCTCATATTGTGTTTTGGGAAGTTATGGTATTGTCATGTGGGCATGATATCCATATTTTTTCCTTTTATTTTCAGGTTAGCTTTAAATTCATAATAGAAGTAGGTTATGCACATACGTTTATTTACAAAACTTGAAATCTGCTAATCGGAAATGTCCATTTGTCCAGAGCAGTTCACAAAATTTACATACAGAATAAAACACAATGAAAATACAAACGTTAATACAGTATATACAAATTAATTGGGGAAAGCTAGACTTTGATCTTTTACTAAAATGAGAAAAAAAATCTTGATCCGAATATTCTCAGGTAAGGAGCTCCTGAGCCAGTGCTTGGTTACTTTCCCTTATTCCTTATTGTCACTCCAGTCCAGTCCCTTTACTTCTGGGTTGCGCAACCCTTCCAGCAGCTTGGAGGCTGAGCCCATCATCGTTTTGATGATGGTGTGGTATAAATACCACTGGCACCACCCACAGGCACCAGTATTCTCAGCCTCCAAGCAGCTGGAGGGTTCCTGTAAGCCAGAGAGCTTACTGGAGTCTCAGGGTTATTTTGATATAACTTTAGTTTTTCTTTAAATTTCTTTGATTTCTTTAATTTTCTTTATTTTTCTAGCTTTTAATTTGAGTGGAGCTAAGCTCTCCTTTGCCTTTAAATTTTTTGCTCCTCTTCCCCCCCCCTCCTTCCCTCCCTCCTTCATGCTATCTCTCGGCCTGTTTTCCTCCCGGAGGAGAAGGTTTACCTGAGCAGCGGGGAGGATCGGAGAGCTCTCTCCTACCGCTTGCTCTGCCAGCCGGCTCACCAACGCCTCTTCTGCCTCGCGCCGAAGCCCTTCTGGTGGCTGAGCACTGGAGGCAGCATCGCGGTTTTCCCCCCGACAGCCTTATCTGCCTCACGCAGCAGCCCCCGGTTTGGCAGCACGTTGGAGGCAGCACCGGAGTGCAGGAAGTCGTTCTCTGGCCTGTCCAGAGAGCCTGTAGACCGGCGGCGAGTGCAAGGCCACCATTTGCAGGTCCGGGCTACACGTGGATGCAGCCTACCACGTGGGAACCAGCGGAGGACGGCTGGTGCCCTCTTTCAAACTGCCCGTTTGAGGGGAAGAGCAGCAAACCTCAAGTATTTAAAAAGAATGTTTGGCACACAGGGTTTCTGGAATTAATTTAAGAAGGGACCCTTTCTCTGTGCCTTTTCTAGGGGGGGGGGGGAGGACTCTTGGAACTGTTATTTCCAGGTTCCAGATTGAAATTTTTCAGTTCATTTGTTTAATTTATATAACTTAATTTTTTTTTTTTTTTTTTTTAAAGAAAAAATTAATTTAAGGATTGGAATGTGTTTTTTGATGTGCATTTAAATTCAGAAATTTGGGTACACTCTAAGTCCTCCTGGGCCTAAGGGGACATGACTGGCAAACCACGGTGTCCTTCCTGTGGCACTCGTAGGGGTACCGCCTCGGAAGCAGGCGTCTGCCGTCTGCAGGGATTGTGCTGCAGAGGCTGCTTCCGTGGAGCAAGAAATCCATTTGACCATGGCTCAGGCTGCCCAGGGTTCTGGAGACCCACTGGAAGGGGGAGGGGAGGTTCTTTCCTCTCCTCCCACAGCCTTAGATTTGCCGGGCCCTTCCCTATCCCTTCCCCCCTCGTCTACTGGGGCGGAGGGAGACTGGGAACACTTTTCCCCAGAATTTGTCCTCCTATTGCACAAAGCCTACTGTTTGCGCCGGCAGGGGGCAGGAGAGCCAGTGGCAGCGAAGACCGGTCCGGGTAGGACAAGGACCCTTGACTCCGGGGTCCCACCCAAACGTGCAAAGCTGTTGAGCGAGGACCCTCTTGAGTCCCCGTCACTTGACATTCCGGAAGAGGAGGTCTCGGACAAAGAAGTAGGGGAAGAGGAGGAGGAGCTTGAAGAGAGAGATTCCAGAGGAAGAACAATCCCGCATAGTTCGAGTCTTTCGTCGAAGAGCTCCCTGCATTGATAAGTGAGTCTCTGAAGGTGCTCAATATGGCCTCGGACACTCCAGCAGATGAGGAAACTTTGGAGGATCCGTTGATTCAAGCTGTCAGGAAGTCTCATAAGGTGTTTCCAGTCCACAGGGTAGTACGTCAGATGATTCAGGAGGAGTGGAATCAACCAGAATCAAGTTTGAGGGGAGTCCGTGCTATGACTCGTCTGTACCCATTGCCGGAACCGGACAAAGACCTACTGAAGTCACCAAGGGTGGATGTGGCAGTATCGGCGGTAACAAAGAAGACGACTATTCCGGTCGAGGGCAGCGCGGCTCTGAGGGATAGTCAAGATAGAAGATTGGATACGCTACTGAAGCAAGCCTTTGATGTTAGTGTTCTCGCCTTACAGGCCTCAGTATCTGGGGCGTGGGTAGCTAGGGCCTGCCTGAGGTGGTCCCAACAACTTCAACTAGCAAATGGTGAATCAGTCGACGCGCAAGCCTTTTCGGCTAGTTTGGAGCCCGGTTCGGCCTACCTGGCAGATAGCCAGTTCGACCTCATTAGGAGTCTGGCTAAGAATATGGCCTCTGTGGTAGCAGCCAGACGGTATTTATGGTTACGTAATTGGGCAGCGGATGCCTCCTCAAAGGCGTGCCTGAGCCGGCTTCCTTTCAAAGGGAAGCTGTTTGGAGAAGACCTGGATAAGTTGGTGAAGGACCTGGGCGAGTCTAAGGGAGGCAGGCTCCCGGAAGATGGGCCTAAGCAAGGCCGCTCGCTAGCTCCGGTGCGTAGTCAGTCTAGGGATTTTCGGAGATTCCGTTAGGCCAGATCAAACTCCTTTCCTAGGGGCCGCTTCCCCACTAGGGGTCAAAGCTTCAGGGGTTTTGTGGGGCAGGTAGAGGTTTTGGGGTCTCTTTCTCCTCCACGGGCCCCAGAAAACCACTATTTATTTAGCTGCATTTATATCCCGCTTTTCACTGGGTCAAAGCGGTTGGGGGATACATTTTAACACGAGGGGATATGAGACACATACACTAATACTTACAGGGAACATGGACAATGGAGGGTTAAGTGTCTTACCCAAGACCACAAGGAGCACCTGTGGGACTAGAAGCCCCAGTCCTTCCGGCCCAAGGTTGCTGTCCTCTATTGGGATTTGAACCACTGACCTTCCGGCCTGTGGTACCTTGCCCCAACCACTAGGCCACTCCTCCCTGAGGTCACTCCTCCAAGACCCATTGATCTGATGTGACCCGGGACCAGGCGGGAAGGAACTGTTAACCGACCCCCCACCGGTCTTTTGGGAATCTGGGTCAAGCATTGATATCCTGGGTCCCTTTTTAATAGTGGTTTATGGACCTTTCCTCCAGGAACTTGTCCAAACGTTTTTTAAACCCAGCTATACTAACAGCCCTTACTACATCCTTCGGTAACAGATTCCAGAGTTTGATTACACGTTGAGTGAAAAAATATTTTCTCTTATTTGTCTTAAATAGTTTACCCTGTAGCTTCATTACATGTCCCCTAGTCTTTCTATACTCTGATAGCGTAAACAATTGATCCACGTTTATCCGTTCCACTCCATTCATTAATTTATAGACCTCTATCATATCTCCCCTCAGCCGTCTCTTCTCCAGGCTAAAGAGCCCTAACCTTCTTAGCCTCTCTTCATAGGAGTAGCCTTCCATCCCCTTCACCAATTTGGTGGCTCTTCTCTGTACTTTTTCTAATAACGCTATGTCCTTTTTAAGGTACGGTGACCAGAATTGCACACAATATTCAAGGTGCAGTCGTACCATGGAGCGATACAGAGGCATTATAACATCCTTTGTTTTATTCTCCATCCCTTTTCTTATGATACCTAGCATTCTATTTGCTTTCTTGGCCGCCGCTGCACACTGGGCGGAGGGTTTTAACATGGGCAGAGGGTTTTAACGATGACTCCTAAATCTTTTTCCTGGGTGGTGGTTTCTAATGTGGAGCCTTGCATCGTGTAACTATAGTGTGGTGGGTTCTTTCCTAGGTGCATAACTTTGCACTTGTCCACATTAAATTTTATCTGCCATTTGGATGCCCAGTCTTCCAATTTATCCAGATCCTCCTGCAGTTTTCCACAATACTCTTGTGTTTTAACAACTTTAAACAGTTTTGTGTCATCTGCAAATTTGATAACCTCACTAGTTATTCCCTTTTCCAGGTCATTTATGAATATGTCAAAAAGCAGCGGACCCAGTACAGATCCCTGAGGTACTCCACTATTCACCTTTTTCCATTGGGAATATTGGCCATTTAGCCCTACCCTCTGCTTTCTATCTTTTAACCAGTTCCCGATCCACAATAGTACACTGCCTCCTATCCCATGACTTTTTAGCTTCGCCAAAAGTCTCTGATGGGGGACTTTGTCAAAAGCTTTCTGAAAGTCCAGATACACTATATCAACAGACTCACCTTTGTCTACCTGTTTATGCACACCTTCAAAAAAACATATCAGATTAGTAAGACAAGATCTTCCTTGTCTAAAGCCATGTTGGCTGTCTCCCATTAGGCCATGACTATCTACATGCTGTGTAATTTTGTTCTTTATGATGGTTTCTACCATTTTCCCTGGTACTGACGTCAGGCTCACCGTCTGTAATTTCCTGGGTCACCCCTGGAGCCCTTTTTAAAAATTGGTGTTACGTTGGCGACCCTCCAATCTTCAGGTATTACAGATGATTTTAATGAAAGTTCACAGATTACCAATAGCAGATCTGCAATCTCATATTTCAGTTCTTTCAACACTCTGGGATGTATACCATCCGGTCCAGGTGATTTGCTACTATTCAGTTTATCAAATAGTTGTAATATATCTTCCCGGTGTAGCGATATTTCTCTCAATTCCTCTGCAGTATCACCTTTAAATACCACTTCAGTCTTGGGTAACATCCCTACATCTTCCTCAGTAAAGACCGAAGCAAAGAATTCATTCAGTCTCTCTGCTATAGCCTTGTTTCCTCTTACTGCCCCTTTTACCCCTCTCATCTAATGGTCCAATTGACTCTCTCACAGGCCTTTTGCTACGAATGTACTTGAAAAAGTCTTTATTTCGTGTTTTTGCTTCCGTAGCAAGTTTCTTCTCAAATTCCCGCTTTGCCTGTCTTATCAATGCTTTGCATTTAACTTGCCAGTGCTTGTGCTGTTTCCAGTTTTCATCATTTGGCTCTTTTTTCCATTTCCTGAAGGTTGCTTTTTTGGCAGCAACAGCCTCTCTGACCTCACCTTTAAACCATGCTGGCAGTTTTTTGGACTTTCTTCCACTTTTCCTAATGCGTGGAATACAGCTGGTCTGGGCTTCGAGGATAGTATTTTTAAATAACACCCAAGCTTGCTGTAAGTCTTTAACCTTTGGAACAGCTCCTTTTAGTTTTTTCCTAACTATGTTCCTCATTCTATCATAGTCTCCCTTTTGAAAGTTAAAAGGTAGTACTGTGGATGCCTTTACTATCTGTCCTCCACTGATTAAATCAAACATGATCATACTATGATCACTATTGCCAAGTGGTCCCAACACCCTTATTTCTTGCACCAGATCTGGCGTTCCACTAAGGACTAGGTCCAGTATGGCTTCCCCTCTGGTCGGTTCATGAACCAGCTTCTCCAAGAAGCAGTCATTTATTCCATCTAGAAACTTTATCTCTTTAGCTTGTCCTGCTGTGACACTGATCCAGTCGATACCGGGGTAATTGAAATCCCCCATTATTACTACTCTGTTGTGTCTTTTGTTAACTTCCTTGATTTCTTTGAGCATTTCATCATCCATTTGTTCATTCTGGCCAGGCGGTCGATAGTATACTCCAACTGCCATCACCTTCCCCTTCATAAATGGAATTTCAATCCATAGAGATTCTACAGCAAATTTTGTTCCCTGCAAAACTTTAATCCTTTCTGACTCAATGCCCTCTCTAACATAGAGCGCAACCCCTCCACCAATTTGATCAGCTCTATCATTACGATATAGTGTGTATCCAGGTATCACAGTGTCCCACTGGTTATCCTCCTTCCACCATGTCTCTGAGAGTGCAATCATATCTAACCTCTCATTTAGTGCTATATATTCTAATTCTCCCATCTTATTGTTTAGACTTCTAGCATTGGCATACAAGCATTTTAGAGACTGTATTTTATTCATATTAATCTGGCTATTGGTAGGCAGGGGTAATTTGGAATCTTTATACTCTGTCTGCTCCTTAGTCAAGGGCATTTGGGCTACTATACTCCCTTTTGGAACCTCACTGCTTTTGGTAGTATCCTTCAAGGATACCTTTGTCCGAACCATGCACTCCTGGGTGACTGTCGGCTTTCCCCTAATTTCTAGTTTAAAAGCTTCTCTATCTCTTTTTTAAAGGTTAATGCCAGCAGTCTGGTCCCATCCTGATTAAGGTGTAGCCCATCCCTTCGGAAGAGCCCCCCTTTCCCCAGAATGTTCCCCAGTTCCTAACAAACCCAAAACCCTCATCCTTGCACCATTGTCTCATCCACGCATTGAGACTCCGGAGCTCTGCCTGTCTTTTGGGTCCTGCACGTGGAACAGGAAGCATTTCGGAGAACGCTACCCTGGAAGTTCTGGATTTCAACTTCCTACCTAAAAGCTTAAATTTAGCCTCCAGAACTTCCCTACCACATTTTCCTATGTCATTGGTACCAACATGTACCAAGACAGCAGACTCCTCCCCAGCACTATCTATGATCCTATCTAGGCGGTGCGTGAGGTCTGCTACCTTCGCACCAGGCAGGCATGTTACCAGGCGATCCTCACGTCCACCAGCCACCCAGCTATCTACATTCCTAATGATTGAATCACCAACTATAACAGCTGTCCTGACCCTCCCCTCATGGGGACATGGCCCTGGAGAAACGTCCTCGGTGCGAGAGGGTTTTACATCACCTGGAGGACAGGTCCTAGTTACAGCCCATCTTCGCAGACAAGGAGTGCTAATCCTCCTGTACTTGGGCGACTGGCTAATCCACAGGAAGTCCCTCAAGGAAAGCTAGTACTCGATGGAGACAGTGGTCACTGTCTCTAGGAGCTCAGTTGGGTAGTCAGCCTCCACAAGAGTCACTTGCAGCCTGGAGTACCTGGGCACCCTCTTCGACACCTGCAGCGGCAGAGTGTTCTTCCAAGAAGGGGAGGGTCGTGAAACTGCAGGCTCAGATTCAAGGACTCTGTCAGACACCACGGCCTCGAGCCTGGGATTATCTCCAGGTTTTGGGGTCCATGTCTGCTTTCCTGGAGCTGGTCCCATGGGCCCGCTTCCATATGAGAACGCTCCAAGCCCACCTTCTGGTTGGGGAGGACACTCTGTCCCAAGGCTGTTTGGAGATGAGGGCAGTCCGGCTTGCACTGGAGGCATTTTATTTTCCATTGGTACACCACAAGGTGGTTAAGGTCCTGTCAGATAATGAAACCACAGTGGTGTACATCAATCACCAGGGCAGCACTCTGCGCTCCCAGGTAGCAGTAGAAGCGATTCTGCTCCTCCCAGTGGGCCAAATTGCACCTCTTAGCCTTCTCAGGAGCGCATGTGGCGGGGGTGGTGAATGTTCAGTCAGAATACCTGAGTTGCTATATCCTGGAGCTGGGGAAATGGTTCCTCTTGGGGGAGGTCTTACAATCCCCGGTGGTGCATTGGGGCATGCCAGTGATGGACCTGATGACTCGAGCGCAAAACTCCAAAGCCCCTCTGTTCTGCTGCTGCTGGTGCTCCCTGATGGTGAAGGGTCTAGATGCTTTAGTTTAGCCGTGGCCCTGGATGGGGCTGTTGTACATGTTTCCACCCTGGGCCCTAATTGATAAAGTGATTCAACGCATCGAGGCTCACCGGGATAGGTGCTGCTGATAGCATTGGACTGGCCTCGGTGTCCATGTTATGTAGACCTTGTCCGCCTGTTGATGGCAGACCCTCTTCGGCTGCCATTATTCTTGGACCTTCTGACTCGGTGTCCGGTGTGCATGCTGGGGCAGATAGGTTCTCTAAAGGGCGCGGTTGAGGCGCTGTGGTTATAGGGACCCTGTTATAGGCACGAAGGCACCTAACCTCCCTGGCCTATGTAAAGGTTTGGTGGCATTTTGAGGAGGTGAGCAGAACGGGATGTTCAGCCCTTGCCACCAATGTCTGCCATCCTGTGTGTTTGGTTTTTTTTTGCAGGCTGGTCTCAAGAAAGGCCTGGCGCTGGGTTCGCTGCGAGTTCAAGTGGCGGCTCTGGCTTGCCACTGAGGCAGGGTACAGGGCGTGCCCCTTAGCAGTCCACTATGTTTTTTTGCAGGGCGTCAAGCATTTGTGGCTGCCTAGTCTGCCATTTGGTCCCAGTGTGGGACCTTAACCTCGTCCTTGTGGCCCTAGGCAGTCTGCCCTTCGCATTGTGAGGGGCCTCGCTCAAAGATATCACCCTGAAGGTGGTCTTTCTGGTGGCTATTTGCTTGGCGCATCAGATTTTGGAGTTGTAGGCCCTGTTCTGCAAGGAGCATGGTGTTCTCCAAGGAGAAAGTTATCCTGCGGACTCTCCCATCCTTCTTGTCTAATCGGTGTCAGAATTCCACCTCAATCAGGCGGTCACGCTGCCTTAATTGCAGGACAGCAGGACTCTGCGGAGTCCACTCTACTGTGCAAGCTGGATGTTGGTAGGGCCTTGAATCCTTATTTGGCAGTGACTCTGCTGTTTCACCGTTCAGAGAGGCTGTTTATTCTCTTTGGTGAACCCCGGAAGGGGGAGACCGCTTCAAAGGTGTCAATCACCCATTCAGTCTGGGAAGCTTGGCCTACATTCTGAGGGGCCAGCAAGTGCCGGTGGGCTTGCGGTCCCTCTTCACCAAGGCCCAAGCTTCATCCTGGGCCAAGTCCCTCCCCTTGAAATTTGTCATGCAGCCACCTTGGTCATCTTTATTCCTTTGTGCAGCATTACTGGCTGGATCTGTAGGCCAGGCAGGATGCACGTTTTGGGGCAGCGGTGTTACACATGGTACTGCTCTACTACATCCCACTTTGTAGATTGGACTAGGATACCTTGGAAGGTGAAATTAGGTTTTATCTGCTAACTTTTTCCTGTAGTCCCTCCAGTCCAGAACCCACCCCTGCAGGTTTCTTCAGTCTTTTGGGAATCTGTCATGTGCTACAGAGATGTTTTGGTGCACGCGGGAATGCCAAATTCCTGCTCAGCTGTGTGTCTTTCTGGAGGCTGTTTGCCTCATGCTATAACACAAGGAGATGTCTTCATGTCACAGACAAAAAAACCCCAGACTTTGAGCCATTTGAACTTTTGGCTGCCTATCCTGGTTGCTCTGCGTGCCAGGTGCGGTAGTAGTAAATTTGTATCTGGCTCTGGCTCTCAGGCTGTTAATAGTGCAGTATGGAAGGCACAAGGCTTCCACATGTTTGGGATTTGCCCATCTTGGTCCTGGGTGGGGGAATGGGCGGAGTTGGGGATGGGTCCCTGTTTCTTTTGTGATACTTTGCTGCTCAGTGAAGTGTCAAATACTGACACAGTATAATGGGCATAGGCTATTTATGCTGCACTGAGAGGGTTCTTCAGTCTCTGCCTGCTGGTTGGTGTGCATAACCCTCTTGCCTGGATTAGACTGGTGGGAATATATGAAAGAAAATTTAGCAGGTAAGGCCTAATTTTACCATACACCTCACACGGTGAAGCAATCACTTTCATATCATCCCGTTAGGCCAGTCCAGACAAATGGGTTGTGTTCACCTACCAGCTGAGGTGGAGACGAAAAAAAGTCTTCTGATGACCTCATCCTGTACCATATTGGGAGCAACTAGAGGGCATACAACCTCAATATTTTTCTGTCTCCAGCAGAGTGTGGGCACATCAGAGCAACTCCTTTACTTTCCTTATCGTCAGTCCAGTCCAGAACATGTGGGTTATCTCCCTCCACCAGCAGCTGAGGACTGAGCATGTCAGAATTCTGATGTCACAGTACAAGAGTGCCCTGTTCAGCTCCAGAATCCAGTATTCTCAATCCTCAGCAGGTAAGGGAGCAACCTGTGTGGTGGACTCCACTGAAAGGACCTTTACAAAAAAAAAAAAAAAAAAGCTGTGGCTGTGTTTCATCGCATTTGGTGTAGTGGGAGTGTCAGGGCTGCAGGGTCTGTCCACTTTCCACCAGGTTCCTTTAGGGGTCTGGTGGGCCCTGGGGTCAAATAACCTGGTGGTCCAGATCCCTTCCCCCCTCCCCCTTCAGCTAGACTGCCCATAAATTTAACAGCTTTCTGGGCTTTCCTTGGTGCAACATTGGATGTCAGACAGAGGCCTCTATAGTTTAAAAAAAATGGCTAGAAAGCTTGCTGGATCGGCAGTGAGTGAGTACTTTTTGTTTTTAGGCTTCATTTGCTGGTTGTGTAATTGGATGTATCATCCAAGGTTCAACTCAAGCAAGCTCCACTTCAGAGGAAAGTTGCTGTTTAGAAAGGCATTGGAGAAGTTGGTTAAAGACCCCAGAGATACCAAGGGGGCTTGACTCCCTAAGGACAAGTCTGGGGGGGGGGGGGGGGAAAGGAGTCAATCCCTTTTATGAGAGGCCAGTTTAGAGACTTTGGCCACTTCTGGATGATTCAATTCACTCCCTTTCAGAAGTCATGCTATGCCGCCAGAGGAAATGCCTCCTTTTGCGGAAGACAAGCGGGCAGGGACTATTACGTTCAGTCCGCAGGCCTCTCTAAAAAGTCACAGTGAAGCGCTACAGGTGCTACATTTTCACATGGAAAAGCTTTGATCTGTCATTGTAGAGGTATGAAAGGACTAATTCCTCACATCTTTGGATCTGTTTGAGGCATACCTCCACATTCTGATCCGGTCACATCACCAGTGATACCTGTACTTTGTGGTGCCTTTGGGACGTTTCCAGTTCTGGGCACTTCCATTTGGTCTCACCACTGCTCCCAGAACATTCATGAAGATCATGGCCGTGATGGCTGCGTTGAAAGAGAGGCTTTGCTGGTCCATCCATACCTGGACAACTGGCTAGTTGGGGCGAAGTTGTTTGAGGAGAGTCAAGCTGTCACTTGGAGAGTGGTTGACCTCCTGCAGTGTCTCAATTGGATAGTGAATTTTAACAAGAACCATCTCTGCTCCTCATAGCAACTGACTTGAGGATGCTATTTGACATGTAGAAAGGGCTGGTATCTTTACTTCTAGAGAGGATAAAGAATATGCAGGAGCAGTTGCATTGTTTTTCTTTGGATGGCTCTGTCTTCGGCCTGGCATTACTTTCAATTATTGGGATCCATGGCTGCTCCCATAGACCTAGTACCACGAGCATGGTTCATATGAGGACTCTGCATCACACGCTACTATCGCATTGGTCCGTGCAGAAGAACTCTCTTGAGACGGTTGCCATGCTCGGGAGAGGTCAGATGCAACCTAAGCTGAGTGGCTGAAGGCCCGGTGCTTGGCAGCTGGCATGCCTTTGTAGAATCCAGCATGGGTAACAATAACTAATACAAGTCTCTCTGAATGGGGAGCCCATTGTCTGACACAGTTCGCCCAGGGACATTGGTTAACAGAAGAGTAACTTGGTCGATTAAACCGGTTGGAGTTGAGGGCGGTGTTCATGGCGTTGCTGCATTTCAAGGATCTGTTTCATAATCAGGCGGTGAGGGTCTTCTCAAACAATGGTGGCCTGTATCAGTTATCAAGGGGGTATGGCCAGCGAGAGCCTGGCAGAGGAGGCAGCTCCACTCCTTCAGTGGACAGAGGAACACCTCTTGGCCTTGTCTGCAGTGCATGTGGCAGGCAAGGAGAATGTCTAGGTGGACTTTGAATCTGCATCAGGTGGATCTGGCAGAATGGGCCCCGGAGGACTCTGTGGTTCAAGGCACAATATGCCTCTGGGGGCTTCCGGTCAGTGATTTGATGATGTCTGCAGCCAACGCCAAGATCAGTTGTTTTTTTTCAGCAGGTAGTACGAGCGCGTGTCAGTGCATTGGTCCAGCTGTGGTCACAAGAGGCCTTCTGTATGTATTTCCACCTTGGCCACTGATCGGTCGAGTGTTGTATGGAATAGAGGGGTACTGAGGATTGGTTATCCTCATTGCTCCGAACTAGCCATGGAGGCTATGGTTTGCAGATCTGGTATGCCTAACGGCAGCTGTACCATGGAGGCTTCCAATGTGGGACAACCTATTGGCAGTGGCCAATTCACTTGCCTGAAAGTGGATTGATTCTCTTATGGCCTGGCTCTTGAAAGGGCGAGGCTGTCTAAGAGAGGGTACTCGCTTTCGATAGTGGCTATGCTGCTCAGAGCAAGGAAACTGTCAACGTCCTAGTCGTACGTCAGAGTATGGAGAGTATTTGAGGAGTGGTACAGGGCGAATGCTCTCACAGTCTCGATACCACAGACATTGGCTTTTCTACAGGCAGATCTGGATAAAGGCCTGGCCCTGAACTCGCTATGAGTCCAAGAGTTGCCTTAGCCTGTTACTGTGGCAGAGTGCATGGAGTTTCACTAGTGGTGCATCAGGACGTGGTTTATTCTCTTTGGGCCGTGAAACAGGTCTGTCCACCACAGTGGTTGGTGGTGCCAACATGAGATCTCCATCTAGGTCTCTCGGCATTAATAGAGCCTCCGTTCAAGCCATTGGAGGGGACTTCTCTCAGGGATCTCACGCTGGTGGCCATCTGTTCGGCACAGCACATTTTGGAGCTACAAGCTTTATCCTGTCATGAGCCATATTTGGGTTTTCTACCTGGCGAAGATGGTATTAGTTGCCTCAGTTTTGCTGAAGGTGGTGACTCCTTTTCACAATAACCAGCCCATGTCGCCAGCCCTAGAGGGGGATGGCAGCACGGGGGACAGCAGGAAGTTAGTTGCTAGACACCAGAAGGGTGCTGCGTATGTACTTGACGCGTACAGAGGCGTTTTGGTGCTCTGACTTTTTTCTATTTGGAGGCCCGTGCCAGGGGGACGCAGTGTCAAAGGCATCCGTTGCATGGTATCTTGAGGCGATTTCTTCAGCATACCTGCTGAAGTGCAGGAAGGTGCCTCCAGGCTACAAGGTTACTCGACAAAGGTGCAGGCAGTGTCCTGGGCAGAGGCAAGCCTCATTCCAATCAGAGAGATATGTAAGACAGCCATGTGGTCTTCGTTGCATGCCTTTTGTGTGACATTATCGCCTCAATGTCCACACCAGAAAAGAGACTCTGTTCGGGGCCAGGGTGGTGCAAGTAGGGCTTGCAGGTCACTGCTGTGGTACTTTCCATGCACCTGAAGTGGACTGGAGGGAAGGTTAAATTAGGCCTTACCTGCTAATTGCCTTTCCTTGAGTCCCTCCAGTCCAGTTCAAGGTTTAGTAGACTTGTCTAGCCATATCTGTCTTGGGAGAAGCGAGCCCTGGGTCCGTCGGTCTGTTAATGTGTTCAAATCTTGGAACCTACTTTTCCGCCCATGTTGAAATATGTTAAAAATAAAAAAGAGAGAAATTCAGATTATGGTTTACTTGTTGTTGTTCTCATGATCTGCTCTGGTATGAACATACCAGCCACCTAACTGATGCACAGAACCCTTATTGGATAGCATCAGCAAAGTTCGTCATGCTCATTCTCCATTTGCTGGTTGGGGATCACAACCCATGTGTCTGGACTGGAGGGACTCGAGGAAAGACCATTACCAGGTAAGACCTAACTTCACCTTTTTGGTCGTGATTTGTTCTGCAAAGTGGATTTCTGAGCTGTGTCTTGCTGAGATCCTTATCTGTCTTTTTCAGAGGAGGCCGTTTTCATTTGGCCTGTGCCTTCCTTCTTACCTAAGGTGATTGCTCTCTTTCCTGTGAACCAGGTAGTTTGCCTGCCTTGCTGCTCTAAGGAGCACTGTGGGGGAAGGATGTCCAGAGGCAGCTGCTTCTCCAGTACTTGCAAGTTACAGATTCTTTTTGTCAGTCATACCATCTTTTTGTGCTGTTTGTTAGCCCGTGCAAAAGTGACGCAGCACCTAAGTCTAATTTGGGGTGCTGGATTAAGGAGCCCATGGCCTTGACCAATCTGCTGCAAAACTGGCCGATTACAAGTGCAAGTGTCCTCTTGGGCTGAGCGTAGTTCACTAGCCCCTGCAGACATTTGTTGGAAGGCAGCATGGGCATCGCTTTCCAATTTTGTCAAGCATTACTATCCACTCTTGGGCATATATGGCCTTTGGCTCTAGAATTTTGTGAACTGGAGTGTCGTCTTCCCACCCAGTGGAGGGTAGCTTTATGTCCCACCTATCTGGACTGGTCTAACAGGATGAAGTGGAAGGTGACATTTTACTTTCCAGATACATCCTTTCCTTGTGTCCCGCTAGACCAGTCCAGGGCCTGCCCCTGGAACTGCGTTTGCTCTGCTGTATTCTTCTGCGGCAGTACCCTTGGATCTACTGTGATTTATATACTTGGTTCTGCAGGTTACTGGCAGGTCCATCTTCTGTTTCTGCTTTCCTGTACATAAGTTATCTACTGTTTGATTACTCTTTGTTGCCCATGTTGAAGTTGTGTGAGACTTGCAATGTTCTCTCATATGCTTTGGGATGGATACTGACGAGATCTCTGGCTGAGGCAAATAGATGCGTGGGAGTGATATTATTGAACCTGGGCTTTTCCTTAGCAGAACTCCAGTCCAGTCCCTTTACTCTCGGGTTGCGTCGAAGCGTGGTGCTCTAACGGCTGGGGGATCCGGCAGTGAAAGAGAGGTCGCCGGCCGCACGTACTGACTCCACGAGGCTGAGGCCTACCACGTGGAGTCTATCTTCAGTCAGCGGGTCCAGCGTGCCGAGCGCGGCCCGGGCAACATTGGGTCACAGAAACCGCAAGTATTGCAGAGTCTAAAGAATCCCTGACTGTATTCTTAATTTTAAGATTTATGTAATTTATTCTTTTAATTTTGATTTGGGTTATTTGGGGCCTGTGTGGGTCCTCGCATAGGTCCCCCCCCCCCTTCCTGTACCTAGGAAAACTTTGTTTTCATTTAGTTTAATTTCAGTTTATTTCACTGGTTGCCAGGTTTCTTTTTTGTTCTTTGCTTTTGATTCTCCGGATCCTTCTCTCTTGGGGGTGGGGGGGGGGGGGAGCTCTTGAATACAAGGAAAGGACATTATCTGGTAAGTTAAAATGTCACCTTATCAGGTATGATTAAAATGTCTTCTTTCTTATCCTACTAGACCAGTCCAGATGTGTGGAACATGCATAGAGTGGGAGAAAGACTCTACTTTGGCAAGCAGTCTTCCAAAGGCACCATTGGTACTATAGTGCTTCACAAAAATACTCAGAGGACCAGGTAGCCATCTTACAGATGTCTTCCGGAGACACTAGTGCTGATTCGGCACAAGAGGAGGCCTGAGACTTGGTGGAGTAAACGTTGACTACCTCTGGTACCCACTTCCTGGCCAAAAGGTATGTTGAACAAATAGCTTCTTTGATCTAGTGGGAAACTGAAGACTTGGCTGCTGTCTGTCCTTTACTTGAACCACTAAAGAAAATAAAAATATGAACTGAACAATGAAGAGAGTTGAACTCTTCAGGACATCTGAGGCACTACCCTCTCATGTGTGGCAGGCAGAGACGGGGATCTGACCAGAGTTCTCCTTCCAAAAAAGAGGATAGAAGATTGCCTGATTAAGGTGAAAAGAGGAGATTACCTTTGGAAGAAAAGCTGGAACTCTTTGCAAGGCGACAGAAGCCTCTTAGACGACTGATAAGGATTCCCGGCAGTGCAAGGCTTGTTTCTGTCAGACAAGTTTTGGGGGTAGAGTAGCCACCAGAAACCAACCTTTTGAGGGAGGTCTTCTGGATGCAAAGTGGGATCTTTGAGCGCATTCAATACAATGAAAGGCTCTATTGGAGGACTACTGGATTCACGGGAGGCCATATCTGTTTAACCCCTCTGAAGAAGCAAAACACATCAGGGTGGGCCACCCGGGACAAACTCCGAATACATATGCAGCAGCATGCCAGGGCTGCAGCCTGAGCCTTGAGAGTTTACGGTCAGTCCCTGGTCTAAATCCATTTGTAAAAAGGCCAGCACGGCACCTAATATCTGCTTTCCTAGCTGAGAGAACCTGAAAAGCACATCACCTCTCAAAACTCCTCCAAACCCTCACATTGGTCGGGAGGTTGATGCTCTATGGACCCCAAGCAGGGTATTCACTATTGCACCAGAGTAGCCTCTCTTGGACAGCTTATGCCTCTCAAGGGCCAAGCTGTAAGTGAGAAGTAAGCAGGATTTTCCATTATTAGGGTTCCCTGATGAAGATGGCCCTTCTGTGGGAGTCAGAGTGGGGACCCTGCTAACAGCCCCATTAGGGCTGCGTGGCCAGTCTGGAGTAAATAAAATCACCAGGCCTGCATGAGCTTTAATCCTGCGGAGGAGGCAGTTCACCAAGGACTATAAAGGAAAGCCAGGGAATCCCCTTTTGGGGCCACATTTGGAGCAGGTCCCCCAAGCTCAGTGCTTGCAGATCCCATTGGTGATGGAAGAGGCTGTTTACCTTGGCATTGCCTGTATGGCCATCAGCCTGAATACTGGGAGGGCCCAACTTCCCACTATAAGGCTGGGTATGTGGGGGCTCAACTCCATTTCCTGGAATCCACCATGTTCCGACTCAGTTGGCCTGAACATTTGTTGACACCTGCTGTGTGGGTCCCAGCAGAGTGACGGTGCTCTTTTGCCCAACTGCACAAAGTGGCTATCTCGAGTCCACCCCAGCACTTCTGAGTTCCTCTGACACATGCTAGCACTGTGATATTGTCAGAGAAGATACGGACAGCTTTGCCCTCTAGTAAGTTCTTAAACATCCCCATCATTAGTTGAATCACCCTGGCCGCCAGTTGATTGGTCTCTACAGGAAGCCTCCTAGCCAAAGCCCTTGAGTTATCTGGCCTCAACAGTGAGCCCCCCATCCTTTCATGCTGGCATCAGTTGTCAGAACCACCTAATCAGGGCTTCTAGTGGCATGCTAGTTATTACATGGTGTGAAACCACTATCCCAACTGTTCTCTGAATGCTGAGGAAGGGGAAGGGTTTGTTTGAAGATTTGAGAACATAGAGACCTGGGGAGGGGGGTGCGGTGGTGTCTTTGAAGCAAGCACATATGTTCTGTAGCTCACGGGACGAACTCCAGGATCGTAGTCCCCTCCTGAGGGGGCCAGAGTGCACAGGCCAACTGGCTCGGGTATTGCGCCCCAGCCTTTAAGGCTGACATCAGATGATAAGCACTCCGGTCATCATATAGCAGAACTGCAACCCCCACCTCAAATGCTTCTTGATGGGTGAATGATGTGAAAATGGACATTGTACAAGCCTGTTATCCAGGTATGAGTAATGCAGGCTTCCAGCGTGTTCCTGCAGGCCATTCCAGACAAGTGGGTTATGCTCACCAGCCAGCAAGTGGAGACTAAGAAAACACTCAGAATAGTCTCCAGCAGGTGGTGAACATAGCCTATGCAGGACTGTGGAGCCTTGCTTTTGGACTGTGATGCGCCTGGGGTGCAGAACCCAGAGGATCTGGGTCCCTCCCTCAGTAGCCACCTCCAGTTGCTCCCCTCTTTTCCCCCTCCCCAACCTTTGGAGGGGGCCCTGAGGTGGAAGCCTTTCTGCTGAGTTTGCTGCCTCTGATTGAAGATGTGGGAGTTTGTATATACTGTATATATACACACACATTCCTGGTCGTTCCTCCAGTTCAGTTCATGTGGGTTATCTCCTTCCGCCAGCAGCTGGAGACCGAGCATGCCAGCTTTCTGATGTCACAGTAGAAGAGCTCTCGTCCTTTCAGTGGAGTCCAACTTAAGGAATTTGGACTAGGTTGTCTTCAAAAAAAGAAAATAACTATAAGGCCAGATAAAACAGTTTGCCTTGTTTTTGGGCTTGGTGTCACTTTAATTCAGAGCTAACTTCAAATGGAGGCTAGCAGGTGGCAGGGTCTACTTTACCTGCACCGTTGAGTCAGCCAGGTGCTACCCAGGGGTTAAAAACCTGGCTCGGGTCCCCGTCCCCCCACCAAGTCAGACAGCCTAGCATCCCTGGTTTCTATGTTTGACTGGCTTCCCTTCTTTTCATGTGCTGCACTGCTTTTCAGGCTCTGCTTTTAAGTAAAAAAACAAAATAGCTACAACGAATGGCAGTCAACGGTGCCTGTTCTCAGTCCTCAATAGGAGCTGTGTGGTTTCTCTGGGGAAGTAAACTTACATTTTTCTTTGTGCTGTGGTATGCAGTGAGTACTTTCATTTGGCCCTGCCTCTTTGGGCCATTGGGTTTTTTTCTTGGCTGCGGTTTGTGCTGCATGCTGCCAGTTCTCTCCCCCTGTATCACGTGTGAGGGATGTCACGGTTTGGCTTTAGAAAGGCGCTGCCAGGTGTGTGAGAGAGAGGGAAAGTTTGTGGAGTTTCATTTGGCTGCCGAGGACATGAAAGGGTTTTTGGTGCCTTCAGGGCAAGAGTTCTCTCAAGGGTAAACTTCTTTTCAGAGAAGTGCTGGATAAATTGGTCAAGGATTTGGGAAATTCTAAGGGTTGCTGGAGGACCGTCCTAAGGTTCCAAAACAGGGTATGGCCTCCAGGGGTCAACCTAGGGACTATAGAAAGTTTTTTGGGAGACTTGTATTACCACCCTTCCAGCGTGGGTGCTATTCTTAGAGGGGTTAGCCCTTTTGAGGCTAGAGTGTCCAACAGGGGTGATTTCTCCCCCCCCCCCCCCCCGATCTGGCCCCCCCAAAAGTCCCAGTGAAGCGAGGTTCCGATAGGAGGTAGACTACAACAAGTTTATTCTGCCTGGGCCAGTATTACTACCAACCAGTGGATACTGGAAGTAATTCGAGAGGGGTACGCTCTGGAGTTTGTGCTTCCCCTCTTTGAGGCCTTGGTGCTATGACCCTGCAAAGCCCCCTCAAAGAAGCGGGCTGTTGAGGACACACTACAATGTTTGCTGCACCTAGAAGAGGTAGTTCCGGTTCCAAACGACCAATTCTGGCTCATTTTAGATCTCAAGCACGTAAACAGATCCTTGAGAGTGCTTCACTTCTGCATGGAAACATTACACTCCGGGTATTCTCACAGTCAGGCAAGGCGAGTTTCCTTTGGCTCTGGATCTCACAGAGGCATACCTTACATTCCCATTTGACCAGACCATCAACAGTACTTGAGGTTTAAAGTGCCAATAGGCCATTTTCAATTCCGAACATTGCTGTTTGGCCTGGCTACTGCTACTCTGACTTTTTACCAAGGTTATGTTCAGTGGCGGCTGTCCTGAAGCAAGAGGGCATCCTGGGGCACCCTTATCTGGATGATTTGTTGATCAGAGTGAAGTCGGCAGCCGAGAGTGTAGCCTAGCTAAAAGCAAGCTCGAACTGGCCCAGGACTTGGTCTGTCTGGGAGAGCGATTCAACACCAAAGCAGGATTTGTTTTCCTGCCAATTGAGCGGGCGCAGAAGATTCAAACCCAAGTACAGTGTTTTCTCGCCATGAGGGCGCCCTCGGTGTGGTACTACCTCCAACTCCTGGACTCCATGGCGGCAGCCTTGGAATTGGTGCCTTGGGCACAGACACATATGAGAACTCTACAACATGCTCTGCCTTCTCAATTGTCTCCAACACCATCCTCTGTCAAACAAACTTGTCTGTCCACAGGACACAAGGATGCGGCTCTCCTGTTGGCTGCAGCCAGAGCACCTAGCAGTGAGAATGCCACTGGAGCCTCTGGACTGGATTCTGGTGACAATCAATGCCAGTCTCATGGTGTGGGAAGCGCATTGCGAGTCACAGGTGAAACAGGGATGCTAGTTTCTGAAGGAGAAGGCATTGTCCAGTTGACTGGAGATGAGGGCAGTCTTTCTGTTCTCTGATTTACTAAAGGGCAGTACGAGTCTGCTCAGACAATGCGGTTACAGTGGCTTTCTTTTGCCAGTGTTGCACTCCTGTTGCCCCCCTTGCGATTGATATAATTCATCCCCTGCTGCTGTAGGCAGAGGAGAATCTCTTGGCTTTCTAAGCAGCTCACGTAGCAGGCAGAGAAAAAATTCAAGCAGATTTTCTCAGTTGGACCCAGGAAAATGGGAATTAAATGCGGCAGTATTTCATATCATCACAAGCCATTGGGGCCTGTCGATCATGGATCTGGTGGCCTCTGTGTCCAAAGCCAAAGTGAGCTGGTTCTTCAGCAGGTGCAGGGAGCACATGTCCGAAGGGTTCGACGCCCTGGCTCAGATGTGTCCAACAGAGGGTCTTATGTATGTTTTCCCTCTGTGGCCCCTAATAGGTCATCTACTCCAATGCATGGAAGCCCACTACGGTCAGGTGATCATCATTGCTCACAATTGGGCCCCACAGGTCATGGTATGCTGATCTCAGGCTGTTTGTAGCGAGTTCATGGCGCCTTCTGAACAGTGTCAGTCTGCTCTTGCAGGGGCTGATTCTCACTTATGGCCTAACTCTTGAAAGGGCGAGGCTGAAGTGTAGGGGATATTCAGCGTCTGTGGTGGCCACCCTCTTTCAAGCCTGTAAATATTCTACCTCCTTAGCTTATGTCAGAGTGTGGCGAGTGTTTGAAAATTGGTGCAGTGAAAACAGGCTCAACTTTTTTTTGTCTGCGTTCCCTGATATTCTGGCCTTCTTGCAGGCAGGGCTGGACGAGGGTTTGGTGTTGAACTCCTTATGAGTCCAAGTGGCGGCCCTCTCATGTTACAGGGAGCATGTGCAAGGTATCTCTTTGACAGCTCACCCAGATGTGGTCTGTTTACTCAGCCTGAAACAAGTTTGTCTACTAATGCAGGCTATAATTTGTCCATGGGATCTGTCTGTTTTTTTTCTACCTTAACAGGCACACCGTTTGAGCTCTGACTTGGGCTTCACTGAAGGACGTTACTCTAAAAGTGGTATTTTCGATGGCTATCTGTTCGGCTGGATAGTGCCTGAAGCTCTGAAATCTATCTTGCATAGAGCCCCTTCCTTGTCATGTCTAAGGAGGAGGTTTTGTGACTGGTTCCATCCTTTTTGCCCAAAGTGGTATCACGGTTTCATCTGTATCAGATGGTGACTCTTCCGTTTTTTTTTCACTTCCTGCGGAAATGGAGGCAGTGTGTCAGCTGCATTTTCTCGACGTGTAGAGTATTACGTTGCTGTCTTAAGCGAATAGAATCTTCAGAAGATTGATCATTTGTTCATCTTATTTGGAGGCCTGCGTAAAGGGGAGGTAGCTTCCAAGGCCTCTGTGGCATGCTGGGTGAAGGAAGCTGTTGTCTCTGCCTGTTTGCTGGGGGGTAAAGCTGCGCTGCAAGGTCTTAAAACACATTTGACGAGGTCATAAGCAGCTTCCTGGGCAGAACACATCCTGGTTCCGCCGGTCGACATTTGCAGAACAGCAACGTAGTCATCTTTTGCATACTTTTTAAGTGTCATTACTGTCTGGATGTGCAAGCTTCTAAGGATACATGTTTTGGGGCTTGTGTGCTTCAAGCTGTACTTGTGGGTCCCTTCCATGAATAAATACTGCTCTGATACATCCCACATATATTGGACTGTATTGGAGGGACAGTGAGGAAAGTGAAATTAGGCCTTACCTGCTAATTGTTTTTCCTTGAGTCGCCCAGTCCAGGACCCCCCCTTTTTTTTTTTTTTGCACGGTAAGCCCCTTTGTTGCCTTGATTTACTCTCTGGAGTCCACTTTGTCAATAGCACACTGATTTCTGGAGCCTAAGGAGGGAGCTCTTCTACTATGACATCAGAATTCTGACATGCTCAGTCTGCAGCTGCTGGTGGAGGGAGATAAAACACACACATACTAGACTGAACCGGAGGGACTCAAGGAAAGACAATTAGCAGATAAGGTCTAATTTAACCTCTTGATGCACTCAGCACAGGTTTATTTATTTATTTATTTATTTAACTATTTCTTTTATACCGCCCCTTCCAGAGATCAAGGGCGGTTTACATATAACAGGTTAACAGTCTTGTACACAGTTTGTATACATTTTACATAGAACAATAGAAATCAACTATTTACATTGAACATTGTACATAGAACAATAGAAATCAACTATTTACATTGAACAGTAAATATATTAAAGAAAAACAATAAGCAGAGACATCTTTTAAGTATTAAAGCAAGAGCTTTGTAGGTATTAAAGCAATCACAACAAACTTTTTACAAATGAATAAATACCGGGTGTGGTGTGTGTGTTGTGTGGGGCAGATATTGGTGTAGGTGTTGGAATTTAGTTCCTTTTTTTTGTCGTCTTTGAGGCGTGTGAGTGGGGGGGGGGGGGGGTAGGCTTGTGTTTATATTGTTTGGGTTAAGGGAGTTTGTGCATGTGTGACCAGGTTTGTTGTGGAGCTAGCTTTGGGGTAGTAGGGGACTTCGAAGTGTTCAGTGAACAGGTAGGTCTTTAATTCTTTTCTGAATTGGAAGAGGTCTCTTATGGTGCGAAGTTCAATAGGGAGGTCGTTCCAGAGTGTAGGGGCAGTGAATGAGAATGCTCTGGAGCTAGTGGTGTTCTTAGTTTTGCGGATGGTTTTAGGTATGATGAGCGAGTGGGCCGCGTTTTGTCTGAGGGTCCTTGTCGAAGTTGGAGATTGCAGTAATGTGGATAAGTGTGAGGGGGTTATGTCGTTTATGAGTTTATAGGTTGTTAGGATGATTTTATATTTAATTCTACTGTTTATAGGGAGCCAGTGGAGGTCTAGCAGTATAGGGGTTACGTGATCTGTTAGGGGAGCTTTAGCAATCACTTTTGCACAGATGTTTTGTGCTCTTTGCAGAAGGTAGGTGCTTTTTTGCGGGAGGCCTATTAGGAGACTATTGCAATAGTCAAAGTGAGGGGTGATCAGTGTACTTACTACGGATCTAAAGTCTGGTGTTTCTAGGAGTGGCCTTAGGTGTTGAATTGTTTTGAGTTTATAGAAAATGGTTTTTACTGTTTGTTTTATGTGTGGTAACATGGTGAGAGTGTGGTCTATTATTACTCCTAAGTATTTTACCTGTTTTCTGACAGGTATGGAGGTTTTGTTGATAGTGATTATTTCCGGGTAGGTGTTCTCAGTCATAGATGATCTTGTCACAAACATTGCCTCAGTTTTTTTGAAGTTTATGCTGAGGTGGTTAGTTTCCATCCAGGAGGTGGTTTCAGCCATGCATTTGGATAGCGAGTCATATGTAGGGTTTTTAATGGTTATGGGGGTAGCTAGCATGATGTCATCGGCATATATAAAGTGGTTAATCTTGTGTTTTTTAAATATGTTTGTTATCGGTTGCAGGTACAGGTTAAATAGGAGGGCTGATAGGGCTGATCCTTGGGGTATTCCCTGTCCTTGGGGGAATGTTTCTGATGCTTGTTGGTCAATTTGGACGCGTATTAATCGGTGTGAAATGTAGGATTTGAACCAGTTAAGGACGGTCCCCGCCTATTCCTAGATTTTCTAATCTGTTGATCAGTGTTAGATGATTAATGTTATCGAATGCGGCTGAGATATCTATAAATAGGAGTAGGTAGCCTTGTTGTTTGTCATCTGTGCCCTTGATGAGGAAGTCCATAAGGGTGATTAGGAGGGTTTCTACTCCATGGGATGGGCGGAAACCAAATTGGTGTGAGTCAAGGGGTTTGTATTCATCAATGTGTTCCTGTAACTGAATTTGAATTGTTTTCTCTATAATTTTGGCTATGAACGGAATGCTGGCTATAGGTCTGTATGAGTTTGGATCTTTTGAGTCTAGCTTATTATTCTTTATTATTGGTCGGAGTGTTGTGAGTTTTAGGGCATCAGGCATGATGCCCTGTGATAGAGATTGGTTAACTATGTGTTGTAGATTTACCGCCAGTTCCTCTTTCGTACACTTAATCCATGAAACGGGGCATGGGTCAAGTGGGGAGGTGGTGGTGTTTATCATTGTTATGATTTTGAGGAGTTGTTTTTGTTCTATCAACTGGAAACTTGTCCATTCATGCGTGGTTTTCGTGTTTGATAATAAAGAAGTTGGGGTAGTGGGCTTGTTTTTTAGTTTTTCTGCAAAATGATTTGCTAGTGTTTGTATATTAATTGCTTGTTTAGGTTCGCTGTTATTAGCTTTGGTTAATGTTTTTACTATCGCGAATAACTCCCTAGGGCGGTTGATGGATGAGTTTATTACTTTAGAGTGGTAGTCTCTTTTTGATTTGTTAATTGCGTTTTTGTATTCTATAAGTAGGACCATGTATTGGGATTTGTTTTCATCAGATTTTAGTTTTCTCCATCTCTTTTCTTGTCTCCTCAGTTGTTTTTTTAGTTTTCTCAGCTCTTTCGTGAACCATTTTTCTGTCTTTTTTGTTTGCTTGTGTAAGACTTTTGTGTGGACAGCTGCTTTTTGAATGGTTAGGTTCCAATTTGATATGGTTGAGTTGATGTCTGGTGTGGTTGTATCTAGTTTGGGTAGTACTTTGTCGAGGAATGTGTCTTTGTCAAAGTGTTTGAAGCGTGATATATGCGGGGTTGTGCTCCCATTATTTTTGGGACTTGTGCTGATAGCTGGATTGTGATTAGATGGTGGTCTGACCAGGGTACTTCGGTTATACTCGGGGTGGTATGTAGTAGGTGACTGTAGAGTGAGGCTGGGAGGAAAATTACGTCAAGTATGTTGCCTCTTTTGTGTGTAGGAGCATGTATTATCAGGTTGACTTGGGAGGGGTGGTTAGTCGGTCCCCGACAGAGTGGGGTGCCCAAATAAGTCTCTGGAGGCTTCAGAGTGTTCTGTCTGCATTTTTCTTTCTCCTTGCTGGGGGAAGCAGCATGTACTGTTGACTGCATGGACCACGGCCGGTGTGTGCTGTGCAGCAGCCCTGGACACAGCTGTGTGAGATCGGCCTGAAGACTTCTGGGAGGCCAGGGATAGTCGTGATTTCGATTGGACCAGCACGATGGGCAATGTGCAGGACTTCGGTGATGGTGGCGGCCTTGTGGTTTCTTTGGGAACCGCTGCCATCTTGGATTCTGGGATGCGGTCCTCCAGGCCTAATCTGGAGTCCCTGGTGTTACAGCAATGACAGGTCCCCAGCAGGTCGAGAGGTGCAGGGATGGCAAGTGCTGTCCCCTTTACCCCCGAGTTCGTGCTCTTGCTTCATCATGCTGCCTTGGTGAAGCAGGGCACAGTGGAGTTTTCTCCTAAGCCTCTTTGAGATGGAGGGTCAGCACTGGGGAAAGATGCGTGAAGGGAACCGTGTGGAGGATGAGCAGGATTTTGGCTTGATAGACTCTTTAGACACCTTGGAGGACCCCCAGACTTCCTGGGGCAGCTCTAGGAGGATCTGGAGGAAGGAGAGATCTCAGGGCCTGAAGATCTGATGGCTGTCAGAATTTTCCACCGGGATGAGCTCACAGCTTTGATTGCGCAGTCACTCGCATTCCTCAGGATTGCAGAGCCTGTGCCAGCGGGCCCGGAATCCAATGAGGGCCCTCTAATGGAGGGCGCAGGCCTTCTCTGTACACAGGGCGCTCCAAGCTATGATTGACGAGGAGTGGAGCACTCCTGATGTGGGGCGCATCATGGCTCGGCTCTACCCCATCCCACCGGAGGAAAAGGAAAAACCGCGCCTTCCCAAGGTGGATGCCTTGGTGACAACAGTCACGTGCAAAACCACCATCATGGTGGAGGGGGGCATGGCTCTCAAGGACCGGCAGGACTGGCGCAAGGAGGCCCTGCTTAAACAGCCTTTGAGGTCTCAGGATTGGGTTGCAGGGTTACTATGTGGCCTGGACAAGTCTTCATTGGTCGCAAGGCCCACAGGATGACAATGGCTCTGGAGCCCCCAGCCGAGGTCCAGATGCATGACTGGCGTCCAGGACTGCCTTTTTGGCAGACCTGCTGTATGATCTCTTGTGGGTTTCCGCTAAGAGCGTGGTTCTGGTGGTGGCCACTAGGCACCTCCTGTGGCTGCACAATTGGTTGGCGGATGTTGCCTCCAAGATGCAGTTCAGTAAGCTTCTCTTTGCGGACAAACTGCGCTTCGAGGAGGATTTAGAGAAGCTAGTGAAGCCCTTGGGCGAGTCCAAGGTACCTTGGCTACTGGAGGACAAACCCAAGGCGGACAGAGGTGGCCCAGTTCAGGGCCATGATTGGGGGAGGGGGGGTTCACCCCTCCAGGCAGCCAACCCCCAGCAGACCTGCTTTCTGCAGCGGGGTTCTCCCTTTGAGGGGAAGCCAGGGCTGGTCAAGGCTTCTCCTCTCCCTCCATCTCAGGTATTGCCAAGCCCTTGTAGCGAGGATTTGGGGGCCCCAGTGGGGGTGCAGTCAGTGGGCAGTCGCCTGCAGGGCTTCCTTCCTTTCTGGGCCCAGATTACATCTGATGCCTGTTGTCTTGGAGATCATCCATGAGGGGTGTGCTGTCAAATTTGCCTCGTCCTTGGCAGACCTCTTCATGTTCTCCCCCTGTGGATCTGCCCATAAACCGCAGGCAGTAGCGGAGAGACTCGTGCAGCTTGGGACTGTATCCCCAGTGCCTTGGGCCAAATGGGGCTCCAGAAGGTATTCTATCTACTTTGTGGTCCCAAATAAGGAAGTGTCGTGGCAGCCCATTCTGGACCTGAAGGGAGTCAACAAGGCCCTCAAAATTACTTGCTTCCGCATGGAGACCTTGTGGTCCAGTGATGGTAGCAGTGCATCAACTGGTGCAAGTTTCTTACCTCCTTGGACTTTACCGAGGCGTACCTGCATAGCCCAATGAGGGTGTAGCACCAGCATTTCCTCTGCTTTGTGGTGCCCAGGGGGCACCTTTTAGTTTTGGGCTTTGGCCCAGCCATGGCCCTGCAGGTTTTCATTAAGATCATGGTGGTTGCGGCGGTTCACCTTAACTAACAAGGGGTCCCTGTTCATCTGTACCTGGACGACTGGTTGATCTGGGGAAGTCCCTCAAGGAGAGTCGATGCTCAACCAAAACAGTCATCTGATATCTGTCTGCAGGAGCTCAGCTAGGTGGTCTATTTCACCAAGAACCAGCTGTGTACATTGCAGTCACTGGAGTATCTGGGAGCCCACTTTGACACAGAGGCATGGTCTGCCTCCTGGAGAGTTGTGTAGTGAAGCTGCAGACACAGGTGGACTCGGTCCCAAGCCCGGAGACGATCTCCAGGTGCTGGGTTCCATGGCAGCCTTATTGGAGCTGGTACTGTGGGCCTGCCCTCACATGAGAACTCTGCAAGTGCATCTCCTTGTCTGTTGGTCGCTTCTACTCCAATCCATGGAGGTCTGTCTCGTGTTGCTGGGAGCAGTGTGGGCCAGCTTGTGCTGGTGGCTGAACCTGGTGAACATGATGGTGGGGGTGCCCCTGGAGACTCTAGACTGGGTAAACGTCACACGGATGCGAGCCTGCCAGTTGTGCAGGGTTGGTGGCCCATCAACTGGTTGGAAACAAGAGTAGTATGATTGACACTCAAGTCTTTTCTGCCATGTGTGCCTTTGAGTCAATGCTGACTCCTGGCAACCCAGAAGCTCCTGGTAAATCAGCCCTTCAGACCTCCTGCTGTTGGAGGTGTGTTTATGGCTGTGGCTAAGTATATGTCCATCCCTCTTGAGGGGAGGTGTGGCATGTTATGAGGTCTTTGATGAAGGTCTTTGCAATAGCCAAATTATGCTCTCGAGCAGTGCTGTATGGATGCCTGGAGGCTAGCTCTCTTACGATGGATCTTTCAGGCTGGGGTCTGTGATTACCTGTCTTAAGAACAGCCTGGTTCTCTCCTGGAACGTCAAGTACCTGGGAGTTGATTCCATACTCAATGAACCGAGCTCCTTAAGTCAGAGTCTTGCAGGACTACAAAAGGGGACTGTTACTTCTGGAGAGAGATCTGCAATTGTGAGTATATACTGGGAAGTTTCTGTAAGGAATTTTTTGTATTAAAGCTAATTAATCTGTGAACCCACTATTTTTTGTTAAATCAGTCAGGGCCTAGTAGCAGCAGTTTAAGTTTAAATTTAAAACAAAGAAGAGAACCTTCTGGTTACATATCATACCCAGCAGAGAGCTTGTAGTTTAAATTTCATAATAAGTTGGAGCCTAGCAGCAGCAAAGAGCTATAATTTAAAATTTAAAATCAAATAAGAGTACAGCTTACCTCAGCAGCACAGGACAGGGTACTGTGTAGCAGCCCTCTTTTAATAAGTGTTCTGGACTGGACTTGAGGGATGTTGTGGAAGGTGAAATTAGGTCTTACCTACTAATTTTCTTTCCTTTAGTCCCTCAAGTCCAGTCAAGAACCCTTCTATTGTATTCTGGTTGATAGCAAACCTGTTCCAGAGATCAGCTTTTTCTTATGAGGCTTGCTCGCTGCCTTCATGTTTGGTGGAGAGGCTGTGCCGGGACCCAAATGTTTAGTCCTGCGGGTTCTCCAGCCGGCAACGGCTTTGGCTCTTGTGGGCTATTTCATTTCACCACTCGCTTGTTTGGATTTGTACATAATGTAGATAGTTTGTGGTGGTTTGACAGTTCTGTGAGGAGTGAGTTCTTCCAGGGTTGCTTTGACAGGGGATGCTGGTCTGATGGGAGGAATGTTGACTCCTTGTACCGTGGTATCACCAAAAATTAGCATGCTTCATCTCTATCTACTGGAAGAGGGGCACAACTCCCAGGAGTCTGAACTGAACTTGAGGGACTAAAGGAAAGAACATTTACAGGTAAGACCTAATTTCACCATCTATATTTTTCTGTTGCTAACTCCAGACTTCGCTCCTTTCACCTTGCTGCTCCTTATGCCTGGGACAAACTACCTGAGTCTGTACGTCAGGTGCCTTCTCTGACCCTTTTCAAATACAGGCTGAAAACGTTCTCTTCACTGCTGCTTTCAGATCTTGACTTAACTGATCTCCTTTGTGTTTCCTTACCATTCCCCCTAGATCATACCATGAATATGCATGAGATACATTCAAATACAAGGGAGGCAGTGCATGCAAATATCTCATGCATATTCATTAGGGATATCCTGAAAACCTGACTGGTTTGCAGCCCTCCAGGACTGGATTTGAGTACCTCTCCCCTAGATGTACCATTTTGACAGCTACAGTGGTGTCTGTCTTGACTAGATTGTAAGCTTTGATGAGCAGGGGCAGTCTTTTACATGTGTCTGTGCAGCTCTGCGCAGGACTTGTAGCGCTATACAAATGTTCAATAGTAGTAGTAGTTCTATCAATCTGTATCTCTGACTTAGCCAAAAACGCATTTCATGAGTATTATTTTATTTTTTCTTTTTAGGTACTAAACACCACCACTTCTATTTTTCTACTTAAGTGATGAGGATTGACTGAAATAACAGAACCAATGATTCCCATATGCCCAGTAGTTTCTTTCACCTATGGTAAGTAAAATTAATTTATCTTATGATTTACATATGTATGTTTGCCCTTTGGTTCTGGTAAATAATGTTAAGAAGTAGCTGTGGTGGGAATTCAGTGCCAGCTATCCTATGCATTTTCCATTAACAAGCAGGATTGAGTCAGGCGCACAAGTGGGTGATGTCCAACTGTGCTAGGATGGAGCTACTTTACAACAGCTCTGAACTTGTGCATGGTCCTGTCAGCATCTCGGTTTTGTTTCTTCCACTCTGCCAAATGGACGTACAATAAAACTCTCCTGAAAATATTTTCTCTGCCAGTACTACAAAGTTCTTCATAAATCTGCAGTCTTTTGTTTAAGTTTTTTTGTTCAGTTTTATTAAGATTTTTTTAAATTTTGTCTTATTAGATATCATTATATACAATCAAGATTAAATCTTGTACAGAAAAGAAAAAATCATGAAAAATGATAATGCAATAAGAAATCAGTGCAATGTAAAAAGGAAAAGAAAGAAAGAAAAGACGGCTTAGAGCAGGCAGTAGGGGATGAGTAATTAATTGTGCCTCCTTATTGTGGGCTGTTTTCTTTAAAGCCTTGTTTTCTTTCTTTCTTTTCCTTTTTATATATCACTTCTCAGGTCCCAGTAATGTGGGCTTAATCAGTATTAATTTTCTTGTATTTTCTTTTTTGTACAATGTTGTACTAATTCCATGTCCTAGGATTGTCCTTTTCTTTGGTTGGTTGTTGTATCAATTGAAAACTTAATTTAAAAAAAAAATCAGTGCAATGAAAACAGTAGGGAATTTTCTACAAGGAGGAGTAGGAGAGAAACCAACTTTGCGGCCTGTTTCCCCAGCATCGCTTTTAGTTGCTTGATTTCTGCTTCTGCTTTTCCCTGAATGTCCTCTAATTGCAATATCCGCCCCTCTGTTTCTTGTAGCTGGGTTCCAATGGCTTCAAACAACTGCGCCAAATTGTTCAGCTGGCCTGTGACCCCTGTTAGGGCCCCGACAACTGCTAAAGTCACTTCCTCCACTAATGTGGCCTGCCCTGGAGAGCTTGGCAGAGGCGGGGAGTTGGCCATTTTACTCTCTTGCACCGCCAGCTTTTTTCAGTGTCTCCGGCGGATTTCATACCATCTGTAGAAGGTTTCCCTGATCTATAGTCACCGTGAATATGTTCAGTTCTGTGTAATCGCCACCCATGTGTAAAAATATGCTGAATTTGTTTACCGGGGCATAGATGATGGCTAGGGACTCCGGAGAGATCACAGAACACGTCTATGCATCCTCAGCACATCACATGACGCATCAAAACCAAATACTTTTAAGGTCTCACCATAGTCCTTAACAATTTACATAGACTTTGAGTTGTTTACAGGCGTGCACACTTCCAGATTTTTCTTCAGCTTTGGCAAATCTGCAACATTTGATTCTTAAAGAAAAAAGAAAGAGGCGTAAAATAAAAGGAGCGTTACTTTGTTGTTAAGTGCCGTCGAGTCGGAGTCGACTCATGGCGACCCTCTGGATAGCTATCCTAAATTGTGTTCGGTCTTCAGTCAGGCGGCTCATTGATGACAGACTGGTACCCGTAGCTGCTGCTGTTGTAGCGATCCATCTCATTGCTGGCCTTCCTCTTTTGCGTTGACCTTCTATCTTGCCAAGCATGATGTCTTTCTCTAATGATCTCTCTCTTCGCATGATGTGTCCGAAGTATGAAAGTCGAAGTCTTGTCATCTGAGCTTCTAAAGAAAGCTTAGGTTTGATCTCCTCTAGTACCGACTGGTTTGTTCTTCGGGCAGTCCATGGTATACACAGTATTCGCCGCCAGCACCATAATTCAAAGGCATCAATTTTCTTCCTGTCTGTCTTTTTCACTGTCCAGCTTTCACATCCATATGATGTTATTGAAAATACCATGGCTTGAACAAGTCGAATCTTTGTATGGAGAGACACATCTCTGCTCTTGAGAATCTTATCTAGGTCTTTCATAGCCATTCTGCCAAGAGCAATGCGTCGTCTGATTTCTTGACTGCTTGTTGCTTCTTTATTGATAGTTGATCCAAGTAGGTTAAAGTTGTTCACAATTTCAATTTCTTCTCCTTCAACGATGAACCTGTTGATTATGCCAGTTGTCATGATCTTTGTCTTCTTTACATTAAGGTGCAGGCCCATTTTGAGACTATGTTCTTTGATTGTGAGAAGCAAATGTTTCAGATCATCTTCGCTTTCAGCCAGTAATGTGGTATCATCAGCATAGCGAAGGTTGTTGATGAGTCTTCCACCAATCTCTTGAAACTGCAATTTTCATATCGTCCTGTTTATAGACTAGTCAAGGCAAGTGGGTTGTGTTCCCCTACCAGCATATTGGTGGAGTCGAGCAATGAAAAGCTTGAGTTTTAATGACATCACTCCTGTGTCTCTATCTGCCTCAGTCACCAGAGGTCCTTTCAGTATTTCTGTGTGTCCAGCATATGGTGGATGGAGTTTCTCCTCTCTGTGTAGAAAATCTGAAGATTGAGAGGAAGAGATTGATTAAATGCTTGTGAATGACCTATGGCTGCCAAAAAGACCACAGGACTTAAGATGAAGGAAAAATGTGGGTCAGCTCCAGGCCTTTATTATAAGCAGTCACAAATTGGAAGAATTTGAGAGTACAGCAGCCTTACACAGCCTCAGTGCCCTTCCCTCCCCCCTCCTTTCTCCTCTCCAAAAGAGTGGAGGAGGGATCTGCCTTCCAGCCACCTTGCACATAGTGCTGTTAAAATAAACCCAGCCAGTGAAACTGTTTCAGGGGAGTAGAGCTGAGCCGGGCATGGATCCTATGCCTGGAGCTATGAGTACCAAGGCTTGACCTTGTCATTGCCCTTGTTTGGGGGGCTCCCGGTTCAGTCTGAGGGACGCAATTCGGGGTGGACTGCTAGCGACCGTTGGTGCTGTTTTCTTCTTGCGTTACTAACGTTTTTTGCCTATTGTGCACCTGGGGGTCATGCAGTCCTAACACCCGTACCGCCCAAGCATTTCCAATGTGTGCTGCTTTAACATGTGTTTTGTAAAAATGCCGTTAATGCACACTTGCAAGCCGATGCAGTCTTAGTGCATGCTTTTCTGATACCCTAACTCTATAACTACCTTCTTCCAGAAAACGTTATTTGACCTGTGGCAGGCGAGGAGTCTCATCTTAAGATTCTGGACTCTGCCTTTCCTGTATGGCAGCTTCTGAATCGCTCTGAGGATATGCTTTCCCCTCTCAGCTGGGGGATACAATTTGTCTGCTCTTACTTGTTTCAGGGGGGGGAGGGCGCCACTGGCTGAGCTTTTTCGGGACGAGAAAGTAGCTGGACTAGAACTCCTGACCTCCAAAGGTGCAGCGATACTTTCCCGACTGCCTGTTGGGCGAGGAGGTTGGGCAGTTCTTGCTGCAAGAAGGTCTGGTGCGCGAGGAGACAGGAGGAGGGCATCTGTCCAGGCGAAGACGGTATCTGTCTCGGATTACCAGGAGGACCCAGGTGTACGATGTGATCGACAACCACTCCGGAGCAAACGGACAGGCAAACCCTCACCGGTGAGAGGCTATGCCGACAGCGTCAAAAGCCCTGCGTAGGCTGGGGTGGCGCCGGTGGTTGGGCCTTGGGCCCTTTAGGCTTTACGATGGCCATGTGCACCTCCCTTGCCCTGGGAGTCGTTGCAGAGGAGGAGGAGCAGCCTTGACGACATGGGTGGAACCGGGACAGTAAGAGATCCCCGAAGTGGGGACTTATACTGTAAAATATCGAGCTCCTCAGCTCGCGGTTCCTCTTCAGTCTGCGTAGCCAGGCTGAGGGCCTGTGCCATGTCCCGCACGAATGCCAGGAACGATGTGTCCTCGGGCAGTGATCGCCTCTGACAGGCAGGCAGGGATGAGTCTGTAGTGAGGTCCCTGTGGGCATAGGTTTCTGGGGACGTATCCCCATCTGACTTCAGCCTGAGGAGGAATTCAACTCGGGCAGGTAGCCCCATCTAGAGGCCAGTGTCCGCTTGGAACCAGAGGCCTTGGAGGATTGCGTTCCTGAGGACCGGGAAGGCGAATGAGACCAACACTGAGGACCATCACAAGGCCTGTGGCTCTTGTGGATTTCCAGGGCAGATTTTGGTGTCCCTCTTGGGGGAACCTCTGTCTCGGGGTGTGGGCCAGCCATGATGGGCATGAGCACCTGCTGGGCAGCTAGAAAGTCAGAAACGCTGTGCTCTAGTGCCAGCATTTGGGACTGCCACGTGGGCGTGGGACCTTGCAGTGCAGACATTGGGGTTACCGGGTCTGTTGTGGAGGAGACGAGGGGATCCTCAGGAGACTGGACACCAATGTTCCCTCTAATTTTCTTTAGGCTGTGTGCACATAAAATATCAGCTGTGCAGCTTTTGAAGGAAGGTTAAATTCTTGTGTGCCACATAACGACACTCGGCGTGTTATACTTTAAAATTTGACTACACAGCACATTGATTTTAATCAAATTAAATGAAAATAGACTTACTAAATGAAGCATAAAATTTCTAGTAATTACAGTCACAACTTTCACATTTTAAGACGTCTGTTTTCTATCATAATCAGAACCGTAATTTTTGTGCGTTCTGTTGTAAAGTATGTGCGCTCGCTCGGCGAGGTGTGTGCATGCGCACAGCTTAGAGGGAACAGTGCTGGACGCCATCACCAGAGGCCTCTGTATCCATATGAGGTACCTTTCAAGGCCACTCCTTGTCAGACTCTCGGGAATGCCATGGAGGACTGAGCAACAGAGCGCAGGAGTGCTCACGCTTATCTGGAGCCCCCTGACAGCGACTTCGAGGTCGCCTTCTTAGGCCGCTCCACTTCAGGGGACCCCTGGTCAGAGTGCTACCGAGAATGTGGAAGCAAAATGGGGGATCCCACCAGCAGACGGGCAACCGAGGGTGCCACCGAGGATTCAGGGGCCATCTGGAAAAGGTCATCGGACTTCTGCTTATGGCTGAGCAGGGCCTTGGAAGACGTTTTCTTGCAAATAGAAAAGAGCTCCGGGTCATGGTCCACACCGAAGACAACAGTCATGGGTGTCCATGAGCGACATGTTCTTGGAGCATCTGTCACTTTTTTTTTTTTTTTTTAAAACAGTCAGCATAGGGGTAAAAAGAACCCCTGCTAGGTTGAAGACCTTTGCGGCCAGCTGTTGGGAGAAAAAATGGTGCAAAGCCTGCAACAGGGGAAAAGCGTTTAAGAGGATATCCCCTTGTTCGAAGAAAAAGGGAGAGCAAGGGGGGGGGGCGGAAGAGGACCAGTGCAACTGGAAAAACCATGGCCCAGGGGCCAGAAACAAAACACTTTTTCCGAGGGACGAGGATGTGTGTCCGAAGGGCTCCGCAGAAAAAGGGAGACTGAGCAAGATAGTACCTTTTGGGTGGGAAGAGGACCACACATGCGTGGCAGCAATCCCAAAGGCTTTCTTTGAAAGCTGAGGAATTGCTCCGATGTCACCCATCAGTGAGGACTGACTTCCTGCTTGTTCCTGGAGAACAAGCTGGTACACGTCCCCCGGTTGTAGAACAGCCACTGCCATGGCAAGGAATTGATCTTGCTGTCCAGAATATCCTTGAAGGCAGAGCCACCTTCCGGGAATGGTGGTTCATCTGGTAACCACAGTGACCTGTGCATCCACCTTGGGAATGTCAAACCACTTGCCGTACTCTTCCTCTGGGAGAGCATAGATCTTATAGACTCTTAAGCCTTCAGGCAGGGAGTCTGGCAAGTCCCACTCAGACCAGATCATATCTTTGATCAGCTCTGGGAAAGGGAATACATTAGTTTATTTCTGCACCCCTTGAAGATGCGGGTGCACTTTCGGCTCCTGCTCTATGCCGGGAGCATCTGTCAAGTTCTACCCTGGAAATCAATGCTACCAGTTCCTCCTTCCAGAACAAGGGGATCACACTGGCATCTGCATAATCTTCTGAAGGTGAGAGTAGGTTCTCATCCACATCACAGCCCAATACCGATTAAGCTGGGTCTGGAGCATAGTAAGCTCCCAATTGTTCCTCATCTTCAGGGAGTGTCCTGCACTTTGGGGATGCTTAGCCAAAGGTAATTGAACAAATCTTCTACTTTCAGCCTGCCCAGCACAAAACTGCATCTGGTGGCAACTTAAGGTTGCAGGGTCTGAATTTCCATGCCAGAAGGACCTGTTGCAAGAAGGTAATGAATTCCGGGGTTGGACAATCCTGACTCTGGAAGCTCTCCTCTCAGAAAAGGCTCCCCAACACCAGGGGGCACAGCCGCCACAGAACCCCCCCCCCCCCCCTCGGCTCACCGCACACTCGCCTGTGTCCCATCCTCAACCTCAGAAACCTCAACAAGTTCCTAGTGCAGGAGAAGTTCAAGATGTTATCGCTTGGCGTCCTGCTGCCCTTCCTTCAGCAGGGCGGTTGGCTATGCTCTTTGGACCTCAAGGACGCTTATGCCCACATCCTCATTTACCCCCCAGCACAGGCAGCAGGGCATACCCATCTTTCCTTACCTCGACGACTGGCTCGTCACAGGGTACTCGATCAGTGAAGACTATCTGGTGGCATCGCGCATGATCCTCTCCTCGAGCACCTCGGCTTCCTAGTCAACTACCCCAAGTCCTACCTCGAGCCGATGCAGACGCTGGCGTTCATCGGCGCACGCCTTGACACGGTGCGGGTGACTGCCTTCCTATGGATCGAGCAGACCTCCTTCAGGCCATGGCGTCCAGCGTCCAAAGCAGGACTTGGTTGCTGCGTCTCCTTGGGCACATGGCTTCGACCGTCCATGTGGTCCCCCACTCCCACATGCAGATGCGGACAGCCTAGTGGTGCCTCGGGGCGCAATGGAGCCAGGCCTTCGGCCACCTCAGAGACCCTGTCCGAGTCTCCCTCAGTGGGACCCCTGAAACCACCTTCGGGGAATACCCTTCCAGAACCCACAGCACGAGCTCATCTTGACGAAGGATGTTTGTTTGAGGTGCTTAATAGACTGCCCATCACAACAGCGTCTGAGCGGTTTACAAAATACAATTAAAGGTTGCTGAAGAAAAACTAGGAAAGGAACATCGTAATACGACAGGAAAGGAGAGAAAGGAGTAAGGATTACAGCTAGATTATAGAAGCAAATTCAGGGAACATCATCGTAGGGGTGGTGAAGGAGGACATGGAGGAGGAGAGAGGCCAAAAGCTAGACAAGAGAGGAGTTATTAGGTTTGCTTTGGAGGTTTTAAATGAGGGCTCTAGGCGGAGGTCTGGGGGGAGCGAGTTCCATAAGCGGGGACCAAGGAAATAGAAAGCAGAGGAGTGGGTGGATTCTAAATGGGCTTGGGAAGGGGAGAGTAAGGTTAGGTGGTTCATGTAGCTAGTGCAGAGGGAATGGTGGGGAGTATGGAGGCGGACCAGATCGGCAAGGTAAAGGGGAGTGCCATTGTGAATAGACCTGTGAACAAAGATAAGGAATTTTGTAGTGAATACGAAAGGAAATCGGAAGCCAATGCAGGCGAATGAGAAGGGGGCTGATATGATCGAAGTGGGAAGAGCAGGTGAGGATACGGGCAGCAGTGTTTTGAACTCGTTGCAGACGTTTAAGTTGAGATTGGCGGAGACCGGCTAAAGAAACATTGCAATAATGGAGGCGTGAGACAACAAGGGAGATGAGTGGTCATAGCGGTGAAAGAGAGGAAGGGACGAACAGATCGAAGTTGTCTTAAGGTGAGAAAGCAGCGCTGAACTACATATGAGATGTGGGCTTTGAAGGATAAGGAGGAGTCGAGGGTCACACCAAGGTAGCACAGAGAGATAACGATGGGGATAGGGGCGGAGGAGAGCAGGTGGGAGAGGGGGCAGGGCTACCGGCAGTAAACCAAATGGCTGAAGTTTTAGAAAGATTGATATGTAAGAAATTAGAAGAGAGCCAAGATGCCACTGAGGAGAGACAGTTGTTAAAGGGAGTGATATCAGGGGAAACCGAATCGGTGTGGTAGAGAAGAAAGATATCGTTGGCGCAATAGTGAGCGGAGACACCGTGTTGTTGAACCAAGAGGGCGAGAGGAGCCAGGAAGATCTTAAAAAGAAGGGGAGCAAGGACACAGCCCTGGGGGACATCACAGGGAAGGGGAGTGGAGGGGGAAGAGAGAGAACCAGTAGAAACTGAGAGAGACCGACCAGAAAGGAAAGAATGAAATCAATGGAGAACAGTGCCGGCTATGCCGGCATCTTGAAAGCGTGAGAGGAGGGTACGGTGGTCAACAAGGTCGAATGCAGCAGAGAGATCAAGAGAGACAGAAGAGGCCATGATCGTCGGCAGTGTGTAGTTCGTTTAGAAGTGAAAGAAAATCCTGTTCCTGACCGGGCGCAACATCCCTGCAGCGAACACCGGAGCCCGCGTGGTAAAGACAAAACAACAAACTAGAAAAATATATATACAAAATAAAATATGAACCCCCCCCCCCCCAAGCTCTGCTAGAGATGTGCGAGACCGCTCTCTCGCTCTCTCTCTGCGCTTCAGAGAGGGTGGGGTGGGGAGCCCACTGCGGCACATTGTGCATCCAGGGGCAGTAGTCGCCTGAGGAGTCTCGGCAGCAGATCAACCTGGTAGAGCTTTGGGTGGTCCGATGGACCCTGAGGGCCTTCGAGGGCTACCTGAGGGGAAAGTCCAGTGCTCATGCAGACCGACAACAGAGTAGCCATGTTTTACATCTACAAGGAGGGGGGAACAGGATCACACCTCCTCTGCTGAGAGGTGGTCCTCCTTTGCGTCTCGCCGGGGGATGATCCTGCGAGTCAGGAGAATGTCCTTGCGGACAAACTCAGCAGGATCCTCCACCCACACGAGTGGTGCTTGGATTTAGAGGTCACCGGAGTCTTGTTCCGTTGGTGGGGTACCCCATCCATGGACCTGTTTGCCAGTCCGGCAAACGCGCAGCTTCTGAGGCCTGGTTCCGCACCCGAGCAGGGTGGCCCCGGATGCGTTCCTCTTGAGTTGGACCTCTGGACTTCTTTACTCGTTCCCTCCCATGTCTCTGATTGCGGGACCCTTCACAAAGCTCAGCGTGACCGAGCTTCTGGGATCCTCGTGGTCCCCTCGTCTCGACAGCCTTGGTTCCCGCTTCTGCTCAGACTTGCGTCTGAGCCCCCAGTCCCCCTGGGCTGCACCCAAGGCCTGTTGACGCAGGAGGAGGGTTGGGTGTTCCAACCGAACCTGGCCTCACTGTCCCTTGCAGCCTGGTGGCTGAACGGGTCGCCTTAGTTGCGCTGCATCTGCCAAAGGATGTCGAGGAAGGACTTGACAAGGCGGGCGTGTGCTTTTAAGTGGCGACGTTTCTCGCTCTGATCTCCGAGCTTCAGATTGACCCGTTCTCCTGCTCTACCCGGTGGATACTCTTCTCCTCCACCTCTCGAAAGCAGGGTTTGAAATCCAGTTCGGTCAGGGTACACCTGAGCGCCATTTCGGCGAACCACCTCCCTGTCGAGGGAAAGCCCCTCTCGGGGCAGCCCTTGGTTTCTCACTTCATGCGAGGAATATTGCTTTCCAATCCTCCCATTCGGCCTCCCCCCGGTGGAGTGGGACCTCAACGTGCTGCTGATGCAGCTCATGCGAGCACCCTTCGAGCCGATGGCGATGTGCTTGCTTCAGCATCTCTCCTGGAAGGTGTTCTTCCTGGTGGCTTTGACGTCGGCTTGCTGAGTTAGCAAACTTCAGGCCCTCATGTCTGAGGCTCCATACACCAGGTTCTACGGGAACAGGGTGGTCCTCTGCACCCATCCAAAGTTCCTACCGAAGGTGGTCTCGGACTTTCATCTCAACTAGAAGATAGTCTTGCCGACCTTCTTCCTGAGACTTCATGCCGACCAGGCATCGGCAGTATTGCATACACTCGACTGCAAGAGGGCTCTTGCCTTCTACCTGCAGCGTACCCAGGTTCATCACAAGTCATCTGACCAGCTCTTTGTTACCTATGACCCCAATCGCCTGGGGCAGGCAGTCACCAAGTGCACCATCTCCATATGGGTGGTGGACTGCATTGCCTTCGAACAAGCAAAGGCGGGCGCCCCTCTGGATCATGAGCCAAGATGGCATCTGCAGCTTCGCTACGCTCACTGCCTCTAATGGACATCTGCCGGGCTACGACCTGGTCTTCAGCAAGCACTTTCGCGTCCACTACTGCCTGGAGAGGGAGTCCCGCTGGGGCAGCACCTTCGGCCAGGCTGTACTCGTAATCTGTTCGGGGTATAAGCAGCTCCTACCCTCTGACCCTTCTTCGGCTACCAAGAGCTTCACCCCAGGGACCTGAAGACTCAGGATCCTTCGGGCATAGACTTCTGCTCATGACCTCGCGGAGTTGTTTTTGGGTTACAGACTTGGAAGCCTGTAGCTGTGGAGTCCCATAAGTGAGGACGGACTTCTTGCTTGCTCCTGGAGAAAGCGTAGTTACTCACCTGTAACAGGTGTTCTCCAGGGACAGCAGGAATCAGTCCTCACTGCCCTCCCATCTCCCCTGAAGAGTTGCTATTTTTGTCCTTCCCTTGCCTTCTGTTTAGGGTTCTAGCTAAGGGACCTGACTGAGCAAGATGGCACCTTTTGGGTGGGAAGAGGACCACGCATGAGTGGCAGCAATCCCAAAAGCTTTCTTTGAAAACTGGGAAATTGCTCCGCGCGGGCTCCGTCGGTGCCGATGTCACCCATAAGTGAGGACTGATTCCTGCTGTCCCTGAAGAACACCTGTTACAGGTGAGTAACTACGCTATATCTTGAGCCTTGCTGAAGTGGTTTTAGTCTCTTCTGCCTGATATTACTTCTCTCCAGGAGTCGGCCATGTCCTTCCTTTCTGATGCCATGTATGACCTGTTGCACTTGGTGGCCAAGGATGGTAATCTGGCAACAGTGTCATGGTGTTGGATTTGGCTCAGTCACTGGGTGGTGGATGCATCCTCTAAAGCCCATTCGGCTCAACTGGCCTTTAAGGGGAAGCTCTTGTTTGGAACTGATTTGGAGAAACTTGTGAAGGACTTGGGTGAGACAAAATCTTACTGCCTCCTGGTCCAGAAAGTCTGTGAACCATGCCAGTGCCCCTTTCTCATTTAGCCTCCGGCCGACCAAAAGCACGCTAGCCCAATTCCTGGGGATCTTGGGACTATTGTCTCTACCGACCTGGAAAATCATTCTCCCCCTTTGCTTCAGGGCCTCGGGCTTGTTCTCATTCCTTTTGTGGAGCACGTGGACCCAGGGATTTAGCCCCATCTAGAAGAGGACCCTCAAGTCATATAATGAAGTTTTGGAGATCCATTTCCTGGTTCCACTGGTGAGCGGCAGGGTTTGCCGCCTCTTTCAGGAATGGGCCCAGTGTAACAAGGTTTACTGAGTGCTAGACAACATTCAATTCGGTTATGTCCTAGAATGCATTCCCGATGCCTTTATTGTTTCTCCTTGTGGATCTGCAATCAAAGATGCCGTGGTGCGGACCACCTTGGACAGGCTGCTTCATCTAAAGGTGGTGGTGCCTCTTCCCCCAGACGAGCTGGGCTAGGGCAGATACTCCATCTACTTTGTGATGCCAAAGGGGGACCTCAAAGGGGTCAGCGAGCACTTGTGTGCCCTGTGCTTTTGAATGGAAACCTTATGCTCCATGATTCAAGCATTGGCGCTGAGGGGAATTCTTGACTTCTCTGGATCTGGCTGAGGTGTATTTTCATATCCCAATCTGGGCGGATCAGCAGAAGTATCTGCGTTTTTGATGTGCTTGGCTCTCACTATCAGTCCGTTGCTCTTCCTTTCAGGCGCTCCACCACCCCAGGGACATTCTCAAAGGTCATGATAGTGGTTGCGGTGCTGCAGCGCCAAGGGATTTGTGTCCATCCCTATCTAGACAACTGACTCATCAGAGCCCATTCCCTGTCAGAAGCATCTCAGGTGACATCCCTAGTGTTGTCCTTTTTGGAAAGCCTTGGCTGGGTGATCAATCAGGAAAAGAGCCAGCTTTTATTTTTCCAGTCTTTGGAATTTATGGGAGTACGTTTTGACACTAGAGTGGGCAGAGTTTTCCTGCCAAAATCAGAAGACTGTTGAATTGCCTGGCGATGTTCTGTGTGCAGCAGGCCCCCAGAGTCTGGGATTATCTTCAGCTCCTTGGACTGATGGTGGCAACCATAGAGATGGTCCCATGGGCATGTGACCAAATGAAGCCACTCCAGCGATTCTTGTTGACGCAGTGGTCCTAGAATTCTCAGAAGTTAGAGTGCAAGCTTCTGTTCACGTCGAGGGTGAGGTTCAGCTTGCGGCGGTGGCAGCAACCCTGTCTGCTGAGGAAGGGCGTATTGCTGTACGATTTCTCCTAGGTCTTGCTGACAACACATGGGGAGCCCATTGCTAAGACATACAGCTCAGGGCCATGTGAACTGCAGTAAAGTGTTGTGGTCCAACCACCTCAAGGCAGGGGCCATCAGGTTGACTCTTCTGCGTTTTCGGCCCCTGGTTGAGGGCTGGGCGGTTGGAGTGTGTTCAGACATTGCTATGGTGGTGGCTTATGTCAATTAACAGGGTGGCACAAGAAGCTCTGGAGTAGTCCTGGAGGTGGATTTCCTGTTTGCATTGGTGGAGGAGAACCTCCTAGCCTTGTCAGCTCAACATAGTGCCAGAGTGGACAGTGTGGAAGTGGAATCAAGAGGCATTTCAGTTGATTCTGTGCCACTAGGGTTGCCCCAAAATGGATCTGATGGCGACCCACTCCATTGCCAAAGTGTGCTGCTTCTTCAGTCGCAACATAGATAACCCTGACCCAGCCTTGGCCCAGTCAGCAGCTGCTGTATGTGGTTCCTCCAAGGCCCCTGGTGGAGTGTGTGATTCAGGGTATAAAGCGCCACTTGGACAGGATGGTTCTGGTAGCTCTGGCTTGGTCGCGGAGAGTGTAGTTTGGAGACCTTGATATAGCTCCTTCAGGTGCCTCTTCGTCTCGGAAGCTATTGCGGCAGGGACTGATCATCCTGGAGGACCCGACTCCCTTCTTGCTTATGGCATGGATCTTGAAAGGAGACTGCTAGTGCATAAGGGCTACTCTGCAGCAGTAATCTCTACTATACTTGGTGCTCAGAGATCTACCAAGATAGCATACGTATGGATATGGTGCCTCTTTGAGTGGTGGTGCGGCACACGGTACTTGGCTCCTGAGACGACCAAGGTGTCTTCCCTGTTGGCTTTCTGCAGGATAGCTTAAAGAAGGGTCTCTCACTTAGCTCCCTGGAGGATCAAATGGCAGCTTTGACCTGTTTCTGTGGTCCGGTGATGGGCAAGTCCTTGGCCTTGCACCCGGATATCTGTTTTTTTCAGGGGGTTTGATGTCTGCGTCCTCCCCTTCGGTCCGTGATTGCTTCCTGGGATCTGTCTCTGGTGCTCAGGGCCCTGATGGTGTTCCCTTGAGCCTGTTGTGCTGCCTTGATGGATTTGATGCTCAAGACCACCTTTGTCGCAGTTTGTTCTGCGGGCTCTGTCTTGCCAAGATACTTTATCTGCCCTTTTCAACTGAAACAGTTTCCATTCGGCCTGTGCCTTTCTTCTTGCCTAAAGTGCTGTCTCTTTTTCACATGAACCAGGTGGTTTACCTGCCCTTTTTCTCTAAAGAGCAGTGTCGGGGGAAGGATAAAGATCTTCGCCCTGTGGATGTCTGGAGGGTGCTTCTCTGGTACTTGGAGGTTACGAATTGCTTTTGTAAGTTGGACCATCTTTTTGTGCTGTTTGCTGGCCCGCGCAAGGGTGAAGCAGCAGTCGCCTTTGGGGCACTGGATTAAGGAGGCTATTGCCCCAGTGTATCTGTTATGGATCCAGCCAATTACAGAGGGTCTGCGTACCCATTCTACCTGAGTGCAAGCATCCTCGTGGGCAGAGCAGAGCTCGGTAGCTTCTGCAGACATTTGTGGTACCCACATTGCTGTCGGGCAACAATGTGGGTATCACTTTTCATCTTTGTCGAGCATTACCACTTGGATGTCCATTCGTGGGCAGACACAGCTTAAGAGTTTTGCGAGCTACTGTCTTCTTCCTGCCCATTGTTGGTGTAACTTTGGTACATAACCCTTGTCTGAACTGATCTAGCAGGACTATATGGAAGGTGACATTTTATTTACCAGATAATGTTTTTTTCTTTGTTTTGCTAGACCAGTCCAGGACCTGTCCCTGAAACTCTTATTTGCTGTGTTCTACTATTGTGGAGCCCTTGGGTCCGCCATGATTCTGTATTTGGCTCTGCAGACTTATCTTCTACTAACAGCTTTCTGTTGATGCTTTTCTGTACATAGTTCTCTACTGTTGTGTACTCATTGTTGCCCACATAGAGGTTTGTGTGAGGCTTGCTCTGTATCTCCTGTTTGCTTTGCGATGACTATTGAAGAGACCTCTGGTGGCTGAAGTGGATAGAGGCACCGATGTGCCTTTCATTGTTTCTTTGTCTCCACCAATCTCCTGGTAGGGAAACACAACCTACTTGTCTGGACTGGTCTAGCAGACTCAAGGAAAAGGATATTATCCGGTAAGTAAAATGTCACCTTCTTGGAGTACTGTAATTTTTTCTTTGTAGGAGGTAGGAGGGTAGTATGAGCCTGCCTTCTGTTAATCGTATTGACTCTGTCAGTTCTACGGTTATTATCCAGAGCTTTGCATTCAGATGACCTGTTTCTTTTGACTCCCCTGCTGGTGGTGGTTGCATGCCATTTAAATAATGTCTTTACTATTAGAATATCTTGTCAACTTGTTTACAGTAGCTGCTTCCTTTCTATTAAGGTTCTTTGGAAATTGTTTATTGCACCTGGCAAATATTATTTCTCTTCAGATGCCATCTCAAGCATGGTTTGCATGGAGTATTTGGGTTTTTTTTTTCTGTTACAGGATGGACACTAGGCCTTGTGCCCATTTGTAGACTAGTCATACATCTTTGAGGGAACCAGTCAAGGCTTGCTTTTGAGGCTTAGAACACAGGGCTAGAGTTGTTCATCTGCCACCCTTCATTCAGTATAATGAGAGTGGCTCTAATGATATCTTCAGATCCAGTTGAATTCTCCTTTTTTTTCTTCTTGTTGATTCTTTGTCTACTCATTTGACTGCTTGTTTTGTTGCAATGGTGCACTTCTAAGTTCCCTCAATAGGTCATATCTTTGCACATGGTATTATCAGTGATTCCAAATTATAAATGCATCAAGTCTGCCATATGAACTTTTACTTATTTTGCAGCCTCAACCAATTACTATTTATTTATTTACCATTTCTTATATACCGCACTATTCAGCATTAGCGCGGTTTGGGGCATATTGCTCTCCAGTACCCTTTCTTCATCTCCTTAAGGATTCATTGAAGCAATCAAGCATCAGGCTATTACACTCGTTTGCTGAAATAGCAGTATCTTGTTTTCCTTCAGAAGGCAGCTGGTATTTAGGACGGTCTGCTTGAACATAAGAGATCAAAATAATTGCTTACCCTCATTCACAGTAACATAAGAACATAAGATATGCCATACTGGGTCAGACCAAGATCCATCAAGCCCAGTATCCTGTTTCCAACAGTGGCCAATCTAGGTCATATGTACCTAGCAGTTTCCCCAAAAGAGACAGGTTCCACAATGCTTGTATTGGGTCAAGCATTGAAATCCTGGGTACCTTTTTAATAATGCTTTATGGACCTTTCCTCCGGGAACTTGTCCAAATCTTTTTTAAACACAGCTACGCTAACAGCCTTTACTACATCCTCCGGTAACAAATTCTAGAGTTTGATTACACGTTGAGTGAAAAAATATTTTCCCTTATTTGTCTTAAATAGTTTACCCTGTAGCTTCATTGCATGTCCCTTCGTCTTTCTATATTCTGATAACGTAAACAATTGATCTATGTTTACCCGTTCCACTCCACTCATTAATTTATAGATCTCTATCATATCTCCCCTCAGCCGTCTCTTTTCCAGTTTGAAGAGCACTAACCTTTTTAGCCTTTCTTCATAGGAGTATCCTTCCATTCCCTTTACCATTTTGGTGGCTCTTCTCTGAACCTTTTCTAAAATCGCTATATCCTTTTTAAGATACGACGACCAGAATTGCACACAATATTCAAGGTGCGGTCTCACCATGGAACGATATAGAGGCATTATAATATCTTTTGTTTTATTTTCCATTCCTTTCCTTATGATACCTAGCATTCTATTTGCTCTCTTGGCTGCCGCTGCACACTGGGCCGAGGGTTTTAACATGGTATCCACAATGACGCCTAAATCTTTTTCCTGGGTGGTGGTTCCCTAATGTGGAACCTTGCATTGTGTAACCATAGTTTGGGTTGTTCTTCCCTAGGTGCATAACCTTGCACTTGTCCACATTAAATTTCATCTGCCATTTTGATGCCCAGTCTTCCAGTTTATCAAGATCCTCTTGCAATTTTCCACAATCCTCTTGGGTTTTAACAACTTTAAATAGTTTTGTGTCATCTGCAAATTTGATAACCTCACTACTTGTTCCACTTTCCATGTCATTTATGAATATGTTAAAAAGCAGCGGACCCAGCACAGATCTCTGGGGTACACCACTATTCACCTTTCTCCTTGGGGAAAATTGGCCATTTAGCCCTACCCTCTGCTTTTCTATCTTTTAACCAGTTCCTGATCCACAATAGTACACTGTCTCCTTTTTCCCATGACTCCCTTAGTTTTTCCAAAAATCTCTGATGAAGGACCTTGTCAAAGGCTTTCTGAAAGTCCAGATACACAATATCAACCGACTCACCTTTGTCCACCTGATTATTCACTCCTTCAAAAAACATAACAGATTAGTAAGACAAGATCTTCCTTGTCTAAAGCCATATTGGCTGTCTCCCATTAGGTCATGCCTATCTACATGCTGAGTAATTTTACTTCACATCACAGATCAAGGAAAAACCACCTCTGTATATACAGTATATTAGTGGTCTACATATACATAAAGCTCTTAAAGAATTTAATTTGTTACTGTATTTCTCTTTGCATAGACTTGTCAACTCGTCGATTACTTCCGCTACTTTGACGCTATTGGCCTTGCTTTTAGCCAGAAGCTGCATCGGAGTGAGGTTCAGTTCCTGTCATCAGGGAATTATGTCTTATCCAACTTATGATATCGCTTACAAAAAAGGAAACATGACGCTGCTCAAATGTCCCGCTGCATTCAATGACTGCAGTCATGGTTTTCCATGAACCATGTCTCGGTAACTGCCACTAAATCCAAATCGAGCTCTTGCATTAAAGCTTCATCATCCAGAATCTTCTTTCTCATACTATGGCCATTAATACACACTACTTTCTAGATGTTGCCTCTTTTACCCAGGTCTATTGGGGGGGGGAGGGGGTTATATTTAGCGGCGGTGGCTAGCCATCACCATTGAAGTCTAACCCTGGATATTCAATGTTGTTGGGATCATATCTATCCACCAGTACTGAATATCTGTGTCACTGCAGAACATGGAAGCTAACCGGGCAGTGGGGGATATTGAGTCACTGCCTGATTAACTTCTGTGGGTAAAGTTGTGCCAGTCTTTGCTGCACCTTACTTTACTTGATTGTTGCTAACTGGACACCAGCTCAATATTGCTGCTGCTCGGTTAGCAATGGCTGCTGCCTCTGCTCTACCCTGGAATGCCCAAGATGCCCTGATCCTAACCACTTGGCATTGGAGTGCGTAGCGGCAGCACCCGCGGATATCCAGCAGAGAGATATCCCCCTTTAATGTTTTATTTACCCAAGGGCTTTTACTTATTTGAGTGCTTTCTTCACCTGTCCCCAACAAATCTAGTTTAAAGCCCTCTTTAGTAAGTTAGCTAGTTTGCTGCGATAAACACCCTCGAGCCTTCTTGGATAGGTGGACACATCTTTGCTCAGCAACCCTTGAAAGATCATTTTATTGTCCAGGAAACCAGAACACTCCCAATGACACCATCCACCCAGCCATGCATTCATCTCTAGGATGTGAGCTTCTTTGCCTCAGCCTTTACCTTCAACCGAGAGGATTGAGGGGAACACTACCTGTGCACCTTTCTGCTTCACCCTCTCTTCTGAGCCATGAAGTCACTTTTGGTACTCTTGGAGGGATACCTTGCCGTATCATTTGTGTCAGCATGGATGAACAATATCTGATAATTGTCAGAGGGCTTGATGTGTCACAGCAAACTCTCCATAACATATCTCTGTACTCCTCAGTCACCAACTACCACTGCTTCCTTTTGGTGACTCTGCAGTTTTGAGATGTTTGAGCTCTGTTTTTCCTGTTCCTGGGATGTTTTTGCCTCTTCCACTTTCAGGGCTCTTTACTGGCTCTTCAGTTTGAGGGATGATGGTGTTGGTGTGTCCATTTTGCAGCTTCTGGCAACCTATCTCCAGCTCTCTTCTTTCTGTAACATACCATCTCCACCTCTGTTACCTCAAGAAGCATCTCATCAATGTCCTGAAATCTAAATACACCACACTTAACTCTCTCTTTACCTCATTCAAACTATCTTGGTTACACAGTCAAAGAAATTAGTTAGATTCGTTTGCCACGACCTGTCCTCTGTTTTAATAGCATTTCTGTTAATTTACTCACCAGAGAGAGTATACTTGCTGGCCTGTAATTCCCAGCCGCCTTCTTACTCGCATATGTGCCCTTTTCAGTCTGCAATCTTCTGGGACGACTACTGGTTCTAAAGAAGCATTGAAAAGGTCAGATAATAGAGCTCCCAGAACTTCCCTAAGTATTCTTGGATGTATCCCATCTGGCCCTTGTGTTTAATAAAAGAAATTGTCAATAAGAAGTCTGTTCCTACTTAATGTTTTAACCTGTGACATCAAATATGTGGTTTATTTGTAATATGTTGCTATCTGGCAATGTTTTTAATCCATTGTTTTATGTCTTTTCTTTTTCTTCTGTGCTAACCAATAAATTTGCAGTGCCAAGCCGGCTTGGCGAAGAGGCCAAAATGGCTACTGGCAACTACTTTGGTTTTGCCCATGGTGGTGCTGCTCAGTATAGGTAAGTACTTTATCTGTTGCATGGTGGCTGGTAGCGCTGTGGTGGTGTGTTTTGGTTAATGTGCGTAGTTTTTCTTTTCAGAGAGAAAATTAATTCCGTAGCATACTTCCAATCCCGTCCCGATTACCTGGTCGTCTCCCCATGCTAGCAGATGGAGACTGAGCATTCCAGGCTTTTGGTGATGTCCCTACATTTATTTATTTATTTAAAGTCTCTTCTATACCGCGCTTTTTCAAATTCAGCTCGGTTTACAAGAAACATTAACTTTGTCCAGTCGTGGAGGCCCATACTGGACTTACAAAGAACAGGGATGGTAACTTGGGTTGAACTGGGTAAACTATATACAGGTTTAGGCTGGGTATTTACATTCTAGGATATTATAGACATAGACGCTCTGACTCTTTCTACCAAGCCAGTATCCCTCAGATGGAGAGCAACTCCGTGTAGCCTCGTCTACACTGCTTAGGGATTACTGTAGCTTGGAAAAAAAAGATCCCTCTTAGTCTGGGTTCGTTCAGTGTAGTTTAGATTAGCTCAGGTTGGTCGGTTCCTGCCTGCCCCAGAGCCGCATAGGAGGAAGCATGTTCTAACTCCCTGAACCTGTTCAGTTGTGGGATAGAGGGGGGCTTGAACACATCCGGGGGCCCCGGATCCCTGCTTTACGCCCTTGGCCAGGCTCAGCCTTCAGTGGCTGTCTGCCGGGGCTTAGAGGGCTGGTCCTTTTAATTTCTCGTCCCTTGCTTGGTCTCTCTGTCCTCGGATGTGGTCTGAGGTGCATGTGTTGCCTTGGGCGGCTGCAGACTCTGGACTGCTACTCGCACTTGTTTTGCGGGGAGGTAAGCCCTCTTTGGGGGAAGGGGAGAATCCATAAACGTTGATGATCCTCTGGACTGATTTAGTTTTTTGAGTGCCCAGTTGCCAACTTCCTGCCAATTTCTTGCGGGGCCTATGCCATCTTCCAAGGCGTTTATGTGGGCTGTGGCCTGCATCGGGGCTGCCTCTCCAGGCGGACCTTGAAGCAGGGGAGCAGCTTCGGGGCATCAACAGCAACAGGGCTCAAGGCCAGGATTCTCTTGTGGTAGCGGGCCCCAGCAGACTCTGAACAGTTAGTGGCCACTGCTCCCGCAGAGATAGTGGGAATCATGGCCATTTTAAATGAGCATTTCCTTAGCGTCCCTCTAGTCTAGTCCCGAACCTCTGGGTTGTGTTCTTCCTCTAGCAGCTTGGAGACTGAGAAACGTCCTTCTTTTGTGATGACACTGGTATATCCTCCGAGGATCCGCCTCCTCACTCCAGTTACCTCAGTCTCCAAGCAGCTGGAGGATTAGTGACTGGAGGTCCGAGTTCACTAGAGAAGCAATTAAGGAGAGAGAGTTTCGGATTGGGTTTTCAGTAATTTAAAATATGGATTAGGAAGCTAAAATAGGGATAGGCAAAGTTAAAGGAAAAAGAGCTTTAATTGGGGAGTGCTGTGCCTTTAAGATGCTGCTAAGGCCTTCCCTCCCCCCCCCCCCCCCTTTCACTCTTCACCTGCTATAAAGACTTAAGCAGAGGAGAAGCTCTCCGGTAGAGTAGAGTTCCGGTTCCCAATCCCATTTGAAAGGGTGAGGAACCAGCGGTCCTGTCAGTCGGCACATGCAGAGGTTTGCCTGCTCGTGCTGTGAAGAAGTGCAGGAGTCTGGTAAGAGAGATCGCTGTCTCTGTCCATTTCTCTTTCACTCGGCTGTCCTCCTGATGCTAGAGACACAGCGGGTCGGTTGAGGGCAGCGACGACATCGGCCTGAAGAAAGCAGTGGTAGATACGGTAAGGGGGAGCCGCATTGTGGCACTACCAGAGTGAAGGGATTTCAGCGAGAGAAGATTAGAGGGCCTAGCTGCGTGTTGGCAACGTAGGAAACCGCGGTGTATTTTTTGGGGCCTACAAAGCTGCTAACTTCGGTGGGAAGCTTCGTTTTTCAATTTAAATTTCAGTTTCGGACTTGGGGCGCTGAGCTGCAACTTAGTCTTTTTTTTCTTTTTTTTTTTTTTGTAAAAAAAAAAAAAAGGGGGGGGGGTGGTCAGGTTGTGTTAGACATCTGGAGTCCGTTCCTTCCGCAGAGCTAACAGGCAGGGTACACGTTCCAGCGGGCTGCCTTCTAAACAGCAGTGCTTAGTCTGTGGAGCTAGGAAGGGAGCTGTCAGATACAGGAATCTGTAGGGGGTGCGTACAGGAGGCATCCGCTATGGAGAACACCTTGGAAGGGGGAGCTGAGATGCAGGATGCCCCAGTAGCACTGACAGACGTAGTTTCTCTGGATTTGCCGCTTAGAGAGCTGGTAGCAGGGACATCGTCTGTGCCTGATCTCCCATCTTCGCAGTCGCCTTTGCTGGGGGGACTGGCGGCAATCTTTTCCCAAGTTTGTTGCGCTGATTCAACAGGCGTTTGGGGGCCAGCAAGTTCCATAGACTGGGAACTCGGGGAAAAGAGACCTGGAACTCCATTAAGTGCAGGGGCAACAGGAAATGTGGAGAAGGAGCAGAAAGAACAGTCTGGTTTCGGAGGGATTTCACTCCGAAGGGGATCCCAACTTGGAAGTTGATGAGGAGTTGGAGGAAGGAGAGATCATGGACGACAAGGAGGACCAAGCCAGGGTGGTCCGTGTGTTCCGGAGAGAGGAGTTGCCAGCACTCATTTCGGAGATGCTCAAGATGCTTAATATGCCGTCGCCGGGACCAGCAGAGGGTGCTACTTTAGAAGATCCATTGCTGCAGGTTTTTCGGAAGACGCAAAGAGCTTTTCCTGTGAACAGAGTGGTTCGTGAGATGATTCAAGAGGAGTGTGACATGCCAGAGGCAAGTCTAAAGGGGTCCAGAGTTATGGGTCGGTTTTACCCGCTGGTGGACCAGGATCACAAATTGTTCAAGTCTCCCAAAGTAGACGCCGCAGTCTCGGCGGTTACAAAGAAGACTACCATTCCAGTAGAGGGAAGTGCGGCTCTCAAGGATACACAGGACAGGAAACTAGATACCTTGTTAAAGCAGGTATTTGAAGTCGATGCTCTGTCCATTCAGGCAGCTATTTGTGGAGCCTGGCTTCGCTGGTCACAACGAATTCAGGGAGAACAAGGAGAGGATACTATCCTGGAAACATCCAGACTGGAGTCAGGGATGGCTTATGTAGCCGATATCCATTATGATCTTATTCAGGGCTTATCGAAGAGCATGGCATCTGTGGTAGCGGCCCGTCGTTACCTTTGGCTGCGCAATTGGGCAGCGGATGGATCTTCCAAGTCCAGGCTAAGTAAGCTTCCGTTCAGGGGATAGCTCCTGTTTGGGGAAGATTTAGACAAGCTAGTGAAGGATCTGGGAGAGTCCAAAGGGGGCAGATTTCCAGAAGACAGACAAAGGCAGGGACGCTAGACTCCAATGTCCAAGGGTCTGCAGAGGGAATTTCGTTGGTTCCATTTCCCAAGGTTCAATCAAGCTCAGAGGACGCTGTCCCAGTAGAAACCAGGGGTTTCGTGGCTTTCGGAGGGCGGGAAGGGGTTTTGGTGCCTCTTCCTCCTCCACAAATCTTCGGAAGTCGCAATGAAGTCAGGGGGACCCAGGTCGATATGGTGCCCGTAGGTCAGCTACAGGATTTTTACCCTGCCTGGGTCCAAATGACGTCAGACCGGTGGGTGCTGGAGGTCATTTGAGAAGGTTATGCATTGGAGTTTGAGACTGTAAAGGATTTGTTTGTGCAGTCTCCATGCAAGGCGCCGGCCAAGTGCGCCGCTGTGCTGGAGACGGTTTAGAGGCTGCTCGACCTCAAAGCAGTAGTGCCAGTGCCTCCAGACCAATGCAGCTTCAGTCAGTACTCCATATACGTCACAGTCCCGAAAAAGGAAGGGGCTTTTCGACCAATTCTAGATCTGAAGAGTAAATTGTTGCCTGCGCTTTTCTCATTTTCGTATGGAAACCCTAAGGTCGGTGATTGAGGCAGTACGGAAAGAGTTTATTACTTCTCTGGATTTGTTGGAAGCATACCTGCACATTCCTATACGGCAGGAGCATCAGAAATTTCTCAGATTTGCGGTCCTTCTAGGTCATTTTCAGTTCCGGGCCTTGCTGTTTGAGCTAGCTAAAGTGCCGCGAACGTTCACCATGGTGATGGTTGTGGTAGCGGCGGCGTTGCGAAAGGAGGGTGTTCTCGTGCACCCTTATCTAGGCAATTGGCTAATTCGAGCGAAGTCCGGAGTGGAGAGCGAACAGCTACAAACAGAGTGGTATCATCCTTGCAGAGTCTCAGTTGGGTAGTCAGTGTGGCAAAGAGCAAATTAATTCCCTCACAACACCTAGAGTATTTGGGAGCTCAGTTTGATACGAATGCTGGAAGAATCTTTCTGCCGTGACAGAGCGATCGGTTTGAGGCGACTAGTCCGGCAGTTTCTGAGCAGAGCAACTACCACAGCGTGGCATTATCTGTAGTTACTTGGGACCATGGTGGCGACTCTAGAGCTGGTCCCGTGGGCAAGAGCCCACATGAGGCTGTTGAAGAGGGCATTGCTCAGACGTTGGTTGCATCAAAACTATTCTTTATCGCAAAGACTGCCGTGTCCGGCAGAGATGTGGCAAGCTTTTCAATGGTAGTTGCTTCCAGGATGTCTGGAGAAGGGGATGCCCTTGGAGGCACCTTGTTGGATACCTCTGACGACGGACGCCAGTCTCTTAGGCTGGAGAGCTCATCTTCAGGGACGGTTCGCCCATGGTCAAGTGGATCGTTCGGGAGAAGACCTGGTCAATCAACAGGTTGGAATTGAGAGCGGTGATGCTGGCTCTACAGATTTTTCAAGTATATCTTCACGGAAGTGCCATTCGGGTGTTTTTCCGACAATGCAACCGCAGTGGCCTATATCAATTGACAGGGCGGCACGAGCAGTGTGCTGATGGAAGCCGAAGCCGAACAGTTGTTTGACTGGGCTGAAATAAATCTCCTAGCGTTGTTGGCGCAACATGTAGCGAGAGTGGACAATGTGCAAGCCGACCTCTTGAGTCGAGTGAAAGTGTACCTGGGGGGAGTGGGTTCTACATCGGGACGTGTTCGAGATGCTGGTGCGGCGTTGGGGAACGCCAGTAATGGATCTCATGGTGACGTTTCAGTCGACAAAGGTCGATCGATTTTACAGCAGAAGAAGAGAACGGATGTCTGAAGGGCTGGATGCTCTCATACAGGTCTGGCTGGAAGACCAACTTCTGTACTTGTTTCTACCTTGGGTGTTAATCGGAAAGGTGGTACAGTGCGTCGAGAGACAGAGGACAGGTGATGTTGATAGCGTCGGATTGGCCAAGGCGTCCTTGGTGCGTCTCTTGGTAGAGAAGCCATGGCGCCTTCCTGTGCGGACAGATCTCTTATCTCAGAGTCCACTAAACATGCCGCATGTGGACGGTTCTCGCTTACAGTTTGGCTATTGAGAGGGCTAGACTAAGGAAGAGAGGCTACTCCGCATCAGTGATTAACACTTTGTTGAAGGCAAGGAAGAGGTCTACATCTTTAGCATATGTTCGCATCTGGCAGGTCTTTGAAGCATGGTGTGTTGACAGACACAGGCGTTAAGAGCGTCAATTCCACAGGTGCTGGCATTTTTACAGGATGGTGTGGAGAAGGGTTTAGCGGCCGCGTCCTTGCGGGTGCAAGTAGATGCATTGTCCTGTTAGAGGGAAGATAGCGGGAGAAGCGCTAGGTGGTCATCTGGATGTCGAGCGGTTTTTGATAGCGGTGTCTCTTTTGAGGCCACCATATAGACAGGTAGTACCAAAGTGGAATCTTCCTTCTGTCTTGGAAGCGTTGGGGCGAGAGCCTTTTGAGCCTTTGTCGAGGGCATCCTTAAAGGATCTCACACTCAAGGTAGTGTTTCTAGTGGCTATATTCTCAGCTAAAAGAATTTCAGAGTTTCAGGCGTTGTCCTGTAAGGGGCCTTTCTTTCTATAATATGAAGGTGGTTTTGAGACTAGTACTGTCCTTTCTGCCCAAAGTAGTCTCGCCTTTTCACGTGAATCAGGTGGTGTCGTTACCGGTGTTTAGTGAATCTGTGGAGGGTTCTTCCGCTGGTAAGTTTCATCGGTTGGATGTTCAGAGGGCGTTGAAGTATATTAGGCAGACCGTGGGTTTTCACAGATCAGATAGACTCTTCATCTTGTTGGGAGGGCCAAGAAAGGGAGAAGCAGCATCAAAAGCTTCCATTGCCAGGTGGATTAAAGAAGCCATAGCATCCGCATATGTTTTGAGGGATAAGGCGGTACCTGAAGGCTTAAGGGCTCATTCGACTAGGGCGCGTCTTGGGCGGAGTTCCGTTTAGTACCTGTGGTAGAAATTTCTAGAGCGGCTATCTGGTCTTCGTTGAATTCTTTTGTCAAGCATTACCGTCTTGATGTTCAGGCAGAAAGGGATACATATTTTTGATCGGTGGTGCTTCAGGCTGGTCTAGCATGTCCCTCCCGTTGATTGTTTTTACTGCTCTGTTACATCCCCAGAGGTTCGGGACTAGACTGGAGGGACGCTAAGGAAGGGTAAATTAGACTTACCTGCTAATTGTTGTTCCTTACGGAACGCCAGTCTAGTCCCCTATCCCTCCCGGAGTTGGTTTTTCTTTCAGTGAGCTAGTGCCTGAAGCAAATGAGATATAACAGGTAAGAGGAAAAAGCTTCTAGGCATCGGGGTTATGTTTGGGGCACGGTCCTCCATTAAGGGGGAGGGCAGGTCTAAGTGGTTCTAACAAGGGTTAGTATAAATAGGTGAAGTTCAGTAAACGGGATACTTTTTTCCCTTCAAGGATAATAGTTCAGTTACGTTTGATTGTAGTATTTACTACTTACTTGTTGCTCCAGTGAGCTTGCTTTGTCAATAGGTTACTGGAGTGAGTAGGTGGATCCTCGGAGGATATACCAGTGTCATCACAAAAGAATGACGTTTCTCATTCTCCAAGCTGCTGGAGGAGGAGCGCAACCCAGAAGTTTGGGACTAGACTGGAGTTCCGTAAGGAACAACAATTAGCAGGTAAGTCTAATTTACCCATTCCCTCTTCACTCAACTTCTTGGGACCACAGGCAGGGACTGAGAGAGGTGTTCACGGATCAAGGTGCTGATGGGGACTCTACAGAAGCCCCTTTTTTTCGCAATTTCATTTGTTTTTATTATATTAAACGTTTTTGCAAAATACACTAAACAAAAGATCAAGAACACATTGCTTATCCTCAAAAACTACAGCAAAAAAACAATTAACTGATACACAATACAAATTCACAGCCCACATTATTGGAGAACAAAGATTAATATAAAGAAATACAATATAGCAATAATATGGGGGGTCAATAAGGGGGACCACCCAAAATCCAACAGGCTGCATAAATTTATTTGGATCCTATCTCCAGCGACTTATTTAGCAGAAAAACCTCTGAGATGGATCAAAAAAGCAATATGAAGTCCCACACAGTGACCGCATGTTTATAATGGGAATCGCAAAAAAAAAAAAGTTGCACCAATCTGCAGCACCCTAGATTTTAGAGCCAAAAACTGTTTCCTCCCAAGCTGAGTGTCCAGGAAACATCCTGGAAGACATTCAACTTCTGCCCACAAAACACCTGATCCTTATATTTAAAGAACAGTTTTAGTACTCTGCTCTTACCAGTAACAGAAACAAGAGACACTAACAATGTAGCTCTTTTAAGAATAGTATCTGAGGAATCTTACAAAAGGTTAGTCAAATCTTGACTAACATTTGGAACCAAAACATCTAGATCCTCCCTACCCGGGAACCCTAACCGAAGTTTGTTAGAAAAATACTTTAAAGAATTTTTGTTGATGCTTGATACTGTTTCTGTTCAAAAATGTTATTACTTACCCAGACTTCCTTTTTTCTCATGCACCAGGCCTACATGCTAAAACAGGGCATGGTGCTCGGGGGGGGGGGGGGGGTGGATTGGTGCCGCCTGTGGTTCCAGGGACCTCTGAGTCGGGGGCCACAGAGAGCCTCAACAGGAGTTTGGACTGGGCCTCTGTCCTTGTGGGGTGGGGTCTGATGACCTCTTAGAGGGCCTGTCCAGCATGGACATCAAGGAATCTCACCAGGATCTCGAGGGAGGTGAGCTCTCCGCCAGGGAAGACCCTAGGGTCATTCGCATCTTCAAAAAGGAGGAGCTTGGCCAGCTCACTGCTCACTCAGGGAAATCAGTCTCTCCTGCGAACAGCCCCCCTTGGAGGATCCCTTGTTACAGGGCTTTTGGTCCTCAGAGCGGACTTTTCCCTTTCACAGGGCCATCATACAAATGATTGAGGCCGAGTGGGAGGTTCCAAAGGCCCATGACTGTGCTCTATCCACTTGTGTCCAAAGAAAAAGAGCTGCTTTGTTTTCCTAAGGTCGATGGCACTAGTTACAGCATTCACCAAGACCACCACTATTCCGGTTGAAGGCAGGGCTGCTCTGAAAGATCCGCAGGACAAGAGATTCTGAATGATGCTGAAGCAGGCCTTTGAGGACACAGCTCTGTTGCTGCAGTTGGCGGTTTGTGGGGCATATGTGGCTTGAGCGTGCTTGTGATAAGCGCAGGCTATTCCAGAGGCATCATCCTCTGACTCATTGCCAGAATTGTTTCGCCTGGAATCGGGAGCAGCCTATTTGGTGGATTTGCACAATGATTTGGTACGAGTGTCAGGGGAAAATTCCTGTTTGGGGAGGACTTTGACAAATTGGTGAAGGATGGGCAAGGCTAAGCTGGCCTGCTTGCCCGAGGACAAGCCCAGGGTGGCACTGTTTGCTCCCTATTCAAGGGGCAGGTATCAGCCTTGAGATCACCCTTTCGTGGAGGGCGTGGTGCAGTGTGCGGAATCTTTCAGGTGCCGCCATGGGCACCAAGAAAGCACAATGATGAGCAGCAGGCTCAGAGTTAGTGCCAGTAGGAGCTTGTCTGCACCAATTTCACTTTGCCTGAGCCTAGATAACATCCAACCAGTGGGTGCTGGACGTGATCCGCTAGGGTTATGCCCTGGAGTTTACCTGGCTGCTGAAGGAAGCGTTTCTGGCCTCACCCTGCCGGGCCCCGGACAAGCGGGCTGCCATCACGTCGATTGTTCACTGTCTTCTCCAGCTCTAGCAGACCAGTTAAGGTCTAGTCGATACTCTGATCTATTTGGTGGTATCCAAAATGGATGGCTTGTTTCGCCTGATCCTGGATCTCAAACACATTAGTCATGCTCTTTGTGTCCCACATTTTCACATGGAGATCTTGCAATCGGTGATCTGTGGTCCACAGGGATGAATTCCTCACTGCTCTGGACCTAATGGAGGCTTACCTGTATGTTCTGATTCGGGCGGAGCATCAGCACTTCTTCCGTTTTGCAATCCCCATGGGGCACTTCCAGTTTCAGGCCCTGTCTTTTCGGTCTAGTCACGGCACCATGCACATTCATAAAGATCATGGTGGTTGCAGCAGCCCTTCAACAGGAGAGAGTCTGGTACAACTCTACCTGGGCGATTGGCTGATTTGGATGAAGTCATACTCTGAGAGTCAAATTGTAATAGCTTGCGTGCTGAAACTATTGCGAATGCTTGGCTGGATTGTCAATGTGGCCAAGAGCCATCTAGTCCCTTTGCAGTCCCTGATGTACCTAGGGGCTCACTTAGATACATAGCTGGGAGTAGTCTTCATGCTGGAGGAGCAGGCACACAAGCTTCAGGGTCAGGTGTGGTGGTTCCTGTGGTGCCAGTCCCCGATGGTATGGTCCCACCTCAGATTTCGGGGTCCATGGTGTAGATGCTAGACCTTGTGCCGTGGGTGTGAGTGCACATATGTCCTCTCCAGCATTCATTACTGTTGCGGCGTTCACCATAGCATCATCCACTCTCCCACAAACTGGAGTTTTGTCTAGAGTGGTGGTTACAAGCAAACAATCTCCTGAAGGGCATGCCATTGGAAGCCCCAGAATGGACAGTGATCACAACGGATGCCACCCTCCTAGCATGGGGAGCGCACTGTTAAGGGCAGATCTCCCAAGGGACTTGGACATTGGCACAACAGTCATGGTCCATCAATTGCCTGGAAATGCGAGCAGCAGTTCAAGCAATTGCTGGTTCGCAAAGCGGTACGGATCTTTTTGGACAGTACAACCACAGTGGCCTACATCAGTTGTCACGGAGGTGCCAACAGCCCTGCCCTGGCCGAGGAGTGTGCTCTGTTGCTTCAATGAGCGGAGACTCATCTTCTTACTCTATCAGCAGCCTATGTGGCCAGCAAGGGTGACATTGAGGTGGATTTTCTCAGCTGGTACAGAGTTGACCCAGGAAAGTGGTCGTTGGCAGACTCAGTATTTCACAGTTTCACATGGTGGTGGGGGGAGCCCCTGGTAGACCTAATGGCCACAAACGCCAATGCCAAAGTGAACTGCTTTTCAGTCATCTGAGTGAGCCCACGTCTGAGGGGTTCGACGCCCTGACGCAGCTGTGGCCATGGGACGGTCTCTTTTATGTATTTCCCACCCCTCCCCCCATGGCCACTGATCTGGCAAGTGGCTCAGAGTAGAGACTCATTCAGAGTGCGTGATCCTGGTAGTCCTAGATTGGTCCAGGAGGCCATGGTATACAGATCTTGTCTGGCTTTCCGTGGACCCCCTATGGAGGCTGCCAATGAGGAGCAACCTTCTCACTTGGCGTCTCTGCACATGCTTCAGGTGAATCGATTCTTGCTTATGGCCTGGTTCTTGAAAGGGCATGGCTGAGACGTCTCGGGTACTTGTCGACCGTGATTTCTACCTTCGGACACAAAAATGGTCCACATGGTTGGCCTACATCAGAGTTGGGAGATTGTTCGAACATTGGTGTACTGATGGGGGTGCAGAGGTACTCTGGGCATCTATCCCATAGGTGTAGGCCTTCTTAGAGGCAGGTCTAAACAAGGGACTGGTGGCGAATTCCCTCCAGGTGCAAGTGGCTGTGCTGGTGTGTTTTAGGGGTAAGATCAAAGGGTAAGCTTTAGCGTTGCATCCAGATGTGGTTTGATTTTTGAAGTCTATACGGCACATTTGTCTGGCCGTTTGTAATCTGATACAGAGCTGGGATCTTAATGTGGTCCTTTCAGCATTGACAGACACGCTGTTTGAGCCATTGGGTTCTGCCATCTTGAAAGAGCTCACCTTGAAGGTGTTGTCTTTAGTAGACATTTGTTCAGCCGGAAGAATTTTGGAGCTCCAGGCCCTGTCTTGCTGACAGTCCTTCCTAGTATTCTCCAAGGAACAGGTGATCGTGTGGCCAGTTCCATCCTTCCTACCGAAGGTCCTTTCGGCTTTTCACTTGAACCAATCCGTGATACTGTCTGGTTTCCCAGAATGGGGAGACGAGCAGCTCCGCTGCTTAGACATGCACCAGGTTCTCTGGCGCTATCTGAAGTGCACCCATCTGTTTCAAAAGACAGAGCACTTACTTGTCCTTTCTGGAAGCTCCTGCAAAGTGGAAGCAGCATCAAAAGCCACCATTGTGTGGTGGCTCAAGGAGGCAATTGCCTTGGCTTATTTGTTGAGATGTCTGGTTTTGCTGGTGGGCTCTGTGTGCATTCTACCAGGGCGCAAGCAGCATCTTGGGCGGAGTCCAGCCTTGTACTTCTGGTGGATAATTTTAGGGCGGTGACCTGGGTGTTGCTCCATACCTTTTGTGAAACATTACTGGTTTGGATGTGCAGGCATGTTCGAATGCCTGTTTGGGGGTTCGCGTCTTGGAGGCTGGGCTTGCGGGTCCTACTCATGTGAGTGCTGCTCTGGTACATTCTGGTAGTCTGGACTAGACTGTAAGGATACTATGGAAGGTGAAATTAGGTCTTACCTGCTAGCTTTTCCTTTTCTTTAGTCCCTCCAGTCTAGTCCTGTTCCTGCTCGCTGCAGCTGTAATGGTTGGCAAGCTTGTGTCGCAGGACAGTAGCTGAATTCTGCTTCTATAGCCACTGGTTGGGAATAGGGGGTTAGTCCTTTGTTCCAAAGCAGTCATATCCCTGGGGGTGGGGGATAAAGATTGATTCCTTCTCTGTATTATAGTTGGAATAGGAGATTTTTTTTGTTTGTTGGGCGTTACTTGGCTCGTTTGGCCTTCTGCTTTGTTATTCACATACTGGCTTGGTAGGAGGAGTCCGGAGCCCCTATGTAGGGTGATATCAACAAAAGCCTAGAATGCTCAGTCTCCATCTGCTGGAATGGGGAGAAGACCAGGTAGTCAGGACTGGATTGGAGGGACTAAAGGAAAGAAAATGAGCAGGTAAGGCCTAATTTCATCTTCTTTCAACATAAAGCTTGCTTAGTTTGTACAAAGATTTTTTTTATTTACAATTTCAATGATATACATGTGTTTTTATGTAATCACAAAAAATGTAGGTAGCAGAAAAGGCAATACCGTTTGTAAAACCAGACATAAAACTTTCAGAAAAGAAAGGGGAAATTAAATATTCCACAAAAAGGGATTCCAAATCCCAAACAAATTCCAAACAAAATACCCTTTGTATGGTTCGTAAGGAAAGGCAGACTGGATAGGCTGTATGGTCTTTATCTGCCATCATCTTTGTATATTTCTTTATCAAAAACCTCCTATCTTAGCCATTAGCAGTCATCATAATAAAACATTCAAACCAATTTTATTTAAGGAAAAAATCCTATTGCAGGGGATCAAAAATATATATTGGTATCTCCAGGAACAAGCAGGAATGAGTCTACACATATGGGTATCGTCGGTACTGACGGAGCCAGCGCGGGAATGCTCCCCAGCGTCCAAGCAGAACGCTTTTGGGAGCATCCCACAGCACCTGCGTGCTGCCTTCCCGCCTTTCCCAACTGCCTCTCTCCAGTTTTCTGTTTTCCGCGGAGCCGGCAGGACGTTCTCCTGTCACCGCAGAAAATTCTTTTTATTTTTACTTTTTTGTGGTCGTGTCTGCCTTTCCCCGATGCTACCGGTACCGCCTGTACTTTTCTTTCTTTTTCCTGAAGAATTTCTTCTTTCCTTTAGAAATTTTTTTTTCCTCTTTAGTGCCTGACAGGTTCTAGGCCTCTACCCCTCCATTATTGAAAAGCCAGCCACTATCCTTAAATGCTCAAAGTGTGGCGGTACAGATTTTTTCTGACACTCATACTTGGTGTCTAAAATGTTTGGGTCATGACCATTGCCCTCTGGAGTGTATCTCCTGCTGGAGCTCAAACTGAAGAGGTCTTCAGAATCGAGCACAACTCTATACCCGGTCCACATCGCTCTCGATGTTACCAGCTAGAATATCTTCTTCACAGGATCAGGTAACCAAACAAAAAGTCTGTAAAGACTAGCCAGTCCTCGAGTGGCAGATCTCCTTCTCAGTATCGAGATGGCTTCGGCCTTGCCCTCGAGGACATCTTGGCAATAAAGCCCCGGCGGGAGTCTTCAGGCTCCAAAGCATTAACGGGGCTCCAGGTTGTTCCTGGGGTTCTTACCTTGATGAACATACCTGGGCCATGCTCGGTGGTTGTGGCCGCTTCAAGCGGGACCGACACCCCGGCATCGGCTATGGTGATGGACGAAACACTCCTCACCGATGAACGTAGTCTAGCACTCTCGGCTACTTCGGTACCGCTAGAGTTGCTGCAGACCGTTCCTCGAGTATCTGTATCGACTCCGGTACTGGTATCGACATCGGTGTTGGTACCGTCCATGCTTGCTTCGACAGAATTGCTTCCCTCAATGCCGATCCTGGAATTGATCTCTAGCATGGAGGATTTGGTACCAACTCGTCTCGGTACCAACCTCGGGCGGTACCTAAGACATCGCTTTAAAGAAAATCCGATGCTTCATCCTTTTTAGTCTTCCAATCCCGATGACTGGGATGAATCCATTGGTACCAAGGCTGATCTTTCCAAAAATCTAGCCTTTCTCCAGGACCAAGCAGGAAGTCAGCCCTCACATATGGGTGTCAACGGCGCCAATGAAGTCCCAGCGGAGCATTTCCCCAGCTTTCTATGAAAGCCTTTGGGAATGCAGGCACGCATGCGCAATTCCCTTCCCGCCTAAAGGTGCCATCTTACCTCAGTCTCTTTTTTTCCGTGAAGCCCACCAGACGTGTGTCCAGTTTTCCCAGTTAAAATTAAATTTTTCAGCGATTTTGCTCTTTTTCTACCTGTTCGCCGGTTCCCCTCCCGCCGGGTTCGGTACACCGGTATCGAGCCCGATTCTTCTCTTTCGTTTTTTGCCCTTCGTGGCTGGCGTTCGCGCCCTTTTTTCTCTTTTTTCCCTGGAAGGCCAGTGCTTTGACCTCGCGGGGACTCTTTTTTTTTCCCGATGGCTTCCAGTGGTTCTAAGAAGTGTGATCGGTGTAAGAAACTAATGTCTCTCACCGACACACATGACTGCTGCCTTTGGTGCCTCGGCCCCGACCACAATCCTAAGTCGTGCGGGGCCTGTGGAAAAATGTCTTAAAAGGCAATATGAAGTCACCAGCAGCAAAAGGAAAGGCTTTTCTCAGACTCAGCCTCCGGCCGGGCCCGGACCTCGTCTGAGGCCTCGACATCTCGGGATTCCGATCCCGAGCGCCGTTGAAACTCCTCGGACAGGGGGTCCCCAGACTGGGAACGCAAGAGGAAGAAACGGCTCGCGAGGGCGTCGTCAGAAGAGGTCCCTGGCTCCTTGAGGGCCAGGTCTAAGACCCCTGACCGTCGCCCCGGGCCTGTGGAACCAGAGAAGCCTGCCAAAGTTCCTCGTGTGGAGCCGGAGTCTGCTGGACACGTAAGCCTCGTAGTCCTCGTGGACTCTCCTCCCAGGGAGCCGACGTTGGGCCTGGCGCTGCCGCCGGGGCCCAAGTCGGTGGCTGCTGTGTCTCCCGAGCTGAGTCTCAGGATGACAGCCTTGGAGAGCAGAATGTCTGCCTTCATGGAGCAGCAGCGGGCACTGATGGCCAGCCTGTCTGGCGCATCTGCCCTGACCACCGGGACATCGACGTCGAAGTCGACCCTGGAGACCGAGCCGATACTCCAAGTCCATCGTGGCTCGGAGTCGACCTCGGTCACGGTCTCCCTCGACCTCCCGTTCCGGTCCGAGGGCGACGACGCCTATGCTTCCTGCGCCGGGGCAGGTGTTCCAGGGCCCTGCGGGGTCAGACCCTGACTCTTCCTCAGACGAGTCGGCTTGGGAGACGGAGGACGAGGAGTCTCCTGATATCTTTAAGACTCGGTGCGTCCCTTCGGACTCACCTCAGTCAGAGCCCCGGAGTAGGTCCCCCCCCCCCCGGAGGACACCCGGTTCTTGGAGTTCGTCCGGGATATGGCCACTGCCTTGGCTATTCTGGCGGATCCCGAGGAAGAGCCTCGAGCTGAAGAGCTCGAGGCGCTGCAGTTTGACTCTTCTCCGAAGGAGGCCTTTACTGTCCCGGCTCCTTCGATGCTGGAACGGCTCCTCTTCCGTATGTGGGAGGCACCAGCCTCGGCGCTGGTTCTTAGCAAGCGAGTCGATTCCATCTATCGGCTCCGGAAGAGCCCTGGTTTTCAGAAGGCACAGCTACCACACCATTCCATGGTTGTGGAATCGGCCATGCATCGTCTGAAGAGTCAGATGCACTCCGCGGTGCCTCCTGGCAGGGAGGCCCAAAACCTCGATGGCATCGGTAGAAAGTGTTTTCAGGGCTCGATGCTTGCTTGCCATGTCCAGTCTTACCAGCTGTACATGGGCATGTACTTGTGGGATCTGGCCAAGGAGTTGGCTGGGTTCTCTGCTGCTCTCTCCGGGGAACCCTTGCAGAGATTTAAGCCCTTGTCCTCTGGGATTCGGGACTGCTCGAAGTTCATGTCCCGCGCTGCCTACGATGGCTTCAAGGCTTCGGCCCGAGTTGTGGCAGCCGGCATCGCGGCTCAACGCCAGGCATGGCTGCAGTCATCGGACCTCGAGCCATGGGTTCAGGACAAGTTGGTCGATGTCCCTTGCCGAGGAGAAAACCTTTTTGGCAAGCCCATGACCGAGAAGGCCGCTCAGCTCGAGACCGAGCACCTCACTCAGACAAGGCTGTCGAGGAAGACTTCTGCCCCTTCTCATAAAAAAGGGCTCGGGTAAAAAGCCCTTTGACCCGAGGAAGGGCACTGCCTACAAACAGTACCCACAATATCAGGCTGCCCAAACTGCCCCCCAGGGTCAGCAAGCCAAGGGCCAGGGTAATGGGCCCCGTAGGCAGAGGACCCCCAAGCCTCAGGCCCCTGCTACCACTCAGCAGGGTGGAGGTTTTTGACTTCTTAAGCATAGCCTCTCCTCCACTGCTCTCCCAACCCTGCACAGGAGGTCGTCTCGCCCTCTTTGCCCACCAGTGGCCCCTTATCACCGGGGACAGTTGGGTGCTGGAGATAGTCCACAAGGGCTATGCCCTCCATTTCCACCAACTGCCACCCCCGTACTTTCCAGGGGAGCTTCCAAGGCCGCCTCTGCACACAGACCTTCTCCGTCAGGAGCTTCAGGGTCTGTTGGTGGACAGGGCGGTGGAGCCTGTGCCTCCCCACTTGCAAGATCACGGATTCTACTCCAGGTATTTCCTGATGCCCAAAAGGACTGGTGGCCTTCGTCCCATTCTGGACCTCTGGAACCTCAACAAGTTCCTAATGAAAGAAAAGTTCAAGATGCTTACTCTTGGAACCCTTCTGCCCTACCTACAGCAGGGAGATTGGCTATGCTCCTTAGATCTAAAGGATGCGTACACTCACATCCTCATTCATCCAGACCACAGAAAGTACCTGAGGGTCGTCATGGGAGGAAACCATTATCAGTACAGTGCGCTGCCTTTCGGCCTCACCTCCGCCCCAGAGTCTTCACAAAGTGCCTAGCAGTGGCGGTGGCCTACCTGAGAAATCAGGGCATCTTTGTCTTCCCCTATCCGGACGACTGGCTCATCAGGGGTCAGACAAGTCAGGAGGCCAATCAAGCCACCTTCAGGACCATTGTTCTTCTACAACGCCTGGGTTTTGTCATAAACTTCGCAAAGTCCACTTTGCTCCCTTCCCAGAACTTGGAGTTCATAGGGGCAAGGTTGGACTCTCTCCTGGCAAAGGCATTCTTGCCAGAAAACAGAGCCCAAAGGTTGATGGCCTTGGCAAGTCAGTTTTTTAGCAGGTCCTTGGTCTCCGCCAGACTCTGCCTGAGGCTTCTGGGCCACATGGCTTTGACAGTACATGTGACCACCAATGCCAGGCTCCATATGAGGCCTGCACAGTGGTGCCTTTGGACTCAGTGGTCACAGGCCACAGGCAGCCTCAGACAGGATAAGGGTGTCCAGACCATTTCTGCACTCCCTCAACTGGTGGCTGCACCCACCCAATCTACTGAAAGGGGTGCCTTTTCAGATTCCAGGGTACACAGTAGTGCTGACAACAGATGCCTCCCTGCAAGACAGGGGAGCTCATTGTCTGGGCAAGTGCACCCAGGGCCTCTGGTCTCCCTGGGAAGCTGCACAGCAGATCAATCTCCTCGAACTCAGGGCTATTCGATTAGCACTCAAAGCTTTCACACCTACCCTGGCTCACCAGTCTGTCCTGATTCAGACAGACAACCAGGTTGCCGTGTTTTATGTGAACAAACAGGGCGGAACTGGGTCCAAGATCCTTTGTCGAGAGGCTCAGGACCTTTGTTTTGCCCTCGAGCACAACATGCTCCTCAAGGCTGTGTACCTTCCAGGCCAGGACAACTACTTGGCAGACAGGTTAAGCAGGATTCTGCAGCCCCACGAGTGGCAGCTGCATCCCTCGGTAGTTCAGAAGATCTCAAATGGGGTCTTCCTTTGATGGATCTTTTTGCCAGCCCACTGAACAAGCAACTGCCAAAGTTCTGCTCCAGGCATCCACATCCTCTGCAGATAGCACCGGATGCTTTTCTGATAACTTGATCTCAGGGCCGCCTCTATGCGTTTCCTCCCACGCCCTTGATGGCCCGAACCCTGTTCAAGATTCTTCAGGACTAAGCCTCAGTCCTGCTGGTAGCTCCCAGATGGCCGAGACAGCCTTGGTTTCCTCTTCTGCTTCAACTGGCGGTGGATCCTCCACTACCTCTGGGGTTGCAACCCGACCTTCTCACCCAAGACCAGGGTTCACTTCTGCACCCCAATCTCAAGTCTCTCAATTTGGCCTGGAGGCTGCAAGGGTAGTCTTGGCTCCCTGGGGCCTACCTCAGGAAGTTGAGGTTGTCTTAGCCTCTAGGAAACAGTTCACTAGGAAAAACCTATGCTCTCAAATGGAAAAGGTTTTCTGTGTGGTGTCAGCTACGTAAAGAGGATCCTTTCTCCTGTACTGTGCCAGTAGTCCTTCAGTACTTACTGCACTTGTCAAATCAGAGTCTTAAACCCAATTCTGTTCGGGTCCACCTCTCAGCTCTAGCAGCTCACCACTCATTGGTAGAGGGGCAGTCTCTCTCTGGTCACCCCTTGGTGTCCCGCTTTCTCAGGGGCTTGCTTTTGTTCAAGCCTCCCATCCGTTGTCCTGCCCCTGAGTGGGAGCTGAATGTGGTCTTGCAGCAGCTCACTCGCCCACCTTTTGAGCCGATGGCTACTTGTCCACTACGCTTCCTCTCCTGGAAGACACTCTTACTAATAGCCCTTACCTCGGCTAGGCGAGTAAGTGAGCTTCAAGCCCTGGTCTGTGACAGGCCTTACACCAGGATTTACAGGAACAGGGTAGTCCTCAGAACTCATCCAAAGTTCCTCCCTAAGGTTGTCTTCTCTTTCCACCTCAATCAGGAGGGGGTTCTTCCAACATTCTTCCCTAGGCCTCATGCTAGCCAGGCTGAAGCAGTCCTGCATACCCTGGACTGTAGGAGGGCCTTATCCTTCTACCTTGACCGTACGCAAGGACATAGGGCTACTCAACTCTTCGTATCTTTTGATCCCAATAAGTTGGGGTTAGCTATGTCCAAGCATACCTTGTCCATCTGGGTGGCTGACTGTATCACCTGGGCTTACAAGGCGGCTGACCTTCCTTTGCAGGGTAGGGTCACGGCCCACCGTGTCGGGGCAATGGCTGCCTCAGTGGCTCATCTCCGCTCTGTGCCCTTGGTAGACATCTGCAGGGCTGCAACTTGGTCTTCAAGCCAGACTTTTGCGGCCCATTACTGCCTGGAGAGGGAGTCCCGTAGTGACAGTGCTTTTGGCCAAGCAGTACTCCGGAATCTCTTTGAGGTTTAGGCAACTCCTGCCCTCTGTTGGGCTACCGGTGGAGGTTTTTATTTTTTATTTATTTATGAGACTTGATAAACCGCCCAAACCGGAGTATCAGAGCGGTGTACAATAAAAGCAGGCTACCAGAAAATTAAAGAGGGAAAAGGAACGCCATTCAAATGACAGGAAAGTGCTTTAGAAATAAATAGAAAGAAAGAAAGAGACAGAGCAGTATGGCTAAAGAGTTAGGGGCAACAGGAAGGACGAAGGACGAGAGGGAAGGGTTGGAGTGGCATATGGTGTAAGGACCTGCGTAACTGTCGGGGGGTTCTGGGAGATCAAAAGCCTGGGAAAACAGATGGGTCTTGAAGGGCTTTGAAATGTGGAAATGAAGGTTCGGTGCAGAGTGAGTGGGGAAGAGAGTTCCATAGAGCAGGACTTAAGAAAAAGAAAGCGGAATGACGGGTAAGTTCGAGATGGGCTTGAGACGGGGAGGGAATAAAAAGGCGGTTACCGTGAGAGGAACGGAGGAGGCGAGGGACGGGTTGATGGAAGATAAGGTCGGATAAATATTGGGGAGTACCTGTGAAGAACTTTGTGGGTGGTAATAAAGTATTTATAAATAAACCGAAATTTAACGGGAAGCCAGTGAAGGGAAAGAAGGCAAGGAGTGACGTGATCATGAGGAGAAGAGAAAGTGATCAAACGGGCAGCAGTATTCTGTATGAGCTGAAGGCGACGAATTTGATAAGATGGAAGGCCAGCAAAAATGGGATTACAGTAGTCTAAGCGGGAGATAAGGGAGAGGACCAGAGTAGTAAGAGAATCGGCAGAGAGGTAAGGCCGGAGGGAACGGATGCGACGAAGAAGAAAGAAGCAGTTTCGAACAAGGGAGGAAATGTGGTGGTGAAAGGACAAAGAGGAATCAAGGGTAACACCAAGGTAGCGGAGAGAGGGGACAAGCGGGATGGGAAGGGAGGACATGGTAGGGGCTAAGGTGGGAGGGGAGGTAGAGAAGGAGAACCAGATAGCTGAGGACTTAGAGCGATTGACACAAAGAAGATTGTCAGAGAACTAGGACGCAATAAGATGAAGGCAGTGGTTAAGAGCAGAGGTTCGGGGATACAGAATTGGTATGATGGATAAGAAGGTTGTGTCCTTGTAAAGCCTTTCTTTGCTGCTGAGACTAGAGGGAGTTCTCTTGTTCAGCCTGGGTTCCTCGGTAGCCCAGAGCTAGGGAGTCACCCATATTGAGGACTGACTTCCTGCTTGGTCCTGGAGAAAGAGTAGTTACTCACCTGTAACAGGTGTTCTCCAGGAGCAGCAGGAATCAGTCCTCACAACCCTCCCTCCTCCCCTTGGAGTTGCAGTTGTACGTAGTTTATTTTTCATGTTTGTGTGCTGTTCTTAGCTATGTCATTTGACTGAGGTAAGATGGCACCTTTAGGCGGGAAGGGAACCACGCATGCGTGCCTGCATTCCCAAAGGCTTTCATAGAAAGCTGGGGAAATGCTCCGCTGGGGCTTCATCGGCGCCGATGACACCCATATGTGAGGACTGATTCCTGCTGCTCCTGGAGAACACCTGTTATAGGTGAGTAACTACTCTTTACCCCTCATTTTAGAGAGTCCTCCTTGGGGGAAATTTCTTTTCAAGTTTCTGCTTGATATGGCAAAGTTACTTGCCATTTCTATACCTGGTAAAGAATCCCTACCGGGGAATTCTGAGACACTGCAATTCCCCTGCATTCCAAAGGAGGTCGTCATGCTTCTTTTGCATCAGATCTTACAAGATCTACTGTTAGGAATGTGGGAAACTCCTTTAACGGTATCCCCACATTCCAAGACACTTGACACTATGTACAAGGTGCCACCTTCTCCAGGTTTTCAAAAGACTCAACTTGCTTATCATTCTATTGTTGTAGAATCAGCAATGAGGTGTATTAAGAGTGCAAAAAAGCACTCTTCTTATCCGCCAGGTCGTGAGTCTAGGACTTTAGATGCCTTTGGACGTCGATGCTTCCAGGCATCCATGCTTTCAGCAAGAATTATCTCTCATATTTTCTATATGGGATTATCTCTTGAAGAGGTCACAAACAACTTAGTTTTTGAACCCTTTTCTTCCAGAGCATAAAAGAGCAGACTATTCCTTATTAGTCTATCATGCTCAAAATATCTCTAGGTTTCTTAATCCTGCTTCCTTGGACTGTTTTGAGTCTATTAGCAGAACCTCTGCTATAGCCATAGGAGCACGACGCATAGCCTGGCTCCAAGTTTCTGACTTGGACAGATGGGTTCAGGAAAGGCTGGGAAATACTCCTTGTACTGGTGAAAATCTTTTCAACAAGGAGGCTTTATTTCAAGCTAATCAGTTGAGCACTGATGCTTATACTTTCAGAGGATTGTCCAAACTTTCCTCTATCCCAGCTAATAAAAAATCTCATAAAAAGCTTTATTCCCCCAAGGGGAAAAAAGTTTTATCCATCTTCTACCCATTCTGCAGATGTTTCCAAAGATGGGCAACACCACACCAGGCTAAGAAAATCAAAACCTCAACAGGCTCAGCAAACCCAGCAATCGCAGGGTTTGATATTTTATTCATTTTTTCTGCGTGAGGTTTAGAACTTAAACCTACTTCATTTCAACAGAAGCATCTAAAGTTCATCTCATCCATGCTGAGATATCGGTCATACATTGACTCAATCCTCGGCTCTGGGCATGAATCTCTTGCTACAAGAGATACCTATCCTTCTAGCTAGGAGCTATTAAGGACTATCATACCCCAGGCATAACCGGTTTCTCCTTTTAAAACAAAAGGAGAACTAACAACTAACAGGGTGAACTATACTTTTCACCTTGTTTCCTGTACGAGGATATCTCATACGTTAACTGCAAGGGGACCCTATCCCTTCAAAGACTTACTAAATTGTAAGTCTTCTCAACTCTGTATTAATTTCTATCCCTCTTAGCCCAAACATTCAGTCTCTAAGAGTTCTACCAATCAACTGGAGGGCTTATCCTCTAAGCCATAGGATTTTCTTCAATACCTACTCCAGTAACTAGTTTCCATACAGAGTTTTCTCCCCTTTTGCAGTTCATCTCTTTCTCACATATCTTTTTAAGGCAGCTTTTCGGACAGAAATTGGGTATAACTACTCCAAATTATGTCTGTTGGTCCTCTCCAACTTATGGGACCTAACTTTTATGCTGCCTTAATAGATAATTCCAAAGGAGATCCAGAACTCATTTGGACTATTTATTGTTGCAGGCATCAGGCCTGTCTCCTATTCTTAGCCACGTTCAGTTCTCTTTGGCTCCAACAGAATAGATTAGGTTGCACACTGGCAATTCAACAGCCAGATCTAAGCAACCTACAACATGCTCTCTGCAATTCTACAACAAAGCTCTGCAACTGTGGGCCTTTGCCAGAGAGCCTCAGAGCTACTCCTAATAGGGAGCTGCCAGATAGTTATTAAGGGCTTCAGCTGGTAGACTCTGTCATGTTCCTACATGACTGGTTTTTTCCTTAAAATTTCCTTTTAAGAATAGGTAACCAGGGTTTTAGACCACGTGAAAGTGTAGAAAATTGCACAATTCCCTGGTTGTTCCACATCTCACTGGAACTTCCTCAACAGGGATGCATTTTTTCACTGCAGTTGGTCCTTATTCACTACTTTCCTTCTATTTGCTATACTTCATGGTAGCTTATGTTGAACAGGAGAATGCATGATACTCATATTGCCCTCATAAAGAAGCAAATATGGTATCTACTATATTGCGTCTTTTTCTCCAGCTACTATTTGAAATTGTAGAAGGATCCAGACTTGCTGTCTTAAGACCTAAGGATCTCCTCTGCACTCATTCACGTACGTCTCGAAACCTGGTTATTCAGGGGCTAGATCTTTTCAAGAAGTCTAATCCTATCCCTGTAAGTGAAGAACATATTACAAGTTTCCATGAAACTTTCTCTATAGTTCTTCCATGTTTAACCAGACAGATTCTCCATCAAGATTCTCAAGTAGGTCTTAATCCTTCTTGTTGCATCAATCTCTATACAACATCTGACTTTGAAAGATTTGTCTACTGTCCATATTAATGCTGCCCCAGCATACCATAAACTCGGTGGACAACCAGTTTCTATGGTATTTTACCAAATACCTTCTTTTACTGTTATCTTTTGGGTTACGTCACATCTGAAGCTCTACACATGTAAAATCTTCATCATAAGTGACATCACTTACAAAAGACTTTTACTGATCTTCAAAAATTGGAGGCTCAACACCAAGTACAAATATCTTTCTCTTCATTGGAATAAAGGGGGTCTTAAAGACCTATCCCCTTTTTTCTGCAAAGGGTATTTCTACCTTTTCATCCAAACCAGTCAGATTATCTCCACTCTTCCTAGGACCTTATTCTGCTCCAAGGACAAGAAGTTCAATTTTTTGGACTTTACAGAAGCTTTAGCTATCTCTCAAAAGTCCAACCTCTTTGAACTCCCCCAGTACTTCTTCTGGGGTTAGTTCTGGCCATGAGGACTTCTTATCTCTTCCTGTATTGCAAAATTATTTTTTTCCCTCTACTTCACATTGGGGGAATTTCTTTGAGGATAATGATCTGGCTCTCAACCACAGACCCTTATTACCCTCAACAAATATTTTTGCAATATTTTTGAGTGTGATCCACATTAGAAAATTAAGACTCAACCTTTTTCTAATATTTATTATTACACAAGGACTCCCCTCCGGATACCTTGTTAGTTAAGCTGTTCCACAGCATCTTTTTCTTTCTAGTTCAACTCCTACCCTCCATCCCTTGGATGCCTGAGGTTTTGAGGGATAAGCATGGCCCATCTTTAGATTGCAACATGCTGGGGTCTCCTCCAGGCATCTTAGCTTGGGAGTCCCCATATGTGAAGACTCATTCCTGCTTGTTCCTGAAGATAGCACAGTTACTTACCTGTAACAGGTGATCTTTGGGAACAGCAGGAATAAGTCTTCACAACCCACCCACCTCCCCTAGGAGTTGTATCTATCTTTTTCCTTTCCCTCGCTCTCTCTCTCTTTGTCTCAACTCTAAAACTCAACTGGAGAGAGGCAGTTGGGAAAGGCGGGAAGGCAGCACGCAGGTGCTGTGGGATGCTCCCCAAAGTGTTCTGATTGGACGCAGGGGTGCGTTCCCGCGCGGGCTCTGTCGCTATCGGCGATACCCATATGTGAAGACTTATTCCTGCTGTTCCCAGAGATCACCTGTTACAGGTAAGTAACTCTGCTCTCCCTGAAAATGTACAGTACACACTTGCAAGAGAATTTAAGAAACAGCGGCAGCAGTATCCATCCACATGTTGCAAATGCAAGAGCGACTTCCTTCTTGTCTGGATAGCTTTTGCTATATATTTTTTTATTCATAAGTTTCGCGTTATTACAACAAGAATAACAAGATTGAAAAGAAAAACCAAATACATTTAAACAAAAATAGCAATATACAGGAAATTTTCACAAGCCCACATCACAGGAGAACAAAACCTGACAATACAAAAGAAAATTAATCAAATCAGATAAAACCCAATTATCACAGAAAGTTACTTAGAATATTCTTATATCTCAATCATACTAAGCAGTTCAACAAAACATTTATTCCAAAGTATTAATCAGCGGAGAATCCACACAAGGCTTAAGAAAATCCTCCATATGTTTAACAGTTTTTTAATACCACTTTGTCCTATGGTCAAAGTGGTTTACATTGTAACAGAACAATTTACATTAAATGGGGAAATCAACTTGGATGAACATTGATATATGTATTTGGAGAATAATTATGTGCATTTATAAATGTATGGAGGTATTGAGGATTAGGGAAAGTGAGGGGGAGGGCTGGGGGGAATGGGAAGATTGGGGGTTTGTGGAGGGGGAGGTGTTGGCTAGGTTTGCAGGTAACAATCTCTGAAGATGTGGGGTTTAAGGGCTTTCTTGAAGGAGGCTACATCAGTTGTAGTCCTTAGCTTTTCTGGGATTGAGTTCCATAGTTGTGATGCATAGAGAGAAAAGGCTCTCTTAGATGTGGTAGCATTGATTTTTGTGAATATCGGTGGTGGTTGTAGCATTTTGCTTGAGATAGATCATCGCCTTCTGTTAAGTATGATCTGTAGCAGGGTTTGTACGTGTGGTGCTGAAGAGTCATTGAGCACTTTAAATGTTGTAAGTATGGCTTTGAATTTTAGACGTTCTATAATAGGAAGCCAATGCAGCTGTTTAAGGAAAGGTGTAATGTGCTCTGTTCTTTTTGTGTTGAAGAGGGTTCGTGCAACTGTGTTGAGTGCAAATTGGAGAGGGTGGATGGTTGAATTGGGTATGCATTGAAAGATATTACAGTAGTCAAAGTGAGGTAATATGGTTGCTTGGAGGACTGAGCTGAAGTTGTGGTTGGATAGAAGTGGTTTAAGATTTTTGATTGTTTTGAGCTTGAAATATATACTTTGAGTTAAGTTTCGTATGTGTGCTTTGAACATGAGGTGTTTAATCCAATGTAACTCCAGGGTATCTTTTATTTTGTTCCACTTGGATTTGTGTTCCATCAATAGGTATAGAGGTTGGTGGTATGAAGCTAGTGTCTTTGGTGATAAACAGGGCTTTAGTCGTCTTAAGATTTATGTTCAGGTTATGTCTTTTGAGCCATTTGCAGAGTGTGGAGAAGCCGCTTGTTATGGGCAGGGTTTTGGAATTTGCTGTGTTGATAGGAGTATAAATCATTGCATCATCTGCATAGATATGGTAAAGGATGTTGCAGAACTTTATTATGGTACATATTGGTTGCAGGAAGAGGTTGAATAACAGTGCTGAGAGGGTTCAGCCTTGTGGGGGGACTCCTTGGGTTTGAGTGTAGGGGGTTGACTTTGACTGGTTTATATATGTTGGCTCGAGAAAAACAAAACTCTGTCTCCCCGATGTGACCAGGAACTTACAGGGGAATTTAAGAAAAAGGCCTTATGCTTCACCTGAGTCTGCCTGGATATGCCTGGGAAGATGTTAACCTTTTGACCGCAAAATAATTCATTTTTCTTTTGAAAGAAAAGTTTCAAAACCAAATTTGTATCCATTTCATATTGAAAGAAACTGGTAGAGTTGCCCTAGTATATATCTCATCCAAGGAAGACTATAAATTCAGAGATATTTAAGGTTTCCACTGGCACATGGGAGTCACGCCCCTCCCCCTTCTCATTAACAATTTTAGTGGCCCGTGGAAGATAGTAAATATTATTTAAGGAAATAGTAGCTGAATCCTGATAGCACAAAACTTTCTTCAAATACTTTTGGAAAAGAATTGACGGGGATAAAAAATGCGTTTTGGGCGAAGTTTAGACATTTAAGATTTTTAGCCCGGGCCAAATTCTCTAATTTCTCCTGCTGTCGATAAAGCAGGAGACTATATCTTTAATGGAAGAGCAAGCAACCCCTGTTCTGTGGATACCTGTAGCTTAGAACAATGAGATTCTAAATACAGTTTCTTTAGTAAATACAGCAAACTGCGATACTGTTCATGACGAAAGTGTCCATCCGAGTCAACAAAGCCCAAATGTCTGTCAACGAAATATCCCCCAACTGATCAGTTGCAGCAGTGACAGCTGAAGGTGCTAGAGAGAGATTAAGGGCCTCCGTGACCTGGACACCCCGAGGAAGAGGAACTTCCTCCTCCAGGATGCCCAGATTCCGAGAGAGATCCCCCCTCGCCCAGCACAAAGGGTCGTACATTCCCGACCACTTCGGGTGAGGTAGTCAACAGACCCAGGGCACCATTGTTGGTAGCGGGGCAGGGATATCACCCCCTAATGAAAAGGAGGGACTAACCGGGGAGACTGAGCTACCAGTCAGAGGCAAGGACAGATCTTCCGCAGGCTTAGCCACAGCCACAACATGCTTGTCCATGGGATCCAAAGCTTTTGCAGTTTTAGATGGATTCATTGTACTTGCAATGTTGGACCTCCCTTTTTTTTTTTGCTTGCCCATTCCTCCATTGAAAAGCTCCTCATGCTCCTCCATGCTACGAAGGGGCTTCAAAGAGCAGGACGTACCCCTTCGGCCACGCCTCTGTCCACATCCCACAGAGCAGAGCTGCGCTTTAAAGCCCCTTAAGATGATGCGGTGGGACGTGGCACAGCTGGTAGATCGCAAAAGTTGATGTCCAATCATTTGCCTGTCCGAGCACAGAGCGCTGGCTCCAGGTAACAACTGCAGCAGTCAGATAGTGCTCTCCGGTACGGACTCCTGCTTATGCTATAGTATAAAAAATAAAAATAAACCAGAACTTTTGTCCAAGAAAGGGGAAAAGTCCCTTTTCCAGAAATAAAACCTGAGCCCTATATTTTGATCCTCTTATTAAAAAATCTCTCGCCTATCAAAAACTCATCTAGGCAAGTAACAAACTAATGCTCATTTTAAAATAAAATGCACCAAATAAATGTACAAACTTGAGAATCCTTTAAAATGAACATGAGTATTTTCGTTAATGTGAATTTATACTCCACTCCTAAAATCTGAATTGAAGGGTACCTTTTTTGAACCGTAGGACATCAATGAGGTTGCTTGAAATGATTCCAAGAAAGTAGTTAAAGTGAGCTATTTGCTCTCAGAACCATGCCCATATTTCCTCCTCCTTGATTTACTGCTTTCTTTCCAGTGATTGAATAACTTAAAAACTGATCTCCAGGAATAAGGAGTGCAGTCTTTACACGGGTGACATTGGTACTGACAGAGCCTGCATGGGAATGCTCCACAGCGTCCAATTGGAAAGCCTTTGGGAGTAATCCACTGCACCTGCACACCTACCTTCCCTCTTTCCCAAGTTCTGTCCTCAGTTCTTTGTTTTCCGCGGAGCCAGCAGATTATTTCTTTACTGTGTCTGCCAAAAAACGTTCTTTTTGGTTAAATTCTGTGCTCTGCCTTTGACACCGGTGCCTTCAGACACCGGCCCCAATAGTTTTTTCTTTCTATCCAAAAAATTATTTTTTATTTTTCTTTCAGTTTTGGTGGCCTTCACCACCAGCTAGGCCTTGGCCTACGTTTTACTGTCACGATGGAAAAACACATCAGTGGTTTCAAAAAATGTACCAAGTGTTCTGGTACTATATCGGTTACAAATAAACATGACTGGTGTTTTAAAACGTTTGGGCCCGACCATTTTCGAAATGATTGTACTTCGTGTCAGTAAATGACAGAGAGAGGCCTAAAGAACAGGGCCAGTCTGTATGGTTCTCTGTTTGCCCCGGACTCTATTTCAGTGGCTTCCACATCGTCGAGGACATCTATCTCCTCTCATGGTTCTCAGGTCTCATCAAAGTCCATACAGCAAACTACGTTTGTTAACGGCATCAACATTGAAGACTGATATAGGTTTCAGAGGTAAATCACTTCATCGTCATCGATGCTCACTGAAAGGTGTGTCCAATGCTTAGTGGCCTGCCAAACAGCCCTGGCAGGAGGCCCTGTTCTCCAAAGCACAAAGGAAGGCTCCAGGATGCTCCTCAACCTCTTGAGAGCTACTGGTTCCATGCTCTGGGATGGTTGCTGAAAGCTCCGTATGGGATTCCACCCAGGCATCGGTCATCTCCCTCGACCAGCGCATACCGGCTATCAAGGGGAGTTTGGCCACATTCCCAGCAGCCACAGTATCGACAGCTCCAGCAGTGCAAGTGATGACACACCGCCAACAACTGCCAGTTCCAGGGCTTGTGCCGACATTCGAACCTGTATCAGGGGAGCTCCTCCCTTCGATACCCCCTCTGGAACCTATGGACATCATCGGTACCCAACAAGCTCCCAATGCTGTACCAACTGATCCTCTATGCCAACATTTGAGTCCTGAAGGACTAGAAAAGGGGACTGCTACTTCTGGAGAGAGATCTGCAATTGTGAGTATATACTTCTGGGAATTTTTCTGAAGGGGGGACTTTGGATTAAAGCTGATTAATCTGTGAACCCAGTCTATTTGTTAAATCAGTCAGGGCCTAGTAGCAGCAGTTTAAGTTTAAATTTAAAACACAGAAGAGAACTTTCTGATTAGATTTCATACCCAGCAGAAAGCTTGTAGTTCAAATGTAATACTCACTTGGGGCCTAGTATCAGCAAAGTACTTTTTAGTTTAAATTTAAAACACAGAAGAGAGCTTTCTGGTTAAATTTAGAACCCAGCAGAGAGCTTCTAGTTTAAATTTCATAAGTAGTCAGAGCCTAGCAGCAGCAAAGAGCTTTAATTTAAATCAAATCAGAATATAACTTAGCATAAAAGGCAAACCAGGGTCAGTATTCTTTGAGCAACAAATAGTCTTCTAGAGACCTTTACAAAGAGGCCTTCTACCTAGGGGGCAGGAGACCTGTGAAACTTTTTCAATAGTTGTTAATGCCAGGTGACAGGTCAAAAGGCCATTTTGAAAGACTACTTCTATCCAAGCAAGGACTGTTAATCACCCAGGAAGTTGGTCACAGCTTATCTCAGAAGCACAGGACAGGGTACTGTGTAGCAGCCCTCTTTTAATAAGTGTTATTTCCCTCCCTCCCTCCCGAACACCCACCCACCCCTGGGATAATCATAGCTTTATAGGTACTTACACATCTTAAAGGAAAGGAGCTGCTCTCAGGTGCAGCTCGTTATCCAAATCAGTCATACACTAAGGACCTGAGATTAATTAAGCTTCAGGTGAACAAGGTATATTAAACTTATTAGGTACAGTTTTATTGGTATAAATATCCATAGCACCCTTTAGTACGTAAAGAACTTAGATCTAAACACAAACTTAAAACTAAGATGCAGACAGCAGTCCAGCAGCGGGATGTGGGATTTCCAGTCTTTTGCATTGAGTGTCACATGTATGATTTTCTCCCAGTTGGTGAGAGGTCTTACGTGTGCACTAGGTGCAAGGAGCTCTTTGCTCTCAGGGAACGAGTTCGTTCTCTAGAGTAGCAGACTTGGAAGGCATAAGAAAGACAGAGCGGTACATAGATGAGACCTACAGGGATATAGTCCTGAAGTCCCACCTCCAGTCTGGCAGCATCCCTGTTGCCATGGAGGAGAGAGGTCACGTGACAGGAGAGCATCACCCTGCTGTGGTAGGAAGTAATCCTATAACTAGGACCTGTCCTCCAGGTGATGTAAAACCCTCTCACACCGAGGAAATTTCTCCAGGGCCATGTGCTCATGAGGGGAAGGGTTAGGACAGCCGTTATAGTTGGTGATTCGATCATTAGGCATGTAGGTAGATGGGTGGCTGGTGGACTTGAGGATCGCCTGGTAACATGCCTGTCTGGTGCGAAGGTAGCAGATCTCACGCACCACCTAGATAAGGTCTTAGATAGTGCTGGGGAGGAGTCTGCTGTCTTGGTACACGTCAATATCAATGACATTGGAAAATGTGGTAGGGAGGTTCTGGAGGCTAAATTGAGGCTTTTAGGTAGGAAGTTGAAATCCAGAACTTCCAGGGTAGCGTTCTCTGAAATGCTTCCTGTTCGACACGCAGGACCCAAAAGGCAGCAGAGCTTTGGAATCTCAGTGCGTGGATGAGACAATGGTGCAAGGATTAGGGTTTCGGATTTGTTAGGAACTGTGGAACATTCTGGGGAAAGGAGGGGCTCTTCCGAAGGGATGGGCTTCACTTTAACCGGGATGGAACCAGGCTGCTGGCATTAACCTTTAAAAAGGAGATAGAGCTGCTTTTAAACTAGATAATAGGGGAAAGCCGACAGTCGCACAAGAGCGCATGGTTCGGAAGAATGTATCCTTGAAGAATACTGCCAAAAGCAGAGAGGTTCCAAAAAAGAGTAAAGTAGCCCAAATGCTTTCGAGTATGGAGCAGACAGAGCTTAAAGATTCCAAATTACCCATGCCTACCAATAGCCAAATTAATATGAAAAAAATACAGTCTCTAAAATGGTTGTATGCAAATGCTAGAAGTCTAAAAAATAAGATGATTGAGTTAGAATATATAGCACTAAATGAGAGATTAGGTATGATTGGAATCTCGGAGACATGGTGGAAGGAGTACAACCAGTGGGGCACTGTTATACATGGGTACAAACTATATCGTAGTGATAGGGCTGATCAAATTGGTGGAGTGGTTGCACTCTATGTTAGAGAGGGCATTGAGTCAGAAAGGATTAAAGTTTTGCAGGAAACAAAATTTTCTGTAGAATCCCTATGGATTGAAATTCCATGTAAAAAGGGGAAGGCGATGGCAATGGGGGTGTTCTATCGACCGCCTGGCCAGAATGAACAAATGGATGATGAAATGCTCAAAGAAATCAAGGAAGTTAACAAAAATTACAGCACAGTAATAATAATGGGTGATTTCAATTACCCCGGTATCGACTGGGTCAGTGTCACAGCAGGACATGCTAGGGAGATAAAGTTCCTAGATGAAATAAATGACTGCTTCTTGGAGCAGCTGGTTCATGAACCAACCAGAGGGGAAGCCATATTGGACCTAGTCCTTAGTGGAACACCAGATCCCAATGGAGAAAGGTGAATAGTGGTGTACCCCAGGGATCTGTGCTGGGTCCGCTGCTTTTTGACATATTCATAAATGACCTGGAAAGTGGAATAACTATGGTTACACGATGCAAGGTTCCACATTAGGAACCACCACCCAGGAAAAAGATTTAGGCGTCATTGTGGATACCATGTTAAAACCCTCGGACCAGTGTGCAGTGGTGGCCAAGAGAGCAAATAGAATGCTAGGTGTATGATAAGGAAAGGAATGGAAAATAAAACAAAAGATATTATAATGCCTCTATATCGTTCCATGGTGAGACCGCACCTTGAATATTGTGTGCAATTCTGGTCGCTGTATCTTAAAAAGGATATAGCGATTTTAGAAAAGGTTCAGAGAAGAGCCACCAAAATGGTAAAGGGAATGGAAGGATACTCCTATGAAGAAAGGCTAAAAAGGTTAGGGCTCTTTAACCTGGAAAAGAGACGGCTGAGGGGAGATATGATAGAAGTCTATAAATTAATGAACGGAGTGGAACGGGTAAACGTAGATCGATTATTTACCTTATCAGAATATAGAAAGACTAGGGGACATGCCATAAAGCTACAGGGTAAACTATTTAAGACTAATAAAAGAAAATATTTTTTCACTCAACGTGTAATCAAACTCTGGAATTTGTTACCAGAGGATGTAATAAATGCTGTTAGTGTAGCTGGGTTTAAAAAAGGTTTGGACAAGTTCCTGGAGGAAAGATCCATAAACCATTAAGAAGGGACCCAGGATATCAATGCTTGACCCCAGTACAAGCATTGTGGAACCTGTCTTTTGGGGAAACTGCTAGGTACGTATGACCTAGATTGGCCACTGTTGGAAACAGGATACTGGGCTTGATGGATCTTGGTCTGACCCAGTATGGCATATCTTATGTTCTTAACATCAAACATAGACAACGACAAAGTATCAAGATCACGCACAAGATTGTCGATACTTTGAGTTCTGACAGACTCTGGCTCTACTTCCTCTGATTCTGATAATGCATCAGAGAACCCTAGAGAAAGCAGGGACATTCCTTCAGACCTGTCCCCTCCTCTTGAGAGCCGCCAATCCCTGCCAGAAGATGTCTTTCCAAGACTTCATTAGAGAAATGGGGGCAGGCCTACAGATCATTGGGGTATTGTAGATGGAACCGAGTGCGGAGGAATTGGAAATCCTCCATACCCCTCGACACCTAAAGAGGTTGCCACTTTACTGATACACTGCATTTTACAGGATTTGATGCTTCCTATGTGGGAGGCTTCTCTAATGGTTCCACCTATCAGCAAGTGACCTGATACCATATACAGAGTTCCAGCATGCCCAGGTTTTCAGAAGCCTCAACTTCCATACCATTCTATGGTAGTGGAATCAGTGATGCACTGCATTAAGAGTTCTAAGGATCACTCTTCCATGCCTCCATGCAAGGACTCCAGAGCTCTCGATGCCTTTGGCCGTCGATGCTTTCAAGCATGCATGCTCACCTCTAGAATTATCTCCTATATGCTCTACATGGGCATGTTCCTGAAGGATATATCCAGGGATCTGGAGACATTTGCACCTCGCCTCCCTTATGACAAACTAGATGCATTCCAAGCCCTCATCAGGTAGAATGAAAACACATCCAAATTTCTGACCAGAGCATCTTTCAATGCCTTTGATCCAGCAGAGCGTCAACAGTCTGCATCGGTGCCTGCAGGATGGCCTGGCTCCAGATATCCGATCTTTAACAATGGTTCCAAGACAAATTGGTGGTTAATCCCTGTTCTGGAGAAAACCTCATTGTAAAGGGTTGGGGGGGGGGGGGAAGGCTGGGGAGACTGAGACAGATGATCTCACCCTCAAACATCTTTCAAGAAAGACAGCAGACCCCTCTAAAAGGAGAACTAATCCACAGAAGCCTTTCTATCCAAAAAAGAAGAGATGATATCCTGCTGCAGCTGCTTAACCTGCCTTAACAGCAACTGTAGCGCCAGTAAGGCCCTCGCTAACTCAAGAAGTCTAAGGCTCCTAAACCTTAACCAGCTGCACAGCCACAACCAGCACCTGGTTTTTGACTCCTTCCTGGAGAGCATAGCCACTCTACCTCTGCAAGCTCCCCAACCCGTACACATAGCAGGCAGGCTCTGTTCCTATGCCCACAGGTGGCACCTCATAACATCAGAGCAGTGAACTTTCAACATTGTCCAAAGGGGCTGTCTGCTTCATTTCGAAAGCTTCCCCCCATGTTAATAGGAGATTATCTCAGAAACCACCTCCAGATAGATCTCCTATCGGAAGAGATGTCTGTCCACCCACCATGGAGTTATTAGGCAGCTGTGTCTTTGTAAAGCCCGGGCTCTTTCCAACTCGATACTGGTGAATCGAGTCACCGGCTCACTAATTGGCACCATCACCGGACTCTCCCACATCCTGAATAGCAAGGGCTCCAGGATGGGGGGAATCTGCACCATCTGTGCTTCTCTCGAAGAGCCTCATACTGGCGGATCACCAAGTCCTCGCTATAAGACTCATCCTCCGGTACCTCCACAAAGGCCAGGGTCTTCTACATCCCTCAGAGAAACTCGTGGAACGTGAGGTCCTTGGGCGGGGACCACCGGGGCTCCTGTACTTTTGACTTCTTGGGCATGGCCCTTCTCTCCACCCCCCCCCCCCCCCTGAGGACCAGGGCCCAAGGCACACTGAGGTGCGTCTGGTCTACTTTGCTCGCTTTGTGGCCAGGCATCACCACCGACGCCTGGGTGCTGCAGGTGGTGTGAGAAGATTACCTTCTGCATTTCAACTAGACTCTTCCCCCCCTTCTTCCCAGGGGAACTTTCCATGATCTCCCTGCACAGAGAGCTCCAGCAAAAAGAACTGGAGTCCTTGCTCGAGGATCGTGTGGTAGAACTACTCCCTTGGCCCCTCTGGGGCATGGGGTTCTACTCCCAGTACTTCCTTGTCCCAAAAAGGGCAGGGGGCTTCCGGCCCATCCTTGGATCTTTGGGATCTAAACCGCTTTCTGGTCAAGGAGAAGTTCAAGATGCTATCCCTTGGAACATTGCTGCTCTACCTCCAGCGGGGAGATTGGCTATGTTCCATTGATCTCAGAGATGCCTATATCCACATCTTGATCCATCCTTGGCACCGTCAGTACCTCTGCTTCGTCATCGGAGGTTGTCACTACCAGTACAGGGTGCTCCCCTTCAACCTCTCCTCAGTGTTCACCAAGAGCCTGGCGGTAGTTGCCACTCGCCTCTGCTTGCTGGGAGTCTGTCTTCCCCTATCTGGGCGACTGACTCCTAAAGGGCAGCTTGCCAGAGGAGATTTGTCATGTGGCCCACTGCACCATCGGGGTGCTTCAGCATCTGGAGTTCATGATCAACCTCCCAAAATCTCATCTGCTACTGACCCAGTGCCTGAAGTTCATAGGAGCCCTTCTGGACTCAATCCAGGCCAGAGCCTTCCTCCCTCTAGACTGGGTGCAGCGGCTGGCAACCCTAGCAAAAAAAGGTACAAAGGCCGGTAAGTGACCATCTCCTGCTGTGCTTATTGAGGCACATGGCTTTGACGGTTCACATAACCCTACAGACCTGTCTATGGATTTGACAGGCCCAGTGGACCCTCAGCTCTCAATGGAGGATCTGGTCTGGATCACCCAGCCCTTAGCTGCTTCTCTTGCCTGGTGGCAGAGCTGACAGAATCTCATGGCTGTCCTACCCTTAAGGTTCTGCCCAGGGATGCCTCCAAGCTGGGCTGGGGAACCCACTGCGACAGTCTCCGGTCAAAGGGCACCTGGACTTGGGAGGAAAGTGCCCTCCGGATCAACGTCCTAGAACTTAGAGCTGTGACAAACGCCCTTCGAGTGTTCCAGGCCCATATGTTGGGCCAGATTGTCCTTGTCCAGACGGACAACCAAGTAGCGATGTTTTACATCAACAAGCAGGGGGGAATGGGCTCGTATCTCCTCTGTTGGGAGACGATATGCCTCTGGACCTTCACCATGGAGAAGGGCATGATCCTCCAGGTGGTCTACCTGCTGGGCCAGGACAATCTGCTCGCATATCAACTCAGCAGGGTCCTTCGGCCCCACAAGTGGCGCCTCAACCCAGCAGTGGCCATCTCCCTTTTTCAACATTGGGGGACCCTGATGGATCTCTTTGCCAACCCTGAGAATGTGCAGTTGCTATGCTTCTGCTCTTGGATACAGACCCCCAGAAAGGGTGGCAGCCGACACCTTCCTCCTGCCTTGGTTTAGGAACCTACTGTATGCGTACCCGCCTATTCCCATGGTTTCCAAGACCTTGCTTAAGGTTCAGTCAGACCAGGCCTCTGTAGCTATCAGTGCTGCTTGGTGGACCCAGCAACCATGGTTCCCTCTACTCCTGCAGCTGTCATGGGTTGCCCTGATACTCTTGGGCCATGCCCCGGACTTGCTCTTGCAGGAGGACGGGACCTCCAGTCCCTCGTCTTAGCTGTGTGGCTGCTGAACGATTAGCCCTAGCACACCTCCACCTCACCCATGACATGGAGGACGTCCTACTGGCATCGCGCAAGGACTCAACATGACACGTGTATGCCTTCAAATGGCATAGATCCTCATTCTCTTGTTCTGTGCAGGACATCCTACAGTATCTGCTGCACCTCTCCCGGGCTGGTCTAAAATCCAGTTCCATCAGGATGCACCTCAACACCAAAGAACATAACATAATAAAAGCCATACTGGGTCAGACCAAGGTCCATCAAGCCCAGTATCCTGTTTTCAACAGTGGCCAATCCAAGTCGCAAGTACCTGGCAGGTTACCAAAAAGGCACGCAGGTTCCACAATGCTCATCAGTGGATTTACCAGGTCCTTTTTAACAATGGTTTATGGACCTTTACTACAGGAATGTGTCCAATCCTTTTTAAACCCAGCACACTAACAGCTTTTACTGCATCCTCCGATAATTAATGAATTCCAGAGTTTGATTACACGTTGAGTAAAAGTGGATTACATTTTATTTTCATTGCTGCATCTTTAGTCTTTCTTCTTTTTGATGGTGTATATAACCAATCTACGTTAATCCGTTCCACTCCATTCATTAATTTATAGACCTCTATCATATCCCACGTGTCTCTTCCAAGTTGAAGAGCCCTAACCTTTTTAGCCTCTCCTCATAGGGTTATCCTTCCATCCCCTTTACCATTTTGGTGGCTCTTTGTACCTTTTCTAATAATGCTACATCTTTTTTAAGATATAGCAACCAGAATTGCACGCAATATTCAATGTGCATTCGCACCATGGAATGATAGAGGCATTATAATATTCTTGGTTTTCTCCATTCCTTTCCTTATGATTTCTAGCATTCTATTTGCTTTCTTGGTTGCCGCTGCATACTGGCCGGAGGGTTTCAATGTATTATCCACAATGACGCCTAAATCTTTTTTCCTGGGTGTTAAGAACATAAGATATAGAAACATAGAAATATGACGACAGAAAAAGACCACATGGCCTATCTAGTCTGTCCTTCCATAACAACTACAACAGTCCACTTTTTACCTTTAGAGATCCTCTGTGTTGGTCCCATGCTTTTTTGAATTCAGTTACTGTCCTCATCTCTACCACCTCCACTGGGAGACTATTCCACGGATCCACTACTCTTTCCGTAAAGAAATATTTCTGTATATCACTCCTGAATCTATCTTCCTTCACCCTCATCCCATGTCCCCTCGTAGCAGGTTTCTAAGGTGGTACCTTGCATCATGTAACCATAGTTGGCACATCACTACCTCGTCGATGGCTAACCCATCTTTGTGCACCCACTTGTGAGCCATTTTATGAGGGGACGTCTCCTTTTGTGCCCGTCCACTGCCGCTGGGACCTGAACATTGTCCTCGGGAAGCTAATGGCTTCCCCCTTTGAGCCATTGGCTTCATGCCATCTCAGATTGTCATGGAGAGTACTGTTCCTGGTAGCGCTCACTAAGGCTAGAAGGGTCAGCTGCAGGTGTTGGTGACCCACACCCCCTACACCAGTTTCTACAAAAACAGGGTTGTCCTCTGGACTCGCCTGAAATTACTGCCCAAGGTGGTGTCTGCTTTTCATGTCAACTAAGAGGTGGTCCTTCCCACCTTCTTCCCCAGGCCTCATGCATCCCAAGCAGATGCCTCACTATACACCTTGGATTGCAAAAGGACACTGGCTGCCTACCTCGAGAGGACAAAGGCCATCACAGCTCATCACAACTTTGTCTCTTATGACATCAACAGGCTTGGGTTTGCAGTCTCTAATCGTACCTTGTCTACCTGGGTGGCAGACCGCATCTCTTTTGCCTCTGAGCAGGCTGGACTCTCTCTGAAGCATCATGTTACTAAGCATAATGTGCATGCCATGGCGGCCTCAGTAGCTCACCTGCGTTCTATACCCCTGTAGGGCATCTGCCAGGCCGCCACCTGGGTACTTTGGTTCATACCTTCGCAATGCATTACTGCATGGAGGAGAGCTCACGGCGCGACAGCACTTTGTCACTTCTTTGGGGAATAGTGCAAGTCCTTCCCTCCAGCTACCGGAGAGGTGATTCCAGTGACAATGTTGGGGCTGCATCACTGGACTTAAAGCCATTCAGTGCTCCTTGCTGCCCTTCACAGCTTGCCTTTTGGGCTGCACGTGGCTCCTATAGATTTTTTTTTTCCAGTTGCCTGTAGCTTGGGAGGTCCCATATGTGAAGACTGACTTCCTGCTTTTTCCCAGAGAAAGCGTAGTTAATCACTTGTAACAGGTGTTCCTTAGCGTCCCTCTAGTCCAGTCCTGGAACCATAGAGTTGTCAACCTCCTCCAGCAGCCTTGGAGACTGAAATACATCAGCGCTTTGCTGGCACCAGTATAAGTAGGCAAGGACCGCCCCCTCTCACCAGTACTTTCAGTCTCCAAGCAGCTGAAGGAGATCCTGAGCCTGGTTCAGGGCTCAGTTAGGGATATAGGCAGAGTTAAATAGAATACATTTACCTTTAAATTTGGATTTACTTTTATTAATTTGCCCCTTCTGGGTTTTGATTGCAGGTGCTGTGCTGGTGCAGGAGATTTCTTCCTCTGGCTCCATCTGCCCCCTTCCCCCCCCCCCCCTTACCTCTTCTCTCTCTCTTACTTTCCCTTCTTTCCTTTCACAGCCCCATTGCTTAGACGAGCACTGTGGGGTTAAGTCAGCACAAGGGTGTTTCTGTGCCTCCCTGCTCCCGAACCCGCGTTAAAGGGTGAGGAGAAGGTTGCAGGCTGGCAGCAGTGGCCCGGAGTTTGCAGGGCAGCTGAGAAAGTGCTGCGGGTGTTGGAGCTGAAGCCACAGTCAGGCTGAGCTCTAGCGAGGCTGCTGCATCTCTCCCTCTCTCCTTCACCCCATCTTGCAGTGGTGAGTAAGAGGTGTTTCTTTTTTCTGGTTTTTGGGGCCCTTTGAGGTTTAGCAGGGGGGGGACTAGGTTTAGTTTTCTGTACCTATCGGGGTGGTCTGCCGCGTGGTGTTTTCGGCGGGAATCGGCTGCGGCGCCAATTTGAAAAAATCCCGATTTGATTTTTTGCTTTAAATTTGCTTTTTCTGAGCTTTCTAACCCTCGTTTTGGCTGCAGACCTTCTGGGTTCGAGTTGGGGGTGCTCTGGGGTCCTAGTGTGTGAAGAATTAAAAAAAAACACAAACCCCCCCCAAAAAAACGTGATTGAAAAAACGGGGGTTTCTTGAGCCTGCCTCACAAGCTCCTTTTTTCTATCCTGTGCTGCTGACCCACGGGACAGAGGGTGGCAGTGGAGCTTTCCTCTGAGTATGCCTGCAAAGCCACGCTGTGTGGTTTGTGGAGCTAAGTGGGGTTTACTGACAGGGTCCAGTGTGTGTGGGGACTGTACTCTGGATTCCAACGTTATGGAGGTTACAGCTCCTTCTCCGGCCGTCGCCGGTGAGGGGCTTCCGCTAGGTGCGGTGCCGGCTTTGCCTCCGACTCTGGATTTTCAGGGGCCGGAGTCTTCCCCTGGGGAGGGGTCCTCGGGTTCGCAGGGTCAGAATTCGGTGGCCTTAGCTCCGGGGATTCTGCCAGATTTCTTCTCTCTCATGCAGCAGGCTTTTGCGCTCCTGCAACCCAGGTTAGTCTCTCTGGCTAGTGCTTCGGAGGGGCAGAAGCGTCCGGGGTCCCTGATTCGGACGGAAGACAGCGCTCCTGCTGCGAAGGTGGCCAAGGGGTCGGCAGAGGAGGGTTCTCTGTCTCGTCTGGAGGAGGACCTCGGGACGGAGTATGTGGACCTGGATATCACCTCCGGTGAGGAGTTAGAGGAGGGAGAGTTACCTGACACGGAGCAGCACAGTCGGCTCGTCAGGGTGTTTCGTAGGGAGGAGCTTCCGGCCTTGATTGCTGAGACTTTCAAAACGTTCAATATGCCGGCGGAGGCGACTGTGCCGGATGATGCTCTGGAGGATCCTCTGCTCCAGGCGGGTCCAGCGGGTCTTTCCCCTGCACAGAGTCTTTAGAGGGATGATTCAGGAGGAGTGGGACTCGCCAGAATCGGCGCTGAGGGGCTCTCGTGCCTTGTCGCGCCTTTATCCATTGTCCGATCAGGATAGAGAGCTTTTTCGTTCTCCCAAGGTTGATGTGGCGGTGTCGGCAGTCACGAAGAAGACTACGATCCCAGACTACGATCCCGGTTGAGGGCGCCGCGGCGTTGAAGGATGTGCAGGATAGGAAGTTGGATACGCTATTGAAGCAGGTTTTTGATGTATGTGCCCTCTCTATGCAAGCCGCCGTGGCGGGGGCTTGGATCGCGAGAGGTTGCTTGCGCTGGTCCCAACGATTACAGGGGGATGTAGGGACAGCGCAGGTGGAGGATGCGGCGCGTTTGGAGTCTGGGGCCGCCTATTTGTCGGACATTCATTATGATCTCATCCGTAGTGGAGCTAAGTCTATGGCCTCGGTGGTAGCGGCGAGGCGGTATTTGTGGTTGCGCAATTGGGTGGCCGACAGTTCCTCCAAGGCTCGTCTCAGTAAGCTTCCCTTTCAGGGGAAGTTGTTGTTCGGTGAGGATTTGGAAAAGTTGGTCAAGGATCTCGGTGAATCTAAAGGGGGACGTCTTCCGGAGGATAAACCGAAGCAGGTCCGGGCTGCCGCTGGGTCTCGAGGAGCTCCTCGGGATTTTCGCTGTTTTCGGGCGGCTCGTTTTGGGCAGCCTCAGCGTGGACGGTTCCCGACTAGAAGCCAGGGGTTTCGTGGCTTCAGAGGAGCCGGCAGAGGTTTCTGCGCCTTTCCCTCCGCCTCCGGTAAGAAGCCCCAATGAGATAAGGCGGGCTCAGGTAGATGTAGTTCCCGTGGGGGTGCGGTTGCGGGAATTCTACCCTGCCTGGGTCCAACTTACGTCAGATCAGTGGGTTCTGGAGGTAATTCGAGAGGGTTACGCTCTCGAACTTCATTGTCCCGTGTTAGATTCCTTTGTTCTGTCGCCCTGCAGAGCTCCGCTCAAGCGGAGGGCCATCGTCGACACGTTGCAGAGATTGTTGCGCCTCAGGGCCATTGTTCCTGTGCCAAGGGACCAGTGCGGTTCCGGTCGGTACTCCATCTATTTTGTGGTGCCGAAAAAGGAGGGATCCTTTCGTCCTATCCTCGATTTAAAAAGGCTCAATCGGTGTCTCCGGGTAACTCACTTTTGCATGGAGACTCTTCGATCCGTCATAGCGGCTGTCAGGCAGGGGGAGTTTCTGACTTCGCTAGACCTCACGTAGGCTTACCTGCATATCCCGGTTCGGCGGGAGCACCAGCGCTATCTGTGGTTTGCGGTACCCATGGGACATTTTCAGTTTCAGGCGTTGCCCTTCGGCCTGGCGACGGCGCCCCGCACGTTCACCAAGATCATGGTAGTTGTAGCGGCGGCTCTTCGCAAGGAGGGGGTGCTTGTGCATCCTTATCTAGACGATTGGTTAATTCAGGCGAAGTCTCAGGCGGAGAGTGCAGAGGCCACCGCCAAGGTGGTGCAGTTGTTAGAGTCTGGGCTGGGTGGTCAACTTTGCAAAGAGCAGGTTGACCCCCTCGCAGTCGTTGGAATACCTGGGGGCGCGGTTCGAGACGCTTCAAGCAGCAGTGTTCTTGCCGGATCAGCGGGCGCAGGCGTTGCGGAGGCTGGTGCGGCGCTTTCTCCTGCAGGCAACGCCCTCGGCGTGGCAGTATCTCCAGTTGCTCGGCACGATGGCGGCAACGATAGAGGTGGTGCCCTGGGCCAGAGCGCATATGCGAAAGCTTCAGAGCGCGCTCCTCCGTCGTTGGTCTCATCAGCGCAATGCGTTGTCTCGACGGCTGATCTGTCCCCCGGAGGTCCGCCTGGATCTTTGCTGGTGGTTACGGCCGGAGAATCTAGCCGCGGGCATGCCCTTGGAACCTCCATCCTGGAAGCTGCTGACCACGGATGCCGGTCTTCTGGGGTGGGGGGCGTGTTGCGGGGATGCGTTTGCCCAGGGCCTGTGGTCGTTGGAAGAGAAGGAATGGTCCATCAATCGGTTGGAGATGCGAGCGGTGTTTCTGGCTCTACAAGCGTTTCGGGGGACTCTTGCGCGGCAGGCGGTTCGGGTTCTCTCGGACAATGCGGCCACAGTCGCTTACATAAATTGGCAGGGCGGCACTGGCAGCGTGGGGCTCGAGCGGGAGGCCGCTCAGTTGCTAGCTTGGGCCGAATCACATCTGAAGTGTCTGTCGGCGCAGCATGTGGCAGGCGTAGAGAACGTAGCGGCAGATTTTCTGAGTCGCCGACGGGTGGACCCGGGGTTGTGGGTCCTTCATCCCGAAGTCTTCGCGCTACTGGTACGGCGCTGGGGTGTTCCCCTAATGGATCTCATGGCAACCTTCCAATCGGCTCAGGTGGAGCGCTTTTTTCAGCAGACTGCGAGAACGGATGTCAGAGGGGCTCGACGCGCTGGCGCAGCCCTGGCCGCAGGGGGATCTGCTCTGTCTTCCCACCTTGGGCTCTGATAGGCCGGGTGGTGCAGCGCATAGAGCGTCATCGGGGCCTCGTGGTGCTCGTGGCTCCCGATTTATTTATTTATTTAGTATACATTTGTATACCGCTACTTCCAGCGATCAGCAGCGGTTTGATTACAGATTGGAAATTGTCAAATCATGACAGGAAATTTTTGAGGTATAAACACATTGATTAGACAGGAAAGCACAGCACACAGAGAACTATTTTACAGGGAACATGGGCTATGGAGGGTTAAGTGGCTTGCCCAAGACCACAAGGAGCACCTGTGGGACTAGAAACCCCAGTCCTTCCGGCCCAAGGTTGCTGTCCTCTAGTGGGATTTGAACCCCCGACCTTCCGGCCCGAAGTACCTTGCCCCAACCACTAGGCCACTCCTCCACTTATGTTCTTAGTCCAGCACAATCAAAAGTAGTAAGTAGTAAAAGTCTAAAGGGGTATCACGTAGCTGCTTTGTATAGCAAGCAGATTTCAAGAGAGATATGGTAGCTGCAGTGGCTTTCTTTTGATAAGATTTAACTCTTCCAGTTTGTTCATAATGGCCTTGCTCTTCGATGGCGACAAAGATGTGGTCAAATCCTTCCTCATCCTTGGGGGAACATCAATGGATGATTGATGCTCAGGAGATCTATGGGTACTTGGTTCCGGGTTTCCTTTATTGCCCATGGCTCCTCAGCCCCCTTGGGCGCTTGGCACTCTGAGTTATTTTTCTCACAATGAACAGTTTGATTTTGCTGCAGCTATTTTTCTGAATGACATGCCCCAAAAACTTGCCAGCTGGTTTAAAAAGCGTGCTAGGTGCTTGAGGACCATATTCATAACAGACACTTACAAATGGTGCCTCCAGTGTTTGGGAACCGACCATAAGCCCTATTCTTGTAATGTATGTCTCTAAATGATAACATGAGGGCTTCAGGATAGACAGAAACAATGCAAAATGACTTTTGGCACTTCTAAATCTGATTTATTGACATTGGTCTTGCAAGCTTCCAAGGCAGCACTGGACCTGGCCCAGGCGGCCGTGGTACGCTGATATGGTGCGGCTGTTAGCGGATCGCCCGTGGAGGCTCCCTCAGAGGGGCGATCTCTTGTGTCAGGGTCCATTGCGCATGCCTCAGGTGGCTCGGTTCTCGCTTACGGCATGACTCTTGAGAGGGCTCGGATGACCGCTAAGGGGTATTCGGCGGCGGTCGTTTCGACCTTGCTGAGGGCGCGTAGACGTTCTACATCTTTGGCGTACATTCTCGTCTGGCGCATCTTTGAGGCTTGGTGTTCAGAGCGTACCGTGTGTCCGTTGGGAGCTTTGGTGTCACAGATCCTTTCGTTCTTGCAGGATGGTGTGGACAAGGGTTTGGCGGCTAGTTCTTTGTGTGTGCAACTGGCTGCCCTTTCCTGCTACCGTGGGAAGGTGCAGGGCCAGTCTCTCGGGGCCCATGCGGATGTCCGGCAGTTTTTGAGGGCGGTGTTGCTCATGCGGCCGCCGCGGCGCTGTGCTATTCCGCCGTGGGATTTGAATTTGGTGTTGGAAGCCTAGCTCCTCCGTTTGAACCGTTGTCCACTGCTTCGCTAAAAGATCTCACATTGAAGACTGTTTGTTTTCTTGGTGGCGATTTGTTTGGCTAGGAGTATCTCGGAGCTACAGGCCTTGTAGAGAGCCCTATCTCTCTTTTTCCGACCACAAGGTGGTTCTCCGTACCGTTCCGGCGTTCTTACTCAAGGTGGTTTCCGCCTTTCATGTTAACCAGGTGGTCTCTCTTCCGGTGTTCTCCGATCACAATGGGGCCGGATCTGGGGGTCAGTTGCGTCTGTTGGATGCCCGTAGGGTTTTAAATTAGTCTCTCTCCCGGACGGTGTCCTTTCGGCGGTCAGATCAGCTTTTTGTGGCGTTCAGGGGACCGCGTAAAGGAGAAGCGGCGGCGAAGTTGTCTATTTCTCGCTGGTTGAAGGAAGCTATTGCATCGGCCTACATCTTGAAGGGCAAGTTGGTTCTGCAGGGTCTTCGGGCTCATTCCACTTGGGCGCAGGCGGCGTCTTGGGCAGAGTTCAGTTTGGTCCCAGTAGGCGACATTTGTAGAGCGGTGATTTGGTCGTCCTTGCATTCCTTTGCTAAGCATTACCGCTTGGATGTTTTGTCAGCGGAGGATGGGCGTTTTGGGTCAGCGGTGCTTCAGGCTGGGCTTGCTTGTCCCTCCCGTTGATGTTCACTGCTCTGTTACATCCTCTATGGTTCCGGGACTGGACTAGAGAGACGCTAAGGAAGGGTAAATTAGACTTACCTGCTAATTGTTGTTCCTTGCGGAACTCTAGTCCAGTCCCGGATCCCTCCCTTGGTTTGAAGGGTTGCCAGCCTGACTGTTTCGACTCCCGCGGGTACTCTGCGTTTCTTTGCTTCCGGGTGGCGCGGGATGAAGCCATTGGAGGACCCTCTTGCGTAGCGCTCTTGGCTGCCCATCCTCTCCGGAGGTGGTAGGGTAGGGCGTTTCTGTGTTGTGAGACGATATTCATATTCAGACACAGTCGATGAAAACAATTAATGTAAAAAAAATTAATTGAAATGGAGAATGGAAACAACCTAATCCATATCTATCTATCTATCTATCTATCTATCTATCTATCTATCTATCTATCTATCTATCTATCTATCTAGATATGTATATCTGTTGCTAATGGTTTCCAATTCTTCTTGAATGTATTCTGGTTAATTCTACTTATTTGTTCTGCTCAGTGTGCTTTGTCAATAGGTACTGGTGAGAGGGGGGCGGTCCTTGCCTACTTATACTGGTGCCAGCAAAGCGCTGATGTATTTCAGTCTCCAAGGCTGCTGGAGGAGGTTGACAACTCTATGGTTCCTTGACTGGACTAGAGTTCCGCAAGGAACAACAATTAGCAGGTAAGTCTAATTTACCCTTCTCTGGGGATAGTAGGAATCAGTCCTCACAATCTCCCCATGGAGGAGGAGTCTGTCTTTTTATGCTTGATTAAGCTGGCATTATACTGAGGTAAGATGACATATTTTGGGCAGGAAGGTGACTGCACACACATGGCCTAGCTCCCAAAGGCTTTTTTTTTTTGAAAGCTGGGGAGTGATTCTGCCCGGCTCTGTTGATGCCAGTGTCACCCATATATAAGGACTGATTTCTGCTGACATCGGAGAACACCTATTACAGGTGACTAACTACACTTTTTTGTTGTCCCAGAAAAGAAGGGTTTTTCTGCCCCATTTTAGATGCGAAAGTTTGAATTTCGTCTTAGTTTACTTTTGGGTGAAGACTCTTCTGCTGTCCTTATTGCTGAAATGAGGATGTCTTTGTATTCCCATTGAGTCTCCTCCGTATTGCCTCATTTCATGACTCCTTGTTTTAAGCACTCCCTTTGGTCTAACCAAGGTGCCTTTAATATTTTTGAAGGTTATAGTAGTGACACTAGGGTTTCTTCATATAGAGAGAGTTTTAGGGCTTCCCTTTAAAGATGACTGTCTCATAAGGGCGTGGTTGGGGTTGGACAGCCGCAGTGTAACTGCAAGTAGTGCAGACTCTAGAGACTCTTGGTTGTGTCATGTATTTCAAGAAGAGCTTACTAAAGCCTATGCAGTATCTGTAAAATATAGAAGTGTCTAGTTACTCACAAAACGCTGTTTCTTCCAAAGCAGAGAATTATCAAACTGAATTTACCATTTTGAAATCTGGAGATAACAAGGTACTGAAGAGTCTGGGCATATATGAAAGCTCTAGGCCTCATGATGGCAACTCTTGACTTTGTGCTTGGGCTCTCATCCATATATGTCCCCTCCAGGTAGCATTGTTGCAGTGCTGATGAGCACAACATCAGTTAAGAGATCTTTTCCTTGGACTTAAGATTTCAAGTCCTCTGTCCACTAGTGGATGATTCCACAGAACTGCTTATTGGAATCCAATGTAGAAGCCAGAATGGTCATTGGGGTGCCCATTGGCTGGATCAGGGGTTCAGAGTCCTTGTGTAATATCAGTCATCTGAAGGAGAGCCTTACAAAATATTACATAGAAACATGATGGCAGAAAAAAAAAACATATGGCCTATCTAGCCTGCCCTCTTCCACTGGAAGACTGTTCCATGAATCTGCCACTCTTTTCGTAAAGAAACATGTGAGAGAGACAGCACCCCTGCTCGAGATTCCTCCACTTGCTCTTTTCAGCTCATCCCAACTAAAGCTTCCCAGCAGGGTCCTCCAGTAGCCTGCATGCCTTTCCGCTAGGGGGATGACCAAGGGTGGCACTGAGTTCCAAGCTTCCCACCTATCATCTCTAGAATCCTTCTCCTTTATTTCACAAACATTGTCTTTCTGTCATTGCAATTGGCATCCAGCAGCCTCAGGGTCTTCCTCTTTCCTCTCTTGCTCAGAAGAAAGCCCTTCTTCGCAGGGTGGGCAGAGCCCTGCACGGAATCCTCTGCATTAGTGCCCCCGACAAAAATGGATTCAGGGGACTTGTATCATCTCTGCTATGCTTGGGATCCTGCCTTGAGTTCAGAGAGATCTGACACGGGCTCAAGTGTGAAGAAGATGAAACTCTGGTGTCAGGAACTACCAAGATGAGTCGCATCATCCATTTGTTTCAGAAAAAGGAGCTGGCAGCAATGATTTATCAGGTTTCCTCTGTTCTGCGGCTACCAGATGCTCAGTCAGCGGAACAGGAGCTGCAAGTGCAATCCCCTCTTGCTGGGAGTTCCAAAACCCTCCAGGGCATTTCTTTTCCCAGAAGCTCTTAAGAGCATGGAACGAGACTCGCCTGATGCCCTGTTGAAAGGGAGCAGGGTCATCAATAGGCTGTATGCTCTCCCTTGGGAGGTCTGTGCTGCCTAAATTTGGTTGCCCCAGGTGGTTGTGCAGGTGACAATCAGCACTAAATGTACTACCCTTGTTCAGTGGGATGCAGCACTAGCCAACCATCTAATAGCAGCTCCTCCTACCGAAACTGATGATCTGTCTAGGTCAGCATCCAGAACACAGTTCTAGTCTCCATCCAGAATAATCTTGTAGCTGCCCCCAGCAGTCATACACCGCACCAATGCTTTAAAACACCCCAGATCAAAATAATTAGGCCCATATACACTGCCCAGCAGCAGTGGGGACTCCACAGAAGAGGTCTGAAATGAAAATATATCTACTCATCAGATCACTCCGCATCTCTCCTAATAGAAAACCCGAGGCTTTATGGACCAAAATTACCACACCTGCTTTCTTTTTCATTAAGGACAAACCATAAACATCCCCGATCCCTCCATCTTTTAAGCTTGGCATGTTCCACTTCCGTCATGTGTGTTTCTTGGAGAAAAGCGATGTCTACCTGGCAGTTCCCTGAAAGCTTTCAGTATTTTATGGCGCTTAATAGGACTCCCAGTGTCTCACACATGCCAGGAGATGGCAAATATTGCCTTTGTGTTTCACCTCTTATGCAACCAATAACAACCAAAAATTGCATTCCACGCACATGAATATAGTGGGACTCCCTGTTCCCTAGTGCCTAGTTCCTCAGGTAGTCACAGGATCTTTTTCCCCTTGCATCATACTCAAACCCCCAGTCCCTACCCAACTCCCTTGTTCCCTGATCATTAATCACCATACAGCATATCGACTGAAGGGCCACACCAGACGTTTACCTGGCTACCACATTTTATATCATGACTTTCCCTCTGAGCACCAAATCCAGAGGAAACCTTAGATCCCAAACACTCACTCCCTACCAACCCAGACTCATTCACTGTCAAATCCACACACATGCATCCATCTTCAAACCACATCATTTACCATACTTTCAACCTCTATAACACCTCATAAATGTCATCAAACAGATAGTGAGTACATAGGAATGCATAACAAAAGACTTCCCTAAGCAAACAAACGCAATGTCAAGTAACAGAGGTCTTATGTGCATGTGTCTAGAAGATGAGTGTCCTGTTAATATCTTGCACCGAGGCCCTGATAAACGATAAGCACATTAGGGATCCACACTCTTTATACTCCGGTATAGTGCGAATGTAAGATCCAAACAGCCATTTCTCTCTCACTATGTCTCAAGATACCGGTCAAGTGGCTGTAGGTGTTCCAAGGCCCCCTGAGTAGAACACAAGTGGGAGAAACACATTAAACCAGTAACACATTGCAGTCAAATGTACTAGGCTTATGAGAAGACAAAACATTCCTTATTTTCTTTTTGCACAGCCAGGAGCTCTCCAATAGCAATAGCCAGCCTCCCTGTTGATACTCCTCAATCCCAACATAATCAGGGACAGTTATTTGTTTTAAATGTGATACTTAGTAACTTCATGGGATGTCCTCAAGTCTTTGTATTTTTTGAAAAAGTAAACAAATAGATTTGTGTTTGCCTCTTGTGCTCCACTCAGGATTTTAAAGATTGCTATCATTTTTCCTCTTCAGCTGTCTCTTCTCCATGCTGAAGGATCCTCACCTTTTTTAGCCTTTCCTCATATGAAAGTTGTTTTTTGGTCACCCTTCTCTAACTTTTCTAATTTTGCTATACCTTTTTTGAGATGCAGTAAACAGAATTACACACAATGCTCAAGGTGTGATCGCAGTGCATTATGATACTTTTCATTTGATTTTCTATTCCTTTTCTACCAGTTTGTAACATTGTTTGCATTTTTGGCCGCTGTCGCACACTGAGCACAGTATTTCAATGTATTGTCCATTATGACACCTAGATCCTTTACCTAGATGGTGACTCCGAATGTGTAAACTAAGCATAGTGCAACTATAATTTGAGTTTTTGTTCTCAATTTGCATCACGTTGCATTTGTCCACATTCAATTTTGTATAGCCAGTCTCCCAATAACTCGAGGTCCTCTTGCAATTCTCACAATCCACATGTGATTTAACAATGTTGAATAGCTTTTTGTTATCTGAAATTCACTTGTTCCCATCGCCAGATAATTTATAAATGCTAGCCTTTCAAAATAAGGGACATGTATCTTCGGTAGCCTGACCCCTAGCCAGGAGTGTGGTCGACTGTGCCATTTTGAACAGGGCACTCTGGGGTCAGAGCAACTGGGGATTGCACCAACCTGACTTGCTAAACACCAGAGAAACACCAAGTAGGTCATGGGGGCTGGCAGCACTCCCAGCCCATTTCAAAGATAGTGGGCCTGACTTGGGCACCATTATCACTGCATTTCTCCAACAAGGAACATACAATATTTCTGGCTGCAGCAGTGCAAAATGAAATTTCTTGTGTGGACAGGTTAGAGCAGTGGTTCTCAACCTTTTTTGTACCGTGACCCCTTTTACCATTGGTCAACTTGTGGTGACCCCCAGTGATAAAATCAAATGTGTGTAACGCATTGTCGCTGTAATCATTTGTTGAATTATTAATATATTATAGGCCTTTGCAATATGTTTTTATTTATAAAATTTACTTATTTAAACCACATTAATCACAACAAGTAACAATATTTGATTTCAAAATTATGATGATTTTGTAGTCAAATCACTAATATGAAATTAAATTTATTTTTTCTACCTTTGTTGTCTGACCAATTTATTCTCTGATCATGCTGGTCAGGATCTGAGGCTTCTGCTTTCCTGTCTTCTCTTAGCTCTCTTTCTGTGGTCTATGGTCCATCTGCCATTTCTTATTTCTTCTTTCGTTTTCTTCACTTCTTTCCATCAGCCTATTTCCAGTCCCAGTAACCATCCCCAGTATCAGCCGTTTTCCAGTCCTCACTCTCAGTACCTACCAATGTCAACTTGCATTCCCATGACTGACACTGATGTCCATTCCCTTCCAGTCCCCCTCATTCCCCACCGAGCAGTCCCTTCTAGTACAAATACCATGGCAGCCCCTCTCAGATCCACTCTCTTCCAGTTCCATTCTCCCATCCCCTCGTATCAGCCCATTTGTAGCCTTAGCCCCCAGTTTTCTTCCAGGGCCAGCAGCTCTATCCTCCCCTCCCCACAATCAACCCGTCCCAGTCGAAGCCCCCCAATCAGCTCGCTTCCAGTGCTAGTCCCCCCCCCCAACCCCATTACCAGTGCTAGCCTCCCCTAATCAGCCCAATACCAGTCCTACCACCCCCCATCAGCTCATTACCAGTCCTAGCCTCCCCTAATCAGCTCATTTCCAGTGCTAGTCCCCCATCAGTCCATTACTAGTCCTACCCCCTATCAGCACGTTTCCAGTCCCAACCCCCCCTTGATCAGTTCATTCCCAGCCCTAGCCTTCCCTAATCAACCCATTACCAGTCCTAGCCCCCCCATCTGCCCATTATAATCCTAACCCGCACTGTCTCTCCCCTCTGTCCAGCATTTATTGCCTGTCTGTACAGTATTTCCCCCTGTCTCTTCCCTTTGTCCATGTCAACCCCCCTCCCTCCCTTTCTCTCTCAATGTCAGCCCTCCCCTCCATCCATGTCAGCCCTCCCTCCATGTCAGCCCCCCGTCAGCCCCTCCTGTCCATGTCAGCCCTCCCTCCCTCCATGTCAGCCCCCTCATCCATCAATGTCAGCCCTCTCCTCCCTCCCTCCCTCTTTCCATGTCAGCTCCCCTGTCCATGTCAGACCCCTCCCTCCATGTCAGCCCTGTTGCAGGTTCCCTGCCCCCTCCTCCCCTCTCCCTGTCTGCCAGCTGCTTCCCTGCTGTTCTTCTACAGCCGCGGCTCCCTGTCTCTTAGGGAACCGCTGCTATACCTGTAAAACAGTTGCGGAACCTTCCCGTCTCTCGACGGGCTCCGTGCAGCATTGTCCCGCCTCCAAAGGAAGTGGTAAACAACTTCCTTTATTGGTGGGACAATGCTGCACGGAGCCCGTCAAGACACAGGAAGGCTCTGCAACGGTTTTACTGGCACAGCCGTGGTTCCCTAAGAGGCAGGGAGCCGCAGCTGCATTAGAAGGGACTGGGAGGTGGTGAGTTTGCCGCTGCCAAGAAGCAGACTCGGCAGCAGCAGCAACTTGGGTGCTCTTTTCTTTTTTTTTTTTTAACGGCGGAGTGAGGTGAGGCGAGGCGACTACCGCTAAATCCTGTGGCGACCCCCATTGGGGTCGCAACCCATAGGTTAAGAACCGCTGGGTTAGAGACTATGGAAGGTAACAGTGATGGAGCTGCTGGGATCTGGAATGGTTAGACAGGCATTCATTTTGTGGTGAAAAGCAGGGTGCAAGCTAAACAATGTTTAACAAGATCTGAATAGAAGATTAGTTGAAAGCCTAAATGAGAGGGAGTTCATTCAAAGATTAAGCATATGAAAAGCACTACTTGAATTAACTGTAAATCTGATTTATTTGTGACTTCAATTTCTTAATTCAAATCCATGAAACCAAAAGGGATCATAAGCATTAGTGAAAATTTGTTGTATAAAAGTTCTCTTGCGGCATGTCATTGCAAACTAGATCACTGGTTCTGCATGTTGTTGCAGAAACAAGGGGAACGTGTTTGCTAAAGTAACCATGGCAATGGAAATGTTTAGCCTTGGAACGCCAATTTACCAGGTTAACAGTTTCTGTACCATGACAGAACTAATGTTAATGAGCATTTGAAATAAGCATTTCAATGAAACCATATTGTGTACCAGAATAGTAAATATCTTTTTCTCTTTCTAGCCAACAGCCGGCCTCAGGTGTAGCTTACTCTCACCCAACCACAGTTGCCAGCTACACTGTACATCAGGCTCCTGTAGCTGCCCACACTGTAACTGCTGCCTATGCTCCTGCAGCAGCCACGGTTGCTGTAGCCAGGCCTGCTCCAGTAGCTGTTGCAGCTGCTGCTACAGCTGCTGCCTATGGAGGTTATCCAACAGGTCACACAGCAACAGACTATGGCTATACCCAGAGGGCACAGGAAGCTCCACCTCCACCCCCTCCAGTCACTACTCAGACTTATCAGGTAAACATGTATGCAGGTGACATTAATGTTGGTGGCATTTGAAAGCTTTTGTTGAGGGAGGGGAAGGGAAGAAAAAGGGAGAGACTAGTCATTAAAATATGGTCTCCTATCATCCTGCTAGACCAGTCCAGCAGGTGGAAGCAGACTTAAGCAGCTTTCAGTGATGTCATCACTTGGTATATCCTCTGGTCCAGCATTGAGAGAAACCAGTATTGTCTGCCTCCAGCAGGTGGCAAGGCGTGGTGCAGCACTGCAGATAGTCTGTGCCAGGGGAAATGGGCCTATAATCCTGTGACTTGCGTAACTGAGACCTCTGGTATGCCCTTGTCTCCTGGAGCAGACAGCTTGCCCTGTGTCCAGCGCTGCTACTTATGGCTTCTTAGCACTTAGTAGGCCAGAGAGCAGACAGGCGGACCCAATGAAGTCCCTGAAGGGGTTTGACAAGTCAGATCATTTCCCTTTGTCTTTTCTTTGCTTTTTCTTATTTTTGTGTTTTCCTCTCATTGAATTCATTGGGCTGTATATGGCTCTCTTGCTGCTTGCAAAAAAGCAGCTCTAAATTTAAAAAAATATGTTTTTGGCAAGTGGGCTTCCCAGGCTTGTGTGGGCATCTAGGGCTTCTCTGCTTGGGGTTTCCCAGTTAGTCCTGGAATTCCCTATTCAGGACTCCCTTTTCACCGGGGCCCTTGGGAGAAGTGCTTGTTACTGTCATATGTGGATGAAGCTTCATACCTAGCAAGTGAGGGTCCAAGAGGACAGTATGTGTATGAGATCATTTACCGTCAGGTGTTTCTTTTAAGAAATCCACCTCCTGCCACTCAAATTATAAGTTTTGCAGTAATTTTAATCATTCCCAGACGATTGGTTTCATATGAGGTTTTAATTTCCCTTTGCTTTGCTTGAAGGATTCATACTCCTATGTTAGATCTACTGCCCCAGCTGTGGCCTATGACAACAAGCAGTACTACCAGCAACCCACAGCCACTGCAGCAGCTGTGGCGGCGGCGGCTGCTGCTGCACAGCCCCAGCCTTCTGTGGCAGAATCCTACTACCAGACAGGTGGGTTATATACATTTGCTTTTCTCGTTAAGTTGAAGAATGCCAGAGTATTTGCTTATTAAGTAACTGGTAGTATTATGAGGCAGCTCTACTGGGAGGGAAGGAAGGAGGACATACAAGTAGGTTTGCTGGATTTTGACAGCTGCTTTATACTATCCCTACATAATTCTGCTGTGCAGTGATACTCATACGTCATTGGTTTATCATCTGCTGTTTTTATTATTTCTTTCTAAACTAGGCTCTCAATTCAGTGCCATGGTTATATTTTGATGTATTTTGCTGTTTGTTTTATTTTTTTGCTTGACAGTTTAGTTTTACTTGGGGCTTGCTGGTTTTATTGGCTGTAATACCATGAGCCTTCAGCCATTTCTTAATCCAACACGGTATAGCCATCTCGGTGAAAGTCCTTTGCTAGGGGCCACATACTGCTTCCCTTCAAACTCTGCCATTGAAAACAGGTAGCCTGGCTACTAACTGTTACTATTGAGCAATGACTTCTTCTGGAGAAGGAGGGGGACTGTAAACAATCAGTCTCTAGAGCAGTTGTTTTGAGAATAAAATCTGAGTCTTCTGCATGGCAGAATGCAATACCTTTTACTCATTCACCAGTCTGCTGGCTTTGCTGTTTCTCAGGGAGTGCATGTGAGTTTAAGATGTAGTGCCTCTATTTGAGCCAGGTTTAACTGTGTAGACACCAAATCGCTATGTACCTGTAAGTACACACCACTTAGTAAGCAGTGTCAGTAGAAAAGACTGTTTATCCTAGATGCAGATTGGAATTACATGCTCATTAAAATCAGTCCCAAGTACAATATAAGAGACTAAAGCAGAGACGAAGGAGACGGTAAAAGCAAGTCGTAGTCCCAACCCAATATGTTATAATTTCTGACTATCCAGAAGGGACAAATGTTACTGTAGGGGGACAAGTTGTACTTCAGGGACAGTTGACCAAAAACTACATTGGACAAATGTATGTTAAACTATTTATTATAGTTTTGGATTTTTTCCCCATCTCCCTCCTAGTTCATAGCCAATCTTGTCACATAAGGTGCAAGACAAGATTTTTTTATGTGGAACTTCAGTCACTTCTGGCAAGTACAGTTTTTTTAAGTTTATTTAGACAGATTTGTATTTCACCTTATCCTTCAAGGTGGTCACGGTGATATAGAGGTGATATACCTGTGATGAAATAACCCAGTGGTTTACTATTGTTAGAATAAAAACATTAAGAACAAAGGGAGAAGAGAAATAAAATAGAGCTAATAAAAATGCATTCCTTGTTGCCCTGTCCAGTCCAGACACATGGGTATCTCCAGGAACAAGCAGGAATGAGTCTTCACATATGGGTATCGTTGGTACCGACAGAGCCTGCGCGGGAACGCTCCCCAGCGTCCAATAGGAAAGCTTTTGGGAGCATCCCAAAGCGCCTGCGTGCTGCCTTCCCACCTTTCCCAACCGTCTCTCTCCAGTTCTTCTTTTCCGCGGAGCCAGCAGGTCGTGTTCCTGTCACCGCAGAAGAATTTCTTTATTTTTTCGTTATTCTTTTGTGTCGCGTCTGCCTTCTTCGACGTCGGACCGGTACCGCCGGTCTTTCTTTTCTTTTCTTTTTCTTTCAAAAAACCCCAAAAAAACCCTTTTCTGTGCATTTTCAGTTTTTGGGCCCTAGGCCTAAACATTTTTTCCTCATGGAGAAGCCCGCTTCTGGGTTTACAAATGCACAAAATGTGGCGGTACTATTTCTGTCACCGACACCCATGACTGGTGTCTAAAATGTTTGGAACCTGACCATTCCATCACGGATTGTGTCCTGTACCATGATGTCCAAGAGAGGTCTGCAGAACCGAGCAGCCAAGCTCAGTACCCTGTTTACCTCTGATGCAGCTTCGGTGGCATCGACGTCTTCCAGGGCCTCCTCTTCCTCCCATGGATATCAGTTAACCAAGCATAAATCTGGCCGGTCCTCGAAGGGCAGATCTCCCTCAAAGCATCGAGATGTCTCCGGGCTTGCCCTCGAGCATTCCGCACCGGCAAAATTACCCCGGCGGGAAGCTCCGGCTTCCAAAGCTTTATCTATGGGGTCACAGGTTGACATCGATGGCTCGGCCTCGACCGATCACCTGTTGCCATGTTCTGGGGTACCGGTGGCTCCCACTGGTACCGACATCCAGACTCTGGTGGCGTCAATGGATCCGAAGATTCTGACCATGCAGCGCACCTTAACGGCTTTCATGCAGGCTGCGACGCCTCTGGTACCGCAACAATCCCCGTTGCTGGTACCGGCATTGCTCCTGGTACCAATTGCGTCGACATCGGCTTTGGTGTCGACTGCTACGGTACCCTGTCCTATGATGCCCATCGGTACCGAGCCAGTACCGATTACTCCCGATGTCGATCCCACTCGATACGGTTATCGGGCTTTACAGGAGCATCCAGACAGGCGATACTTTGATTCCTCTGAGGACTCTTGAGTCTGAGGGTTCTGTAGAAGCATTGATACTTCTTCATCAGGAGTCGTCTTCACCTAAACGAAGAATGTCTCCTCCAGAAGACTTGTCTTTTCAAGACTTTGTTAGGGAAGTGTCTAGGGTTCTCTCTATCACAGTGGCCCCCGAGTCAGAACCCAGAGCCAAGGAGTTGGACATTTTACAATATCCCAAAGCTCCTAAGGAGGCAGCTATTTTACTTGTTCATGAGATTCTGTATGATCTCATGTTGAGGATGTGGGAGACACCTCTCACCACTTCTCCTCATTCTCGCAGGTTAGACACCATGTATCGTGTCCCTCCTTGTCCGGGTTTCCACAAGACTCAGCTTCCTCACCACTCTATTGTGGTAGAGTCTGCTATGAAGAAAATGAAGAGTGCAAAAAGACACTCATCTAATCCTCCAGGGCGTGAATGCAGGACCCTGGATGTTTTTGGCCGAAGGGTTTTCCAAGCTGCTATGCTAGCTGCTAGGATCAATTCCTATAGTGTCTATATGGGAATGTTTCTAAAAGAAGTCACAGATCATCTGCAGACTTTAACTCCTTTCATTTCAGAGGATAAAAGACAGGAGTTTCTCACTTGGCTCAAACATGCCCAAGAGGTCTCCAAATTTTCCAACCGTGCAGCCTTTGACTCTTTTGAGTGTGTAAGCAGAGCTTCGGCTATTGCCATAGGGGCACGCAGAATTGCTTGGCTACAAGCTTCTGATTTGGAGATCTGGGTTCAAGATCGATTAGGAAATCTCCCTTGTACAGGGGAGAACCTTTTTGGTAAGGATTGGCAAGCAAAGGCCACTCGGATGCTGAAAACTCTGCTTTGGATCGACTTTCAAAGTCTACCTCTGCTCCTGTTAAGAAAAGATTGTTTAAAAAGACATTCTTTTCCAAAAAGGGAAAATACTATCCTGCTTATGGTCAGCAGGCATCCTCTGCAGGTCGTTTTGCTGCAAAGCGTCAGCAATCACCCAAACAAGCCAAGTCAAAGGCAGCTAGACCTTCCACGGCCCAGCAGCCTCGGCCTCCTCAGGGACTTTGACTTGCAACTAGAGAATTTAGCCTTTCTAGCTCTGGAAGGACCAGAGCCCCTTACCATCCCAGGAAGGTTGACTTACTTAGCTCCTAGATGGGAGTATATCACAGCAGAGCAATGGACACTCCATCATATAGGAGGGGTACAAGCTTCATTTCTTTAAGCCTTCCCCCTTACACCATGGTGAAACAGTTCAATTCTCCAACATCTCTCCTCAACCTTCTAGGTCAGGAGATTGCCATCCTTCTTGCCCAAGGGGCAATAGAAGAAGTACCTCTTCTTCAACAAGGCACAGGGTTCTACTCCCCTTATTTTCTTATTCCAAAGAAGACAGGGGGCTACAGACCCATCTTAGATCTCAGAGAATTGAACACATTTCTATTCAAGGAGAAATTCAAAATGATTTCTCTCGGTGCTCTGCTTCCATACCTTCAGAGTCAGGACTGGCTTTGTTCTCTAGATCTCAAGGATACGTACACCCATGTCCTCATCCATCCAACTCACAAAAGGTTCCTTCGGTTCCTTTTTCAAGGAAAGCACTACCAGTACAGGGTGCTTCCTTTTGGTCTGGCCTCTGCACCAAGGGTGTTCACGAAATGCATGGCAATAGTAGCTGCATTTCTACGCACTCTAGGAATATTTGTCTTCCCATATCTGGACGACTGGCTCATTCAAGCTCCATCTCAAGCAGAGGCCAAGACTTGTCTATTACTAGTCCCAAATACTGAAGGACACGCATTGTGCAGATTAAACATCCCAAAATCCAGTCTCACCCCTACTCAGTCCCTTGAGTTTATAGGGGCTTTGTTGGATACCACAACTGCAAGGGCTTATCTTCCTCAGGCCATTTGCCTACGCTTGGTGCAGCTAGCCTCCCAGATACAGTTAAAACCCCTTTTGACTGCTCGAGAAATGTTGCAACTCTTAGGCGACATGGCATCCACTGTGCATGTGGTTCCATATGCTCGCCTTCACATGAGGGCAGCTCAATGGACTTTGTCCACCCAATGGACTCAGGCATCAGGTTGCCTGTCAGACAAAATAGCAAACTCCAGTCGCCTTTTTTGGTCTCTTCAGTGGTGTAAGTCCTCTCAAAACCTGTTGCTGGGGTCCCCTTTTCAGCAGTCACTTCCCCAAGCAACCCTTACAACAGATGCCTCTCCAATGGGTTGGAGAGCTCATCTACAAGATCTCTCCACCCAGGGCATCTGGTCTCCACAGGAGACTTCACTACACATAAATCTCTTGGAACTCAGAGCAATTTTCTTAGCTCTGAGTGTTCCACTCCCTGCTCAGCTACAAGACAGTCCTCATCCACACGGACAATCAAGTAGCCATGTTCTATGTAAACAAGCAGGGGGTGACTGGCTCTGTCGCTTTGCAACGAAGCTTTGCGACTGTGGGCCTTCGCCAGAGAGCATCAAATTCATCTTATGGCAGTATATCTTCCAGGCGTTAAACTCTTGGGCAGACAGACTGTCGAGTTCTGCTTCCACATGAATGGTCCCTCCACAGGGACCAGATAGCCAGGAATTTTTTAATTTGGGAAACACCGGACATAGACCTGTTTGCAAGTCCATGGAATGCCAAACTTCCCCAGTTCTGTTCCAGGATTCTGTGTCAGGGAGTTTAGGCCAGGGATGCCTTCCTCCTTCACTGGGGTCAAGACTTCTTTTATGCCTTTCCACCCATTCCCCTAATTCCCAGAACACTGCTCAAGCTTCAGAGACAGAGGGTCTATGATCCTCATAGCACCACATTGGCCACGCCAAGTGTGGTACCCTCTACTTCTGCATCTCTCTCAAGCTCCATCCCTGGAGTTGGGCTCTGCTCCAGATCTTCTCTCCCAGGAAGACGGAATGTTGTGGCACCCAAACCCCCAGTCTCTCCATCTCGGGGCCTGGTTGCTGAAGGCCTAGACCTTCAAGTTTTCCATCTCTCTCAGCAAGTCAGAGATATTGATGCTTCTAGAAAGCCTTCCACTAGACGTTCCTATGCTTTCAAATGGGAAAAGATTTACCATTTGGTGTTCAGAGAAGGGTCTTAACCCTCTAGCAATACCTGTGATTTCTTTACTAGAGTATCTTCTGCATCTTTCACATGCAGGCCTCAAAGCAAATTCGGTAAGAGTCCATTTGAGTGCTATTGCAGCGTCCCTCAAGCCTCTCAATGGACAGCCTGTTTCCTCTCATCCTCTTATAGCAAGATTTATGAGAGGCCTTCTTTTAACTAAACCTCCCATTAGACCACCTCCAGTGGCATGGGACTTAAATCTGGTTCTTGGCCAGCTTATGAAGCCACCATTTGAACCTTTAGCCACCCCCTCCTTGAAATTTCTTTCTTGGAAGGTTATCTTTCTCATTGCAGTCACCTCAGCACGTCGCATCAGTGAGTTGCAAGCCTTGGTGGCTAACCCTCCTTATACAAGGTTCCATCATGATAAGGTAGTCCTCAGGACCAATCCACACTTTATGCCCAAAGTGTCTCGCCTTTTCATTTGAACCAAGAGGTATACTTACCTGTCTTTTTTCCAGGACCTCATGCATCAAGTGCAGAGAGGAATCTTCATACTTTTGGATTGTGAAAGAACTCTCGCCTTTTACTTACAAAGGACACAGCAACATAGAAAGTCTTCTCAACTCTTTGTTGCTTTTGACCCTTCCCATTTAGGACTTCCAGTTTCTAAGAGAACACTGTCTAACTGGGTTGCTCAGTGTATTTCTTTCGCCTACCAGAGTAGGAACCTTTCTCTGGAAGGCCATGTCACAGCTCATAATGTGAGGGCCATGGCAGCCTCAATGGCTCATCTGAACTCTGTCCATCGATCAAATATGTTGAGCGGCCACCTGGACCTCGGTTCATACCTTCACAGCCCATTATTGTTTGGACAAGGACTCCCGCCGGGATACCTCGTTTGGTCAGGCTGTTCTCAAACACCTGTTCCACTCCTACCCACCTACCCTGGTTGGATGCCAGAGATCCATGGGGGGAGGTGGAGCCCTTTTCAGGGACACACAACTCTGGGGTCTCTCCCTGGCATCTGCAGCTAGGGAGTCCCCATATGCGAAGACTCATTCCTGCTTGTTCCTGGAGATAGCACAGTTGCTTACCTTTAACAGGTGATCTCTGGGAACAGCAGGAATAAGTCTTCACAACCCACCCACCTCCCCTAGGAGTTGTATCTCTCTATCTTTCCTTTCCTCTCTCTCTCTTTGTCTCAGCTTTAAAACTCGAACTGGAGAGAGACGGTTGGGAAAGGCGGGAAGGCAGCACGCAGTCGCTATGGGATGCTCCCAAAAGCTTTCCTATTGGACGCTGGGGAGCGTTCCCGCGCAGGCTCCGTCGGTACCGACGATACCCATATGTGAAGACTTATTCCTGCTGTTCCCAGAGATCACCTGTTACAGGTAAGTAACTGTGCTTTATGGAGACTGAGAACCCCTGGTTTGATGATGTCACAGTATAAGGGTCCTATGCAGTCATCTTTTCACCAGTATTTCTAAGTTTCTAGCAGATGGAGGTTGTCTAAACCTTTGCAGTCTGAATTGGATTGGAGAGACCTTTCTGATAAGGATTCTTGAGCGCTGAGCTTAGGATGGTGGTGACCACCTACAACTCTTTGGAGTACAGGACCCAGTGGTGGGGTCTTGCTTGGCTGGGCCTCCTTCACAAATTGGTGAGGTATGGTGGCTTCCCCTTTCCTTGGCTCTGCTTCAGTTTTTAGGAAAGAGCCAATTGAGGAGTGAGTTTTCAAGAGGCGTTTCAATCAATGTGCTTCAAAGGAGTAAAGCAGAGGAGGCTGTCGGCACCAGTATGTGGAGGTGAGTAACAGTGCTTGGTGGAGTGTGAGGTGAATGGACACAACCTCTCTTTAGTTGTTCCTGATGTGGCTGACAGAGGGGAGTTCATTTCCCATTGCCGCATTTACCTGCTACAGAGCTGCAATGGAAGCGGTTGTAACTGGCATTGGAGATGTCTTTGGCCTAGCTGTGCAAGGAGTGTGCACAAGTTCTGCACCGGTGGAGGTGGACACTGTGGATGTTAGGGAAACACTGCCACGTTTAATCCTTCATGGCAGGCCGTTGTCCTGACACTGGAACCTCTTCCTTTTAGTTGTGGTCACTGAAATGGTGCTTCCTTATTGTTCCTCTAGTCCATCCCAGACACGTGGGTTATGCATGCCTACCAGCAGATAGAGACTGAGAATCATTGGCTTGATTTTTCTGATGTCCTGGTACAAAGGGAACTGTGCAGCCTTGATCTTGTCAGTATTTCTCAGTCTCCAGCAGATGGAGGTTAGACTGGAATAGGAAGGATGATGATGGATTTGGGAGCTCGGGTCGGTTAGGTTGCTGGTAACATGCTCCAGAGTATTTACCTAGTGGTGCCAGGCCCCCCACCCCCACCTGTTCACCCCTTCTGCGGCTTAAAAAAAAAAAGGCGTGCTACCTCTGTGTACCCGGAAGACATCTTCAGTGAAAAGGAAGCCGGTTGGTGGGGGACCCGCGGCCTAGCCTCCGGTGATGGGAACAGGCTGATGAATCTAGAGTTGCATGCTGCTGCTTCCTTCAGTGGGTGGGCAGTTACTTACCAGAACCACTTCAAAGAGGTAACTCCAATGCTGCTCTATTTAATTTAATTGTTGCTCCAGTGGACCATGTGGGCTGCTATTTTGGGTTCCGTTTTGTTTCCACTTTGCTTGATCCCTCTTGGGCCGTCGGTAATTTTAATAGGCTCTGTTTATTTGGTTGCTGGGCTCCGGTCAGTGGTTTTAGGTCTTCCTTCAGTAGCATTGTATTTGCGGTAGAAAGAGGGTGTTTTGGCGGTCTCTCAGTGGAGCATTTCAAGCTGTTGGGTTTCTTCTCCGGTGTTTTTTTGGCATGCATGGAGGCCATTTCTGAACGGGCTTTTCTTCAGGAGAGGGGGATGGGTGTGGTTGATGCACTGTAGCTTTTGAATATGCTATAATGTTAAAAAGGGGTGGGGTGAATGTAAAAAAAGAGCATACATAAAGAAAAAAGAGAAAGTGTATGCAGTTTCTGATTGCTCTTGCAGGGAGCTCTGATCAGCAGTGTGGGGTTTTTTTTCATAGATTGCAACAGCCGTGAACCAGCGCTTTCCTTTGAGCCCTTACATAGCCTGGGGCTCTGTGTGTCATGCCCTGCACATTGGGGTGAACTAGTGTGGCAGGGTACAACTATCGCCAGTTAACTCGCTAGCCCTTTTGGGCTTTCACTCCTGCTTTGTCTGGGGACAGCTGTTTGATTTTATTTTATTCTGTTTTTCTTTGCGGGGTGCTTTGCTGTCAGGTCCGCTTTAGGACCTATGGACAATAGTATTGGTTTACAGGAAGGCTGTTTCTCAATCATGGTGACTCTCTAGGGAAGGTATTGTAATGCCTTTTTTTGTGAAATTTCTCTCCAAAGGTGGTTTTTGTTTTCAGTGTTCTCTCTGCCTTGGTCAGGGAAGGGCAATTTGGCAGGCAGTTATTACTTTTGGCACTGGTATGGCATTCGATTGCCTCATACATTCCAAGTGTGGCCCAATCTGAAGCTGGGAGTCAGTTTGTTTAAAAAAAAAAAAAAAAAGATTTGGGTGAATAAGGCTCATGGGAGCCTGGATAAAGGTGCTGACCTCCCAGTTGACATCAGGGTTTTCTTTTCCCTGACTCCCTGTGTCACTTCATTGGTTCCATGTCCAGGCGCAGTTTGCTTTCTGGCTTTGCATCGGCTCATGTTCTTGGGGGCTATCAGGATCAGGGTGCCTCCTTAATTGGTTCTGGTTTCACTAAGATTCATTTAAGTTATACTAACTTCTTTTTTTCTTTGGTCGGAATTAAGCTACATGGGTTTGCTATGTTTTACTTTAGTTTGCTTGAATTGAGATATTCTCCAGGACCAAGCAGGAAATCAGTCCTCACATATGGGTGACGTCGGCGCCGACAGAGCCCCCATGCGGAGCATTTCCCCAGCTTTCAAAGCAAGCCTTTGGGAATGCAGGCACGCATGCACGGTCCCCTTCCCGTCCAAAGGTGCCATCTTGCTCAGTCTTTTTTTCCACGGAGCCCTACGGACGTCTGTCCTTGTCACCTGTGAAAAAAGTTGATTTCCTGCGTTGGGTCAAGTTTTTCTTCGGTTCGACGTCGGTTCCTTTCCCTCCTGGACTCGGTAAACCGGTGCTGGGCCCGGATCTCTCTCTTCGTTTTTTGTCCTTAGAGACTGCGTTCGTGCCTTTTCTCTTTCCCTGGCAGCCCAATTTCTTGATCTTGCAGGGGCCCTTTTTCACCCGATGGCTGCCAGTGGCTTTAAGAAGTGTGATCGGTGCAAGAAACTGATGTCTCTCACCGACACACACGACTGCTGCCTCCAGTGCCTGGGGCCAGACCATGATTCTACGGTCTGTAGTCCCTGTGGCAAAATGTCTTCCAAGGCATTACAGAGCCGTCAGCACCAGCGTGAGAGGATCTTCTCCGAATCTGCCTCTGGACAGGTCCGGACTTCGTCAGAGGCCTCGACGTCTCTGGAGTCTGACCCCGAGCATGGTCGGGGCACTTCTGAAAGGGAGTCCCCCTCGAGGGAGCACCGAAGGAAGAAGAAACCCGCGAGGGCGGCATTGGTGGACGCTCTTGGCTCCTCGAGGGCCAGGTCGCATAGCCCCGATCGCTGTCCCGGGTCTTCGGAGTCAGAGAGGCCTGCAAAGCATCCTCGTGTAGTGTCGGAGGCCCCGAGTCACGTGAGTACTGTGGTCCTCGTGGACTCTACTCCGGGGGAGCTGACGTCGGGCCCCAAGTCTGATGCTGCTGGGTCTCCTGAGCTCGGACTCAGGTTGACGGCCTTGGAGAGCAGATTGTCTGCCTTCATGGAGCAGCAGCGGATGCTGATCGCCGGTCTCACCGGCGCATCTAACCCCGACCACTGGGACATCGACCACGGAGGCCGAGCCGTTTCTCGAGACCATGCGAACTCAAGTTGATCCTCTGCTGAGGTCACCCTCGGCCCCCCGTTCGTGACCGAGGTTGTTGACGCCGGTTCCCTCGGCGTCGGGGCGGATGGCATCGGTGCCCGCCAACTCGGAGCCGCTCGATTTCTCCTCTGCGTGGGAAACGGAGGAGTCGTCCCCTGACACCTTCCGGACTCGGTGCGTCCCTTTGGACTCACCTGGTTCCGAGCCTCGGACAAGGTCCCCTCCATAGGATACCAGGTTCTCGGATTTCGTGAGGGACATGGCCAAGGCACTGGCATTCCCTGCGGACCCCGAGGAGGAGCCTCGAGCCGAGGAGCTCGAGGCTCTGCAGTATGACTCTTCTCCCAAGGAGGCCTTTACTGTCCCGGTTCCTCCGATGCTGGAGTGGTTGTTCCTCCGCATGTGGGAGGCGCCGGCCTCAATGCCAGTTCTAAGCAAGCGGGTTGATTCCATCTTTCGAGTCCGCAAGAGCCCTGGGTTTCAAAAGGCACAGCTACCGCACCATTCCATGATTGTGGAATCGGCCATGCATCGCTTGAAGAGTCAGAAAATGCACTCCTCGGTGCCTACTGGCAGGGAAGCCTGGAACCTGGATGCCCTCGGTAGAAAGTGCTTCCAGGGCTCTATGCTTGCTGTGTCCAGACCTACCAGCTGTACATGGGCGTGTATCTTCGAGACCTGGCAAAGGAGATTGCCGAGTTCTCTGCTGGTCTGTCCGAGGAAACTTTGCAGAGGTTCAAGGCCTTGTCTTCTGGTATTTGAGAGTGCTCGAAGTTTATATCTCGAGCAGCCTACGATGGATTTATTTATTTATAGTTTTTCTATACCACACTATTTACCATCAGCGCGGTTCACAGGCAACAAAAATTGTACAATGAGGAAAGATCTACATTGAACTTACATTAAACAGGGTGAATAACTTGGAGAACAGGTAAACTATATACAGAGAGGTAGACTATTTACAGATTGATAACAGTAGGTGCAGCACCTAACTAGGTTTTGTTCGTAAAGGACACAACGTGAGAAATAGCTAGTATACACATTTGCATGTTATGGGCTAGGAGATAGCTCAACAATAGCCTGAGACAGCAGGGAGGGGGATTAACAGGGAGGAAGGCAGGCCTTGACGTGTGGTTGGTTATGTGATGTCATCTGAGTTGGAGAAGTGCTGAAGAAAGTGTTTCAGCGCTCTCCTGAAGTGGGAGAGGAGGTTTATTGCACGAAAGTTTGCAGGTAGTGTTCCAGCAGGAGGGGGCATAAAGTGCGAATGCGCGGTTCCCTGTGGCTTTGGTGCATTTAGTGAATGCCTTTTGGGAGTCGCAAGGTGTTGGTGGCGGCAGATCTTCTCATTCTGTTGGGGGAGGTGCTCTGGATCAGCTCAGAGAGGGAGCTGGCTGTGCACTTGTTGATGGCCTTGAATGTCATGGTTAATATTTTAAAGATGATCCTACAGTGAATTGGAAGCCAGTGTAATCCCTTTAGGATAGGGGTAATGTGGTCTCTTCTTGTTGCTCCATATAGAGTTCTTGCTGCAGTGTTCATTGCAATCTGCAAAGGGTGCAACGCGCTCTTTGGGAGACCATGCAGTATGCAGTTGGTAAAGTCGAAGTGGGGCATCACAAGTGCTTGAAATATTGTTCTGAAGTCTTTTGTTTCCAGGAGATGTCTCATGTGACGTAACATCCGGACTTTGTGGTAAATCGCTTTTACCATGTTGCTTATGTGGGCGTTTAGGTCTAGCTTTTGGTCAAGAGTTACACCGAGGTATTGTATTGATGTTTTAGTAGGGAGCTCTGCACCACGCACCTTAAGAGATGAGGGCGGGGTGAATGTCTGATCTTTGCTGATGAAGAGAACGTCTGTCTTTTTAAGATTTATTCTTAGCTCCTGTGATTGTAACCAGTCGGAGACTGCATCAAAGCATGTGGACAAGGTAGACAGGTCTGGGTGTTTTGTGGATATTGGGGTAAACATAAGGACATCGTCGGCATAGATTAGGCAATTGATGTTGAAGGACCTGATGATATTACAAATAGGTTGCATATAGACGTTAAAGAATAGGGCTGAGAGAGAAGATCCCTGTGGGACATCTTTGGTTTGAGAGAATGGGGTGGAGGTGGAGGAGCGGGAACGAACGTGCTGCCAATTGTCATTCAGGTATGAAGCACACCAAGCAACTGCGTTCCCTTGTATTCCCTTATCAGTAAGACGGAGCAGGAGTAGTTTGTGGTTGACTGAGTCAAAGGCGGCCGCAATATCCAGGAAGACAAGAGCAAAGCCTTGTCTGATGTTATCGAGACCTAGCATTAGGGTGCTGAATAGCGTTAACAAGGTTTCGACACCATGAAACTCCCGAAATCCGTGTTGGCAGGAGTCAAAGGGAGCGTTGTTCTCTATGTGGTGGTTGTTGACGTTGGGCTGTTTTTTTTCTATGATGAGCTGTTTGATATATGCAGATGACATTCTTTTATACATGCCGTTCTCCACAGCCCAAATGGACCTAACACCAGCAATAGACTGTTTCAATGCTGTCTCAGCGTGGCTTCAATCACAGAATCTACGCATTCAACATAAAAAGACAGAGGTTCTTTTCATCTCCAGAGACCCCAACTTTACTCCTCCACCCCATGTCAGTGTTAATGAAGCGGACTTACTAACCAAAGAAACAATAAGATACCTCGGAGTTACGTTGGACCAACGCCTGGATATGAAACACCACATAAACAACATTGTCAAAGCTGTATACTTCAAAATCCGCACAATCAGGCATCTGCGCTCCCTACTGGACCCAGATGACTTCCGGACCATATACCAAGCGCTAATACTGCCGCACTTCGACTTTGCAAACGCCATCTTTCAAGGGCTCCCCCACTCCACGCTGGCCCCTTTACAGCTGGCCATGAATGCTGCAGCAAGGGTCCTACACGGAGCCGCCAAAAGTGACCACGTGACCCCCATTCTCAAACAACTTCACTGGTTACCTATCCATGGAAGAATCATCTTTAAAACCCTTCTCCTAGCGTTCAAAACAATCAAAGGTATTTCATCCCCTTCACTCACAGATCTTATTCACATGGTGCCCCCCAACAGATCCAGAAGAGCAATAGCCATAAACCTACTAGTAAAACCAAAGGAATCATCAAAGTGCAACATATCAACCACAAACAGGGCGTTCCGCTACTATGTACCTAAATGCTGGAATGCCCTACCCCCTGACATTAGGGCGATTGCCGACCTATCACAGTTCAGAAAGGCACTCAAATACCATTTATTCCTCCAATGCTACCCAAACTCCAATGACACCCCTCTGAAGAGATGACCCACTCTAGGAAACAACCCTCACGTTCATTATGTTATTTCACCCACTCATTGCCATGTAAATATCTCATGTATATAATCAACCCTGTTATCCAAGCTACTCTTTACTATGTAAAAATCTCATGTATATAGTTACCCCTGTTATCCAAGTTTGGACCCCTGTTCTATGTAAAACCAAACAGCCTGTTGTTATGGTCGTTGTGTTATAATGTAAACCGCGCTGATGCCAAATAGCGCGGTATATAAGAATTTGTAATAAATAAATAAATGATTTTAGCTAGGAGTGGGATGCTGGAGATGGGTCTACATGAATCCATCTTCGCAGGGTCCAGTTTATTATTCTTCAGCAGCGGTCTGATGGATGTTTGCTTAAGGCTGAGGGGGAAAGTCCCATTCTGGAATGAGGTTCCTATTAGTTTGGCAAGGAAAGGACTGAGCTCGGTCCGTAGGGTTTTTATCCAGAAAGCTGGACATGGGTCGTTTGGTGATGTGGAAGTGTTTATATTCATGATGGTGTCTTGGATCTCTTTTTCAGAAGGAGTGATGGAGGTGATGGTATGTTGGGCTGCAAGTAGGGTTCATGGAGGGGAGGAAGTAGATGAGAAGTCAGATGGGGTGTCTGGGGGGCATGTATTTGAGGATGTGGTAGGCTGGCTTATTTTGGCTTGGATGTAGTCTGCATATTCCTGCGGGTCAGGTTGGAATGATTGACCCGAGTAAGGTTCATTAGCTAAGGTTTTGACTAGATTGAATAGCTCATGTGGTCTGTTTAAGGCTCTTTGTAGCACTTCTGCATGGTATTGCTTCATTTGCTTGGAGACTGCTGTTCGGTGGGCATCTAGTTGGGCGATATAAACGTCATGGTTTTCAGTTGACCTGGAGCGACGCCAGCGTTTTTCAAGCTGTCTTAGTAGACATAGAGAGTTCTTTAGCTCAGGAGAGTACCAGGGAGCCCTTGTTCTCCTGCAAGGGCCTTTTCTGGTGAGAGGTGATTCAATTGCCGCATTTAGACATTTATTCCATCAGGAAATCATGTTTGTCTTATGTCGGCAGGGAGTGGAGAGGCTGAGTCATTTCCAAAATCTCTTCTCTGTTAAACTGCCGGAAACGTGTCCAGGTTGATGCTGAAGGTTCCTTTTGGGATTGTGGGATGGTGGGTGGGGGGAGTGCTGGTATCGAGAACATGATCAGGCTATGGTCAGACCATGGAACAGTGCATAGTGAAAGATCAAACTTGTGAGAATGACTGAGTAGTATTTGAGGAGCAAATATAAGATCGAGCGTATTACCCTTGACATGGGTGGGAGCATTAACATAAGAACATAAGATTTGCCATACTGGGTCAGACCAAGGTCCATCAAGCCCAGTATTCTGTTTCCAACAGTGGCCAATCTAGGTCATATGTACCTAGCAGTTTCCCCAAGGGACACAGGTTCCACAATGCTTGTATTGGTTCAAGCATTGATATCCTGGGTCCCTTCTTAATGGTTTATGGACCTTTCCTCCAGGAACTTGTCCAAACCTTTTTTTAAACCCAGCTACACTAACAGCCTTTACCTCCGATAACAAATTCCAGAGTTTGATTACACGTTGAGTGAAAAAAAAATTTCTTTTATTAGTCTTAAATAGTTTACCCTGTAGCTTCATTGCATGTCCCCTAGTCTTTCTATATTCTGATAAGGTAAACAATCGATCTATGCTTACCCGTTCCACTCCGTTCATTAATTTATAGACTTCTATCATATCACCCCTCAGCCGTCTCTTTTCCAGGTTAAAGAGCCCTAACCTTTTTAGCCTCTCTTCATAGCAGTATCCTTCCATCCCCTTTACCATTTTGGTGGCTCTTCTCTGAACCTTTTCTAAAATCGCTATATCCTTTTTAAGATACGGCGACCAGAATTGCACACAATATTCAAGGTGTGGTCTCACCATGGAACGATATAGAGGCATTATAATATCTTTTGTTTTATTTTCCATTTCTTTCCTTATACCTAGCATTCTGTTTGCTCTCTTGGCCGCCGCTGCACACTGGGCCGAGGGTTTTAACATGGTATCCACAATGACGCCTAAATCTTTTTCCTGGGTGGTAGTTCCTAATGTGGAACCTTGCATCATGTAACCATAGTTTGGGTTGTTCTTCCCTAGGTCCATAACCTTGCATTTGTCCACATTAAATTTCATCTGCCATTTTGCTGCCCAGTCTTCCAATTTATCAAGATCCTCTTGCAATTTTCCACAATCCTCTTGGGTTTTAACAACTTTAAATAGTTTTGTGTCATCTGCAAATTGGATAACCTCACTCCTTATTCCATTTTCCAGGTCATTTATGAATGTCAAAAAGCAGCGGACCCAGCACAGATCCCTGGGGGGTACACCACTATTCACCTTTCTCCATTGGGAAAATTGGCCATTTAGCCCTACCCTCTGCTTTCTATCTTTTAACCAGTTCCTGATCCACAATAGTACATTGCCTCCTATCCCATGACTCTTTAGTTTTGCCAAAGGTCTCTCATGAGGGACCTTGTCAAAGGCTTTCTGAAAGTCCAGATACACAATATCAACCGTCTCACCTTTGTCCACCTGATTATTCACTCCTTCAAAAAAACATAACAGATTAGTAAGACAAGATCTTCCTTGTCTAAAGCCATGTTGGCTGTCTCCCATTAGGCCATGACTATCTACATGCTGAGTAATTTTATTCTTTGGTTTCTACCATTTTTCCCGGTACTGACGTGAGGCTCACCGGTCTGTAGTTTCCCGGATCACCCCTTGAACCCTTTTTAAAAATTGATGTTACATTGGCGATCCTCCAATCTTCAGGTATTATAGATGATTTTAATGATAGTTCACAGACTACTAATAGCAGGTCTGCAATCTCATATTTCAGTTCTTTCAACACCCTTGGATGTATACCATCCGGCCCAGGTGATTTGCTACTCTTCACTTGATCTAATAGTTGTAATACATCTTCCCGATGTATCGATATTTCCTTCAATTCTTCCGCACCTTTAAATAACACTTCAGTCATGGGTAACATCCCTACATCTTCAGTTAAAGACCGAAGCAAAGAATTCATTCATTCTCTCCGCTATCGCCTTGTCGCCTCTTAGTGCCCCTTTAACTCCTCTGTCATCTAATGGTCCTACTGACTCTCACAGGTTTTTTGCTACGAATGTACTTGAAAAAATCTTTTTTGCATTTTTACTTCTGCAGCAAGCTTCTTCTCAAATTCTCTCTTTGCCTCCTTTATCAGAGCCTTGCATTTGACCTGCAAGTGCTTGTGCTGTTTCCAGGTTTCATCATTTGGCTTTTTTTTCCATTTCTTGAAAGATGCTTTCTTGGCAACAGCCTCTCTGACCTCACCTTTAAACCATGCTGGCAGTTTTTTGGACTTCCTTCCACTTTTCTTAAAGCGTGGAATACAGCTGGTCTGGGCTTCCAAGATAGTATTTTTCAACAGCACCCAAGCTTGATGTAAGTCTTTAACTTTTGCAACTGCTCCTTTTAGTTTTTTCTTAATTATTTTCCGCATTTTATCATAGTCTCCCTTTCGAAAGTTAAAAGGTAGTACTATGGATTTCCTTACTATACCTCCTCCACTAATTAAATCAAAGGCGATCATGCTATGATCAAAGCATGATCAATCCTGGTACATGTCTTATGTTCTTATGTTGGTACCATTGACATAAAGTGTGGTAGGAAGGTTCTGGAGGCCAAATGTAGGCTTTTAGGTAGGAAGTCTCAATGCATAAATGGTGCAAAGAAGAGGGTTTCGGATTTGTTAGCAATTGGGCAACATTCTGTGGAAAGGAGGGGCTTTTCCGAAAGGATGGTCTCCACCTTACCCAGGTTCGAACCAGGCTGCTAGCATTAACCTCTTAAAAAAGAGAGCGCAGCTTTTAAACTAGATAATAGGGGAAAGCAGACATTTGCCCAAAAACACATGGTTTGGAAGGATGTATCCTCAGGGCTGGCCCAAGGGTTTCTGCCACCCTAGCCTGCCATGTGTCCCCCCCTTCCTCTGTGCTGAGACATGCTGCCCACTGCTGCTGATTCTGGTGGCGGGGGCATCTTGGCAGCAGCGGCCAGCCGTGTGCCTTGGCACACATGGCCTGCTGCTTCTGATTCCTCCGACTCAACTTTGAGGGGTCAAACGCAGCAGTCTCTGTGCCGAAGCAGCAGTGGGGGATGGCAGAACACCACTGCTCAGCATGGGGGGGGGAGGGGCGGCAGGTCATTTGTGCCATGCTGCCCATGGAGGTCTGCTGCCTTAGGCTGCCGCCTAGTGAATGGACCGGCCTTGTGTATCCTTGAAGGATACTAGCAGAAGAGGGAAGTTAGGGCATCCTCACTGGAAGGTTCAAATAAAGATGAAAGTAACCCAGATGCCCTTAAGTACAGAGCATGCAGAGCTAAAAGATTCCAAATTCTAGTCCCACAGGTGCTCCTTGGGGTCTTGGGCAAGCCACTTAACCCTCCATTGGCCATGTTCCCTGTAAGTACTAGTGTATGTGTCTCATATCCCCTTGTGTTAAATGTATCCCCCAATTGTGTTGTGACCACTTTGAAGGATAAGGTGGTATACAAAACTGTCTAAATAAATAAAATAAATAAATTACCCCATCAACTGATAACCAGATAAAGATGAATAAAATACAACCACTAAAATAGCTCTATACAAATATAAGAACGCCTCCTTTAATAAAAAAAAGAAAGAAGATGGGAGAGTTAGAATTTATACCACTAAATGAAAGGTTAGATATTGTTGGCATTTCAGACTTGGTGGAAGGTGGACCACCAATGGGACACACTCTGATACCCGGGTACAAACAATATTGCAATGATAGAGGGCAACCCCTTTATCAATTTTTTCTACCCTTTGTTAGAGAAGGCATTGAGTCACACAAGATTAAAGTTTTACAAGAAACATAATATACCATGAAATCTATTTGGATAGAAATTCCATGTGAAAAGACGGCAATGACAGTGTACTACCGACCACTTGGCCAGAATGAACAGATGGATGATGAATTGCTAAAAGAATCAGGAAAGCTAACAAAAGTTACATCGCAGTAATAATGGGTGATTTTGGTTACCCCGCTATCGACTTGGTCAGTGTCGTAGCACGACATGCTAGGAGATAGTTTCAAGATGAAATAAATGCTGCTTGGAGCAGCTGGTTCATGAACCGACACGAGGGAAGATATTTTGGACCTGGTCCTTAGAGGAACACAGGATTTGGTGCAAGAGAGAAAGTTGTTGGAGCCACTTGGCAATAGTGATCACAGCATCATCACATTTGATTTAATAAATGGAGGAAGTATGAAAAGGAAATCCACAGTACTACCTTTTAACTTTCAAAAGGGAGACTATGATAAAATGAGGAAATGGTTAAGAAAAAGCTAAAAAGAGCATCTGCAAAGGTTACAATTTTACATCAAGCATGGGCATTGTTTTAAAAATACTATCTTGGAAGCCTCAACCAGATATATTCCATGCTTTAAGAAAAGTGGAATGAATGCCAAAAAACTGCCAGCATGATTTAAAAGTGAGGTCAGAGGCTGTTGTAGCCAAAAAAGCATCTTTCAGGAAATGGAAAAAAGTCAAATGATGAAAACAGGAACCAAGCACTGGCAAGTTAGAGAGACTGTTAGGGAAATTAAAAACTCATGGGCTAGGAGACAGTGTACTTTTATGAATCAGGAAGTAGTTAAGATAGAAAGCATAGAGTAGGCCTAAATGACCAGTTTTCTCAATGGAGAAAGTAAATAGTGGAGTACTGCAGGGATCTGTGCTGGTCCCGCTGCTTTTTAACATCTTCATAAATGACCTGGAAATGGGAATAACTATAGTGAGGTAGCTAAATTTGCTGATGACACAAAATTATTCAAGTTGTTAAAATACAAGGGGATTGTGAAAAATTGCAAGAGGACCTTGATAAATTGAAAGACTGGGTGTCCAAATGGCAGATGAAATTTAATGTGGACACGTGTGGTGACTTGCATAGAGCAGCAGGTGCACCTATTCTTGCCACCTTGCTGGGCAGATTAGATGGACTATGATGGTCTTTATCTGCTGTCATATACTATGTTATTATGTTAGGGCTCTTCAACTTGGAAAAGAGACTGCTGAGGGAGATAGGATAGAGTTCTATAAATTAATGAATGGAGTGGAATGAGTAAACATAGGTGGTTTACTCCCTTAAAAAGTAGAAAGACTAGGGACGCACAGTGAAGTTGCAGTGTAACCCCTTTTAAGAGTAATAAGAGAATATTTTTTCACTCACTACTTAATTTAACTCTAATTTGTTACCAAAGAATGCGGTAAAAGTTGTTAGTGTAGCTGGGTTTAAAGAAGGTTTGCATAAGATCTTGAGGAAAGGTCAATAAACCATTATTAAAGAGGACTGGGTAAATTTACTGCTTACTGTTGGAGAAGCATTGTGGAACCAGATCACAAGTACCTGCCATGTATTTGTGATCTGGATTGGCCACTGTTGGAAACATGATACTGGGCTTGATGGACCTTGGTCTGACCCAGTATAGCATTTCTTATTTTCATATTATGCAACTTGCAAATTGATTGCAAGCTGCATTATTTACCACAGTAAGTCATTTCCAGGAACAAGCAGGAATGCAGTCTTTACATATGGGTGACAATGGCACTGATGGAGCTCGTGCAGGAACGCTCCCCAGTGTCCAGTAGGAAAGACCTTTGGGAGCATTTCATTATGCCTGCATTTTTGTCGTCCCAATTCCTCAGTTATTTGTTTTCCATGGAGTCGTCAGAGCGCATCGCATTGTTCCTGTCACAACTGAAAAACATCTTTTTGGTATAGCATTGTGCTTCTGCCTTCCCGTCGATGCTGGTTCCTTTGAATCTGACTCTGGTCCCGATAAATCTTTCTTTTTTTTTTTTTTAAATTAGATTTTAATCAGTGTAACAACCAACCAAAAATACAGGACAATCAGATCAACAGAGTAAATCAAGAAATATGAAAAAATACTTCAAGGCAGAAACTGATAAAGTCCACATTACTGAGACCTGGATATGAAAAACATAATATAACAGAAAAAAGAAACAATAAGAAAACAAGGCTTATTAAAGCCCACATAATAGGAGGTAAACCATAATTACTCAGCCCCACCCACCTCAACTAAACCCTGCCTTTCCAAAAATAATTTTTTCCAAATGGGCAACATCTGAAAAAACATATGTTGCACCATCATAATTCACGATACGCTTACACGGAAAGCGAAGAAAGAATGTAGCGCCCAACGATAGGACCCGAGGCCTTGGAGCTAAAAAAAAAAAAACCCCTCCGCTTAAGTTGGGTGCTACGTGAAACATCTGGGAAAATATTCCCCCTATGCCCACAGAAAGTTGATAACTTAAATTTGAAAAAAGCTTTAAGGATACAATGTTTACAGTCTAAAGATTTCAAGGTAACTACTAGTGTAGACCGCGAGTTAATTACCTCTAAAGAGTCCTCTAAAAAGGTAGTTAAATTTAAAATAGAGGGCTCAATCGCATCAAGATTCCTTTCAACGGGATCAACTTGTTTAGAGCTACGCGGAATATAATAAAGCTGAGACACATCAATAGGATCATTCAGAAGCAGCACTTTTTTCAGATACTTATCCAAAAGAATTTTTGGAGCAAGAAGAAAGGTATAGGGAAAATTCAAAAAACGAAGGTTACAAGAATGTAGGGAATTTTCAAGCGCTTCTGCCTTGGTATGCAGTATTAAGGAATCTTTAATCCCTACCACATTAGCAGAATATAGCGGGAGGACCTGAGACTCTAACCGAACAAAAGCTGCATCAACAAGAGAAACCTTTTCTAATTGCTGCAGGGAAAGAACCGTTTCATGGGAGAAATCACATAAAGAAATTAAAGTTGAGGACAATTTATCCTCAATAGTTTTTAAAGTGGCCCAAAGATCCTTTAAAGTTACCTCCTTATCAGCCGGGAGAGCAGGGAGTCCTGAAGGAACTCCAGCCACTGCCAACTGAACCGGTTTTGGCAAAGTAACAATCACATTTGAATTGACCCTTACCGAATCAGAGGTTTTCCCAGAAGAAGAAGTCGATAGAGCAGCAGGGCAGGGTGGAGGGGTCCTCCCTCCAGAACTAAGGGAAGCACCCTCATGGGAGGACTGTGCTACGGGCCGCGGGATAAGATGTTTATCGAGGGGGGCCCAACGACAGCGACTCTATCCGCTGGCCCATCCCCGCCTCGCCCAGCTTTAGCTTTCCTTTTCCCCATATAAGCACCACTAAAGCAAACAATAGAAACCCCAGATAAACATTAAGACGACTAAAACCGTCTTCCGCCGCAGTGACGCTGAAGGGGCGCCAAAGAGGCGTGTCTCGCCCCTTTGGACCATGTCCCACGGACACACACCGCGGTCAAAAATACAGGCACAATATACAAGCAAAGGGACCTTGCTGGCTATAGGTGTCCCCGTGATGCTTGCCTGCTGCTAGGGGAAAGGCAAAGCGTCCCAGACAAGGCTCCCAGCAGCAGCAGTCCCAGGGCCACTCGGACAGGCTCCCTGCACTCCAACACGATCACACCAGGTCCCCGATAAATCTTTCTCTTTATTTTTTACTTTTCTTTTTTCTTTACTTTTGTTTTTCTTTGTGTTTTTCACCATCAAACTAGACCATACCCTTCTTTTCAACTCGAAGACAACTTTTTGAAGGCATGGACAAACCAGCTAGTGGTTGAAGAGCTTACTTAACCCTCTTCGCACCAGCAACCTTACTGGGTTCTTGGAGCTACAGACCGCTACATTCAAAAACAATGGGAAGGTTATCAAAAGACAGCAATAAATACAACACAGTTCTATAGAAAATACACCAAAGCTTTCGTGGAGAGAAACTGAGAGAGAGACGTTCTCCCTGTTTACTCTAACTTACTAGCCATGGTTCACTTTATTTATAAGGCTCTTTTAGATGATACAGCATAATTTCACTTTATCATTATACGTCATGTATTTATCATATTGTAGGTCAACTTTATTCAGTGTGGGTCAGTGTGGAGACATACATGGAGCCTAAGACATAATTGTTTACTGCTACATAGGTCATTATGAAGAGACATACAGGATTCCAAGACACAATTGACCTAATTGACATAATTGTTTACTGCTGATAACTTTATCTGCTAACCCTGAGCACTTTTTGATATCTACTAACCCTGAAAGTATTTTAGCTAATAACCCTGAGATAGAGAGGCTAGAGTACAACCTGCCCTTTTCTTTATTTATGTAAACCTTCACTTAGTAAGCAAATATATGAAGTTTTATTTCTAAGCAAGGTTCTGAACAGAATTAACTCTTTCTCAGGTTTAGTCAGTCTAATAGTGTATGGTACCCTGTACCAATATACATGCTTTCAGTGGTTTTGAGAAATGTACCACGTGTGCCGCTATTTCAGTCACTGATAAACATGACTGATGTTTAAAATGTTTGGGCCCTGACCATCAACCCATCTCTTGTCTTTTGTGTCAGCAAATGACAAAGAGAGGCCTCAAGAACCGAGCCAACAAGTACGGATCATTGTTCGCCTTGGATTCTCTTTCAGTGGCTTCAACCTCCAAGGACATTGATTTCCTTTCAGGGATCTCAGGTTTCTTCAAAGTCCAAATGCAAGAGTAAGTCTCAATCTCGGGCTGCATCCAAATCCTCTTCATCGACATGGAGAACTGATACCGAGGCCAGAGACCAGTCCCAGCATAAACATCAGGACTCCTCTAGAGGTGCTTCTGGTGCAGACCATCCAGCCAAACAGCCCCAGCGGGAGGATATCTCCTCCAAAGCACAAGTGAGGCTCTGGGACACTCCCAAGGATTCAACATCCGGAGAGCTACCAGTTCCATGTTCTGGGACTGTGGTGCACAGCCCTTTAGGTGACTCCACCCAGACATCAGCTATCTCCCTGGACCAGTGCATGCTGGCTCTCGAGAGGAGTTTGGCAGCACCTGTACCGATAACATAGAGAGCTCCAGGAGTGCAGGCTTCGGCAATGAGCCTACAGTCAAGCCTACTAGGCCCAATGCTGGCCCTCGAACTGGCATTGTTGGAACCTCTGAAGTCGATACCCTCGTTGGGACCTATCAATACCCCTAGTGTCCAACTGACTGTTCTGATACCTCAGAGTATCTGCATCGACCTTCGTCCATGAAGCATCGAGGTCAAACCCAAGACCACCAGTACTTTGATATCTCCAGGAACAAGCAGGAATGTAGCCCTCACATATGGGTATTGTCGGTACCGACGGAGCCTGCGCGGGAATGCTCCCCAGCGTCCAATAGGAACGCTTTTGGGAGCATCCCTCAGCACATGCGCGCTGCCTTCCCGCCTTTCCAACTGTCCCTCTTCAGTTAAGTTTGTAGCTGAGTGAAAGGATAGAGGGAGAGAGGAAAGACGAAAAAAAAAACTTTCACTGTTTCTTTTCAGAAACGTTCCTGTTTTGGTGCTAGGCGCCATTTTGGGCATTAGGCCCAATTTGTCCAAAATCATGGAAAAGCCAACTAGTGGTTTTAAAAAATGTACTAAGTGTGGCGGTACCATTTCAGTCGCTGACACCCATGATTGGTGTCTAAAATGTTTAGGACCTGATCATTCTCCAACTGAATGTCTCTCCTGCATGGGGATGACTAAAAGAGGAAGACTGAACCGGGCTGCAAAGCTCGGCACCCTCTTCTCTTCAGATGCCAGATCCAATGCATCACACTATATCTGTTGGTCTACTCTCAGAGGGTTGTTAACTAATGATATGATATAAAGATATATCCCTCTATACATATAAGATTTTCCCGATTTCACTCTACTACACCACTGCTATCTTAAGTAGAAAGTGCTCATAAAAAACGAGTTACATAAGTAGAACCAATGGTCTCAGACTGAGGATAGCAATGCTCAGGGTAGCATACCCAAAGACCGTATACTCTTTTAGCATCAATGACCATGAACATGGTTCTTAACCTCCTACAAATTGCTGTAGTTAAATACCTTTATCATATCATTAGATCCATTGCATCGACATCCTCAAGGGCTGCTTCTTCCTCCCATGGATCTCAAGTAACTAAACACAAAAGCCTGTCCTCAAAGGGTATCTCTCCTGCTAAGCATCGAGAGGCCATTGGCATTGCCCTTGAGGGAACCACACCGGCAAAACAGCCCTGGCGGGAGGCTTCGGCTTCCAAAGCATCGATGGGGCTTCAGGATGTTCTCAAGGCTTCAACCTCGCAAGAACTACCTGTGCCATGCTCAGGGGTTCCGGCCGTTCTTACCGGTACCAACACCCAGGCATCGGCAGCGTCAATAGACCAGAGATTTTTTGCTATTGAACGCAGTATTGCAGCTCTTTTCTCAGCTGCAGTACCGGTGGTCCCAAAGGCACCGATGCCGACATCGACACCGATGCCGGTACCGACACCGGTACAGACACTGTTACCGACGCCGATTGTAACTCTTCCTATTCCACCTCCGGATGGAGTGGATAAAGTGGTACCGGGTCACCTCGGTACCGACTTTGATCGGTACCGGGATCATGCTTTGCAAGAGCATCAGAGTCAGGAATACTTCAAGTCCTCCGATTCCGAAGACTCTGACAATTCTGTTGGCACTAGAGGGTTTTTCTTAGAAGATCCCTCTTCTCCCCAACACAGAATGTCACCTCCAGAGGACATGTCATTTCAGGATTTCATCCGTGATATGGCTAAAGGTCTTTCAATCACGGTAGCTCCTGAGGAGGAACCCAGAGCAAAGGAATGGGAAATCCTCCATTATCCTAAAGCTCCTAAGGAGGCAGCTACTCTGCCTATCCATGAAATTCTGCATAACTTGATACTCAGAATATGGGAAACACCTCTGACTACTTCTCCTCACTCTAGGAGACTTGATACTATGTATTGTGTCCCACCATGTCCTGGATTTCAGAAAACTCAGCTGCCACACCATTTAGTGGTAGTGGAGTCAGCCATGCGTAGGATGAAAAGTGCTAAAAGACATGCATCCAATCCTCCAGGTCGCGAATGCAGGACTCTGGATGCTTTTGGACGCAGAACTTTTCAAGCTTCCATGCTTTCAGCTAGGATTAGCTCATATATCCTATATATGGGAATGTTCCTCAAAGAAATCACAGGAGACTTGGAACTTATGAGCCCATTTCTCCAAGATAAGAGACAAGACTTTCTTAGTCTGGTTAAGCATGCTCAGGATGTCTCCAAGTTTGTCAATCGTGCAGCCTTTGACTGCTTTGAATGCATCAGCTGAACTGAACTTCTGCTATTGCCATTGGCGCACGATGAATTGCCTGGCTACAGGCATCAGACTTGGAGACTTGGGTTCAGGACAAGTTAGGCAACATTCCTTGCACGGGAGAAAATCTCTTCGGCAAGAACTGGCAGGAGAAGGCTAACGAGTTAGATGCTGACAATTCTACCTTAGATTGTCAGTCTACAGCCACTCCAGCCAAAAGAAAGCCTTATAAAAAACCCTCTTTTAGCAAAAAGAGGAAGTTTTATTCTTCTTATACCCATCAGACTCAAGCTCCAGGTCAGGTTGCCCAAAAGGGACAAACTAGACAACAAAAGAAACCAAAAGGCCCGAGAGCCCAACCAGCTCTCCAGGTTCAGCCCCCTCAAGGGCTTTGACTCCTTCCTAGAGGGCTTTGCCTTCCTGCCTCTGAGGGGTCCTCAACCCCCCAATATTTCCGGCAGGTTATGCCACTTTGTCAACAGATGGCATCAGATAACAGCAGAAGATTGGACTTTGTCCATTGTAGGGGAGGGGTACAAACTTCATTTTCACAGCTTACCCCCCCTACAATTCTAAAGCAGTTCAATTCACAAACCTCTGCAGACAACCTGCTAGATCACGAGGTCTCCACTCTTCTTGCCCAAGGGGCAATAGAGGAAGTACCCATTCTTCAACAGGGTGCAGGGTTCTACTCCCCCTATTTTCTTATCCTAAAGAAAACAGGGGGACACAGACCCATTCTAGACCTCAAAGAATTGAACAAATATCTGTTTCAAGAAAAATTCAAGATGATTTCTCTGGGAACTCTTCTGCCATACCTTCAAAGCCAGGACTGGCTTTGCTCTCTAGACTTAAAGGATGCATACACTCACATTCTTATCCATCCAGGTCACAGGAAATTTTTGTGTTTCCTTTTCAGGGAAGACATTTCCAATATAGGGTTCTTCCCTTTGGTCTGGCTTCAGCACCAAGGGTATTCACGAAATGCATGGCAGTAGTAGCTGCATTTCTACGAACCCTGGGGATCTTTGTCTTCTCCTATTTAGACGACTGGCTCATCCGAGCCTCCACAGTGACAGAGGCCAGCACTGCACTGTCTCGTACAGTGCGAATCCTCCAATACTTGGGATTGGTAATAAACTTCGCGAAATCTCAACTAGTTCCTTCAATGCCTAGAATTCATAGGAGCCTGTCTGGATACCAAACAGGCAAGGGCTTTCCTGCCACAAGCCTGGTGTCTTCGCATAATGCAGTTAGCTTCCCAAGCAGCAGGCAAGTCCTCCCTCACTGCTCGGGAGCTACTGCAGTTACTGGGACACATGGCGTCCACAGTTCATGTAGTCCCATATGCTCGCCTCCACATGCGAGCAGCTCGGGGGACCCTATCCACATAGTGGACTCAGGCCACGGGTCATTTGTTGGACAAAATAACAATCTCTCAACGACTAATTTTGTCCCTCCAATGGTAGCAGTCATTAAAAAATCTGACAGTAGGGTCTTTTCCTTCAACCCCTCTTTCAGGCCACTCTAACAGATGCATCACAGGTGTGTTGGGGAGCACACCTGAATCATCTCTCTACCCAGGGCTTCTGGACTCCACAGGAGGTTGGTTTACACATAAACCTCCTGGAGTTAAGAGCAATCTTTCTCCAGGACCAAGCAGGAAGTCAGTCCTCACTTATGGGTGACGTCGGTGCCGACGGAGCCCTCGCGGAGCAATTTTCCCCAGCTTTCGCAGAAAGCCTTTGGGAATTGCAGCGCGCATGCGCGGTCCCCTTCCTGCCCAAGGATGCTATCTTGGTCAGTCTTCTTTTTTTCCGCGGAGCCCTACAGACGTAGTTTAACGCCGCTGAAAAAGTTGATTTCTTTAGTTAATTTCTCGTTAAATTTTTTTTTCTCGGTTCGTGTGTCCTCTTCCCGCCGGGCTTTTGAGCCCATTCACGTTTTTTATTTTATTTTTATTCCAACTGGCGTTCCCGCCACTTTCTCCTTCTTCCCTGGTAGCACGGTCTTTCGACCTTGCAGGGGTCCTTTTTCCCCCGATGGCTGCCAGCAGTTTTAAAAAGTGTGATCGTTGTCAGACTCATGTCTCTTACTGACACGCATGACTGCTGCCTCCGCTGCCTGGGGGCCGAGCATGACCCTATGAGTTGCGGCCCGTGCAGCAGGATGTCCTCGAAGGCCCTGAGGAGTCGGCAGTCGCAAAGGGATCGTATCTTCTCTGATTCCGCTCGGACCTCGTCAGAGGCCTCGATGTCTCGTGGCTCCGGCTCAGACCATCGTCGGAGTTCTTCTGAACGGGGCTCCCCCGGCCGGGAACACCGGCGGGAGAAGAGGCCCGTGAGGGTGGAGCCGGATGGCAATCCTGGTTCCTCGAGGGCCAGGTCGCTCAGCCCGGCCCGACTCCCCGGGCGGGGAGAGGCCTTCGAAGCTTCCTCGTCTCGATGTGGAGACTCCTGGACACGTGAGTGATATAGTCCTCCTGGACTCCCCCACGGATGATCCGACGTCGGGCCCGACACCGTCGGGCCCCGAGTCGGCAGATGCTGGGTCTTCTGAGCTTGGTCTCAGACTGACGACCTTGGAGCGCAGTATCTCTGCCTTCATGGACCAGCAGCGGGCGTTGATCACCGGCCTCGCCAGTGCATCTGCTCCGACCACCGGGACGTCGACGCCCAAGTCGACCCCGGAGGCCGAGTCGATCCTCGAGTCCATACGAGCTTGAGTCGATCCTCGGCCTAGGTCTCCCTCGGCTTCCCGTTCGGGACCGAGGTCCTCGGCGTTGGGGAGGAGGTCCCCGGGCCCCGCGTGCACGGAGCTGCTCGATGACTTCTCGGAGGAGTCGGGCTGGGACACGGAGGAGGACGAGTCACCCGGTTCCTTTCAGACCCGGTGCGTCCCCTCTGACTCACCCGAGTCAGAGCCTCTGAGGCGGTCCCCCCCGGAGGATACCCGGTTCTCCGATTTCGTGAGGGATATGGCCAGGGCCTTGGCTTTTCCCATGGATCCGGAGGAGGAACCCCGAGCCGAAGAGCTCGAGGCCCTTCAGTATGACTCCCCCCCCCCTAGGGAGGCCTTCACTGTACCGGTTCCCCCGATGCTGGAGCGGCTTCTCTTCCGGATGTGGGAAAGCCCAGCCTCGACGCCGGTGTTGAGCAAGCGGGTCGATTCCATGTATCGAGTCCGCAAGAGCCCCGGGTTCCAGAAGGCGCAACTCCCGCACCACTCCATGGTGGTGGAATCGGCCATGCATCGACTTAAGAGTCAAAAGATGCACTCCTCGGTGCCTCCGGGTAAGGAGGCCCGGAATCTGGATGCCCTCGGTAGGAAGTGCTTCCAGGGCTCTATGCTTGCTTGTCGGGTCCAGACATATCAGTTGTATATGGGTATGTATCTCCGCGACCTGGCGAAAGAAATGGCGGGGTTTTCCGCCAGTCTCTCTGAGGAACCCTTGCAGCTGTTCCAAGCCCTGTCCACAGGGATTCGAGAGTGTTCGAAGTTCATTTCTCGAGCGGCCTATGATGGCTTCGAAGCATCGGCTCGAGTAGCCGGAGCTGGCATCGGGGCTCGCCGCCAAGCTTGGCTTCAGTCCTCCGACCTCGAGCCGTGGGTGCAGGACAAGTTGGTCGATGTCCCTTGCAGAGGGGAAAACCTCTTCGGCAAGCTCATGGCCGACAAGGCGGCGGAGCTCGAGTCAGAGACTCTCACCAGGACTCGCCTTTCCAGGAAAACCTCTGCCCCTTCTCAGAGGAAGAAGGGCTCGGGAAAAAAGCCCTTTTACCCGAGGAAGGTGTTCGCTTATAAGCAGCACCACCCACACTATCAGGCCTCGACAACCCCTCATCAGGGGCAGCAGCCTAAGGGGCAGGGTAACGGATCCCGGAGGCAGAAAGCCACCAAGCCCACCACGCAGGCCCCAGCCCAGCAGGGTGGGGTTTTTTGACTATGCCAGCATATCCTCTTCCCCCCCAGGGGCCCTCGCTCAGCACGGGGGGCCGGCTGACCCACTTTGCTCACAGGTGGTCAGCCGTAACATCCGATGCCTGGGTGTTGCGGGTGGTTCAAAAGGGCTACCTCCTACATTTTCACCAGGTGCCCCCCCCCCCTACTTCCCGGGGGAACCTCCCAGACCCCTGCTGCACCAGGACGTGCTCCTTCAGGAGCTGCAAAGTCTGCTTCAGTATCGGGCGGTGGAGCCGGTGCCCCAGCATCTGTGCGGTCACGGTTTCTACTTGTGGTACTTCCTGGTGCCAAAGAGAACAGGGGGCCTCAGAGCAACCTCAACAAGTTCCTGCAACGGGAAAAGTTCAAGATGCTTACCCTTGGAACCCTACTGCCCTACCTCCAGCAGGGAGATTGGCTATGCTCCTTGGATCTAAAGGATGCTTATACCCACATCCTTATTCACCCGGACCACCGACAATACCTAAGGTTTGTGGTGGCAGGGAACCATTATCAGTACCATGTACTGCCCTTTGGCCTATCCTCCGCTCCCAGGGTGTTCACGAAGTGCCTGGCAGTGGTGGCAGCCTTCCTAAGGCTTCAAGGCCTCTTCGTCTTCCCATACCTGGACGACTGGCTCATCCGAGCATCATCTGCTCCAGAGGTCGCCCAGGCCACCCAACGTACGGTGGCTCTGCTTCAGCACTTGGGCTTCGTCATAAACTTCGAGAAGTCCGCTTTGCTTCCCTCTCAGGACCTCGAGTTCATAGGGGCACGGCTGGATGCTCGGCAGGCTCGTGCCTTCTTGCCTCTGGAACGGGCCAACAGGCTTATGGCTCTAGCCGGCAGGTTCAACAGCCAGTCGCCGGCCCCTGCCAGACAGTTCCTGCAACTGCTCGGACACATGGCCTCCACGGTCCATGTCACTCCGAATGCCCGTCTACATATGAGACCTGCTCAGTGGAGCCTTCGCACTCAGTGGCTTCAGTCCACAGGGAGACTGTCGGATCTGATTCAGATTTCCGACCGTCTGGTCTCCTCCCTGCAATGGTGGCTTCACCTGCCCAACCTAGTGCTCGGCATGTCCTTCCAGTCGCCCCCGTCGTACCGGGTGCTCACGACAGATACCTCCCTCCTGGGCTGGGGGGCGCATTGTCGGGGGACATGCACTCAAGGCCTTTGGACACCTTGGGAGGCCGCCCAGCAGATAAACTTCCTAGAGCTACGGGCGATCCGCCTAGCTCTGCGGGCCTTCTCTCACCTGACGTTCGGTCAGTCCGTACTGGTACAGACGGACAATCAGGTTGCCATGTTCTATGTGAACAAACAAGGGGGCACGGGCTCCCTCCTATGTCAGGAAGCCCGGAGGCTGTGCTCTTGGGCCATCGATCACGACATCCTCCTCAAAGCGGTTTACCTGCCAGGGCAGGACAATTGCCTGGCAGACAAACTGAGCCGGATTCTGCTGCCACACGAATGGAAGTTGAACCCCACGGTGGCACAGCGGATCTTCCGCCGGTGGGGCTCTCCCACTGTGGATCTCTTTGCCAGTCCGCTGAACAGGCAGCTCCCCAGATTCTGCTCCCCTCACCCTCTTCGAGAGGCGCCGGACGCTTTCCTCATCCCGTGGTCCACGGGTCTGCTGTATGCCTTCCCTCCCACACCACTGGTGTCCCGGACCTTGTTCAAAGTTGTCCAGGACAGGGCCTCCGTGATCCTGGTAGCGCCCCGGTGGCCGAGACAACCGTGGTTCCCTTTGCTTCTACAGCTAGTGGTGGACACCCCTCTTCCCCTGGGGTTTCAGCCCGATCTCCTGACCCAGGATCAGGGTACTCTTCTGCACCCCAACCTCAGGGCCCTGCACCTGATGGCCTGGCTGCTGAAAGGGTAGTCCTAGCCCCACTGCTGCTACCCACGGAGGTGGAAGCTGTCGTCCTAGCATCTCGGCGACCTTCCACCCAGAAGTCTTACACCCTCAAATGGCATCGCTTCTCTATCTGGTGTTCTCAGCGATCTGAGGACCCCTTCGCCTGTCCAGTATCGGTGGTACTGCAATATTTGCTTCACCTCTCCGATCTAGGTCTCAAATCCAATTCTGTCAGAGTCCACCTCAGTGCTCTTTCTGCACATCATTCACCGGTTGAAGGCCAGCCTCTTTCCTCGCACCCCTTGGTGGCGCGTTTTCTCAGAGGCCTCCTTCTGCTTAAGCCTCCGTTGCGTCCTCCAGCTCCTGACTGGGACCTCAATGTGGTTCTGCAAAGGCTTACCTGTCCGCCTTTTGAACCCATGGCTACCTGCCCTCTTGGTTTCCTCTCATGGAAAACGCTCTTCTTGGTAGCCCTTACTTCCGCTAAGCGCGTAAGCGAACTACAGGCCCTAGTGTCGGAGCCCCCATACACTAGGTTCTACAGGAATAGGGTTGTCCTGCAGACTCACCCTAAGTTTTTTCCGAAGGTGGTCTCCCACTTTCACATCAACCAGGAGGTGATTCTTCCGACCTTTTTTCCCAGGCCGCATACCAGCCGTGCTGAGTCTGTTCTGCATACCCAGGACTGTAGAAAAGCCTTGTCCTTCTACCTTGACCGTACGCGGGAGCATAGAAAGGCTGTCCAGCTTTTTGTCTCTTTTGACCCCAATCGGTTGGGGGTGCCTGTCTCCAAGCGTACTTTGTCCATCTGGGTAGCTGACTGTATCGCCTGGGCTTATGGGGCAGCCGGCCTCTCCTTGGAGAGTTGAGTCACGGCTCATCGTGTCAGGGCGAAGGCTGTGTCCGTGGCTCATCTTCGCTCTGTTCCATTGGTAGACATCTGCCGGGCCGCTACTTGGTCTACAAGCCAGACCTTTGCGGCTCATTACTGCCTGGAGAGGGAGTCCCGCAGGGACAGTGCTTTCGGACAGGCAGTCCTCCACAATCTCTTTGAGGTTTAGGCAACTCCTACCCTCCGGCCCTGGTATTGGGCTACTGGCCGGATTCGTATTCAGAGAAGATTCCTTCCCTCTGTACTGTTGAGCTTGAGGGAGCTCTTTTAGGCTTGAGGTCTCCGGTAGCCTTAAGCTTGGGAGTCCCATAAGTGAGGACTGACTTCCTGCTTGGTCCTGGAGAAAGAGTAGTTACTCACCTGTAACAGGTGTTCTCCAGGAGAAGCAGGAATCAGTCCTCACTACCCTCCCTCCTCCCCTTGGAGTTGCACTCATTCTTATTGCATATTTTTGCTAACTTTTTGCTGTCTTTCCGCTATGTCATCAGACTGAGCAAGATGGCATCCTTGGGCGGGAAGGGGACCGCGCATGCGCACTGCAATTCCCAAAGGCTTTCTGCGAAAGCTGGGGAAAATTGCTCCGCGAGGGCTCCGTCGGCGCCGACGTCACCCATAAGTGAGGACTGATTCCTGCTGCTCCTGGAGAACACCTGTTACAGGTGAGTAACTACTCTATTTAGCTCTTCGAGTGTTCCACGCCCAGCTCAGCTACAAGACAGTCCTAGTCCAGACGGACAATTAGGTAGCCATATTCTGTGTGAACAAGCAGGGCGGGACAGGCTCTCTGTCGTTATGCAACGAAGCTTTACGACTGGGGGCCCTTACCAGAGAGCATCAAATTCACCTTCTAGTGGTATATCTTCCAGGCATTCAAAACCTTTGGGCAGACATACTCAGTCGAGTACTGCTACCTCACGAGTGGTCCCTCCACCTAAACCAGGTGGCAAAGATATTTCATCTCTGGGGCACTCCAGACATAGACCTCTTTGCAAGTCCACTGAATGCCAAACTTCCCTGGTTCTGTTCCAGGCTTCCGGTGCACAGCTGTCAGGCAAGGGATGCTTTCCTCCTTCACTGGGGTCAGGACTTCCTTTATGCTTTCCCACCCATTCCCCTCATCCCCAAGACACTCTTCAAACTTCAGAGAGAGAGGGGTTGCATGATCCTCATAGCACCACGATGGCCACGCCAAACATGGTATTTCCTGCTTCTGCATCTCTCTCAAGCGCCACCTCTGGAGTTAGGGCATGCTCCAGATCTCCTTTCCCAGGAGAACGGGATTCTATGGCACCCGAATCCCCAGTCCCTGCACCTCACGGCCTGGTTGTTGAAGTCTTAGACCTCCAGGATTTCAACCTGTCCCAGCAGGTAAAAGATATCCTTCCGGCTTCTAGGAAACTTTCCACAAGAAGATCTTATGCCTTCAAGTGGAATCGTTTTACTATATGGTGCTCTAAGAAGGGATTGAACCCCCTGGACATACCCTTAGAATCGATATTAGAGTATCTCCTTCACTTATCGAATTCTGACTTAAAGACCAATTCGGTAAGAGTCCTTCTTAGTGCAATTGCAGCTTCTTGTAAGCCTCTAAATGGACAACCAATTTCCTCTCATCCACTCCTATCAAGATTTATGAGAGGCCTTTTAATAACTAAACCTGCCATCAAGCTACCACCGGTAGCATGGGATCTAAATCTAGTTTTCGGGCAGCTCATGAGGCCGCCTTTTGAACCTTTAGCCACTACAGCCCTTAAGTTTTTGACTTGGAAGGTCATCTTCCTGATTGCAATCACCTCTACCCGTCACATTAGTGAATTGCAAGCTTTAGTGGCTGATCCTCCTTATACTAGATTTCATCATGATAAGGTTGTTCTTCGAACTCACCCACACTTTATGCCAAAGGTGGTTTCGTCTTTTCATTTAAACCAATCAATTTATCTTCCTGTATTTTTTTCCAAGGCCTCACACCTCTAATGCAGAAAGAAACCTTCATACTTTGGATTGTAAAAGGGTCTTAGCCTTTTACATTCAAAGAACACAGCAACATAGAAAGTCCTCGCAACTTTTTGTAGCTTTTGACCCTAGTCATTTAAAACTTTATCTAAATGGATTGCCCAATGCATATCCTTTACTTATGAGAGTAAGGGTCTTGCTCTTCAGGACCATGTCACAGCTCACAATGTGAGAGCCATGGCAGCTTCCATAGCTAATCTCCACTCTGTGTCTACTCGCCATCACAGTAGCCTCTGAGAAAGAACAGAGAGTAAAAAAATTGCAGATCCTTCAATACCCTCCTACACCCACAGAGGCTGCTAAATTACCGGTGCCTCATATCCTCCAGGATCTTATGCTCAGCTTGTGGGATGCCCTGCTCACAGTTCTGCCTGTCATCAAAAGACTCAATACTATGTACCGAGTACCAGAGTGTCCAGGCTTCCAAAAACCTCAGCTCCCACTCAACTCAATGGTGGTGGTGGAATCGGGATGCACTGAATAAAGAGCTCTAAGAACCATTCATCCATTCCACCTGAAAGAGACTCCAGGATACTTGATCCCTTTGGGCGTTGATGCTTCCAGGCATGCATGTTAGCTTCCAGAATAAACTCTTACATGCTGTACATGGGCATGTTTCTGAAGAATGTCAGCAGGGATCTGTAACTTTCACCCCCATGCTTCCTGAGGATAAGAGGAGTTCATTCCAGGCACTCATCAAGCAAGGCCAGAACACTTCTAAGTTATTTACTAGGACCTCTTTTGATGCCTTCGAATCAACAAGCAGAGCTTCATCAGTCTGCATTAGGGCTCGTAGGATGGTCTGGTTACACTCATCCAACCTTGAGCAATGGGTCCTGGATAAACTGGCCAATATCTAATGTAGTGGAGAAAAACATTTTGGCAAGGAATGGCAGGAAAAAGCAGAGGAGATTTGAAACAGATGATCTTACCCTAAAACTCCTTTCCAGGAAAACAGCTGACCCATCCAAAATGAAGGCTCATCCCAAGAACTCTTTCTATTCTAAAAAGAAGGGATACTATCTTTCTTACCCGCCTTTTTCTGTCTAACCTCAACATCCTCAGCAGAGGCAGTAGGACCCTCGCCAACCCAAGAAACCCAAGGCTCAACCAGCCGCACAGTCACAACCTGTACCTGTGTTTTTTACTTTTTCCTGGAGAGCATTGCTAATTTGTCTCTGGAGGGCTCCCAGCCTGTTCAAATAGCAAGCAAACTTTGTTACTATGCCCTTGGGTGGCACCTCAACATCAGAACAATGGATACTGCAAATTTGCCAAAGTTATCAGCCTCATTTCAAAATCTTACGCCACACCGCCTGCACAGGGGATTATTCCACACAACCTCTTCAAAGTTCTCCCTTAAAAGAAGAGGTGACCACCCTGTTGTCCCAAGGTGCTATAGAAAGAGTTCCTCACACTCAAGAAAAGATCGGCTTCTACTCTCCATATTTCTTCATTACAAAGAAAACAAGAGGTTTCAGGCCCATCTTAGATCTCAGAGATCTAAGCAAGTTCATGGTCTGAGAAAAATTCAAAATGATTTCCCTAGGAACTCTTCTGCCATACCTCCATAGACACGATTGGCTATGTTCTCTAGGCCTCGAAGGTGTACAAGCATATACTGATACATCCCTCACACACAGTATCTGCGCTTCATGTTGCAGGGGAACCATTATCAATTTTGAGTTCTCCCCTTTTGTCTAGTCTCTGCCCCAAGGGTCCTCACCAAATGCAGGGCAGTAGTCTCTGCCTACCTATGCACCTTGGGCATATTCATCTTCCCTTGCTTAGACAACTGGCTGATCAGGGGAGACTCCCCTCAGTAAGTAAGACTTTCCCTTCATCGCAACATCAGTGTTCCAATACCTACGCTTTGTCATAAACTTCCCAAAGTGTCACCTTGCTCCACATGATCGCTTTGCCCATCTCATCAAGCTGGCAGAGCGAGTGCAAAAGCAGGACTGCATAACAACTTGAAAGGTGCTATGGCTCTTGGGTCACATGGCCTTCACAGTCCATGTGATCCCCTACATTAAATTGCACATGCGGCAAGCGCAATGGATGTTGTCTAATGGAAGCAAGCAAACTGATGTCTCACAGACTAGATCCACATCACCCCTCAACTGATCCACCCCTCCAGTGGTGGTGGTCCCCTCAAAACCTATTCATTGGGTCACCTTTTCAGATGTCTCCACCTCGATGCACCCTGACAGCGAATGCTTCCAAACTGGGTTAGGGAGAGAATCAGAACAATCTAACTACACAGGGACTTTTGACAGATAGGAATCTACTCTGCACATCAACCTACTAGAACTACGAGCACTGACAAATGCTCTTCGGGTTTTTTAACCTCAACTGCTGGGGCAACCTGTTCTAGTCAGAATGGACAACCAAGTTGCCATGTTCTATGTGAACAAGCAAGGAGTGACGGTGTCCTTCGTCAGCTCTGCTAGGAAGCACTTGGCTTGTGGTCCTTTGCCATCTCACACTGCGTTCATTTTAGAGCGTTGTTCCTCCTGGGCGAATTCAATGTCCTTGCGGACAAGCTAAGCCATATCCTTCATCCACACGAATGGATTTGTATCAGGAGACGGGCATGTGATCTTCCAGACTTGCGTAAACCCCACTCGTAGATGTGTTTGCTATTCTGCAAAACACACAGCTGCTTCTCTTCTGTTCCAGGGTTCCGTCTCTGCAGCAACAGGCCCCAGATGCCTTTTTTTCTACACTGAGGACAGGGACTGCTCTACACATTCCCTCCCATCCCTTTGATACCCGAAATGCTGTTCAAAATACATGCTGACAGGGGCTCAATGATTCTCATAGCCCCCTTTTGGCCTCGTCAACTGTGGTTTCCTCTGCTTCGTCACTTGCGCAGACTCAGCTTTTCAACCTGGGATGTGTGCCTGACCACCTCTCTCAAGACCATGGGATGCTCCTCAATCTCCACTCCTTACGCCTGACAGCATGGCTGCTGAAGGCCTAGTGTTCACTGACTTAGACCTACCACAGATGGTTAAAAATATCCTCGCATCACGCAAAGATTCCCCCAGACGATCTTATGCCATCAAGTGGCGTAGGTTTGCACTCTGGTGCTCCCCAAAGGGCACTGACCCCTTTTCTTGCCCAGTGCAGTTCCTTTTACAATATCTTCTCTGCCTATCCTTAAGTCTTAGTGAGAGTTCACCTTGGTGTCATTGTGGTTTCTCACAAACCACTAGATGAACAGCCTATCTCCTCGCATCCTTTAATATCATGCTTCATGCGGGATCTCTTGCTGTGCAAACCACCTATTAAGCTACTTCCAGTGGCCTGGGATCCCATTGTGGTTCTTGCTCAACTACTAAAGCCTCCTTTCGCGCCTTTAGCCACCACGTCACTGAAGTTTCTATCATGGAAGATAATCTTCCTCCTTGCCCTCACATCAGCTCACTGCATTAGTGAGCTTCAGGGCTCTGCTGGTGAATCCGCCTTATACCCAGTTTTATCATGACAAGGTAGTTCTGAGTACCCATCCGCGTTTCCTTTCGAAGGTAGTCTCCTCCTTCCATCTGAATCAGTCTAATCCTACTGATTTTCTTCCCGAGACAACATGCTTCTCGGGCTGAAGCCGCGCTACACACTTTAGATTGCAAGCAAGTGCTGGCTTACTACTTGAGTAGAAACATAGAAACATGACGGCAGAAAAAGACCACCTAGCCTGTCTATGCCCTTCCATATCACTAACTGCAAGAGTCCTTTTTTTTCCTTTAAAGAGCCTCTGTGTTTGTCCCATGCTTTTTTGAATTTAGATACTGTCTTCATCTCTGCCATCCCCACTGGGAGACTATTCCATGTATCGACCACTCTTTCTGTAAAAAAATATTTCTGCATATTACTTCTGATTCTATCCTCTTTCATCCTCATCCTATGTCCCCTTGTAGCAGAGCTTGCTTTCAGTCGAAAGAGGCTCTCTTCCTGTGCATTTATGCTACAGAAGTATTTAAACGTCTCAATCATATCACCTCTGTCCCGCCTTTCTTCTAAAGTATATATATTAAGGGCCTTATATGTTTTATAACGAAGACCATTAACCATTTTAGTAGGCATCCTCTACACCGACTCCAACCTGTTTATATCCTTTTGAAGCTGTGATCTCCAGAATTGCACACAATACTCCAAATGAGGTCGCACCAAAGACTTATACATAGGCGCTATCATCTCCTTTCTTATGCTGGCCATTCCTCTCCCTATGCACCCAAGCATCCTTCTAGCTTTTGCTGTTGCCTTTTCTACCTGTTTAGCTACTTTAAGGTTGTCAGACACAATCACGCTAGGTCCTGTTCTTTCATGGACAGAAATACCTCACCCCCTATACTGTTACCACTGCCTTGGATTGTTGCAGCCCAAATGCATGACCCTATATTTTTTAGCATTAAATCTCAGCTGCCAAATTCTAGACCGTTCTTCAAGCTTAGCTAGATCCCTCTTCATGTTATCTACCTTCCTGGGTATCTGTTGCAGATCTTGGTTTCATCCGCAGAGAGGCAAATCTTACCCGACAGCCCTTCTGCAATATCATTAACAGAACTCTAAGGATCACAGAAGATCCTCTCAATTATTCATTTCCTTTGATCCTAGTCACCTAGGTCAGGGGTGGGCAATTCCGGTCCTGGAGGGCCACAGATCAGTCAGGTTTTCATGATGTCCCTAATGAATATTCATGGACCTATTTCCATACAATGAAAGGCAGTGGATGCAAATAGATCTCATGAATATTCATTAGGGGCATCATGAAAACCTGACTGATCTGTGGCCCTCCAGGACCGGAATTGCCCACCCCTGACCTAGATCTTCTGGTGACAAAACTGACTCTTTCCAGATGGATTACAGATTGCATTTCTTTTTCCTTTGAACAGGTAGGACTCTCTTTGGAGGGTCATGTCTCTGTTCATAATATGCAGGCTATGGCATCCTTCGTAGCCAATCTCTAGTCAGTATCCATTGAGGAGATCTGCTGGGCAGGTACCTGGTCCTCCATTCATACCCTTAAGTTTGATCTAATAAGTCTGTATTACCATTTAGTTTTATAAATGCAGTTCCTGCGAACTTTTAACAAGTACTGTCAACGGGGGCGCTGGGTGAGAATGTCCACAGTCTTGGGAAAGGCAAATATTAATATGACTTGCAAAGGATTGTGGGAAATGTAGTCCATTCATACCAGACTCAGCCGTTCCCAATAAATTAGTTGTGCTTGCTCGAATGTAAAGCAAAGAAGATATTTTATTTATGGGGTTATTTCTCCCAACACAGATATACTTGGTAGCACATAAAAAAGGAATACTTGCTTTCAGTATTATACTTAGAAAACCAAATAAGGAAAAACAACAGCTGAACTTGTTAAGCAATCAAATCAAAGCATAAAGACCTGGATGGGAACAGGAAGGTCTTTTCTGTAGGCACCTGCTAATATCTTCTTAGCAGTGCTTCAAAGAACAAACAAAACCTCACAAAGTAGGAAAAAAACCTGTTCTTTTCAGGGATAACCTCTTGTATCTTCACGCACACTCAGAAGTGTCCCTTCAGAGCTCACTGGCAATTAGGCAAGGCTCAATTGCTAACAATTACCAGCTGAAACCCTCTTGGCTGGTTTACTTTCTATTACGTGGCTCAAATCCTACTCAGAAGCTTTTCTGAGTAGATTAAAGAACAAGTTTATATTTCTTTGTGATGGTGGTTGTATCTTGTAACAGCATATTACCACAGAAGTTTAGACAGAGAGCAATCCATGTATTCAACATCTCCCCCTTCTTCAACTATCATAGGTTCCATATCATGGATTGGCACAGAGGAATTTCTCAATGGAGCACTCTCAGGACAATACTTGTTTCCCTGCTGTCTTCCCAGTGAAAAGCTAGGGCATAGATCAGTGTTCATACCTGAGCTTCCATTGCTGTTAGAGTTCCTCTCTAAATATCCTGGCCAGTATGTAATCCAGTTCTTATGTCCAGCCTTCCAATCAAGATCCCTGGACACTGGATCTCTCTTCACATACCTTCTGGCACTGGTCTTAGGGGCCCTTCCAAGTGCAGCCGTCTCCCTCACAGGTGCCGTCCTGGGATTCCTGTCTCTGCAGTCCCACTCCTCTGGCTTTCCCCAGTCCAATGGTGTATGCTAGCCTCTGGAACGCCTCCCAGTATACGTACTGCTATGGACTCCTTTAGACCTTCCAAATGCTTTTCTCTTCTTTCTTCCAAAGTGTTTCTCTCTCTCTCTGTCCGTCAGCTCTGGCTTCTGCTGATGATGGTCAGGATGATCAAGGTACTTCTGATGATCAAGAAGAACATGCCTCTCATGATTCTCTGTAGAATAAGCTTTTCTTTTATCCTGCTTAGATGAATGCTCCACCCTAGCACAGCGCAGCTGTGCTGAATCAAGCCCTGCCCTTGGAGATGAGTGCTTGGGGATTACCTCATAGCCCTCCTGATTGAACACACGTTTCCCCACTTCAGCTCTTCTAATGGCTGTTGGAAACCTGGTGCATTCTGGGACTGGTAGTCTTTTATGGAAACATTCTGTTTTATTATTTCTACCAGAACAGACAGGTTGCTTGTTCAGAGTCACTTCACCTCTACTATAGCTCCTTCCTGAACTGATAAGCTTCCTTATCACAGTACTCATGCAGCTCATTGTGCCGTTTCGCTCTCTTGGGCCTTTTTGTTTTTTGAAGTGCTTCCTGCCCTTTGCTTTTACTTCTGGTTTCAACGAGAAACTTATGATGTATATGGTTTCCCCTTGATTTCATTTAACGGTTCTTTTTTTGCAATATATTTGGTGCCACCCTCATGGCCACTCCAATTTTATTAGTTACATGCGATTGATGCCTGACTAGCTCTTTATTTTTGTTCTTTACATTTCCTTATGGGGCTTGGGTTAGTCCCCTCGGAGCCTTGTCCTCCCTCCTCTGCCATTGGTTTTATACATCAGTGAAAATTGGAGAGGAGGAGCGAACTTATTCCCCTGCTTCCCTTTCAATATGTTTGTATTACTTCTCTTGATAATATGATTATCGTTCTATTCTCAGTGAACAATATTGTATTTCCAAGTACCATTGGGTAAATATCAGTCACAGTTCATCTGTTAAGTTATTATTGCATTATTATTTATCATTTTTTATGTGCGCAGTATGCATTTCATGTTTGACTTTTTATTATCTTTTTTAAAACATTTTTTATCAGTATATCATTTGTAATTGTACTCTTTTGATGATGCTTTTATATTTTATCATCTTTGATTAGGTTGTCTTATCTATGTATTTATGCATTTTTATGTGTTTTAATTTTGAACTATGAATAGTCACCATTGCTCTTTTGAGGTATTTACTACTACAGGGTGGCCCCAAAAAAGTGAGAACATCTCGTAGCATATAAGTTATTTAAAAATTCAAAAAGACAGATGTAAACGATTGACAAATTAAAAAGAAAAAAAAAAAAAAGATGGTGACCGGAAATTGTATGTATATATGTGTGTTTTTTTTTTTTTAATGTATTTTGTTTTTAGTGGTCACAGTCCCCTTAAGAAGGCCTGTGCGGCCAAAATACGTGTAGGGTTGACCCCTCAATAAAATTTGTTCCTTCCAAGGGTTCTTCGCTGTCTGCTCTTCTTTTGTGCGTAGAGAGTGGGGAGACAGTGACAGTGGAGATTGGAGTGAGGGGAATCCAGCTGCAACCTTGGAAAATAAATGAGCCAGTAGGGGTAAAAAGATTAGATACAATTTGGCAGCAGTTGTCCATCTTAAAGGAGTTATTTTGAACAAGACTGGATTAAGACTACGGTGTATGAACTTGTTGGAGGTTCCTGCCTGTCGAGAGGTGAGGCTGCAGAAATGGAGAGGGAGTGCCTTTAGGGTAGCCGTTCTGGTAGAGTGGAATAAGCTCCCCATTATGGCACTGCAAGAATTAGATAGGTGTCCCTTTAGGAAACTGTTAAGACTGTTTGTTTTGTTTCCTGGTTAAGCAGCTGTAGCATTGAGGGATGAGTAGATTGTTGGATCCACAGTTTTTGTAATTGGTTTATATGGAATTGCTTATGTTTTGTTTTTCGTCTTTTTATTGTAAACTGCTCAGAATGTTGGGCAAGCTAGCGGTATGTGAAAGCTTTTAAATAAAATGAATAAATATTAGACAGTGTTTAACTATCTCTGAAAATTTCCTTAAGGGCCAGGACTGTCGTTTGCTTAGGCTGGAGATTGTTCAAGATGAATAAGTGACTCTGCCAAACATACAGTAGCTAAGAATTGCCTGGCTCTGGAGAATAAGTTGCAATTTCTTAATGTCAAATTTCTGAATTTCTTGCATAACTTATGAAGAGATTTCATTAACTGTTTAAAGATTACTGCTGATGCTATTTCCTCCAATGAATAAAGGGTTAACTCCAGGAACGAGTAGGAATGTAGTCTTCACATGTGGGTATCGTCGGTACCGATGGAGCCTGCGCGGGAACGCTCCCTAGCGTCCAATAGGAAAGCTTTTGGGAGCATCCCACTGTGCCTGTGTCGCTGCCTTTCCGCCTTTCCAACTCTCCTTCTTCAGTTTCTCGTTTTCCATGGAGCCGACAGGCAGCAAACCTTGTCAGCGCAGAAAATCTTCTTTTTGTGGTCATGTCTGCCTTCACCGTCTACGCCTATACCGGTACACCGTTTTTTTTCTTCATTTTCTTACTACTTTCCTTAAAAAAAAAAAAAAATTCTTCTTGGAGGGTCTGTCCCCTCTAGGAGACAGGTGTCATTTTAGGCACTAAGTCCTCTTCTCTTCTAAAATTGAGAAACCATCTAGTGGTTAAAAAAAAGAAATGTTCAAAGTGTAATGGTACCATTTCTGCTACCAACACCTGTGAATGGTGTCTTAAATGTTTAGGTCCTGACCATTTACCATTGGAGTGTCTCCTCTGTAGAAAGATGATCGAGAGGCATGCAGAACAGAGCTGCAAAACTCGGCATCCTCTTTGCTGCAGATGCAATGTCCGTTGCATTGACGTCTTCCTGAGCTTCATCTTCCTCCCATGGATCTCAGGTAATTAAACCCAGGTCTTCCAAGACCGGTCGGTCGTCAAAGGGTAGATCTCCTTCGATGCATCGAGATGCTAATAGCATTGCCCTCGAGGAAAACATACTGGCAAAACAGCCCTGGCGGGAGGCTCTGGCCTCCAAAGCATTAACGGAGCTCCACGATGTTCCCAAAGCTTCCACATCGGGGGAACTCCTGGTGCCATGTTCTGGTGTCATGGCCTGTTCCACCGGTACCAACATCCAGGCATCGGCGGGGGCTATGGATCGGCGCATCCTGGCCATCGAATGCAGTCTAGTGGCTATCTTAGCAGCTTCTGTACCGCTAAGACCGCTTCAGACGGTTCCGCAGTCATTGGTACCGGTACCGACCGTGCCTGCTTTAACCGATGTGCTTCCCTCCATGCCGGCTCTTGAATCAATATCCGGTATCGAGACAGTGCAATGCCGACATCGATCGATACCGGCATCAAGCAATGCAAGAGCACCTGGCATGGAGATACTTAGTCCTCCGATTCCAATGACTCCGCCGATACCGGAATGATTCTACCGGAGGATCCCTCTTCTCCTCCTCAGAGGAGGATGTCTCCTCTGGAAGACATGTCCTTTCAGGATTTCATACGTGATGTAGCCAAACACGGTGACTCCTGAGAAAGAACCGAGAGTAGAAGAATTAGAAATTCTTCAATACCCGGCAGCCCCAAAAGTGGCTGCAACTCTTCCCATTCACTAGATTCTGCATGATCTTATGCTAAGAATGTGGGAAGCTCCTTTAACGGCGTCTCAACACTCTTGGAGGCTTGATACCATGTACCGAGTTACACAATGCCCTGGGTTTCAAAAGACTCAACTACCACACCATTCAATGGTAGTGGAATCGGCGATGCGTAAGATCAAGAGTGCTAAAACGCATTCTTCCAACCCTCCAGGCCGAGAATCGAGGACACTCGATGCCTTTGGGCGTCGATGATTTCAATCCTCAATGCTATCAGCCAGGATAAGCTCTTACATTCTCTACATGGTAATGTTTCTTAGAGGTTACAAGAGGTTCAGAGCTCATGGCTCCACTTCTCCCTGATGAAAAAAGAACAGACTTCCTCACTCTGGTTAAACATGCTCAGAATGTGTCTAAGTTCATGAATCATGCAACCTTTGATTGCTTTGAATGCATTAGCAGAACATCTGCTATCTCCATCGGTGCATGTCGCATTGCCTGGCTTCAGGCATCAGATTTAGAACAATGGGTGCAAGATAAGTTAGATTTTCTCCTTACAAGGAATATTCCCTATTTGGCAAGGATTGGCAAGACAAGGCTAATCGGATTGAATCTGAAAATACCACCTAGAAGAGATTGTCAAGGGCTACAGCCAACTCAGCAAAAAAGAAAAGATTTAAGAAAACCTTTTTTCAACAAGAAAAAGAAATTCTACTCATCTTACACCCAGGCTGGCCACTGTCCAGTTCATGCTCCCCAAAAGGGGCAACCTAGATGACAAAGAAAGGCCCAAGTCCCCCAGCTCAACAGACTCGGCCTCCTCAGGGGCTTTGACTCCTTCCTAGAGAACTTGGTCAACATGCCCCTGAAACTCTCACCATCCCCGGCAGACTTTGCCATTTTGCCAGAAGATGGCAACAAATAAATAATATCAGAAAACTAGACCCTTTCCATTGTACGAAAGGGGTACAAACTTCATTTTCACAGTATGCCCCCTCCCACCATCACAAGACAGTTCAATTCTCAGGGTCCCTACACCGCTCTCTTGTCTCAAGAAGTCACCTCACTACTTGCTCAAGGAGCAATAGAAGAGGTGCCCATATCCCAACAGGGCATGGATTTCTACTCCCCCCTACTTCCTCATTCCAAAGAAAACAGGTGGATACAGACCCATACTGGACCTCAGAGTTGAACAAGTATCTGTTCCGAGAAAAATTAAAAATGGTCTCCCTCGGAACACTTCTCCCTTACATTCAGAGCCAGGATTGGCTATGTTCTCTAGATCTAAAGGATGCGTATACACATATTCTCATACACACATCACAGGAGGGTTCTTCCTTTCGGACTGGCTTCTGCTCCAAGAGTCTTCACAAAATGCATGGCAGTGATAGCAGCATTCCTGAGAACTCTGGGTATATTCGTCTTCCCCTACTTAAACGACTGGCTCATCTGAGCATCAACAGCTCCAGAAGCCAGCTTTGCTCTCTCCTGCACAGTGCAGATCCTGCAGTACTTGGGATTGGTCATAAAGCTTCCAAAATTTCATCTCACCCCTTCTCAAGCTCTAAAGTTCATAGGGTCTTGCCTAGACACAAGGCAGTCAAGGGCCTTCCTGCCACAACCACGGTGTCTTTGAATACTTCAGCTAGCATCTCAAGCAGCACTAAAAATCATATTAACTTCTTGAGAGATGCTTCAGTTGTTGGGGCATATGGCATCCACTGTACATGTGGTTCCCTATGTTCGATTCCATATGCGATCAGCCCAGTGGACCCTAACTTCTCAGTGGACACAGGCTTCGGGTCGCCTGACAGACAAAATCAGAAATTCGACACGTCTCATTTCGTCCCTACAATGGTGGCAGTCACTTGAAAACCTTCTCATAGGCTTTCCTTTCCAGCAGCCACTCCCCCAAGCCACCTTGACATATGTCAAGTTAGGCTGGGGGGGGGGGGGGCTCAATTGGACAATCTCTCCACACAGCGTCTTTGGATCCAGCAGGAGGCTTGCCTTCATGTAAACATCTTGGAACTCAGAGCCATCTTCTATGCTCTTCAGGTTTTTCAGGCCCACCTCAGCTACAAGACTGTTCTGGTCCAGACCCGACAATCAAGTAGCCATGTTCTACGTGAAACCGGGTGGAACAGGTTCTTGAGCATTGTGCAACGAAGCTTTATGCCTCTGGGCCTTTGCCAGAAATCTTCAGATCCACTTTCTAGCGGTGTATCTTCCAGGCACACACAATCTTTTAGCAGACAAACTCAGTCGAGTGCTGCTGCCACACAAGTGGTCTCTTCATCAAGAGCAAGTTGCTAGAAATTTTTCAGATCTGGGGAACCCAAAAGAATAGACCTCTTTGCAAGTCCTCAGAATGCCAAACTTCCCCGATTCTGCTCCAAGAATTCCAGCTCAGAACTGTCAGGCAAGGGATGCTTTCCACCTCCATTGAGGTCAAGACTTCCTCTATGCCTTCCCACCCATTCCCCTCATTCCCAAAACTCTGTTCAAGCTTCAGAGGGGCAGGAGCCATATGATCCTCATAGCCCCACGTTGGCCACGACAAACGTGGTATCCTCTGCTACTACGTCTCTCTCAAGCCAGACCTCTGGAGCTGGGATATGCTCCAGATCTGCTTTCCCAGGAGAATGGGACGCTACTGCACCCGAATCCTCAGTCTCTACACCTCAGGGCATGGTTGATGAGATCCTAGAATTCCAGGATATCAACCTTTCTCAACAGGTAAAGGATATCCTTTTGGCTTCAAGAAAACCTTCTACAAGATGAGCCTATGCCTTCAAGTGGAAAAGGTTTTCTATCTGGTGTTCTAAAAAGGCGTTTAACCCCTTTTCGCTGCCAGTAGAGGTGTTACTTGAGTATCAAATATGTATATAGTTTCCCCGGTTTTTCCTCCATGTTCAATTCCCTGTTCTCTGTAAAACTCGATGTTGTTTGTATACATTGTAGTATCTCTGTTCGATGTACACCGCGCTGATTTTAATAGCGCGGTATAGAAGAATTGTTAAATAAATAAATAAATAAATCTGCTCCATTTATCATCCTCTGGTCTTAAGACCAATTCAGTAAGAGTCCACCTTAGTGTCACTTCTGCTTTCCGCAAGCCCTTAGATCAGGGGTTCTCAACCCTGTCCTCGGGACCCACTTAGCCAGTCGGGTTTTCAGGATAACCACAATGAATATGTATGAGAGAGATTTGCATACACTGCCTCCATTATATGCAAATCTCTTCCATGCATATTCATTGTGGTTATCCTGAAAACCCGACTGGCTAGGTGGGTCCCGAGGAGAGGGTTGAGAACCCCTGCCTTATATGGACAACCTGTTTCCTCTTATCCTCTTGTAGCAAGGTTTATGAGAGGACTACTCTTAACTAAACCTCCCATTAAGTCATGGCCTGGGATTTAAATCTTGTCCTTGGGCAGCTCATGAAACTGCCCTTCGAACCTCTGGCCACTATATCCCTAAAGTTTCTTTCTTGGAAAGTAATCTTCCTAATTGCTCTCTCTTCTGTGAGATGCATCAGTGAGCTCCAAGCTTTAGTGACTGATCCTCCTTATACAAGGTTCCACCATAAGAACTCACCCACATTTTATGTCAAAGGTGGTTTCGCCCTTTCATTTAAACCAGTCTGTCTACCTTCCTGTATTTTTCCCTAAGCCTCACGCTTCCAATGCTGAAAGGAATCTACACACTCTAGCTTGTAAAAGAGCTTTGGGCTTTTACCTTCGGAGAACTAAGCAAAATTGAACGTCTTCCCAGCTCTTTGTTGCTTTTGACTCTAGTCACTTTGGACTACCAGTTTCCAAACTAACTTTGTCCAAATGGATTGCAAATTGCATATCCTTTGCTTACGAGAGCAAAGGACTTTCTCTTGAAGGTCATGTCACAGCTCACAATGTGAGAGCAATGGCAGCCTCTGTGGCTAACCTTCGCTCAGTGTCAATTGGCGACATCTGTAGAGCAGCCACTTGGGCTTCAGTACACACCTTTGCAGCCCACTGTTTCTTAGACAAGGACTGCCATCGAGATGCCTCGTTTGGTCAAGCTGTTCTCCAGCCTCTCTTTCACACTTAGAACAACTCCTACCCGCCATCCCGGGTTTCGATGCCAGAGATCCATGGGAGGAATCCTGACCCATCTCTACCTGGAGTTTTGCAGCTTTCTGGTGGTTATCTCCCTGGCATCTCGCAGCTAGGGAGTCCCATATGTGAAGATTACATTCCTGCTTGTTCCTGGAGATAGCGTAGTTACTCACCTGTAACAGGTGATCTCAGGGAACAGCAGGAATTTAGTTTGTACAACCCACCCACCTCCCCTAGGCATTCTCTCTTTCTCACCTTTGTCTCAGCTATAAACTCACTGAAGAGGGAGAGTTGGGAAGGCAGTGACGCAGGCGCAGTGGGATGCTTCCAAAAGCATTCCTATTGGATGTTGGGGAGCGTGCCCGCGCAGGCTCCATCGGTACCGACAATACCCATATGTGAAGACTAAATTCCTGCTGTTCCGGGAGATCACCTGTTACAAGTGAGTAGCTACGCTTTATTTACTTGTGTGAAAGGCTGAAGAGGGTGTGTTACAAGCAGAGAATCTAGACAGCCTAGATGTAGCAACGTTTTTAGAAACATCCTTAGAGGTTCACGTTGAGATTGACAGAAACTCCACGTTCCATTTATTTTTTTGCAGTATAAATGCTTTATACATGGGACAAAGTTTGGTGTGCTCCTGACTTAGGTAAGGAGACACAGAAGAGGCATAAGCTCTTCCTGCAACTCTGACCAAGTGTAATGCTAATGGTGGTGACATTTTCCTTAGATATCCTGTTTAGTGAAGGTTATGAGTGTTTGTTTTCTTTGGGCCTATGCCTTTAAAAGATTTGCTTATACTAAATTTCCTCATGAGACATTTGTAGAATCCATTGTGGGGACCTAATGTTAATCTTGGTTAAGATAGTGGGATTTGAGATTGAATAAAATTCTTCCTTTTATCTTCTATTCTGTTTTTTATTTATTGGCTCCTTTCCCCTCATATTGTGGGCTTGGTAAAAAAAAATGGAACACTAATTTCCTTATCGTCCCTTCAGTTCAGTCCAGATGCATGGTATATTTCTTATCACCAGCAGCTGGAGACTGAGCACCAGAGTTTTGATGACATCACAGTATAAGGACTCTGTGCATGCTCTCTATCACCAGTATACTCGGTCTCCAGCAGCTGGTGATAAACTTCTGTACAGTCTGGATTCCACTGACTGGACTACAGTTGTGATCAACATAATTGGCACACTCATTTTATGTATGTTGTGTGTGATATCTTGAAAAATAATTGGAATTATTCCAACTGTATATTGTCATAATATTGTAATAGTATGTTCAAAGGTATACAACGAAAAAAAAGATGTCTCTGCAACTTAGATATAGTCATTTCTGAGGGGAAAATAAAAGCAAAATATGATCTGGACAGGATTAATGGCACCCTTCACTAATATTTGGTTGCACAACCCTTGGCAGTGATGACAGCCTTCAAATGTGTCTTGTAGCCATCTATAAGTTTTTTTGTATATCTGTCTGCTAGTAGTTTTTCCCACTCTTCAAATGCAATTTGTTCCAGCTCATGAATGTTTACAGGATTCCTTTTACCAGTGTCAGATTTTAGCTCTTTCCAAAGGTTCTCGATAGGATTTAGATCAGGAATCATTGCTGTCCAGTTTAAAACAGTCCATTTATTCCTTTTTAACCATTCTTTTGTATTTCTGTATGTATGTTTTGGGCAGGGACAGCCCAAGGGTTTTTGCTGCCTTAGGCAGAAACTCCAGCCTTGCCGCCCCCCCCCCCCTCCTTCCCTGCTGATGCTGCCCCCTTCCTAGCTGCTGCTGATTCTGTCTAGGGAGAGGGAGGTGGGCAGTGGCAGTATTTTGAAAAAGCTTTTGGAAATGCTGCCGCTGCCTGCCTGCCTCCCCCCCCCCCCCAACCCCATGCTGCTACTGCTGCCTCCCACCTGGGCCGGTTGCCCTAGGCAGCCACCTAGTTTTGGGTCCTTTGTCTTTTGGCCCATGACCTTCGACCCAGACCTACCTTTCTGACACTAGGTAGCACATTTTGCTCCAAAATACTTTAGTAACCCTCTGATGTCATGATTCCTTTAATACATTTCAAGTCTCCAGTTCCTGAGGCAACAAAACAGCCCCACATTATGGAACCTCTGCCATATTTAACTGTAGGAACAATGTTTTTTTTTCCTTACAAGCTTCATTTCTTCCTCTGTAAATGTATCACTGGTCTTAATTGCCAAAGAGCTCAAGTCCGCAGAACATTTTTCCAGAAGGATTGTGGTTTCTCAAGGTGGGTTTGGGCAAAGATGAGGCATTTCTTTGAGCAATGGCATCCTCCTTGGCCTTCGCCCATGAAGTCCTCCTTTGTTTAGTGCATGGAGTATGGTGTGGGTTGAAACCATCACTCCAGATTGCTCCACGTTAGTCTTAAGCTCTTTGAATGTTGTACGTGGTGTTTTTCCAACAGTTTGCACTAACCTTTGAAGACTTCTTGAATTAATTTTCCTTTTCCCACCATGTTCTGGGTGGGTTCTTGACCATTCCATGAGTAGAAAACTTCTTAACACTGCAAACTGTAGATGCAGGAATCCCAAAGGTCTTTGGAGATAGCCTTGTAACCCTTTGAAATCTGATGTTTGGTGATAATGGCTTTTCTGATAGTCTCAAGCAAATCTCTTATTTTCACCATTGTGAAAATGGAATAGGGAGTGAATGTGACCATTTTAAACATTAGAGCCATCATTCATTGGTTGCTTCAAGTCCTGTGATACTGACAATTGGTCACAGGTGCATCTAATTTTATTGCAGTGGGAATGTGGTGGTTCTGTTCAAACTGATTTGAATTGTTTATAAGGGTGCCAATGTCCTAGTAAATCTCACAAACTCCCACATCAATTTTTTTATATATCAAAGGCTTAAAACATCAACAAATTATGACTTCACAGTCTTATCAAACTTGGACATGTTTGTTTGAAACATATCATGTCTGAGATTGGACTCAACTTTGTGAATTGTATAGTATGTATTTGATGGACAGATTGTGAGTGTTTTATATGTTCAGATGAGACCAATGAATGATAAAGCTGGAATTTTTAAGTTATCTCCAGGAACAAGCAGGAATGTAGTCATCACATATGGGTATCGTCGGTACCGATGGAGCCTGCGTGGGAACGCTCCCCAGCGTCCAATCAGAAAGCTATTGGGAGCATCCCACAGCGCCTGCGTGCTGCCTTCCCGCCTTTCCCAACTGCCTCTCTCCAGTTCTTCTTTTTCCGTGGAGCCAGCAGGTCGTGTTTCTGTCACCGCAGAAGAATTCTTTATTTCTTTTTTGTGGTCGCGTTTGCCTTCCTCAACTCTCTACTGGTACTGCCGTTTTTTTCTTTTCTTATTTCTGTAAAAAAAAACAACAACAAAAAAAAAAAAAAATATATATATATATATACTCTTTTGTTTTTCTTCAGGTGCATGCGCCTTTTTGGGCCTTAGGCCCAAAAACTTTTCCTTACCATGGAAAAGCCTGCCTCAGGTTTCAAAAAGTGCAACAAGTGTGGCGGTACCATTTCCGTCACCGACACCCATGAACGGTGTCTAAAATGTTTAGGTCCTGACCACTCCATCACGGATTGTATGTCTTGCGCCATGATGTCTAAAAGAGGGCAGCAGAACCAAGCTGCTAAGCTCAGTACCCTGTTTCCCTCTGATGCAGCTTCGGTGGCATCAACGTCTTCCAGGGCTGCTGCTTCCTCCCGTGGATCTCAGGTAACTAAACATAAATCCATCCGGTCCTCGAAGGGTAGATCTCCTTCTAAGCATCGAGATGCCTCTGGCGTTGCCCTCGGATTCTGCACCGGCAAAATTACCCCGGTGGGAGGCTTCGGCTTCCAAAGCATTATCAGGGTTCCAGGATGTTCTCGAGGCCTCGAACTCGGCAGAACTACTGGTGCCATGCTCTGGGGTACCGGCGGTCTCCTCCGGTACAGACACCCAGGCATTGGCAGCGTCGATAGACCAGAGAGTTCTGGCTATGGAATGAAACCGCGACAGACAATTCCACTGGTACTGACACTGGCCTCGGTATCAGTACCGATAGCATCGGCATTGGTGTCTGCTTTGCCAGTACCCAGTCATCCGATGACCTCCGGTACCGATACCCTGGTACCGGTTACTCCCGGTACCGACTTTGGTCGGTACGGGTATCGGGCTCTTCAAGAGCATCCGGACAGACGATACTTAGTCATCAGAAGAATCTGAGGATTCTGACAGCTCTGTTGATCAAGCGATGTTCCTTATCGTCACTCCAGTCCAGTCCCTTTACTTCTGGGTTGCATAACCCTTCCAGCAGCTTGGAGGCTGAGCCCAACCTTTTTGGAGGTGGAGCGGTACAAATACCACTGAGACCACCCACCAACTCCAGTAATCTCAGCCTCCAAGCAGCTGGAGGGTTCCGTAAGCCTGGGGCTTACTGGAGTCCTTCTTTAACTTTTACTTCTTTTAAGTTGGCTACTTTATTTAATTTTTCTTTAATTCCCCTGCAGTTTCTATACTGTTGGTAGTTAGCTGTAATTTCCAGGACTCTGCCTCTTTAATTCCTCCTGCTCTCTTCTCTCCCCTCTCCTCCCCCCCCCCCTCCTACCCGGTTCGGGCGTCGGAGGAGAGCCGCAGCTCACAGCCAAGGAGGATCTTCAGCTTCTCTGCTTCTGCTGAGACGCGCTGATCACTGCTGCCTCGCGCCGAAGCCCCCCCGGAGGCTGAGCGCTTGAGGCAGTACCGCCGGCCTGCCGGGACCGCCAGACCCGTCCAGAGGCAAAAGGACGCGGCGGCGAAACCCGGTCTTTCGAGGACCGCGAGGGGAAATTAGGCAGCGATCCTCCCCGGGAACGACAATTTACAGCTCCGGTGTGCTAGGAGAGAGTCGGGCAGCTGCCGGGTGAGAGTCTGAGAGCTCCCCGTTCTGGCTCCACGTGGTAAGGCCTACCACGTGTAGAGCCAACGGGTAAACATCGCGGAATCAGCACGGATCCTCAGCACAGTGCACAAAACCGCAAGTACTAACTCTGAAAGGGTTTTAGCTGTAATTTATCTTCAGTTTAATTTGTTATGCCCTAATTTGTTTTATTTCATTCCTCTGGAGTGAGTAACTTTAATTTCGGGGTTGGGTTAATTAATCTCCCTCTATTTAATTCTTCCTCATTACGGGGTTTCTTTGGCCTCAGGAGTTACAGCCGGTTTCTTCCCTTGAGTACCACTTTGGGGGGAAGTGAAAATAAACCGCGGAGCTACTGATCAGGGAGAAAGCTCTCTACATATTACAGGAGAGTCTCTCTCCCCGGGCCTAGAGGTCTGCTACTGGAAGGCCTCAGCACCAGGTCATGTCAACTAAGTCCCGCTGCCTTTCCTGTGGAATACGCAGGGGTATGTCCGCAGAAACAGGTATCTGCAGGAACTGTGCCGCGTTGGCAGCCTCGGCGGAGCAGGACATTAATTTAACTATGGCCAATGCCTGCCAGGGGTCAGACGAACTCCCAGTAGGGGAGGGGGGATCTCAAGCCCCTCCATCTACGTCCTCGGACTTCTCCACCCCTTCCCTATCCCCCTCCCCCCTCACGGTGGGAGAGGCGGGGGCAGGGGATTTTTTCTCCCCGGATTTCATTCTCTTACTCCATAAGGCATACTGCCTGCATAAGCAGAACTCAGGGACAGGGGGAGCGGCGCCTACGACAGCAGAGGTCAAGCCAGCCAGGCCCCCGAGGGCGCCCACTGCGGACTCCGACCCTCCCCCTAAGCGCCTCCGGATGAGCGAAGAGGAGACCCTGTCCCAGGGATCCCCGGAGGAGTCGCCTTCAGACAAGGACTTTGGTGAGGAGGAGGAGGAGCTAGAAGAAGGGGAGATTCCGGAAGAGGACCAGGCTAGGATAATTAGAGTATTTCGTCGGGATGAGCTTCCGGCATTGATTAACGAGTCCCTGAAGGCTCTCAATATGTCCTCCAATACGCCTGCAGAAGAGGAAGCGTTAGAGGATCCATTGATCCAAGCCATTAGAAAATCCCAGAAGGTCTTCCCTGTACATAGGGTAGTGCGACAGATGATCCAGGAAGAATGGGATCAACCGGAGTCAAGTCTAAGAGGAGTCCGGTCCATGCTTCGCCTCTACCCCCTCCCAGAGGCAGACAAAGAACTGCTAAAGTCTCCCAGGGTAGATGCGGCGGTGTCAGCGGTCACCAAGAAGACCACTATCCCAGTGGAGGGCAGTGCGGCCCTAAGGGATCCCCAAGACAGAAAGTTGGATACTCTCTTGAAGCAGGCCTTTGACGTAAGCGCCCTCGCCTTACAAGCCTCGGTCTCAGGGGCTTGGGTGGCCAGGGCCGGTCTAAGGTGGTCACAACAACTGCAGACAGACGAGAGCTCCGCAGAAGAAACACGGACCATCGCGAGCAAGTTGGAGTCGGGAACAGCTTACTTGGCGGATAGTCAGTATGACCTCATCAGAAGCCTGGCAAAGAACATGGCCTCGGTGGTGGCGGCCAGGCGATATCTGTGGTTACGCAATTGGGCGGCCGATACTTCCTTGAAGGCTCGCCTGAGTCGACTCCCTTTTAAAGGGAGACTGTTGTTTGGCGAGGATTTGGAGAAGCTGGTAAAGGACCTGGGCGAGTCCAAGGGAGGCAGGCTCCCGGAAGATAGACCGAAACAAAACCGCTCGCTTCCTCCGGCTCGTTCCCAACCCAGGGACTTCAGGAGATCTCGTCCCGCCAGATCCAGCCCTTTTTCCAGGGGGCGTTTCCCCTCTAGGGGCCAGGGATTTCGAGGGTTTCGGGTAGCAGGTCGCGGCTTTGGAGCGACATCCTCCTTCTCCTCCTCCTCGTCCCTTAGAAAACAACAATGAAGCCACGGGGGCCCAGGGGGAAGAGTTGCCCATAGGAGGACGTTTAAGGCAGTTTCTTCCCGCCTGGTCCCGGGTCACGGCGGATCAATGGGTACTAGAAGTAATCAGAGAGGGCTACGCCCTCGAATTCTCGAAGCAGATACCTCCAGCCTTTATTCTGTCCCCCTGCGGTACCTCCGCAAAGAAGGCAGCGGTGGAATCAACCCTTGCACGCTTAATTGCACTCGGGGCCGTGTCACCAGTGCCTCCAGATCAGTGCGGCTTAGGTCGATACTCGATTTACTTCGTGGTGCCAAAGAAGGAAGACGCCTTCCGACCAATCCTGGACTTAAAGCAGGTCAATCGCTGTCTCAAGGTCCCTCACTTCAGAATGGAGACCCTACGGTCAGTCATCGCAGCCGTAAGGAGCGGGGAGTTCCTGACAGCCCTCGACTTGACAGAGGCCTGCTTGCATATCCCGGTCAGAAAATCCCATCAACAGTTCTTAAGATTCGCGGTACCATCGGGCCACTTTCAATTCCAGGCCCTCCCCTTCGGCCTAGCGACAGCTCCGCAAACATTTACCAAGGTGATGGTGGTCGTGGCGGCCTTCCTCCGGAAGGAAGGGATCTTGGTCCACCCATACCTAGACGATTGGCTGATCCGAGCAAAGTCAGAGGAGGAAAGTCGCGCTGCGACGGGCACAGTAGTTCGTCTACTAGAAGAGTTGGGGTGGGTGATCAACCGAGCAAAGAGCAGGCTGACCCCTTCCCAGAATCTCGAGTATCTCGGAGCAAGGTTCGACACCGGCAGGGGCAGAGTGTTCTTGCCCCCATCCCGAGCCAGGGACCTAAAGCTACTGGTCACCCGGTTCCTAAGCAAGCGAAACCCCTCAGCGTGGCATTATCTTCAGGTCCTGGGCACAATGGCAGCGACGATAGAGACAGTACCTTGGGCAAGAGCCCACATGCGCCCATTGCAACGAGCTCTACTGCGACGGTGGACTCCGCAACTCCATCCACTAACAACACGGTTACCCTGCGCCCCACGGACCAGACGAGCTCTTGGGGATGCCTCTCGAACCCCCCCCCCAGTGGGTTCTCTTGACGACGGATGCCAGCCTATCAGGCTGGGGAGCACACTGCGAGGACCAGTTCGTCCAAGGCCGCTGGTCTCCGTTGGAATCTCAGTGGCCCATCAACAGACTGGAGTTACGGGCCGTCACCCTAGCGCTCAAGAAGCTCGAGCCCTGGGTACGAAGAAAAGCAATCCGCGTCCTCTCCGACAATATCACCGCGGTGGCGTACATCAACCACCAGGGCGGTACCAGCAGCCCTGCCCTGGAGAAGGAGGCGGACGCTCTCCTCCAGTGGGCAGAGGTCCGCCTCGAAGCGCTTTCAGCCCAGCACGTGGCGGGCACGGACAACGTCACAGCCGATTACCTCAGCAGGCACAGGATAGACCACGGAGAGTGGGAACTGGAGCAGATGATCTTCGACCAAATAGTAGCTCGTTGGGGTCTCCCAGTAATGGACCTCATGGCAAGATTCTCATCGGCCAAGGTGGACCGATTCTTCAGTCGGCGAAAGGAAACAATGTCCGAAGGTCTGGATGCCCTGTCGCAGAAGTGGCCGTCAGAGGGACTCCTATATGTATTCCCCCCGTGGGCCCTGATCGGCAAGGTTCTCCAGCGAGTGTAGTCCCACCAGGGCATAGTAATCCTCATAGCACCGGATTGGCCCCGTCGCCCCTGGTACGCGGACTTGGTGAGGATGTTGGCCGACCACCCGTGGCGACTGCCCTGCAGGAGCGGCCTTCTCAGGCAAGGTCCGGTTCGAATGCCTCACGTGGATCGATTCTCGCTTACGGCCTGGCCCTTGAGAGGGCGCGGCTCTTGAAGCGAGGATATTCGGGTGCAGTAATCTCTACATTGAGTGCTAAGAAGCGCTCGACGTGTCTCGCATATGTGAGGGTCTGGCGCATTTTCGAGGCATGGTGCGCGGAGCGCCGAAGGAAGCCCCTGACGGCATCAGTCCCGGAGATCCTGGAATTTTTACAAGCAGGGTTTGACAAGGGTTTAGCAGCACATAGTTCACTACGAGTACAGCTAGCCGCTATTGCGTGCTATAGAGGAAAGATCCAAGGCAAGCCGTTAGGGGTTCACACGGACGTCGCCAGGTTCCTAAGAGCAGTTGGTCGTCTGCGGCCCCAGCAGAGGTCGATCATCCCTCCCTGGGACCTTAACCTGGTACTAAATGCGCTGATGGGGGAACCTTTTGAGCCAGTGAAGAGGGCCTCCTTGAAGGACTTAACCCTGAAGACAGTCTTCCTGGTAGCGATCTGCTCGGCCAGGAGGGTCTCGGAGTTACAAGCCCTCTCCTCCAAGCCCCCCTTCCTGGCCTTTCTTAAAGACAAGGTCGTTATGCGCACGGTGCCCTCCTTCTTTCCCAAGATAATCTCTCCCTTTCATGTAAACCAGGCAGTCACACTCCCGTCCTTCACAGCCGAGGGTCTGGTAGGCAGGGATAGCAGGCTTAGGCTACTAGATGTTCAAAGGATCCTAAAACGCTACCTCTCCCGCACTGCTCCGTTCCGGAAATCAGACCGGCTATTTGTCAAGTTCGGAGGTCCACACAGAGGGGAAGCGGCGGCCAAGGCCTCCATCTCCAGGTGGATTAGGGAAGCGATTACCTCCGCCTACATTCTGAAGGGCAAGCAGGTTCCGGGGGGGCTGCGGGCTCATTCCACCCGGGCTCAGGCTACTTCATGGGCAGAATGCAGTTTAGTCCCTCCGCTAGATATATGTAGAGCGGCAACTTGGTCCTCTCTGCATACCTTCACGAAGCACTACAGGCTGGACGTGCAGAGTTCAGCGGACGCTCGGTTTGGCCTAGCGGTTCTTCAGTCCGGTTTGCCGAATCCCACCCAGAATTGAACTGCTCGGGTACTTCCCAGAAGTAAAGGGACTGGACTGGAGTGACGATAAGGAAAAAAGTAATTAGATCTTACCTGCTAATTAGTGTTCCTGAAGGAACGACAGTCCAGTCCCTGATCCCACCCGGCTATGTCGGACTTGAAGGCCTGTCAGAAAAGGGCAGGACAGCGAACCGAGCGGAGAACCAGTTCGGGGTAAGGGAGGTCAGGAGTGTGTAAGCCGGCGGTCCTCCTATGGCGCCTTCCCTCCTCCTCTCCCTCTCCTCTTACTTCCAATTACCTATGTCCTATATATAGAAGATAAGGGAACGGGTGGGTCAACAGTCGTACCACATCCCGGAGTTTGCATGTTTGTTAGGTTTATGTTAGAGTTGTTACAGAGGCTCATTTATTAGTCTGCTTTTTCAGTCGATTACAGGAGTTGGTGGGTGGTCTCAGTGGTGTTTGTACCGCTCCACCTCCAAAAAGGTTGGGCTCAACCTCCAAGCTGCTGGAAGGGTTACGCAACCCAGAAGTAAAGGGACTGGACTGTCGTTCCTTCAGGAACACTAATTAGCAGGTAAGATCTAATTACTTTCTTCTCCCAGAGGAGCCCTAGTCCCCTAAACGCAGGATGTCTCCTTCAGAGGATATTTCCTTCCAAGATTTTATCAGGGAGGTGGCTCGGTGCCTGTCCATTACTGTGGCCCCTGAAACAGGGCCAAGGAGTTGGAAATTCTACAGTATCCTAAAACTCCTAAGGAGGCAGCTACCTTGCCCATTCATGAGATTCTATATGATCTCATGTTTAGGATGTGGGAAACACCTCTTACCACCTCTCCTCATTCTCGTAGACTGGATACCATGTATTGAGTCCCTCCTTGTCCTGGATTCCATAAGACTCAGCTTCCTCACCACTCTATTGTAGTGCAGTCAGCTATGAGAAGGATAAAGAGTGCAAAAAGACATGCCTCTAATCCTCCAGGACGTGAGTGCAGAAACCTGGATACTTTTGGACGTCTGGTCTTCCAAGCTTCCATGCTTTCTTCCAGGATCAGTTCCTATAGTCTCTATATGGGAATGTTCCTGAAGGAGGTCTCAGATGATTTAGAGGCTTTAAGTCCTTTTCTTCCTGAGGTTAAAGACAGGCTTTTCTCACAATGGTCAAACATGCCCAAGATGTTTCAAAAATTTCCAACCGTGCAGCATTTGATTGCTTTGAGTGCATAAGCAGAACCTCGGCTATGGCCATAGGTGCACATCGAATTGCTTGGCTCCAAGCATCTGATTTAGAGCTCTGGGTACAAGACAAATTGGGAAATATCCCTTGTACTGGTGAGAACCTGTTTGGTAAAGATTGGCAGGAAAAAGCCAATGAAATGGATGCTGAAAAAGTCACCTTGGATAGATTATCCAAGTCCACTGCTGATCCTGCTAGAAGAAAATTGTTCAAGAAACCTGTTCAGTCAGGAGGTCGCTATCCTTCTTGCCCAAGGGGCAATAGAAGAAGTACCCCTTCATCAACAGGGTACAGGGTTCCATTCCCCTTTTCTTATTCCAAAGAAAACAGGGGGTTACAGACCTATCTTAGACCTCAGCGAATTAAACAAATTCCTTGTCAAGGAGAAATTCAAAATGATTTCTCTCGGATCTCTGCGGCCATACCTTCAGAGTCCGGATTGGCTTTGTTCTCTAGATCTCAAGGATGCGTACACCCATGTTCTCATCCATCCAACTCACAGAAGGTACCTTAGGTTCCTTTTTCAGGGAAAGCACTACCAATACAGGGTGCTTCCTTTTGGCCTGGTCTCAGCACCAAGGGTGTTCACAAAATGCATGGCTGTTCTAGCAGCATTTCTCCGCACTCTAGGTATATTCGTCTTCCCTTACTTAGACGACTGGCTCATTCGAGCCCCAACAGAGTCAGAGGCCAGGACTTCTCTATCCTGCACAGTGCGTATCCTTCAGTATTTAGGGCTGGTAATAAACATCCCAAAATTCAGTCTGACTCTCACTCAGTCTTTAGAGTTCATAGGAGCTTTCCTGGATACCACAAAGGCAAGGGCCCATCTCCCCCAGGCCCATTGCCTTCGCTTGGTGCAGTTAGCTTCTCAAGCAGTGCTAAAGCCTCATCTAACTGCTCGAGAAATGTTAAAACTACTAGGCCACATGGTATCCACTGTGCATGTGGTTCCCTATGCTTGCCTCCACATGAGGGCAGCTCAGTGGACTTTATCCACCCAATGGACCCAGGCATCAGGGTGCCTGTCAGACAAAATAGCAAACACAAGTCGCCTCATTTTGTCACTCCAGTGGTGGAAGTCCACTCAAAACCTGTTGCTGGGGTCCCCTTTTCAACAACCCTTATCCCAAGTAACTCTCACAACAGATGCTTCTCCAATGGGTTGGGGAGCTCATCTGCAAGACCTCTCCATCCAGGGCACCTGGTCTCCACAGGAGAGTTATCTACATATCAATCTCTTGGAGCTCAGAGCAATCTTTCTTGCTCTGCGAGTGTTCCACACCCTGCTCAGCTACAAGACAGTCCTCATTCATACGGACAATCAAGTAGCCATGTTCTATGTGAACAAGCAGGGGGGAACAGGCTCTCTGTCGCTTTGCAACGAAGCTTTGCGACTATGGGCCCTTGCCAGAGAGCATCAGATTCATCTTCTGGCAGTGTATGTTCCAGGCATTCAAAACTCTTGGGCAGACAGACTCGGTCGAGTTCTCCTTCCACACGAGTGGTCTCTGCATGCAGACCAGGTGGACAAGATTTTTCAACTTTGGGGAACCCCGGACATAGACCTCTTTGCAAGTCCGTGGAATGCCAAACTTCCCCGGTTCTGTTCCAAAACTCCGGCTCAGGGAGCTCAGGCAAAGGATGCTTTCCTCCTTCACTGGGGTCATGACTTCCTGTATGCCTTTCCACCCATTCCCCTAATTCCCCAAACCCTTTTCAAGCTTCAGAGAGACAGAGGCCACATGATTCTCATAGCACCACATTGGCCATGGCAAGTGTGGTACCCTCTGCTTCTACATTTCTCTCAAGCTCCCTCCCTGGAGTTAGAGTCTGCTTCAGATCTCCTATCTCAGGAGAATGGGATGTTATGGCATCCAAATCCCCAGTCCCTGCATCTCTAGATCTCCAAGATCTTCATCTTTCTCAGCAAGTGAAATATGTTCTTTATGCTTCCAGAAAACCTTCCGCTAGACGTTCTTATGCTTTCAAGTGGAAAAGGTTCACTATTTGGTTTTCAGAAAAGGGTCTTAACCCCCTTGCTATACCTCTAGAATCTTTACTGGAGTATCTCCTCCGTTTGTCTAATGCAGGCCTTAAGACAAATTTAGTAAGAGTCCATTTGAGTGCCATTGCAGCTTCTCTTAAACCTCTAAATGGACAACCTATTTCCTCTCATCCTCTTATAGCAAGATTCATGAGAGGCCTCCTTCTAACTAAGCCTCCCATTAGGCCACCTCCGGTGGCATGGGACTTGAATCTGGTTCTTGGGCAGCTCATGAAGCCACCTTTGAACCATTAGCTACCACCTCCTTGAAATTTCTTTCTTGGAAGGTTATCTTTCTCATTGCAATCATATCAGCACGCCGCATTAGTGAATTGCAAGCACTAGTAGCTAATCCACCTTATACAAGGTTTCATCATGACAAGGTAGTTCTTAGGACTCATCCACACTTTATGCCTAAGGTGGTCTCGCCTTTTCATCTTACTTCAGGCTGGAAGGTTGGGTGTTCAAATCCCACTAGAGGACTGCAACCTTGGGCCGGAAGGACTGGGGTTTCTAGTCCCACAGGTGCTTCTTGTGGTCTTGGGCAAGCCACTTAACCCTCCATAGCCCATGTTCCCTGTAAAATAGTTATCTCCAAGTTATAATGCCCTGTTCAATTAATTTCAGTTCGTTCAATGTAAACCGCACTGATGCAGAATAGCGCGGTATATAAGAGAATGTAAAATAAAAAAAAAAAAACCCAGGTGGTCTACCTACCTGTCTTTTTTTCCAGGACCTCATGCATCAAATGCAGAGAGGAATCTTCATACCCTGTACTGTAAAAGAGCTCTGGCTTTTTACTTACAAAGCAACATAGAAAATCCTCTCAACTCTTTGTTGCTTTTGACCCTTCTCATTTGGGACTGCCAGTCTCCAAGAGAACACTATCTAACTGGATTGCTCAGTGTATTTCTTGCGCCTATCAGAGTAAAAACCTTTCTCTGGAGGGCCATGTCACAGCTCACAATGTGAGAGCCATGGCAGCCTCAGTGGCTCATCTGAACTCTGTCTCTATTGACGACATCTGTCGAGCAGCCACTTGGGCCTCTGTTCATACCTTCACAGCCCATTACTGCTTAGACAAGGACTCCCGCCGGGATGCCTTGTTTGGTCAGACTGTTCTCAAACACCTGTTCCATACTTAATCAACTCCTACTGTAGCAGCAGAGCGCAGACAACCCAATGATACCAGGAGTCTGTTCAGAAGGTCCAAATCATTTATTTGTGCACAAGACTCAAGCAGAATCACATTCAAAATGGCTGAGCAATGGTTTCTAGCAAAACAACAACTTTTATAGACTTCTTCTCCATTCTAGACATAGGCAGACCTTTCATTGGTCCCAGTAAACCCCTCTCACCCATCTATTGGTCCCGGTACCATTATGTAGCTATCCAATGGGGACCCTTGACTGGGCTCAGCAACTGGTTGCCCCCCCTTCCAGTCCCAATTACAATGGTCAGTTCACTAACTTTGATACTTCTCTCCTCCAAGGTCGCTATCCAGCTGGAATATGTGGGAAAGCAGGGCACTGTAACCTTTCTTACAGCAAGTTAATTAATTCCATAGAAGCTTCTCACATCCTTATCAATACCAATTAGAGCTGTTTTCTGTCTTTTCTAAGTTTCGTTTCTGCTTAGCTATGTTCAGTTAAGCTGAGTTAAGTTTCAATTCTACGGTGTTATCATTCAGGGGGGTTTTCATTCCTCTGGGCCTAACTACAGGCTTCATTTACAGGTCGAGCTGCTTAGGCCTGTCTGTTTAGTTCAATTAGCATGGATCATAGGCCTTCGCCTACCACACTACCCACCATCCCTGATAGGAATCCAGAGATCCATGGGGGGAAGTGGAGCCCTTCTCAGGGACACACAACTTCTGGGGTCTCTCCCTGGCACCTAAAGCTAGGGAGTCCCCTTATGTGATGACTAGATTCCTGCTTGTTCCTGGAGATAGCATAGTTACTCACCTCTAACAGGTGATCTCTGGGAACAGCAGGAATATAGTCCTCACAACCCACCCACCTCCCCTAAGAGTTGTATCTCTCTATCTCTTTCCTTTCCCTCTCTCTCTCTTTGTCTCAGCTTTAAAACTCAACTGGAGAGAGGCAGTTGGGAAAGGTGGGAAGGCAGCACGCAGGCGCTGTGGGATGCTCCCAAAAGCTTTCTGATTGGACGCTGGGGAGCATTCCCGCGCAGGCTCCGTCGGTACCGACGATACCCATATGTGAGGACTAAATTCCTGCTGTTCCTGGAGATCACCTGTTACAGGTGAGTAACTATGCTTTATGTAGGCAGCGTCAGAGCTAAATTCACATTCCCTTCAGCTTTGGGAGCCCATGTTTTCAGCGGTAATGGTGGCCTTTTGCCTGCGGACTTAGATAAGGGAGATATGCTTGAGGAGGGGCAACAGCCATTGTCAGTTTCAGCAGGAAAGCTTTGGGGCAGTGATGCAGTCTCAGGGATCATTTCCTGAACTTCCATTCTTCCCCTGCTTTATGCTGCTGCTTCATCGGGCCTACTGCATGCAGCAGGGCCTGTTGGAGACTACAGGTGGTCAGATAGCACCAGCGGAAATAATGTTGGAGACTATATGTCTGGCAAGAGATAGTGGGGGTTCTCCTGTAAAGCGCAGAAAGCTGGAGGCCATTTTGGCTGAGGATCTAGGGTCTGTGTTCTCTGGAGGGTCCATCAGGTCTTTAGGGAGACGACTACTCTATTGATTAGAAAAAAGGGGAGAGTCCATTGGGGAGGATCCGAATATTGTGCATGTTTTGTTGCGACGAGTTAGCTATGTTTGTGCAATCCCTGGCGGTGCTGAATATTGTGTTTGGACTCAGATGGAAGAGGACACATTGGAGGATCCTCTGCTTCAGGGCATTCGTATGCCTTAGAATTCCTTATCGTTCCTCAATTCCAGTCCCGCTCCGCATCTCTGGGTAGTGCATCTCCTCCAGCAGTTTGGAGACTGAGGATGTCATCTTTTTGATGACACTAGTGTACATATGCAGCTGGCACCGCCACCAGCCCCAGTAAGCTCACTCTCCAAGCAGCTGGAGGAGGTTGTGAGCCAGGGTGCTGGACTCACTGAAGAGACAACTAAGGAGATAGGTTTAATTAGTTTGCTTTTATTTCCCCTGTTAAGGTGCAGGTTTCTTTGTTTTTAAAGGCAGAAGTGTTAAAAAAATAAATAAATAAATAAAAATCGGAAGGAACAGAGAACCTGGGGTACAACAGGACTGAGGGAAGAATAATCCTTCCTCCCCCTCTCTCCCCAGGATTTCGGAAGGGGGGGGGGGGTTCTGTGGGGGCCTTCCTCAGTCTGAGACTACTGGCTGCTGCTGAACCTGTTATCGGGTTAGGGAGCCGTTGCAGTTGCTTGACAGGAGTGAAAGCTGGCAGCCCTGAGTCACCCTCCTCAGTGCCAGGCTGAGCACAAGGGGTAGAAAAGCCATGCGGCAAAGAGGCTCCAAGGTAAGAGTGGCAGGGGGGAGGACAACAGGAACCCCTAGCAACAGCCAGAAGATGAGGAGACAGAGCGGCTGCAGCCTCATGTTTGGGAGCCTGCAGCGATGTGGGAAACTCCCCCCTGTTGCATTTAGTCGTGATTTTCTTATTCAGGCCCGCATGTGTTTAACCCCCTGCTGTGTTTTGGGTCCCTGGGAGAGGCAGCCACCGGAGAATAAAGCAGGACAGAGCAGCCTCTTCCTAGGGGGCCATTTGCAGTTTCATTTTAATTTGTTTCAGTTAATTAGATTTTGGTTTGTTTTTATTTTATTTTAAGTAAAGTACTCTAGTGCTCTGTGCCTGAACCTGTGGAGGTGCACTGTGCTGGGTATCGTTTTACCTACCTGGGTAGAGATTGAGGGTGTTCCTGGGGAGTGACCTCAGGTCCCCAGCCCTTCCCACCATGCCGGTCAGACCGCACTGCCTGGTATAGGTTGGTATCAAGGGGCGTGAACCCCACTTAATCCTTAAGCATTCCTTGTGTTATACAGCTCAGAATTGATTCAGTGCACAATGGCTTGATGCAGACATCTGGGAAAGCCTAATCAGGCCATTGTTTGTTGCTGGGCGGATTTTCAGAGGGCTGTTGTGCTAGGTCAGGTGATGTAACTAGCACTTAGTTGAAACTTTGTTGCTTTCTCCTATGAAGGGTCAGATAAAAAGTCAGACAGAAATAAAGATAAGTGTAAAAAATTGAGGAGCTGCATATAGGTTTGTAGCAGCTACAGCTCTGGGGAAAACAGGAAGTACCTGCATACAAGAAATGTTTGTAATTTGAAAGATAGTCAGTGGATTGGATGCAAATGAAATCCTTCCATCTGTCTGTGGTCAGTGAGTAACCTGGCATGATCGTCTCTTGTCGCTTAGCCCAGATTATGTACCTATTAAATCTGTAATATTGCTTGTAAGGGAAGTTGTACTCCCTTATAGCCATTTGTAGTATTAGAAGAAAAACGTAAACTTTACTCAGAGAACGTGTCAGTTTGATTGGATCAGGGCAAGGTCCGTTTCATATCTTTAAGATACAACACTGCAGTGCAATCTAAAAATCCTCAAGATATGCAGTCCCCGATGTGATGTGGTCTCAGAGGCAGGTGTCTGCCTAAACTGCACGCAAGAGGCTGTCATGGGAGCAGGACCTGCAGGATGAGATGAGGCAAGAGTGTCCCTCATGGTTGCAAGAGACCCTGGGGCCGGGGGGTGCCATGTTACCTTCAACGGTTCCGGCTCCTGGTCCCTGCACGATGCCTGGACCATCCATCCCTTGAGCCCAGGGAGCAGTAGGGCTCCTGGGGGAGTTCTCACCAGAGTTTTTCTTTCTTTTGCAGAAGGCGTTTTGCCTACCAAGTGACTCCTCAGCCCCAGAACACAGGGCTAAGAGGATCTCAAATGCAAAAGAGCAGGAGTCAGGAGCAGTGGCATCTAAGCGAGCTAGAGGCTTAGAGTGACAGGCTAGGGCCTACAATAGCCTGTAAACGTATGAGAGGCCTGTAAGCAAGGCCTGAGCCCCCCACCCCCACCTGAGACTAGTAGTGCTGAGAGAGACCAAAGTCAGTGAAGGTTTGAGAATCTGCCGTAAACTGCTTTTTGATAAGTTTGTATGAATCAGTTATTAAATTCTTCCATGCTGATGATAGATATGTTCCAGTGTTCTGCATTCTCACGTTCTCTGAGCTAGAAATGACCTTGCAGTAGAAATGTATCTATGTCTAGAAACTGAGCCTTTGTTAGAATAACCTGAGAAGGGGGAACAGGGTGCTAGACCCAGAGAGGGTCCCCGATTGGATAGGTGCAGGGGGCGTTGGGACCAATAGAAAGTTTGCCTGTATCAAACTGTGAAAATTGTATATAAGGAATTTGCTTCTGTTCTCCATTGCTCAGTCATTTTTGGATGCTTTCATGTCTGAGCCTTGTGCACAATAAATTGACTTGGACCCTGCAATTGACTCCTAGTATTATTTATTGCATGCTTATCAGCTGCTACATTTCTTGGTGCATTGGCCGGGAATATGTGAGTAGTGTGATGGTATTCAAGTAAATATACCACGACTTCTCGCCTCAAAGGTTTGGTCCAGCTGGAGCCACACCTGACTGATCGCAGGAGAGCCTCTGGCGCCACCGGTCCTCTTGTATTGGAGAGGACTCCTCCTTGCCTCCTCAGGTTGCTGGTTCTGGCTGGCCAACACCTCCGAACCCGAGGGGAGTCCAGGATCCAACCCATGTACTGGTTTGGTATCGGGAACCGGATCCGGTGAGTAGAAGTTTTCTTTACTACTCAGTCAGTTTTGAGAATACAGTATGGTAAATAAAGAGAGCTTGATCACCTCTCAAGGGTGGTCCTAGTACGTTTCGCATAAGGGTTAGCGGAGCAGAAGCCACCGATCCTTTGGTATGGTTAGTCAGTAAGGCCTTGGGAATTTGGGAAAACGTTGCTAAGCATGCTTGTCTGTGTGTGATTGAGAGGTCTGGAATGGCAGACCAAGTGAGAGCGGACTCCTGAGTAGCGCAGTTCCTGGCCGGGCGACTGTCCCCAAGTCGCAGAAAGGAGGAAGCGTCTGGTGGTTGTGTCCCTCACTGTTCCTTATCGTTCCTCCAGCTTAGTCCTCCACGTATGGGTTGTGCTCCTCCTCCTGCAGCATGAAGACTGGACCAATCAAATTTCAGTATCACTGGAAACAGCATCCTGGCCATCTCATCCACCCCAGTGTGTCCAGTCTTCATGCAGCAGGAAGACGTTAGTGAGCCGGGCTGGGCTCACTAGTTGGTCAGTTATATCTTTAGGCTATAGCTAACCTTTTTGTTGGTTGTTTTTTAGTCCTATTAGGGCTTATTTTGATTTGTTATATTAGGGGGTACCTGTTTCTTTAAATTTAAATTTCTAATCGGCACTCCGTGGGGGGGGGGGGGGGGGACCCGAGGGAGGTCTCTCTCCTGCCCAGCCTAAGCCGCTTATTTTAATTGCTCTGTCCTAGTTATCTTTTAGGATCTCTGCCCCAGGGCTATTCGGGGCAGAGCTCCTGCGGCGGCTGTACAGCAGCACACCACCGAGAGAGGTAAGGAGTGCGCTGGGGAAGTGCCGGTGTGTTCGGGCGGCAGAGTGCAGTGCAAACGCTGTGTCTGAACAGAGCTTCCTCGCCTCTGCTCGTTCGTCGGTATTCTTTTATTTTCTTCGTGCTGGTCCCGGGTCACTCGAGCTGCGGGTGTGGGGGAGGCCGGCTGCGGTGTTGGTTCTTCAGCCGGGCGGTCTTCCCGGCGCCGAGCAAAGCGCCAAAATTTCTTCCCTGCCGTGGCCATTTTGTGAGCCGCAGTGCCTTCAGTGTGCTGCACACGCGACTGTTTCTTTTTCCCTGTAGACGGGATCAGCGCAGAAAGTATCTCCCTCCGGTTATTTTGCTTTGTTTACTCTTAGTTTCCTTTATTTTCCTTTTATTTCTTTATTTTGTTTTCCTCGGAGTTTGGCGGTTCCTCGAGGGGGGGGGGGGTCGCTGTTACTTCCCTGTCTTCCTTCTTGTGGAGAGGGCTGTCTTCAACTCCGCTGCTATTTTTGGGCTCTATGCAGCATATGGGCAAGCCATTCTTGGCAAAGGCATAATAAATTGCCATAATAAAAAAAAAAAAAAAAAAAGGGCTACATTGCAGAGCAGAGCCACAGCACAATGGTTAAGACTCTGACCAATGGTGCAGAAATCAGGGGTTCAATTCCCCACAGTGCCCAATAAAAACAGCTGGCTGAGGCATTTCGACTAAGGCATTATCCTCTGTCTCCTGGTAGCTGCCCACATCCCAACTTGTGTACTGGTTCTTCTGGGACAGTGCCAGCCTTTCCTTCTGATTTCAGGGGTCCCTTGCTTACGCTTGCGGATCTGCGGGGTGCGGTTCCATGCCAGCGGGATCTCTCTGTGTTATTTGTGGGTCTCAGAGGGGCGCTGCAACGGAGACAGGCGTCTGTCACCGCTGTGCCTCTGTATCCCTCACTATGGAGCAGCACCTGGAGAGTTCCTTGGCTGCTGCTTCTCAGCCAGGTTCCGACGCTGTGGAGTTGGAATCCCCCCTGGAGGGACCATCGGGGGTGGCTTCTGCGGTGCCTTTGGGCGCAGGGGAGCAGGCAGATCTCGGCGGTGCTTTGCCCTTGGAGGATTTTTCTCCCGATTTCATTTTGCTGATGCATCAGGCGTTCTGTCGTAGGCGCCAGAGCATGGGCGTTGGTTCCCTTCCTGTTCCAGTGGCGGCCGCGCAGTCTTCTGCAACGGTGAGTGCGTTATCCAGTGCCAAAGCACCCAAACGACAGCGTTTGCACGAACCCTTTCAGTCTGAGGCGGATTGGCCAGAGGGCGAGGATCCGGAGTTGGACCTGGAAGCGGATGGGGAGGCCTTAGAGGAAGGCGAACTCCCTGAGCCAGAGGATCAGGCTAAGATTATTCGTGTGTTTCGCCGGGAGGAGTTGCCCGCGCTCGTTGCTGAAGCGCTTCAAACTCTCGGCTTGGCTCCTGCGCCGCCGGCCGAGGAATCTGACGGTGCCGACCCTATCATTCAAGCGGTGCGTCAAACTCAGGTGGTTTTCCCCATTCACAGGGTAATCGATCAGATGATTCAAGCAGAGTGGGATACCCCTGAATCTGGTCTCAAAGGGGTGAAAGTCATGCGCAAGCAGTATCCTATGGCAGACAAAGACCTCGAGCGGTTCCGCTCTCCTAAAGTAGATGCAGCGGTTTCGGCTGTGACTAAGAAGACCACGATCCCTGTGGAAGGTAGTGCGGCGTTGAGGGAGCCGCAGGACAGGAAAATGGATGGTCTCTTGAAACAGTCCTTTGAGGCGGACGCGGTTGCGTTGCAGGCCTCCGTTTGTGGAGCATGGGTTGCTCGGGCCTGCCTTCGCTGGGTTCAGCGGCTCCGACAGGCGCCGGCCTTGGAAGCCGAGGACTTAAGTGAGCTCCAGCGCTTGGAATCAGGTTCGGCGTATTTGGCGGATGTACACTATGACCTTATCAGGGCGCTATCCAATAGCATGGCTTCCTTGGTAGCTACGCGCAGAGCCCTTTGGTTAAAGAATTGGGTGGCGGATGGTTCTTCCAAATCGCGGCTAGGCAAGTTGCCTTTTAAGGGTAAGCTGCTGTTCGGTGAAGATCTTGACAGGTTGGTCAAGGATTTGGGGGAATCCAAGGGCGGTCGCTTGCCGGAGGATCGTCCCAAGAGAGGGAAGTTCCTTTCTGCCCCTCGGGGTCAGTCTCGGGACTTTTTTAGGTTTCGGTCACCCCGCTCTGGGGGGTTTCAGCGAGGTAGGTATGTCTCTAGGACTTCGAGCTTTCGGGGCTTTCGGGGAGCCAGTAGAGGATTCGCAGCCGCAGCCCCTACAACCGCCCGCAAGTCCCAATGAAGGGCAGCGGGCCCAGGCGGAGATCCCAGCGATCGGAGGGCGTCTTCGACACTTTCTCTCTGCTTGGGCCCAGATAACTTCCGATCAATGGGTTTTGGAGATCGTTCGGGACGGGTATGCCCTAGACTTGGCCAGACCCGTGCTCGATTCCTTTGTGGCGTCTCCCTGCCGAGGAGCTCGGAAGACTGCTCAAGTCCGACAAACCCTCGATCGCCTGCTTCGGCTGGGAGCGGTGGTTCCCGTGCCTCCGGCGGAATATGGTCTCGGGAGGTATTCCATTTATTTCATGGTGCCAAAGAAGGATGGGGCTCTTCGTCCCATTTTAGATCTCAAAGGGGTGAATCGCTGCCTGCGGATGCCGCACTTTCGGATGGAAACCCTACGATCTGTGCTTGTTGCCGTCCGCAGGGGCGAGTTTCTGACCTCGCTCGACCTCACGGAGGCTTATCTCCATATTCCTATTCGGGAGGCACATCAGTGGTATCTCCGATTCGCTCTGCCGTGGGGTCACTTCCAGTTCCAAGCTTTGCCCTTCGGCCTCGCAACCGCTCCTCGAGTGTTCACCAAAATCATGGTGGTCGTGGCAGCGGCGTTGCGCAAGAAAGGGGTGCTGGTTCATCCCTATCTGGACGATTGGTTGATTCGAGGAAAATCTCGCTCGGAGAGCTTGTCGGCGACAGCGCAAGTTGTAGGCCTACTGCAGTCTCTCGGCTGGGTAGTCAATCCGCACAAGAGCCATTTGGTTCCGACGCAGTCTCTCGAATATTTGGGGGTGCTCTTCGATACTCACAGGGGTTTCGTTTTTCTTCCCGACCGCAGGGTGGTGGGTCTCCGGTCCCTCGTACACCGGTTTCGTCAAGTCCCAGCTCCGTCAGCTTGGCACTACCTTCAGTTGCTGGGAACGATGGCGGCATCCTTAGAGGTGGTACCTTGGGCTCGGTTCCACATGCGGTCGCTCCAGAGTGCCTTGCTACGTCGCTGGTCCAATCAGTCCGATTCCCTGAACAAACGTCTTCGCTGCCCGCCGGGAGTGCGTCGGGACTTGAAATGGTGGCTTCGGCCGGCCTCGCTCCGCGCAGGGATGCCCTTGGAGCAGCCGGACTGGATTCCGCTGTTGACGGATGCCTGTCTGACGGGCTGGGGCGCGCACTGCGGCGCTCAAGTGACTCAGGGTCTCTGGTCTCCGGAGGAGAGCGGTTGGTCGATCAACCGCTTGGAGCTTCGGGCCGTCCGGTTGGCGTTGCAAAGCTTCGAGACCCAATTATCGCACCGAGCGGTGCGGGTTCTCTCCGACAACGCTGCGACCGTGGCGTACATAAATCGGCAGGGCAGCACCGGAAGCTTGGGCATGGAGATGAAAGCCCGGACGCTGTTCGAATGGGTAGAGCCCAGGCTACAGACCATATCGGCAGCGCACATTGCCGGGAAGGACAACGTGACGGCGGATTTTCTCAGCAGAGTTCAGGTGGACGCCGGCGAGTGGGAGCTCAATCCCAAAGTGTTCGAGCAGGTGGTTCTGCGTTGGGGTCAGCCAGTTATGGATCTGATGGCCACGTTCCGGTCTGCGAAGGCGGCTCGGTTCTTCAGTCGTCGGAGGGAACCGATGTCGGAAGGCATCGATGCTCTGTTGCAGGTCTGGCCCTCGAGGGGCCTTATTTACGTCTTTCCACCGTGGCCGCTTCTCGGGCGCGTGATTCAGCGTATCGAGTCTCACCGGGGTCGGGTGCTGTTGATAGCACCGGATTGGCCCCATCGTCCCTGGTATGCCGATCTGATGCGGTTGGTGGACGGATCCCCGTGGCGCCTTCCCCTGGCTCCGGATCTGTTGTGTCAGGGTCCTCTTCGCATGCCGCAAGTGGGGAGATTCTCTCTTACGGCCTGGCTATTGAAAGGGCGCGGCTAAGGAAGAAGGGTTATTCGAAAGCGGTCGTAGCGACTTTGCTTCAAGCACGTAAGAGGTCCACTTCGCTAGCTTATGTCCGAGTATGGCGTATTTTTGAGGATTGGTGTTCCCGGCGTCAGGTTCGAGCGGCTACGGCTTCTCTCCCGGTGCTGTTGGATTTTTTGCAAGAAGGGTTTGCCAAAGGATTGGCCGCCAGTTCCTTACGGGTGCAGTTGGCGGCGCTTTCCTGCTACAGAGGTAAAATTCAGGGCGTAGCGCTCGGTGCCCATGCTGATGTGGTACGTTTCTTGAGGGCCGTTTCTCGGCTGCATCCGGCTCGCCGGATTTCTGTCCCTTCGTGGGATCTCAACTTAGTCTTGCATGCTCTCAGTGCGGCTCCCTTTGAGCCTCTCTCTCGGAGTTCAGTGAAGGATCTGACCCTTAAGACGGTGTTCTTAGTGGCGATTTGCTCGGCTCGACGCATTTCTGAGCTTCAGGCTCTTTCTTGCAGGGAGCCCTTCCTTTCTTTCTCCGATCAAAAGGTGGTGCTCCGCCCAGTGCCTTCATTTTTGCCTAAGGTGTTGTCTTCCTTTCATTTGAATCAGGTGGTGTCGCTTCCAGTGTTTCCCGCGTCGGGGGAGCAAGGTTCCGATCGTGGTCTTAGTCGCTTGGACCTTAAGAGTTTTGCGTCGCTATTTGAAAGTCACCAGCGCTTTCCGCAAATCGGATCGTTTGTTTGTTCTCTTTGGGGGGCCTCGGAAAGGTGAGGCGGCGGCAAAAGCTTCCATTGCTCGGTGGATTAAAGAAGCGATTGGCTCGGCCTATCTGTTGCACGGTCGGGTGCCGCCCGTCGGTCTGCGGGCTCACTCTACCAGAGCACATGCGGCGTCTTGGGCGGAGTTTAGCTTGGTTTTGCCGGTGGAGATCTGTAAGGCGGCCACGTGGTCTTCTCTGCACACTTTCAGTAAGCACTATCGCCTTAATGTTTTGGCGGCGGGCGATGCCAGGTTTGGTTCCGCGGTGTTGCGTGCCGGCTGGAATAATCCCGCCCGTTAGTCTGCTTTGTTACATCCCATACGTAGAGGACTAAGCTGGAGGAACGATAAGGAAATAGTAATTACACTTACCTGGTAATTGTAGTTCCTTGAGAGACGACAGCTTAGTCCTCCTGCCCTCCCTCTGGTGTTTTGGCTCGGCACGCCTTTGGTTCAGATGTCGCTATTCACAGGTGAGTGTGTTCATTGTTTCCTTTTTTTTTTCTTTCTTTGGCTGCTTATGCTGCGGCAGGCGCGGGGCCTTCTCTTTGGGTCTGTTTCAATTGACTACTATGTTGAAAAAAAAAAAAAGTAAAAGGTCACTATTCTACTAATGGTTTCTCTGCTTAAAGGTTAGCTATTTCTTTGAGTTTGCTTTGACAGTAGTTCACTGGGGTGGATGAGATGGCCAGGATGCTGTTTCCAGTGATACTGAAATTTGATTGGTCCAGTCTTCATGCTGCAGGAGGAGGTGCACAACCCATACGTGGAGGACTAAGCTGTCGTCTCTCAAGGAACTACAATTACCAGGTAAGTGTAATTACTATTTTCTAGGGCTGTATGGACCCCCTTTCTGTTTGTATCGTCGGAGCTACTGGAACCAGAGCCACAAAACCTTTCTTGCAGAACCGCACTTGTGAATTAGGGGGACGGCAGATAACGCATCATTCCTGTATATGCCTGAGGGCCCAATTCCCCTCTTGTGCTGAGATATGCTTGCTAGGTTGCAGGCACAGATATCCTTTGAAGGAGGACAAATGGAAATGACGTTGAATTCAAAATCATCTGTCCTGATGGTGCTGACTGTCCCCAGGAAAGAAGAATGGCGGTTCTATAGCACACCTCCGACCAAGGCAGCCAGTCCCCATATTCCCACTAGTATTTTAGCTCCGCCTGAAGTGTGGGTGGAGGATAATCCTACGGGCCTAGCAAAGAGCATAGCCCCTGTTCTTGTCACCCTCAAACCGGGAGTGGAACCAGTGCATGTGAGACAATATCCTCTCCCACAACCAGCAATCAAAGGCATTCATCGTCATGGACTCCTTAAAGAATGCCAATCGCCCTGGAATACCCCCTTCCTCCCAGTTAAGAAGCCTGGGACAGGTGACTACCGCCCAGTGCAGGATTTGAGACGAGTAAATAATGCAGTTGAAACCATACATCCAGTAGTACCAAATCCCTACACCCTCTTGGACTAATTGCTGCTGAAGCTATTCAATTCACTGTTTTGGATTTAAAGGATACCTTCTTTTGCATACGCCGGGCATCCACCAGTCAACTCCTGTTTGCGTTTGAATGGGAGAACCCGATCACCGGAAGGCGAGGCCAACTCACCTGGACTCGATTACCTCAAGGACTTAACTCACCCACCATCTTCAGTGCTGCTCTTAATCAAGATCTATCAAGTTACTCTGTGACTCCAGGAAAAAGAGTCCTGCTCCAGTATGTGGATGACCTGCTTGTAGCCACCAACTCCAAAACTGAATGTGTGCAAGCCACCAGTGATCTCTTGCACCTCCTGAATGAAGCTGGATAGAAGGTCTCCAGAGCCAAGGCGCAGTTGTGCCAAGAAGTAAAATACCTGGGATTCCATCTGTCCAGAGGGGTCCGGAGATTGAGACCCGAGCGAAAGGAAGCACTATGCCGCATCCCTACCCCCACCACCAGCAGGTGAGGGCCTTCTTGGGAGCTGCCGGCTACTGCCGAATATGGATACCCAACTTCGCGCTCTTGGCAAAGCCATTGTACCAAGCCACCAAAGGAGTGGAACGATCTCCCATGGAATGGGGCCCAGAACAGGATAAAGCGTTCACATCGTTGAAAGCAGTTTTGATGTCATCACCAGCCTTGGGCCTACCAGATGTACAGAAGCGATTTCGCCTGTATGTCCATGAGTCAAGTGGAAATGCTCTGGGTGTATTGACCCAAACCCTTGGATCTTGGCAGCAACCTGTAGCCTATCTATCAAAACAATTGGATCCTGTTGCAAAAGGATGCCTGAGAGCCGTTGCAGCCACAGCCCTCTTGGTGAGTGAAGCCAACAAGCTCACCTTAGGTCAGAGTCTCCAGGTTACAGTGCCACACTCTGCCCTAACCCTCATGGAACATAAAGGAAATTACTGGTTCACAAATTCCCGCATGCTAAAGCACCGAAGCACGCTGTGCGAAAACCCTCAATTACAGTTGATCATCCGTCAAGCTGTGAACCCCGCTACACTATTACCTGTTGGTCCAGGTCCACCCAACCATGATTGCTTGGAAGTAATGGATACTGTGTTCTCCAGTTGCCCTGATTTAACCAATCTTCTACTGAACAACCCTGAACAGACTTTCTTTGTGGATTGAAGCAGTCTTGTCATCAACGGACAACGCCGTGCTGGCTATGCAGTAGTGACCCTGGACATGGTAGTTGAATCTTCAGCTTTGCCCCCAGGAACCTCAGCACAGGAGGCTGAACTGATAACCCTCACTAGGGCACTGATAATAGGAACAGGGCTCCGCTTGAATGTGTACACAGACTCCAGCCCCCAGGTCCAACTGTAATCCCTGAATCATTGGGCCCAGCCTTTGTCCATGCTTTTCACCAAGCCACACATAGGAAAAACAGCTATAGAAAAAGCTTTTAGGCCCCATTTCTATATCCCGCTGCTAGGGGATATAAGTCAGATTGGATCCGAAATCACTAGACAAGAGCTGTTGGCTTTAGGTTCTGTCTTACATAGTCTCCACGTTTGGGTACTAATATAGAATCTACAGCCCTACTCCTGCCACCCACCGGAAGCTGACAGGTCTACATACGGCGGAAGCAGTGGAAGAAAAGAACTTAAGTGATAGCTATGTGTTTGCTTCTCCCATGTTTCCTACCCCTTTGCTTGCGAATGTTTACCTCAATCATAGGCAATAGTACTGTAGAACGTAAGGCAGCAGCCAGAGTGTTAGCCATCTGGCAGTATCAGGCTATACCCCAAAATGAAGTATCAGTTTAACAAGAGTCCCGTATGTGATTAGTTTCTCACGCTCTCTTTATTCGGGTTGAGAATAATCAAAGGGGGGAATGTGGCAGGCTAGGGCCTACAATAGCCTATAAACGTATGAGAGGCCTGTAAGCTAGGCCTGAGCCCCCCACCCCCACCTGAGACTAGTAGTGCTGAGAAAGACCAAAGTCAGTGAAGGTTTGAGAATCTGCCCTAAACTGCCTTAAACTGCTTTTTGATAAGTTTGTATGAATACTTTTTTAAATTATTTTATGCTGATGATATGTTCCAGTGTTCTGCATTCTCACATGCTCTGAGCTAGAAATGACCTTGCAGTAGAAATGTATCTGTCTAGAAACTGAGCCTTTGTTAGAATAGCCTGAGAAGGGGGAACAGGGTGCTAGGCCCAGAGAGGGTCCCCAGTTGGATAGGTGCAGGGGGCGTTGGGACCAATAGAAAGTTTGCCTGTATCAAACTGTGAAAATTGTATATAAGGAATTTGCTTCTGTTCTCCATTGCTCAGTCATTTTTGGATGCTTTCCTGTCTGAGCCTTGTGCACAATAAATTGACTTGGACCCTGCAATTGACTCCTGGTATTATTTATTGCATGCTTATCAGCTGCTACAAGAGGAGTGGCAGCAATTGCAGTTGTCGGAGGGGCTGACATGGAGCTAGATCTGCAGAAGGAGTTGGAAGAAGGAGAGAGCCTAGACCAGGAGGATCAAGCCCGGATTGTTCGGGGTTTCCGCCGGGAGGAGCTACCAGTGCTCATCTTTGTTTATGCAATTTCTCGATATACTGCCCAGGCCGAAGGCCATTAGGGTGGTTTACGATCACTACAAGCAGGTACTGATACAATTCCTCGTCCTCAAAGGGCTCACATTCTGTGTGTACCTTGGAGACCCTCAAGGCCCTGAATATGCTTGCTAATGCTAACCTCCCGGCAGAGGAAGAAGCTATATAGAATCCGCTGATCTCCAGGAACAAGCAGGAATGAGTCTTCACATATGGGTATCGTCGGTACCGACGGAGCCTGCGCGGGAACGCTCCCCAGCGTCCTTAAAGAAAGCTTTTGGGAGCATCCCACAGCGCCTGCGCGCTACCTTCCTGCCTTTCCCAACTGCCTCTCTCCAGTTCTTCTTTTCTGCGGAGCCAGCAGGTCGTGTTTCCTGTCACCGCTGAAGAATTTATTTTCTTTTCTTTTTCTTTAGTCCCGTGTCTGCCTTCTCGATTCCGCACCGATACTACCGGTTCTTTTTCTTTTTAAAAAAAAAACAACTTCTACTTTGTCAGTGCATTTTTCTTCTGGGGCCTTAGGCCTACAGAGACTTTTTTCCCTCATGGAAAAACCCGCCTCCGGGTTAAAAAAATGCACAAAGTGCAGTAGCACTATTTCTGTCACCGACACCCATGACTGGTGTCTAAAATGTTTAGGTCCTGACCACTCCATTGCGGATTGTGAGTCCTGTTCAATGATGTCCAAAAGAGGTTTACAGAATCGGGCAGCTAAGCTCAGTACCCTGTTTCCCTCCGATGCAGCTTCTGTGGCATCGACATGTTCCAGGGCTTCTTCATCCCATGGATCTCAGGTAGCCAAACTTAAATCTGGCCGGTCTTCAAAGAGTTCATCTCCCTCTAAGTATCGAGATGCCCCCGGGCTTATTCTTGAGGATACCACACTGGCAAAGTTACCCCGGCGGGAGGCTCCGGCTTCCAAAGCACTACCTATGGGGTCACAGGTTGACATTGATGGCACGGCCTCGACCGATCACCTGTTACAATGTTCTGGGGTACCGACAGTTTCTACCGGTACTGATATCCAGACATTGGTGGCGTCGATGGATCAGAATATTCTGACCATGCAGTGTGCCATCATGGCATTCATTCAAGCTGCAACGCCTACGGTACCGCAATAAACCCCGTTGTCGGTACCCGTACCGATTCCGGTACAGGATCCGATTCCGGTTCCGATACCAGTACTGCTTGCATCGACATCAGCAACGACGGCAGCGGTACGCTATCCAGTGATGCCTATCAGTACCGGCCCGGTACCGATTACTCCCGATGTCAATACCTCCCGGTACCCTTATCGGGCTCTACGAGAGCATCCAGACAGTCGATACTTTGATTCTTCTGAAGACTCTGACTCTTCAGAGGCTTCAATTGAAGCATCGGGGATCCTTCCTCAGGAACCCTCTTCTCCAAAAAGGAGAATGTCTCCTACTGAAGACTTGTCTTTTCAGGACTTTATTAGGGAGGTGGCCAACGGCCTGGCCATCTCAGTGACCCCTGAGACTGAACCTAGAGCCAAAAAATTAGATATCCTACAATATCCTAAGGCTCCTAAAAAGGCAGCCACCTTACCAATACATGAGATTCTTTATGAACACATGTTGGGTATATGGGAGACTCCTTTTTCCACCTCCCCTCATTCTAGAAGGTTGGACACCATGTATCGTGTTCCTCCTTGTCATGGGTTTCATAAGACTCAGCTTCTTCACCACTTCATTGTGGTAGAGTCTGCCATGAAAAAGATCAAAAGTACAAAAAGGCACTCCTCTGCTCCTCCAGGAAGAGAATGCAGAACCCTAGATGCCTTTGGCAGGAAAATCTTCCAGGCCAGTATGCTTGTAGCCAGAATCAACTCCTATAGTCTCTATATGGGGATGTTTCTGAAATAAGTTACAGATCATCTGCAAACCTTATCGACTTTTATGTCAGAAGATAAGAGAGAAGAATATATCAGCTGGCTTAAACATGCACAGGATGTATCCAAGTTTTCCAACCGTGCAGCCTTTGACTCTTTTGAGGGGGTCAGTAGAGCCTTGGCTATTGCCATAGGTGCACGCAGAGTTGCTTGGTTATAAGCCTCTGATTTGGAATCCTGGGTACAGGATGGTCTAGGTAACCTTCCCTGTACAGGCAAAAACCTGTTTGGCAAAGATTGGCAAGCAAAGGCCAACCAGATGGATGCTGAAAATTCTGCTTTAGATAGACTTTCAAAGTCTACTACTGCTCCTTTCAAAAAGAGGTTGTTCAAAAAGGGATCTTTCCCAAAGAAAGGGAAATTTTCTTCTTATGGTCAGGCCTCTTCTCAAGGTCGTTTTGCTACAAAGAGGCAGCAACAAACAAAACAGGCCAAAACCCAGGCTACGACGACTGCTACGGCCCAACAGCCTCAGCCTCCTCAGGGCCTTTGACTTTCCACTAGAGAACTTAGCCTTTCTGGCTCTAGAACATCCAGAGCCCCTCACCATCCCAGGAAGGTTAGCTCACTTTGCTCCCAGATGGGCACAAATCACAGCAGAGCAGTGGACCCTCTCCATCATAAGGGAAGGGTACAAACTTCATTTCTTAAACCTTCCTCCTCACACCATGGTGGTACAGTTCAATTCTCCAACATCTCTTCTCAACCTTCTAGGTCAAGAGATTGCTACCCTTCTTGCCCAAGGGGCAATAGAAGAAGTACCCCTTCTTCAACAGGGTTCAGGGTTCTACTCCCCCTATTTTCTCATCCCAAAGAAAACAGGGGGCTACAGACCCATATTAGATCACAGAGAATTGAACAAGTTTCTATGCAAGGAGAAATTCAAGATGACTTCTCTAGGAACTCTCCTTCCATACCTCCAGGGTCAGGACTGGCTTTGTTCTCTAGATCTCAAGGATTCGTACACCCATGTTCTCATCCATCCAACACACAGAATATTCCTTCGCTTCCTGTACCAAGGAAAGCACTACCAATACAAAGTGCTTCCTTTCAATCTGGCCTCTGCTCCAAGAGTGTTCACAAAATGCATGGCAGTAGTAGCTGCATTCCTACGCACTGTAGGGATATTCGTATTCCCATATCTGGACGACTAGCTCATCCGAGCTCCATCCCAGTCAGAGGCCCAGACTTCTCTAGCCTGCACAATGTGTGTTCTTCAGTATCTGGGACTGGTAATCAACATTCCAAAATCCCATCTTATCCCTACTCAGTCTCTAGAGTTCATAAGGGCCTTACTGGATACCACAACTGCAAGGGCCTATCTTCCCCAGGCCCGTTGCCTACGCTTGGTGTAGTTAGCCTCCCAGATTCAGTTAAAATCCCATTTAACTGCTCGAGAGATGTTGCAACTTTTAGGCAACATGGCATCCACGGTGCATGTGGTTCCCTATGCTCGCCTTCACATGAGAGAAGCTCAGTGGACCCTATCCACCCAATGGACCCAGGCATCAGGTTGCGTGTCAGACAAAATAGCAACCTCCAGTCGCCTATTTTCGTCCCTCCACTGGTGGAAGTCCACTCAGAATCTGTTGCTGTGGTCCCCCTTTCAACAGGTGTTACCCCAAGCAACCCTTACAACAGATGCCTCTCCAAAGGGTTGGGGGGCTCATCTACAAGATCTCTCGACCCAGGGCATCTGGTCTCCACAGGAGACATATCTTCATATCAACCTCTTAGAGCTCAGAGTAATCTTTCTGGCTCTGTCTTCCACACCCTGCTCAGGTACAAGACAGTCCTCATCCACACGGACAACCAGGTAGTTATGTTCTACGTGAACAAGAAGGGGGGAACTGGCTCTCTGTCGCTTTGCAGCATAGCTCTGAGATTGTGGGCCTTCGCCAGAGAGCATCAAATCCATCTCATGGCAGTATATCTTCCAGGAGTTCAAAACTCTTGGGCAGACAGACTCAGTCGAGTTCTGCTTCCACACGAATGGTCCCTCCATGGGGACCAGATAGCCAGAAATTTTCAGATTTGGGGTACCCCAGACATAGACCTGTTTGCAAGTCCGTGGAATGCCAAACTTCCCCGGTTCTGTTCCAGGATTCCATGTCAGGGAGTTCAGGCCAGGGATGCCTTCCTCCTTCATTGGGGGCAAGACTTCCTTTATGCCTTTCCACCTATTCCCCTAATCCCCAAGACTCTGTTCAAGCTTCAGAGAGACAAAGGGACTATGATCCTCATAGCACCACTTTGGCCATGCCAAGTGTGGTACCCTCTACTTCTGCATCTCTCTCAAGCTCCCTCCGTAGACCTGGGGTCTGCTCCAGATCTCCTCTCCCAGGAGGAGGGGAACCTTGTGGCACCCAAATCCTCAGTCTCTTCATCTCAGGGCCTGGTTGCTGAAGGCCTAGACCTTCAAGATTTACAACTTTCTCAGCAAGTGAAGGATATCCTTCATGCTTCCAGAAAGCCTTCCACCAGACGTTCATATGCTTTTAAATGGAAAAGGTTTTCCATTTGGTGTGCAGAGAAGGGTCTCAACCCTCTTGCAATACCTTTGCGTTCTTTACTAGACTATTTGCTGCATTTATCCCATGCAGGCCTTAAGACAAATTCAATCAGAGTCCATTTGAGTGCTGTTGCAGCATCCCTTAAGCCTCTCAATGGACAACCTATTTCCTCTCATCCTTTTATAGCAAGATTCTTGAGAGGGCTTCTTTTGACTAAACCTCCCATTAGACCACTTCCAGTGGCCTGGGACTTGAATCTGGTTCTTGGCCAGCTTATGAAGCCACCCTTTGAACCCGAAGCCACGACCTCCTTAAAATTCCTTTCTTGGAAGGTAATTTTTCTCATTGCAGTCACTTCAGCTCGCCGTATTAGTGAGCTGCAAACTTTAGTAGCTAATCCTCCTTATACAAGGTTCCATCATGAGAAGGTAGTCCTCAGAACTAATCCACACTTTATACCTAAAGTGGTCTCACCTTTTCATCTGAACCAGGAGGTCTTTTTACCTGTCTTTTTTCCAGGAACTCATGCATCAAGTGCAGAGAGGAATCTTCATACCCTGGATTGTAAAAGAGCACTTGATTTCTACTTACACAGGACACAGCAACATAGAAAGCCCTCTCAACTTTTTGTTGCTTTTGATCCTTCTCATTTAGGACTTCCAGTCTCTAAGAGAACTCTGTCCAATTGGATTGCTCAGTGTATTTCCTTCGCCTACCAAAGTAAGAACCTTTCTCTGGAGGGGCTATGTCACAGCCCACAATGTGAGGGCCATGGCAACCTCTATGGCTCATCTAAACAATGTGTCCATCGACCAAATCTGTCGAGCGGCCACTTGGGCATCGGTTCATACCTTCACAGCCCATTACTGCTTGGACAAGGACTCCCGCTGGGATGCCTTGTTTGGTCAGGCTGTTCTCAAACAGTTGTTCCATACCTAATCAACTCATACCCTCCATCCCTGAACTGGATGCCTGAGATTCGTGGGTAGAGGTAGAGCCCTTCCCAGGGACTCACAATCTGGGTGATCTCCCAGGCATCTCTAGCTTGGGAGTCCCCATATGTGAAGACTCATTCCTGCTTGTTCCTGGAGATAGCACAGTTACCTGTAACAGGTGTTCTCTGGGAACAGCAGGAATAAGTCTTAACAACCCACCCACCTCCCCTAGGAGTTGTATCTCTCTATCTTTCCTTTCCTCTCTCTCTCTCTCTCTGTCTTGGTCTCAGCTTTAAAACTCGAACTAGAGAGAGGCAGTTGGGAAAGGCGGGAAGGCAGTGCTCAGGCGCTGTGGGATGCTCCCAAAAGCTTTCTTTAAGGATGCTGGGGAGCGTTCCCGCGCAGGCTGCGTCGGTACTGACGATACCGATATGTGAAGACTTATTCCTGCTGTTCCCAGAGATCACCTGTTACAGGTAAGTAACTGTGCTTTCCAAGCGGTTCGGAAATCGCAAAAAGTCTTACCAGTACATGGAGTAGTAGGACAGATGATCCAGGATGAGTGGGATCTGCCGGAAGTTGGCCTTAAAGGGGTGCAATCCATGACGCGCCTATACCCGCTGCCGGAGCAGGAATGAGCTCCTTTGATCACACAAAGTGGATGCAGCAGTCGAAGAGACCTTGACTTGTCTCCTGCAGCTGAGAGCCGTGGAACTGGTTCTGAGAGACCAGTATGTCTGCGGTTGATGTTTATTGTATTTCGTGGTGACCAAATGGAAGGTTCTTTTCGCTCAATTCTAGACTTTGAGGGCATGAACTACAGTCTCTGGGTACTGCATTTTCACAGTAATAATGGCTGTAGGAAGCAGAGATTTTGGGCAACTCTTGTTCTCGCAGAGGCGTATCTGCACGTTCCCATCCACCCAGAACATCGGCAGTTTCTCCGCTTTGCCGCCAAGGGGCCTTCAAGTTTCAAGTGTTGCCCTTCGGTCTGGTGATCACCCCCCCATACCTTCACCAAGGTCATGGTGGTGGTGGTGGTGGCAGCTCTCCACAAGGAAGGGGTTCTTGTCCACCCGAACCTAGACAATTGGCTGGTGCAGGCGAAGTCTAGGGATGATAGCGAAAAGAGCAACAGCGCGGGTGGGAGAGTTCCTTCAAAGTCTTGGTTGGGGTCAACCTGGCCAAGAGTCAGTTATGGCCAACCCAGGAGATAGAGTATTTGAGAGCGTGCTTTGATACCTGCATGGGCAGGATTTTCCTTCCGGTTCGCCAGGCATAGGTGCTACAACAGTGGATAATGGCAGGTCCTGAAGATGGTTAGACCATCAGAGTGGCAGCATCTGCAGGTTCTGGGGACCATGGCGGCCACACTCGAGCTAGTCCCATGGGCAAGGGTGCACATGCAACCGCTGCAGATGGCTCTGCTCCATCAATGGTCCAATCAGAGTCAGCCCCTATCCCAAGTACTCCCCTGCCCGTGGAGCGCCAGGAGAGCCCTCAGTTGATGGCTGCATGTGGGGAGCCTGGAAGGAGTCCCCGGTGTGGGTTCCTCTGATGACTAATGCCAGCCTGTCAGGTTGGAGAGCCCATTGTGAAGGACACTTTGTTCAGGGACAAGAGTCCGCAGGAGGCCATGTGGTTGATCAACAGGCTCGAGATGTGAGTGGTGACCTTAGTGCTAGAAAGTTTCAAGCCATGGTTGCAGGGGAAGGTTGTCCGTCCTCTCGAGCAATGTGACCACGGTGGCTTACATCAACCGGCAAGGAGGCACAGGCAGTGCAGCCCTGGAGGAGGAGGCCAAAAAGCTGTTCGGATGGGTAGAGATATAGTCCTGAAGTCCCACCTCCAGTCTGGCAGCATCCCTGTTGCTATGGAGTAGAGAGGTAACATGACAGGAGATCACCCTGGTGTGGCAGGAAGTGATCCTGTAACTAGGACCTGTCCTCCAGGTGATGTAAAACCCTCTCGCACCGAGGAAGTTTCTCCAGGGCCATGTGCCCATGAGGGAAGGGTTAGGACAGCCGTTATAGTTGGTGATTTGATCATTAGGCATGTAGATAGCTGGGTGGCTGGTGGACGTGAGGATCGCCTGGTAACACGCCTGCCTGGTGCAAAGGTAACAGACATCACGCGCCACCTAGATAAGGTTTTAGTGCTGGGGAGGAGTCTGCTGTCTTGGTACATGTCGGTACCAATGACATAAGAAAATGTGGTAGGGAGGTTCTGGAGGCTAAATTTAGGCTTTTAGGTAGGAAGTTGAAATCCAAAACTTCCAGGATAGCGTTCTCCGAAATGCTTCCTGTTCCACACGCAGGACCCAAAAGGCAGGCAGAGCTCCGGAGTCTCAATGCGTGGATGATACAATGGTGCAGAGATGAGGGTTTTGGATTTGTTAGAAACTGGGGAACATTCTGGGGAAAGGAGGGGCTCTTCCGAAGGGATGGGCTTCACCTTAACCGGAATGGAACCAGGCTGCTGGCATTCACCTTTAAAAAGGAGATAGAGCAGCTTTTAAACTAAATATTAGGGGAAAGCCGACAGTCGCCCAAGAGCAGATGGTTCGGAAGCATGTATCTTTGAAGGATACTACCAAAAGCAGAGAGGTTCCACAAAAGAGTAAAGTAGCCCAAATGCCCTCAAGTATGGAGCATACTGAGCTTAAAGATCCCAAATTACCCATGTCTAACAATAGCCAAATTAATGTGAATAAAATGCATTCTCTAAAATGCTTGTATGCAAATGCTAGAAGTCTAAAAAATAAGATGGGAGAGTTAAAATATATAGCACTAAATGAAAGGTTAGATATGATTGGAATATCAGACATGGTGGAAGGAGGACAACCAGTGGGACACTGTGATACCTGGGTACAAACTATATCTTAATGATAGAGCTGATCAAATTGGTGGAGGGGTTGCTCTCTGTTAGAGAGGGCATTGAGTCAGAAAGGATTAAAGTTTTGCAGGAAACAAAATCTGCTGTAGAATCTGTATGGATTGAAATGCCATGTAAAAGGGGGAAGGCAATGGCAGTGGGGGTGTACTATCGAGCGCCTTGCCAGAATGAACAAATGGATGATGAAATGCTCAAAGAAATCAAGGAAGCTAACAAAAGTTACAGTGCAGTAATAATAATGGGTGATTTCAACTACCCCTGGTATCGACTGGGTCAGTGTCACGGCAGGACATGCTAGGGAGATAAAGTTCCTAGATGAAATAAATAACTGCTTCTTGGAGCAGCTGGTTCATGAACCGACCAGAGGGGAAAGCCATATTAGACCTAGTCCTTAGTGGAACACCAGATCTAGTGCAAGAGAAGGTTGTTGGGGCCACTTGGCAATAGTGATCATTGCATGATCGCCTTTGATTTAATTAGTGGAGGAGGGATAGTAAGGAAATCCACAGTACTACCTTTTGACTTTCGAAAGGGAGACTATGATAAAATGAGGAAAACGGTTCAGAAAAAACTAAAAGGAGCAGTTGCAAAGGTTAAAGATGTACATCAGGCTTGGCTGTTGTTGAAAAATACTATCTTGGAAGCCCAGACCAGCTGTATTCCACGCTTTAAGAAAAGTGGAAGGAAGTCCAAAAAACTGCCAGCATGGTTTAAAGGTGAGGTCAGAGAGGCTGTTGTTGCCAAAAAAGCATCTTTCAGGAAAAGGAAAAAAGAGCCAAACGACGAAACCTGGAAACAGCACAAGCACTGGCAAGTCAACTGCAAGGCATTGATAAGGCAAGCAAATGGAGAATTTGAGAGGAAGCTTGCTGCGGAAGCAGAAACGCGAAGTAAAGACCTTTTCAAGTAGATTCGTAGCAAAAAATCTGTGAGAGAGTCAGTTGGTCCATTAGATGATAAAGGGGTTAAAGGAGCACTAAGAGGCGACAAGGCGATAGAGAGATTGAATGAATTCTTTGCTTCATTCTTTACTGAGGAAGATGTAGGGATGTTACCCATGACTGAAGTGGTATTTAAAGGTGCGGAAGAATTTAAGGAAATATCGATACATCGGGAAGATGTATTACAATTATTTGATAAACTGAAGATTAGCAAATCACCTTGGCCGGATGGTATACATCCAAGGGTGTTGAAAGAACTGAAATATGAGATTGCAGACCTGCTATTAGTAATCTGTGAACTATCATTAAAATCATCTCTAATACCTGAAGATTGGAGGATCACCAATGTAACACCAATTTTTAAAAAGGGTTCCAAGGGTGATCCGGGAAGCTACAGACCGGTGAGCCTGATATCAGTACCGGGAAAAATGGTAGAAACTATCATAAAGAATAAAATTACTCAGCATGTAGATAGTCATGACCTAATGGGAGACAGCCAACATGGCTTTAGACAAGGAAGATCTTGTCTTACTAATCTGTTATGTTATTTTGAAGGACTGAATAATCAGGTGGACAAAGGTGAGAGTCGGTTTATATTGTGTATCTGGACTTTCAGAAAACCTTTGACAAGGTCCCTCATGAGATATTTTTGGCAAAACTAGAGAGTCATGGGATAGGAGGCAGTGTACTATTGTGGATCAGTAACTGGTTAAAAGCTAGAAAGCAGAGGGTAGAGCTAAATGGCCAATTTTTCCAATTGAGAAAGGTGAATAGTGGTGTACCCCAGGGATCTGTGCTGGGTCTGCTGCTTTTTGACATATTCATAAATGACCTTGAAGGTGGAATAACGAGTGAGGTTATCAAATTTGCAGATGAGACAAAACTATTTAAAGTTGTTAAAACCCTAAGAGTATTGTGGAAATTTGCAAGAGGATCTTGATAAATTGGAAGACTGGGCATCAAAATGGCAGATGAAATTTAATCTGGACAAGTACAAAGTTATGCACCTAGGGAAGAACAACCCAAACTATGGTTACACGATGCAAGGTTCCACATTAGGAACCACCAACCAGGAAAAAGATTTAGGTGTCATTGTGGATAACATGTTAAAACCCTCGGCCCAGTGTGCAGCGGCGGCCAAGAGAGCAAATAGAATGCTAGGTATCAGGAAAGGAATGGAAAATAAAACAAAATAATTATAATGCCTCTATATCGTTCCATGGTGAGACCACACCTTGAATATTGTGTGCAATTCTGGTCACCGTATCTTAAAAAGGATATAGCGATTTTAGAAAAGGTTCAGAGAAGAGCCACCAAAATGGTAAAGGGGATGGAAGGATACTCCTATGAAGAGAGGCTAAAAAGGTTAGGGTTCTTTAACCTGGAAAAGAGTCGGCTGAGGGGAGATATGATAGAAGTCTATAAATTAATGAACGGAGTGGAACGGGTAAACTTAGATCGATTGTTTACCTTATTAGAATATAGAAAGACTAGGGGACATGCATTGAAGCTACAGGGTAAACTATTTTATTTTTTAATTTTTTATTTATGCAATTTTACAAACTAAGTTAAGCAAAACTTATACAGAAAAAACACCACTGTATATAAAATACATATAAAGTTTAAACAATAAAACAGGAAAAAAAATTATTTATACACAGGTTAATCTAGCCCACAATTCTCTCAGGGGAAGTGTACAGAAAAATGTATAAATGAGGCTAGGTATAGCCTCATCCCAAGAGGAAAAATATTACTAAACACCAAGAGGGAGGCGCGGAACGGAACATATTTGAAACATATGATGAACTATCCTAAAGGTGAAGAAGTCAGCAAGTGAGATGAAATAAACAGAGATAAATCCTCAGGTAAAGAAAATACATACTTATTATCTCGATAGTACACAAGGCATTTACAGGGAAATCGAAGTATCATTGTGGCCCCAATTGAAAGAACACCTGGTCTTAAAAGCAAAAAAGCCTTCCGTCTCTTTTGGGTTTCTCTGGCTACATCTGGGAAAATAGCAATTTTTTTTCCCATAAACAATGCGTTCCGCTTCTTGAGGTACAACTTCAAAACCCAATCCCAGTCAGAAGAGATAGCAAAAGTAACCAACAGAGTGTAAACTTTAATATCAGTTTCTTTGGGAGACTGTAACAAAGCAGAAACATCAAGAGTGTCCACTTTGAGAACCCCCAAGTCCACCTGTTCCCCACGTTTAGCTACTGGGAGAAAATAAGCTTTTACTACTGGTGGCAATATATTCTCAGGCACATCTAAGGACTCCTGTAAATATCGTTTAAACAAATCCACAGGGGAAGTACCACTAACAACAGGAAAATTTAACAGACGTACGTTAGATGCCCGAACAGCATTTTCTAACGTTTCAAGTTTCCCCCGAATCGCTACATTGTCCTTAACAATAGATTCAGTTAATAACGAAGTTTGAGAAGCTTTCTGTTCACCAGTAGCTGTCTTCTCACCACACGCAGTCAAGTTCTCCTTAATAACCTCTATTTCCGTTTCCAACTTCTCAAGACGCTGAGAGGACGAGGTCATCTGTTGAAATACCACCGCAGAGAGTTGTGAAATCGCATCCCAAATGGATTCAAGGGAAAACACCTTAGGACGTTGCAAAGGAGTAATCCAAGGTAAATTCACAGTCGCCGAGGAACTCCGCACCGCTGAATCTCCACTAGGCTGTAAAATCGCCTCCGTCTCCACCAACTGCCGACCAGACCCATCCACAGCCTCCGATGCCAGGGAGGACACTCCGGAACTCAAATCGATCGGGGCCTGCGCCAGCAAGACTGCCCCTACTCCTTCCGGGTAGGCTGACTCACTACTCGATAGAAGAGGTCCTGGAGGGGCCGAATGCATAGGAGGCGGTCGTTCATCCGGGGAGAGAGATACTTCATGGGCAAGTGAGACCGGGTCTACCTCCACCGGTGCCACAGCGCCCGCTCTAATCTCCCCCTTCTTCTGCTCCGAGATGGAAACAAATCGGTCCATTGAACCCAAGGTAACGGCAGGCAAAGGCTCCGCAGGCAGAGCCTTATGCTTACCCTTGCGTTTATGCATAGTAGAAGGAGAAACTCACACCACCATCTTGGATTAGCCACTCCCCCTTTCGGGTAGGGTAAACTATTTAAGATTAATAAAAGAAAATATTTTTTCACTCAACGTGTAATCAAACTCTGGAATTTGTTACCGGAGGATGTAGTAAAGGCTGTTAGTGTAGCTAGGTTTAAAAAAGGTTTGGACAAGTTCCTGGAGGAAAGGTCCATAAACCATTATTAAGAAGGGACCCAGGATATCAATGCTTGAACCAATACAAGAATTGTGGAACCTGTGTCTCTTGGTGAAACTGCTAAGTACATATGACCTAGATTGGCCACTGTTGGAAACAGGATACTGGGCTTGATGGACCTTGGTCTGACCCGATATTGCATATCTTATGTTCTTATGTCTCCAGGCATTATCAGTAGCGCACGTAGCAGGAGTTGACAGCCTACCTTAGCCAAGTGTGCATGAACCCCGGAGAGTGGCAGCTCCCAGGAGATGTTTGAGCAGTGGTCTGCCGATAGGGCTCACCGTTCAAGGACCTAAGGGCAATGTTTGAGTCGGCCAAGGTCTGCCGGTTTTTCAGCAGAAGAAGAGAGGAAGTCCAAGGGCCTGGATGTTCTATTTCAGCAGTGGCTCTAAGAGTCTTCTCTGTTTTTCCCCTTGGGCGATCATAGGCCGGTTTGTGCAATGGCTAGAGGTGCACCAGGGATTTGTAATTCTGGTGGCATCAGACTGGCGGAGGTGCCAGTGGTATGCTAACCTGATTCAGATACTGGCAGATTGACTGTGCTGGCTTCCGGTGGGAAGGACCTCTTGACACAGGAGCAGCTTCGTATACCCCAGGTGGATCAATTATCGCTTATGGCATGGCTCTTGAAAGGGCGAAGTTGAAGAAGAAAGGATAATCAGGTTCAGGGATAGTGATCTTGCTACAGGCCCAGAGGTGGTCTACGAACCTGGCGTGCATCTGCGTGGGGCGCATCTTTGAATCATGGTGTGGAGAGAGGCAGGCACGCCCTTCCATTGCCTCCATCCCTGACATCTTAGCGTTCTTGCAATCCAGTTTCGATAAGGGTCTAGTTGCCAGTTCCTTGAAGGTGCAACTTTTGGCAATTTCCAGTTATCGCGGGAAAGTCCATGGGGTGCCGTTGGGTACATACCCAGATGGGCTGAGCTTTCTAGGGGCGGTGACCCACTTCCGTCTGCCAAAGAGGGCAGTGGTTCCGCCTTGGAATCTCAATCTGGTGCTGACGGTGATGTCTGGGGAACCCTTTAAGCCATTGAGTCTAGCTTTCCTGAAGGATTTGACTCTGAAAATGGTATTCCTGGTGGCGATTTGCTCAGCACGCAGGGTTTCGGAGCTTTGGATCCTGTCATGCCAGGAGCCATTCATAAGAACATAAGATATGCCATACTAGGTCAGACCAAGGTCTATCAAGCCCAGTATTCTGTTTCCAACAGTGGCCAATCTAGGTCTCATGTACCTAGCAGTTTCCCCAAGGGACACAGGTTCCACAAGGCTTGTATTGGTTCAAGCATTGATATCCTGGGTCCCTTCTTAATAATGGTTTATGGACCTTTCCTCCAGGAACTTGTCCAAACCTTTTTTAAACCCAGCTACACTAACAGCCTTTACTACATCTTCCGGTAACAAATTCCAGAGTTTGATTACACGTTGAGTGAAAAAAATATTTTCTTTTATTAGTCTTAAATAGTTTACCCTGTAGCTTCATTGCATGTCCCCTAGTCTTTCTATATTCTGATAAGGTAAACAATCGATCTACATTTACCCGTTCCACTCCGTTCATTAATTTATAGACTTCTATCATATCTCCCCTCAGCCGTCTCTTTTCCAGGTTAAAGAGCCCTAACCTTTTAAGCCTTTCTTCATAGGAGTATCCTTCCATCCCCTTTACCATTGTGGTGGCTCTTCTCTGAACCTTTTCTAAAATCGCTATATCCTTTTTAAGATACGGCAACCAGAATTGCACACAATATTCAAGGTGCGGTCTCACCATGGAACGATATAGAGGCATTATAATATCTTTTGTTTTATTTTCCATTCCTTTCCTTATCATACCTAGCATTCTATTTGCTCTCTTGGCCGCTGCTGCACACTGGGCCGAGGGTTTTAACATGGTATCCACAATGACGCCTAAATCTTTTTCCTGGGTGGTGGTTCCTAATGTGGAACCTTGCATCGTGTAACCATAGTTTGGGTTGTTCTTACCTAGGTGCATAACCTTGCACTTGTCCACATTAAATTTCATCTGCCATTTTGATGCCCAGTCTTCTAATTTATCAAGATCCTCTTGCAATTTTCCACAATCCTCTTGGGTTTTAACAACTTTAAATAGTTTTGTGTCATCTGCAAATTTGATAACCTCACTCGTTATTCCACTTTCCAGGTCATTTATGAATATGTCAAAAAGCAACGGAGCCAGCACAGAACCCTGGGGTACACCACTATTCACCTTTCTCCATTGGGAAAATTGGCCATTTAGCCCTACCCTCTGCTTTCTGTCTCTTAACCAGTTCCTGATCCACAATAGTACACTGCCTCCTATCCCATCACTCTTTAGTTTTGCCTAAAGTCTCTGATGAGGGACCTTGTCAAAGGCTTTCTGAAAGTCCAGATACACAATATCAACCGACTCACCTTTGTCCACCTGATTATTCACTCCTTCAAAAAAACATAACAAATTAGTAAGACAAGATCTTCCTTGTCTAAAGCCATGTTGGTTGTCTCCCATTAGTTCATGACTAAAGTTTATTCTTTATGATGGTTTCTACCATTTTTCCCGGTACTGATGTCAGGCTCACCGGTCTGTAGTTTCCCGGATCACCCCGGAACCCTTTTTAAAAATTGGTGTTACCTGAAGATTGGAGGATCGCCAATGTATTAGAGATGATTTTAATGATAGTTCACAGATTACTAATAGCAGGTCTGCAATCTCGTATTTCAGTTCTTTCAACACCCTTGGATGTATACCATCCGGCCCAGGTGATTTGCTACTCTTCAGTTTATCTAATAGTTGTAATACATCTTCCCGATGTATCGATATTTCCTTCAATTCTTCCACACCTTTAAATACCACTTCAGTCATGGGTAACATCCCTACATCTTCCTCAGTAGAGACTGAAGCAAAGAATTCATTCAGTCTCTCCGCTATCGCCTTGTCGCCTCTTAGTGCTCTTTTATCCTCTAATGGACCAACTGACTCTCACAGGTTTTTTGCTACGAATGTACTTGAAAAGGTCTTTACTTCGCGTTTTTGCTTCCGCAGCAAGCTGCTTCTCAAATTCTCCCTTTGCCTGCCTTATTAATGCCTTGCATTTGACTTGCCAGTGCTTGTGCTGTTTCCAGGTTTCGTTGTTTGGCTCTTTTTTCCATTTCCTGAAAGATGCTTTCTTGGCAACAGCCTCTCTGACCTCACCTTTAAATTATGCTGGCAGTTTTTTGGACTTCCTTCTTTCCACTTTTTTTAAAGCGTGGAATACAGCTGGTCTGGGCTTCCAAGATAGTATTTTTCAACAACAGTCAAGCCTGATGTACGTCTTTAACCTTTGCAACTGCTCCTTTTAGTTTTTTCTGAACTGTTTTCCTCATTTTATCATAGTCTCCCTTTGGAAAGTTAAAAGGTAGTACTGTGGATTTCCTTACTTATCCCTCTTCCGCTAATTTAAATCGAAGGCGATCATACTATGATCACTATTGCCAAGTGGCCCCAACAACCTTACCTCTTGCACTAGATCTGGTGTTCCACTAAGGATTAGGTCTAATATGACTTCCCCTCTGGTAGGTTCATGAACCAGCTGCTCCAAGAAACAGTCATTTTTTTCATCTAGGAACTTTATCTCCCTAGCATGTCCTGACGTGACACTGACCTAGTTGATACCGGGGTAGTTGAAATCACCCATTATTATTACAGTGCTGTAACTTTTGTTAGCTTCCTTGATTTCTTTGAGCATTTCATCATCCATTTGGTCATTCTGGCCACTCGCTCGATAGTACACCCCCACTGCCTTTGCCTTCCCCCTTTTTACATGGAATTTCAATCCATATAGATTCTACAGCAGATTTTGTTTCCTGCAAATCTTTAATCCTTTCTGACTCAATGCCCTCTCTAACATAGAGAGCAACCCCTCCACCAATTTGATCAGCTCTATCATTACGATATAATTTGTACCCAGGTATCACAGTGTCCCACTGGTTTTATTTATTTTATTTATTTAACAATCATTTATATACCGCATCTTCCATAGATTAGTTGCGGTTCACAATAAACAACAATTAACAAAGCAGAGTTTGTTTTCCATGTAACATATAACCAAAAGCTATAAAATAAGTAAAAACAAATGTTAAAACTGAACAGCACGGAACAGTGCAAACTATATACATTATATACAAATACACATTATGTAGGGCTTAAGCATTGTGCAAAGTACAGTTTCAGCTTTATAGATTTGTATGTTTAGGTCATTGGGACATATTAGACAAAAAACTGGTTAGCCTTTATCTAAATCTATTGAGGGATCTGTATTGTTGAAATGCTTAGTAAATAGATGGGTTTTCAATTTTTTGCGAAATTCAATGTTCTCGGTTAACATTCTTAGATCATCTGGGAGGGCGTTCCAGATTGTTGGAGCTGCATGTGAAAAAGCTCTGTTTGTAAGTTTATTTGCTTTTATGAAGTCTTTGGGAGTTTTTAGTTTATTTACTTGTCCTTTTCTTTGAGTAGATTTTGAATGTTCTTTACTGATTAAGTTACTTAGGGTGATTGGGGCCATATCATTTAGAGTTTTAAATGCAGTTATTAATGTTTTATATACTATCCTACTTTGTATTGGCAGCCAGTGAAGGGATGCTAGTATTGGTGTTATATGTTGATGTGAATGTACTTTCGTTATTATCCGAACTGCTGCATTCTGTGCAAGTTGAATTCTTTTAATGTTTTGTTTTGTTGTACCTAATAAAATTAGATTAGCAAAGTCAAAGTGGGGGGTTATGGTGGCTTGAATTATGCTGATAAAATCTTGTATGTATACCAGGGGTCTTAGTTGTTTAAGGATTTTAAGCTTGAAATAGATTTTCTTTGTGGTATTTCTAATATGGGTATCCCATGTAAGATGTTTATCTAGAATAACTCCTAGTTCCTTATCGTCACTCCAGTCCAGTCCCTTAACTTCTGGGTTGCGCAACCCTTCCAGCAGCTTGGAGGCTGAGCCCATCCTTTTGAGGATGGTGTGGTATAAATACTACTGGCACCACCCATAGCTCCCAGTATTCTCAGCCTCCAAGCAGCTGGAGGGTTCCGTAAGCCAAGGGCTTACTGGAGTCCATTTATTTAATTTCTAGTTAATTTCTATTTGGTTTCATTTAGTTTAATTTATTTGTTTGGTATCCTTTAGATCTAAAGAGTACTGTTCCTTTAAGTTTATTCCCCCCCCCCCTCATCCTGCCCAGCATCGGAGCTCTCAGCCCGGAGAAGTAGGCTTACCGGCGGCAGCAGAGACAACCGGGGAAGCCTCCTCATGCGTCCTTGGCCTGCCGGCTCTTCTGGGAAGAGGGAAAGGTTCCTTCCCCGTAGGCTCGCCATTGCCTCGCGCCAAAGCCCTTGGGCTGAGCGCTGGAGGCGGTGCGGTAACCCTTCCCGCGGCCTTGCGCGGCAGCTCCCGGTGTGTCGGAGCATCGGGGCGCCTCCGGTTTCAGCATCCAGCGCTAATTCAGCGGCGGCCTCCTAAGCAGTCCGGCGGCGTGGGCAGAGACGCCGGCTGCCGGTTTCAGTCTCCACGTGGCTGCGGCCTCCCACGTGCAAGCCAGCAACGGGAGCAACAACCAGCAACGGAGCAGCAAACAGCAAGTATAGGGGGAAGTTTTAAATGATTAATTCGCAGGGTTTAATTTAATTTGAAATCTAATTTGAAATTTAATGCTATTTAATTTTAAATTTGTTATATTTTAACTTGAATTACTTCAGTTTCTGGCCTTTGATTTTGCTGGGCTGCAATTTAACGATTGGGGGAGGGGAAAGGCCCTTGAACTCACAACTGTTTGCTTGCTATCTGGTAATTTTAAAAGATCATGACTGGCAAGCCTCGGTGTCCCTCCTGCGGCGTTCGAATGGGTACGGCCTCCGAAACGGGGGTCTGCAGAGGTGGTGCTGCAGAGGCTGCTTCAGTAGAGCAGGAAATCCAGGGGTCCATGGCTCAGACTTCCCAGGAATCTGGAGACCCGCTGGTGGAGGAAGGGGGGTTCAGTTCCCTCCCTCCTTCGGCCTCGGTCTTGTCCGTCCCTCCCCTGTCCATCCCCTCTAATTACGGTGGGGAACAGGGCCCTGGCGAGCTCTTCTCTCCTGATTTCGTCCTCTTGCTACACAAGGCCTATTGCATGCGTAAACAGGGGTTCGCAACAGGAGAGTCGAGCAAGGCGAGGGAAGGCGGGGGGACCAGGCCATTGAGAGGGCAAGCACACAGGACTCAGGAGTACCACTCAAGCGCGCAAGGCTGCTGAGCGAAGAGCCTCTCACCTCCCTTTCGCAGGACTCCCAGGAAGAGGAGGTCTCGGACAAAGAATTAGATGAAGGCAAGGAAGAGCTCGAAGAGGGGGAGATCCCGGAGGAGGACCAATCCCGCATAGTGCGAGTGTTTCGCAGAGAGGAGCTTCCATCCTTAATTAATGAGTCCCTCAAGGTGCTTAACGTGGCTTCGGACGCTCCTGCAGAAGTGGAAGCGTTGGAGGACCCTTTAATCCAAGCCGTTAGAAGGTCACAGAAGGTCTTTCCCGTCCACAGAGTGGTACGTCAGATGATCCAGGAGGAATGGGATCAACCGGAGTCAAACTTGAGGGGTGTCCGCTCTATGACTCATCTCTACCCGTTGCCAGAAACTGACAAAGACCTGCTGAAGTCGCCCAGGGTGGACGCAGCGGTATCAGCAGTGACAAAGAAGACAACTATCCCGGTTGAGGGTAGTGCGGCTCTGAGGGATCCACAGGATAGAAAATTGGATACACTGCTGAAGCAAGCCTTTGATGTTAGTGCTCTAGCCTTACAGGCCTCGGTGTCGGGAGCTTGGGTGGCTCGGGCCTGCTTGAGATGGTCCCAGTAGCTTCAGCTAGCGGAGGGTACCTCGGAAGATGCGCAGTCTATTACGGCTAGGTTGGAGTCCGGGGATGCCTTCCTGGCAGATAGCCAGTACAACCTCATTAGGAGCCTTGCTAAGAACATGGCCTCGGTAGTTGCAGCCAGGCGTTATTTGTGGCTGCGTAATTGGGCAGCCGATGCCGCCTCAAAGGCGCGCCTGAGCCGTCTTCCCTTTAAGGGCAAGCTACTATTTGGGGAAGACTTGGATAAGCTGTGAAGGACCTTGGCGAATCCAAAGGGGGCAGGCTTCCGGAGGACAGACCTAAACAAGGTCGCTCGCTAGCTCCTGTTCGGAGTCAGCCTAGGGATCCCCGGAGATTTCGCCCAGCCAGGTCGAACCCCTTCCCTAGGGGCCGTTTACCATCTAGGGGTCAGAACTTTAGAGGGTTTCGGGGCGCAGGGAGAGGCTTTGGGGCCGCCTCTTCCTCTGCGGGCCCTAGAAAATCACAATGAGAAAACGGGGGTCCAGGTGGGCGGTCTGCTGGTGGGGGGCCGACTAAGGCAGTTCCTTCCCTCCTGGTCCCGAGTCACGTCCGACCAATGGGTCCTAGAAGTGATCCGAGAGGGTTACGCTCTCGAATTTGCAAAACAAATACTTCCAGCCTTCATTCAGTCTCCCTGCGGTTCTCCGGCAAAAAGGGAGGCAATAGAAGTCACACTTTCAAGACTCATAGTGCTCGGGGCAGTGGTCCCGGTTCTGCCAGACCAATGCGGCACTGGTCGATACTCAATTTATTTTGTGGTACCAAAGAAGGAAGGTTCCTTTCGTCCGATCCTAGATCTAAAGCAAGTCAATCGCTGTCTCAAAGTGCCTCATTTCCGTATGGAAACCCTGAAGTCAGTCATCGTAGCCGTGAGGAGCGGGGAGTTCCTGACCTCCCTGGATTTGACGGAAGCCTATTTGCATATCCCGGTTCGAAGATCCCATCAACAGTTCCTGAGATTCGCGGTCCCAAGAGGTCATTTTCAATTCCAAGCTCTGCCCTTCGGGCTAGCTACGGCTCCTTGGACTTTCACCAAGATAATGGTGGTAGTGGCGGCAGCCCTGCGAAAAGAGGGAATTCTGGTGCATCCCTACCTGGACGATTGGCTGATCCGGGCAAAGTCAGAAGAGGAGAGTCGCTCGGCCACTACCAGGGTGGTCGAAGTCCTGGAGGAGTTGGGGTGGGTCATCAATCGATCAAAGAGCAGGTTGATACCCTCTCAAGAGATAGAATATCTCGGAGCAAGATTCGACACAGGAAGAGGGGAAAGTGTTTCTATCCAAGAAGCGATCAATGGAACTAAGGATCCTAGTTTCGCAATTCCTGAACAGGCGAAACCCGACTGCTTGGCATTACCTTCAATTGCTGGGAACCATGGCTGCAGCAATAGAGGTAGTACCGTGGGCCAGGGCTCACATGTGGCCTCTGCAGCGGGCCCTGTTACGTCGGTGGTCCCATCAACATCATCCTTTGTCCATGCAACTCCCCTGTGCCCCTCGAACCAAGAGGGCCCTCCAGTGGTGGCGGTACTCAAGGAACCTGGATTGCGGGATGCCTCTCGAACCCCCGCAGTGGTTACTACTGACGACTTATGCAAGTCTATCAGGCTGGGGGGCCCATTGCAAGGACCAGTTCGTCCAGGGACTTTGGACGTCAATGGAGTCGCACTGGTCCATCAACAGATTGGAATTACGAGCGGTAGCCTTAGCGCTCAGGGCGCTCGAACCCCTAGTTCGTCAAAAAGCGATTCGCGTCCTCTCCGACAATGTCACCGCGGTGGCTTACATCAACCACCAGGGAGGTACAAGCAGTTCCTCCTTGGAGAAGGAAGCGGACAGCCTGTTCCGGTGGGCCGAAATCCGGTTGGAGGCTCTTTCAGCCCAGCACGTGGCCGGGACGTATAACGTCACAGCCGATTACCTCAGCAGATTCAAGATAGACCACGGGGAGTGGGAGCTGGAACAGGAAGTCTTCGACCAGATAGTAGCACTTTGGGGTCCACCAGTCATGGACCTCATGGCACGGTATGTCTCAGCCAAGGCAAGTCGATTCTTCAGTCGAAGGAAGGAAAGGATGTCCGAAGGCTTGGACGCTCTGGCCCAAAAGTGGCCGTCCGAAGGGCTCCTGTATGTGTTCCCTCCCTGGGCTCTTATCGGAAGGGTTCTACAACGGGTGGAAGCCCACCGAGGTTTGGTAATCCTCATAGCTCCGGATTGGCCCCGCCGTCCCTGGTATGCGGATCTGGTGAGGTTGCTCGCCGACCGGCCTTGGCGGCTTCCCTGCAGAAGGGATCTGCTGAGGCAGGGTCCGGTTCGGATGCCTCACGTGGATCGATTCTCGCTTACGGCCTGGCTATTGAAAGGGCACGGCTCTTGAAGCGGGGTTATTCGGGATCGGTGATCTCGACCCTGTTGAGTTCTAGAAAGCGCTCGACCTGTCTCTCCTATGTAAGAGTTTGGCGCATCTTCGAAGCATGGTGCGCGGAGCACCGGAGGAAACCTCTTTCGACCTCCATTCTGGAGGTCCTGGAATTCTTGCAAGCAGGTTTTGACAAAGGTCTAGCGCACAGTTCCTTACGGTTCCAGTTGGCAGCCATCTCTTGCTTTAGAGGTAAGGTCCGCGGTAAGTCCTTAGGGGCTCATGCGGATGTGGCCAGGTTCCTGAGAGCGGTGAGGCGTCTTCGTCCGCAGCAGAGATCGTTCATCCCCCCCTTGGGGCCTCAACCTGGTGCTGAATGCCTTGACCAAGGCACCTTTTGAGCCGGCAAAGCAAGCCTCTCTAAAGGATCTGACGCTGAAGACTGTTTTTCTGGTCGCTATTTGTTCAGCCAGACGGGTCTCCGAGCTTCAAGCGCTGTCCTCCCAGCCCCCCCTTTCTTTCGTTCTTCAAGGATAAGGTGGTCTTCCGAACAGTGCCTTCCTTCTTGCCCAAGGTCGTCTCCCCCTTTCATGTGAATCAGTCAGTTACGCTCCCGTCGTTTCCAGCCGAGGAGCAAGCAGGGGGGGACAGCAGACTGCACCTCCTGGACGTTCAAAAAGCCTTGAAGCGTTACCTCTCCCGCACTGCGCCTTTTCGAAAGTCCGAACGGCTGTTCAGTTTGGAGGGCCGCACAAGGGGGAGGCAGCGGCCAAGGCCTCCATCTCCAGGTGGATTAGGGAAGCTATTGCTTCCGCCTACATCCTCCAGGGGAAGCAGGTTCCAGGGGGATTGCGCGCTCATTCGACTCGGGCGCAGGCTACCTCTTGGGCAGAATATAGTTTAGTGCCGCTGCTGGACATTTGTAGGGCGGCTGCCTGGTCCTCTCTGCATACCTTTACCAGACGCTACAGACTGGACGTTCAGGGCTCAGCTGACTCGAGGTTTGGGCACGCGGTGCTTCGGTCCGGCATATCGGATCCCACCCATGCTTGAACTGCTCTGTTACATCCCAGAAGTTAAGGGACTGGACTGGAGTGACGATAAGGAAAAAGTAATTAGAACTTACCTGCTAATTAGTGTTCCTGAAGGAACGACAGTCCAGTCCCTGATCCCACCCAGTCCTGCGTTAGGAGTAATATTCTAGTGGACAAGTGAGGATCAGCGGACCGAATTTAGGGCCAGGTCAAAGTAGAAAGGCCCCTTGGCGCAGGGCCGGCGTGAAGGAGGGCGCGGTCAGTCTCAGGTCAACCTCCTCCTCCCCTCCCTCCCCTCCTCTCCTTCTCTTCAAAAAAAAAAATAAAATTTTTGGTGTTCAGTGTGTGGTGTGGGTTATTTCACATAGGCTATTAATAGGAATTTCGTTAAGTCTGCTTTTTCAATAGATTACTGCGAGCTATGGGTGGTGCCAGTAGTATTTATACCACACCATCCTCAAAAGGATGGGCTCAGCCTCCAAGCTGCTGGAAGGGTTGCGCAACCCAGAAGTTAAGGGACTGGACTGTCGTTCCTTCAGGAACACTAATTAGCAGGTAAGTTCTAATTACTTTATATCTTCGTTTTTTATTTTAATTTCTTGGTTTTGAAGCGTTATGTGTGTTGGGGGAGTATAGGATTGGTTTTTAGTAACAATTAGCACTTCAGTTTAGAGTGGTTTATTTGGAGATTATGGGCATTTAGCCAGGATGTGGTTTCATTGAAGCAATCTGACAGGAGTTGCATCGGTAAGTTGGGGATTGTGAACAGGATGTACATCATGATATCATCTGCATATAGATAAGAGCACACCACATTTTTTAAAGATATTGCAAACTGGTTTTATGTATATGTTGAATAGCAGTGCTGATAGCGCTGATCCTTGTGGTAAACCCGTTTCAAGTTTGTATGAAGCAGAAGTATGATTGCCGATTCTTACATTTTGGGTTCTGTTATTTAGATAAGAGGAGAACCATTTATGAACTGTGGCATTTATTCCTATTTGTCTCAGGTTGTTGAGCATTATGGTATGGTGAACACTGTCAGAAGCAGCTGAAATATCAATAAATAAGAGGATGAATGCTTGTTTGTGATTGTCAATTCCTCTTAATAGAGCATCCGTTAAAACTAAGAAGTGTTTCCACTCCATGTTTGGGACGAAATCCATATAGGGAGAAGTGGTCTAGTGGTTAGGACAAGGTACTTCAGGCCGGAGGGCCGGGGGTTCAAGTCCCACCTGGGGACAGCAATCTCAGGCTGGAGGGACTGGGATTTCTAGTCCTGTAGGCACTCCTTGTGGTCTTGGGCAAGCCACTTAACCCTCCATTGCCCATGTTCTCTGTAAGTATTAACGTATGTGTGTCATATCCCCTCATGTTAAATGTATCCCCCAATTGACCGCTTTGACCCGATGAAAAGTGGAATATAAATACAGCTAAATAAATAAAAAAAAATAATATTGCTGTTCGTCAAGAGGGTAGGATGAATCTAGATACTCTATTTGTACTGTTTTTTCTATTACTTTTGCTAAGAATGGTATACTTGAGATGGGTCTGTATGATTTTGGTTAAGTTTTATCAAGTGTGCTGTTCTTAAGAATTGGTCTGATTTGAACATGTTTAAGTGTGGGTGGGAGGTAACCTTGGAATAGCGAGAGATTGACAATGGGGAGTATGAATGAGAGAAGGATTGGAAGTGTGTTTTTTATCCAGATTACTGGGCAAGGATCAAGGTAAGAGGTAGTAGTGTTAAGGTTGAGTATGATATTTTTTAATGATGCTTTTGCTATAGGGTGGAATTCTGACCATTCGTCGAGCAGGTGAAGAGGTTTGTGGATAGAGTCTAGGGTCATAAATGGTAGTTTTGTTTTGTTTTGGTAGTAGTTAGCTAGAGTTTGTGCTGATATGTCAGTAATTTCCTTGCTGGAAATTTGAGTTATTAGATTATTCACAATGGAGAATAGTTCTCTTGGTCTATTATATGATTTTGATAGGATTGTTGCATAGTAGTTTTTCTTTGTACTGTCTAAGGCTTCCTTGTATTTTGTGAGATGGTTATAATATAATTCTTTGTGGATGGTGGATTTAGTTTTGCGCCATTTAAGCTCTAGTTTTCTTAGTTCTCTTTTCATTTGTTTTAATGTACTAGTGAACCATGGGGTACAGTTGGTTTTAAAGTAGGTTGGCTTTTTATTATTTTGATTAATTTTGGCTGCATTATTGATGGTAGCATGCCAGTTTTTGACTGCTTCGTCTAAGTCTGTTGGAGATGAAGAAAGGTGAGGGATTGTAGAATCTAGAAATTCAGTTTCGTTAAATTTCCTGAATTTTATAGTCTGGTCACTTCTTGTGTGTTTTATGGCACAGTTAGTGTAGCAATTGAGATTTATTTTAATTAGATGATGATCAGACCAGGGTATTTCAGTACATTCTAAAGAGTCTGGGTTGAAAAGCTTGAATAGAGAGTGGGGTAGGAGGACAAGGTCAAGTGTGCCACCTTTGGTGTGAGTTGGTATGTTTATAATTTGATGGAAGTCTAAGTCAGATATGGTTTCCAGAAAAAGGTTGGATTCAGTAGTTGGGAGTGAGGGAAGGTTGAAATCTCCTAGAATAATTAGGGGATTTTGTTCAGTTGAAGAATTAAGGAATTCAATTAGAGAGTGTAGACTGTCTGCGTTTTGGTTAGGATGTCTATATATTAAGCAGATTCTAAGCAGGCCAGTTTTTATTATGAGAGTGTCAATGTTACTGGCTTTTAGATTTGTTTGTCATAATCAGTACACCACCACCTTTTTTGTTGGATCTATGTGTGTGGGTAATATCATAGTTTGAATTGTCAAGTTGATTTAGGAGGACTGTATCAGTATCAGAGAGCCAGGTCTCTGTAATACATAGAATATCAGGTTTTGAGTCAGATAAGTCGTTGATTATTGGGAGTTTATTTTTCAATGATCGTGCATTTATAAGGATGCACGATAAAGATTTTGCATTGTGGGGGTGGTTTAAGTTGACTGCATGTAGTGAATTAGTCTGTTTTATTTGAATGAGTCTATGGAAGTTTATTTTTGCTTGGTTGAGAGGGTGATAGTGTCCAATATGGAGATTGTTTCGATTGGATGTGTGTATTATAGGGATGTTATATGTACTCCTGATTTTGCTTTATCAGTGAGTCTTTGCTGAGGCTGTTACTCGTTGGCTAATGTTTAAATGTTGCAATATGTTAAATTTGATGAAGTCTCTTATTTAACTTTATGATGTATTATAGGGATTGTCATGTAGTTTTTACTGTTGAGACTTAGTGTTAGGTCACTTAGGATTGTTAGAAATATACAGATGTAAGATACTCTTAGCATGGTTTTTGTTTGTATCATTACGGTATATGTGGCAAGTTTGAATAAGGTATATGATTGGAAGGTGTTAAGTAAATGTAGGAGAAAACAACCAACAAAGAGCTAGTTAGGTATTTAATTTTGCTAACAATATCAAACACTAGGCATGGAAAGTTGCTGGCTACTATAATCTTTTCTCAGATTATGCAATTATCTGACCATGAAAATCCCAAATAAAGCATTGAAATCAGTGAATTATTCCCTGACAAGGCAATAACATTAGACCGTGTGAAGTTATAAATGAACTATTGGCTACAGCAATAAAGTCTGGTAAGATAGAGTGGGAAATAAGATATTTTCAACAGTATTATGCGGTTTTAAACAAATTTTTCAACTTAGGCAGGATAATGAGGAGAGAATATGCTATTGTCAATTATTTGAAATGAGCTACTGTTAGTAGAGCTAAGCAGTTATATACCAAGGTAGGATAATATGAGAGCAAATAAGTCACTGACAAATGTGAGGTTATGCAGAGAGTTGAGGGAAAGCTACTGGCGACAGTAATAATAATTGAATGAATGCTACTGACAACAGTAATAAATTGTGGGAAAGCTACTGACAACAGTAATTGGTATATCCCTGCACAGCGTATAACTGCTAACATTGAAACCTAATCTAACTTAACAGGTTGAGCAGAGTGGTATGGTGAATTCAAGTATTAGGCTGTAAAAGAAAAGTCAGTTAAATAGTGTTTGTAGAGGGTATTCTTGCTGCGGTTGAGGTTCTGTGGAGATGAGGTACGCGAGCTCAACCCTAGGGGAGCACAGCTGTACTTGGGTGTAGATGCTGGACTCAGCGTTGTATGTTTCTTCGTTGTTTCTGTGCCAAAATGTGGAGTCTTAAGCACCTTAGCCTAAGGGCCCTCTTGCGCGGCCCTCAGGCGCGGGTGCGCCTGTTCACGCCCTCTTTTAAAGCGGAGAGCTGTGCCCCGATTGGGCAGGGGTGAGCGATGACACGATGCTAATCTTGGACACACAGGAGCTCTTTTGTGAAGTCGCATTTTCCTGAGCGGTCTGCTGCTTCGGCGGCTGGTCTCCGGGCAGGGAGAGGGCTCTCCTCCGATGAGGCTGCAGCGGATGGTGTCCCGGCTCCTCCTGGAGCACTGGAGAGAGAGAACTTGTGCCTGTTCGCGCCCTCTGTTCGCCACTGGTTGTCCTCCTTCCACCATGTCTCTGATATTCCAATCATATCTAACCTTTCATTTAGTGCTATATATTCTAACTCTCCCATCTTATTTTTTAGACTTCTAGTATTTGCATACAAGCATTTTAGAGAATGTATTTTATTCATATTAATTTGGCTATTGTTAGACATGGGTAATTTATGATCTTTAAGCTCTGTCTGCTCCATACTTGAGGGCATTTGGGCTACTTTACTCTCTTGTGGAACCTCTCTGCTTTTGGTAGTATCCTTCAAAGATACATTCTTCCGAATCATCCGCTCTTGGGTGACTGTCGGCAGATCGGCCAGTCTTCTCCCAGGAGAAAGTGGTTCTGTGCCCGGTACCATCATTTTTGCCCAAGGTGTTGTGAGCATTTCATGTTGATCAGGCCGTTTCCTTACTAGCTCCGGTGAACTCGGATGGGGGCGAGAGCAGATATGGGCTCTGCCACGCCACAGCTGTGCCACTTGGATGCAAAGGTATGTGAAAAGGGCTTCATCCTTTTGGAGATTGGACCATTTGTTCGTTCTGTTTGGCGGATCGCGCAAAAGTGAGATGGCAGCTAAGCCTCCATTTCCAGATGGATCAATGAGGCAATCATGCCTGCATACATCTTGAAGGGTAGAGCAGTGCCAGCGGGGTTGCAGACCCATTCCACGAGGGCTCAGGCAGCCTCGTGAGCAGAGTTCAGTTTAGTTCTGCCTGTGGAGATCTGTAGGGTGGCATACTTTATCCGAACATTTTCATCTGGATGTCCAGGTGGTGGGGGACACTCGTTTCGGATCGGCAGTGCCTCAGGCTGGTTTTGCGGGTCCCTCCCATTAGTTCAACTGCTCTGATACATCCCAGAGGTGTGGGACTGGATTGGAGGGAAGATAGGCACTATTCAGAGGCTTGAGGGGTCTCTAAGAAACCGCAGTGAAATGAGGTGGGCCCAGGAGGAGTTGCTATCGATAGGTCGTCTAAACAATTTTACTCCACTTGGGTCCAGATTACTTCCTACCAATGAGTGTTAGAAGTGATTCGAGAAGGGTTAAGTGCTGGAGTTGGCTCAGCTATTTGCAGATGCCTTTATGTTGCTGTCATGCAGAGCTTTGGCCAAGGTAAAGGCGGTTGTAGACACCTTGCACAGGCTACTCCAGTTAAGGGCATTTGCGAAGTTCCTGCAGATCAAGTAGGTCAAGGTTGATCCTCTATTTCTTCATCTCCATAAAGGAAGGTTCTTTTTATCCAGTTTTTTACCTCAAACATGTCAATAAAGCCTTGTGTGTACTTCAGTTTCACATTGAAACATTAAGATTGTTGATCTTTGCCTTTTCAAACTGCTAATTCTTAACAGCACTAGATCTCAGAGAGGCCTGTCTTCATATTCCAGTTCATCTGGACCATCAACGATTACTATGGTTCACAGTGCCAATGGCGCATTTTCAATTCCAGTCTCTGCTGTTCGGTCTTGCAGTGGCACCCAGGACCTTTACGAAGGTAATGGTCATCGTGGCGGCAGCTCTTTTGTCTTGAGGGAGTGCTGGTACATTCGTATCTAGATGATTGATTTATCAGGGTGAAGTCTGTGGTAGAGGGTCAAGTAGCCACGCAGTGAGTAATAGCCTTCCTTAAGAGTCTGGGATGGGTGAACAATTTCAACAAAAGAAAACTAGTTCCATCCCAAGATCTGGTTTATCTGGGAGCTCATTTCGACATGGGAAAAGGACTTCTCTCTCTGCTGCTGGAAGGGTCGAAAAGATTCAGAATTGTTTTCAGCAGTTCCTACAAATGAAAGCACCATCGGCATGGCATTACTTATAGCTCCTGGTTTCCTTGGCGTCCACATTAAACATGGTACCATGGGCAAGAGCGCACATGTGTCCTCTGCAGAGAGCTCTGTCTCGGTCACCCCAGAGACACATTCTATCAAGGCGGTTACCATGTCCACAAGGAGACAAGGGAGAGCTTACAGTGGTGGTTGAGGCCAGTCTGGCAGCAGGGATTCCGTTGGAGGCACCTGAGTGGGTAGTTCTGTCCATTGATGCCAGTCTGGCCATCTGGGGAGTGCATTGGTCTGTCGCAAGTAGCGAAGGGGAGATGGACATTGGAAGAAAGCTTGTGGTCCATAAACCAGCTGGAGATGTGAGCAGTATTTCTGTTTCTGCAATTCTTTTGCCATTGGCTGCAGGGCAAGGCAGTGAGAATTGTCTCAGAAAATGCCACCATGGTAGCTTATATAAATTGGCAGGGAGGCACAGGACATGCAAGTCTGGTGGAGGATGTGGTGCCGCCTCTTCAATGGGTAGAGTCAAATTTTCTAGCGATTTCAGCAGTTCATATGGCTGGGAAAGAAAACATGCAGGATATAATTTTTTCCCCCTCAGAAGGCATCAGTTGGATCCAGGGGAATAGACATTGTGGAGGACACGGGATTCCTGCTCATGGATCTGATGATGACCGATGCCAAAGTGGACCACTTCTTCAGTTGGCGGCACAAGAGGATGTCAGAAGGTTTTCATGCTCTGGTGCATATGTGACCAAAGAATGTGCTGCCCTCATCAAAAATCAAGAATCATCGGGTGGCTACTTTAGAAAATAGAATCACACTGGGGATGGATGATTCTGGTAGCACTGGACTGGCCTCACAAGCCATGGTATGCAAATCTCATGCAGTTGTCAGTGGGCATACCTTGGAGTCTTCCAGCAGTTGCCAATCGGTTGTCACAGGGTCCGATACTCATGCTTTAAGTGGATTGGTTTTTGCTTACAGCTTAGCTCTTGAAAGACCTAGGTTAAGAAAGAAGTTACTCGACACAGGTCATAGCTACCCTGCTTCGAGTCTGGAGGTGTTCTACATCCTTGTACTTAAGAGTATGGCATATTTTTGAAGATTGGTGTGAGGCCAGCAGACATAGGACCCTTTTGGCTGCTTTGCCGGACATGCTGTCTTTTCTGCAAGCGGGGTTCAATAAAGGACTTTTGTTGAATTCTCTGTGCACGCAGGTGGCTGCCTTAGCTTGTTGTTGGTGGCGTATTCAAGGTATTTCCATAGCCTCCCATCCAGCTGTCATTTGCTTCCTCAGGGCGGTTAAACAAATTTGGCCATCGAGGAGACAGCTGGTTCCACCTTGGGACCTGAAATTGGTGCTATCAACGTTGATAAGAGCTGTCTTTCAAACTGCTGGGTTCATGTATGCTTGAAGATCTTACTTTAAAGATGTTTTTTTCTGGTGGCTATTTGCTTGGCATGACACATTTCTGAGATTCAAGCAGTGTCGTGTAGAGAGCCTTTCCTTAAGATGTTGAAGGAAAAAGTGGTTTTGCATCCAGTTCCCTTCATTCTTGCCTAAGGTGGTTTCGGCATTTCATCTTAATCAGATGGCCTGTCTTCCGGTCTTTGCAGGGTTGGGCGATTACTCTGGAAATCATCAGTTGCGCTGGCTAGATATCCGTAGGGTGCTTTGCCGATATCTTCAGAGTACAGAGTCTTTTCAGAGATTGGATCACCTCTTCATTCTTTTTGGGGGGTCCACACAAGGGAGAAGCGGCGTCAAAGACATCTATAACATGGTGGTTGAAGGAAGCCATTGTTTCAGTGTACCTGCTTAAGCATAAACCCTTGCCTCTATGCTTGCGCGCTCATATTTTATCCAAAGCGGTTTACATTTTTATTTATTTTTATTTATTTACAGTCTCTTCTATACCGCACTATTCAGCACCAGCGCGGTTTACAATGAACAATAAAATTACACATTTCCAATGGTACTTTGTGTTTACAGTTGAACAGGTGATACAAACTTGGATAACAGGGGTAACTATTTACAATTATAACATTGTAACTTAAATTTGGTAATGTACATTAAACAGGGACATTGATAACTTGGATTTTTTTCTGAGGCAATGGAAGGTTAAGTGACTTGCCTAAGGCCACAAGGAGTGCTAGTGGGATTCAAACCCTGGTCTCTTGGTTCCTAGGCCAGTGCTCTAACCATTAGGCAGCTATTCCACTCCTAGACCTTACCTGTGAATTTTTTCCTTGAGTCTCTCCAGTCCGGAGCCCACCCATTTCTCAGTTTTCTCTTCCAGGTGAGCCTGGGCATAAAGAAGTATGCTCTCACATGTTTTAGGTGTCTGGGCTCGACTCCTCATGGTGTATTTATGGAACTGGTGGAGTTCTCTCTGGAGTGATACTCCTGTTTTCTCTGATTTCACTGAAACATTGTTAGTTCCCGTTAAAATTGAGTGATGAAAGTTTTTGCAAATTGATATGACTTTTTGCTTATTGAAGTCTGCTTTGTTAGTAGAATACTGGTGATAGAGGGCGTTCACAGAGCCCTTATACTATGATGACATCAAAACTCTGATGCTTAGTCTCCAGCTGCTGGTGATGGAATATAACCCATGCATCTGGACTGGACAAGAGACTCAAGGAAAGAAAATTTGCCTTTGATTGCTAGGGAAAATATTAAGTCTTGATGTGATGTTTTTGTTATGGTTATCCATTTTATTTGCTGGCAATATGATTTGTATTTTTGATTTGTAAAAAGGCATGAATATAACATATACAAAAAATTGTTTTAACAAGTTCCATAATGAGTTATAGACCACCTTTATCCAGTCAGAGTAGTTGAGCTGGTTTAACTATTCCCAAATGGAGAATCAAGACAAAAATACCAAACACAGCTATTGAAAGAACTGTGGGATAAAATGTGTTCGGAAGTGTAGATAACGGGAAGGCTGTAAGAAGACTTTGCTATTTGAATATCCCTTGGGGCATTATCAAGCAGGTCATTAAGTTATAAATTTTACTTGAAAAGAAAACAGATGTCTCTAGTTGATATATTTTGGAAATTTTGACTTCTACAATTTTAAGATTATTCCATAGGCCCTGAGGGTTTAGCTAGCTCAGTGTACTTTGATGGGTAGTATAAAATATTTTCTCCTTTTTAAGCTTTTAAATGGCTTTTATTCTTACAGTTGCTCCAAAGGCTGGTTATGGCCAGGGTGCAACACAATATTCTCAAGGCCAGCAGACTCGACAGGTGACAGCCATAAAACCAGCCACTCCTAGTCCTGCAACTACTACATTCTCTATATATCCAGTATCCTCCACTGTGCAACCTGTAGCAGCTGCAGCAGCCACTGTGGTCCCATCCTATACCCAGAGTGCTACATATAGTACAACAGCTGTTACGTATTCAGGTAAGAGCATTATAGTTTTTCATGCTGCTTAGAGGAAGTTTGTTTCCAAAATGTTTAAAATTGTGCTTCTAATAATCTCCAGGAACAAGCAGGAATGTAGTTTTCACATATGGGTATCGTCGGTACCGACGGCGCCTGCGTGGGAACGCTCCCCAGCGTCCAATAGGAACGCTTTTGGGAGCATCCCTCAACACATGCGTGCTGCCTTCCCGCCTTTCTTCAGTTCTTCGTTTTCCACGGAACCCACAGGACACACATACCCTGTTACCGCAGAAAATTTCTTCTTTAAACTTGTTTTCTTGTGGTCGCGCCTGCCTCCGCATGACACCTGCCGGTACCGCTGGTTCTTCCTTTTTTCTTTAAAAAAATAAAAATAAAAAATCTATTTTTGAACTGTTTCTCTTCAGACACTTTTTCTTTTGTTGCTAGGTGCCATTTTGGGCATTAGGCCCCATTTTTCCCAAAAGATGGAAAAACCAGCTAGCGGTTTAAAAAAAAAAAAAAAAAAAAAGTACTAAATGTGGCGGTGCCATCTCCATCACAGACACCCATGACCCCATGACTGGTGTCTAAAATGTTTTGGCCCTGACCATTCTCCATCTGAGTGTTCCTCCTGTATGGGGATGACTAAAAGAGGAAGACAAAACCGAGCTGCAAATCTCGGTAACCACTTTTCTTCTGTTACCAGTTCCATTGCATCGACCTCTTCAAGAACCTAGTCTTCCTCCCGTGGATCTCAGGTAACTAAACCATAAGAGCCGGTCCTCAAAGGGTAGCTCTCCTTCAAAGCATCAAGAGGCCATTGGCATTGCCCTTGAGGAAACTACACCGGCAAAACAGCCCCGGTGGGAGGCTTTGGCCTCCAAAGCATCAACGGGGTTCCAAGTTGTTCTCGAGGCTTCGACCTCGGCAGAACTACTGGTACAATGCTCAGGGGTTCTGGCCACTTTTACCGGTACTGATACCCAGGCATCGGCAGCGTCAATAGACCAGATTCCTGCTATCGAACGCAGTCTTGCAGCTCTCCTTACAGCTGCGGTACCGTTGACACCAGTGGTTCATCGGGCACCGTTTCCAACACCGGTACTGATACCGGTACCAGCACCGACGGTACCGGCCCCAGTGAGAATCCTTCCCATGCAGACTTTTTCTGGCATCGACAGATCGGTACCGGACCAATTCGGTACCGACTTCGATCGATACCGAGACCATGCTTTGCATGAACATGGGGATCAGAGAATCCTCCGATGACTCTGATAATTCTGCTGGTACCAGAGTGTTTCTCCCAGAAGACTCCTCTTCTCCCCAACGCAGAATGTCTCCTCCGGAAGACATGTCTCTTCAGGATTTTATTTGTGATGTGGCCCGAGGCCTTTCAATCACGGTAGCCCCTGAAAAAGAACCTAGAGCAAAGGAATTGGAAATTCTCCAATACCCTAAGGCTCCCAAAGAAGTAGCCACCCTGCCCATTCATGAAATTCTTCATGTTTTGGTGCTCAGAATGTGGGAGACACCTTTGACCACATCTCCTCATTCTAGGAGACTCGATACCATGTATAGAGTTCCACCATGTCCTGGTTTTCAAAAGACTCAGCTGCCACACCATTCAATGGTAGTGGAGTCAGCCATGCGTAGGATGAAAAGTGCAGAGAGACATGCATCCAATCCTCCAGGTTGTGAATGCAGGACTTGATGCTTTTGGGCATCGAACTTTTCAGGCTTCTATGCTTTCAGCTAGGATTAGCTCATATATTTTATTTATTTACATTCTCTTATATACCGCGCTATTCTGCATCAGTGCGGTTTACATTGAACAAACTAAAATTACATTGAACAGGGCATTATAACTTGGAGATGACTAATTTTACAGGGAACATGGGCTTTTATATATGGGAATGTTCCTCAAAGAGGTCACAGGATATTTGGAGCTTATGAGCCCCCTTCTCCCTGATGACAAACGACAGGACTTTCTCTCTCTGGTCAAGCATGCTCAAGATGTCTCCAAGTTTGTAAACCATGCAGCCTTTGACTGCTTTGAATGCATCAGCAGAACCTCTGCTATTGCCATTGGTGCACGTCGGATTGCCTGGCTTCAGGCATCAGACTTGGAGATTTGGGTACAGGATAAATTGGGAAACATCCCTTGCACAGGAGAAAACTTCTTTGGCAAGAATTGGCAGGAGAAGACTAATGAGATAGATACTGACAATCTCACTTTAGACAGATTGTCGAAATCTACAGCCACCCCAGCCAAAAAGAAACCCTATAAAAAAAAAAAACCCTTCAGCAAAAAGAGGAAGTTTGATCCATCCATCCTATACCCAGCAAGGGCAAGCTCAGGGTCAAGTTGCCCTGAAGGATCAACAATAACAATCCAGACAAAAGAAGCCAAAAGGCCTCAGAGCTCAACCAGCTCCACAGGCCCAGCCCAGCCCCCTCAAGGGCTTTGACTCCTTCATAGAGAACTTAGCCTGCCTGCCCCTGAAGGGGCCAGAACCCCTAAACATTCCAGGCAGGTTGTGGCATATTGCCAACAGATGGCACCAAATAACAGAAAACTGGACTCTGTCCATTGGAGAGGGGTACAAGCTTCATTTTCACAGTATGCCCCCTCCTACAATCGTAAGACAGTTCAATTTCCAAACCTCTACAGGCAGTCTACTGGATCAAGAGGTCTCAACACTCCTTGCTCAAGGAGCAGTAGAGGAAGTGCCCATTCTTCAGCAGGGTGCAGGGTTCTACTCCCCCTATTTTCTTATTCCAAAGAAAACAGGAGGACACAGGCCCATTCTAGACCTCAGAGAATTGAACAAATATCTGTTACGAGAAAAGTTCAAAATGATTTCTCTAGAAACTCTTCTGCCATACCTTCAAAGTCAAGATTGGCTTTGTTCTCTAGATCTAAAGGATGCATATAATCCCATTCTGATCCATATGGATCACAGGAAATTCTTACGATTCCTTTTCAGGGGAAAACATTTCCAATACAGGGTTCTTCCCTTTGGTCTGGCTTCAGCACCAAGAGTATTCACGAAATGCATGGCAGTAGTAGCTGCGTTTCTGCGAACCCTGGGGATATTCGTCTTCCCTTACTTGGACGACTGGCTCATTCGAGCCCCCATGGTTCCAGAAGCCAGATCTGCACTGTCTCGCACAATGCGAATCCTTCAATACTTGGGATTGGTCATGCAAATGCAATGCAATGTGTGCCTTCGAGTCAGTCCTGACTCCTCCTGGCGACTCTAAAGCTCCTGGGTTTTTTTGGCAGTGTCACCGGAAGTAGATTGCCAGGCCTTTCTTCCGAAATTATATAAAAATTGCTCCAATCTACAAAGTGCAGAAATTACCATAAGCAAGGGAACAGGTCTCAGACTTAGAGGGGTGGAACCCAGGAGGTAAACTTTTACTGTGGTTAGCCAGCCCCGTATTTTGCATCAAGGACCTTTCCGTTCCCCCTCTCTGTAATATTAGGCATAAAATCCGCGGTTTTTATGCTTAATATTGAAGCGGATTTTATGCTTAATATTACAGAGGGGGAACGGAAAGGTCCTTGATGCAAAATACGAGGCTGGCTAACCACAGTAAAGGTTTACCTCCTGAGTTCCACCCCTCTAAGTCTGAGACCTGTTCCCTGCTTATGGTAATTTCTGCACTTTGTAGATTGGAGCAATTTTTATATAATTTTGGTTATTTGATCTAACAGACCCAGCGATTTTTTTGTGCTTTAGGCCTTTCTTCCAAGGCAATGGAGGGTTAAGTGACTTGCCCAAGGCCACAAGGAGTGCTAGTGGAAATTGAACCCTGGTTGCTTGGTTACCAAGCCAGTGTTCTAACCACTAGGCGGCTACTCCACTCCAAACCTCCCAAAATCCCAACTTGCTCCGTCTCAGTCCCTAGAGTTCATAGGAGCCCGTCTAGATACCAGACAGTCAAGGGCTTTTCTCCCACAACCCCGCTGTCTTTTGTATAATGCAGCTAGCTTCTCAAGCAGCGGTGAAGTCCTCCCTAACTGCTCGAGAACTACAACAGCTATTGGTATATATGGCATCCATGGTTCATGTGGTTCCCTATGCTCGCCTTCATATGTGAGCAGCCCAGTGGACCCTATCCACACAGTGGACACAGGCCACAGGACGTCTGTCGGACAAGATATCAAACTCAAAATGACTGATCTTGTCCCTACAATGGTGGCAATCACTGGAAAATCTTCTAGTGGGGTCTCCTTTCCAGCAACCCCTATTCCAGGCCACCCTAACAGATGCATCACAGGTGGGTTGGGGAGCACACCTGTATCATCTCTCTACCCAGGGTACCTAGCCTCCACAGGAGGCTTGTCTTCACATAAACCTCCTGGAACTCAGAGCAATCTATCTAGCTCTTCGAGTATTCCATGCCCAGCTCAGCTACAAGACAGTCCTAGTCTAAACGGACAGTCAAGTAGCTATGTTCTACGTGAACAAGCAGGGCAGAACAGGCTCTGTCGTTATGCAACAAAGCTTTGCGACTATGAGCCCTCGCCAGAGAGCATCACATTCACCTTCTCATGGTATATCTTCCAGGCATTCAAAACCTTTGGGCAGACAAACTGTCGAGTACTGCTGCCTCATGAATGGTCTTTCCACCTAGACCAGGTGGCCAGGATATTTCAGATCTGGGGAACCGCAGACATAGACCTATTTGCAAGTCCACTGAATGCCAAACTTCCCTGGTTCTGTTCCAGGATTCTGGCTCAAAATTGCCAGGCAAGGGACGCCTTCCTTCTTCACTTGGGTCATGACTTCCTCTATGCCTTCCCACCTATTCCCCTCATCCCCAAAACACTTTTCAAGCTTCAGAGAGACACAGGGGTCGTATGATCCTCATAGTGCCACGGTGGCCACGCCAAACGTGGTATCCCCTGCTTCTACATCTCTCTCAAGCTGCACCTCTGGAGTTAGGCTATGCTCCAGATCTCCTCTCCCAAGAGAACGGGATGCTATGGCACCCGAATCCCCAGTCCCTGCATCTCAGGGCCTGGTTGCTGAAAGCTTAGACCTTCAGGATCTTAACCTTTCCCAACAGGTAAAGGAATATCCTTCAGGCTTCTAGAAAACCTTCCACAAGAAGCTCTTACACCTTCAAGTGGAAACGTTTTACTATATGGTGTTCACAGAAGGGGTTAAACCCCCTTATGATACCTTTGGAATCGATACTAGAATATCTACTTCATCTATCAAATTCTGGTCTAAAGACCAATTCAGTAAGAATCCATCTTAGTGCAATTGCAGCTTCTTATAAGCCTCTAAATGGACAACCAATTTCCTCTCATTCACTCATAGCAAGATTTATGAGAGGTCTTCTATTAAAGCCTCCCATCAGGCCACCACCGGTGGCATGGGATTTAAACCTAGTTCTCAGGCAGCTCATGAAACGGCCTTTTGAACCTTTAGCCACTACAACCCTAAAGCATTTGTCCTGGAAGGTCATCTTTCTAATTGCAATCACTTCTGCACGTCGCATTAGTGAATTGCAAGCTTTAGTGGCTGATCCTCCTTATACTAGGTTTCATCATAAGGTTGTTTTTTGAACTCCTCCACACTTTATGCCAAAGGTGGTTTCGCCTTTTCATTTAAATCAATCAATTTATCTTCCTGTGTTCTTTCTGAAGCCTCATGCCTCAAATGCAGAAAGGAACCTTCATACTTTGGATTGTAAAAGAGCCTTGGCTTTTTAACTACAAAGAACACAGCAACATAGAAAGTCTTCTCAACTTTTTATTGCTTTTGATTCTAGTCATTTGTGACTTCCAGTCTTCAAGAGAACTCTGTCCAAATGGATTGCACAATGCATATCCTTTGCTTATGAGAGTTAGTTTTCAAGGCCATGTCACAGCTCATAATGTGAGAGCCATGGCAGCCTCTATGGCTAAACTTCACTCTGTGTCTATTGATGACATTTGTCGAGCAGCCACCTTGGCTTCGGTACACACCTTTACAGCTCACTACTGCCTAGATAAAGCCTCCCGTCGGGATGCCTTTTTTGGCCAAGATTTTCTTCAAAATCTCTTTCAGACCTAATTAAACTCTTACCCACCAACCCTGGTGGGATGCCAGAGATCCATGGGAGGAAGCATGGCCCCCCTTACTTGGGTGGCAGCTTCCTGGGGCTATCTCCCTGACATCTTCAGCTAGGGAGTCCCCATATGTGAAGACTACATTCCTGCTTGTTCCTGGAGATAGCGTAGTTACTCACCTGTAACAGGTGATCTCCGGGAACTGCAGGAATTTAGTCTTCACAACCCACCCACCTCCCCTAGGAGTTGTCTATCTCTGTCTCTTTCCTCTCTTCCTCCATCCTTTCACTCAGCTGCAAACTTAACTGAAGAGGGACAGTTAGAAAAGCGGGAAGGCAGTACGCTTGTGCTGAGGGATGCTCCCAAATGCGTTCCTATTGGACGCTGGAGAGCGTTCCCATGCAGGCTCCGTCGGTACCAACGATACCCATATGGAAGACTAAATTCCTGCTGTTCCCGGAGATCATCTGTTACAGGTGAGTAACTATGCTTTACATGTTGCCTTTCTGTTCCTTGAGAAGAGGAGTGCTTTCCAGAGCTCTCCCAAAAGGTGATTTTTGCTGAATTTGCTGCTTAGCTGTGAGTGCTATCTGTCTGTCTGTCTCCACATATTTATCTATCTATTTGCCCTTATTGGTGGGTTCCCTTACCTACTCCATTGCTGTGTGCCCACGGTTCAGGAACAGCCTACTGGCCAGAGACACTTAGGTTCCCGCCAATGTTCCCTCTAATTTTCTGAAGGCTATGTGCGCATAAAATATCAGCTGTGCAGCTTTTGAAGGAAGGTTAAATTTTTGTGCGCCACATAATGACACTCGGAGTTATATATGAGGGGGTACCCAAAAAAAAAACAGGAATTATTTTTTAAAAGCTATTTATTTCAAATTCTTTACAAAACAACCTTATCCCCTTCAAAATACTTTCCATTACAACTGATACATTTGTCCCACCGGTGCTTCCACTGTTCGAAACATTTTTTGTAGTCATCTTTAGAAACGGCTGACAGCTCCTCCCTCGTTTTTTTCTTGACTTCTTCAATGTTGTCAAATCGGTGTCCTTTCAAGCCCCTTTTCATGCGTGGAAATAATAAAAAGACGCACGGAGCCAGGTCAGACGAGTAAGGTGCGTGGGGCAGCGGAACCATGCCATTTTTAGCCAAAAACTGTCTAACAGAGATGGCTGTGTGTGCAGGTGCGTTGTGGTGGAAGAACCAGTCTCCTGTCTGCCACAAATCGGGTCTTTTTTGACGAACACTGTTGTGCAATCTTCTTAAAACTTCCAAATAAAAGGTTTGATTGACGGTCTGACCTGGGGGAACAAACTCTGAATGAACTACCCCTTGGCATCAAAAAAGCAAATCAGCATTGTTTTGATGTTTGATTTGACTTGACGACATTTTTTTGGACGGGGTGACGATGACGTCTTCCATTGGCTTGACTGTTGCTTTGTTTCTGGGTCGTAACCATAGCACCATGACTCATCACCTGTAATGATCTTTGACAGAAAATCTGGATCAGTTTCAAGCTGTTTCAAAACACGACATGTTTCAACTCGATGTTCCTTTTGATTGTCAGTCAGAACCCGAGGAACAAACTTGGCAGCAACCCTTTTCATTCCCAAATCTTCCGTTAAAATTTGCTGAACCGAGCTCCAAGATAACCCACTAATCTCTGACAGTTGATCAATTGTCTGTCGACGGTCTGTGAACACAAGCTCTCTAATTTTTTCAATATTTTCGTCGATTCGGGCAGTTGATGGATGCCCAGAACGAGGTTTGTCATCAATCGACATGTCGCCATTTTTAAACCGAGCAAACCACTGGTACACTTGACTTTTTCCCATAGCGTCATCTTGATAAGCTGTTTTCAACATTAAAACAGTTTCAGCAGCATTTTTACCGAGTAGAAAACAAAATTTCACAGCTGCACGTTCACTTAAACTTGTCATCATAAAAAAAGAAACAAGAACAAAACAGCGCTAGCAAAAACAGTCACTGCAGATGAACAGAACAAACCAGGTCGACAACACAGGCGGCACTGAACTGACAATGAGTTGCACTATACATGCCTAGCGGCAGAAGTGCGTACTATACAAGCTCCACCCACGGCAATGTTATTCTTGTTTTTTTTGGGTACCCCCTCGTACTTTAAAATTTGACTACACGTCAGAATATAGTATGTACACCACATTGATTTTAATCAAATTAAATGAAAATAGACGATTACTAAATGAAGTGGAAAATTTCTAGTAATTGCAATCACAACTTTTAAATTTTAAGACGTCTGTGTTGTTTTCTATTAGAATCGTAATTTTTGTGCGCTCTGTTGTAAAGTATGTGCGCTCACTCGGCGAGGTGTGTGCGAGCGCACACGCGCACAGCTTAGAGGGAACAGTGGTTCCCGCCCACCCTACCCCTCACCCCACGCACCCCAGGGGCTACATTCCCTATACAGTGGTCACATACATGCCATCTGTTCCTAACTTGGGTAAAGCCCACATCATCTTTAACTTTTCTTATTATTCTTCCTCTTCTGGGACTGCTTAATCAACATATCGTGTATTCAGTGCAATAACTGTGGTACTTTCATTCAAAGAAGAATCATTTGAAGCCTATGAGCTTGTCCTATATGCCTAAAGTCAGCTGCCATGCATGAAGAACTGACTGTACTAAGGAAAGACCTAGCTGCCATGCATAAAGAAGTGTTTCTACTGAGGGAGTAACTGGCTGCAATGAAGCGCACCTCTTCTAGGATACAAACTGAACAAAGTCCCCCACCGCTTCCACAAAGAATCAAACACCCCAGGAACAAATGGATCACAGTGGGTTCTGGAAGATTGCGACCTGTAACGCAGACATCCTACACATCAAGAGAGATCCCTGCACAATGCCTTCTCTGCCTTGGCTAATCAGGATGCCTAATCCAAAGAACTGAAGGGCCCTTAAATGAGTCAGACAGTGCCCAATCTCCTGCTAAAGCACCAAATATGCAGAAAACCTCACCAAACAGAAAACTACTACTACTTGGAGATTCCATCATCAGAGGCACCAACTTGGGAACACAGTTCAAAGGAGAGAAGATAGTCATATGCCTACCAGGCTCTTCAGCCAGCAGGAATACAGACCAAGTTGTTGAAATACTTAGCGCAAAAAGTGAACACTCCAAACCTGATATTATCCACTTGGGCACAAATGACCTGGCTAGAAACGGTGCCTCTACAGCCCAAAAGGACTTCCAATCTCTGGGAGAGAAACTGAAGCCCATTGTTAACACTGTTGCATTCTCAGAAGTTCTACCTGTTCTTGGTAAGGGGACAAAAAGGCTGTATCGCATTAACAGCTTTAATACATGCCTCCAGACCTGGTGCAAACAAGAAGGATTCAGATTTATTGGCAACTGGGGAAACAGATGGACCAACAAGAGACTATACTGTGCTGATGGACTACATCTCTCTGTTGCAGGGAAAAGAAACCTAAGTGAAAAATTCAGTCAGTATGTGGATATGCATTTAAACTAGGAAAAGGGGGTTACGGATGTGGAAGGTCAACATCTGCATGTCATCCCCTGCAAAAGCAGAATAACATCAGAAACAGCCACACATCGAAAACAAGTGGGAAGAAGTGGGCAGAATAAAATCACAAGCCAGGTAAATGCTGGAAAGCAATGAGCACAAATGCTCGAAGCTTAGCCAATAAAATTCCAGACCTGGAAGCCCTAATGGTGGAAACGGATTTGAACATCGTGGCCATTACAGAAACATGGTTTAATGAATCGCATGATTGGGATATAGCCATAGCTGGCTATAATCTATTCAGAAGAGACAGAGAAAATGGAAAAGGAGGAGTAGCAGCCTTGTATGTCAAAAGCAGTATTAAAGCTACTGAAATGCAGGGGACATGGGGAAAAGAAGAAGCACTCTGGATTGCGTTGGAAAGAGGAGATGGCACTGTCATCCATACTGCTGTAGTCTACAGACCTCCGACTGAAATTGGAGAGAGATAACGAATTGATTATAGATATTGCCAAGATAGCAACAAAGGGGGAAGCAATCGTATTGGGTGACTTTAATTTACCTGATGTGGATTGGCTTACTACTTCTGCACATCTGGAAAGAAGCAAAAAAATTGTGGATGCATTACTTAGACAAATGGTAATGGAACCAACCAGGGAAAGCTCAACACTGGATGTAGTGCTCACCAACGGTGATAGCGTGTTGAGTGTCTGCGTGAGTGCCCCTGTGAGCAGCAGCGACTATCACACGGTGTGGTTTGATATAAAAGTCATGGTACAGGCCAATCATAGCAAGCTTAAAGTCCTAAACTTCAAAAACACTGACTTCAATAAAATGGCCGAGTACTTAAAGGAAGAGATGACAGGGTGGAAGGAGATAAGGGAAGTGGAATTGCAATGGGCTAAACTAAAGGCGGCAATAAAAGGGGCAACAGATAAATATGTAAGAAAAGTAAATAAAAACAAGAGAAGGAAACCTATTTGGTTTTCCAAAGAGGTGGTTGCTCAAAGGCAAAAAACACAGCTTTCGCAAAGTTCAAAAGCTTGCAAACAGAAGAACACAGAAATGAATACAGGATCAAGCTCAGAGTCTAACAGAGAAATAAGGATAGCAAAATCAAAGGCAGAGGAAAAGATGGCTAAAGATGTTAAGGGTAGCGACAAAACTTTCTTCAGGTATATTCGGGAAAGGAAGATCATCAGAGTTGGAATTGCAGGACTCAGAAGTGCTGGGAAAGGACTCGAGTAAAGTGACACTGAAAAAGCGAAATTGCTAAATAAATACTTCTGCTCTCTTTTTACTAAAGATCCTGGAGATGGACCAGCTGTGACTCCCAAATAAAAAAAATAGGAATGAAGTAGATACCACACCATTCACAGAAGATGAAGTGTTAGAACAACTTGCTAAACTGAAAGTGGACAAAGCCATGGGACCGGATGGGATACATCCTGGGATACTGAAAGAGCTCAGAGGTTCTTGCAGGACCATTAAAGGATGTCTTCAACAGATCCTTGGAAACAGGAGAGGTTCCTCAGGACTGGAGAATGGCTAATGTTGTACCTCTACACAAAAGTGGTTAGAGGGAAGAAGTGTCAAACTACAGGCCCGTGAGCCTTACCTTGGTGGCGGGAAAAGTAATGGCGGCGCTCCTGAAAGAGCGAATAGTGAACTTTCTCAAAACCAACAGGTTGCAAGATCCGAGGCAACATGGTTTTACCGAAGGACGGTCTTGCCAAACAAATCTGAGTTCTTTGACTGGGTGACCAAGGAACTAGATCTGGGGCATGCAGTGGATGTCATCTATCTGGATTTCAGCAAAGCCTTTGATACTGTTCCTCATAGGAGGCTTGTCAATAAACTCAGTAGCTTGGGGATGGCTCCCAAAATAGTAAACTGGATTAGAAATTGGTTGACTGACAGACAACAGAATGTGATGGTACATGGAGCTCACTCGGATGAGAGGAAGGTGATTAGCGGGGTGTCCCAGGGTTCGGTCCTGGGCCCGGCACTGTTCAATATATTTGTGAGTGATATTGCTGAAGGACTGAATGGAAAAGTCTGTCTTTTTGCAGATGACACAAAAATTTGCAACAGAGTGGACTCCCCCGAGGGAGTGATTAACATGAGGAAAGATCTACAAATTTGGAAGACTGGTCTAATGCTTGGTAACTACGATTTAATGTGAAAAAGTGCAGTGTCTTGCACTTGAGTAGCAGAAATCTAAGGGAAATGTACACGATAGGGGGTGAGAGGTTGGTATGCACGGTTCAGGAGAAAGACCTTGGTGTGATTATCTCTGATGATCTCTAGGTGGCAAAACAGTGTGACAAGGTGGTGGCAAAAGCCAGGAGGATGTTGGGCTGCATACAAAGACGGATTACCAGCAGAAAGGAAGAGGTACTTATGCCACTGTACAAGTAACTGGTGAGGTCTCACTTGGAATACTGTGTTCAGTTTTGGAGACCATATCTTGCAAAAGATGTAAAAAGACTGGAAACTGTTCAGAGAAAGGCGACCAAAATGATTTGGAGCCTGCGTCAGAAGCCTTATGAGAAGAGACTTGAAGACCTAAATATGTACACTTTGGAGGAGAGGAGGGACAGGGGAGATATGATTCAGACCTTTAAATACTTAGAGAAATGATGAACAAACAAATCTCTTCCAAAGACGGGGAAGCTGTAAAACTAGAGGGCATAACATGAAGCTGCAAGGTGGTAAATTGAAAGGCAATGTCGGGAAATATTTCTTCATTGAAAGGGTGGTGGATGCTTGGAATGCCCTCCCGATGGAAGTGGTGGGAGCAAACACGGTGATGGAATTCAAAACAGCATGGGAGAAACACAGTGGATCCCTTTACAGCAACAAGATAAAAACAAATTAAATGGTACCATCTAATTTCTGAACCATCTAACGTCTCTACAAATAGGGGTGTCCTACATGGAGTGGTGGGTTTACCCCTAAACAAAGACATGGGGAGGGGTGGCCTGCACAGAGCGACAGGTGCACCTACGCTTGCCATCTTGCTGGGCAGACTAGATGGACCATGCTGGTCTTTATCTGCCATCACTTACTATGTTACTATGTAGACATCTTGTGTAAGCTTAAAGGCATAAAATAAATCAATTGTTAAACAAATTGGAAAGTAAACACAGTAATGCAATTCCCCTTCCTCCCTTTGCAGACTTGGGGACGTGTGGAGGATTTGGTGGGATTGGGTATGGTGAACTGTAAGTTTGTTGGATGGAGCCTGGTGTGTGTGTCTGTATATGGGAGTGGAATGTGTGACTATATTGGGATTGTAGGGGGCACACAGTCCCCCCCCCCCCCAATCCATTGTGTTCTGTCTTGCTAATCTGTATTCCTCTCACTTGCCTTCCTCTTCTGGTCCATCCCTTTTCAATTTGGTCATGATCGCCAGTCCTTTCATTCTTTCTTTGATAGGGCTTATGCTGCTTCAGTGGCTGCCAATGCCCCTATTCCTTATCCTGCTAGACCAGTACAGACGTGTGGGTTATGCTCCCTTGCCAGCAGGTGGAGGCATACTTGATAAGTGTTCAGTGATCTCATCAGTTAATGTATCCTCTGGTGCAGCACCAAGAGGACTCTACTGGCCCACACTAGGGTGTAGTGGTCATTATGATATGGCCCAAAGCAGAAAACTAGCACAGCCTTTATGCGCAGATAACACAACTTTTAGGCACAATTACCCCCACAGCCAAATGCAGAAAAGAGATGGATGTGTGCATAAACAGCAAAGGAAAAGTAGGCATATGCATAACACCAAGAGTTTTTAAATTTATAGGCAAATGAGCTGCTTGTATTAAAATGGCATGCTAATATTGTCTGCACCTGATGCAGAGAAACACATAGAGGATTTTGTAACCAGCCTTGGCACCATTATCTCTACACTTGGTCTTGAAGTGGCTTAAACATCTTGTGCGTACCCCTGACATTATTTTGATGACATCGGAGGCTTGAAAGCCCCAGTGTCGTCAAAATACTGTCAGGGGGCTGGTGCCCTTGACAGAAAACAAATCCCTGGTGACCCAGCAGTTCTGAACTCCCCTATCCTTTCCCAGTACTTTTACAAAGGAAGTGCCTGCGTTGCCATCTCAAAAAATGGTGGCACCTGGCCCCCTGTGGTGCATCCTAGGTGGGGTCAAACTTCCATATAAGGCACGTTATATAGCAGTCTGACCCCACCCTGGTGCATCCCAGGATGTACCACGTGGGGCCAGGTGCTGCCATTTTCCAAGACAGTGGCACAGAAGCACATGGGCTGTGCTCCTGCTTTTTTGTATAGGGAGGGGGTGGGGGGTTTGAGGCTGTGCTCCTCCTTTGTAAAGGTACAGGGAGGGGGTGGGGGGGGGTGGTTCAGGGCCACTGGGCTACCAGGGTTAATTTTAGTTGGGCGTGTGGGGGGATTGGGGCCTCTGGGCCACTAGGGATTTAGTTTGTTGGGGACACTGGCCTCCTATACTAATGCTGAATAATAGCAGGGGCAGGCGGTCCTCTCAGGGAACCCATCAGGTGTTGATCGGAGGTGCAGAGATATTGGGCTTTGGCCAGCAACCCCCCTTGGGGAGCCCCAGGGTTCCATTTCTGCTAGTTTGGAGCAGCAGTTGCTGAAACAGCTTGTGGGCTGTATTCAGTCTTGCCTTGCTGATTAGCAACCCCCCCCCCCCCTTTGCAGGGGTCCTGAGTATCTCCAGGAACAAGCAGGAATGAGTCCTCACATATGGGTACGTCGGTACCGACGGAGCCTGCGCGGGAATGCTCCCCAGCTTCCCAAAAAGGAAAGCTTTTGGGAGCATCCCACAGCGCATGCGCGCTGCCTTCCCGCCTTTCCTAACCAACTCTCCTCAGTTCTTCTTTTCCGCGGAGCCAGCAGGTCGTGTTCCTGTCACCGCTAAAGAAGTTCTTTATTTTAATTTATTTCTTTGGTCGCGTGTCTGCCTTTTCCTGAAGCCGGACCGGTACCGCCGGTCTTAACTTTTTTTTTTTTTTTTTAGAAAGAAAAAAAAAGAAATTTCCCTCACTTGGTGTATTTTTCTTCTTAGGCCTCCAGGCCCATAGAAACTTTTTCCCTCATGGAAAAACCAGCCTCCAGGTTTAAAAAATGCACTAAGTGTAGCGGTACAATTTCTGTTACAGATACCCATGAATGGTGGTTGAAATGTTTGGGGCCTGAACACTCCATCCCGGATTGCCAGTCCTGTTCTCTGATGTCTAAACGAGGGTTACAGAACCGGGCAGCCAAGCTCCATGTGCTGTTCCCCACGGATGCACCGGCGGTGGCATCGACATCTTCCAGGTCTTCCTTTCCTGATGGATCCCAGGTAACCAAACATACTTTTAGCAGGTCCTCTAAGGGCAAATCTCCCTCTAAGCATCGAGATGCCTCTGGGCTTGCCCTTGAGGATCCTGCTCCAGCCAAACAACCCCGGCAGGAAGCTCCGGCTTCCAAAGCTCCTCCTATGGGGTTACAGGTTGACATCAATGGCACGGCCTCGACTGATCACCTGTTAGACTGCTCAGGGGTACCGGCACAATCTCCCGGTACTGACATCCAGGCAGTTGTGGCGTCTATGGATTACACGGTTCAATCCATGGAGCAGGCTATAATGGCTTTCATTAAGGCTGCGACGCCGTCGGTACCGCAACGAGTACCAGCTCCAATACCGGTTCCGATGACATCGACTCCGACTCCCTGTCCAGGACTATTTCTCGGTACCGCTCCGATGTCGATACCGATCGATACGCGTATCGCTCGTTGGAAGCGGCTAGTCGATACTTTGATTCCTCTGATGATTCTGATTCCTCAGATGAGTCTCCTGAAGTATCCATCACCCTTCCTGAGGAGCCCTCTTCTCCAAAAAGGAGTGTCTCCTCCAGAGGTTTTGTCCTTTCAAGACTTCATAGTAGAAGTGGCTTAAGGACCATCTATTTCAGTAACCTCTGAAAAAGAACCTAGAGCAAAAAAATTAGATATTTTGGGATACTCCAAGGTTCCCAGAGAGGCAGTCACCTTGCCAATTCATGAAATTCTTCAAGAACATTTGATAGAATTATGGGAGACTCCTCTCACCCTTTCTCCTCATTTTCGCAGATTGGACACCATATACCGTGTCCCTTCTCCTCCTGGTTTTCAAAAAACGCAGCTTCCTCACCACTCCATTGTGGTGCAGTCAGCAATGAAGAGGATAAAGAGTACCAAAAGACACTCTTCTACTCCGCCAGGAAGAGAATGCAGGACCTTGGATGCTTTTGGCAGGAAAATCTTCCAAGCCAGTATGCTCATTGCCAGAATCAATTCATATAGCCTTTATATGGGTATGTTTCTGAAGGAAGTTGCAGAGAAACTGCACAATTTCCTCCCTTTTATTCCAGAGGATAAAAGGGAGGAATTCCTTCTTTGCCTCAAGCATACTCAAGACATTTCAAAGTTCTCAAACAGGGCAGCCTTTGATTCCTTTGAAGGTGCCAGCAGAGCCTCCGGCATTGCTATAGCTGCTCGTAGAATTGCTTGGCTCCAGGCTTCTGATCTGGAACCCTGGGTTCAAGATGGTTTAGGAAATCTCCCCTGTACTGGAGAAAATCTCTTTGGCAAAGAGTGGCAAATTAAAGCCACTCAAATGGATGCAGAAAATGCTGCTCTAGATAAACTTTCAAAGTCTACCTCCACTCCTGCCAAGAAAATTTTTTTCAAAAAGTCTTTTTACAAAAAGGGCAGATTTACTTCCACTTCTGCTCAACAGGTCGTTTTGCTACTAAGCGTCAGCAACCTAAACAGGCCAGGTCTAAACCTGCAGGGGCTGCTGCAACCCAGCAGTCCCAACCCCCTCAGGGTTTTTGACTTCCTACTAGAGAACTTAACCTTTCTGGCTCTACAACAACCAGAGCCTCTTACCATTCCAGGGAGGTTAGCTCATTTTGCTCCCAGATGGGAGCAAATCACAACAGAGCAATGGACCCTCTCCATCATCAGAGAGGGTTACAAACTTCATTTCTCAGACCTTCCTCCCTACACTATGGTGAGACACTTCAATTCTCCTACCTCCCTCGACCTTCTGGATCAGGAGGTGACCACCCTTCTGGCCCAGAGGGCCATAGAAGCAGTTCTGCTTCTTCAACAAGGGTCAGGGTTTTACTCCCCCTATTTTCTCATTCCAAAGAAAACGGGGATACAGACCCATTCTAGATCTCCGAGAATTGAACAAATTCTTATGCAAGGAGAAGTTCGAGATGCTTTCCTTAGGAACTCTCCTTCCATACCTGCAGACTCAGGATTGGCTTTGTTCTCTAGATCTCAAGGATGCGTACACTCATATACTCATCCATCCATCCCACAGAAAATTCCTACGTTTTCTGTTCCAGGGAAAACATTACCTGTACAGAGTGCTTCCTTTCGGCCTAGCCTCTGCTCCAAGAGTGTTCACCAAATGCATGGCAATAGTTGCTGCATTTCTACGCACTCCGTGAATATTTGTCTTCCCATACCTGGACGACTGGCTCATCCAAGCTCCCTCTCAATCAGAGGCCCAGATTTCCCTGGATTGCACAAGGCGCATTCTACAGTATCTGGGACTTGTGGTAAACCTCCCAAAGTCTCAGATCACCCCTACTCAGTCCCTAGAATTCATAGGGGCCTGGTTGGATACCACTACTGCAAGGGCCTACCTTCCTCAGGCCCGTTGCCAACGTCTAGTGCAGTTAGCCTCCCAGATTCAGTCAAAGAGCCACTTAACTGCCCGGGAGATGCTACAACTGCTAGGCCACATGGCTTCCACAGTACATGTGGTACCCTATGCTCGCCTACATATGAGAGCAGCTCAATGGACTTTGTCCACACAGTGGACTCAAGCATCAGGAGCTCTCTCAGACCAAATAGCAACCTCCAAACCTCTCTTTTGGTCTCTCCAATGGTGGATGTCCACTCAAAATCTGTTGCTGGGGTCCCCCTTCCAACCTGTATTACCCCAAGCAACCCTCATAACAGATGCCTCCCAATCAGTTTGGGGAGCTCATCTTCAAGACCTCTCCACCCAAGGCACTTGGTCCCCACAGGAGACCTCTCTTCATATCAACCACTTGGAACTTCGAGCAGTGTTCCTCGCTCTCAAGGTCTTTCATACCCTCCTCAGCTACAAGACAGTCCTCATCCATACGGACAATCAAGTAGCCATGTTTTACATAAACAAGCAAGGAGGAACTGGCTCTCTGTTGCTTTGCAACGAAGCTCTCAGATTATGGGCCTTCGCCAGAGAGCATCAAATCCATCTCCTGGCAGTATATACCTCCCAGGAATCCAAACCTCTTGGGCGGACAGACTCAGTCGAGTTCTGCTTCCACACGAATGGTCCCTGCACATGGATCAGGTACTCAGAATCTTTCAGGAATGGGGAACCCCGGACATAGACCTCTTTGCAAGTCCGTGGAATGCCAAACTTCACCGATTCTGTTCCAGAATCCCGTGTCAGGAAGCTCTGGCCAAGGATGCCTTCCTCATCCACTGGGCTCAGGACTTCCTGTACACTTTTCCACCCATTCCTTTGATTCCCAAGACTCTGTTCAAACTTCAGAGGGATCAAGGATCTATGATCCTCATAGCTCCACGCTGGCCACGCCAAGTGTGGTTCCCTCTACTTCTGCATCTCTCCCAAGCCCCCTCTCTGAATTTGGGAGCTGCTCCAGACCTTCTGTCTCAGGAGGAGGGGACTTTGTGGCACCCGAACCCCAAGTCCCTTCATCTCAGAGCTTGGTTAAAGTTAGGCCTCTCATGTACTTAAATGTTTCTCAACAAGTAAAAGATATCCTCCATGCTTCCAGAAGACCTTCCACTAGGCGTTCCTATGCTTTTAAGTGGAAAAGATTTTCCATGTGGTGTGCGCAAAAGGGTCTTGACCCTCTAGCACTACCTGTGAATTCCCTCTTAGAATATCTCCTGCATCTCTCCAATGCAGGCCTTAAGACAAATTCAGTAAGAGTCCATTTGAGTGCTATTGCAGCATCCCTCAAACCTCTCAATGGACAACCTATTTCCTCTCATCCTCTTATTTTCAGATTCATGAGAGGCCTAACTTTAACTAAACCTCCCATTCGACCTCTCCCGGTGGCATGGGACTTAAACTTGGTTCTTGGTCACCTTATGAAGCCACCTTTTGAACCCTTAGCCACTACCTCCTTGAAATTTCTTTCCTGGAAGGTTATTTTCCTTATTGCAGTCACTTCTGCTCGTCGCATCAGTGAACTACAGGCCTTAGTGGCTAATCCACCTTATACAAGGTTCCATCATGATAAGGTAGTCCTTAGGACAAATCCTCACTTTATGCCTAAAGTGGTCTCACCTTTTCATCTCAATCAAGAGGTGTATTTACCTGTCTTTTTTCCAGCTCCTCATGCATCCAGTGCAGAGAGGAGCCTTCACACTCTAGATTGTAAAAGAGCTCTTGCTTTTTACTTACACAGGACACAGCAACATAGAAAGTCTTCCCAGCTTTTTGTTGCTTTTGATCCTTCTCATTTGGGACTTCCAGTCTCAAAAAGAACACTGTCCAATTGGATTGCTCAGTGTATTTGTTTTGCTTACCAGAGTAAGAACCTCTGGAGGGCCATGTCACAGCTCACAATGTGCGAGCCATGGCCACCTCTATGGCTCATCTTCATTCTGTCTCCATCGATCAGATTTGTCGAGCAGCCACCTGGGCCTCAGTTCATACCTTCACAGCCCATTACTGTTTGGACAAGGACTCCCGCCGGGATGCCCTCTTTGGTCAGGCTGTCCTTAAACACCTGTTCCATTCTTAAGCAACTCCTGCCCTCCTTCCCTGAATGGATGCCTGAGATCCATAGGAAGACGAGGAACCCTTAAGGGTCTCATACTTTTGGGGATCTCCCAGGCATCTTAGCTAGGGAGTCCCCATATGTGAGGACTCATTCCTGCTTGTTCCTGGAGATAGCACAGTTACTTACCTGTAACAGATGATCTCTGGGAACAGCAGGAATTAGTCCTCACAACCCTCCCACCTCCTCTAGGAGTTGTATCTCTCTCTCTCTTTCCTTTCCTCTCTTTGTCTCAGCTTTAAACTCGAACTGAGGCGAGTTGGTTAGGAAAGGCGGGAAGGCAGCGCGCAAGCGCTGTGGGATGCTCCCAAAAGCTTTCCTTTTTGGGAAGCTGGGAAGCATTCCCGCGCAGGCTCCGTCGGTACCGACGTACCCATATGTGAGGACTAATTCCTGCTGTTCCCAAAGATCACCTGTTACGGGTAAGTAACTGTGCTTTCCCTGTGAAGGACCTCTGAGCCCTCATGCACCTCTGTCATGAGCAGGAGGGGTCAAGGCCTCCATATTGCCTTTTGGTTCATGTTCCTCCTGGAGCCCTGTCTTATCCCCTTTGAGGGTTGGCTGGGGGCTTAAGGGAAATAATTTCCCGAAAAGGTTAATAGTGGTAGGCTAGGATCTCTATAATCTGCCTTGTCACAGAAGGGTTCCTTTTCTGCCCTCTCGGGACTGATAGCCTTGAAGATAGTAGAGACTGTTCTGGGGAGGGGTTAACAGGTCCCCTTCCTTTTCCTGGAAGGTGTCTGGTGTCTGTTTTCTTGCTCTATTTATCCCTGTACCTGTTCCTATGCAGCAGTGTATCATGGAAAAAAACAACCCCCGAGCTAGGTCATAGGGGCCCTAAGGTCCTTTCTTGGCTGTGCCCTTGTCTCCATGGGAAGTGGGATCAACCTGCTACTACTACTGTTCATTTGTATAGCGTTACAAGGCGTAGGCAGCGCTGTACGTACACATGTAAGAGACAGATCTCCAGGATCAAGCAGGAATGTAGTCTTCACATATGGGTACCGTCGACACTGACGGAGCCTGCGCAGCAACGCTCCCTAGCATCCAAAAGGAAAGCTTTTGGGAGCATCCCACCATGCATGCGTGCTGCCTTCTCGCCCAACTACCTCTCTCACTTCAGTTCTTCATGTTCCGCGGAGCTGACAGGACGTGTCCCCTGTCACCGCAGAAAATCTTCTCTTATTTTTATATTTTTTGTGGTCGCGTCTGCCTTCCGTGGACGCCTACCAGTACCACCGGTGCTTTTCTTTCTTTTTTTCTAAAAATAACTCTGTTTTAGTGCTTTTTCTCAGGGGTTTCTTCCCTGCTCTGATGCTTGGCGCCATTTTGGGCATTGGGCCCTCTTTTCCCTTACCATGGAAAAACCAGCTACTGGTTTTAAAAATTGTTCAAAATGTGGCGGTACAATTTCTATTACTGACACCCATGACTGGTGTCTTAATGTTTAGGTCCTGACCATTGCCCTACGGAGTGTCTCTCCTGCAGGAAGTTGACTAAAAGAAGTCTTCAGAATCGAGCAAATCAACTCTGCCCTATTTGCTTCAGACACAATGTCTGTAGCATCAATGTCTTCCAGGGCTTCTACTTCTTCCCAGGGATCTCAGGTAACTAAACACAAGTCTTCTAAGACTAGCCGGTCCTCAAAGGGTAGATCTCCCTCTAAACATCGAGATGCCACTGGCATTGCCCTCGGACATTTCACCAGCAAAACAGCCCCAGCGGGTGTCTTTGGGCTCCAAAGCTTTATCGGGGCTCCAGGATGTTCCCGAGGCCTCGACCTTGATGGAACTACTGGTGCCACTCTCAGGTTGTGGCCGCTTCCACCGGTACCGACACCCCGGCATCGTCAGTAGCGATGGACGAAAGACTCCTCGCTATCGAACACAGTCTAGTGACTCTCTTAGCTACTTCTGTACCGCTAAAGTTGCTGCAGACGGTTCCGCAGGCACCGGTACTGGTGCCAGTGCCCTCAGTACCTGTTTCAACAGGCATGTTTGCCCCGATGCCGAGCTTGGAATCTCTCTCCAGCATATGGGGGATCAGGTACCGACATCGCGCGGTACCGACACCATCTGCTTTGGGAGAACCCAGTGCTTCCTTTTGAGTCCGATTCCGATGACTCAGATGATTCCACCGGTACCAGAGCTGAACTTTTACAAGATTCAACTCCTCAACGCAGATTGTCCCTTCCTGAGGATATGTCTTTTCATGATTTTGTACGTGATAGGGCAAAGGATCTTGCCATTACAGTAGTACCAGAAAAGGAGCCTAGAGCAGAAGAATTAAGAATTCTTCAATATCCTTTGGCTCAAAAGGAGGCAGCTATGATTCCTATAAACCAGATCTTACATGATCTAATGTTAAGAATGTGGGAAGCTCCTTTAACAGTATCTCCACATTCTAGACGTCTTGACACTATGTATCGAGTACCACCTTGTCCAGGGATTCAGAAGACTCAGTTACCACATCATTCTATGGTGGTAGAGTCTGCCATGAGGCGGATTAAGAGTGCTAAAAGACACTCTTCCAATCCACCAGGTCGTGAGTCTAGAACACTGGATGCTTTTGGTCGTCGATTCTTTGTCCTCCATGCTATCAGTAAGAATCAGTTCCTATATATTATACATGGGAATGTTTCTTGAAGAGGTTACAAAAGACTTGGAACTTTTGAACCCTTTTCTTCAAGAGGATAAACGGACTGGTCATTTGACTTTGGTCAAACATGCTCAAAATGTCTCAAGTTTATGAATCGTGCTACCTTTGACTGTTTTGAATGTATTAGCAGAACCTCTGCTATATCCATAGGAGCATGTCGTATTGCCTGGCTCCAAGCTTCAGACTTGGAGGAATGGTTGCAAGATAGGCTGGGAAACATTCCTTGCACAGGAGATAATCTCTTTGGCAAGGATTGGCAGCTCAAAATTAATGAAATTGACACTGATAACACAACTTTAGACAGATTGTCAAAATCTACAGCTAACCCAGCCAAGAAAATGTTTTTCAAAAAACCTTTTTGCTCTAAAAAGAAAAAATTTATTTATTTTATTTATTTATTTAGTAAACATTTGTATACCGCTGCTTCCTACGATCAGCAGCGGTTTACTCTACAGAATCGTAATGCTTTGTACAGCACATTGAGATCTTTCAGATTTACATTTTTGATTGGACAATGATTTACATAACACGGGAGAATCAGTTGGGTGTAACATACATTTGATTTGAGCACACAGATTTGGGTATACATTTGATTACAATACAATAGCCCAACAAACACGTTCCCCAGAAGGGGCAACAACAAACTAGACCAAGAAAGACACAGGCTCAGCAGACCCAGCCTCCTCAGGGTCTTTGACTGTTGTCTAGAGAACTTAGCCATTCTTCCTGTTCTAAGCACAGAACCTTTAAATATTCCAGGCTGTATCTGCCATTTTGGCAAAAGATGGCAACAAATCACATCAGAAAATTGGACTCTATCGTGAGTCTGGGATACAAGCTTCATTTCCTCAGCTTGCTCCCATCTATGCTAATAAAACAGTTCAAATCTCAACCACCGGTCTCAGACCTGTTGTAGCAAGAGGTCACCACTCATCTCCAGGAACAAGCAGGAATGAGTCTTCACATATGGGTATCGTCGGTACCGACGGGCCCTGCGCAGGAACGCTCCCCAGCGTCCAGTAAGAAAGCTTTTGGGAGCATCCCACAGCGCTTGCGCGCTGCCTTCCCGCCTTTCCTAACCGCCTCTCTCCAGTTCTTCTTTTCCGCGGAGCCAGCAGGTCGTGTTCTGTCACTGCTGAAGAAGTTCTTTATTTTTTTTTATTTCTTTGGTCGCGCATCTGCCTTCTTCGACATCGGACCGGTACCGCCGGTCTTTTCTTCTTTCTTCTTTAAAAAAAAAAAAAAAAAAAACCTACCGTTTCCCACTTCTGTGCAATTTTTCTTTTGGGCCTTGGGCCTAGAAGATTTTTTCCTCAAGGAAAAGCCTGCTACCGGGTTTAAAAAGTGCACGAAGTGCAGCGGTACTCTATCACCGACACCCATGACTGGTGTCTAAAATGTTTCGGTCCTGACCACTCCATCACCGACTGTGAGTCCTGTTCCATGATGTCTAAAAGAGGTCGACAGAATCGAGCGGCAAAGCTCAGTACCCTGTTTCCCTCTGATGCAGCTTCGGTGGCATCGACATCTTCCAGGGCTGCTGCTTCCTCCCATGCATCTCAGGTAACCAAACATAAGTCCAGCCGGTCCTCGAAGGGTAGATCTCCCTCCAAGTTTCGAGATGCCTCCGGGCTTGCCCTCGAGGATCCTGCACCGGCAAAATTACCCCGGCGGGAGGCTCCGGCTTCCAAAGCTTCATCTATGGGGTCACAGGTTGACATCGATGGCGTGGCCTCGACCGATCACCTGTTGCCATGTTCTGGGGTACCGGTGGCCTCCACTGGTACCGACATCCAGACATTGGTTGCGTCGATGGATCAGAATATTCTGACCATGCAGCGTGCCATCACGGCATTCATACAAGCTGCGACGCCTCCAGTACCGCAACAAACTCCGTTGGTGCCGGTGCCGGAACTGGTACTGATATCTGTTCCGGTGCCGGTACCGATTGCATCGACATCGGCTTCGGTGTCTACTGCAGCGGTACCCTGTCCTGTGATGCCCATCAGTACCGAATCGGTACCGATCACTCCCGATGTCGATACCACTCGGTACGCATATCGGGCTCTGCAAGAGCATCCAGACAGGCGATACTTCGATTCCTCCGAGGACTCTGATGAATCAGAGGCTTCTGTCGAGGCATCGGTACTCCTTCCTCAGGAGCCCTCTTCTCCAAAAAGAAGAATGTCTCCTCCAGAAGACTTGTCTTTTCAAGACTTCATTAGGGAAGTGTCCAGGGGCCTCTCTATTTCAGTGGCCCCTGAACCAGAGCCTAGAGCCAAGAAATTAGATATTTTACAGTATCCTAAGACTCCTAAAGAGGCAGCTACTTTACCAATTCATGAGATCCTTTATGATCACATGTTGGGCATATGGGAGACACCTCTTACTACTTCCCCTCATTCTCGCAGGTTGGACACCATGTACCGTGTTCCTCCTTGTCCTGGCTTTCATAAGACTCAGCTTCCTCACCACTCTATTGTGGTGGAGTCTGCTATGAAAGAGAGTGCAAAAAGACACTCATCTAATCCTCCAGGAAGAGAATGCAGAGCCTTAGATGATTTTGGCAGGAGAATTTTCCAGGCCAATATGCTTACTGTCAGAATCAACTCCTATAGTCTCTATATGGGGATGTTTCTAAAAGAAGTTACAGATCTGCTAACTTTATCTCCTTTTATCTCAGAAGATAAAAGGGAAGAGTTTCTCACCTGGCTTAAACATGCCCAGGATGTTTCCAAATTCTCCAACCGTGCAGCCTTTGACTCTTTTGAGTGTGCCAGCAGAGCCTCGGCTATTGCCATAGGTGCACAAAGACTTGCTTGGTTGCAAGCTTCTGATTTGGAACCCTGGGTCCAGGATGGGTTAGGAAATCTTCCTTGTACAGGTGAAAACCTTTTTGGTAAAGATTCGCAAGCAAAGGCCACTCAGATGGATGCTGAAAATTCTGCCTTAGATAGACTTTCAAAGTCTACTTCTGCTCCTGCTAGAAAAAGGTTATTCAAAAAAACTTTCCCAAAAAAGGGAAATATTATCATGGTTATGGTCTCCAGGCATCTTCTACAGGTTGTTTTGCTGCAAAGCGACAGCAACAACCTAAACAAGCCAAGCCTAAGGCTACAAGGATTGCTACAACCCAACAACCTCAGCCTCCTCAGGGCCTTTGACTTACAACTAGAGAACTTAGCCTTTCTGGCTCTAGAAGAACCAGAGCCTCTCACCATTCCAGGAAGGTTAGCTCATTTTGCTCCCAGATGGGAACAAATCACAGCAGAGCAATGGACCCTCTCCATCATAAGGGAGGGGTACAAGCTTCATGTCTTAAACCTTCCTCCTCACACTATGGTGAGACAGTTCAATTCTCCAACATCTCTCTTCGACCTTCTGGGTCAGGAGATTGCTACCCTTCTTGCCCAAAGAGCTGTAGAAGAAGTACCCCTTCAACAGGGTTCAGGGTTCTACTCCCCCTATTTTCTTATTCCAAAGAAAACAGGGTGCTACAGACCCATATTAGATCTGAGAATTGAACAAGTTTCTATGCAAGGAGACATTCAAGATTTCTCTCGGTGCTCTCCTTCCATACTTTCAGAGTCAGGATTGGCTTTGTTCTCTAGATCTCCCATGTCCTCATCCATCCAACACACAGAAGGTTCCTTCGGTTCCTTTATCAGGGAAAGCACTATCAATACAGAGTGCTTCCTTTCGGTCTGGCCTCTGCTCCAAGAGTTTTCACAAAATGCATGGCAGTAGTAGCTGCATTTCTACGCACTCTAGGAATATTTGTATTCCCATATCTGGAAGACCGGCTCATCCGAGCACCATCCCAGTCAGAGGCCCAGACTTCCCTAGCCTGCACAAGGCGTTTTCTTCAGTATCTGGGACTTGTAATAAACATCCCAAAATCACAACTCACCCGTACTCAGTCATTGGAGTTCATAGGGGCCTTGCAGGATACCACAACTGCAAGGGCCTATCTTCCCCAGGCCCGTTGCCTACGCTTGGTGCAGTTAGCCTCTCAAATTCAGTTAAAATCCCATTTAACTGCTCGAGAGATGTTACAACTGTTAGGGCACATGGCATCCACCGTGCATGTGGTTCCTTACACTCGCCTTCACATGAGGGCAGCTCAGTGGACTCTGTCCACCCAATGGACCCAGGCATCAGGTTGCCTGTCAGACAAAATAGCAACCTCCAGTCGCCTCTTTTGGTCCCTCCAGTGGTGGAAGTCCACTCAAAATCTTTTGCTGGGGTCCCCCTTTCAACAGTTGCTACCCCAAGCAATCCTCACAACAGATGCCTCCCCAAAGGGTTGGGGAGCTCATCTACAAGATCTCTCCACCCAGGGCATCTGGTCTCCACAGGAGACATCTCTACATATCAACCTCTTAGAGCTCAGAGCAATTCTTCTAGCTCTGAGTCTTCCACAACCTGTTCAGCTACAAGACAGTCCTCATCCATACGGACAACCAAGTAGCCATGTTCTACGTGAACAAGCATGGCGGGTCTGGCTCTGTCGCTTTGCAACAAAGCTTTGAGATTGTGGGCCTTCGCCAGAGAGCATTAGATTCATCTCATGGCAGTGTATCTTCCAGGGGTTCAAAACTCTTGGGCAGACAGACTCAGTCGAGTTCTGCTTCCACACAAATGGTCCCTCCATGGGGACCAGATAGCCAGGATCTTTCGAATTTGGTGAACCCCAGACATAGACCTGTTTGCAAGTCCGTGGAATGCCAAACTTCCCCGTTTCTGTTCCAGGATTCCGTGTCAGGGAGTTCAGGCCAGGGATGCCTTCCTCTTCCACTGGGGGCAAGGCTTCCTCTATGCCTTTCCACCCATTCCCCTAATTTCCAAGACACTGTTCAAGCTTCAGAGAGACAAGGGGTCTATGATCCTCATAGCTCCACATTGGCCACGCCAAGTGTGATACCCTCTACTTCTTCATCTCTCTCAAGCTCCCTCCCTGGATTTGGAATCTGCTCCAGACCTCCTGTCCCAGGAGGAGGGAACGTTAAGGCACCCAAATCCCCAGTCTCTTCATCTCAGAGTCTGGTTGCTGAAGGCCTAAACCTTCAAGATTGGCATCTTTCTCACAAGTGAAGGATATCCTTCATGCTTCCAGAAAGCCTTCCACTAGACGTTCCTATGCTTTTAAGTGGAAAAGGTTTACCATTTGGTGTGCAGAGAAGGGTCTTAACCCTCTTGCAATACCTCTGAATTCTTTACTAGAGTATTTGCTGCATTTATCCCATGCAGGCCTTAAAACGAATTCAGTAAGAGTCCATTTGAGTGCTATTGCAGCATACCGTAAGCCTCTCAATGGACATCCTATTTCCTCTCATCCTCTTATTGCAAGATTCTTGAGAGGCCTTCTTTTAACTAAATCTCCCATTAGACCACCTCCAGTGGCATGGGATTTGAATTTGGTTATTGGCCAACTTATGAAGCCACCCTTTGAACCCTTAGCCACTACCTCCTTGAAATTCCTTTCCTGGAAAGTTATTCTTCTCATTGCAGTCACCTCAGCTCGCCGTATCAGTGAGCTGCAAGCCTTGGTGGCTAATCCTCCTTATACAAGGTTCCATCATGACAAGGTAGTCCTCAGGACTAATCCACACTTTATGCCTAAAGTGGTCTCACCTTTTCATCTGAACCAGGAGGTTTATTTACCTGTCTTTTTTCCAGGACCTCATGCATCAAGTGCAGAGAGGAATCTTCATACCCTGGATTGTAAGAGGGCACTTGCTTTCTACTTACAAAGGACACAGCAACATAGAAAGTCCTCAACTCTTTGTTGCTTTTGATCCCTCTCACTTAGGGCTTCCAGTCTCTCTGTCCAATTGGATTGCTCAGTGTATTTCCTTTGCCTACCAGAGTAAGAACCTTTCTCTGGATGGCCATGTCACAGCTCACAATGTGAGGGCCATGGCAGCCTCTATGGCTCATCTAAACTCTGTGTCCATCGACCAAATCTGTCGAGCGGCCACCTGGGCCTTGGTTCATACCTTTACAGCCCATTACTGCTTGGACAAGGACTCCCGCCGGGATGCCTTGTTTGGTCAGGCTGTTCTCAAACACCTGTTCCATACCTAATTAACCCCTACCCCCATCCCTGGTTGGATGCCCGAGATCCATGGGGTGAGGTAGAGCCCTTCTCAGGGACTCACAACTTTGGAGATCTCCCTGGCATCTCTAGCTGGTGAGTCCCCATATGTTAAGACTCATTCCTGCTTGTTCCTGGAGATAGCACAGTTACTTACCTGTAACAGGTGATCTCTGCGAACAGCAGGAATAAGTCTTCACAACCCACCCACCTCACCTAGGAGTTGTATCTCTCTACCTTTCCTTTCCTCTCTCTCTCTTTGTCTCTCAGCTTTAAAACTCGAACTGGAGAGAGGCAGTTAGGAAAGGCGGGAAGGCAGCACGCAGGCGCTGTGGGATGCTCCCAAAAGCTTTCATACTGGACGCTGGGGAGCGTTCCCGCGCAGGCTCCGTTGGTGCCGACGATACCCATATGTGAAGACTTATTCCTGCTGTTCCCAGAGATCACCTGTTACAGGTAAGTAACTGTGCTTTCTGGTTCAAGGGGCTATAGAAGAGGTTCCAATGTCCCAGCACGGCACAGGATTCTGTCTCCCCCCCCCCCCCCCCCTATTTTCTCATTCCAAAGAAGTCAGGGGGACTAAGACCAATCCTGGACCTCAGAGAACTGAACAAATATTTAGTCCAAGAAAGGTTCAAGATGATTTCCCTCGGCACACTTCTTCCATACCTTCATGAGCAAGATTGGCTATGTTCTCTAGATTTAAGGGATGCTTACATGCATATCCTTATTTATGCAGATCACAGAAAATTCCTTCAATTCCTGGTCAAGGGGAGACTTTTTCAATACAGGGTCCTTCCTTTCGGACTGGCCTCTGCTCCAAGGGTCTTCACAAAATGCATGGCAGTAGTAGCAGCATTTATGAGGACTCCAGGAATTTTTGTCTTCCCTTACTTAGACAATTGGCTCATTCGAGCACCGTCAACTCTAGAGGCAAGTCATGCTCTTTCCTGAGCAATGCAAATACTGCAGTACTTGGGATGGATCATAAATCTTCCAGAGTCCCCAGCTCACCCCATCTCAATTCCTCTAGTTTATAGGGGCTCGCTTGGACACACAGCAGTCAAAGGCTTTCCTGCCTCAGCCTCGCTGTCTGCACATCATCGAACTAGCATCTCAAGCAGTGCTACAAACCTTCCTCACTGCCCGACAGATGCTTCGACTTCTAGGACACATGGCATCTACAGTCCATGTGATTCCTTATGCACGCCTTCACATACGAATGGCCCAGTGGACCTTAGCTTCCCTATGGTCCCAAGCCTCAGGATGCCTGTCAGAAAAGATCAGAGTTACCACACGCCTGATTGCGTCTCTGCATTGTGGCAATCTCTGGAAAACCTTACAGTAGGCTCTCCTTTTCAGCAACCCCTACCTCAGGCTGTCCTGACGACAGATGCATCCAAGTTGGGTTGGGGAGCCCACTTGGGCGATCTGTCTACCCAGGGTCTCTGGACCCCACAGGAGGCTTTTCTTCAAATAAACCTCCTAGAACTAACGGCCATTTCCAATGCTATTCGAGTATTTTGCTTCCATCTCGTAAACAAAACAGTTCTGGTGCAAACCGACAATCAAGTGGCCATGTTTTACCTAAATAAACAAGGCGGAACAGGCTCTGCAATTATGCAACAAAGCTTTGCAACTGTGGGCCTTTGCCAGAGAGCATCACATTCATTTGTTGGCAGTATACCTTCCAGGCATTCAAAAGGTTTGGGTGGACAGGCTCAGCCGAGTCCTGTTGCCACATGAGTGGTCTCCATATCAACTTGCTCGAGTATTTCAAGTTTGGGGAACACCAGACATGGACCTCTTTGCAAGTCCACAGAATGCCAAACTTCCCTGGTACTGTTCCAGAGGGATGCATTCCTGCTCCATTGGGGCCAGGATTTTCTCTATGCCTTCCCACCAATTCCCCTAATTCCCAAAACCTTATTCAAACTTCAGAGAGACAGAGGTCACATGATACTCATAGCTCCCTGTTGGCCAAGGCAAACATGGTATCCTCTTCTCTTAGGTCTCTCTCGAGCCACGCCTCTGGAGTTGGAGTGCTCCGGATCTTCTGTCCCAGAACGGATCCCTACTGCACCCCAATCCCCAGTTCCTTCATCTCAATGCCTGGCTGCTCAAGGCATAGAATTTCAAGATCTAGGCCTTTCACAACAAGTGAAGGATATTCTTCTAGCTTCCAGAAAACCTTCCACAAGGCGTTCTTATGCTTTTAAGTGGAAGAGGTTCTCAGTCTGGTGTTCCCAGAGGGGTCTTAATCCCCTCTTGGTACCAGTAGAGTCCCTTCTGGACTATCTCCTTTACTTATCAGCTTCTGGTCTCAAGACCAATTCTGTTAGAGTCCATCTTAGTGCTATTGCTGCATCTCTTAAACCCTTCGATGGACAACCAATTTCCTTCATCCTCTTGTTTCAAGATTTATGAGGGGTCTCCTTTTAACAAAACCTCCCATCAAACCATCTCCGGTGGCATGGGATCTTAATCTTGTTCTGGGTCAACTCATGAAGCCACCCTTTGAACCTTTAGCTACTTCGGAGCTAAATTTTCTTTCATGGAAAGTTATTTTCCTAATTGCTATCACTTCTGCAAGATGCATTAGTGAACTGCAGGCTTTAGTGGCTGACCCGCCTTATACGAGGTTTCATCATGACAAAGTCTCATTTTATGCCAAAGGTGGTATCACCTTTTCATTTAAACCAATCAGTTTATCTCCCAGTCTTCTTTCCTAGGCTTCATGCCTCCAGTGCGGAAAGAAATCTTCATACCTTAGATTGCAAACGGGCTCTGGCTTTTTAACTTCACAGAACTCAGCCATTTAGAAAGTCTTCTCAGCTTTTTCTGGCTTTTGACTCTATTCATTTAGGACTTCCAGTCACTAAGAGAACTCTCTCTAAGTGGATTGCAGACTGTATTTCCTTTACCTATCAGAGTAAAGGAATCCCTCTTGAAGGCCATGTCACGGCTCATAATGTTAGAGCCATGGCAGCCTCAACAGCTAATCTTTGTTCAGTTGCTATTGATGAGATCTGCAAAGCAGCAACTTAGGCTTCTGTACATACTTTCACTGCCCACTATTGTTTAGACAAGGACTCCCGTCGGGATGCCTTGTTTGGTCAGGCTGTTCTACAGCATCTCTTCCATTCCTAGATCAACTCCTTCCCTCCATCCACTCTTGGATGCCTGAGGTCCCTGGGAGGAAGCATGGCCAATCTTAAATAGATCTGCAACATGCTGGGGTCATTACTAGGCATTTTTAGCTGGGGAGTCCCCATATGTGAAGACTACATTCTTGCTTGTTTCTGGAGATAGCGTAGTTACTCACCTGTAACAGGTGATCTCCGGGAACAGCAGGAATAAGTCTTCACAACCCACCCACCTCCCCTAGGAGTTGTCTTTCTCTCTCTTTCTATTTTTCTTCTACTTCTCTCCTTTGGTCTCAGCTTTCAACTCAACTGAAGTGAGAGAGGTAGTTGGGTGGGAAGGCAGCACGCATGCATGGTGGGATGCTCCCAAAAGCTTTCCTTTTGGACACTGGGGAGCGTTCCTGTGCAGGCTCCGTCATTGTCAATGGTACCCATATGTGAAGACTTATTCCTACTGCTCCCGGAGGTCACCTGTTACAAGTAACTACGCTTTCCTGCTCATCAGAGCTTATAATCTAGTCAAGATAAACACAGCTGTTGAGGAAAGGGATACAACTAGGGGAATGGTAAAGAAACACATGGGAGACTGAGCGTATCAGGATCCAAAGATGGCCTCGAAGAGTTGAGTTTTCAGCCTGGATTTGAAAAGGGCCAGAGATGAAGCCAGCTACTACAGACTTAGGTAGTTCCACACATAAAGAACAGTAGGGTGAAAATATCAGTCTGGAGTTGGCAGTAGACGAGAAGGACACTGATCAAAGCGATTTGCCTTTGGGCTTCCTGGGGGGGGGGCCCTGTTCTGAGCTGTGACACAGTGCCAGACTGTCCCTGTGTGGAGTTACTGCGTTTAAGGAGTCTCAGGTTTGGAGGCCGAAGCCCTCCTTAAGAATGCCTTTGTAGCTTCTGCTTTAGGCTCTCAAGCAGTGCTGTGTGCAGAGTTGGTGCCAAGCCCTCTTAAGCTTGATCCAGCTGCTACTGGATCATTCAGAGCTTGCGAGGTTGGATGTGAACCACCTTAGCTGATCAATGCCCTTTTTAAAACTTGTTCAGAATCTCTCCCAAGTTCATATTAGTAGCCAGATTGTAACCCTAGTTCTGTTTGGTTGACAGATGTTATAGCCAGGCTATGACTGTGCAGACTTCCCTTTAAGGGTTGGTTACCCTTTGGAATGGCCTTGGTGAAATGGTGAAAGTCTTTGAGGTTTGCCCACAGAGTCCTAGAAGATAGGTGTAGAGGTCAGGGATTCCTCTTGTGGGGCCATGAGTACGTCCTAGAGTTGCCCTTCAGCTCATATGAGTCCAGATAGAACCTGGTTGTCCTCTTTCATACTGCTCCTTTTGAGGCCCGTAATCCTCGGTAAGTTTTAGCAGTCCCACCTGAGATGCAGCCAGTTTTGGCTGTGGCTCCAGCTGTTTCACTTTGTGGCCAGTGGGTCCTTGGAATCCTCAGTCATGGATGAAGATGCCCTAGCTCCTCCTGTGAAGGACCTGCCTTATAACCCTAAGGATAATGGTTCAAACCAGCCTAGGACACAAGTTGCAGAATATTTGAATTATGGCAGTGTTGCTATGAGACACCCTTGTAGACTCTTCCTGTGGCTCACCGCTCTTGCAGGTGACATTAAAGGTTACTGTAATGCACCTTTTGTAGTTTCAGGCTATCTTACCCAGGCTCTCTATGGAACAGGGCCAGGAGGAGTATTCCATCTCCATAATGGTGCCCAGGTAAGGAAGTGTCTTCTGGCATATCCTGGACCTAGAGGTGGTCGTTGCCAAACTCCAGGTCCCTCATTTCTGTATGATGACCTTTGGGTCTGTTGCTTCTATCATATAGGGAAAGCTCCTCACCTCCCTTAAACTCGCCAAGGCATATTTACAATCTCCAGGAACAAGCAGGAATGAGTCTTCACATATGGGTATGTCGGTACTGACGGAGCCTGCGCGGGAACGCTCCCCAGCATCCAAAAAGAAAGCTTTTGGGAGCATCCCACACTCATGCGCGCTGCCTTCCCGCCCATTCACTTCCCTCTCATCAGTTTTCCATTTTCCGCGGAGCCGGCAGGACGTATTCTGTCACCACAGAAAATTCTTTTTTATTTTTGGTTTTTTGTGGTCGCGTCTGCCTTCCCTCGACGCCACTGGTACCGCCGGTGCTTTTCTTTCTTTTTACTAAAAATTTCGTATTTTTTTCTAAGGAATTTTTTCCCGATTAGTGCCTGACGGTTGCTAGGCCACTAGGCCTCTACCCTTTCCATTATGGAAAAGCCAGCCACTATCCTTAAGAAATACCCAAAGTGTGGCGGTACAAATATATTTTTAGACACTCATTCTTGGTGTCTAAAATGTTTAGGTCCTGACCATTGCCCACTGGAGTGTCTTTCCTGCTGGAGCTCAAACAGAAGAAGTCTTCAGGATCGAGCACAACTCGATACCCGGTTCACATGGGACTCAATGTCACCAGCCAGAATATCTTCTTTTTCACAGGATCAGGTAACCAAACAAAAGTCTGTAAAGACTAGCCAGTCCTCAAGTGATCTCCTTCTAAGCATCGAGATGCCTCTGGCGTTGACCTCAAGGACGTTTTGGCAATAAAGCCCTGGCGGGAGTCTTCGGGCTCCAAAGCATTAACGGGGCTTCAGGTTGTTCCCGGGGTTCTTACCTCGATGAACATACCTGGGCCATGCTCTGTGGTTGTGGCCGCTTCGAGCGGTACAGACACCCCGGCATTGGCTATGGTGATGGATGAAATACTCCTCACCAATGAACGTAGTCTAGCGCTCTCAGCTACTTCAGTACCGCTAGAGTTGCTGCAGACCGTTCCTCGAGTATTGGTATCGGCTTTGGTACCGGTATCGACATCTGCACCGATGTCGGGTACCGGTATCGACATCTGCACCGATGTCGGGTACCGGTATCGACATCTGCACCGATGTCGGGTACCGGTATCGACATCTGCACCGATGTCGGGTACCGGTATCGACATCTGCACCGATGTCGGGTACCGGTATCGACATCTGCACCGATGTCGGGTACCGGTATCGACATCTGCACCGATGTCGGGTACCGTCCATGCTTGCTTCGACAGACTCTCTTCCTTCGATGCCGAGCCTGGAATTGCTCTCTAGCATGGAGGATTCGGTACCGACTCGTCTCGGTACCGACCTCGGCTGGTACCGAAGACATCGCTTTAAAGAAAATCCGATGCTTCATCCTTTCAAGTCTTCTGATATCGATGACTGGGATGAATCCATCGGTACCAAGGCTGAATTCTCAACAATTCTAGCCTTTACCCCTCATTTTAGGGGGTCTCCTCAGGGGAGATTTCTTTTCAAGCTTTTCTGCATGATATGGCAAAGTTACTTGCCATTTCTATACCTGGTGAAGAATCCATACGAGGAGATTCAGAGACTGCAATACCCCTGGATTCCAAAGGAGGGAATCATGCTTCCTTTGCATCAGATCTTACAGGATCTACTATTAAGAATGTGGGAAACTCCTTTAACGGTATCCCCACGTTCTAAGACACTTGACACTATGTACAAGGTGCTACCTTCTCCAGGTTTTCAAAAGACTCAACTTCCTCGTCATTCTATTGTAGTATCAGCAATGAGGCGTATTAAGAGTGTAAAGAAGCATTCCTCTTATCTGCCAGGTCGTAAGTCTAGGACTTTAGATAACTTTGGACGTCGATGCTTCTAGGCATCCATGCTTTCAGCAAGAATTATCTCATATATTTTCTATATGGGATTATCTCTTGAAGAGGTCACAAAGATCTTAAAGCTTTTGAACCCTTTTCTTCAAGAACATAAAAGAACAGACTATTTCTTATTATTCAGTCATGCTCAAAATGTGTCTAAGTTCCTTAATCGTTCTTCCCTGGACTGTTTTGAGTCTATTAGCAGAACTTCTGCTATAGCCATAGGGGCACGACGCATGGCCTGGCTCCAAGCTTCATACTTGGACAAATGGGTACAAGAAAGGCTGGGAAATACTCCTTGTACTGGTGAAAATCTCTTTAACAAGGATGCTTTATTCCAAGCTAATCAGTTAAACACTGATATTGTTGCTTTCTGGGGATTGTCAAAACTTTCCTCTATCCCAGCTACTAAAAAATCTCCTAACAAACTTTATCCCCTAAGGGGAAAAAGTTTTATCCATCTTCTACCCATCATGCAGATGTTTCCAAAGAAGGGCAACATCAAACCAGGCTAAGAAAATCAAAACCTCGACAGGCTCAGCAAACCCAGCAGTCGTGGGATTTCTGATATTTTATTCATTAAATCTTTTTCCTCTTTGAGGTTTAGAACCAGTAACCTACTTATCAAAAGAAGCATCTACATTTCATCTCATCCTTACTGAGATATCAGTGATACACTGACTCAATCCTCGACTGTAGGCATGAATCTCTTGCCACAAGAGAAATCCATTCTTTAAGCTCCAAGAGCTACTGACCACAATCATGCCCTATAGGTAACAGGGTTCTCCTCTCCTTTTTGAAGAAAAAAGAGGGGTAACAACTAACAACAAGGTAGGCTATGTCCTTCACCTGTACGAGGATATCAAGGGGGCTTCACCTTTTCAGGGATTTACCAAATTGTAAGTCTTCTCAACTCTGTATTACTTCTATCCCTCTTAGTCGGGACATCTAGTCTCTAAGAGTGATACTATTCAACTGGAGGGCTTACTTTTTGAGCCCATAGGTTTTCTTCAATACCTACTCCAGTAACTAGTTTCCATACAGAGTTTTCTTCCCCCTTACAATCTTCTCAAATATTTCTTTTAAGACAGCTTATCAGACAATAATTGAGTTTTACCACTCCTAATTATGTCTGTTGGTCCTTTTCCAATCTATAGGACCTAACTTTTTCTGCTGCCTTAATAACAGATAATTCCAAGAGAGGTTCCACAGCCCACTTGGACAATTTATCATTGCAGGCAACCGGCCTGTCTACTATTCTTAACCATCTTTATTTCTTTTGGCTCCAACAGAATAGATTAGGTTGCACACTGGCAATTAAACAGCCAGATCTCACCTAAGCAACCTACAACATGCTCTCTGTAATTATACAAAAAAGCTCTGCAACTATGGACCTTTGCTAGAGAGCGTCAGAGCCATTCCTAGTAGGTAGCTTCTAGATCAGTGATGGCTAACCTTTTTGAGCCCGAGTGCCCAAACTGCCGCACAAAACCAAAGAATTTCCTCAAAGTGCCAGCACGTCAATTAAAGCCCCATTTGCATAAGGTGCTTCATTTGCATAAATATTTGCATAATGTTACCATACACTAACTTTTAGTAAACATGCCTCTTAATGAGTATATGGATAAAGAAAGACTAAAAGGTTTCTACATTACTATAATCCAGTACCAACCGCCAGGCACATTAGGAACTACTACAAACGCTGCCCATTTAGAACCCATAGCAAACCCGCCGTATCCTAACAGCACTACCAGGACTCACAAAGCACCATACTCTACCTATCAAAAGGCAACACTGCAAATATTAAACCAATACATCTCAGAGAACAACAATACATGACCTACTGGGGAAAGAACAAGTGGCAATGTCAAATAGGAATTATATAAACAGAATACCTCAGCTCAGTTACACATGCAGAACAGACCATCACCAAACAAGGAATCACAATTTAGAAACAGGAAGACAATAATTAAACTGGGAACCCCAAAAGCCAAACTTGGAATATACAACAACACTGTAGAAATAAAACTATATATTAATTTCCTCTTGTACTAAACAAAGCGCAAAAATTAATGATGCACATTTCCCAGAGCTGACATATTCCAGTTAATAAATTCAAAATAAAGAGATATTTTTCTACCTTTTGTGCATTTTTTTTCAGTTGCAATTGTTCCAGCCACTTTCTTCTGGTTTCTTCGTGTCTTCTGCTAACTCTCCATCTGCTGTCCATTTGTCCTTTCTTCTGTCTTCTTGTTTTTTTTTTCCATTCTCTCTCTACATCTGCTTTAACATACTAATCTTTCTCCTTTGGCTCTTTCCTCATTCCTATTTCATCTACTCAAAATTTACCCCTCCATCCTCAATCCCCACTTACTCTCCCAATACCCGGCCAATTGTAGATTTTTTATCCCTCCCACACAAAATATTTTTCCCCTCTCCATTTTACTCTCCCAGCCCCATCCCATTCTAATCCTCCCCCAACACCAGCTCCCTTCTAGTTCCAGCCTCACCCAGCATCCATTCCCTTCTAGTCCCTGCATCAGCCCATTTCCAGTCCTAGCAGCCCCCCAACCCAATACCAGTCCTATCCCCCCCTCATCAACCCACTTCCAGTCCTAACCCCCCATCACCCCATTTTCAGTTTAAGCCCCCCCCTATAACCCATTACCAGTCCTAACCCCCCACTTCCAGTCAGCCCCCCATAGCCCATTGCCAGTCCTAACCCCCCCATCAGCCCACAGTCCATTACCAGTCCTAACCCCATCAGCCCACCTCAAGTCCTAACCCCTCCCCATCAGCCCATTTCTTGTCCCAGCCCCCCCATAGCCCATTATCAGTCCTAAACCCCCCCATAGCCCATTACCAGTCCTAACCCCATCAGACCACCTCCAGTGTTAACCCCCCATCAGCCCATTTCCAGTCCTAACCCCACCCAACAGCCCACCTCAAGTCCTAACCCCTCCCCATCAGCCCATTAGCAGTCCTAACCCCCCCCCTAGCCCATTGCCAGTCCTAACCCCCCCTCTCTAGCCCATTAGCAGTCCTAACCCCCCCCCCATAGCCCATTACCAGTCCTAACCCCCATCACCCCATTTCCAGACAGCCCCCATCATCCCACAGCCCATTAGCAGTACTAACCCCCCTTTCCCTTTAGCTGTCCTAACCCCCCCCTCATAGCCCATTATCAGTCCTAACCCCCCCTCCTAGCCCATTAGCAGTCATAACCCCCCCCCAGCCCATTAGCAGTCCTAACCCCCCCTAGCCCATTAGCAGTCCTAACCCCCCCAGCCCATTAGCAGTCCTAACCCCCCCCTAGCCCATTAGCAGTCCTAACCCCCCTCTCTAGCCCATTAGCAGTCCTAACCCCCCATCACCCCATTTCCAGACAGCCCCCATCAGCCCACAGCCCATTAGCAGTCCTAACCCCCCCAGCCCATGCGCAGTCCAAACCCCCCCCGCCCCGTTGCTGTCCTAACCCCCCCCCTGCCCATTAGCAGTCCTAACCCCCCATCACCCCATTTCCAGACAGCCCCCATCAGCCCACAGCCCATTAGCAGTCCTAACCCCCCCCCTCCTAGCCCATTAGCAGTCCTAACCCCCCCCCTCCTAGCCCATTAGCAGTCCAAACCCCCCCCGCCCATTAGCAGTCCTAACCCCCCCCTAGCCCATTAGCAGTCCTAACCCCCCCCCTCCTAGCCCATTAGCAGTCCTAACCCCCCCCCTCCTAGCCCATTAGCAGTCCAAACCCCCCCCCCCCCAGCCCATTAGCAGTCCTAACCCCCCCTAGCCCATTAGCAGTCCTAACCCCCCCCTCCTAGCCCATTAGCAGTCCTAACCCCCCCCCCCCTCCTAGCCCTTTAGCAGTCCTAACCCCCCCAGCCCATTAGCAGTCCAAACCCCCCCCCCCCCCAGCCCATTAGCAGTCCTAACACCCCCCCCCCCGGCAAATTTAAAAAAAGAAAAAGAGGGCTCTGGCTGCTGCCGCGGACGCGGCAGCATGCAGTGTCCCGCGGGGCCCCCTCCGCCCGCTAAGCCCCTCTGCAAGGGCTTTCAGATTCGCGAGGGAGACAGCGTCTCCCTCGCGTCTCTTGTTAAGCCCGCAGGGGCTAATGGGAAATTTCCCATCAGTCCCTCGCGTCTAAAGGGGCTGATGGGAAATTTCCCATTAACCCCTACGGGCTTAACAGAGACGCGAGGGAGACGCTGTCTCCCTCGCGAATCTGAAAGCCCTTGCAGAGGGGCTTAGCGGGCGGAGGGGGCCCCGCGGGACACTGCATGCTGCCGCGTCCGCGGCAGCAGCCAGAGCCCGCTTTTTCTTTTTTTGCGGACCTTCACGCGTGCCAGCTGCAAGGCCTTCGCGTGCCACAGCTGGCACGCGTGCCATAGGTTCGCCATCGCTGTTCTAGATGGTTAAAAAGGCTTTGCCCAGTCATGCTCCTACATGACTGGTTTTTTCCTACTCTTACCATCTTCCTTAAAATTTCCTTTTAAGGAAAAGAAACCAGGGCTTAGACCACGTGAAAACATAAAGAATTGCTCAATTCCCTGGGTTGTTCCACCTCTCCAGTGGAACTCTTACAACAGGGATGCATTCTTTTTCACTGCAGTCGGTCCTTGTCTACTGTTTTCCTTCTAATTCCCAAAACTTCATTGAAGCTTATGCTGAACAAAGAACGCATGATACTCATATTGCCCTCATAGAGGGGCAAACATGGTATCCCCTTATATTGCGTCGTCTTTTCCAGCTACTACACTGAAGTTATAGAAGGATCCAGACTTGTCTTAAGACTGAGGATCTCCTCTGCACCCCTTCACGTAGGTCTCCATTTCTAGTTATTCAAAGGCTAGAATTTAAAAAAAAAAATAAATCTTGACCTCTCCCTATAAGTAAGAGCATTCCACTGGTTTCCATGAAACCACTTATAACCAGAAAGAGATTCTCTATCCATATTCTCAAGCAGGTCTTACCCCTTCCTGCTATTAAGTGAATATATATGTGTATATGTATATATATATATATATGTATATATATATATGTATATATATATATGTATATATATGTATATATGTATATATATGTGTATATATGTATATATGTATATATGTATATATATATATATGTATATATATATATATGTATGTATCTGACTTTGAAAGATTTGTGACTGTCCATATTGATGCTGTTTCAGCATACCATACGAGTTTAAATGGACAACCAATTTCTATGGTAATTAGAAAATACCTTCTTTTACCGTAACCTTTCTGGTTACGTTACATCTGAAGCTCTCCATGTAAAGTCATTATCCTAAGTGACATTACTTAGGGAAGACATTATTGATCTTCAAGAAATTGGAGGCTTCACCACCTACTACAAAAGTTGTTTTTTCTTTTGTTTGGATAAAGGGTTCTTAAAGACCCATCCTTTTTCTGCAAGGAGTATTTCTACCTTTTCGTCCAAACCAGTCAGATTTGTGTCCTCTTTCCTAGAGCCTTATTCTGCTCCAATGACAAAGAACTTTAAACTTTGGCCTGCAGAAGCTTCAGCTTTTCCTCCAAAGTCCAACCTCTTTAAACTCCCCCAGTTTTTCTTCTGGGATTAGTTCTAGCCATTAAGGCTTCTGACCTCTGCCTGTATTGCAAAATTTATTTTCCTCTACTTCACAGTGAGGTAATTTGTTTGAGGATGATCTACTGACTCTTAGCAGCAAACCCATATTAGCCTCAATAAACACTTTCACAATACTTTTGAGCAAGCTCCACATTAGAAAATTGGAACTCAATATTTGCTAACAATTATGGTCTACACAAGGACTCCCCTCTAGACGCCTTTAGTCAAGCTGTTCCACAGCACACCCTTTTTTATTCAACTCCTACCCTCCATCCCTTGGATGCCTGAGGTTCTGGGAAATAGCATGGCCCATCCGTTAGATTTGCAACATGCTGGGAACTCCTCTAGGCATCTCTAGCTTGGGAGTCCCCATATGTGAAGACTCATTCCTGCTTGTTCCTGGAGATTGCACAGTTACTTACCTGTAACAGGTGATCTCTGGGAACAGCAGGAATAAGTCTTCACAACCCACCCACCTCCCCTAGGAGTTGTGCTCTCTCTCTCGCTCTCTCTCTCTCTCTCATTTGTCTACTTCCCTCCTTCGGACTCAGCTACAAACCCAACTGATGAAAGGGAAGTGAATGGGCAGGAAGGCAGCACGCATGCGTGTGGGATGCTCCCAAAAGCTTTCTTTTTGGACGCTGGGGAGCGTTGCCGCGCAGTCTCCGTTGGTACCCATGTACCCATATGTGAAGACTTATTCCTGCTGTTCCCAGAGATCACCTGTTACAGTTAAGTAACTGTGCTTTCCTATGTGGGAGCAGCTTTGGTACCCGCTGCAGATGCACCTGCTAACCCTCTGGTCTCCCTTTCCCTAGTTGTTCGACTAGACCTTACCTTTCCTCTCCTCTGGGAGAACTAAGGAGCAGTTGTGGTGATGCTTGCAGTCTTGCCATCTGAAGGCAGGGTTGGAATTGGGAGCACTGGATTGGGTAATTGTCATCTCTAGATACCAGCCTGAAAGCCTGGGGGTGCGCTCATTCCCTGGGACCCTGGTCTCATCAAGAGGCCACCTGGTCATTCATTCATCCTGGAGGCAAAAGCAATCTGCCTAGCCCTAGAGGAATTCAGGAGTTTCCTAGTAGGCATAGTGGTTCAAATGTTCTTGGATTTTGACATGGCCGGGCATATGTCAACAAGCAGGGTGGTAGTCACAATGCTGGAGTGAATCTCAAAGTCCCTGGTGAGCAGTCCTTTGTGTAGAATTCAGGCCCATCCGAGCCTGGTGATCCTAGAGGCCCTGGACTGGCTTTTCACACCATGGTACACAATTTGTTTGATCATGTGGGAAGGAGTCCCTCTCCCAGTCCATTATTGCTTACAGTTTGGCTCCTGAGAGGCATAGGCTCTCCGAGAAGAGCTACTCTGGAGCATTATTTGACGTCCTGCATAAGGTCTAGAGGGGCTTCTATGTCCTTAGCTTCTGTGAAAGTCTGGAGTCTTCGAGAGGGTGTTCCTCTCGATCTGTGAAGACTTATAAAGTGGAAATTGCCATTTGGTCCTCAGTCATACCTGGACAAGGGCTTGGCAGGTGGTGGACCTGATGTGTGCTACAGGGGTCACTTCAAAGGGATTTCATTGGAAGCACACCTTGATGTCTTCTACTTCCTTTTGGGAGTGAAGGAGTTTTGTCCGCCTGTGTGTGTTTTTTTGTCTCAGTGAAGTCTCTTTTTGGGGTTGAAGGTGCAGAATGGGGCTTCCCTCAAGGATTGGTCCCTTGGTGGTGGGGTTTTATGGTAGCTAGGCCATTTGCCAGTCAGGTGTCCAAGTTTCAGGCCTGGACTTGCAGGGAGCCATCTCGACAACTTCTGTCTCCTTGCAGATTGTATCCTCCTTTCCAATATGCTTCAGCTAACTACTTGTGGAAAGGAATTGCTGACGGTGGAGGCAGCCCTTCTTGAGGCAGGAGCGTGCGATCTGCTTGATCTGTGGCAAATGCCAAGTTACTTCATTGGACTCCGATTCCTGCATGGAGGCTTCTGCTAACCTCTGAGGTATTTCCCTTACAGTTGGACAAGGACATTCCTTCATTGCCAGTTCAGCAAGTGATAGTAACATAGTAACATGGTATATGATGGCAGATAAAGACCATTCTCCAGGAACAAGCAGGAAGTCTGTCCTCACTTATAGGAAGTCAGTCCTCGCTTATGAGTGACGTTGACACCGACGGAGCCCACGCGGAGCAATTCCCCAGCTTTCAAAGAAAGCCTTTGGGATTGCTACCACGCATGGGTAGCATTCTCCGAAATGCTTCCTGTTCCACGCGCAGGACCCAAAAGGCAGGCAGAGCTCCGTAGTCTCAATGCGTGGATGAGACAATGGTGCAGAGCACTGTTCCCTCTAAGCTGTGCATGTGTGCGCGCGCACACACCTCGCCGAGCGAGCGCACATACTTTACAACAGAGCGCACAAAAATTACAGCTCTGATTCTGATAGAAAACACAGATGTCTTAAAATTTAAAAGTTATGATTGTAATTACTAGAAATTTCCTGCTTCATTTAGTAATCGTCTATTTTCATTTAATTTGATTAAAATCAATGTGGTGTACATACTGTATTCTGAGGTGTAGTCAAATTTTAAAGTATATAACTCGGAGTGTCGTTATGTAGCGCACAAAAATTTAACCTTCCTTCAAAAGCTGCACACAGCTGATATTTTATGCGCACACAGCCTACAGAAAATTAGAGGGAACATTGGTGCAGAGATGAGGGTTTTGGATTTGTTAGGAACTGGGGAACATTCTGGGGAAAGGAGGGGCTCTTCCGAAGGGATGGGCTTCACCTTAACCGGGATGGAAACAGGCTGCTGGCATTAACCTTTAAAAAGGAGATAGAGCAGCTTTTAAACTAGATATTAGGAGAAAGCCGACAGTCGCTCAAGAGCAGATGGTTCGGAAGAATGTATCCTTGAATGATACTACCAAAAGCAGAGAGGTTCCACAAAAGAGTAAAGTAGCCCAAATGCCCTCAAGTATGGAGCAGACAGCTTAAAGATCCCAATTTACCCAGGTCTAACAATAGCCAAATTAACATGAATAAAATACATTCTCTAAAATGCTTGTATGCAAATGCTAGAAGTCTAAAGAATAAGATGGGAGAGTTAGAATATATAGCACTAAATGAAAGGTTAGATATGATTGGAATATCAGAGACATGGTGGAAGGAGGACAACCAGTGGGACACTGATACCTGGGTACAAACTATATCGTAATGATAGAGCTGATCAAATTGGTGGAGGGGTTGCGCTCTGTTAGAGAGGGCATTGACTCAGAAAGGATTAAAGTTTTGCAGGAAACAAAATCTGCGGTAGAATCTATATGGATTGAAATTCCATATAAAAGGGGGAAGGCAATGGCAGTGGGGGTGTACTATCGAGCGCCAGGCCAGAATGACCAAATGGATGATGAAATGCTCAAAGAAATCAAGGAAGCTAACAAACATTACAGCGCAGTAATAATAATGGGTGATTTCAATTACCCCGATATCGACTGGGTCAGTGTCACTTCAGGACATGCTAGGGAGATAAAGTTCCTAGATCAAATAAATGACTGCTGCTTGGAGCAGCTGGTTCATGAAACGACCAGAGGGGAACCCATATTAGACCTAGTCCTTAGTGGAACACCAGATCTAGTGCAAGAGATAAGGGTGTTGGGGCCACTTGGCAATAGTGATCATAGCATGATCACCTTTGATTTAATTAGTGGAGGAGGGATAGTAAGGAAATCCACAGTACTACCTTTTAACTTTCGAAAGGGAGACTATGATAAAATGAGGAAAACAGTTAAGAAAAAACTAAAAGGAGCAGTTGCAAAGGTTAAAGACGTACATCAAGCTTGGGTGGTGTTCAAAAATACTATCTTGGAAGCCCAGACCAGCTGTATTCCACGCTTTAAGAAAAGTGGAAGGAAGTCCAAAAAACTGCCAGCATGGTTTAAAGGTGAGGTCAGAGAGGCTGCTGTTGCCAAAAAAGCATCTTTCAGGAAATGGAAAAAAGAGCCAAACGACGAAACCTGGAAACAGCACAAGCACTGGCAAGTCAAATGCAAGGCATTGATAAGGCAGGCAAAGGGAGAATTTGAGAAGCTTGCTGCGGAAGCAAAAACGCGAAATAAAGACCTTTTCAAGTACATTCGTAGCAAAAAACCTGTGAATCAGTTGGTCCATTAGATGATAAAGGGGTTAAAGGAGCACTAAGAGGCGACAAGGCGATAGCGGAGAGACTGAATGAATTCTTGCTTCGGTCTTTACTGAGGAAGATGTAGGGATGTTACCAATGACTGAAGTGGTATTTAAAGGTGCGGAAGAATTGAAGGAAATATCGATACATCGGGAAGATGTCTTACAACTATTAGATAAACTGAAGAGTAGCAAATCACCTGGGCCGGATGGTATACATCCAAGGGTGTTGAAAGAACTGAAATATGAGATTGCAGACCTGCTAATAGTAATCTGTGAACTATCATTAAAATCATCTCTAATACCTGGAGATTGGAGGATTGCCAGTGTAACACCAATTTTTAAAAAGGGTTCCAGGGGTGATCCGGGAAATTACAGACCGGTGAGCCTGACGTCAGTACCGGGAAAAATGGTAGAAACCATCATAAAGAATAAAATTACTCAGCATGTAGATAGTCACGACCTAATGGGAGACAGCCAACATGGCTTTAGACAAGAAAGATCTTGTCTTACTAATCTGTTATGTTTTTTTGAAGGAGTGAATAAACAGATGGACAAAGGTGAGTCGGTTGATATTGTGTATCTGGACTTTCAGAAAGCCTTTGACAAGGTCCCTCATCAGAGACCTTTGGCAAGGTCCCTCATCAGAGACTTTTGGCAAAACTAAAGAGTCGTGGGAGAGGAGGCAGGTGTACTATTGTGGATCAGGAACTGGTTAGAAGATAGAAAGCAGAGGGTAGGGCTAAATGGCCAATTTTCCCAGTGGGTCTGCTGCTTTTTGACATATTCATAAATGACCTGGAAAGTGGAATAACGAGTGAGGTTATCAAATTTGCAGATGACACAAAACTATTTAAAGTTGTTAAAACCCAAGAGGATTGTGAAAAATTGCAAGAGGATCTTGATAAATTGGAAGACTGGGCATCAAAATGGCAGATGAAATTTAATGTGGACAAGTGCAAGGTTATGCACCTAGGGAAGAACAACCCAAACTATGGTTACACGATGCAAGGTTCCACATTATGAACCACCACCTAGGAAAAAGATTTAGGCGTCATTGTGGATACCATGTTAAAACCCTCGGCCCAGTGTGCAGCCTCGGCCAAGAGAGCAAATAGAATGCTAGGTATGATAAGGAAAGGAATGGAAAATAAAAGATATTATAATGCCTCTGTATCGTTCCATGGTGAGACCGCACCTTGAATATTGTGTGCAATTCTGGTCGCTGTATCTTAAAAAGGATATAGCGATTTTCGAAAAGATTCAGAGAAGAGCCACCAAAATGGTAAAGGGGATGGAAGGATACTCCTATGAAAGGCTAAAAAGGTTAGGGCTCTTTAACCTGGAAAAGAGACGGCTGAGGGGGAGATATGATAGAAGTCTTTAAATTAATGAACGGAGTGGAACGGGTAAACGTAGATCAATTGTTTACGTTATCAGAATATAGAAAGACTAGGGGACATGCAATGAAGCTACAGGGTAAACTATTTAAGACTAATAAAAAAAAATATTTTTTCACTCAATGTGTAATCAAACTCTGGAATTTGTTACCGGAGGATGTAGTAAAGGCTGTTAGTGTAGCTGGGTTTAAAAAAGGTTTGGACAAGTTCCTGGAGGAAAGGTCCATAAACCATTATTAAGAAGTGACCGAAGATATCAATGCTTGACCCAGTACAAGCATTGTGGAACTTGTGTCTCTTGGGGAAACTACTAGGTACATATGACCTAGATTGGCCACTGTTGGAAACAGAATACTGGGCTTGATGGACCTTGGTCTGACCCAGTATGGCATATCTTATGTTCATGTGTGGTCCTCTTCCTGCCCAAGGGTGCCATCTTGCTCAGTCTCCCATTTTCCGCGGAGCCCTTCGGACGCATGTCCTTGTCCCTCGGAAAAAGTGTTTTGTTTTCAGCCTACTGGCCATCTCTTTTCTGGTTGCACCTGTCCTCTACCTGTCCTTCCCCCTGCTCTACCTTTTTAGAGCTAGGTGTCGGTTTTTCTTCCCCTTTTTGACTAACTGGCTTCGTGCGCTTTTTTTTTTTTCCAACCGTTGGCTGCATGGGTCTTCAACCTCGCGGGGGTTCTTTTTACCCCTATGGCCACCGGATTCAAAAAATGCGATAGATGCTCTAAGAACATGTTGCTTACGGACACCCATGACTGTTGCCTGCAGTGTCTCGGAGCTGATCATAATCCGTAGCTCTGTTCGCTCTGTAAGAAAATGTCCTCTAAAACGCTGCTCAGTCGTAAGCAGAAGTCAGAAGGCATTTTCAGAAAGGCCACCTTGGAATCCCCAGTGGTGCCTTCGGTCGTGTCACCTCCGGTAGGATCCCCCACCTCAGCCCCGCACTCACGGCAGCACTCTGAGCAAGGGTCCCCTGAAGTGGAGCGGCGCAAGGAGGAGGCCTCAAAGTTGCTGTCGGTCCCAGACAAGTGAGAGCGCTCCCGTGCTCAGTCGCTCAGCCCCCTTCGGCGTTCCAGAGAGTCAGGCAAGGAGAGGCCCCACAAGGTACCTTGCACAGATATGGAGGCCTCAGGCGAAGGCATCTGGTCTCCTGAAGGCTGTCCCGGCGAGGACCTCTCTCTTCTCCACTGCGACCGACCCAGTGACACCGGAGTCTGACACAGGGTCCCACGCCCACATGGGAAATCCCACATGCTGGTGCTGGACCTCAGGTTTCTGTGTTCATCGCTTCCCAGCAGGTGCTCACAGCCAGCTTCGCTGACTCACACCCAGAGACCGTGGTTCCCTTATGTGGGATGCCGAAATCCGTCCAGGAAACCCCGAGAGCCGTGGGTTTCGCGAGAGTCTTCAACATCAATCTCATTCGACTTCCTGTTCCTCCGGCTCCAAGCGGGCCTCGGCCGTTGGACAGGCGACCTGCCTTGCTCAGAATCCTCATCTGAGTTCTTGGACTGGCAGTCCGATGGGGACACCTCCCCGGAAACCCGTGCCCACTGGGACTTTCCATCGGGTCCCTCCCCGCCTGCGTCTCAACGGCGCTTGCCACCCGAGGACACCACCTTCCTGGTGTTCGTTCGGGACATGGCACGGGCTCTTATCTTGGCCACCCAGGCCGAGGAGGATCCTCGAGCTGAAGAGCTCAACATCCTCCAGTACGAGTCTCCACCTAGGGAGTCTGATTGTCCCGGTCCCTCCCATCTTGTCCAGGCTGCTGATCCGCATGTGGGAGGCCACCTGCCTTGGTCCCCATCGTGAGTAAGCGCCTTGACACTATGTACAAGGTACAGCGTGGCCCTGGGTTTAGAAAGACCCAACTCCCTCTCACCTCCATGGTGGTGGAATCGGTCATGAGAAAGCAAAAGAGCCTGAAATCGCACTCTTCGGTCGCCCCCGGGCCGAGAGTCGAGAGCCCTTGACGCCCTAGGCCGCAAGGCCTACCAGGGGTCCATGCTCTCCTGTTGCATTCAAGCATACCAATTATATATAGACATGTTCTTGCACCACCTGGACAAGGAGCTTGGAGGTTTCTCTGCGGGCCTTGAAGGCGACCCTGTCAATAGCTTCGGTACTCTTCTGAAGTCTGTCGCGGACTGCTCAAAATACCTCTCCCGTGCCGCCTACGATGGTTTTGAGTCCTCTGCTTGGGTAGCAGCTGCGGGTATCGGGGCCCGTTGCCAGGCATGGCTCCAATCCTTAGATTTGGAGCATTTGGTTCAGGAGAAGCTCCTGGATGTACCCTGCCTTGGCAAGCAGGTCTTCGGCAAGCCAATGGAAGATAAGGCTGCGGAGATAGACTGAGTTAGTCACTAGAACCCATCTCTTGCGCAAGATCTTCATCCTCCCTCGAAAGAAACAGGCAAAAAGTGGAGTGGAGGAGTGGCCTAGTGGTTGGGGCAAGGTACTAAAGGCCGGAAGGTCGGGGGTTCAAATCCCACTAGAGGACAGCACTTGGGCCAGAAGGACTGGGGTTTCTAGTCCCACAGGTGCTCCTTGTAGTCTTGGGCAAGCCACTTAACCCTCCATAGCCCATGTTCCCTGTAAAATAGTTATCTCCAAGTTATAATGCCCTGTTCAATGTAATTTGTTCAATGTAAACCGCATTGATGCAGAATAGCGCGGTATATAAGTGAATGTAAATAAATAAATAAAAAGCCTTTCTTCCCGAGGAAAGGCCTTCCTTACCGTGGCTATCCGCCGTACCTGGCCACCCCCACACTGACCACTCTGGCGCAAGGGAAGTCTGGCCATGGTCACCGCAAGTCAAAAGGGCCTAGGGCTCAAGTCCCAGACCCCGGCTTTGCCGCAACCCGCACAGGGTTTTTGACGTCAGCCGCATAGCCTCTTGTCCTCCGGTGCCTCAGCAGCCAGTGGAGGGACACCTGTCCTCTTTCGTCCCTCAATGGGCTTCCATCACCTCGGATGCCTGGGTCCTCTGGGCTTCGCTTGGACAGGCTTCCCCCTCCCTTCTCCCTGGCGGAGCCTCCTTGACTCCCCGCGCACCAGGCCTTCCTGCAACGGGAATTGGGCAGTCGAGAAGGTGCCGTCACACCTCTGAGGTCGGGGCTTCTATTCCTGGTATTTCCTCATCCCGAAGAACACGGGGTCTACAGCCCATCCTTGACCTCCGAAAGTTAAACAAGTTCTTGGTGTGGGAGAAGTTAAAGATGTTATCCCTTGGCGTTCTGCTGCCCTTCCTCCGGCAGGAAGACTGGCTATGCTCCTTGGATCTAAAGGACACTTATGCCCACATTTTGATTCACCCATCGGCACAGGCAATACCTGTGCTTCAGGGTGCGGGGAGAGCACTTTTAGTACAGGGAGCTCCCCTTCGGCCTCGCGTCCGCCCCGCAGGTCTTCACGAAATGCCTCTCCACGGTCGCCACTTGCCTCAGGCGTCAGGGCGTGCCAGTCTTCCCCTACCTCGACGACTGGCTTGTCAAGGGATCCTCAGTCGAGGAGACCCAGGCATCGTCGTGCACGATTCTTCTGCTCGAGTGTCTGGGTTTCTTGGTCAACTATTCCAAGTCCCACCTCGAACCGGTGCAGGCTTTAAAGTTGCATGCCTCGATACTCAGCGGGCAACTGCATTTCTCCAGGACCAAGCAGGAAGTCAGTCCTCACTTATGGGTGACGTCGGCGATGACTGAGCCCTCGCGGAGCAATTTTCCCCAGCTTTCGCAGAAAGCCTTTGGGAATTGCAGCGCGCATGCGCGGTCCCTTTCCCCCCCAGGGATGCCATCTTGCTCAGTCTTCTTTTTTCCGTGGAGCCCTACAGACGTAGTCTGTTACCGCCGCTGAAAAGTTGATTTCTTTGATTTGTTTTTCGTTTTAAAATTTTTTTCTCTGTTCGCGTGTACCTCTTCCCGCCGGGCTATTGAGCCCGTTTACGTTTTATTTTATCCAACTGGCGTTCCCGCCACTTTTTCCTTCGTCCCTGGCAGCACGGTCTTTCGACCTTGCAGGGGCCCTTTTTCCCCTGATGGCTGCCAGCTGTTTTAAAAAGTGTGATCGCTGTATCAGACTCATGTCTCTTACTGACACGCATGCCTGCTGCATCCGCTGCCTTGGGGCCGAGCATGACCCTATGAGCTGCGGCCCATGCAGCAAGATGTCCTCGAAGGCGCTGAGGAGTCGGCAGTCGCAAAGGTATCGGATCTTCTCTGACTCCGCGCGGACCTCGTCAGAGGCCTCGACGCCTCGTGGCTCCGGCTCGGAGCTTCGTCGGAGTTCTTCTGAACGGGGCTCCCCCGCACGGGAACACGGGCGGGAGAAGCGGCCCGCGAGGGCGGAGTCTGACGGCGATCCTGGTCCTTCGCGGGCCAGGTCGCCTAGCCCGGTCAGCCACCCCGGGTCCTCGGAGGGGGAGAGGCCTTCGAAACTTCCTCGTCTCGAAGTGGAGTCGCCTGGACACGTGAGTGATAGTCCTCCTGGACTCCCCCACGGGGGGCCCGAGTCGGCGGCTGCTGGGTCTTCTGAGCTTGATCTCAGACTGACGTCCTTGGAGCGCAGTATAACTGCCTTCATGGACCAGCAGCGGGCATGGATCACCGGCCTCGCCAGTGCATCTGCCCCGACCACCGGGATATCGATGCTCAAGTCGACCCCGGAGGCCGAGCCGATCCTCGAGTCCATACGAGCTCGAGTCGATCCTCGGCCTAGGTCTCCCTCGGCTTCCCATTCGGGACCGAGGTCCTCGACGCCAGCCTCGGCGTCGGGGCGGAGGTTCCCGGGCCCTGCCCGCGCGGAACCTCTCGATTCCTCCTCGGAGGAGTCGGGCTGGGACACGGAGGAGGACGAGTCACTGGGTTCTTTTCAGACTCGGTGCGTCCCTTCCGATTCGCCCGAGTCGGAGCCTCGGAGCCGGTCCCCTCCGGAGGATACCCGGTTCTCCGATTTCGTGAGGGATATGGCCAAAGCTTTGGCCTTCCCCGCGGATCCGGAGGAGGAACCCCGAGCCGAAGAGCTCGAGGCCCTTCAATACGACTCCTCCTCCCCCCCCCCCCCCGAGGGAGGCCTCACTGCCGGTTCCCCCGATGCTGGAGCGGCATCTCTTCCGCATGTGGGAGAGCCCAGCCTCGATGCCAGTGTTGAGCAAGCGGGTCGATTCCATGTACCGGGTCTGCAAGAGCCCCGGGTTCCAGAAGGCGCAACTTCCGCACCACTCCATGGTGGTAGAGTCGGCCATGCTTCGACTTAAGAGTCAAAAGATGCACTCCTCGGTGCCCCCAGGGAAGGAGGCCCGGAACCTGGATGCCCTCGGTAGGAAGTGCTTCCAGGGCTCAATGCTTGCTTGTCGGGTCCAGACATATCAGCTGTATATGGGTATGTACCTCCGAGACCTGGTGAAAGAACTTCAGGGTTTCTCTGCCGGACTCTCCGAGGAACCCTTGCAGCGGTTCCAGGCCTTGTCCTCAGGAATTCGAGAGTGTTCGAAGTTCATTTCTCGAGCGGCCTATGATGGCTTCGAGGCATCGGCTCGAGTAGCCGGAGCCGGCATCGGGGCTCACCGCCAGGCTTGACTTCAGTCCTCCGACCTCGAGCCATGGGTGCAGGACAGGTTGGTCGATGTCCCTTGCAGAGGGGAAAACCTCTTCGGCAAACCCATGGCTGAAAAGGCGGCGGAGCTAGAGTCCGAGACTCTCACCAGGACTCGCCTTTCCAGAAAGTCCTCGGCCCCTTCACAGAAGAAGAAAGGCTCGGGGAAAAAGCCTTTTTACCCGAGGAAGGTGCTTGCTTATACGCATCACCACCTGCAGTATCCGGCCACAACCCCCCTTCAGGGGCAGCGGCCTAGGGGGCAGGGTAACGGATCCCGGAAGCCGAAGGCCCCCAAACCCGCCACGCCGGCCCCGGCCCAGCAGGGTGGGGGTTTTTGACTATGCCAGCATAGCCCCTCCCCCTCAGGGGCCTTCGTCCGGCACGGGGGGCCGGCTGACCCACTTTGCTCACAGTGGTCAGCCATAACAACCGAGGCCTGGGTGTTGCAGGTGGTTCAAAAGGGCTACCTCCTGCATTTTCACCAAATGCCTCCCCCCCTACTTCCCAGGGGAGCCTCCCAGACCCCCTCTGCACAGGGACTTCTTCAGGAGCTGCAAAGTCTGCTCCACGAGCGGGCAGTGAAGCCCATGCCCCGACACTTGGGTCACGGGTTTTACTTGAGGTACTTCCTGGTACCAAAGAGAACAGGAGGCCTCAGGCCCATTCTAGACTTACGCAACCTCAACAAGTTCCTGCAGTGGGAAAGGTTCAAGATGCTTACCTTTGGAACCCTACTGCCCTACCTCCAGCGGGGAGATTGGCTATGCTCCTTGGATCTAAAGGATGCTTATACCCACATCCTTATTCATCCGGACCACCGACAATACCTAAGGTTTGTGGTGGCGGGGAATCATTATCAGTACCGAGTACTACCCTTTGGCCTGTCCTCCGCTCCCAGGGTGTTCACGAAGTTCCTGGCAGTGGTGGCAGCCTTCCTAAGGCTTCAAGGCCTCTTCGTCTTCCCATACCTGGACGACTGGCTCATCCGGGCATCGTCTGCTCCAGAGGTCGCCCAGGCCACCCAACGTACGGTGGCTCTGCTTCAGCACTTGGGCTTCGTCATAAACTTTGAAAAGTCCGCTTTGCTTCCCTCTCAGGACCTCGAGTTCATAGGGGCACGGCTGGACACTCGGCAGGCTCGTGCCTTCTTGCCTCTGGAAAGGGCCAACAGGCTCACGGCTCTAGCTGGCGGGTTCAGCGTCAGGTCGCCGGCCTCGGCCAGACAGTTCCTGCAGCTACTCGGACACATGGCCTCCACGGTCCATGTCACTCCGAACGCCCGTCTACATATGAGACCTGCTCAGTGGAGCCTTCGCACTCAGTGGCACTAGGCCTCAGGGAGGCTGTCGGACCCGATACAGATTTCCGACCGTCTGGTCTCCTCCCTGCAATGGTGGCTGCACCTGCCCAACCTAGTGCTCGGCATTTATTTTATTTATTTTTTATTTATTTAGTATACATTTGTATACCGCTACTTCCAGCGATCAGCAGCGGTTTTTTGATTACATATTGGAAATTGTCAAATCATGACAGGAAATTTTTGAGGTATAAACACATTGATTAGACAGGAAAGCACAGCACACAGAGAACTATTTTACAGGGAACATGGGCTGTGGAGGGTTAAGTGGCTTGCCCAAGACCACAAGGAGCACCTGTGGGACTAGAAACCCCAGTCCTTCCGGCCCAAGGTTGCTGTCCTCTAGTGGGATTTGAACCCCTGACCTTCCGGCCCGAAGTACCTTGCCCCAACCACTAGGCCACTCCTCCACTCCATGCCCTTTCAGTCTTCCCCACCGTCCCGGGTGCTCACGACAGATGCCTCCCTCCTGGGATGGGGGGCGCATTGTCGAGGGACATGCACTCAGGGCCTTTGGACACCTTGGGAAGCTGCCCAGCAGATAAACTTCCTGGAGCTCCGGGAGATCCGCCTGGCTCTGCGGGCCTTCTCTCACCTAACGTTCGGCCAGTCCGTACTGGTGCAGACGGACAATCAGGTTGCAATGTTTTATGTGAACAAACGGGGGCACGGGCTCCCTCCTATGTCGGGAAGCCCGGAGGCTGTGCTCTTGGGCTGTCGATCACAACATCCTCCTCAAAGCGGTTTACCTACCAGGGCAGGACAACTGCCTGGCGGACAAACTGAGCCGTATTCTGCTTCCGCACGAATGGAAACTGAACCCCGAGGTGGTCTAGCAGATCTTCCGCCGGTGGGGCTGTCCCACGATGGATCTTTTTGCCAGTCCCCTGAACAGGCAGCTCCCCAGATTCTGCTCCCGGCACCCTCATCCTTCTCGAGAAGCGCCGGATGCTTTCCTCATCCCGTGGTCCACGGGTCTGCTGTATGCCTTCCTCCCCATGCCACTGGTGGCCCGGACATTGTTCAAAGTTGTCCAGGACAGGGCCTCCGTGATCCTGGTGGCGCCTCAGTGGCCGAGACAGCCGTGGTTCCCTCTACTTCTGCAGCTAGCGGTGGACACCTCTCTCCCCCTGGGGTTCCAGCCCGATCTCCTGACCCAGGATCAGGGCACTCTTCTGCACCCCAACCTCCGGGCCCTGCACCTGATGGCCTGGCTGCTGAAAGGGTAGTCCTAGCTCCGCTACGGCTACCCCCGGAGGTGGAAGCCATCGTCCTAGCTTCTCGGCGACCTTCCACCTGGAAGTCGTACGCCCTCAAATGGCGTCGCTTCTCGGTCTGGTGTTCTCAGCGATCTGAGGACCCCTTTGCCTGTTTAGTAACGGTGGTACTGCAATATTTGCTTCACCTCTCCGATCTAGGCCTCAAATCCAACTCTGTCAGAGTCCACCTCAGTGCTCTCTCTGCACATCATTCACCGGTTGAAGGCCAGCCTCTCTCCTCGCACCCTTTGGTGGCACGCTTTCTCAGAGGCCTCCTTCTGCTAAAACCTCTGTTGCGTCCCCCAGCCCCTGACTGGGACCTCAACGTGGTTCTGCAAAGGCTTACCTGTCCGCCTTTCGAGCCCATGGCTACCTGCCCTCTCCGTTTTCTCTCCTGGAAAGCTCTCTTCTTGGTGGCCCTCACTTCTGCGAGGCGCGTAAGTGAGCTACAAGCTCTAGTGTCGGAGCCCCCGTACACTAGGTTCTACAGGAATAGGGTAGTCCTGCGGACCCACCCTAAGTTTCTTCCAAAGGTGGTCTCCCATTTTCACATTAACCAGGAGGTGGTTCTTCCGACCTCCTTTCCCAGGCCGCACACCAGCCGAGCTGAAACTGTGCTGCATACCCACCCTGCATTGTAGAAGAGCCTTATCCTTCTACCTTGACCGTACGCGAGAGCATAGAAAAGCGGTCCAGCTTTTCGTATCCTTTGACCCCAGTCGGTTGGGGGTACCTGTCTCTAAGCGTACTCTGTCCACCTGGGTAGCCGACTGTATCGCCTGGACTTACGGGGCAGCCGGCCTCTCCTTGGAAAGTCGTGTCACGGCTCATCGGGTCAGGGCGAAGGCCGCGCCTGTGGCTCATCTCCGCTCTGTTCCGTTGGCAGACATCTGCCGGGCCGCTACTTTGTCTTCAGGCCAGACTTTTGCGGCTCATTACTGCCTGGAAAGGGAGTCCCGCAGGGACAGCGCTTTCGGTCATGCAGTCCTCCACAATCTCTTTGAGGTTTAGGCAACTCCTCCCTCCGGCCCTGGTGTTGGGCTACCGGCCGGATTCGTATTCAGAGAAGATTCCTTCCCTCTGTACTGTTGAGCTTGAGGGAGCTCTTTTAGGCTTGAGGTCTCCGGTAGCCTTAAGCTTGGGAGTCCCATAAGTGAGGACTGACTTCCTGCTTGGTCCTGGAGAAAGAGTAGTTACTCACCTGTAACAGGTGTTCTCCAGGAGCAGCAGGAATCAGTCCTCACTACCCTCCCTCCTCCCCTTGGCGTTGCAGTCATTCTTATTGCATATTTTTGCTATTTTTCTGCTGTCTTTCCGCTATGTCATCAGACTGAGCAAGATGGCATCCCTGGGCGGGAAGGGGATCGCGCATGCGCGCTGCAATTCCCAAAGGCTTTCTGCGAAAGCTGGGGAAAATTGCTCCGCGAGGGCTCCGTCGTCGCCGACGTCACCCATAAGTGAGGACTGATTCCTTCTGCTCCTGGAGAACACCTGTTACAGGTGAGTAACTACTCTTTCTGTTGGTGGATTGCACCGACCGCCTCAGAGCCCTAGCGGCTTGGGTTCAGAGCACACCCCGGGTCACGGCCCAATCTATGCTGCGCCTCCTGGGCCACATGGCCTCCACCATCCATGTGGTTCCCCATGCCTGTCTACAGATGTCGACAGCTCAGTAGTGCCTCAGCGCCCAGTGGAGTCGTCCGTCGGCCACTTGAGGAACCCCATAAGGGTCTCCCACAGCCTTTGCCTGTCCCTGGGTTGGTGGCAGAACCCCCGCAACCTTCTCCGGGGGTTGCCCTTCCAGACCCCGCTATTAAAATTAAGATAGACCCTCTATTGATGAAGAAAAAGCTCCAATTTTCCACTATTTTTCGCTCAACCAACTGGCCAAAACCTTCAGATTACAAAAATTAAGTTGAAATGAACCAATGGTCTCAGTTTAAAATTTCGCAACACAGGGTAACTTGCCCTGAAGCTGCTAACTCTGATCACATCAACGACCATATGCCTGGTTCACAACTCTGTTGGCTAAACATTTATATTTGAAATAGAAATCAGAACTTATCTGGATATTAGAATTTTCTTTTTGAATTGCAAACAATACGCGTGCTGTAGTCTCACAATGATTGAATACCATCCCCGACGTCACCTCTAAGGCACCATTTACTGCACGTTTCAATTCTTCTTCAGGGGTAAACATTTAATGAAACTGGCACTGTCTGCAAAAGAACATAGCGACATCAGAGATTATAGTAGCCTGGATCTTGGCACCTACTGCTAACAGCATACATCATACTGGGGGAACCCTGTGAGCAAGATAGGTCTCACCTTTGTTGCATCAACAGATGTATCAAACACGAAGAAGGAAGCATGTTACAATGATGCTCGCTAGCTTTCCCAAAAAACGCTGCGCATGCGAAAAGCAGCCGCTCTTTTTTTATAGGAGGCTCAAAAGAATGACGTGGCCGTGAGATCACATACATGCTCGCCACTCAATCAGACCCCACAGCATAACATGGTGCTGACAACGGATGCCTCCTTGCTGGGGTGGGGTGCCCATTGCGGTGCGTTATGCATGCATTGACAGTGGTCGCCCGAGGAGTCCCAGTAGCAGATAAACTTGCTTGAGTTCCGGGCGATTTGGTGGGCCCTGAGAGCCTTCGAGGGCCACCTCAAGGAGAGTTGTTCTACATCAACAAGCAAGGGGGGACCGGATCACGCTCCCTCTGCCGGGAAGTGGTCCTCCTCTGTTCCTTGACCCTCAGGGCGGTCTACCTCCCGGGCCAGGAGAATGTCCTAGCAGACAGACTCAGAAGGATCCTCCGCCCTCACAAATGGTGGTTGGATCCGGGGGTGGCCGGCTGGCTATCCCTTCAGTGGGGGGACCCCGGCTAGGGACCTATTTGCCAGTCTGCTGAATGCACTGCTCCCCCACTTCTGCGGGCTGGTGCCACACCCGAGCAGACAGGGCCCGAATGCGTTCCTTCTGAGCTGGTCCTCTGGCCTGCTCTATGCGTTCCCTCCCACTCCTCTCATTGTGAGGACCCTCCAAGGCTCAGCGGGACCAGGCATCGATCTTCGTAGCTCCCTCGTGGCCTCGACAGTCCTGGTTCCCGCTCCTGCTCCGTCTGTCGACGGAGCCTCCAGTCCCCCTGGGCTGTGCCCTGGGCCTGCTAACATGGGAGTATGGATGGGTGTTGCACCCGAACCTGGCCTCATTATCCCTCACAACCTGACGGCTGAATGGGTTTCCCTAGTGGATACATTTCTCAGTCTGGTGCTCAGGGCTCCAGATGACCCAGTCTCCTGCTCCACTCGATGGGTCCTCCAGTACCTCCTCCATCTCTCAAAGGAAGGTCTGAAGTTCAACTCCGTCAGGGTGCATCTGAGTATCATCTCGGCGAATCACCTCCACGTCGAGAGAGAGCTCCTCTCGGGGCAGCCATTGGTCTCCCGCTTTATGCGGGATCTCTTACTGTCCAAGCCGCCCATTCAACCACTCCCAGAGTAATGGCACCTGAACGTAGTGCTCATGTAGCTTACGCGTTCGCCCTTTGAGCCTGTGGTGACGTTCGCTTTGGCACCTATCCTGGAAGGAGGTCTTCCTGGTGGCTCTGACCTCGGCCCACTGAGTCAGTGAGCTCCAGGCTCTCATGGCTGAAGCCCCTTATACTAGATTCTATAGGAATAGGGTGTCCTCCGTACACACCCCAAATTCCTGCCAAAAGTTGTCTCGGATTTTCATCTCAATCAGGAGATAGGCTTGGGGTCTCGGGAAGAAGGTCGGTAAGACTATCAGGCATCGGCGGCTTTGCATGCTCTCTAATGCAAAAGGGCTCTTGCCTTCTATCTGCAGCGTACCCAGGCTCATCGCAAGTCTTGCTGACTCTCTGTAACCTACGATCCTAATCGACTGGGGCAGGCAGTCACTAAATGCACCCTCTCATTTGGGGGGTTGACTGCATCGCCTTCACCCATGCGAAGGCTGTAAACAGGGGTTGCTTGTTGTGAAAGTTCCACAATCTTGGCAAAGGCATGAATTTACTTGACTTGCAAAGGCTTGTGGGTCTTGTAGTTCCTTCACACAAAAACTAGCCGTTTAACCAGAATAAAGAATTATAGTTGCTTGAGTGTAAAGCAGAAAACAGATTTTATTTATGGGGAGTTATTCCCTCGCACAGGTATGCTTGGTAACATCAACAGGATACTTTCTTCAGGATTTTTTATTCCAGAAACAAAACAAATAAAACTGAATTACTTATGCAACAACTTAGTAAAGACCTTGATGGAACAGAAAAGGTCTTGCTTCTAGCCCCTGCTAATAGACTTTCTTAGCAGTGCTGGAATGAAAAATAAACCCAAAAGGAAAATTCTCTTATCAGAAAAAAACACAGCTTTCTTCTATTCACACAGAGAAGACGTTTTTTTCCAAAGTCCCACGTGCACTTGTGCCTTGCTCTAATCACAGGTGCTTAACCAGCCGCAAACCATTGCTGGTCCACTCTCTACGTGGCTCCAACTTTCCCTAAAACTTTCTCTCAAAGAAACTTTTCTGGGAAGTTAAAAATCAATACAGTTCCTTTTGGTGTTAGATCCTTCTGAGGATTACTTTAGAACAGCAGCTTAGATAGAGAACAATCCATGCATTCAACTTTCTCATCTGATATTTCCCCTTGCTCTTGGAATATCATAGGATCACTTTCATACACTGGCTCAGATGATTTCTCTAACTGATCTCTACCAGGATATAAACTGTTTCCCTGCTGTCTTCCTTGTGCTAAGCTAGGGAACAGATCAGAGTTCATACCTGAGATCACGTTGCCATTAGGTTTCCTCTCTGGGTATTTTGGCCAGTAGGTAGCAAAGCTTCTGTGCCCAGCTCTCCAGTCAGAATCTCTGGACTTTAGGTCTCCTTTCCCATACCTCCTTAAATAGGTATTAGAGCTCCTTCTTTCTGTAGATGCAGCCGTCTCCCTCACAGGTGCTGTCCGAGGGTTCCTGGCTGTATATCTCCAAGCCTCTGGTTTCTTCCAGTCCATTGAAGAATGCTTGCCCCAGGAATCTCTCCCAGTATACGTACTGCCTTGGGCTCCTTTCTTAGACGTTCTGGACGTCTTGCTGTTCTTCCATCTGTTCACGATCAGTCTCTCCTTCTCCAGCTCTTGCTCTCCAAGCTTTCCTTGATGTTGCTCCTGCTTGCTGTATGAAGAATTTCTTCTAGCTTTAAAGTGCCTAGATGGCTGCTCCACCCTAGCACACTGCAGGTGTTCTGAATTAAGCCTTGCCCTAGGAGATGGGTGATTAGGGATTACATCATTGCTTCTCTGATTAGGCACACGTTTCCCTACTTCAGCTCTCCTAGAGGCTTTCTGTAAACCAGTGCATTCTGGGTCTGGTAGCCTTTTAGGTAAACACCCTGTTTTAGTACTTTTACTAGCCAGCACAGGTTGCTTATTCAGAGCCAATTCACCTCTTGTATTATCTCTTCCTGAACTATGATAAGCTTCCTTATCACAAGGCAGGTGCCCTGTTAGATTGACGGGTCACTGCACACGGTGTCCAGGCCAAAGCGGCTTTGGTAGCCTCGCTGCGTTCCATGCCCTTGCTGGACATCTGCCGAGTGGCGACCTGATTCTAAAGCGAACACCTTCGCTGCACACTACTGCCTGGAGAGGGAGTCCCGTTGAGACAGAGCCTTCGGCCAGGCCGTACTCTGTAATCTGTTAGGGGTATAGGCAACTCCTGCCCTCCGACCCTCCTTCATGGCTACCGAGGGCTTCGCCTCGTGGACCGAGGACTCGGGCTCCTTTGGGCATCGGCTTCTGCTCACGTCCTTGCGGAGGCGTTTTTTGGTTACAGGTTCAGTAGCCTGTAACTGGGGAGTCCCATAAGTGAGGACTGACTTCCTGCTTGTTCCTGGAGAAAGCGTAGTTTCTCCAGGACCAAGCAGGAAGTCAGTCCTCACATATGAAGTCAGTCCTCACATATGGGTGTCATCGGCGCCGATGAAGCCCCAGCGGAGCATTTCCCCAGCTTTCTATGAAAGCCTTTGGGAATGCAGGCACGCATGCGCGGTTCCCTTCCCGCCTAAGGGTGCCATCTTACCTCAGTCTCTTTCCGTGAAGCCCACCGGACGTGTGTCCAGTTTTCCTGGTTAAAATTAGATTTTTCAGCAATTTTTTTTTTTTTGCTTTTTTTCTACCGGTTCGACGCCGGTTCCCCTCCCGCTGGGTTCGGTACACCAGTATCGAGCCCGATTCTTCTTTTTCTGTTTTTGCCCTTCGTGGCTGGCGTTCACGCCCTTTTTTCTCTCTTTTCCTGGAAGGCCGGTCCTTTGATCTCGCGGGGACTCTTTTTTTTTCCCCGATGGCTTCCAATGGTTTTAAGAAGTGTGATCGGTGTAAGAAATTAATGTCTCTCACCGACACACACGACTGCTGCCTTCGGTGCCTTGGCCCCGACCACGATCCTAAGTCGGGCAGGGCCTGTGGAAAAATGCCTTCCAAGGCACTATGAAGTCGCCAGCAGCAAAAGGAAAGGCTTTTCTCGGACTCAGCCTCCAGCCGGGCCCGGACCTCGTCTGAGGCCTCGATATCTCGGGATTCCGATCCCGAGCACCATCGAAGCTCCTCGGACAGGGGGTCCCCCGACTGGGAATGCAAGAGGAAGAAACGGCTCGCGAGGGCGTCGTCGAAAGAGGTCCCTGGCTCCTCGAGGGCCAGGTCTAAGACCCCCGACCGTCACCCCGGGCCTGTGGAACCGGAGAAGCCTGCCAAAGTTCCTCGTGTGGAGCCGTAGTCTGCTGGACACTTAAGCCCCATAGTCCTCGTGGACTCTCCTCCCAGGGAGCCGACGTCGGGCCCGGCGCCGCCGGGGCCTGAGTCGGTGGCTGCTGCGTCTCCCAAGCTGAGTCTCAGGATGACAGCCTTGGAGAGCAGAATGTCTGCCTTCATGGAGCAGCAGTGGGCACTGATGGCCAGCCTGTCTGGCCCATCTGCCCCGACAACCGGGACATCGACGTCGAAGTCGACCCCGGAGACCGAGCCGATACTCAAGTCCATCGGGGCTCGGAGTCAACCTCGGTGGTGGTCTCCCTCGACCTCCCGTTCGGGACCGAGGGCGTCGACGCCGGTGCTTCTGGCGTCGGGGCGGGTGCTCCAGGGCCCCCGCGGTGTCGGACCCCGACTCTTCCTCGGACGAGTCGGCTTGGGAGACGGAGGATGAGGAGTCTCCTGATATCTTTAAGACTCGGTGCGTCCCTTCGGACTCACCGCAGTCTGAGCCCCGGAGTAGGTCCCCCCCCCCCCCCGGAGGACACCCGGTTCTCGGAGTTCGTCTGGGATGTGGCCACTGCCTTGGCTATTCCGGTGGATCCCAAGGAAGAGCCTCGAGCTGAAGAGCTTGAGGCGCTGCAGTATGACTTTCCTCCGAAGGAGGCCTTTACTGTCCTGGTTCCTCCGATGCTGGAACGGCTCCTCTTCCGTATGTAGGAGGCACCGGCCTCGGCGCCAGTTCTTAGCAAGCGAGTTGATTCCATCTATCGGCTCCGGAAGAGCCCTGGTTTTCAGAAGGCACAGCTACCACACCATTCCATGGTTGTGGAATCGGCCATGCATCGTCTGAAGAGTCAGAAGATGCACTCCGCGGTGCCTCCTGGCAGGGAGGCCCGAAATCTCGATGGCGTCGGTAGAAAGTGTTTTCAGGGCTCGATGCTTGCTTGCTGTGTCCAGTCTTACCAGCTGTACATGGGCATGTACTTGCGGGATCTGGCCAAGGAGTTGGCCGGGTTCTCTGCTGATCTCCCTGGGGAACCCTTGCAGAGATTTGTCCTTGTCCTCGGGGATTCGGGACTGCTCGAAGTTCATGTCCCGCGCCACCTACGATGGCTTCGAGGCTTCGGCCCGAGTTGCGGCAGCCGGCATTGCGGCTTGACGCCAGGCATGGCTGCAGTCATCGGACCTCGAGCCATGGGTTCAGGACAAGTTGGTCGATGTCCCTTGCCGAGGTGAAAACCTTTTTGGCAAGCCCATGACCGAGAAGGCCGCTCAGCTCGAGACCGAGCACCTCACTCGGACAAGGCTGTCGAGGAAGACCTCTGCCCCTTCTCATAAAAAGAAGGGCTCGGGTAAAAAGCCCTTTTACCCGAGGAAGGGCACTGCCTACAAACAGTACCCACAATATCAGGCTGCCCAAGCTGCCCCCCAGGGTCAGCAAGCCAAGGGCCAGGGTAATGGGCCCCGTAGGCAGAGGACCCCCAAGCCTCAGGCCCCTGCTACCACTCAGCAGGGTGGGGGTTTTTGACTCCTTGAGCATAGCCTCCACTGCTCTCCCAGCCCTGCACAGGAGGTCGTCTCTCCCTCTTTGCCCACCAGTGGCCCCTTATCACCGGGGACAGTTGGGTGTTGGAGATAGTCCACAAGGACTATGCCCTCCATTTCCACCAACTGCCACCCCCGTACTTTCCAGGGGAGCCTCCAAGGCCTCCTCTGCACACAGACCTTCTCCGTCAGGAGCTTCAGGGTCTGTTGGTGGACAGGGTGGTGGAGCCTGTGCCTCCCGACTTGCAAGGTCACGGATTTTACGCCAGGTATTTCCTGGTGCCCAAAAGGACCGGTGGCCTTCGTCCCATTCTGGACCTCAGGAACCTCAAGTTCCTAGTGAAAAAGGTTCAAGATGCTTACTCTTGGAACCCTTCTGCCCTACCTACAGCAGGGAGATTGGCTGTGCTCCTTAGATCTAAAGGATGCGTACACTCACATCCTCATTCATCCAGACCACAGAAAGTACCTGAGGTTCATCGTGGGAGGAAACCATTATCAGTACAGAGTGCTGCCTTTCGGCCTCACCTCCGCCCCCAGAGTCTTCACAAAGTGCCTAGCAGTGGTGGCGGCCTACCTGAGAAATCAGGGCATCTTTATCTTCCCCTATCTGGACGACTGACTCATCAGGGGTCAGACAGGTCAGAAGGCCAATCAAGCCACCCTCAGGATCATTGCTCTTCTACAATGCCTGGGTTTTGTCATAAACTTCGCAAAGTCCACTTTGCTCCCTTCCCAGAACTTGGAGTTCATAGGGGCAAGGTTGGACTCTCTCCTGGCAAAGGCATTCTTGCCAGAAAACAGAGCCCAAAGGTTGATGGCCTTGGCAAGTCAGTTTCTCAGCAGGTCCCTGGTCTCCGCCAGACTCTGCCTGAGGCTTCTGGGCTACATGGCTTCGACAGTACATGTGACCCCCAATGCCAGGCTCCATATGAGGCCTGCACAGTGGTGCCTTCGGACTCAGTGGTCACAGGCCACAGGCAGCCTCAGACAGGATAAGGGTGTCCAGACCATTTCTGCACTCCCTCAACTGGTGGCTGCACCCACCCAATCTATTGAAAGGGGTGCCTTTTCAGATTCCAGGGTACACAGTAGTGCTGACAACAGATGCCTCCCTGCAAGGCTGGGGAGCTCATTGTCTGGGCAAGTGCACCCAGGTCCTCTGGTCTCCCTGGGAAGCTGCACAGCAGATCAATCTCCTCGAACTCAGGGCTATTCGATTAGCACTCACAGCTTTCACACCTACCCTGGCTCACCAGTCTGTCCTGATTCAGACAGACAACCAGGTTGCCATGTTTTATGTGAACAGGGCGGAACTGGGTCCAGGATCCTTTGTCGAGAGGCTCAGGACCTTTGTTCTTTTGCCCTCAAGCACGACATGCTCCTCAAGGCTGTGTATCTTCCAGGCCAGGACAACTACCTGGCAGACAGGTTAAGCAGGTTTCTGCAGCCCCACGAGTGGCAGCTGCATCCTTCGGTAGTTCAGAAGATCTTTCTCAAATGGGGTCTTCCTTTGATGGGTCTTTTTGCCAGCCCACTGAACAAGCAACTGCCAAAGTTCTGCTCCAGGCAACCACATCCTCTGCGGATAGCACTGGATGCTTTTCTGATATCTTGGTCTCAGGGCCTCCTCTATGCGTTTCCTCCCACGCCCTTGGTGGCCCGAACACTGTTCAAGATTTGTCAGGACAAAGCCTCGGTCCTGCTGGTAGCCCCCAGATGGCCGAGACAGCCTTGGTTTCCTCTTCTGCTTCAACTGGCGGTGGATCCTCCACTACCTCTGGAGTTGCAACCCGACCTTCTCACACAAGACCAGGGTTCCCTTCTGCACCCCATTCTCAAGTCTCTCAATTTGATGGCCTGGAAGGCTGCAAGGGGTAGTCTTGGTTCCCTGGGGCCTGCCTCAGGAGGTTGAGGAGGTTTTCCTAGCCTCTAGGAAACAGTCCACTAGGAAAACCTATGCTCTCAAATGGAAGAGGTTTTCTGTGTGGTGTCAGCTACGTACAGAAGATCCTTTCTCCTGTACTGCGCCAGTAGTCCTTCAGTACTTACTGCACTTGTCAAATCAAGGTCTTAAATCCAATTCTGTTTGGGTCCACCTCTCAGCTGTAGCAGCTCACCACTCATTGGTAGAGGGGCAGTCTCTCTCTTGTCACCCCTTGGTGTCCCGCTTTCTCAGGGGCTTGCTTTTGCTCAAGCCTCCTATCCGTCGTCCTGCCCCTGAGTGGGAGCTGAATGTGGTCTTGCAGCAGCTGACTCGCCCACCTTTTGAGCCGATGGCTACTTGTCCATTACGCTTCCTCTCCTGGAAGACACTCTTCCTAATAGCCCTTACCTCGGCTAGGCGAGTAAGTGAGTTTCAAGCCCTGGTCTGTGACAGGCCTTACACCAGGATTCACAGGAACAGGGTAGTCCTCGGGACTCATCCAAAGTTCCTCCCTAAGGTTGTCTCCTCTTTCCACCTTAACCAGGAGGTGGTTCTTCCAACATTCTTCCCTAGGCCTCATGCTAGCCAGGCTGAAGCAGTCCTGCATACCCTGGACTGTAGGAGGGCCTTATCCTTCTACCTTGACCGTACGCAGGGGCGTAGAAGGGCTACTCAGCTCTTCGTATCTTTTGACCCCAATAAGTTGGGGTTAGCTGTGTGCAAGCGTACCTTGTCCATCTGGGTGGCTGACTGTATCACCTGGGCTTACAAGGCAGCTGACCTTCCTTTGCAGGGTAGGGTCACGGCCCATTGTGTCAGGGCAGTGGCTGCCTCAGTGGCTCATCTCCGCTCTGTGCCCTTGGTAGACATCTGCAGGGCTGCAACTTGGTCTTCAAGCCAGACTTTTGCAGCCCATTACTGCCTGGAGAGGGAGTCCCGTAGGGACAGTGCTTTTGGCCAGGCAGTACTCCGGAATCTCTTTGAGGTTTAGGCAACTCCTGTCCTCTGTTGGGCTACCGGTGGAGGTTGTGTCCTTGAAAAGCCTTACTTTGTTGCTGAGACTAGAGGGAGTTCTCTTGTTCAGCCAGGGTTCCTACTTGGTCCTGGAGAAAGTAGTTACTCACCTGTAACAGGTGTTCTCCAGGAGCAGCAGGAATCAGTCCTCACAACCCTCCCTCCTCCCCTTGGAGTTGCAGTTGTACATAGTTTTTTTTTTTTTTCATTTTTGTGTGCTGTTCTTAGCTATGTCATTTGACTGAGGTAAGATGGCACCTTTAGGCGGGAAGGGAACCGTGCATGCGTGCCTGCATTCCCAAAAGCTTTCATAGAAAGCTGGGGCAATGCTCCGCTGGGGCTTCATCGGCGCCGATGACACCCATATGTGAGGACTGATTCCTGCTGCTCCTGGAGAACACCTGTTACAGGTGAGTAACTACTCTTACTCACCTGTAACAGGTGTTCTCCAGGGACAGAAGGAACTAGCCCTCACTACTCTCCCACCTCCCGTGATGAGTTGCTGGATTTTTATCCTTTCCTTGCCATCTGCTTGGTAGGGCTCAAGCTAAGGGACCTGACTGAGCAAGATGACACCCTTGGGCGGAAGCCGAAAGGCTTTCTTTGAAAACTGGGGAATTGCTCTATTGGTGCCGATGTCATTCATAAGTGAGGACTTATTCCTGCTGTTCCTGGAGTGCACCTGTTACAGGTGAGTAACTACACTGTATGGTCTATCTAGTCTGCTCAGCAATACTGCAAGAGTAGGTGCACTTGCTGCTCCATGCAGGTCACCCCTCCCCATGAGGGGAGATGTATCCACCGCTATTTGTTGAGATATAAGACATAGTTATGTTTATTTTGATGTTATCCCCTTGCCATAAAGGAATCCACTGTGTCTCTCCCATGCCATTTTGAATTCTGTTACTGTATTTTCCCCCCACCACTTCCATTGGGAGGGCATTCCAAGCTTCAATTACCCTTTCAGTGAAAAAGTATTTCCTGACATTGCTTTTCAGCTTACCCCCTTGCAGCTTCATGTTATGCCATCTAGTTTTACAGCTTCCTTGTCTTTGGAAGAGGTTTGTTCATTAATACTCTTAAAGTATTTGAAGGTCTGAATCAATAACTCCCCTGTCCCTTCTCTCCTCCAGTGTGTCCATATTTAGGTCTTCAAGTCTCTTCTCATAAGTCTTCTGACGCAGGCTTCAAATCATTTTGGTCGTCTTCCTCTGAACTGTTCCCAGCCTTTTTATATCCTTTGCAAGATACGGTATCCAGAACTGAACACAATATTCACCAGCGATTTGTACAGTGGCATTAGTACCTCTTCCTTTCTGCTGGTAATTCCTCTCTATGCAACCCAGCATCCTTCTGGCTTTTGTCACACTTTCATCAGCTTGAGGTCCTCAGAATCAGTCACTCTGAGGTTGGTATGCATGGACGAAGAGGACGACCTCTTGCCCCCTATCGCATGCATTTCCCTTGTATTTCTGCTTTCCAAGTGCATGACATGATCATGAAGGTGGCTGGAGGAAAAGACAGCACCCCGATTTTTGGTTCCTCCTCTCACTCTATTATCCTCTTCCTGCCTCTTCTTGAAACTTCTCAGCGGGGTCCCGTAGTGGCTGCTCCACCCCCTCTAGTGGGGGGCACAGGCTGGCAGAGTTTCCAGCTTCCAGTTTGTTCTTTATGGAATTCTTCTCTCTTCTCCAACAAGCATAGTCTTGCTAGCAAGGCGACTCTGATCGAGAAGCCTCTGTGGACAAGACCTTTTTTTTTCTCTCTCCTAGTTACGTTGGTGACAGGAGTAAGTCCAAAAATGGTATGGTCAGACTCAAGGGTGAAGGGAAAGAATATGTAAAAGCTGCTAAGGATAAAGCAGAATTGCTTAATAAATATTTCTGTTGCATGTTCACAGATGAAGAGCCGGAGGTGGTACCTCAGAAAATACACACAAATATGAAGAGAACGAGGCATATCTTAAATGATTTTCAGAACACTGTGGGAAGGTAGCTAAACTAAAAGTTAAAAAGTGATGAGGCCAGATGGGATACATCCAAGAGTATTAAAGGAACTTAAGTTCTAGCGGCTTGAGTCAGGAGTGGTCCCAAAGGACTGGGGAAAGGCGAATGTGGTCCCTCTGCACAAAAGTAGAAGTAAGGAGAGATTGGGAATTTCAGGCTAATTATTCTTACCTCTTCTAAAACTGAGGAGAGTGCAGTTTCTGGAATCCAGTGGATTGCAGGCTATTGAGGCAGCATAGTTTCAGATGAATCTGATTGAGTTCTTTGAGGGGGATGGGTGGGGTCTGTGATGTCGTCATCCAAGATAGTTGTATAAGCAGAGCGCTCCTATTTGGACAGTAGCAAAACCCCTTTGTGTGAAGATATCAAGATCCCTACTCCTATAAAAAGGAGAGGGAAGGCAACATTGACCAGCCTTATGGCAGTGAAGGTGACAGCTGGGGACCTGAAAGCATTTGCTTTTTAGGGGAGTGGTCAATCAGGCAATGCCCAGAGCAAGATGGTGCTTGCAGAGAATAACAGTCTACCCAGGAGGCCCACATAGAGAATCACGACAGTGAAAACCTGGCGGAGATGGTAGCTCTAAGGGCCGAAAGAAGGCAGTGGTTCTGAGTTGAAAGATGTGTTATCGCCAAAGGAGGAAGTTCAAATATAGATGGGAGCATTTCCTGGAGGAAAGGTCCATAAACCATTTATTAGAGAGGACCCGGGAAATCCACTGCTTACCCCAGGACGAGATTGTGGAAGCTATGGAGTTTGGTTACCTGTCAGATACTTGTGACCTGGATTGGCCACTGTTGAAAACAGGATACTGGGCTTGATGAACCTTGGTCTGACCCAGGATGGCATTTCTTATGTTCTTATTGATGTGTACTATTAGAATGAGCCCAAACCCTGACCTCCCTATTGGAGATCCCGGTCTAGTCTCTTGCATGACAGGCAGGGGAGGAAAGAGACTGTAGTTTGTGTATCCTAGCTGTTTTTTTTTTAAATTCTGTTGAACGTTTCTGCCATCTTTAGTTGGCTGTGTCTTGCTCCTCTTCTACTTTCTTTTTCTCCCACTCACCCCATTACCCACCCACACCTAGGCTAGTAGTGTCACACACACAGACACACACACAATTTAGTACATTTCATTCCCCATAGAAAATGGAAAAAGTCTTAATCGGGCCCTAAAAAATAAAAACCTGAGAGATACCTTTTTTTTTTTTTTTCAGTGGCAGGGGTGTGCACTGTGACCTTTGTTTCGGTGGCCGGCTCCTAGATTCCAAGAAAATTTATCAAGGCCTGGATTAAATGCACCGGAGGAGAGCCTCTTTAAACAGAAGCGCTCTGGAATAAGGGGGCATAGAATGAAGCTGAAAAGGGATAAACTCAGTAGTAATCTGAGGAAATAGTTCATTATGGAAAAAATGGGCACAGAGGATCTCTAAGGGAAAGGAGGAGATACAGAACTTAGTTGCTATGAAAGGGCAGACTATAGGCCGTATGGTTTTTAACTGCCATCATTTTTCTGTTTCTATGTAATCTATATCAATTCCAGGTATTCCCAGATGTTTGAGGAGAACAATTGAGGAAATCTTCTTACCCTACTTCCAAAGCATAATATTTGCTTCGGGAGCTACCTTTTATTTTTTTTGTTTCCATGTAAGTGTCTTGCTAGTTTTAAAGGGAACGAGTATGTTTGTAGACTTGAATGAAGGACTGTAGGAGGAGGTGGAATTTAAAGAGCATGTAAGATTTTTTTTTTACGTATCGTGGAGCTGTTAACACACTCTTTGAAGCTATAACTCACGAGTCCTGATTGTAAACAGAAAGAAAATTGGCTGTGAAGAATTTCCTATTAGATTGAGTGTAGTAAGTTTTTAGTGATGGTTTAAATTGGGTTCTATGTACAGTTAATTGACAGTTGTGTAAAGTGAAGATGTTAATTTGTAACCTATTAATTTTAGTCTGTTAAAATGTTTTGGAGCTCAGCGCAACATATCAGCAAATCTGAGTTTCCAAATCATCCCTCCAGTCCAGACAAGTGGGTTATGCTTGCCAACCAACAGGTGGAGACTGAGAAAACACAAGCTCTCAGCTCAGTACAAGTAGCCTGTGCTCACTGACCTGAGCCAGTATTTCCCAGTCTCCAGCAGGTGGTGAGCATAGCCTGTGCTATGGTTTGGTGGAACTTTGGATTTGGGGCGATTTCAAGCCCAGGGGTTCTGGGTCCCTCTCCCACTCTCTCCCAGTGGCTCCCTCTTTCCCCCTCTCCAATCTTTGGGAGGGGACTGGAGGTAGAGGAGTAGTCTGGTCCTTTAAAACTTAAAGGAAAAAAACCCTAAAGCCGAGTGAACAGGCATGGGCTAGCAGCACGAGACTGGCTTCGTAGCCCAGCACCGAGAGAGGGGCGCAACTGTGTAAGTCCTCTGGGAGGCCCCAGTGTGTGTGTTAAGAGCAGTGGGGGAGCAGCAGCATGTGCAGCTGCCTGCCCGATGGAATGTAGCTGGTGCACTGTCTTTGGCAGTCGCAGAACACAGTTGTCTGATATCGGGCTGTGCTGCGGCTACCACAAATCAGGGGAGTTGGTGGCTGAGGGACTTGGAGTGACCTGGGAGATCCTGAGGTGAGCGGGGCAGGGATGCAGGCAAGCTCTGGAGCCTGAGAGGATGGTGGAGGGATAGCGATTTCATCAGGAACCGCCGCCATTTTGGAAGACTTGCAGACGAATCTAATGAGCCCAGGGCCTCTGGCACTTGTCTTGATTTTATGTCGTGAATTTTGCAGGAGAATCAAGAGGGTCTTGGGGGCTGAAGGTTCCCCCTTTTCCCCCAAATTTGTTGTTTTCCTGCATCAAGCCTTTATGCTAAAACAGAGCTTGGAGAAGGCCTCCCCCCAAGCCCCTCTGGGGCGAGGGTAGGGACATGTGATTAAGGGGTAAGCGTCCCATAGGGATCTTGATTTTAGCTCGGATGCCTCCCTGGAGTCACTTGACCCACCGGAAGGGCCTGTAGATCTCCTGGAGGAGCTGGAGGAAGGGGAGTTCCCTGGGGTTGCGATGGCTGTGCAGGTCTTCCACTGGGATGAGCTCCTGGTGCTAATCAGGGAGTCCGGCAGCTCTCCATATCACGAGGACCCTGGGCCATAGGGCCCAGAATCAACTGACGACTGCTGATGGAGGGAATACAAAGATCCCCTCAGTCTTCTCTGGTCCATAGGTGCTGCGCGCTATGATTGAGGAGTGGAATGTCCCAGACGCGGAGCTCTGTATAGGGCGCAGTATGGTGTGCCTCTATCCTGCCTGAGGAGGAGAAACTGTGCTTGCCCAAGATGGATGCATTGGTGACGGCAGTCACCCAAATACCACCATTCCGGTAGAAGGTGGCACAGCCTTGAATGACTCTCAGGACTGGCGTATGGAGGCACTGCTTAAACAGGCCTTTGAGGTGTCTGTGCTGGGGCTACAGGGTGCCATTTGTGGGGCCAATGTGGCCCGTGGCAGTCTCCGGTGGTCTCGGGGCTTGCCGGAGGAGATGGGGACACAATCGCCTGGTTGGGTGCAGGCTGCTCAATTAAAGTCTGTGGCAGCCTTTCTGGAGGATTTCCTCTGATTTGTTATGGGCTCCGTTAAGAGCATGGCCATGGTGGTGTCAGCCTGGAGGCTCTTGTGGTCTGCGGATGTGGCCTCTAAGGTGACCTAGTAAGCTCCCCTTTGCAGGCAAATTTCTGTTTGGGAGGATTTGGAGAAACTTGTCAAATCCTTGGAAGAATCAAAGGTGCCCTGATTGCCGGAAGACAAGCCCAAGGCCGGTAGAGGCAGCGGTTGGGAGTTCTGGGGATTTTGCCCCTCTCAGGCTGCTAAGCCACACAGAATTAATTTCCTTCAGTTTGGCTTCTCCTTTCTAGAGGTCGCCCAGTGCGGCCGAGGGGCTGCCACTGGTGTCCCAGGAGCAGCCACGCCCTCGCAGTGAGGATTTGGGGACTCCGGTGGGGGGTGCAGCTGGTGGGCAGTCTCCTGCAGAGCTTCTTTCCCGCCTGGGCCCAGATCATGTCAGACGCCTGGGTCTTGGAGGTCATTCGCAAAGGCTATGGTCTCGAATTTGCTTGACACCTGACAGAACTCTTCATGTTGTACCTGTGCAGAACCGTTCAGAAAACGCATGCTGTAGACAGGACATTCTATGCCTCTTGCAGCTCGAGGCAGTGGTCCCAGTTCCTCAGTTCGCTTGGAGATCCCAGAGGAACTCCATCTACTTTGTAGTGCCCAAGAGGGGGAGGGTTCCTGGTGGCCTATTTTGGACCTGAAAGGGGGTTAGCAGGGCCCTGAGAGTTCCACACTTCCACATTTAAACATTGTGCTCTGTGATCGTGGTGGTGCGTCAGGGCGAGTTTCTTACCTCCTTGGACCTTGCGGAGACATACTGCGCTTCCTTCTCTTTGTGGTGCCCAGGGGGCATTATCAGTTTCAAGTGCTGCACTTTGGCCTGGCCACAGGGCATCGTGTGTTTACAAAAGTCATGGTGGTAGTGACTGCACACCTTCGCAGTCGGGGGGTTCTGGTCCACCTTTACTTGGTTGACTGGTTAATTTGAGGGACGTCTGTTGACTGTGCTGGTGGTTCATTGCCTACAGGAGCTGGGCTGGTTGGTGAACTTTGCCAAGAGCCAGCTATGGACATCACAATCCTTGGAGTATCTGGTGGCCTACTTCGACACATGCCCAGGGCATGTCTTTTTCTCCCAGAGGGCTGCATCATGAAGCTGCACAGCCAAGTGTGTGGCCTTTGCAGGGCTTTGCATCCCTGGGCCTGGGATTATCTTATGTCCTAGGTCCATGGTGGCCTCTCTGGGGCTGGTACTGTGGGCTTGGCTACATATGAGGGCCCTACAGGCGCATCCTCTCTCTTGCTGGCCTTCTCTACTGCAATCCATGGAGGTCTGACTTCTACTGTCAGGGGAGGTCCAGGCCAGCTTGCGATGGTGGCTCGACTCGGCTAATCTGGGGTCCGGGATATCCCTGGAAACTCCAGATTGGGTGGTGGTCACCATGGATGTCAGTCTGTCCAGCTGGGGTGGCCACTGTCTGTCACACATAGCTCAAGGTCGGTAGTCCACCGAATAAGGGCAGTGGCCCATCAATCTGTTGGAGATGTGAGCAGTGCATCTAGCCCTGGAGGCCTTTCTGCCCTTGGCACAGTGGAGAGTGGTGTGGGTCCTGTCTGATAATGCCACCACAATGGCTTACATCAATCGCCAGGGCTGCATTTGGTGTTCCTGGTAGCAGCGGAAGCAATACCCCTCTTACAGTGGGCAGAGATCCATCTGATTGCTCTCTCAACAGCACATGTGGCTGGGTTGGTGAAAATCCAGACAGATTACTTGAATTGCCACACTCTGGATCCAGGGAAATAGTCTCTTTGAAACAGTGTTCCAGTCACTGATGGAGCGTTGCGGAATTCCAGCGATGAATTTGATGGTGTGCCTGAGGAACGCTAAGGCTTGCTGCTTTTTCAGTCATTGCAAGTTCCCCATGTCCGAGGGCCTGAATGCTCTGGTGCAGCCATTGCCTTGGGTGGACTTGTTTCTCCAGGACCAAGCAGGAAGTCCGTCCTCACATATGGGTGATGTCGGCGCCGACGGAGCCCTCATGCAGAGCAATTCCCCAGCTTTCAAAGAAAGCATTTGGGATTGCATTGCACATTCTTAGTCCCCTTCCCACACAAGGGTGCCATCTTGCTCAGTCTGCCTTTTTCCGCAGAACCCAACGGAAAAAGTGAGTCAAAACTTCAGAAGAATTTCTCTCTTTGACTGGTTTGACGTCGGTTCCCCTTCCCACCTACGGCTCGGTACACCGGTATCGAGTCTGGTCAATTTTTTTGTGTTTTTGTCCTTAGTGACTAGTGTTCGCGCTCTTTTTTTGTATTTTCACTGTCAGCCTGGTCCTTTGACCTTGCAGGGGCCCTTTTTCCCCCAGTGGCTGCCAGTGGGTTTAAAAAGTGTGATCGGTGTAAGAAGTTAATGTCCCTCACCAACACACATGATTGCTGTCTCCAATGCCTCGGGCCCAACCATGACCCAAAAGGTCTGTGGCCCGTGTGGGAAGATGTCCTCTAAGGCACTTCGAAATAGGCAACAGCGTGAAGGGATTTTCTTGGAGTCCACATCCCCCCGGATCTGGACCTCCTCAGAAGCCTCGACGTCTTGGGAACTGTCTGAACCCGAGCACCATCGGGGGTATTCTGAGCGGGGGTCTCTCTCCCAGGAGCACTGGAGGAAGAAGAAACCCATGAGGGCGTCATCGTTGGATGCCTCTGATCGCCCTGGGCCCTCGGAGGCCAGGTCGCTGAGTCCTGACCACTGGCCCTGGTCCTTGGAGCCGGAGCAGCCTCCAGAGATACCTCGCATGGAGCTGGAGACGCCGAGGAGGGTAAGCGCTGTTGTCCTCGTGGATTCCCCTCCAGGTGAGCTGGCGTAGGGTCTGACGGTGTCGGGGCCCGAGCCGGAGGCTGCAGTCTTCTGAGCTCAGTCTCAGGATGACGGCCCTGGAGCGCAGCATGTCTGCCTTCATGGAGCAGCAGCAGGCGCTGATAGCTGGTCTCACTGGTCCATCCGCCCCGACCACCGGGACCTCGATGTCCAAGTCAACCCCGGAGGCCGAGCCGATCCTCGAGACTCTTTGGACTCGTCGATCCTCAGCCAAGGTCTCCCTTGACCTCCCGCTCGGGGCCGAGGTCGTCGACACCAGTGCTCTCGGCATTGGGGCGGTTGGGGCCGAAGCCCTTGCGGCCAGAGCCACTCGATTCCTCCTCGGAGGGATCGGCATGGAAGATGAAGAGTCACCAGACACCCATCGGACCCAGTATATCCCATCGGACTCACTGGATTCGGAGCCTTGGAGAAGGTCCCTTCCGGAGGATACCCGGTTCTCGGACTTTGGCCAAGGCTTTGACATTCCCAGTGGATACCGAGGAACAGCCTTGAGCTGAAGAGCTCGAGGCCCTCCAGTATGACTTTCCCCCGAGGGAAGCCCTTATTGTGCCGGTTCCTCCGATGCTGGAACAGCTGATGCTCCACATGTGGGAGTTGCCGGCCTCGATGCCGGTGCTCAGCAAGCGGGTCGATTCCATCTATCGAGTCCGCAAGAGCCCTGGGTTCCAAAAGGCACAGCTGCCGCACAATTCTATGGTTTTGGAATTGGCCATGCACAGGCTCAAGAGCCAAAAAACGCACTCCTCTGTGCCTCTTAGCCGGGAGGCCCGGAACCTGGATGCCCTTGGCAGAAAATGCTTCTAGGGCTCGATGCTGTCATGCCGTGTCCGAACCTACCAGCTGTACATGGGCATGTACTTGAGGGACCTGGCAAAAGATTGCCGGGTTCTCAGCTGGCCTCTCCGAGGCACCCTTGCAGCACTTCAATGCCTTGTCCACCGGGATTCGGGTGTGCTCGAAGTTCATATCTCGAGCGGCCTATGACGGCTTTGAGGCTTCGGCCCGAGTAGCCGCGGCCGGCATCGGTGCTCGCCGCCAGGCCTTGCTAATGTTGTCGGATCTGTAGCCATGGGTTTAGGACAAGTTGGTCAATGTTCCTTTCCGAGGTGACAACCTCTTCGGCAAACCCATGACTGAGAAGGCTGCTGAGCTCGTCCAAGTACTTGACCCGGACAAGACTCTCAAAGAAGACTTCTGCCCCTTCTAAGAAGGGGGGCTCGGGTAAAAAGCCCCTTTTCCCGAGGAAGGGTGCTACTTACCGCAACTACCCCACTTACCAGGCCACCCCAGCTCCCCAACAGGGGCAGCAGGCCAAGGGACAGGGGCATGGCCTGTGTAAGCAGAAGACCCCCCAAGCCCCAGCCCCGGCTCCTACCCAGCCGGGAGGGAGTTTTTGACTCCCAAAGCATAGTCTCTCTTCTGCCAGTGGTAATGCCATGCACAGGAGGCAGGCTAACCCTGTATGCCCACAGGTGGCCAGCCATCACCTCGGATATCTGGGTCCTGCAATTAGTCCAAAGGGGCTATTTGCTTCACTTCAGCCAGATACCACCCTCCTTTCCAGGAGAGCCTCTCAGACCCCCTCTTCACAGGGACCTCCTCTTGCAGGAGTTGGCAGGTCTTCTAGAGGATCAGGCAGTGGAACCAGTGCCCCACCACCTACAGGGCAAGTGCTTCTACTCCAGGTATTTTCTCATACCAAAGAGAACAGGAGGCCTCAGACCAATGTTCCCTCTAATTTTCTGTAGGCTGTGTGCGCATAAAATATCAGCTGTGCAGCTTTTGAAGGAAGGTTAAATTTTTGTGCACCACATAACGACTCTCGGAGTTATATACTTTAAAATTTGACCACACGTCAGAATACAGTATGTACACCACATTGATTTTAATCAAATTATATGAAAATAGACGATTACTAAATGAAGCGGAAAATTTCTAGTAATTACAATCACAACTTTTAAATTTTAAGACATCTGTGTTGTTTTCTATCAAAATCAGAACCATATTTTTTGTGCGCTCTGTTGTAAAGTATGTGCGCTCACTCGGTGAGGTGTGTGCGTGTGTGCGCGCGCACACGCGCACAGCTTAGAGGGAACAGTGCCTCAGACCCATCCTCAACCTAAGAAACTTAAACAAGTTCCTGGTGAGGGAAAAGTTCAAGATGCTTTCCCTTGGAATGTTGCTGCCTTACCTCCACCAGGGAGATTGGCTATGCTCCTTAGATCTGAAGGATGCCTGTACACATATCCTCATACATCCAGACCACAGACAATATCTGAGATATTTGTAGTGGGAGGAAAACATTTCCAATACAGAGTTCTACCTTTTGGCCTAGCCTCTGCTCCCAGGGTGTTTACAAAATGCCTGGCTGTAGTGGCGGCCTTCCTCAGAAGTCAAGGAATTTTTGTCTTTCCTTACCTGGACGACTGGCTCATCAGGGGCCAGTCGCCTCAGGAGGCCCAACAAGCCACTTCTCACATATCAAGCTGTTGCAGCGTCTAGTCTTTGTCATAAACCATGCAACGTCTACTTTGTTCCCCACTCAAAGCTTAGAGTTCGTAGGAGCAAGATTGGGCACCCTTCAGGCAAAGGCTTACCTGCTGGAGGACAGGGCACAGAGGCTGCTAGCACTGGTACAACAGTTCAGTCTCAGGTCTCAGTAAGACACTTCTTACACCTCCTGGGCCACATGGCCTCCACGGTGCATATGACCCCAAATGCCCGGCTCCACCTAAGAACAGCTCAGTGGTGCTTCATAGATCAATGGACACAAGCCACCGGCAGCCTCAGAGACAGGATAACAGTATCCAGGTGTCTGGTGAACTCATTGCAGTGGTGGCTTCAGCCACCCAACCTGCTTGAGGGAGTGTCTTTTCAGACTCACTCGCACACAAGAATGCTAACGACAGATTCCTCCTTGCTGGGCCGGGGAGCCCATTGCCAAGGATCATGCACTCAGGGGTTATGGTCTCCTCAGGAGTCTGCACACCAAATCAGTCTCTTAGAGCTGCAGGTGATTCGTGTAACTCTTCAAGCCTTTTGTCATGTCCTCTCACATCAGTCTGTAGTGATACAGATGGACAACCAGGTAGCAATGTTCTACTTGAACAAGCAGGGAGGTACGGGGTCTCGTATCCTGTCAGGAGACACTGGACCCCTCTGCTCCTTTGCCATCAGGCAGGGTATGTCTCTCAAAGCAGTGTACCTGCCTGCTCAGGAGAACTGCCTAGCAGACAAACTAAGCAGGATTCTCCAACCTCATGAATGGCAACTGGATCCGGTGGTAGCCCAGCAGATTTTCCACCGCTGGGGACATCCGGCCATAGATCTATTTGCCAGTCCGCAAAATCACCAGCTGCCCAGATTTTGCTCCAGACCGCCACATCCTCTGAGGGTGGCTGCAGATGCTTTCCTGATCTCTTGGTCAGGGGGCCTCATGTATGCGTTTCCTCCTATGCCTCTGGTAGCCCGGACTCTGTTCAAACTCCTTCGGGACAAGGCCTCTGTTATTCTGGTAGCCCCCAGATGGCCAAGACAGCCTTGGTTCCCACTGGAGATGCAGCCCGACCTCCTGTCCCAGGAGCAGGGCTGTCTTGCACCCCATCCTCAAGTCCCTCAACCTGATGGCATGGCTGCTGAAAGGGTAGTGCTGGTTCCCCTCCTCCTACCTCGGAATGTAGAAGTGGTGTTTCTGGCCTCAAGGAGGCAGTCCATTAGGAAATCCTAAGCTTTCAAGTGGCGTAGGTTTGAGGTGTGGTGTAACCAGCACAATGAAAACCCTTCCTTTCTCTTGCCTTGTACCAGTGGTGCTGCAGTACCTGCTTCACCTCTCAGAATTAGGTCTCAAGTCTAACTCTGTCAGGGTCCACCTGAGTGCTTTGTCAGCAAACCTTTCGCCAGTGGAGGGGCAACCTCTTTCGACTCACCCCCTGGTGTCCAGATTCCTCAGAGGTCTGCTTCTGCTGAAACCCCTAGTTCGTCCTCCGGCAACTGAGTGGGATTTAAATATGGTCTTACAGCAGCTTACTCGCCCACCTTTTGAGCCGATGTCCTCTTGCCATCTGCGCTTCCTCTCCTGGAAGGTGCTCTTCCTGGTGGCATTCACATCAGCCAGACGTGTGAGTGAGCTGCAAGCTCTCGTAACTGATAAACCATACATGGTTTTATAGGAATAGGGTGTTCCTCCGCACTCACCCTAAGTTCCTTCCAAAAGTGGTCTCTTCTTTCCACCTCAACCAAGAGGTGATTCTTCCAACCTGCTTTCCCAGGCCGCATTCCAGCCGGGCAGAGGCAGTCCTGCATACCCTGGATTGTAAGAGGGCGTTGTCCTACCTGGAGCATACGAGGGGACATCGAAGGGCTACGCAGCTCTTCGTCTCTCATGACCCCAGTAAGCTGGGGTTACCTTCTCCAAGTGCACAATGTCTATCTGGGTGGCAGACTGCATTGCCTGGGCGTACAGGGCAGCCGACCTCCCATTGCAGGGTCGAGTCACAGCCCACCGTATTAGGGCTAAGGTCGCATCAGTGGCTCACTTCCACTCTCTTCCGCTGGCAGACATCTGCCGGGCCGCAACTTGGTCTTCAAGCCAGACTTTTGCGGCCCATTACTGCCTGGATAGGGAGTCCCGATGGGACAGTGCTTTCGGCCAGGCGTTTCTCCATAACCTATTTGAGGTTTAGGCAACTCCAGCCCTCCGGTGTCAGGCTACCGGGGGTGTTGTGTTCTCGGCTGAATTCCTATTGCAGCTGCTGTGGCTCTTCTAGAGGGTGCCATTTTTCAGCTATGGGTTCTTGGTAGCCTATAGCTAGGGAGTCCCATATGTGAGGACCGACTTCCTGCTTGTTCCTGGAGAAAGCATAATTACTCACCTGTAGCAGATGTTCTCCAGGGACAGCAGGAATCAGTCCTCACGACCCTCCGTACTCCCCTGGAGTTGCAGTTCTGTTAATTTTTTCTGTTCTTGTTATCTTTTTAGCTATGTCATTAGACTGAGCAAGATGGCACCCTTGGGCAGGAGGGGAACTGCGCATGCACGATGCAATCCCAAAGGCTTTCTTTGAAAGCTGGGGAATTGCTCCGCACGAGGACTCCGTCGGCGCCGACGTCGCCCATAAGTGAGAGCTGATTCCTGCTGTCCCTGGCGAACACCTGTTACAGGTGAGTAACAGCGCTATGTCTTCCCACCTTAGCCCCGATAAAGATGGGTGTTGTAGTGGATAGAGATGCATTGCGGTCAGGTGCTGCTGATAGTGCCGGACTGGCGCTGGTATGGCTTCTGGTGGAAGAACTGCTGTCTGTGCCGGACCTGACGTAGGGACCGGTGTGCATTCCGGCATTGGATCTATTCTCGCTTACAGCTTGTCTTGAAAAGGTACTCAGTTGAGACTCTGTAGCTATTTTGCGCAGATGATTGATACTCTTGCAGGCCTTCCTCCTTGGTCTACGTGCATTCTTGGCAGATCTTTGAAGCTTGGTGTGAGGAGAAAGGGGTCCGTTCCCTGGGTGCTCCCATGTCGGCCATTTTGGCTTTCCCTCAGGCAGGACTTGAGAAGGGCCTAGTGTTGGGCTTGTTATGAGTCCAGGTGGCAGTCTTGTCCTGCTTCTGCAGCCAGGGGCAGGGCATTAGTTTGGCATCCCATTCCAACTGGTCCAGTTTTTATGGGGATTAAGTGCCTCAGTGTCAGCTGGTGGTACTCACTTGTAACCTCAACCTAGTGCTGTCCGCACTGAGTGGTCCTCCCTTCAGATCTCTTCAAGGTGCCTTGGTCAAAGATTTGACCTTGAAAGAAGTTTTCTTTTTGGCAGTTTGTGCCCGTCAGGTCTCAGAGCTGCAGGCTTTCGGTTCCCACCCAGTGTTAGTACTGCTTTGCTGTATCCCACTTGGCTGGAATGGTGGGACAATTTGGAAAATGAAATTAGACCTTACCTACTAATTTTTTTTCCTGGAGTCCAGTCCAGTCCATTCCAGTTGAGGACCCTCCCTTGAAGTGTTGTCTGTCTGTTTGCAGGTCCGACCTCTTTTGTGTGAGTTTTTGATATGGGTAAGCTCGTGTTCATGTCTGGATCCGTGGGCTGTTTCCTGTGTTAGGTATGTGCTTATTTTCTCTGTGAAAACGTAGGAAATAAGTCTTCACCTATGGGTGATATCACTGACAGATCCCCACACAGAACTCTCTCCTGTTTCCAAAGGAAGCTTTTGGGAGGTACACCATGCATGTGCACCTGCCTTCCCGCCCACTGTGGTGCCATACATGTGCTTGCAATGCCTTGGGCTCGACCACAAGCCAGCGTCCTGCGAGCTCCCTAGCAGATGATGCGCTGAGGACTGGAAGGTCGGGAAAAGCAGGAATTGTCCCTCTTTGGCTCATCCGATTCAGCATTCTCAACCCCGACCCCCTCATCTACGCCTGAAAAAGGTCCGGAGGTGGCCAAGGGGAAAGAGCAGCGTGCTCAGTTGGAACAGAAAGGCCCGAGCAGTGAGGGGAGGCTCTCTGCAGAGGACCCATCGATATCGAAGGGTGAGCGCCGGGAGACGTTCCGGATGCAGCATCCTTGCAACCGTACTCGACGAGATGCAGAGAGCGAAGGCCTGGAGGACCCAACCAGAATGGCAGAGTCCACTCCCAGTGCCCAGGAGGGCAGCTGGATGTCTCCCGATGTGCCTATCATTGTGGAGTCCCCCACCTGAGGTAGCATCACTGATGTCTGCGACTGTGACATTGACCCCCTTGCTGGTGGTAGTTTTGGAGGAACGCCTTCGAGCCTTAGAAGTTCACGTGGTGGTGGAAGCCTTGCGGAATGCAGGCTTCATGGCGTGGAATGTGTTGTCACCGTACTCCTTTCAGCCTATCCTGTAGACCTTTGCCCTGCCTGTTGAGGTTAGGACATTGGGTGGGAGATCGTTATCAACCCAACTTATTGGAGCCATCTCCCTCTCCAGTGTTAAGCCCAGGAACACTGCCATCGGTATGCTGGGTGGTGCGAGGGCCATCGGCGTCCTCCCTTCCCCAAACTGTGCAGCCGGCGGGAGGAGGAGACTGCACTATTTTGACGACTCAGAATCTGAATGGGAGACAAAGGTGGAACTGACGGTATCTGACCTTTAGTCTCCAGACCTCCCATCCGATCTGTCGCCTCCACCCAAGCGGTATAAGTCACCCACAGAGGACATGTCCTTCCAGGACTTTGTTAGGGACATGGCCAAGGCCATCCCCTTTTCACCGGAATCTGAAGAGGAACCCGAGGGCAGAGGAACTGGAACTCTTCTAGTACCCCTCGGCCCCACAGGAGGCGGTGCTGGCTCCCATCCACCATGTCTTGCAGTGACTGCTGCTGCGGCTGTGGAAGGTGCTGCTCATGGTTCTGGTCAGCAGCCACCAACTCGATTCCCTATACCTGGTCCAGAAGGCCCCCGGGATTTGAGACGTCACCATTACCCCACAATTCCATCGTGGTTGAATTGGCCTTGAAGCGTGCAGAGTGCCAAGACTCTTCAGTGCTGCCATGCCTCGAGACTCGCACCCTGGACTCCAGGAGGATGTGCTTTTTAGGGTTCCATGCTGATCACCATGATTCTGGCTTACCAGACCTACATGAGCATGTTCCTCAAGGATGTCATCTTGGACCTGGAGGACTTTGCCCCCAGGTTCCTGAGGACAACCATGAGTCCTTTCAGGGTCTTGTGGCACAAGGCAAGGATTGCTTGGAGTTCATGGTGGAGGAGAAGGCCGAGGAACTGGAGAAGCAGCAGGTTCCCTCACCAGGCTCTCCAGAAAGACAGCAGACCCAGTGCAGAAGAAACATCACTCCAAGAAGGCTTTTTTCTGTGCCCATGCTGGTATTGCCCAGCCTAAGGCACAGACTCCCTGCCTGCAACAGAGGGAGAAGACCCTGAAGGCGAAACCCACCCGCCATCCCAAGCCGGGTGTGGGGTTTTGATGGAGTCCTCAGTAGCATAGCCAGCTGACTTGTTTGCAGAGGTAACCTTGCTGGTTGGGGGGCGGCTTGTACACTTTACCCACTGGTGGCCCCTCACCACCTCTGACACCTGGGTTCTGCAGATTGTTTAAAGTGAATATCAGCTGCACTTCACCCAGCTGCCGCCTTCATACAACCTCGAGTAGTACCCCATGGACTCTGCGCAAAGCAGACCTCTGCAGACCAAGGTCGAGACACTGCTGTCCAACTGTGCCATTGTGCTGGTCCCCCTGCCCAGATCAGGCAGGGCTTCTACTCCAGGTGCTTTCTGGTTCTCAAAAAGACAGGTGGGTTCCGTCCAATTCTGGACCTGCGCAACCTTAACTGGTTCCTGGTGCACGAAAAGTTCAAAATGGCTTGTTAGGGACGTTGCTTCCGTACCTCATATAGGACGATTGGCTATGCTCCTTGGATCTGAAGGATGTGTACACACATTATGATCCACTCGCCTTGCAGCCCATACCTTTGCTTCATGCTGGGTGGCTGGCACTGTCAGTACCATGTGCTTTCCTTTGGGCTGGCTGTGGCTACCCAGGTTTTCACTAAGTGCCTGGTGGTCATGGCCAGTCATCCAGGTACGGGTCTTTGTCTTCCTGTACCTGGATGGACTGGCTTATCAAGGCTTCCACACTGGCTGGTGTTCGAGTTGGCCCTCTCACAATTCAGGTACTTCAGGGCCTTTGCTTGGTGGTCAAATACCCAAAGTCTCGCCTCCATCCGATGCAGCAGTTGAAGTTCATCAGGACTCTCCTTGATACCATTCAGGTGCGAGCCTTGTCATAGGCCTGCAGGCTGTTGAGAGCCTTCTGCCATATGGCTGCCACAGTGCATGTCTCTCCTCAGGCAGGCCTCTCCATGCGACAGGCCCAGTGGACCTTGTGCACACAGTGGAGGCAGGTGTCGGGCTTGCTGCGAGACACGATAGTGGTCACCATACCACTGGCACAGTCCCTAGCATGGTGGCTCGAGCCAGACAACCTGTTGCAGGGTCTACTGTTCCAGACAGCGGTCCCCCGCAAGACGTTCACATCTCTTATCCAAACTCGGCTGGAGTGCACACCTGGACGGTCTCAGCACCCAGGGACTGTGGTCCGGGCAGGCAAGCCTCCATCAGATCAACTTCCTTGAGCTTTGGGCCATAGCAAATGCCCTCTGCTTTTTGTGCACATCTGACGAATCAGGTGGTCCTGATTCAAATGGACAACCAGGTGACCATGTTCTACATGAACAAGCAGGGGGGCATGGGATTGTACCTCCTGAACTGGGAGGCAGTTAGCCTCTGGACGTTTGCCCTGCTCCGCAGCATGGACCTCAGAGCAACTTATCTGCCTGGCGAACTCAACGGCCTAGCGGATTGCCTTAGCCAGGTGCTTCAGCCTCATGAGTGGACCCTCGAGGGAGGTGATGGATTAGATCTACCAGGAGTGGGGCACCCCAGTGGTGGATCTCTTTGCCACAGAGCAAAATGCCCAGATAGCCTGGTTTTGCTACCAGAGGCCAGCCAGCAATCGCCTGGCTTCAGATGCCTTCCTTCTCCAATGGGGGGAGGATCTGTTGTATCCCTACCCCCTGATACCACTTGTGGTGAAAACTCTGCTGACGCTCCAGGCTGAGAGGGGCTTCATGATTCTCATTGCCCCGTACTGGCCTCTGCAGCTGTGCTTTCCTCTGCTGCTGCAGTTCTTGCTGAGGGAGCTTCTTTGCCTGGGCTTCGACCCAGACCTCATCTCGCAGGAGGGGGCTCCCTGCTGCACCCCAACATCTGCTCCCTGGTGCTCATGGTATGGATGCTGAGGTAGTCCTCATGGAGCTTGATCTCCCCGAGGGAGTTACTAACATCTACTAGCGTCCTGCAAGGACTCGATACACAAGGCCTACACACTCAGGAGGCGACAGTTTGCCATCTGGTGCGTGAATAGGGTGCTGGATTCTTTCTCCTGTCCTGTGGACTGGTTGCTGGAGTATCTCTTGTACCTCTCCGACAGCTAGTGCAGTTAGGGCTTACCATTGCGGCTGTGGGGGGGCGAAGCCCATTTTGCCTCTGCCTCTGGTGGCCCAGTTCATAAGGGACCTCCTCCCTCTCAAAGCCTCCATTCAAGCCTCCTAGGGTCGCTTGGGACCTCATTGTGGTCCTTGGCCAGCTGATGCAGACTCCTTTTTTAAGCCTCTAGACTCATGCCTGTTGAAATTTTTGACCTGGAAGGTCATCTTCCTGGTGGCCGTCACGTTGGTGTGATGGTCAGTGAGGTCTAAGCTCTGATCGCTCCCCCTCCATATACCAGGTTTCATCAGAACCGGGTGGTGCTCCACACACACCACCGCGTTCTGCCAAAAGTGGTCTCTGCGGTCCCCCTCAACCAGTCCATTGTCCTTCTGACGTTCTTTCCCCAGCCTCACGCAAACTGCGATGAGGTGGCCTTGCACACCCTCGACTGTAAGTGTGCATTGTCCTAGTTTGGAGCTCATGAAGGTGCATCGTCTGTCCACCCAGCTATTCATCTCCTTTGACCCCAATAGAGTTGGCGTCGCTGTCTTGAAGCATTCGCTATCCCTCTGGTTTGGGGACTGCATCGCTCATGTGTAATCTCTGGCTGGGCTGAGCCTTGAGGTCATGTCATGGCTCGTATTGTCTGTGCAATGGCTGCATCAGTGGCCAAACTCCGTTCGGTGTCTGCAGAGGAAATCAGTGCTGCGACGTGGTCTTCAGTCAATACCCTCGTAGCCCACTACTGTCTGGATGGGGATTCCTGATGGGACAGTAATTTTGGCTAGGCCATACTCCGGCATCTCTTTTGGTCTTAGTCATCAACTGACCTTCTGTCCGTCCAGGCTACCTGCTCAAAATCCCCTCGGGTTGCTGACTACTGAGGATTCTGAATCAGATGAGTCCTTCAGCGGGACTACCGCTCTGGTCTTCCTGACTCCCCAGTTTGCTTGGCCCAGTTGGGCTGCTCTCTCCTCTGGTTCCGGTAGCCTGTATCTTGGGAGTCCTATATGTGAGGACTTATTTCCTGCTTGTTAACGGAGAAAGTGTAGTTGAACGCAAAAGAGGAAGGCCAGCAATGAGATGGATCGATACAATAACAGCAGCTACGGGTACCAGTCTGTCAACAATGAGTCGCCTGACTGAAGACCGAACACAATTTAGGATAGCTATCCAGAGGGTCGCCATGAGTCGACTCCGACTCGACGGCACTTAACAACAACAACAACAGCTGGTGTTCTCCATGAACAGCAGGAATAAGTCCTCACAACCCTCTCTCTTCCCCAGGGAGTTGCCTTTTTGGTTTCTGCTATGTTGTACTGGAGAGTATAGCGCTGCAGCAGGCGGGAAGGTAGCATGCATGCGTGGTATACCTCCCAAATGCTGCTTTTGGAAGCTGGGGAGCATTCTCCATTGGTAACATCACCCGTACGTGAGGACTTATTCCTGATGTTCACGGAGAACACTACCTATAGATGAGTAACTATGCTTTCTGGCAGTATGCTAGGGCATGCATACTGCAGCCTAAAATTGGGGGAGGGAGGGAAACAATATGAGAGGACATGAGCAGATGCCTTGTTGGCAGATTGTCGGGCAAGTTCCATGGGGCTCCTTTTGGGGAGCCTAGTGTCTGGCGGAGAATGGGAGTCTTGGGGCTCTGGTTGTGGTCTCTTAGTGCCAAAATACTGGCTTAAGTCAGTGGGCACAGGCATCTTATACTGAACTGAGAGCTTGTGTTTCTCAGTTTCCAGCTGCTGGTTGGTGAGCATAACCCACTTGACTCCAGGACAGAAAATTAGCAGGTAAGGTCTAATTTCACCGTTCTTTACTGGCTGTTGCTATATAAGGTTGAATTTGTTCACTTTTCAGGTGCCACTTATTCTGGATATGAAGCAGCCGTCTACTCTGCTGCATCATCCTACTACCAACAGCAGCAGCAGCAACAGAAGCAAGCGGCGGCGGCAGCAGCTGCTGCTGCTGCAACTGCTGCCTGGACAGGGTCCACCTTCACTAAAAAAACACCATTCCAGAACAAGCAACTGAAGCCAAAACAACCTCCCAAACCACCCCAGATCCACTACTGCGATGTCTGTAAAATCAGCTGTGCCGGACCTCAGGTGTGTGTGGTGTACTAGCTGTATGTAGTATAGAATCTTATCGGTTGGTAAGAAGGAACTTTATATATCTACGTTTAGGCCTATTAATGTAGCCATAATTGCTACAACTAATAAAATCAAACTGATGTGTGCTGCTTTTCATAGTTCTACCTGTAATGGCACTAATTTAAAAAGTATATCAGTTTCCTTTCTAATAGGAACTAAATTATAAAAGGTGTTACTACTTTTCTGAGATTTCATCCATGCCCTAATACCCCAAATCACTGGGATCATACTATCGCTATTGCACTATGTTCAGACACCTTTTACCATAATTGCTAAAACTCATGCTGTTGACTGACAGTGATCTGCTTTGGCGCTGCTCCATTACCATTCCTTCTCCAAGTCTAATTTTAACTTTCCTCTTCATACAAACAGCATACGCTAGTGGACATGGGCACAAAGTTATATAAACTACAAAGTTTGTATCTTGGTTTGTTTATAAAACATCTTTGCTTATGTTGCCATTGATCTGTAGGGTTTCTTCAGGTCTCTCCTGCTATCATTTGAGCACAAAATTGACACTGCCCACGTGCAAAATGGCCTCAGTTTTCTGGTTTCACTGCCATTTGTGGGTATGGTAATGCTGATTCCTTATCGTCCCTCCAGTTTAGTCCTCCACCTCTGGGTAGTGCACCTCCTCCTGCAGCTTGGAGACTGGGCATGTCAAACTCGTGACATCACTGGATGTAGCCTGCTGTAAACTCCCATCAGCCCCAGTGTGTCCAGTCTCCATGCAGCAGGAGGACGTAGTGAGCCTAGGTGCTGGGCTCACTAGAGGAACTAATAAGGAGCACTTTAGTTAGGGGTTTAGTTCATTTAAATTTTACATACTTTAAAATTTGGTTTGGTCCCTTTTAAATTCTTAAAAATAAAAGACACGAAAAGCAAGGAGGACAGTTAAGGGGATTTACCTTTCCTCTGCCGGGCCAAGACCACTTAATTCTTTTGGATCTCTCTCCCTAGAAGGCACGGGGGAGAGCTCCTCAGACGGCACCCACTTACTCAGGCTTCCGCAAAGCGTCGGAGCTCTGAGTCTCTGCGGGAAAGTGTGTTTTAATTCAACAGAAGCCTTTGCTGCAGATGTCGCTTGCGGGAGCGCTGAGCGATGTCGCGGCTCGCAGGGTACTTCACTGTGCCGATAAGGTTCTTTTCATTATTAGCCTGGCGGTGCGGTGAGGGGGATAGCACTGTCCTCAAGTGCTGGGCTAGCGATCTCTTTTTCGGAGCAAAATTTCACCTGACAGGACCGCGGCCATTTTGAACACGCGGTTTTCACCGCGTGGCTATTTAGTGCGGCGGTTTGCTTAGGAAGCCGTGGCAGGGTCCCAATTTCATTTCTTTTGAGTTCCTTCGAGGGTTGTTTCACTTTAATTCATTTTCCTTTACTTATCCATATATTTATCTTTCTTACTGGCTAGTTTTAGATCCGAGGGTAGGGGGGGGGGGGTCCCAGGGTCTTTTAAGGAAGTTCTCTGAATAAGCAGGTTGGGTTGAGAGTACGTACTTTTTTTTTTTTTTTTAATTTTTAAACAAAGTATTGCTGGGGACACCGCCTGATTGTCGGGGCTGTTTCTGTCTTACCAGGCATTGTGGGCAGCCTAGCACATGTCAGTGCGTCCGCAGTGCGTGGTCTGTGGCACCCACAGAGGTAGGGTCGAGGATACCAGCATCTGTCGGGGCTGTGTCGGCTAGCGGGGAACAGGAAATGGAGAGTACAGCAGTACCTGTAACCCAAGGGGCATCCTCGGGGATAGAGGGGGAAGCGGGTTTGAGTACCTCTACTATTCCTGGCCCGGAAACATCAGCAGGTTCCCTTGGGGCATCCCCTGGGCTAGGTCCAAGGCCGCAGTTGTGGGATTTTTGTCCTGACTTTGTCGTCTTATTGCATCAGGCGTTCTGCTTGAGGCGTCAGGGTAGAGTTCCTGAGCCCTTACCTCTTTCCTCGACTATGCAGCAGCCGGGGATGGGGGGAGTTTGTCCCCAAGTCCCCCCAAAAAGCCCCGCTCTCCAAACCAGTCTCCGGCTGATTTGGGATGGATCGAGGTGGAGGAGGCAGAGTTGGAAATCGATGCAGACATAGAAGAATTGGAAGAAGGGGAAATACCGGAGCCTGAGGATCAGGCAAAAATCATTTGAGTGTTCCGTAAGGATGAGCTGACGGCACTTATTACAGAATCCCTTCAGACGCTGAAGCTCGCTATGATGCAGCCGGCCGAGGAGGGTGATTTGGACGATCCTATCATTTAGGCAGTGCGTCAAGCCCAAGTAGTGTTCACCGTCCACCGTCTGGTAGATCAGATGATCCAGGACGAGTGGGACCAGCCAGAGGCCGGCCTCAGAGGGGTTCAGACCATGAACCGCCTCTATCCCTTGGCGGATAAGGACAAGGAGAAGTTCTGCTGGCCGCAAATTGATGCAGCAGTATCTGCGGTTACAAAAAAGACCACTATACCAGTGGAAGGTTGCGCGGCCCTAAAGGATGCGCAGGATAGGAAGGTGGATGGGTTGTTGAAATAATCCTTCGAAGCAGATGTGCTGTCCTTGTAGGCTTCCATCTGTGGAGCTTGGGTGGCGAGGGCCTGCCTTAGGTGGTCTCAACACTTGCGGCAGTCCGTCCACCTCCAGTCTGGCAGTATACCTGTTGCCATGGAGGAGAGAGGTCAAGTGACAGGAGAGCATCACCCTGGTGTGGCAGGATGTGATCCTGTAACTAGGACCTGTCCTCCAGGTGATGTAAAACCCTCTCGCACTGAGGAGGTTTCTCCAGGGCCATGTGCCCATAAGGGAAGGGTTAGGACAGCTGTTATAGTTGGTGATTCAATCATTAGGCATGTAGATAACTGGGTGGCTGGTGGACGTGAGGATCGCCTGGTAACATGCCTGCCTGGTGAGAAGGTAGTGGACCTCATGCACCGCCTAGATAAGATCTTAGATAGTGCTGGGGAGGAGTCTGCTGTCTTGGTACATGTCGGTACCAATGACATAAGAAAATGTGGTAGGGAGGTTCTGGAGGCTAAATTTAAGCTTTTAGGTAGGAAGTTGAAATCCAGAATTTCTAGGGTAGCGTTCTCCGAAATGCTTCCCGTTCCACGTGCAGGCAGAGCTCCGGAGTCTCAATGCGTAGATGAGACGATGGTGCAAGGATGAGCGTTTTGGATTTGTTAGGAACTGGGGAACATTCTGGGGAAAGGAGGGGCTTTTGCGAAGGGATGTGCTTCACCTTAACCAGGATGGAATCGGACTGCTGGCATTAACCTTTAAAAGGAGATAGAGAAGCTTTTAAACTAGAAAATAGGGGGAAAGCCAACAGTCGCCCAAGAGCGCATGGTTCGGAAGAAGGTATCTTTGAAGGATACTACCAAAAGCAGTGAGGTTCCAAAAAAGAGCAAAGTAGTAGCCCAAATGCCCTTGAGTATGGTGCAGACAGAGTGTAAAGATTCCAAATTACCCATGCCTACCAATAGCCAGATTAATATTAATAAAATAGTCTCTAAAATGCTTGTATGCAAATGCTAGAAGTCTAAACAATAAGATGGGAGAGTTAGAATATATAGCACTAAATGAGAGGTTAGATAGATATGATTGCAATCTCAGAGACATGGTGGAAGGAGGATAACCAGTGGGACAATGTTATACATGGGTACAAACTATATCGTAATGATAGAACTGATCAAATTGGTGGAGGGGTTGCGGTCTATGTTAGAGAGGGCATTGAGTCAGAAAGGATTAAAGTTTTGCAGGAAACAAAACTTGCTGTAGAATCTCTATGGATTGAAATTCCATGTATGAAGGGGAAGGTGATGGCAGTGGGGGTGTACTATCGACCGCCTGGCCAGAATGAACAAATGGATGATGAAATGCTCAAAGAAATCAAGGAAGCTAACAAAAGTCACAGCACAGTAATAATAATGGGTGATTTCAATTACCCCGGTATCGATTAGGTCAGTGTCACGGCAGGACATGCTAGGGAGATAAAGTTTCTAGATGAAATAAATGACTGACTGCTTCTTGGAGCAGCTGGTTCATGAACCAACCAGACTAGTCCTTAGTGTAACACCAGATCTGATGCAAGAAATAAGGGTGTTGGGACCACTTGGCAATAGTGATCATAGCATGATCGTGTTTGATTTAATTAGTGGAGGAGGGATAATAAAGAAATCCACAGTACTACCTTTTAACTTTCGAAAGGGAGACTATGATAAAATGAGGAATATAGTTAAGAAAAAACTAAAAGGAGCGGTTGCAAAGGTTAAATACTTACATCAAGCTTGGGTGGTGTTTAAAAATACTATCCTGGAAGCCCAAACCAGCTGTATTCCACGCATTAAGAAAAGTGGAAAAAAGTCCAAAAAACTGCCAGCATGGTTTAAAGGTGAGGTCAGAGAGGCTGTTGCTGCCAAAAAAGCATCTTTCAGGAAATGGAAAAAAGAGCCAAACGACGAAAACTAGAAACTGCACAAGCACTGGCAGCAAGTTAAATGCAAAGCATTGATAAGGCAGGCAAAGCGAGAGCTTGAGAAGGAACTTGCTACGGAAGCAAAAACACAAAATAAAGACTTTTTCAAGTACATTCGTAGCAAAAGGCCTGTTAGTCAATTGGACCATTAGATGATAAAGGAGTAAAAGGGGCAGTAAGAGGAGACAAGGCTATAGCGGAGAGACTGAATGAATTCCTTGCTTCGGTCTTTACTAAGGAAGATGTAGGGATGTGTTACCCAAGACTGAAGTGGTATTTAAAGGTGATACTGCAGAGGAATTGAGAGAAATATTGATACACCGGGAAGATGTATTACAACTGTTTGATAAACTGAATAGTAGCAAATCACCTGGACCGGATGGTATACATCCAAGAGTGTTGAAAGAACTGAAATATGAGATTGCAGACCTGCTATTAGTAATCTGTGAACGTTCATTAAAATCATCTGTAATACCTGATGATTGGAGGGTCGCCAATGTAACGCCAATTTTTAAAAAGGGTTCCAGGGGTGATCCGGGAAACTACAGACCGGTGAGCCTGACGTCAGTACTGGGGAAAATGTTAGAAACCATCATAAAGAACAAAATTACACAGCATGTAGATAGTCATGGCCTAATGGGAGACAGCCAACATGGCTTTAGACAAGGAAGATCTTGTCTTACTAATCTGATATGTTATTTTGAAGGTGTGAATAAACAGGTAGACAAAGGTGAGTCGGTTGATATAGTGTATCTGGACTTTCAGAAAGCCTTTGACAAGGTCCCTCATCAGACTTTTGGCAAAACTAAAAAGTCATGGGATAGGAGGCAGTGTTCTATTGTGGATCAGTAACTGATTAAAAGATAGAAAGCAGAGGGTAGGGCTAAATGGCCAATTTTCCCAATGGAAAAAGGTGAATAGTGAAGTACCCCAGGGATCTGTACTGGGTCTGCTACTTTTTGACATATTCATAAATGACCTGGAAAAAGGAATAACTAGTGAGGTTATCAAATTTGCAGATGACAGAAAACTGTTTAAAGTTGTTAAAACTCAAGAGGATTGTGGAAAACTGCAGGAGGATCTGGATAAATTGGAAGACACTGCATCGAAATGGCAGATGAAATTTTATGTGGACAAGTGCAAAGTTATGCACCTAGGAAAGAACAACCCACACTATGGTTACACAATGCAAGATTCCACATTGGGAACCACCACCCAGGAAAAAGATTTAGGAGTCATCGTGGATAACATGTTAAAACCCTCCACCCAGTGTGCAGCGGCAGCCAAGAAAGCAAATAGAATGCTAGGTATCATAAGGTAAGGAATGGAAAATAAAACAAAAGGATGATATAATGCCTCTGTATCGTTCCATGGTACGACCGCAGCTTGAATATTGTGTGCAATTCTGGTCGCTGTATCTTAAAAAGGATATAGTGTTAGAAAAGGTACAGAGAAGAGCCACCAAAATGGTAAAGGGGATGGAAGGCTACTCCTATGAAGAGAGGCTACAAAGGTTAGGGCTCTTCAACCTGGAAAAGAGACAGCTGAGGGGAGATATGATAGAGGTCTATAAATTAATGAATGGAGTGGAACGGGTAAAGGTAGATCGATCGATTGTTTACGCTATCAGAATATAGAAAAACTAGGGGACATGTAATGAAGCTACAGGGTAAACTATTTAAGACGATAGAGAAAATATTTTTTCTCTCAACGTGTAATCAAACTCTGGAATTTGTTACCGGAGGATGTAGTAAGGGCTGTTAGTGTAGCTGGGTTTAAAAAAGGTTTGGACAAGTTCCTGGAGGAAAGGTCCATAAACCATTATTAAAAAGGGACCCAGGATATTTTTATTTTTATTTATTTATTTAGCTGCATTTATATCCCGCTTTTCACCGGGTCAAAGCGGTCAATTGGGAGATACATTTAACATGAGGGGATATGACACACATACACTAATACTTACAGGGAACATGGGCAATGGAGGGTTAAGTGGCTTGCCCAAGACCACAAGGAGTACCTATAGGACTAGAAATCCCAGTCCCTCCGGCCTGAGATTGCTGTCCCCAGGTGGGACTTGAACCCCTGGCCCTCCGGCCTGAAGTACCTTGTCCTAACCACTAGGCCACTCCTCCCCTTAAAATATCAATGCTTGACCCAGTACAAGCATTGTGGAACCTGTGTCTCTTGGGGATATACTGCTAGGTACGTATGACCTAGATTGGCCACTGTTAGTAACAGTATACTGGGCTTTGATGGACCTTGGTCTGACCCAGTATGGCATATCTTATCTTCTTATGAAGTATACCTTTGTCCTTGAAAGCTCATACCTCAGTAAATTGGTTAGTCTATCAGATACCATCTGCCTTTGTCATTTTTGCTACTCCAGGCTAACACAGCTACCCTTTTGAAAATATTTAGAGCTTTTAATAGTATTGCTGTAAAAATGCATAAATGCCAGACTGACAGAGAAATTAGTAAGTTATATTTTACATATTAGTTTCATTCCTAAAAACTTATTGTGGTTTTTTTATGAGCTTCACAAGAATTATCAAGTGCATGGTTCTTCATCTTAATAGACATACAAAGAACATTTGGAAGGACAGAAGCACAAAAAGAAAGAGGCAGCTTTGAAAGCCTCTCAGAACACCACCACCACCACCAGCAGCAATAGTACCATCGCCCGGGGAACACAAAACCAATTGCGCTGTGAACTGTGTGATGTTTCCTGCACAGGAGCTGATGCGTATGCTGCTCACATTCGTGGCGCAAAACACCAAAAGGTAAGTTTATCTTGCTGCTTCTAGCAAGAAACCTACATGTACATTACATTTTTTGATATTCCATCAAGCTGGTGAGCTTAATTAAAACCAAGACTTTTTGTATACCTACCACTGTGCTTAGTCTGTTTGCTCAAGTGGGTCAAACATATAAGGAATACTGCATTATAGTTATAAAGAATGTTCAGAAAAACATAGCTGCAAGAGGAGGTCAGGAAATATTTTACTTCAGGATTTCGTTTAACAATAATTGCTAAATAACACCGGGCATTCCAGATGAGCCAAATGCTCTTTCCTGAGCGGTCCTCCAGTTTAGTCCTCCACATCCGGGTAGTGCACCTCCTCCTGCAGCCTGGAGACTGGACCAATCAAAATCTTCCTCTGTATGATCTATGCTGTCGGAGCTCCCATCAGCCCCCAGTGTGTCCAGTCTCCTTGCAGCTGGAGGACGTGTGTACCTGTGTTAGGTGCACTTAGGGACAGTTTGAGAGCAACACTATAGAGTTTTACTTTGTTTGGGAACCTTTTACTTTATTTAGTTTTTTGTGGTTAACTGTTTCTTTAAAAAAAAAAAAAAGAGTAAGGCAAGCTGGCGTGGAGAAGCCAGACATGCTGGGGTATTCTGCCTGCTATTGAGAGGAGTGCTGGCAGTCCCGGTGGTTTGATCTCTCCCCTTGACTGTACGGGGAAGAGATCTGCCTTTGCCGTGTCCCTGATTGCTACGGGGCTCTTTGCCTTCCTTCTGCTTACCTTTGCAGGGCTGCTGCCTGTCTGGTAAGTCCAGCGCGGTACTGTGCTCCTGCCCTCGATTCGGGCGGTGAGACTGCTCCCAACTTCTGGTCATCGGTTCCTGTCTTCCCCTTTGCAAAAAAATCGCGATTGAAGGGCAATTTATGGTTTAATTTATTTCTTTTGCTTCTGCATTGGTTTTCTTTCATTTTCGCGCTCTTTTTAGTTTCGGCGCTGACAGCCTGCCGGCGGCCATTTTAGCTCCCGTTTCTGTTTTTTTCTGGTCCACTTCAATAGATGGGCATGCCTTTCCCCTGCATTTTTTCCAGTGTTTTTGCTGGCAATTTTGCCTGTGGACTTCACAGCATGCAGGCCTGATGGTTTAAATAAAAAAAAAAAAAAAAAAAATTTTCCATTATTCGGAGGGGCTTCAACTATTTTTACTCTTGATTGGATTATTTATTTATTTATTTTATTTATTTAACAGTTCTTCTATACCGCTCTATTCTAGATCAGAGCGGTTTACATCCAACATCAACCATACAACACAGGAACCCTGAGTTGCATTTACAATAAACAGGAGATCAACTTGGAAGTAACTGGGGGGAACTATGTACATTGTATAACATATCTACATCTTATTTCCCAAGCTACTCTCCAACCGCCTCCGGGTCTAGCATGACTACTAAGCCGCAGTGCGTGATCTGCGGATCGCGCAGAGCGCTGCTGGCGGACTCTGGCCTGTGCAAAACCTGTGCCTCCGGTTCCTCAGTCTCCGAGCCTTCTAAGGAGCTAACGGACTCTGTCAGTCCCTCGGTGCCCATGGAGAGCGGTCCCTCGTCTGGGCCCCCCCCCCCTCGGGCCCTGCTGTCACTATCTTAGGACATTCTGGCACATTACCAACGGATGAGGTTGCATCCTGTTCAGCTGATTTTTCTCCAGATTTTGTTTTGCTCATGCACCAGGCTTTTCGCTTGAGTCGCTCCGGTAAGTTGCCCGACTTCTGGCCGGCGTCCCTACCTTCGTTAAAGGCTGAGGAGCCCGGTGCATTTTTCCCCATTTGGCCAAACGCTTGAAGTCCTTGGACGTGGAACAGGACGAGCTGAATTGGCAGGATTTGGAGGTGGACGTCGATCCTGAGACGGGTACTGAGGAGTTGGAGGATGGCGAGATACCGGAGCCGGAAGATCAGGCCCGTATTATTCGGGTGTTTCATAGGGAGGAGCTGGTGCCTCTGATCACTGAATCTCTTCAGACACTCAATCTGGCCGTGTCTCGTCCGCTCGAGGAGGACGGTTTAGAAGATCCTCTTATCCAGGCCGTGCGGGAGTCTCAAGTGGTCTTTCCCGTACACCGTGTGGTAGAACAGATGATTCAGACGGAGTGGGATCAGCCTGATTCCGGTCTGAAAGGGATTCGGACGATGAATCGTCTGTACCCTTTGGCGGACAAAGATAAGGAAAGGTTTAAGTCACCGCGAGTGGATGCTGCGGTTTCGGCGGTTACCAAGAAGACAACCATTCCGGTTGAAGGCAGTGCGGCTTTAAAGGATGCGCAGGACAAGAAGGTAGACAGTTTGCTGAAGCAAGCCTTTGACACCAATGCCTTGTCTCTGCAAGCCTCTATCTGTAGCGCTTGGGTGGCTAGGGCCTGTTTGCGTTGGGCTCAACACCTGCGCACCGCTTCTGGTTTGGATCAGCAGGGTTTGTTAGAGGTAACCCGACTGGAGTCTGGCTCGGCTTATCTGGCAGATGTGCATTATGACTTAATCCGTATGCTGGCTAATAGTATGGCTTCCTTGGTAGCGGCTCGACGCTCCATCTGGTTGCGCAATTGGTCGGCCGACGCGTCGTCCAAATCTCGTCTCAGTAGACTCCCCTTCAAAGGGAAGAAGTTGTTTGGAGACGCTCTGGATCAGTTGGTTAAGGACCTCGGGGAGTCAAAAGGCGGTAGGCTGCCTGAGGATAAGCCTAAGCTGAGTAGGAATTTGCCCTCTGCGCGAGATCCGTTTCGAGACTTCCGCAGATTTCGCTCTTCCCGACTTTGGAATTCCCAACGGGGTCGTTTTGGATCTCGATCCCAGGGTTTCCGAGGGTTTCGAGGAGCGGGCCGCGGTTTCTCGGGAGCTGCTTCTTCCGCGTCTGCTTTCTTTAGCCGAAAGCCACAATGAAGCGAGGAGGACTCAGGAGGGAACTTTAGTCATCGGAGGTCGTTTACGCGACTTTCTTTCTTCCTGGGTCCGAATCACGTCAGATCAATGGGTTCTCGGAATCATCAGAGACGGCTATGCTCTAGAGTTTGCCTGCCCGCTCCCAGATTCCTTTGTTCTATCGCCCAGCACCGGCTTTCAAAAGGCGCGGGCGATTCGGTTGACTTTGCTCCGCCTCTTAGCCTTAGGGGCGGTTATCCCGGTGCCTCCTTCCGAGCGCGGCCTCGGTCGCTATACTCCATTTATTTTGTGGTGCCCAAAAAGGACGGGTCGCTTCGGCCGATCCTAGATCTCAAGGGCGTAAATCGTTGTCTCCGGGTCCCTCATTTCCGGATGGAAACTTTACGATCCGTCATTGTGGCAGTACGTCAGGGGGAGTTTCTCACGTCTCTCGATCTCTCGGAGGCTTACTTGCACGTCTCCATTCGGGAGGTCCATCAAAAGTATCTGCGGTTTGCGTTTCCGTGGGGTCACTTTCAATTTCAGGCCATGCCGTTTGGCCTAGCTACCGCTCCGCGCACTTTCACAAAGGTAATGGTAGTGGTTGCGGCGGCCTTGCACAAGGAGGGCATCCTTGTTCACCCTTGTCTCGATGATTGGTTAATTCGAGCAAAGTCCTACAACGAGAGTTTGCAGGTTACGGGCACAGTGGTGTCCCTGCTTCAATCCCTCGGCTGGGTGATAAACGACACAGAGTCATTTGTCGCCGACTCAATCCCTGGAATACCTGGGTGTGCGGTTCGACACGGCGGAAGGATTGGTGTGTCTGCCGGAGCGCCGGGTCCAAGCATTGCAGGGCCTGGTGCGCACTTTTCTACGGATGTCCGCCCCATCCGCGTGGTGGTACCTTCGGCTTCTCGGCACTATGGCTGCGACCCTCGAAGCAGTTCCTTGAGCGCGGTTCCATATGCGGCCCCTACAGAGCGCACTGTTACGTCGGTGGTTGAATCAATTCGACTCGTTGAACATGCGGTTGCCTTGCCCACTGAGGGTTCGCCGGTCGCTCCATTGGTGGCTGTGCGCGACCAACCTGTGGAAGGGACTTCCCTTGGAGCCGCCCCTGTGGATTCCGCTCCTTACGGATGCCAGCCTTTCCGGCTGGGGCGCTCACTGCGAGGGTCAATTTGCGCAGGGAACGTGGTCTCTTCAGGAGGCGGCGTGGTCGATCAACCGTCTCGAACTTCGTGCGGTGAGGCTGGCCTTGTTGGCCCTCGAGCCGTTAGTGCGGGGGAGGCCGGTGCGGGTGCTCTCGGACAACTCCGCAACGGTGGCCTACATCAACCGCCAGGGCGGCACCAGCAGTGTTGCCCTGGAGAACGAAGCGGCGCTTTTATTCAATTGGGTCCAGTCCCGCCTTCTGGCGCTATCGGCGGCGCATATAGCGGGAAAGGACAATGTCACAGCGGATTTTCTGAGCAGAGTACAGGTCGATCCCGGAGAATGGGAGTTGAACCCGCAGGTTTTCGCGCAACTCGTTTGCCGATGGGGGCCTCCTCTCATGGACCTCATGGCCACGTTTCAATCGGCAAAGACAGAGCGTTTCTACAGCAGGCGGAGAGAGCGCATGTCCGAAGGGATCGACGCCCTCATTCAGCCGTGGCCGGATTACGGTCTCCTTTATGTCTTTCCCCCCTGGGCGTTAATCGGACGGGTCGTTCAGCGCATCGAGGCGCACCCAGGGCGAGTGCTGCTGGTGGCACCAGATTGGCCCAGAAGACCGTGGTATGCCGACCTGGTGAGGCTGCGCGACGGAGTTCCGTGGCCAATCCCTCCTCTGCCGGATCTTCTGTTGCAGGGACCGCTTTGAATGCCTCAGGTAGCTCGATTCTCGCTTACGGCTTGGCTATTGAAAGGGCTCGGTTGAGTAAGAAGGGGTACACTCCGGCGGTTATTGCCACTCTTCTTCGAGCTCGGAAGTCCTCCACTTCCCTGGCCCATGTGCGGGTATGGCGGATCTTCGAAGACTGGTGCTCACGTCAGGGTATACGGGCGGCGACAGCCTCAGTGCCCGTAGTCCTCAGTTTTTTGCAGGACGGCTTTGACAAGGGTCTCGCGGCCAGTTCTCTAAAAGTTCAACTTGCGGCTCTTGCTTGTTACAGGGGCAAGATGCTGGGTCTCACTCTTGGTTCTCATCCAGACGTACAGCGTTTTATTAAAGCGGTGTTCCGTTTGCGGCCCTCGCGTAGGGTGGCGGTGCCCTCGTGGGATTTGAACCTGGTGTTGAGGGCTCTGGTTGGCAAGCCTTTTGAACCCCTTGGCCAGGCGTCTCTCAAAGATCTCACGCTCAAGACAGTTTTTCTGGTGGCCATTTGCTCAGCGCGCCGACTCTCCGAGTTGCAGGCGCTCTCCTGCCGGGAACCATTCCTATCTATCTCCAAGGACCGCGTGGTGCTTCGGCCCGTTCCCTCCTTTTTGCCTAAGGTGGTGTCGCCTTTTCATTTAAATCAGCCGGTTTTCCTTCCCATCCTCCATGGCGGTTCGGCTGGCGCTGGGGACGAGGGTTTGCATTGCCTACATGTGCGTCGGGTCCTACGGCGTTACTTGAAAGTCTCCGAGTCTTTCCGGAAGACAGATCGTTTGTTCGTGCTTTTTGGCGGAGCGCGAAAAGGAGAGGCGGCGGCTAAGGCGTCCATTGCTAGGTGGATCAAGGAGGCTATAGCGTCGGCGTATATTCTCAACTCTCAGCCGGTTCCAGTGGGTCTGCGGGCCCACTCTACCAGAGCTCATGCGGCTTCTTGGGCTGAGCTCAGCTTGGTTCCGCCGGCGGAAATTTGTAAAGCGGCGACTTGGTCGTCCTTGCATGCCTTCAGTAAACACTACCGGTTGGATGTGCTTGCCGCTCGGGATTCTTGTTTTGGTTCGGCAGTGTTGCGCGCCGGATGGCAAGGTCCCGCCCGGTGATAACTGCTCTGTTACATCCCGGATGTGGAGGACTAAACTGGAGGACCGCTCAGGAAATAAAAATTACACTTACCTGGTAATTGTAGTTCCTGGAGGGTCCAGTTTAGTCCTCCGTCCCGCCCTATCTGTCATTTGCTCTGTTCCGGCGCGTGTCTCTGATTGCGGCGACGTTCGTTCGTCCTTCTGTATTTCTTTTTTCGGGACACGGTTCTTTGTCGGATTTTCCATTCTTTTCTGTCTGGCTCCTGTTGTCAGGAGCTTGGGTTTGGGCTATCGCTTCTTCCATGAGGCGGTGGAACCCCTAGGCAGAACTCTGGCTTCCTCGTTTGGGGAGGGGGTCAGCAAATTCATAAGGGGATTTACACTCAATTTCTTGTTGTAAATATATCTTCTTAGTAAACTCTGGTGTTGCTTCTTCTTTAGTCTGCTTTGTTACTAGTTCACTGGGGGCTGATGGGAGCTCCGACAGCATAGATCATACAGAGGAAGATTTTGATTGGTCCAGTCTCCAGGCTGCAGGAGGAGGTGCACTACCTGGATGTGGAGGACTAAACTGGACCCTCCAGGAACTACAATTACCAGGTAAGTGTAATTTTTATTTTTTTGTGATTTGTTGTATTCCCATGAAGCACTTTGGCAGTAGGTCAAATTTCTGTGTCAGATTTAAAATTCCGGAAAATAACTGAAAAATATACATACATCCTTATCCACAAAGAAGACAGAAGGTTTCTTCGGTTCCTCTTTAAGGGAAGACATTACCAGTACAGGGTTCTCCCTTTTGGCCTGGCTTCTGCCCCTAGAGTCTTCACAAAATGCATGGCAGTAGCAGCATTTCTGAGAACTCTAGGGATATTTGTCTTCCCTTACTTAGACGACTGGCTGATCTGAGCATCCGTCAGCTCCAGAGGTCAGCTCTGCTCTCTCCTGCACAGTGCAGGTTCTTCAATATTTGGGGTTTGTAATAAATCTTCCAAAATCCCAACTCGCCCCTTCTCAAACCCTAGAGTTTATAGGGGCTGTTCTAGACACGCAGCAGTCAATGGTTTTTCTGCTGCAGGTACGCTGCGCTCGAATAGTTCAACTGGCTTCTCAGGCAGCTATGAAAACCTCCCTAACTGCTCGAGAAATGCTTCAGTTGCTCAGTCATATGGCTTCCACTGTACATGTGGTTTCCTATGCTCCGTCTACACATGCATGCAGCTCAGTGGACCTTAGCTTCACAGTGGACTCTGGCATCAGATCGTCTGGGGGACAAAATCAGGAACTCTGCATGTCTTATTTCGTCCCTCCAATGGTGGCAATCACCAAAAAACCTACTCGTAGGATCACCTTTCAGAAGCCACCACACCAGTCCACACTGACTACAGATGCATCCAAATTGGGTTGGGGAGCTCATCTGGACAATCTCTCCACTCAGGGTCTTTGGACTCATCAGGAGGCTCGGCTTCACATAAAACTGCTAGAACTCGGAGCTATCTTCAGTGCTCTGAGTGTTCCAGGACTACCTCCACTCCAAAACAGTTCTAGTCCAAACTAGAGTGAACAAACAGAGTGGAACAGGTTCTCAGGCGTTGTGCAACAAAGCCCTACACCTATGGTCCTTTGCCATACGCCTTCAGATACACGTACTAGCGGTGTATCTCCCTGGCAAGCAGAATCTCCTGGCAGACAAACTCAATCGAGTACTACTGCTGCACGAATGGTCTTTCCATTCAGAGCAAATTGTTCAAATTTGGGGAACCCCAGACATAGATCTGTTTGCAAGTCCTCAGGATGCCAAACTTCCCTGCTTCTGTTCCAGAATTCCTGCTCAGAACAGTCAGGCGATGGATGCTTTCCACCTCCACTGGAGTCAGGACTTCCTATATGCCTACCCACCCATTCCCCTCATTCCCAAAACTCTGTTCAAGCTTCAGAGAGGCAGGAGCCATATCATCTTCATAGCCCCACGCTGGCCACGACAGACATGGTATCCATTGCTTTTACATCTCTCTCAAGCCAAGCCTCTGGAGTGGGATGTGCTCAAGATCTCCTATCCCACGAGAAGGGGAAACTTCTGCACACAAACCCTCAGTCTTTGCACCTGGTGGGCATGGCTGCTGAGAGCTTAGAACTCCAGGATATCAACCTCTCTCAACAGGTTAAAGATATCCTTCTAGCCTCTAGGAAACCTTCAACAAGGCGTGCTTATGCTTTTAAATGGAGAAGGTTTTCAATCTGGTGTTCATAGAAGGAACTTAATCCTTTTTCTTTTCCAGTAGAGGTGTCACGTATCTCCTCCACCTTTCATCCTGTGGACTTAAAACTAATTTAGTAAGAGTCCTCCTCAGTGCTATTGCATCTTTTCACATGCCCTTTGATGGACAACCTGTTTCCTCTCAACCGCTTGTAGCGCTTCATGAGAGGTCTACTTTTAACTAAGCCTCCCATTAAGCCACCACCTGTGGCATGGGATCTCAATCTTGTCCTTGGACAGCTCATGAAGCCGCCCTTCGAACCCCTAGCCACTACATCCTTGAAGTTTCTTTCTGGGAAAGTCATCTTCCTAATTGCCCTCACTTCTGCAAGACGTATCGGTGAGCTCCAAGCTTTAGTGGCTGACCCTCCTTATACACGGTTCCACCATGATAAGGTAGTCCTTAGGACTCACCCTCACTTTATGCCAAAGGTGGTTTCCCCTTTTCATTTGAACCAGTCGGTTTACCTGCCTGTTTTCTTCCTTAGGCTGCATGCCTCTAATGCAGAAAGGAATCTACATACTCTGGATTGCAAGCGTGCTTTGGCCTTTTATCTTCAGAGAACTAGGCAGCACAGAAAGGCTTCACGGCTTTTTGTTGCCTTTGATTAGTCACCTGGGTCTACCAGTTTCTAAGAGAACACTCTTCAAGAGGATTGCAGACTGTATCTCTTATCTATGAGAGTAAAGGACTTTCTCTTGAAGGTCATGTCACAGCACACAATGTGCGAACAATGACTGCTTCTATGGCAAATCTACGCTCCATGGCAATTGATGAAATCTGAAAAGCAGCAACCTGGTCCTCTGTCCACAACTTTGTGGCCCACTATTGTTTGGACAAGGACTTCCGTCGGGATGCTTCGTTTGGCCAGGCTGTTCTCCAGCATCTCTTTCAGACTTAGAACACCACCTACCCCTGTCCCGGGTTTTGATACCAGAGATCCTTGGGAGGAAACATGACCCACTTCAGCCTGTTTCACTGCTCTCTCTGGGGTCATCTCCCTGGCATCTGCAAGCTAGGGAGTCCCATATGTGAAGATTACATTCCTGCTTGTTCCTGGATATAGCGTAGTTACTCACCTGTAACAGGTGATCTCCAGGAACAGCAGGAATTGAGTCTTACAACTCACCCTCCTCCCCTAGGAGTTGTATCTTTCTCTCCCTCTTTCTCTCTGTCCTTCTCTCCTTATCTCAGCTACAAACCCAACTGAGGAGGTACAGTTGTTAAGGCAGCAGCACAGGCACAGTGGAATGCTCCCAAAAGCTTTTCTGTAGTATGCTGGGGAGCGTTCCTGCACGGGCTCGGTTCCTGCACGGTGCTCGGGCTCGGTTCCTGCACGGTGCTAACGTCACCCATATGTGAAGACTCAATTCCTGCTGTTTCCGGAGATCACCTGTTAACAGGTGAGTAACTATGCTATCTTTAAGCTCTGTCTGCTCTTTCCAGATTTGGAGAGGGAATACTCCAATCCATCTCTGGTAGATTAAAGCCACACGATATGATCACTTCTCCCTTCATAGGTACCTTTGCAATATTAATGATAAGTTCTCTATTCATTTCTTCTTTTTGAGTTGGAGGTCTGTAGATTATATCAGTATGGATGATAATGCAGTCTCCTCTTTACAACACAATCTACAGCGCTGCTTCTTTGCCTCACATCCCCTGCATTTCAGCAGTTTTAATTTGCTTTTGACATATAGGGCTGCTATTCCTTGTCTGCCTTCTCTGTCTCTCCTAAATAAATTATAACCAACTATGGCTATATACCATTCATGCGACTTGTTAAATCATATTTCTCTGGGAACAAGCAGGAAGTCAGTCCTCACATATGGGTGATGTCAGGACCGACGGAGCTCTCGAGGAAGCATCCCCCCAGCTTTCAAAGAAAGCCTTTGGGAGATGCCACCACGTATGCATGATTCCCTTCCCGCCCAAGGGTACCTTCTTGTTCAGTCTCCTTTTTTTCCATTGAGCGCTTAAGACGTTTGTCTGGCTTGTCCCCCGAAAAAGTTGATTTTTCTCTCCGAGTTTCATACTTATCTCCAGTATCACACTGGTACTCTTCCCGCCTACCGACCTCGTTGCCTCGGCATAGACTTCGGTCTATTTTTGTAGTTTTCATTCTTTTCTTTTCCTGGTGTCTTTGCACCCTTTTTCTCCCACTGGCAGCCCGGAGAGTCTTTGACCTCGCAGGGGTTCTTTTTTCCCCCATGACTACCAGGGCTTTAAGTGTGATCGGTGCTCTAAAATTAGACCCCCTCAGATCAGAAAAGAATTACAGCAAATTTTAATCACTCCTCAAAACCTATCTATTCTCCTGCCTTTGATCTTCCAGCTCCTACTATGTGAATTTGTTTCTTAGGTTGTTTCCTCTCTGTTCTGTTTGCCTGACTGTCTCCTGTCCCATATTGTAGTTCCTTTCCTTTTCTGGCCTTGCTGTACTTTTGATTTTTTATTATTGTACACCGCCCTGTTATGAAGGGAGGTCTCTCAAATTGAATAAATATAAGCATAAACATTGTCTCTGAACGACACACATGACCAATGTTCCCTCTAATTTTCTGTAGGCTGTGTGCGCATAAAATATCAGCTGTGCAGCTTTTGAAGGAAGGTTAAATTTTTGTGTGCCACATAACGACACTCAGAGTTACATACTTTAAAATTTGACTACACGTCAGAATACAGTATGTACACCACATTGATTGCACTAGAAAATATTGTAGAACTTGTGAAAACCATAAATACACAACAACTTTTCAATTTTAAGAACGTCTGTGTTTTCTATCAGAATCAGAACCGTAATTTTTGTGCGCTCTGTTGTAAAGTATGTGCGCTCACTCGGCAACGTGTGGGCGCGTGCACACGCGCACAGCTTAGAGGGAACAGTGCACATGACTGCTGTCTCTGCTGCCTTTGGCCAGACCACAAGCTGGCAACCTGCGGTCACTGCAAGAGGATGTCCAGTAAGTCCCCCAAGAGCTGCCAGCAGTAGCACGATAAGCTTTTCCCCGAATCCTTGGTGCTTCTGAAGGCCAGGGCCTCTTCTGAGGCCCCGACATCTTGGGTAGAACCCTCCGAACCTAAGCCTCGATGTAGGTTCTCAGAAAGAAGGTCTCACTCGAGGGAACCCAGGAAGAAGAAGAAACCCTCGAAGGGGGCGTCCTTGGACAGTTACGACTGGCCGGGTGCTCCCCGGGCCCAGTCTCGCACTCCATTCGTCCAAGGGGTCGGAGAAGGGAGCAGCCTGTTAAGGTTCCCCTGGAAGGAACCGACAGCGGACCGGCCTCTGTCCCCAGACACCATCCTTGTCGGATTCCCCTTCGGGGGAGCCAGCATTGGGAACCGACAGCGGACCGGCCTCTGTCCCCAGACACCATCCTTGTCGGATTCCCCTTCGGGGGAGCCAGCGTTGGGACTGAGTCCCATGGTGCCCGCACTGAAGGCTGCGGACTCTTCTTGTCTGGAGCCCAGAATGGCGGCCCAGGACCGCAGTTTGTCTGCCTTCATGGACCAGCAGTGGGCATTGTTGTCCAGCATGACCGGTTCATCTGCCCCAACCATTGGGTCCTCGACGTTCTAGATGTCCCCGGAGGCCGAGCTGATCCTTGAGGTCCTTCGGTCTTGAGTCAATCCTCGGCCGAGGTGGTGATTTGAGTCCCACTGGACAGGACTGCAGTCATCCCCGGCAAGTTTACCGGACGCCGGCCATAGGGCATCGGGGGCCCTGAAGCCCGTGTTGCAGCCCTCATATGAGTTCTTGACGGACTACTCCAGAGTGCGAGACGGAAGACGAGGCGTTCCCCGATACCCGTCGCCACTGTGACGTCCCATCTGACTCTCCTGTCTTGGAGCCTCGATGGTGGTCCCCGCTCAAGGATATGGGTTTCTTTGATTTTGTCAAGGACATGTCTAAGGCCCTGGCATTCCCGACAGTCAGAGGACCCTCAGGCGGATGATTTGGAAATCCTCCAGTACGATGCTCCTCTGCTGTAATCGCTCACAGTGCCCATCCCTCCCATCCTGAAATAGCTGATGCTCCGAATGTGGGAGACACCGGCTCTACTGCCGGTGGTGAGCAAACTGCTTGACTCGATGTATCGAGTCTTCCGGAGCCCGGGCTTCCAAAAGTCACAGCTGCCCCATAACTCCATGGTGGAGGAGTTGGCCATGCGTCGGCTGAAAAGCCACAAGACAAACTCCTTGGTGACCCCTGGCAGAGGGGCCCACACCTTGGACGCCATCGGCAAAAAGTGCTACCAGGACTCACTGCGCGTCTGCCGCAACCTAGCCTTCCATACCATGGGTATGTACTTGAGAGACCTGGCGAAGGAACTCGCCAGGTTTTCAGCTGGTCTCTCTGAGCAACCCTTGCAGCGGTTCAAGAACATAGCCAAAGCAGTCCATGAGTGTTCCAAATTGATGTCTCGAGCAGCCTATGACTGGTTCTAGTCGGTGGCCCTAGTAGCTGCGGCGGGCATCGTTGTACGTTGCCAAGCTTGGCTACAGTCGTCTGACCTCGAGCAGTTGGTTCAGGACAAATTGGTTGATGTCCCCTACCAAGGATAGAACCTCTTTGGCAAACTCATAACCGAAAAGGCTACCGAGCTGGAGACAGAGTTCGACAAGGACCAGACTCTATAGAAAGTCAGCTGCCCCTCCCTGACGGAAGGGCTTGGGTAATCTCCAGGAGCAAGCAGGAATGTAGTCTTTACATATGGGTATCGTCGGTACCGACGGAGCCTGCGCGCGGGAACGCTCCCCAGCGTCCAATAGGAAAGCTTTTGGGAGCATCCCACAGCGCCTGCGTGCTGCCTTCCTGCCTTTCCCAACTGCCCCTCTCTAGTTCTTTGTTTTCTGCGGAGCCGACAGGTCGCACATCCTGTCACCACAGAAAAAAATCCCTTCTATTCTTTTTTTGTGGTCGCATCTGCCTTCCCTTGACGCTACACCGGTACTGCCGGTTCTTCTTTCTTTTCTTCTTTAAAAACAAAAAACAACAAAAAAAAAAAACCTTTCTTCTGGAGTCTTTACAGTAATTTTCTCTTCAGGTGCCATGCGCCATTTTGGGCACTAGGCCCAACATTTTCCTTCAAAATGGAAAAACCCACTTCGGGTTTTAAAGTGTTTCAAGTGTGGTGGTACCATCTCCTTCAGACACCCATGAGTGGTGCCTCAAATGTTTAGTTCCTGACCATTCTTTTTCTGAGTGTGTTGCCTGTGGGATGATGTCGAAAAGGGGCCGGCAAAACCGAGCTGCTAAACTTAGCACCCTTTTTCCCTCTGATGCAGCTTCCGTGGCATCGATGTTTTCCAGGGCTTCATCTTCCTCCCATGGATTTCAGGTAACTAAACATAAATCTAGCCGGTCCTCAAAGGGTAGATCTCCTTCTAGACATCGAGATGCCTCTGGTGTTGCCCTTGAGGGACTTTCACCGGCAAAATTGCCCCGGCGGGAGGCTTTGGCTTCCAAAGCACTAGCGGGCCTCCAGGATTTTCTCGAGGCTTCAACCTTGGCAGAACTACTGGTGCCATGCTCTGGGGTACCGGCCGCCTCATCCGGTACCGATACCCAAGCATCAGCAGCATCGATAAACCAGAGATTCTTGGCTATTGTACGCAGTCTGGTGGCTCTTCTCACAGCCTCGATGCCCCTGAAACCGCTTCAGACAATTCAACCGGTACCGGCATCGACTCCAGTGCCGGCACCAACATCAGCAAGTATTCTACCGGGACCGAGTCATGCGTGTCTATCCGGCATTGACAAGTCGATACCGGACCACTCCAATGCCGACTTTGATCAGTACCGGTACCGTGCCTTGCAAGATCACCCGGATTGGAGATACTTTGAATCCTCGGATGAGTCTGAAGACTCTGAAAGCTCTGCTGATACCAGAGTACTTCTTCCTGAGGATTCCTCTTCTCAGCGTAGGATGTCTCCACCAGAGGATATGTCCTTTCAGGATTTTATCCGAGATGTTGTCCAAGGTCTTTCCATCACAGTGGCTCCTGAAAAAGAGCCTAGGGCAAAGGAATTAGAAATCCTGCAATACCCTAAAGCTCTCAAGGAGGCAGCTACCTTACCTGTTCATGAGATCTTGCATGAGCTCATGTTAAGGATGTGGGAAACACCTCTAACCACATCTCCTCACTCTCGAAGACTCGACACCATGTATCGCGTTCCTCCTTGTCCTGGGTTTCAGAAGACTCAATTACCACACCATTCCATGGTGGTGGAATCAGCTATGAGAAGGATAAAGAGTGCAAAAATGCATGCATCTAATCCTCCAGGACGTGAGTGTAGGACTTTTGACGCCTTTGGGTGTCGAACCTTCCAGGCTTCCATGCTTTCTGCTAGGATCAGTTCCTATATCTTATATACGGAAATGTTCCTTAAGCAGGTCACAGGAGATTTAGAGCTTATGAGCCCTCTCCTTCCTGATGATAAGAGGCAAGATTACCTCGCCCTTGTCAAACATGCCCTGGTTGTTTCCAAGTTTGTGAATCGTGCAGTCTTTGACTGCTTTGAGTGCATAAGTAGAACCTCTGCCATTGCCATAGGTGCACGTAGGATTGCCTGGCTCCAGGTTTGACTTGGAAATTTGGATACAGGATAAACTAGGGAATATTCCTTGCACAGGAGAGAATCTCTTTGGCAAGAATTGGCAGGAAAAAGCTAATGAGATAGATGCTGACGATATCACCTTGGCTAGATTGTCTAAATCTACAGCTGATCCTGCGAGGAAAAAAATCCTATAAGAGACCATTCTTCAGTAAGACGTTTTATCCCTCCTATACCCAGCAGGGGCATCGTTTAGGTCAGTCTGCCCAAAAAGGACAGCAGCAACAACCTAGACAAAGAAAGACAAAAGCAGTTAAGCCTCATCCGGCTCAGCAGACTCAGCCTCCACAGGGGCTTTGACTCCTATCTAGAGAACTTTGCCTTCCTGGCCCTGAATGGCCCAGAACCCTCCACCATCCCAGGAAGGTTATGTCATTTTGCCCCCAGATGGGGTCAGATAACAGCAGAAAATTGGACTCTGTCTATTGTAAGAGAGGGGTATAAGCTTCGTTTCCTCAGCATGTCCCCTCCTACAGTGGTAAAACAGTTCAATTCTCAGACCTCTCTCAATGACCAGTTAGGTCAAGAGGTCACTGTGCTCCTTGCTCAAGGGGCAATAGAAGACGTACCCATTCCCCAAAGGGGTACAGGGTTTTACTCCCCCTATTTCCTTATTCCAAAGAAAACAGGAGGACACAGGCCCATTTTAGACCTCAGAGAATTGAACAAGTATCTCCAGGAACAAGCAGGAATGAGTCTTCACATATGGGTATCGTCGGTACCGACGAAGCCTGCGCGGGAACGCTCCCCAGCGTCCAGTAAGAAAGCTTTTGGGAGCATACCACAACGCCTGCGCGCTGCCTTCCCACCTTTCCCAACCGCCTCTCTCCAGTTCTTCTTTTCCGCGGAGCCAGCAGGTTGTGTTCCTGTCACTGCAGAAGAAGTTCTTTATTTTTTTCTTTATTTTTCTGTGTCGCGTCTGCCTTCGACGTCAGACCGGTACCGCCAGTCTTTTCTTTTCTTCCTTTAAAAAACAAAACAAAAAACTTTTGTTTTCTTCAACTGTGCATTTTCAGTTTGGGCCTTAGGCCTAAATATTTACTCCTCATGGAGAAGCCCGCTTCCGGGTTTAAAAAGTACACAAAATGTGGCGGTACTATTTCTATCACAGACACCCATGATTGGTGTCTTAAATGTTTGGGTCCTGACCATTCCATCACGGATTGTGTGTCCTGCACCATGATGTCTAAAAGAGGTCGGCAGAACCGAGCAGCCAAGCTCAGTACCCTGTTTCCCTCTGATGCAGCCTCAGTGGCATCGACGTCTTCCAGGGCTGCTTCTTCCTCCCATGGATCTGAGGTAACCAAACATAAATCTAGCCTGTCCTCGAAGGGCAAATCTCCCTCCAAGCATTGAGATGCCTCCGGGCTTGCCCTCGAGGATTCCGCTCTGGCAAAATTACCCTGGCGGGAAGTTCCGGCTTCCAAAGCATTACCTATGGGGTCACAGGTTGACATCGATGGTGCGGCCTCGATCGATCAACTGTTGCCATGTTCTGGGGTACCGGTGGCCTCCACTGGTACCGACATCCAGACTATGATGACGTCGATGGATCAGAAAATTCTATCCTTACAGTGCACCCTTCCGGCTTTTATGCAGGCCTCGACGCCTTCGGTACCGCAACAATCTCCGTTGCCGGTACCGACTCCGACATCGGTACCGTTCCCGGTGCCGGTACCGATTGCATCGGCTTTGGTGTTGGCTGCAATGGTACCCTGTCCTACGATGCCCATCGGTACTGAACCGGTACCGCTTACTCCCGATGTCGATCCCACTCGGTATGCGTATCGGGCTTTACAGGAGCATCCGGACAGGCGATACTTCGATTCCTCTGAAGACTCTGAGTCGGAGGTTTCTGTCGATGCACCGGTGCTTCTTCCTCAGGAGTCTGATTCTCCAAAACGAAGAATATCTCCTCCAGAGGATTTGTCTTTTCAAGACTTCGTTAGGGAAGTGGCTATAGGCCTCTCCATTACAGTGGTATCTGAGTCAGAGCCTAGAGCCAAGCAGTTAGATATTTTGCAATATCCTAAGGCTCCTAAGGAAGCAGCTACCCTACCTATCCATGAGATTCTCTATGATCTCATGTTGGACATGTGGGAGTCTCCTTTCACCACCTCTCCTCATTTTCGCAGGTTAGACACCATGTACCGTGTCCCTCCCTGTCCTGGTTTTCATAAGACTCAGCTTCCTCACCACTCTATTGTGGTTGAGTCTGCTATGAAGAAAATAAAGAGTGCAAAAAGACACTCATCTAACCCTCCAGGATGTGAATGTAGGACTCTAGATGCTTTTGGCCGCAGGATTTTCCAGGCCAATATGCTTGCTGCCAGAATCAACTCCTATAGTCTCTATATGGGGATGTTTCTAAAAAGTCACAGATCATCTCCAGACTTTAGCTCCTTTTATTTCAGAACATAAAAGGCAGGAATTTCTCACTTGGCTCAAACATGCCCAAGATGTTTCCAAATTCTCCAACCGTGCAGCCTTTGACTCTTTTGAGTGTGTAAGCAGAGCCTCTGCTATTGCCATAGGTGCACGCAGAATTGCTTGGTTACAAGCCTCTGATTTGGAACTCTGGGTACAGGATGAGTTGGGAAACCTTCCTTGTACAGGTGAAAACCTATTTGGCAGGGATTGGCAAGCAAAGGCCACTTGGATGCTGAGAACTCTGCTTTGGATCGACTTTCAAAGTCTACCTCTGCCCCTGTTAAGAAAAGATTGTTCAAAAAGACATCTTTTTCTAAAAAGGGAAGATATTATCCTGCTCATCGGCAGGCATCTTCTGCAGGTCGTTTTGCTGCAAAACGTCAGCAACCACCTAAACAGGCCAAGCCTACCACAGCCCAGCAGCCTCAGCCTCCTCAAGGCCTTTGACTTGCAACTAGAGAACTTAGCCTTTCTAGCTCTGGGAAACCCAGAGCCCCTCACCATTCCAGGAAGGTTGACTTACTTTGCTCCCAGATGGGAGCAAATCACAGCAGAGCAATGGACCCTCTCCATCATAAAGGAGGGGTACAAGCTTCACTTTCTAAACCTTCCTCCTCACACCATGGTGAAACAGTTCAATTCTCCAACATCTCTCCTCAACCTTCTAGGTCAGGAGATTGCTACTCTTCTTGCCCAAGGGGCAATAGAAGAAGTACCTCTTCTTCAACAGGGCTCAGGGTTCTACTCCCCTTATTTTCTTATCCCAAAGAAAACAGGGGGCTACAGACCCATATTAGATCTCAGAGAATTGAACAAATTTCTGTTCAAGGAGAAATTCAAAATGATTTCTCTAGGGGCTCTGCTTCCATACCTCCAGAGTCAAGATTGGCTTTGTTCTCTAGATCTCAAGGATGCGTACACGCATGTCCTCATCCATCCATCCCACACACAGAAGGTTCCTTCGGTTCCTTTTTCAAGGAAAGCACTACCAATACAGGGTGCTTCCTTTCGGTCTGGCCTCTGCACCAAGGGTGTTCACAAAATGCATGGCAGTAGTAGCTGCATTTCTCCGCACTCTAGGAAAATTCGTATTCCCATATCTGGACGACTGGCTCATTCGAGCCTCATCCCAGTCAGAGGCCCAGACTTGTCTAACCGGCATAATGCGTATCCTTCAGTATTTGGGACTAGTAATAAACATCCCAAAATCCAATCTCACCCCTACTCAGTCTCTGGAGTTCATAGGGGCCTTGCTGGATACCACAACTGCAAGGGCCTATCTTCCTCAGGCCCGTTGCCTACGTCTGGTGCAGTTAGCCTCCCAGATTCAGTTAAAGTCCCAATTAACTGCTCGAGAGATGTTACAACTATTAGGCCACATGGCATCCGCCGTGCATGTGGTTCCATATGCTCGCCTTCACATGAGAGCAGCAGCTCAATGGACTTTGTCCACCCAATGGACTCAGGCATCAGGTTGCCTGTCAGACAAAATAGCAAACTCCAGTCGTCTATTTTGGTCTCTCCAGTGGTGGAAGTCCCCTCAGAACCTGTTGCTGGGGTCCCCTTTTCAGCAACCGTTACCCCAAGCAACTCTCACAACAGATGCTTCTCCAAAGGGTTGGGGAGCTCATCTGCAAGATCTCTCCACCCAGGGCATCTGGTCTCCACAGGAGACTTCTTTGCATATCAATCTCTTGGAACGCAGAGCAATATTCTTAGCTCTCAGAGTGTTCCATTCCCTGCTCAGCTACAGGACAGTCCTTATCCATACGTACAATCAAGTAGCCATGTTCTATGTAAACAAGCAGGGAGGGACTGGCTCTCTGTCGCTTTGCAACGAAGGGCCTTCGCCAGAGAGCATCACATCCATCTTTTGGCAGTGTATCTTCCAGGTATTCAAAACTCTTGGGCGGACAGACTCAGTCGAGTTCTGCTCCCACACGAGTGGTCCCTCCACATGGACCAGGTAGCCAGGATTTTTCGAATTTGGGGAACCCCGGTCATAGACCTCTTTGCAAGTCCGTGGAATGCCAAACTTCCCCGATTCTGTTCCAGAATTCCGTGTCAGGGAGTTCAGGCCAAGGATGCCTTCCTCCTTCACTGGGGTCAAGACTTCCTTTATGCCTTTCCACCAATTCCCCTAATTCCGAAAACACTATTCAAGCTTCAGAGAGATCGAGGGACCATGATCCTCATAGCACCACATTGGCCACGCCAAGTGTTGTACCCACTAGTTCTGCATCTCTCTCAAGCTCCTTCTCTGGATTTAGGCTCTGCACCAGACCTCCTATCCCAGGAAGACGGAACATTGTGGCACCCAAACCCCCAGTCGCTCCATCTCAGGGCTTGGTTGCTGAGGGCCTAGACCTTCAAGATTTTCATCTCTCTCAACAAGTCAGAGATGTTGTTCGGCCTTCTACTTGACGTTCCTATGCTTTCAAATGGAAAAGATTCACCATTTGGTGTTCAGAGAAGTGTCTAAACCCTCTTGCAATACCTCTGAATTCTCTACTAGAGTATCTCCTGCATCTATCCCATGCAGGCCTAAAAACGAATTCAGTAAGAGTCCATTTGAGTGCTATTGCAGCGTCCCTCAAGCCTCTCAATGGACAACCTATCTCCTCTCACCCTCTTTAGCAAGATTCATGAGAGGCCTTCTTTTAACTAAACCTCCCATTAGACCACCTCCAGTGGCATTGGTTTTAAACCTGATTCTTGGCCAGCTTATGAAGCCACCCTTTGAACCTTTAGCCACCACCTCCTTGAAATTTCTTTCTTGGAAAGTTGTTTTTCTCATTGCAGTCACCTCTGCACGCCGCATCAGTGAGCTGCAAGCTTTGGTGGCTAATGCACCTCAGGACCAATCCACACTTTATGCCTAAAGTGGTCTCGACTTTTCATCTGAACCAGGAGGTATATTTACCTGTCTTTTTTCTAGGACCTCATGCATCAAATGCGGAGAGGAATCTTCATACCTTGAATTGTAAGAGAGCTCTCGCTTTCTACTTACAAAGAACACAGCAAGTTAGAAAGTCTTCTCAACTCTTTGTTGCTTTTGATCCTTCTCATTTAGGACTTCCAGTCTCTAAGTGAACACTATCCAGCTGGATTGCTCAGTGTATTTCTTTCGCCTACCAGAGTAAGAACATTTCTCTGGAGGGCCATGTCACAGCTCACAATGTGAGAGCCATGGCAGCCTCAATGGCTCATCTAAACTCGGTGTCCATCGACCAGATCTGTCGAGCGGCCACCTGGGCCTCAGTTCACACCTTCACAGCCCATTACTGTTTGGACAAGGACTCCCGCCGGGATGCCTCGTTAGGTCAGGCTGTCCTCAAACACCTGTTCAAGTCCTAATCAACTCCTACCCACCTACCCTGGTTGGATGCCAGAGATCCATGGGGGAGAAGTGGAGCCCTCTGCAAGGGCACTCAACCATGGGGTCTCTCCCTGGCATCTGCAGCTAGGGAGTCCCCTTATGTGAAGACTCAATCCTGCTTGTTCTTGGAGATAGCACAGTTACTTACCTGTAACAGGATCTCTGGGAACAGCAGGAATAAGTCTTCACATCCCACCCACCTCCCCTAGGAGTTGTATCTCTCTATCTTTCCTTTCCTCTCTCTCTCTTTTTGTCTCAGCTTTAAAACTCGAACTGGAGAGAGGCGGTTGGGAAAGGCGGGAAGGCAGCACGCAGGCGCTGTGGGATGCTCCCAAAAGCTTTCTTACTGGACGCTGGGGAGCGTTCCCGCGCAGGCTCTGTCAGTACCGACGATACCCATATGTGAAGACTTATTCCTGCTGTTCCCAGAGATCACCTGTTACAGGTAAGTAACTGTGCTTTCTGTTCAAAGAGAAGTTCAAAATGATTTCTCTAGGAACTCTGCTGCCATACCTTCAGAGTCAGGATTGGCTTTGTTCTCTAGATCTCAAGGATACGTACACTCATGTTCTCATCCATCCAAATCACCTGAAGTTCCTTCGCTTTCTATTTCAAGGGAAGCACTACCAATACAGGGTTCTTCCCTTTGGCCTGGCCTCTGCACCAAGGGTGTTCACAAAATGCATGGCTGTGGTGGCAGCATTTCTCCACACCCTGGAAATATTCGTCTTTTCTTACTTAGACGTCTGGCTCATTCGAGCCCATTCAGAGCCAGAGGACAGGATTGCCCTCTCACACAATGCGCATCCTTCAGTATTTGGGCCTTGTCATAAACTTCCCAAAATCCGGCCTTGCTCTCACTCAGTCCCTAGAGTTTATAGGAGCTCTTCTGGATACCAGACAGACACGGGCCTTCCTTCCACAGCCCCACTGCCTTCGCATTGTGCAGTTAGCTTCCCAAGCAGTGCTAAAACCTCACCTCACTGCTCAGGAAATGTTAGTAGTTAGGCCACATGGCATCCACCGTGCATGTGGTTCCTTATGCTCGCCTCCATATGAGGGCAGCCCAGTGGACTTTATCCACTCAGTGGACTCAGGCGTCAGGTTGCCTGTCAGACAAAATAGCAAACTCAGATCGCCTTATTTTGTCCCTCCAATGGTGGCAATCATCCCAAATCCTTTTGGTGAGGTCTCCTTTTCAGCAACCCCCACCCCAGGCCACTCTAACAACAAATGCTTCACAGGTGGGTTGGGGAGCCCACCTGCAAGGCCTCTACCCAGGGTACCTGGACTCCACAGGAGGCCTATTTACACATCAGTCTCCTAGAACTCAGAGCAATTTTCCTTGCCCTTTGAGTATTCCACACCCAGCTCAGCTACAAGACAGTCCTAGTTCAAACGGACAATCAAGTAGCCATGTTCTATGTGAACAAGCAGGGCGGAACAGGCTCTCTGTTGCTTTGCAACGAGGCTTTGTGACTATGGGCCCTTGCCAGAGAGCATCAGATTCATCTCCTTGCGGTGTATCTTCCAGGCATTCAAAACTCTTGGGCAGACAGACTCAGTCGAGTTCTGCTTACACACGAATAGTCTCTCCATGCAGACCAGGTGGCCAAAATTTTTCAAATGTGGGGAACGCCGGACATAGACGTCTTTGCAAGTCCGCTGAATGCCAAACTTACCTGGTTCTGTTCCAGAATTCCGGCTCAGGGTTGTCAGGCCAGGGATGCTTTCCTCCTCGATTGAGGTCAGGACTTCCTTTATGCCTTTCCACCCATTCCCCTAATTCCCAAAACCCTTTTCAAGCTTCAGAGAGACAGAGGTCATATGATCCTCATAGCTCCATGTTGGCCACAGCAAATGTGGTACCCTCTGCTCCTACATCTCTCTCAAGCACCGCCTCTGGAGTTAGGATCTGCTCCAAATCTCCTTTCTCAAGAGGACGGGATGCTGTGGCATCCCAATCCCCAGTCTCTGCATCTCAGGGCCTGGTTGCTGAAATCCTAGAACTTCACGGTCTTAACCTTTCCCAGCAGGTAAAAAATATCCTTTATGCTTCCAGGAAGCCTTCCACAAGACGGTCTTATGCATTTAAGTGGAAAAGGTTTACCATATGGTGCTTGCAGAAGGGTCTTAACCCTCTTGCGATACCTCTGGAATCATTACTGTAGTATCTCCTTCATTTATCAAATGCAGGGCTTAAGACCAATTCAGTGAGTTCATTTGAGTGCTATTGCAGCTTCTTTCAAGCCTCTAAATGGACAACCTTCTTCCTCTCATCCTCATAGCGAGATTTATGAGAGGCCTTCCTTTAACTAAGCCTCCCATTAAGCCACCACCGTTGGCATGGGACTTAAATCTGGTTCTTGGCCAGTTCATGAAACCGCCTTTTGAACCATTAGCCACTACCTCTTTGAAATTCCTTTCCTGGAAGGTCATCTTTCTTATTGCAGTCACATCAGCACATCGCATCAGTGAATTGCAAGCGTTGGTGGCTGATCCTCCTTATAGAAGGTTACATCATAAGGTAGTCCTTAGGACTCATCCACAATTTATGCCAAAGGTGGTGTCACCTTTTCATTTAAACCAAGCGGTTTACTTTCCTGTATTCTTCCCAAGGCCTCACGCCTCATGCAGAAAGTAATCTTCATACTTTGGACTGCAAAAGGGCTTTGGCCTTTTACTTGCAAAGGACACAGCAACATAGAAAGGCTTCTCAACTCTTTTTGATTTTGATCCTAGTCATTTGGGACTTCCAGTCTCCAAAAGAACACTGTCCAGCTGGATTGCACAGTGTATATCTTTTGCCTATGAGAGTAAAAACCTTCCTCTTGAAGGCCATGTCACAGCTCACAATGTGAGAGCCATGGCAGCCTCTTTGGCTCATCTTCATTCTGTGTCTGTCGACGACATCTGTCGAGCAGCTACTTGGGCTTCGGTTCATACCTTTACAGCCCATTACTGCTTGGACAAGGACTCCCGCCGGGATGCCTTGTTTTGGACAGGCTGTTCAACACCTGTTCCATACTTAATCAACTCCTACCCACGATCCATGGGGGGAAGTGGAGCCCATTTCACAAGGGCAGACAACCTCTGGGGCTTTCTCCCTGGCATCTGCAGCTAGGGAGTCCCCATATGTGAAGACTACATTCCTGCTTGTTCCTGGAGATAGCATAGTTACTCACCTGTAGCAGATGATCTCCGGGAACAGCAGGAATTTAGTCTTCACAACCCAACCACCTCCCCTAGGAGTTGTATCTCTCTTTCTCTTTCCCTTTCTCTTTGTGTCAGCTTTAAACTCAACTGGAGAGGGACAGTTGGGAAAGGCGGGAAGGCAGCACGCAGGCGCTGTCGGATGCTCCCAAAAGCTTTCCTATTGGACGCTGGGGAGCGTTCCTGCGCAGGCTCTGTCGGTACCGACGGTACCCATATGTGAAGACTAAATTCCATCTGTAGGGCGGCTACGTGGTCCTCCCTGCATACTTTCACCAAATACTATCGTTTGGATATTCAGGCAGCGGGAGATGCCGGGTTTGGGGGAACAATTCTTGGGCCAGTCTTGCAGGCCTCTCCCGTGCTTGAACTGCTCTTACATCCCAGAGGAAAGGGACTGGACTGGAGGGACGCTTAGGAAGGCGTAATTAGACCTCACCTGCTAATTGGTGTTCCTGAAGGAACTTCAGTCTAGTCCCTGAATCCCGCCCATAAATTATTTTTAGAGGTGGCTGAGACATTGCTAGCCCAAAGGTTTAACGTGCGGGTGCGGAGTTCAGTATAAGTAGGCTCTGCGCTGAGGGAATTGAGGTGGCGTAGTGAAATGAACAAGCTGGGTGCCCTTGGATCTGGGAGTTCTGGGCTGAGTTGCTTATCAGGTAAGCTGCCGCCTCTTCGGGGGGGGGGTGGGGGATCCCTTCTAGGGAGGGAGGAGTTCATAATTTGGCATTACAGTTAACAGTAGTTATAGTTGGGTGGTGGTCTACTTAATTGTCTTTCCGTTGAGTCTACTTTGTCAATAGGATACTGGAGCTGGTGGGAGGTACCAGTGGTATTTATAATAGAGTCATCAAGAAAATGACATGCTGAGTCTCCAAGCTGCTGGAAGTGGAGCACAACCCAGAGGAAAGGGACTGGACTGGAGTTCATTCAGGAACGCTAATTAGCAGGTAAGGTCTAATTACTCCTTCCTCCGGATCCTAGGAATCTTTGTCTTCCCCTACCTGGACGACTGGTTTATCAGTGACGGGACGCTAGATGAGATCTGGCAGTCTTTACAGCACACCATTCAGGTACTGGAACAGCTGGGCTTTATCAACTACCCAAAGTCCCACCTGCAACCCTCTCAATGCCTTGAGTTCGTTGTGGTTCTACTACTACTACTTCTACTATTTAGCACTTATATAGTGCCGAGTATGCAGCGCTGTACAGGTACTCCTCGACACCACACTGGCTCGAGATTTCCTTCCAGCAGACAGGACCCAATGCCGTGTCACCTTGATAAGGAATGTCCAGTGTTGCCCAGTTGTCACGGCTCGGCAGATGCTGTCTCCTGGCCACATGGCCTCTACAGTCCGTTACCCCCTCAGCCCAACTTTAGATGTGTCAGATGCAGTTGACAGTGGCATCATGCGACGGGGTGTCTTTCAGACAGGGTCACAGTGACTCCGTCCCTTCAGGAGTCCATTTGCTAGTGGCAGGACACTGCTCGGGGGGCTTCCCTTCCAGGCCCTGCCTCACCCGCAAGTCCTAATGACAGATGCCTCCAAACTTGGCTGGCGAGCACATTTGAATGGCCTGTCCACACAGGGCCTCTCTACTTCAGGGGAGAGCCGCCATCAGATCAGCTTTCTGGAGTTTGGGTCATTGCCAGTGCCCTCTGAGTGTTTCAGCAACAGCTCTTTAATGATTGTCCTCATACAGATGGACAACCAGGTGGCCATGTTCTACCCCAACAAGCAGGGTGGCACAGGTTCATACCTCCTCTGGAGGCAATCTGCCTATGGAGGTTTGCAATCTCGCACAGCATGCTCCTTAGAACAGTATACCTGCCGGGCGTGCTCAACGTCCTGGCAGATCGCCTCAGCAGGGTCCTTCGGCCACACGAGTGAACTCTGAATAGACAGGTTGCCAACCCCATCTTCCAGATGTGGGGAATGCCGTCCATAGACCTGTTAGCCACTCCCCGCAACACCCAGCTCCTGTTTTGCTCCAGAGTGCCATGCAAGAATCTTTGTTTTGATGCTTTTCTCCTGGACTGGAGCAAGGGTCTTTGTGCCTACCCACTGACTCCTCTGTGGCCAAGACCCCTTTCAAGTTGCAGTTGAACAGTGCTACTATGATCCTTATTGCACCGCACTGTCCCATACAACCCTGGTTTACACTCCTGCTCAGATTCTCTTAATGGTTTCCGTTCAGACTGGGCTGTGCCCCAGATCTGATCTTTCAGGACAACGGGACTCTGCTTCATCCCAACATGTCATCCCTAGCAATAACAACTTGTATGCTGAGCAGGTAGTACTCGCAGAGCTCCGCTTACCACAAGACCTGGAGAACATCCTCCTCACCTTGCATAAGGGCTTGACGAAATGTGTTTACGTCTTTAAGTGGCGCAGGTTCTACATACGGTGTGAGAACAAATCTCTGGACCCCTTCTCCTGCTTTGTGGAGTCAGTTGTCTTATCTTCTGCACCTGTCAGACTCTGGTCTAAAGTCCTACTCTGTCAGAGTGCAGCAGTGCGTGGCTGCTTATCAGCCCATAGCTAATTAGCCATCTCTGTTCATGCTTTATGTGGGGCTGTCTCCTATCTCATCCCCCCATTAAACCACCCCCGGTGGCATGGGACCTTAATGTAGTGCTTGGACACTCCTCGCATCCCCCTTTGAGCTGCTTAGCTCCTGCCCACTCAAATTCCTTACCTGGAAGATCATTTATCTCCAGGAACAAGCAGGAATGAGTTTTCACATATGGGTACGTCGGTACCGACGGAGCCTGCACGGGAATGCTCCCCAGCATCTAATCAGAAAGCTTTTGGGAGCATCCCTCGTGCCTGCGCACTGCCTTCCCGCCTTTTCCACTGCCTCTTCTCAGTTTTCGTTTTTCCGCGGAGCCGGCAGGACGTCGTCCTGTCACCGCAGAAACATTTTTCTTTAAATTCTTTATTTCTTGTTTTCTTGTGGTCGCGGCTATTTCTCCCGCCGCCACCGGTACCGCTGGTGGGTTTTTCTTTTCTTTTCTTAAAACTCAGGGAGATTTTTCCCTCAGTTCCTGCCTTAAATATTTTGGGCCTGCAAGGCCTCTCCATCATGGAGCCTTCTTCCCCTAAGAAGTGCCTTCACTGTGGAAACACGGTTTTCTTTTTAGACTCCAATTCCTGGTGTCTAATCTGTTTGGGTCCTGACCCTTTTTCCCCTGAACAATCAGGCTGCGAATCTGTGAGAAGAACTTCCCTCTTTCGAGTTTCCCTCGATACCGTTTTCCCTCCTAGAGTGAGGGCACCGGCCTTTTCTTCTCTACAGGATCAGGTAACCCACAAACAGTCTGTTAAGACTAGCCAATCCTTGAGTGGTAAGTCTCATGCCCAGCATGATGACGGCTCCGGCCTTGCCCTCAAGTCCCCATTGGCATTAAAACCCCTGCGGGAGTCTCCAGGCTCCAAAGCATTTCAGGGATTTCAGGTTGTTCCTGGGGCTCACCCCTCACAGAACATAACTGAGCCATGCTTGGTGGTGGCATCCGCTTCGAGCGGTACCGATACCCCGGCATCTGCATTGGTGTTAAGTACTCCACTCTTCACCAGGGATCGTCATCTGTTGTCCTCGGTACCTTCGGGACCGATCGATACGTCCCAGATTGACTTTCCGGTATTGACAGCATCGCCGATACCACCACCGATGTCGGTACCCTCCAGACATGCATCGAAAGACTCGCTCCCTTCGTTGCCGAGTCTAGAATCGATATCTAGTCTAGATGACTGGGTACCGACGCGTCTCGGAACCGACCCTTTTCGTTTCCGGATACGCAGTACCGAGGATATTCACCAGGCGTTTCTGGTCACCTCTGTACTGCTTGAGCAGCCTCCGATGACTGTTTCGACGGCGTTACCGTCTCCGATTCCGACTCTGCTACCGGTATCGGTATCTATGTCGGTTCCTCCAGTTACACCGGTACCATCGATCCTTTCTATGCCTAGTTTGGAATCGATACCTGGCATGGACGATGCAGTACTGACTGCCTCAAATCGTGACTGCCAGTACCACTATCCTTCTAGTGGGATTCCTTTTTGGCACCAGACCAGTACATCCTCTGGTGCTCAGACTGCTCCTTCAACCTTAGCCTACCCAGGGATAGTTCCCATTGGAGATCCCTCTTTTCAGAAATTTCTCCTTGATATGGCAACCTTTCTTGCTATTCCTATCCCTGTCTGTGATCCTACTCGGGGCTCTCCTGCAGAAAAGGAAAATATAATGCTTCCTTTACATCATTCTTTGCAGGATCTAATTCTGAGAATGTGGGAATAACCTTTAAGGGTTCCTTCACCGTCTACAACAACTGATGTTCTGTATCAGGTGCCCCCCTCTCCAGGGTTTCAAAAAACTCAACTTCCTCATCATTCCATTGTAGTGGAATCAGCTATGAGGAAGATAAAAAGCAAGAAGAAGCATTCTTCTTATCCGCCAGGTCGTGCATCTAAAGCACTAGATGCCTTTGGACGTCAAACCTTCCAAACATCTATGTTGGCATCAAGGATTATCTTATATTTTTTATATGAGTCTATCTCTCCATGAGGTCACAAAGAAATTATCTCTTTTGACTCCTTTTCTATCGGAACCTAAGGCTGCAGACTATTCCTTGCTTCTTAGTCATAGCCAAAATATCTCTTGGTTTCTTTCTCGTGCTTCTCTAGCCTCTTTTGAGTCTGTTAGCAGATCCTCTGCTATTGCCATAGGAACACATCGTAGAGCCTGGCTCCAAGCTTCAGACTTGAGCAGATGGGCACAACACACACTGGGTAATTCTCCTTGTACTGGAGAAAATCTTTTCAATAAGGAGGCTTTACGTCAGTTTGCTCATTGCTCCACTGACTTCCCTGGTTTTAGGGACCATCCTAAGCCGCCGCCTTCCCCAGGAGGTAGGAAATGTCCCACCAAACCTTCTTTCCCTAAGAAAAGACGGTTTCACTCTTCTCCTGCCCATCATCCATATGTACCCAAGCAGGGGACACCTCGTCCTGGTCTAAAGAATCCAAACTCTAGCCAGTGTCAGCATACTCAGCAACCATAGGTTCCTGAAGGTTGCAACCTACAGTTAACTTCTTCTTAGCAGAAGTTTGTTCACTGTTCTTTCTTTAAAGCTCTACATGTGCTTTCCTTTCTTCAGGATATGCTAAGCTGTCAGGATATTCTTGTCCATGGGTTACATATTTCTCCTCCTCTTCCTACCAAGAAGAGAAGTTAACAACTATCCCATGATAGTTTCTGTCCCACCATGAACATTTTTTCATTCAGCTGACTCACCATATGGTAAGTCACCCTTCAATTACATGTTTTCTCTACCTTCTCATCCAGGGTTTCCCCTGAATGAGTGGTACCATACTGGACTAGCCTTTCATTCCAGTGTTCAAAATTTTCCTACAATAAATTCTCTGGACAGCTGTCAGACAGGGACAGGAATATTCCTCTCCCTTTGTCTGTTCTCTCTGTTTTACACAGGAAGATTCTCTCTGCTGTCTTTTTCAGCTACTGTTCATGCAGGACTTCCAGTGACTGAACTACTGGTACTTCCTACAAGTTTCCAGTCTGTCTTCCGCTACTTCTGTCTAGCCTTAGAAGTGATTCCAAGATAGTCCTCATCTATCTTGGATAATCCTACTCACTTCAGGCTTCTCACGTTATCTTCTTTCTGGCCATCTTCGTTTACTTGGATGTGGCAACACAACTGACCTACCATCAGTTTTATATCCTAATTCTCCTGCATAATGCTCTCTGCAATCTTCAGAGAAGCTTTCCACTATGGGCCCTTGCTAGAGAGCATTGAACTTTGTCTCTGATGGCTATTCTATATAGCAGAAAGGGCTTATCAGTCATTTTCCATGACTGAGGGTTCTCCACACCCTCTTGTCTCCTGTTATAATACAGGATATAAGCTTTTTCTGCATGAATGTCCAGAGTTTCCCAATCCTGCAGGAATAAGCTCTGTTTTCCTTACAGCTTGGCTTCATGCTATCCTACTCCTCATGGACAGCACATATTCTACTAGTAACACATGATACCTCTGTGTCCCTCCAGTGGGTCATCCTGGTATCTCCTATGCGTTTTTCTGTCCATTTACCATGTCAGAGTTCTACAGAACTCACGACTTGCTCTCTACAGACTGATATTATCCTCTGTTTTTTCACGCAACCATCCTGGTTATTTCACTGGATAGCATTCCTGCACCCTCTTAGCCCAGAGCAATAGGTTCTCTATATATCTTTTCAAGTAGGTTCCACCTTGTTAGATGAATCTTTCTCTTTCACATCTATCATGTGAATGTTTTTATGGGGCTTAGTTGCAGACATGTATCTTCAGACTTACATGTTCATGTATGTATATATCTCTACATATTCTATACATACATATGTCTGTAAGCTGTTATATATATATACACACACACATATATGTGTAACTGTCGAGATGCTCTTTATCAGTAGATATGTATTTACATACTATCTCCCTAACTGTCTATGCTATAAAGGTTTCTACCTTCTTAGAAGTCCAGACAGTGGGCTTGCATATCTTCATACTGTCCCTCAGTATGTGGGGGCTGTTATGCACACAACCACTACTGTGGTACTAACAGCTTCCACTTTACTCTAGGTCTCGCTATCCCTGAAGCATCATGCTTCAATATCTTTCCTATCTCTCACCAGCTAGGAAAGACAGTGTAGACCTTCAGTATTTCTGAGGTTCAGCCCTTCTCACATCTGTCCTCCTTGGGAATACGGGCTTTTCCATACCCCTTCTTCCCTCCAGGACTGGGCTAGTTGTCCAAATCGGTCAGTCTTCCTCTTTTACTCCTCAATGTTAATGACTCTGTAGCTAAAAGAGTTTTCAGCTTTTTCCCATAAAGCTTTCCACTACAAAAAGCAGAGAGTTTCCAAAAAAGAGTAAAGTAGCCCAAATGCCCTCAAGTATGGAGAAGACAGAGCTTAAAGATCCCAAATTACCCATGTCTACCAATAGCCAAATTAATATGAATAAAATACAGTCTCTAAAATGCTTGTATGCAAATGCTAGAAGTCTACAAAACAAGATGGGAGAGTTAGAATATATAGCACTAAACGAGAGGTTAGGTATGATTGGAATATCAGAGACATGGTGGAAGGAGGACAACCAGTGGGGCACTGTGATACCTGGGTACAAACTGTATCGTAATGATAGAGCTGATCAAATTGGTGGAGGGGTTGCGCTCTAGGTTAGAGAGGGCATTGAGTCAGAAAGGATTAAAGTTTTGCAGGAAACAAAATTTGCTGTAGAATTTCTATGGATTGAAATTCCATGTAAAAAGGGGAAGGCGATGGCAGTGGGGGTGTACTATCGTCCGCCTGGCCAGAATGAACAAATGGATGATGAAATGCTCAAAGAAATCAAGGAAGCTAGCAAAAGTTACAGTGCAGTAATAATAATGGGTGATTTCAATTACCCCGGTATCGACTGGGTCAGTGTCACAGCAGGACATGCTAGGGAGATAAAGTTCCTAGATGAAATAAATGACTGCTTCTTGGAGCAGCTGGTTCATGAACCGACCAGAGGGGAAGCAATATTAGACCTAGTCCTTAGTGGAACACCAGATGTAGTGCAAGAGATAAGGGTGTTGGGGCCACTTGGCAATAGTGATCATAGCATGATCGCCATTGATTTAATTAGTGGAGGAGGGATAGTAAGGAAATCCACAGTACTACCTTTTAACTTTCGAAAGGGAGACTATGATAAAATGAGGAAAACAGTTAAGAAAAAACTAAAAGGAGCAGTTGCAAAGGTTAAAGACTTACATCAAGCTTGGGTGTTTAAAAATACTATCTTGGAAGCCCAAGCCAGCTTTATTCCACGCTTTAAGAAAAGTGGAAGGAAGTCAAAAAAACTGCCAGCATGGTATAAAGGTGAGGTCAGAGAGGCTGTTGCCAAAAAAGCATCTTTCAGGAAATAGAAAAAAGAGCCAAACGACGAAACCTGGAAACAGCACAATCACTGGCAAGTCAAATGCAAGGCATTAATAAAGCAGGCAAAGGGAGAATTTGAGAAGAAGCTTGCTGCGGAAGCAAAAACGCGAAATAAAGATTTTTTTCAAGTACATTCGCAGCAAAAAAACTGTGAGAGTCAGTTGGTTCATTAGATGATAGAGGCGTTAAAGGGGCACTAAGAGGTGACAAGGCGATAGCAGAGAGACTGAATGAATTCTTTGCTTCGGTCTTTACTGAGGAAGATGTAGGGATGTTACCCATGACTGAAGTGGTATTTAAAGGTGCAGAAGAGTTGAAGGAAATATCGATACATCGGGAAGATGTATTACAACTATTAGATAAACTGAAGAGTAGCAAATCACCTGGGCCAGATGGTATACTTCCAAGGGTGTTGAAAGAACTGAAATATGAGATTGCAGACCTGCTATTAGTAATCTCTGAACTATCATTAAAATCATCTCTAATTCCTGAAGATTGGAGGATAGCCAATGTAACACCAATTTTTAAAAAGGATTCCAGGGGTGATCCGGGAAACTACAGACCGGTGAGCTTGACGTCCGTACCGGGAAAAATGATAGAAACCATCATAAAGAATAAAATTATTCAGCATGTAGATAGTCATGGCCTAATGGGAGACAGCCAACATGGCTTTCGACAAGGAAGATCTTGCCTTACTAATCTGTTATGTTTTTTTGAAGGTGTTAATAAACAGGTGGACAAAGGTGAGTAGGTTGATATAGTGTATCTGGACTTTCAGAAAGCCTTTGACAAGGTCCCACATCAGAGACTTTTGGCAAAACTAAAGAGCCATGGGATAGGAGGCAGTGTACTACTGTGGATCAGGAACTGGTTAAAAGATAGAAAGCAGAGGGTAGGGCTAAATGGCCAATTTTCCCAATGGAGAAAGGTGAATAGTGGTGTACCCCAGGGATCTGTGCTGGGTCCTCTTCTTTTTGACATATTCATAAATGACCTGGAAAGTGGAATAACGAGTGAGGTTATCAAATTTGCAGATGAGACAAAACTATTTAAAGTTGTTAAAACCTAAGAAGATTGTGGAAAATTGCAAGAGGATCTTGATAAATTGGAAGACTGGGCATTAAAATGGCAGATGAAATTTAATGTGGACAAGTGCAAAGTTATGCACCTAGGGAAGAACAACCCAAACTATGGTTACACGATGCAAGGTTCCACTTTAGGAACCACCACACAGGAAAAAGATTTAGGCGTCATTGTGGATAACATGTTAAAACCCTCCGCCCAGTGTGCAGCGGCAGCCAAGAGAGCAAATAGAATGCTAGGTATGATAAGGAAAGGAATGGAAAATAAAACAAAAGATATTATAATGCCTCTATATCGTTCCATGGTGAGACCGCACCTTGAATATTGTTTGCAATTCTGGTCGCCGTATCTTAAAAAGGATATAGCGTTATTAGAAAAGGTTCAGAGAAGAGCCACCAAAATGGTAAAGGGCATGGAAGGATACTCCTATGAAGAAAGGCTAAAAGGTTAGGGCTCTTTAACCTGGAAAAGAGTCGGCTGAGGGGAGATATGATAGAAGTCTATAAATTAATGAACGGAGTGGAACGGGTAAACGTAGATCGATTGTTTACGTTATCAGAATATAGGCAGACTAGGGGACATGCAATGAAGCTACAGGGTAAACTATTTAAGACTAATAAAAAAATATTTTTTCACTCAACGTGTAATCAAACTCTGGAATTTGTTACCGGATGATGTAGTAAAGGCTGTTAGTGTAGCTGGGTTTAAAAAAGGTTTGGACAAGTTCCTGGAGGAAAGGTCCATAAACCATTATTAAGAAGGGACCCAGGATATCAATGCTTGACCCAGTACAAGCATTGTGGAACCTGTGTCTTTTGGGGAAACTGCTAGGTACGTATGACCTAGATTGGCCACTGTTGGAAACAGGATACTGGGCTTGATGGACCTTGGTCTGACCCAGTATGGCATATCTTATGTTCTTATGTTCACTGAAGACCTGCCGTTCTTATACTACCCCAGTTGACACCTGGGTCACCTGCCAATTCCAGATTTGGACCTTCACCCTCACTGCTGTGAGGTCACCTTGAGGATCCTCTACTGAATCTCCAGTAGACTCCATCACGCTCTCTACTTCCTACAATCCAGTAGGTAAGATCCTTTTTGTGATTGTTCATTAAATAATTTTAATGATACTTATCATACATACCAAGGACTCCTCTCCTGTAGTCCTTAGCTTTGCTGTTTTTCTTACAGCTCCTCTCCTTTCAACTCCTACCCACCATCCCTCATGGGATGCCGGAGATCCATGTGTAGGAGCTGCAGTCCTGATCCAGGACCACACATCTTATGGGATCTCCCCCTGGCATCTATAGCTAGGGAGTCCCCCATATGTGAAGACTCATTCCTGCTTGTTCCTGGAGATAGCACAGTTACTTACCTGTAACAGGTGATCTCTGGGAACAGCAGGAATAAGTCTTCACAACCCACCCACCTCCCCTAGGAGTTGTATCTATCTTCTTTTCCTCTTTCTCTCCTTTTGTCTCAGCTATGAAACTCAGCTGAGGAGAGGCAGTGGAAAAGGCGGGAAGGCAGTGCTCAGGCTCGAGGGATGCTCCCGAAAGCTTTCTGATTGAATGCTGGGGAGCATTCCCGTGCAGGCTCCGTCGGTACCGACGTACCCATATGTGAAGACTTATTCCTGCTGTTCCCAGAGATCACCTGTTACAGGTAAGTAACTGTGCTTTCTGGTGGCACGTCTGCACAGAGTCTGTGAATTGCAAGTGCTGGTGGTGAACCCACTGTACACCAGGTTTCATAAGAACAGGGTAGTTCTCCAAAGTAACCTGAAAATTCCTACCTAAAGTAGTTCTGCTTTTGATCTCAATCAATCAGTGGTGTTACCCACCTTCTTTCCAAGACCTCATACCAACAGAGCTGAGGCCTCATTGCACACCTTGGAATGTAAGATCACTGGCTTTCTTCCTGGAGAGGGCGAAAGCCTATTGCCGCTCTTACCAGCACTTTGTCTCCTTTGCCACCCCCAACTTATTGGGTCAATGTCAACACACCCTGTCCATTTGGGGGGCAGATTGCATCTCCTTCACTTCTGTTCAGGCTGGGCTGATGTGGCAGCGCCATGTCACTGCTCCGAGCTATGGCTGCTTCGGTGGCTAACTTGCACTCAGTCTCCACAGCGGAGATCTGTAGGACTGCTGCATGGTCTTCAGTCCATACCTTCACAGCCCATTACTGTCTGGAGATTACTGGCTTGACTTCAGCTTCAGCCAAGCTGTACTCTGTCATCTCTTTCGGAATTGATGCAACTCCTTTCCACCAGCCCTTCTGTCTGTCCAGGTTACCGTAGAGCCAATCTGATGTTGATGTCCTTGCTGGATGCTGACTTTCATGACCTCTGTGATTGTTCATGCTGTTAGTTCTCGGTTCATTTTTTCTGGTTGCGCCATTGGGCCTTTTGCAGGTTTTTTCGGTAGCCTGTAGCCAGGGAATCTCATTTGTGAGGACTGACTTCCTGCTTAGTTTTGGAGATAGTTACTCACCCTGTAGCAGGTGGTGTTCAGGTCAGCAGGAATCAGTTCTTTGTACTCTCCTTCTTCCCAATGGAGTTTTCCTTGTTTGGCTTAATTAAGCTGTGCTATCATACTGATGTAAAGATGGTTCTGGCGGAAAGACCAGTATGCATGCGTGGAGCACCTTCCAAAAGCTTTCTATGGAAGCTGGGAAGGGTTCCCATGAAGGCTTAGTTGGTGACATCACCCATATGTGAGGACTTGATTCCTGCTAATCCTGGAGAACACCTGCTACTGATGAGTAACTATGCTTTCTTCTCATATGACTTCTGGCACAGTCTCCAAATTATTTTGGTCGCCTTCCTCTGAACTGTTTCAAGTCTTTTTATATCCTTTGTGAGAGATGGTCTCCAAAACTCCATACAGTATTCCAAGTGAGACCTTGCCAACAACTTGTAATGCAATGCAATGTGTGCCTTCGAGTCAGTCCCGTACAGGGGCATTAATACCTCCTCCCTTCTGCTGGTTATACCTCTCTTTATGCAACCTAGCATCCTTTTGGTTTTGGCTACCACCTTACCACATTGTTTCACACCTTGAGATCCTCAGACACTATCACTCAGAAGTCCCTCTTCTAGTCTGTGCCACCAACTTCTTGCCCCCTATCACATAGACTCTTTGGTATTTCTGCATCCGAAGTACATGATTCTACACTTCTTGGCATTAAATATTAATTGCTATGCATTAAATTGTTTTTGTAGATCTTTGCTCATGTTGTCCACTCCCTCAATGAAGCCCATTCTGTTGCAAAGACTAGATAGGCCGTCATGTGTTTGCCGTCATGTTTCTATGTTTCTAAAGCTTCATGTCATCTGCATAAAGGCAAACTTTTCCCTTCAGTTCTTCAGCAGTATTACTCACAGGACTGATCCCTGGGGCAATCCACTACCTATCTTCCTTTCTTCTGAGTGGATTCTTATTCTCACGCATAGTGCTGTTCACACTGGCACTCCCCTCTATCTCGCCGACCAGATACTTTCGTCTTCCCCCCCGCCTACTCCGGGCAATACACTCTAATCGACTTGCCCTTCCCTCACCTACCCAGGCTCACCTTGTTTCCACCAGTACTTCTGCCTTCTATTTTCTAGCCCCCAGCCTCTGGAACTCACTCCCCCCCTTCACTCCGTGCAGAGGAGTCCTATCCAAAATTCAAATCACAACTCAAAACCTACCTTTTCAGCCTAGCCTTTGACCTGCCACTCCCAACATCCTCCCCTCCCTCTGTTACCCCCTCCCTCCTGTCCGCTTGATGTCTTAATTGCTTGTTGTTAATTACTACGTTGTGGTTTGTTCTTTTCTTGCCTTTCCTTCCTCCTCTTTCCTATTTGTTTTATTGGCGTTCCTTTTCTCTTTCTCAGCCATTTTAAACGGTTTTAGAATACTGTTTTTAAGTTTGTTTTTAAACTTGTGTTGTAAACCGCCCAGGTACTACTAAGTGTTGGGCGGTATATAAAGCCTGAATAAACGTAAACGTATTCAGTTTACCACCACCTTCTGTTGTATGTCAGTCAACCAATTTCTGATCCAGTTCACCACCCTGGACCCCATCCCCAGGTTTCTCAGTTTGATAAGCCTTCTATAAGGAACAGTATCAAAGGCTTTGATAAAATCTAGGTAGATTAAGTTCATCACATGATAGTTATCTAGTTCTCTGGTCACCCAGTCAAAGAACTGAATCAAATTTGTTTGGCATGATCGTCCCATGGTAAAACCATGTCGGATGTGAGATGGATCCTTGAAAAGACTAAAGAGAATACCAAAAGGATATCTATTTGTGCTTTGACTACAGCAAGGCTTTTGACTGTAAACCATGAGAAACTCTGGGCCACATTAAGAAGCATGGGTATACCAGAACACCTGATCGTTCTCTTGCACAATCTGTACATTGATCAAGAAGCAACAGTTCAAACTGAACAAGGAGAAACAAAATAGTTTAAAATAAACAAAGGCATACGACAATACTGCATTCTTTCCCCCTACCTGTTTAATTTATATGCAGAACAAATCATCAGAGAAGCAGGATTGTATGAAGACAACAGAGGTGTGAAGTTTGGTGGAAGACTCATCAACAACTTTTGCTATGCTGAATACCACATTACTGGCTGAAAGCGAAGATGATCTGAAACATTTGCTTCTCACGATCAAGGAACATAGTCTTAAAATGAGCCTGCACCTTAATTTAAAGAAGGCAAAAATCATGACAACTGGCAAATAATTTCATTGTTGGAGAAGAAATTGAAATCATGGACAACTTTAACCTACTTGGATCAACTGTCAAGAAATCAAATGATGCATTGCTCTTGGCAGAATGGCTATGAAAGACCTAGACAAGATTCTCAAGAGCAGAGATGTTTCTCTCCATACAAAGATTTAACTCATTCAAGCCATGGTATTTTCAATAACATCATATGGATGTGAAAGCTGGACAGTGAAAAAGACAGGAAGAAAATTGATGCCTTTGAATTATGTGGTGCTGGCGGCGAATACGGTGTATACCACGGACTGCCGGAAGAACAAACCAGTCAGTACTAGAGGAGATCAAACCTAAGCTTTCTTTAGAAGCTCAGATGACAAAACATTGACTTACATACTTTGGAGACATCATACGAAAAGAGAGATCATTAGAGAAAGGGATCATGCTTGGCAAGGTAGAATGTCAGCGCAAAAGAGGAAGGCCAGCAATGAGATGGATCGATACAATAACAGCAGCTATGGGTACCAGTCTGTCAACAATGAGCTGCCTGACTGAAGACCGAACACAGTTTGCGACGGCTATCCAGAGGGTCGCCATGAGTCGACAGTGACTCAACGGCACTTACCACCACCACCACCCATTGGATTCCAGAAAGTACATTGTTTTTCTTTTATTAGCATCTCAATTACATTTCCTGCCAGAGAAGTAAGGCATACTGGCCTATAGTTTCTCTTCCCTTTTGCCACTTTTATTAAGAGGTATTACATCAGCCCTTCTCCAATCCAGCAGAATTTCCCCATTTCAAATGATCTATTAAGCACGTCCTTTAAAAGCCCTGCCAGAACCTCTCTGAGCTCTTTCAGTATATTGGGATGTACCTCATCTAATCTGATGGTCTTGTCCACTTTCAGTTTTGCAAACTGGTCAAAAACATCTCCAGGAACAAGCAGGAATGAGTCTTCACATATGGGTACGTCGGTACCGACGGAGTCTGCACGGGAATGCTCCCCAGCGTCCAATCAGAACACTTTTGGAAGCATTCCAACACTCCTGCGTGCTGCCTTCCCGCCTTTCCCAACTGCCTCTCCTCAGTTTTCGTTTTCCGCGGAGCCAGCAGGACGTCCTCCTGTCACCGCAGAAAATTCTTCTTTTATTTCTTTAGTTTTCTTGTGGTTGCGGCTGTCTTCCTGACGCCACCGGTACCGCTGGTGTTTTCTTTTCTTGTAAAATCTTCCTTTTTCAAGGAATATTTTTTCTTCATAGTGTCTTAGGCCTTTTAGGCCTCTTCTTTTCCTTCATGGAACCGCCAGCCATTTTCGCCAAGAAATGTTCAAACTGGCGGTACAACTTTATTTTTAGACCCTCGAAGTCGGTGTCTAACCTGCTTGGGTCCTGACACCAGTTTGGTGAGAAGAGGTCTTCAATATCGAGGTTCTCTGGATACACTGTTTCCCTCCAACTTCGGGGCACCGTCCCCTTCTGCACAGGATCAGGTAACCCACAGTCTGTTAAGACTAGCCAACCCTCGAGTGGTAGGTCTCATGCACAGCATGTAGACGGCTCCGGCCTTGCCCTCGAGGGCCTACTGGCTTCAAAACCCCGGCGGGAGTCTTCGGTCTCAAAAGCCTTTCAGGGGTTTCAGGTTGTTCTTGGGGTTCACCCCTCACAGAACATACCTGAGCCGTGTCTGGTGGTGGCATCCACTTCGAGCGGTACCGATACCCCGACATCGGCACTGGTGTTGGATGAAACACTCCTCACCAGGGATGGTCATCTGGCATCCTCGGTGCCTTCGGGACCGGTGGATACACTCCAGACTGACCTTACATTATCAGTACTAGTACCGATACTACCACTGATGTCGGTACTCGCCAGACGTGCATCAATAGCCTCGCTTCCTTCGATGCCGAGTCTGGAATCGATCTCCAGTCTGGAGGACTGGGTACCGACTCGCCTTGGTACCGGCTCTCGGCGGTACCGAAGGCTCGGTTCCGATGACTCGGATTCACAACTCTCGGTTCCCTCGAGGTCCATTGAGTTGCCACTGGTTGACCTTCATTCACCGGTATCAGACACGGTACCGAAGTCGGTGCCGATGTCCTCATTACACTTACGGTGCCTTGCATGCTTTGCTTATCGATGCCGAGTTTAGAATTGCTCTCTAGTCTGGAAGACTCGGTACCAATACGCTTTGGTATCGATACCGGTGGCTTGGTACCGAGGATAGCGGCCGGAGGTGGTAGGTTACCTCGGTACTGATTTGAACTGTCACTGATGACTGCTCCGATGTTTCTGTCTGCTCGACTCTGACATCGGTACCGGTATTGGCATCGGTACCGGTATCCACAGTAGCATCGTGGCCAACTCCTGCCATGCTTTTTTCAACAGGATCGCTCCCTTCTATGCCAAGCTTGGAGTCCGATACCTGGCATGGACAATGTGGTAATGATGGTCACTGCTCCTGACAGTCGGTACCGGCGACCATCCCTTAAGCATTCCACACTGCACTGTGCAGGATCTTCTATTCCTATATATTTGGATAGCTCTGTCGGTGCTCAGGCTAGTTCTTCAGATCTAACCTGTCCAAGAGAGATTCCTGCTGGGGAACCCTCTTTTCAGAGTTTCCTTCTGGATATAGCAAGATCTCTTGCCATTCCTATCCCAGGACATGATCCTGCACAGGTCTCTCTTTCTACCAAAGCAAAGGAGAACATAATGCTTCCTTTGCAGCATTCCTTGCAGGATCTCCTCCTAGGAATGTGGGAAACACCTTTTAGGGTACCCCACCTTCCAAAGCAACTGATTTCTTATATCAGGTGCCCCCTTCTCCAGGGTTTCAAAAGACTCAACTTCCTCATCATTCCATAGTTGTGGAATCAGCAATGAGGTGGGTAAAGAGTAAGAAAAAGCACTCTTCTTATCCGCCAGGTCGTGAGTCTAAGACACTAGATGCCTTTGGACGTCAAACCTTCCAGACATCTATGCTTTCTGCAAGAATTCTCTTATATATTTTTTATATGAGTCTATCTCTTGAGGAGGTCGCAAAGCAATTACATCTTTTGACTCCTTTCCTTTCAGATTCCAAGAGTGCACTCTATTCCTCACTGCTTATGCATATCCAGAATATCTCTTGGTTTCTTTCTCGTGCTTCCCTGGACTCTTGAGTCTGTTAGCAGGACTTCTGCTATAGCTATAGGGGCACGACGTGGAGCCTGGCTCCAAGCTTCAGACTTGGACAAATGGGCACAACAAAGACTGGGACATACACCTTGCACTGGAGAAAATCTCAATATGACACTGTGTACCCTCTAAAGGTATTGAAGAAAAAGATAGCAAGCTGGAAACTACACAGCTACTTCCTATCATACACTTCTTTTTATTTACTCATTTTTCTGTGCACATATATATAAAAAGATGAATGCAGGTCTCAGACACTGGCAATGCTCTGAATTTTCACAAAGCAAACTGCCTTAACGCATCAATGACCTGTTGAGCAATCATCATTCGACTGTGAGAAATGTAGTGTTACTTTTTCCATAGGCTTTCCATTAAACAATTTCTTCAATTTTTATCATAATCAAATGATTTATCAAGAAAAGATTGTGCTTATCTTATCATACTGCTTGAAATTAGACTCCCCGACGCCACCAAAGTGGGTACCGCCAAATGCGTTTCGATTTCTTCCTCAGGGGGAATTTATTAAAACAGCACGATCTCTAGAAAAATCAAAGAAGTGATAAATGAAACAATGCTTAACTTGCAGGTTCAATCCAAAATAAAATACATTGCGACCAGATCATTTACCTTTCATCGCACCGCGGGATACTGTATACAAAACTTCCAGAGCACTGAAAACTCGGAACTCAGTAGGTATACAGCAAAAAAACGCCGCGCATGCGGGCTAACATTTCCTGACGAATTTAAATGGTAATGACGTAACTATCGACTCCCATTGGCTGATCAGCTACCAACCACACAGTTCATAGAGGTTGTTAAATCAAAAAGGTAAAATGGACTTTATTATTAAAGGCATACTCGCCAATCAATTGCACTGTTTAAGCCCGTTGCGCCTGTCGTTGCTAATCGAAAAATCCACTTCTGTTCTTGTAGTAGTAATGTCTGAGCCCTCGACTTGCCATTCCTGCCCGTAGAAATCATTTCAATGGCAAAACAGCGGAGTTCCTCAAAATTGTGGTGATGGGCAACACAGTGAGCTACTATAGGAGCTTCTAGTGTTTTACACTTCAACTTGCTACGGTGCTCACTGATTCTGATTTTTAATTGACGCTCCGTTTTGCCAATGTATAAAAGATTGCACGGACATCTGATTGCATAAACTACATGGTCTGAAAGGCATGTCGTGGACTGTCTTAAAAAATAACATTTGTCATGATATGTAAAGCTAGCTAATTCATCTGTCACCATACAAATCGTGCAGCCACCGCAAGACTTGTGCCCAGCCACCTCTAGTTGGGATACCCTCTGATCCGGCCTTAATTTTGCTGGACTTAACTTTTCTTTGAGGTTGGAATGTCGTGTCCAGACACATCGTATAGACTTATTACATAGCCCAGATACAGTATTAAGAACATTGCGATGCCTTTTCAATATACGTTTAATTGCTCCACTAAGCGGAGAAAATTTAGTCACGAAATTGATGGTATCCTCATCCTCCACTAGGTTTCTTGGCTTGGATTGTAATAGTAAGGCCCTATTGTAATACAACGCCCTCTTATAGGCTGTCCGAATTACTGCACTGGGATAGCCCCTTTCCTGAAAGTCTCGTATTAGATTTTTCGCCTGGATCTTATATTCTGCTACATTGGAACAATTCCTCCTATATCTGATAAACTGTGATAGTGGCAAACTATCTCGCAACTGTTTCGGATGATTGCTCCTATAATGAAGAATAGTATTTCTATCAGTTGTTTTTTTGTAAACAGACGTGAGCCAACCCTCAGAGCTCTTTTGGACTAATACGTCCAAAAAAACAATTTTTTGAGTATGGTAGGTATAGGTAAACTGTAAATTAGGGTCCACTTGATTCAACCAACTGGTGAACTGTTGAAATTCACAAACAGAGCCTCCCCATAACACAAAAATGTCATCTATGAACCTGCGCCACAAAATTAAATGATGTTGATACTCCGAGCTTGCAAGCCAACGACGTTCAAAATTCTGCATATATAAGTTGGCTACCGATGGGGCGCATGTAGCGCCCATGGCCACTCCGGACATCTGTTGGTAAATTTGGCCTTCAAATTCAAAGTAATTGTGAAAAATAGTGAATTCCGCCAGTTCAGAAATGAAATCTATCAAATTTGTGGATAAACATTTTTGTTCACGCAACGCAGTGACAATAGCCAAATGTGCCTCTCTTTGGGGAATGCTCGTGTACAATGCTGCCACATCAAGTGTTGCTAAAAGCACATGTTGATTAGAGGCCCACTCCGAATGCTGATCCAAAATATTTAAAAAATGAGAGGTATCCTTAATGTACGACAGGATGGTGGGCATCAAAGGTCTCAAAAATGAGTCTATGTAGATGGATAAGGGCTCCAAAACTGATCCTTTTGTGGAAACTATCGGCCTTCCTGGTGGATTCAATGCATCCTTATGGATTTTAGGAACTAGATATAATCTAGCAATTGTCTGTGAAGATTCATTAAGGAACTTCCATTCCTTTCGAGTAATGATAACTGCTTCCAAAGCTGCTGTTGTAACATTTTTGATTTGTTTTTGTAAATTCTCTGTGGGATCTTGTAATAGGATCTTATATATATTGCTTTGGGAAAGCTGTCGATGGGCCTCCGCCAAATATTTATCTCTATCCATTACTACCGTGGCTCCTCCCTTATCAGCACGCCGGATTACGATGTCAGTTCTAGCCTGCAATTCATCCATTGCTTTACACATTCCATTGTGGTTAATGCCCGGGACTTCAAAAAAAGCCGTTGTTCCAAACTACTAACATCTGCCAAAACCAATTCCTTAAAGATGTTAAGCGCCGGCGGGGGTGGCTCTGGAGGCAGCCAGGTGGACCGAAAGGGTAGCGGAACCCTATTCGGGACTTGAGGTACTGCGGGACAAGTAGTATCAAATGGATTAGTAGAAAAAAATGCCTTAAGATGCAATTTCCGTATTAATTTTTCAAGATCAACACGAAATTGGAAACCATCAAAATATGTCGCTGGAGAAAATCTCTTCAACAAGGAGTCTTTACGTCAGGTTACTCAGTTGTCCACTGATTTACCTGTTCCTAGGGGTTGTTCTACACCTTCTGTCCCAGTAAGTAGGAAATGTCCTACCAAACTTTCTTCCCACAGGAGAAGAAGGTTTTATTCATCACTTGCCCATCATACAGATGTTCCCCAACAGGGGAGGCATCATCCTGGTCTGAAGAATCCAACCTCTCACCAGGCTCAACAAACCCAGCAACCGCAGGGTTTCTAATCAATCATCAGATGCTTGTGACTCTTGGGGTTTAGAGTCTGCAGTTTGCTTCTTCGCAATAGAGGCAATCCACCGCTTCATTCTAACCCCTAGACATGGATCTCTTTCCAAAGACCTCCATTTTTTCTATATTTCTATGAGTTGTCAGAATGTTCATGCCTATAGGTCACAGGTTTCTCCTCTTCTTCCTGCTAGGGAAAGAGGTCTAACCACTATCAAATGATAGTTTCCTGTGCCAGCATGTCTTTTTCCTTCTGTAGACTTACTACTTGGTAAGTCTTCTTCAGCTCCATTCCCTTCACCCTCTTACCAAGCTTTTCCCCTGTAAGAGTGGAATTACTTCACTGGAGGGCTTTTTCTTCAGCCTCTCTAATTTTGTCACTTTCCAGTGCGGAGTTTTCCTCTCTGAGTTAACTCCTCTGTTTCAATCTTGCTTTGGGGCAGCTTATCAGACATGTCTAGAGTTTTCTACTCCTCTTCTGTCTGTTCTCTGTTTTTAAACAGTAAGATTATTTCTGCTGTCTTGCTAGCAGCTGCCTATGCAGGAGCCTTAATGTTTGGACCACTGGTTCTTGTCCACAAACAACCAGATTTGTCCTCCACTAACATTCTGTCTAATCTTAGTAGTGGCTCCAAGTCAGTGCTTTCTTCTATCTTGGAGATTATCTCACTACAAGCTTTCAGGATTGTCTTCTATTTCTGCCATCTCCTTTCTCCTGGGTTTGGCAGCATAGTTGGCAGAGATACTGGCTTTCCAGCAGCCAGTTCTATCTCCTCATTCTCCTGCATCATGCTCTCTGCAATTCTAAAGAGAAGCTGTCCACTATGGGCCCTTGATAGAAAGCATGGGTTTTTTCCCTCCAACAGCTATCCTAGATGGTTGGAAAAGGCTTTTCAGTCATGTCTCCCATGACTAGAAGGGTTCTCCCTTCTCTTCCTGTGTCCTTTTTGATATAAGGGACATAGGCCTTCTCTTACGTGAAAACTTAAGGAGTTGCCAATTCCTTGCTTTGGTCCATAGTATTCCCAATCGGGGATATGCTCTTTCTCCTTGCCGCTCGTCCTCATGGTAAGAGCGCATGATACTTTTGCCCTTAAGCAGGTCAACATGGTATCTCATCTCTATGCATATACTGTCCTCTTACCATGCTAGAGTTCTGGAAGTCTCTGGACTTGCTGGCTGCAGACTCAGATTATCCTCTGTTTTTCACGTACCTGTCCTGGTTATTTCACTAGCTAGCATCCTTGCAGATCATAACCAGGAGGAATAGATTCTCTATATATCTTCTCAAGTAGGTTCCACCTCCTTGTTATTAGATGAATCTTTCCTCTCCACATACTCCAGCAAGCCCCGGAGCTCCGAGAAATCTGCTTCACTTCGAGAAGGTTTGGCGAGATAGTTCTCAGCCCCCTGAGGAAGGCGTTGCCGAAACGCATTGCGGCTTTTGAGGCTTTCTTAACCAGGGCTCCACACATCAAACAATACCTAAGCTCCACAAACAGAACAATGGCTGGGAAAAATCGTATTGCTAAAGCTGTTGCCCCCGTTACAGCTTCTGCCTCGGTCCAGACAGAGGCCCTATTGCCAGTTGAAGAACCAGTTCCATGTGCAGGGTGCCTGCATGCTGAAGCTCTGAGGAAACAAGTGGAGGAACTCAGAGAGGAGGTGGCGAGGCTGAGGAGCATTCAAGACAGTGAGAAGTACATTGATGAGATGCTGCTTGCAGCAACCAGGCTCTCCAGCACAGGAGAAGATGGGTGTCAACAGAATGTCGATGGTTGGACAAAAGTCACCAGAGTCTGCAAAATCACCAATCCAACTTCTCCAGCCCTTGAATTGAAGAACCATTATGCAGGCCTGGAAGTGGAGGAGGTGAAAGCATCCCTGGAAAGGGAAGAACCAGAGTTCAAGTACCCCATAGTTGCAGAATCAGTGACCAGAAGGAAACGAAGGGTAGTGGTGGTTGGAGACTCTCTTCTGAGGGGTACTGAGGCGTCCATCTGCCGACCAGACTTGATGTCCAGAGAGGTATGCTGTCTGCCTGGTGCCAAGATCCAAAATGTTACGGAGAATTTGCCGAGACTCATCAAGCCCACTGACTATTACCCAATGTTGCTAATCCATGTTGGAACAAATGATACTGCCAGGTATACCTCGGAACGTATCAAAAGTGACTTCATGGCTCTGGGACAGAGGGTGAAGCAGGTAGGTGCACAGGTGGTGTTCTCTTCAGTCCTCCCTGTTGAGGGTAAAGGCCAAGGCAGAGAGGCTCGCATCCTGGAGATTAATGCATGGCTGCGTGGATGGTGTCTTCGAGAGCGTTTTGGTTTCCTAGACCATGGGATGCTGTTCCAAGGGTTGCAGAGCAGAGATGGCATCCATCTGTCCAAGAAAGGTCAACACATCTTTGGTACTAGACTGGCTAATCTACTGAAGAGGGCTTTAAACTAGATTCGTTGGGGATGGGTGAAGAAAGCCCCCAGGTAAGTGAAAGCCCCCAGGTAAGTGATACATTAAATACCTTTATGGAAATGGGTAACAGGGGTAACATATGGAAAGCAGTGTGTATTAATGCCCGTAGCATGGGAAATAAGATCTCTGAAGTTGAAGCTTTGGTGGGAGTGGCTGACTTAGATTTAGTGGCAGTTACAGAAACATGGTTCACAGAAAACCATGACTGGGATGTAACTATACCTGGCTATACTTTATTCAGAAAGGACAGGGTAGGAAGAAGGGGAGGAGGAGTGGCACTATATGTAAAAACTACTATTAAAGCTTTGGAATTACAGAGCTTAAAAGGGAGAGAGGAGGCATTGTGGGTTAAACTAGAAAGAGGGAAAGAGAAATCTATTTGCATTGGTGTGATATACAGACCTCCCTCACAAGAGGAAGAGGTGGACAGAGAGTTAATTGAAGACATACGCAGCATTGCTAGGAAAGGGGAAGTGCTACTGCTAGGAGATTTCAATATGCCAGATGTTGATTGGCACATTCCTGCTGCAGTATCATCTAGGAGTAAGGAGATCCTGGATTCTCTACAGGGAGAACTATTCAGGCAATTGGTAACAGACCCCACACGTGAAGGGGCCATACTGGACTTGGTTCTTACCAATGGTGAAAGTGTTTCTGATGTTGTAGTGGGAGATCATTTTGCATCCAGTGATCACCAGATGGTGTGGTTCAGTATTAGGACTAGGGCTGTTAGATTCCATTCCAAGGTAAAGATCTTAGACTTTAGGAAGACTAACTTTGCGAAGATGGGCCAATACCTCAGGGAGTCATTAGTGGGATGGGAACAGCTGGGGGATGTAGAACAACAGTGGGCAAAACTGAAAGGGGGTATTTTAAAGGCAACCAACCTTTTTGTTAAAATGGTAAATAAAGGCAAAAGGACCAGGAGACCGCTATGGTTTTCGAAGGAAGTAGCTGAAAAAGTGAAGAAAAAGAGGGAGGCCTTCATGAAATACAAGAGATCACAGAGAAAGGAAGACAGGCATCTGTATTTGGAAAAACTTAGAGAAGCTAGCAAAGTAGTCAAGAAGGCAAAGATTCAAAAGGAGGAGGAAATAGCCAATGCAATAAAATGGGGAGATAAGACATTTTTCAGATATATTAGTGAGAAGAGGAAGGGCAAAAGTGGTATTGTCAGACTCAAGGGTACAGGGGGGGAATATGTAGAAGCTGATAAGGATAAAGCGGAATTGCTTAACAAATATTTTTGTTCTGTGTTCACAGATGAAGAACCAGGAGCAGGACCTCAGAAAACACCCACAAATAAGAACAGAAGCGAGGGACATCTTGAACAATTTTCAGAAGACTGTGTTCGTGAGAAACTAGCTCAACTTAAAGTAGACAAAGCGATGGGACCAGATGGGATACACCCTAGAATACTGAGGGAACTTGGGGACGTTCTAGCAACTCCACTGACTGACCTTTTCAATGCCTCGTTGGAGTCGGGAGTGGTGCCAAAGGACTGGAGAGAGGCTCATGTGGTGCCTTTACACAAAAGCGGAAGTAAGGATGTGGTTGAAAACTACAGGCCGGTTAGTTTAACTTCAGTGGTGAGTAAATTAATGGAAACGCTGTTGAAAGAGAAAATAGTGAGGTTTCTGGAGTCCAGCGGATTACAGGATCCGAGGCAGCATGGATTCACCAGAGGCAGGTCTTGTCAGACAAATCTGATTGATTTCTTTGACTGGGTGACCAGGGAGTTGGACCGAGGGAGAGCTCTAGATGTGGTGTATTTAGATTTCAGTAAAGCCTTTGACACTGTTCCTCACAGGCGACTTATAAACAAACTGAGCACCCTAGGGATGGACCCTAAAGTTACTGCTTGGGTTAGAAATTGGTTGGGTGGGAGGCGACAAAGAGTACAAGTAAATGGAGCTCACTCTGAGGAGAAGGATGTTACCAGTGGTGTGCCCCAGGGATCTGTCCTTGGTCCGATTCTTTTTAACATCTTTGTTAGTGATATAGCGGAAGGGCTGTCGGGTAAGGTTTGCCTCTTTGCGGATGATACCAAAATCTGCAATAAAGTAGACACCCAGGAAGGTGTAGATAACATGAGGAGGGATCTAGCTAAGCTTGAAGAATGGTCTAGAATTTGGCAGCTGGGATTTAATGTTAAAAAATGTAAGGTCATGCATTTTGGCTGCAGCAATCCAAGGGAGCAATACAGCATAGGAGGTGAAGTACTTTTGTCCACTAAAGAAGAGCGGGACCTAGGCGTAGTTGTGTCCGATGATCTTAAAGTAGCTAAACAGGTAGAAAAGGCGACGGCAAAAGCTAGAAGGATGCTTGGGTGCATACGGAGAGGAATGGCTAGCAGAAAAAAGGAGGTGATAATGCCTCTGTATAAGTCTTTGGTGCGACCTCATTTGGAGTATGGTGTGCAATTCTGGAGACCGCACCTTCAAAAGGATGTGAACAGGATGGAGTCAGTGCAGAGGGTTGCTACTAAGATGATTAGTAGTCTTCATTATAAAGCATATGAGGACAGACTTAAGGATCTTAATATGTACACCTTAGAGGAAAGGCGGGATAGAGGTGATATGATTGAGATGTTTAAATACCTCCGTGGCATAAATGTTCAGGGAGAGAGCCTCTTTCAATTGAAAGCAAGTTCTGCGACGAGGGGACATGGGATGAGGGTGAAGGGAGATAGATTCAGGAGTGATATGCGGAAATATTTCTTTACGGAAAGAGTAGTGGATCCGTGGAATAGTCTCCCAGTGGAGGTGGTAGAGATGAGGACAGTAACTGAATTCAAAAAAGCATGGGACCAACACAGAGGATCTCTAAAGGTAAAAAGTGGACTGTTGTAGTTGTTGTTATGGAAGGACAGACTAGATGGGCCTTGTGGTCTTTTTCTGTCATCATGTTTCTATGTTTCTATGTATCTATTTTTTGTGTGTATTTTATGCCCTTCCATATCTCACTATACATATATTCTTATATGTCTATCTATATGTATATATATATCTATATCTATATATATGTATCTGTCGAGATATTTTATTACAGATATGTTTCCACATACCTATCTATCTGACTGTCTATGCTCATATAGCTATGTGATTCCGACAGATGGGCTTACCCATTCCTATGCTATCCAGCAGGTTTGGGGTTCTACACATACAACCACTCCTGTGGTAGTCAACAACTTTTATACCATAACCTTAGGGTTTAGGTACCTCTGAAGCTCTCCATGCTCCAATATCTCGTCTAGCTTACCTCAGTTCGGAGAGATATTGTGGAACTTCCTTTACTCACAGGCTTAACGCCTCAGGTATTTGTCCTCTCTTTTTGGGTTACAAGGGGTTCCCATACCCTTTCTCCCCATAAGGACTGTACCTGTTTGTCCAAATCGGTTCTCTTTTTGCTCCTAAGAGTGATCCACTCTGCCGCCAAGAGAGTTCGTTTTTTGTCTTAAAGCCTTCCGCTGAAGGCCCACCGTTTTTGTACTACCCCAGTTTTTCTTACTGGGGTTACCTGTTACCGTTCAGGATTCTGACCTCCACTGTTTTTTCCTACAGTGAGGTCCTCTTCGAGATTCCTCTACTGGGTTATCCAGTAGATCCCATGGACCTCCATACTTTTGTCAAATCCTATTAGGGGAGGTCCATATTGCAATATTTCATTTCAATATCATTGATGACAATTATCATCCCCACATGGACTTCTTGTCTGCAGTCCTATGCTAGGTTAAGCTGTTCCCCACAGCACCTTTCTCTTTTCAACTCCTACCCTCCATCCTCAGGATGCCTGGTGTTAGGTATAGCATGTTCCAATCTATAACATGCTGGTACTCCAGGCATCTTAGCTTGGGAGTCCCCATATGTGAAGACTCATTCCTGCTTTTTCCTGGAGATAGCACAGTTACTTACCTGTAACAGGTGATCTCTGGGAACAGCAGGAATAAGTCTTCACAACCCACCCACCTCCCCTAGGAGTTGCATTTCCCTATCTCTATCTTTCCCTTCTCGCTCTCTCTCTTTGTCTCAGCTTTAAAACGTAACTGAGGAGAGGCAGTTGGGAAAGGCGGGAAGGGAGCACGTAGGCGTTTTGGGATGATTGGACGCTGGGGAGCGTTCCCGCGCAGACTCCGTACCTATATGTGAAGACTTATTCCTGCTGTTCCCAGAGATCACCTGTTACAGGTAAGTAACTGTGCTTTCTGTGAATGGAGTGGTTTCTACTCCATTTCCGTTTGTGTAGTTGTCAATCATTTGCGGTCTTACTCCAGGATTTTCTTTCATGAATACAGAATAGAAGTATTTGCTTAGCATTTCTGCTTTATCTCCAGGAACAAGCAGGAATAAGTCCTCACATATGGGTACGTCGGTACTGACGGAGCCCGAGCGGGAAAGCTCCCCAGCTTCCCAGAAGGAAAGCTTATGGGGCCTCCCACTGCGCATGCGCGCTGCCTTCCCGCCTTCCTGACCAACTCTCCTCAGTTCTTCTTTTTCCGCGGAGCCAGCAGGTCGTGTTCCTGTCACCACTGAAGAAGTTATTTTAATTTATTTCTTTGGCCGCGTGTCTGCCTTCCCCGATTCCAGACCGGTACCGCCGGTCTTTTTTCCTTTATTTAAAAAAAAAAAAAATCATCTTTTTCTTTTCCTCACTTGGTGTGTTAGTTCTGTGAGGCCTGAGGCCTTCACTAATTCTCCCTCATGGAGAAACAAGCCTCTGGGTTTAAAAAATGCACCAAGTGCAGCGGTACTATTTCAGTCACAGACACCCATGAATGGTGTCTTAAATGTTTGGGGCCTGACCATTTCATTCCGGATTGCCCATCCTGTTCTTTGATGTCTAAACGTGGCTTACAGAACAGGGCAGCCAAGTTTCACATGCTGTTTTCTACAGATACTCCAGCATCGACATCTTCCAGGTCTTCTTCTCCTGATGGATCTCAGGTAACCAAACATTCCTCTGGCAGGTCCTCAAAGGGCAAATCTCCCTCTAAGTATCGAGATACCCCTGGGCTTGACCCTGAGGACCCTGCCCCAGCCAAACAACCCCGGTGGGAAGCTCCGGCTTTCAAAGCTCCTCCTATGGGGTTACAGGTTGACATCGATGGCACGGCCTCGACCGATCACCTGTTAGACTGTTCTGGGGTACCGGCTCAATCATCCGGTACCGACATCCAGACAGTCGTGGCGTCCATGGATCATACAGTTCAATCCATGCAGCAGGCCATTCTGGCTTTTATTAAGGCTGCGACGCCGTCTGTACCGCACCCTGCGGTTCCGGTTCCGGTACCACAACCGATACCGGTACCCATGCCTTCCACATCGACCAGGATACCGATTCCGGTTCCTGGTTCCGTGGTTTTTCCCGATACCGATCCGGTTCCGGGTACCCCCGATGTCGATACCAGTCGATACGCTTATCGATCCCTGGAAGCAAACAGACGATACTTTGAGTCTTCTGATGATCCTGATTCATCAGATGACTCTGCTAAGTATCCCTTACTCTACCTGAGGAGCCCTCTTCTCCAAAGAGGAGAATGTCTCCTCCGGAGGATTTATCCTTTCAAGACTTCATCATTGAAGTAGCTAAAGGTCTTTCTATTTCTGTATCCTCTGAAAAAGAACCTAGAGCAAAAAAGTTTGACATTTTAGGATACTCTAAGGTTCCCAAAGAGGCAGTCACCCTGCCCATCCATGAAATTCTTCAAGATCACATGATGGACTTATGGGAGACTCCTCTCACCCTATCTCCACATTCTCGTCTGGACACCATGTATCATGTCCCCCCTTCTCCTGGGTTTCAAAAAACTCAGCTCCCGCACCACTCCATTGTGGTGCCGTCAGCTATGAAAAGGATCAAGAGTACTAAAAGACACTCTTCTACTCCCCCAGGAAGAGAATGTAGGACTCTGGATGCTTTTGGAAGAAAAATCTTCCAAGCAAGTATGCTTATTGCCAGAATCAACTCATACAGTCTCTATATGGGCATGTTTCTGAAGGAAATTGCATTAAAAATACGCCATTTTCTCCCCTTTATCCCAGAGGATAGAAAGGAGGAGTTCTGCTGAAGCATACCCAAGATATTTCAAAGTTCTCCAACAGAGCAGCCTTTGACTCCTTTGAAGGTGCTAGCAGAGCCTCAGGTATTGCCATAGCGGCTCGCAGAATTGCTTGGCTCCAGGCCTCTAACCTTGAACCCTGGGTCCAGGATGGGTTGGGAAATTTGCCCTGTACGGGTGAGAATCTGTTTGGTAAGGAGTGGCAAATCAAAGCCACTCAAATGGATGCAGAAAATGCTGCTTTAGATAGACTTTCTAAGTCTACCTCTACCCCTGTCAAGAAGAAATCTTTCAAAAAGCCCTTCTACAAGAAGGCCAGATTTGCCACAAATACTGGCCAACAATCTTCTGCAACTCGCTTTGCTCCTAAGCGTCAGCAGCCTAAACAGGCCAGGGCAAAACCTGCAGGGGCTGCTACAGCCCAGCAGTCCCAACCCCCTCAGGGTTTTTGACTTAAAACTAGAGAACTTAACCTTTCTGGCTCTAAAACATCCAGAACCTCTCACCATTCCAGAAAGGTTAACTCATTTTGCTCCCAGATGGGAGCAAATCACATCAGAGCAATGGACCCCCTCTATCATCAGAGAGGGCTACAAACTACATTCCTCCCACCTTCCTCCCCATACCATGGTGAGAAGTTTCAATTCTCCCCCATCTCTCCTAGACCTGTTGGGTCAGGAGGTGACCACTCTTCTCGGCCAAAAAGCAATAGAAGAGGTTCCTCTTCCTCAACAAGGGTCAGGTTTTTACTCCCCTTATTTTCTCATTACCAAGAAAACAGGGGGGTACAGAACCATTTTGGATCTCAGAGAATTGAACAAATTTCTATACAGGGAGAAATTCAAGATGCTTTCTCTAGGCACTCTCCTTCCATACCTACAGAGTCAGGACTGGCTTTGTTCTCTAGATCTCAAGGATGCGTACACACATATACTCATCCATCCATCCCACAGAAAATTCCTACGGTTTCTGTTCCAGGGAAAACATTTCCAATACAGAGTACTTCCCTTTGGTCTAGCCTCTGCTCCAAAGGTATTTACCAAATGCATGGCAACAGTAGCTGCATTCCTACGCACCCTGGGAATTTTTGTCTTCCCATACCTGGACGACTGGCTCATCCGAGCTCCGTCTCAGTCCGAGGCTCAGACTTCCCTGGATCGCACCAGGCGAATTCTACAGTATCTGGGACTTGTGATCAATCTGCCAAAGTCCCAACTCACCCCTACTCAATCCCTAGAATTCATAGGGGCCTGGTTGGATACCACCACCGCAAGGGCCTATCTACCTCAGGCCCGTTGCCAACGTCTAGTGCACTTAGCCTCTCAGACTCAGTCCAGAAGCCACTTGACTGCCAGAGAGATGCTACAACTATTAGGCCACATGGCCTCCACAGTGCATGTGGTGCCTTATGCTCGCCTACATATGAGAGCAGCTCAATGGACTTTATCCACCCAGTGGACTCAAGCATCAGGAGCTCTCTCAGACCAAATAGCAAACTCCAATCGTCTCTTTTGGTCTCTCCAATGGTGGATATCCACTCAAAATCTGTTGTTGGGGGCCCCCTTTCAACCATTGTTGCCCCAAGCAACCCTCACAACAGATGCCTCCCAAACAGGTTGGGGGGCTCATCTCCAAGATCTCTCCACTCAGGGCACTTGGTCTCCACAGGAGACCACCCTTCATATCAACCACTTGGAAATTCGAGCAATCTTTCTAGCTCTCAAAGTTTTTCATACCCTCCTCAGCAACATGACAGTCCTTATTCACACGGACAATCAAGTAGCCATGTTTTACATAAACAAACAAGGAGGGACTGGCTCTCTGTCGCTTTGCAACGAAGCTCTAAGATTATGGGCCTTCGCCAGAGAGCATCAAATCCATCTCCTGGCAGTATATCTTCCAGGAATCCAAAACTCTTGGGCAGACAGACTCAGTCGAGTTCTGCTTCCACATGAATGGTCCCTGCACATGGATCAGGTACTCAGAATCTTCCAGAAATGGGGAACCCCGGACATAGACCTCTTTGCAAGTCCGTGGAATGCCAAACTTCCCCGGTTCTGTTCCAGAATTCCGTGTCAGGGAGTTCAGACCAAGGATGCCTTCCTCCTGCATTGGGGTCAGGGTTTCCTGTATGCCTTTCCACCCATTCCTTTGATTCCCAAGACTCTGTTCAAACTTCAAAGGGATCAAGGGTCCATGATCCTCATAGCTCCACGCTGGCCACGCCAAGTGTGGTACCCTCTACGTCTGCATCTCTCCCAAGCCCCCTCCTTGGACTTGGGAGCGGCTCCAGACCTTCTGTCTCAAGAGGAGGGGACTTTGTGGCACCCAAACCCCAAGTCCCTTCACCTCAGAGCTTGGTTACTGAAGGCCTAGACCTTCAACACTTCAATCTTTTGCAGCAAGTGAAGGATATCCTACATGCCTCTAGGAAACCTTCCACTAGGCGTTCTTACGCTTTTAAATGGAAACGATTTTCCATTTGGTGTGCTCAAAAGGGTCTTAACCCTCTGGCACTCCCATTGAATTCTCTTTTGGAATATCTCCTGCATCTTTCCAATGCAGGACTCAAAACGAATTCAGTAAGAGTCCATTTGAGTGCTATTGCGGCATCACTTAAGCCCATCAATGGACAACCTGTTTCCTCTCATCCTCTTATTGCAAGATTCATGAGAGGCTTAACTTTAACTAAACCTCCCATTCGACCTCCTCCGGTGGCATGGGACTTAAACTTGGTTCTTGGTCAGCTTATGAAGCCACCTTTTGAACCCTTAGCCACTACCTCCTTGAAATTTCTTTCCTAGAAGGTTATTTTCCTCATTGCAGTCACTTCAGCTCGCCGCATCAGTGAACTGCAGGCCTTAGTGGCTAGTCCACCTTACACAAGGTTCCATCATGATAAGGTAGTCCTTAGGACAAATCCTCACTTTATTCCTAAAGTGGTCTCCTTTTCATCTTAATCAAGAGGTATATCTACCTGTCTTTTTTCCAGCTCCTCATGCATCCAATGCAGAGAGGAACCTTCATACTCTAGACTGTAAAAGAGCTCTTGCCTTTTACCTCCACAGGACACAGCAACATCGAAAGTCTTCTCAGCTTTTTGTTGCTTTTGATCCTTCTCATTTAGGACTTCCAGTCTCCAAAAGAACACTCTCCAATTGGATTGCTCAGTGTATCTCTTTTGCTTACCAGAGTAAGAACCTTTCTCTGGAGGGCCATGTCACCGCTCACAACGTGAGGGCCATGGCCACCTCTATGGCTCATCTAAACTCTGTGTCCATTGACCAGATCTGTCGAGCAGCCACCTGGGCCTCGGTTCATACCTTTACAGCCCATTACTGTTTGGACAAGGACTCCCGCCGGGATGCCTTGTTTGGTCAGGCTGTCCTCAGACACCTGTTCTATTCTTGAACAACTCCAGCCCACCTTCCCTGAATGGATGCCTGAGATCCATAGGAAGATGAAGAACCTTTCAGGGTCTCATACCCTTTAGGGGATCTCCCGGGCATCTTAGCTAGGGAGTCCCCATATGTGAGGACTTATTCCTGCTTGTTCCTGGAGATAGCAGAGTTATTTACCTGTAACAGGTGATCTCTGGGAACAGCAGGAATTAGTCCTCACAACCCACCCACCTCCCCTAGGAGTTGTATCTCTCTCTCTCTTCCTTTTCTCTCTCTATTGTCTCAGCTATAAACTCGAACTGAGGAGAGTTGGTCAGGAAGGTGGGAAGGCAGCGCGCATGCGCAGTGGGAGGCCCCAAATGCTTTCCTTCTGGGAAGCTGGGGAGCTTTCCCGCTCGGGCTCCGTCGGTACCGACGTACCCATATGTGAGGACTAATTCCTGCTGTTCCCAGAGATCACCTGTTACAGGTAAGTAACTGTGCTTTCTCTGTCACTTTCCACAAATCTGTCTTCAGCACTTTTGAGTCTTGCAGTTCCAATTCTGGTCCTCGTCTTTTCCCAGATAGTCATGACAAAAGTTTTGTCTTCATGCTTCACATCTTTAGCCATCTTTTCTTCCGCCTTTGCGTTGCTATCCTTCTTTCTTTCTTAGTCTCTCTTATCCTGTATTCCTTTGTGCTCCTCTTTTGCTTGTATTAGTGCAACCATTTCTTTGGAGAACAGAATAGGTTTCCTTTTCCTCTTATTTTTATTTACCTTACTTTTCCTTACATATAGATCCGTTGCTCCTTTTATTGTCTTTCAGTTTAGCCCTTCCACTTGCCTTATCTCCTCCCACCTGGAAAGCCCTTGTTCTCTTCTGGGTTTCATCTTAGATTCAACCCTTTCATTGACTTCGAGGGTCCAGTGCGATGATGGATTGGGGGTCCATTCTGACACATCTTCAGTGGGTGGTAGGGCTCCACCTTTCTTTCCAGGAGTTGGGCCCAAGTCACCAAAGATCTCTGGGTACTAGATGCTCTTCAGCATGGTTATCTTTCTGGAATGCAGATAGCCTGTTCCAGACAGCTTCATTGTCTGGTTAAAAGATAGAAAGCAGAGGGTAGTAGCCAATTTTCCCAATGGAGAAAGGTGAATAGTGGAGTACCCCAGGGATCTTCACTGGGTCTGTTGCTTTTTAACATATTCCTAAATGACCTGGAAATAGGAATAACAAGTGAAGTAATCAAATTAGCAGATGACACAAAATTATTCAAAGTTGTTAAAACCCGAGAGGATTGTGAAAAATTGCAAGAGGACATTGATAAATTGGAAGACTGGACGTTCAAATGGCAGATGGAATTTAATGTGGACAAGTGCATAGTTATGCACCTAGGAAAGAACAGCCCAAACTATGGTTACACAATGCAAGGTTCCACATTAGGAACCACCACCCAGGAAAAAGATTTAGGCGTAATCATGGATAACACTTTGAAACCCTCCACCCAGCGTGCAGCAGCGGCCAAGAAGGCAAATAGAATGCTGGGAGTCATAAGGAAAAGAATGGAGAATAAAAACAAAGGATGATATTATGCCTCTGTATTGTTCCATGGTGCGACTGCACCTTGAATATTGTGTACAGTTCTGATTGCTGTATTTTAAAAAGGATATAGTGGCATTATAAAAGGTACAGAGAAGAACCACCAAAATGGTAAAGAGGATGGGGGGCTCACCTATAAGAGGCTTGAAAGGTTGTGACTCTTCAACCTGGAAAAGAGGTCGCTGAGGGGAGATATGATAGAGGTCTATAAATTAATGAATCGCGTGGAATGGGTAAACATAGACTGCTTGTTTATTGTTCATGCCATCAAAAAAGTAGAAAGACTAGGGGACATGCAATAAAGCTACAGTGTAACCCATCTAAGACTAATAAGAAAAAATATTTTTTCACTCAGCATGTAATCAAACTCTGGAATTCGTTACCGGAGGACGTAGTAAAAGCTGTTAGTGGTGTTAAGTGCCGTTGAGTCGGTATCAACTCCTGGAGATCCTCTGGATAGTTGACCTAAACTTTGTTCGGCCTTCAGCCAAGCGGCTTATTGTTGATAGAGTGGTAACCATAGCTGCTGCTGTTCTATCGATCCATTTCATTGTCAGCCTTCCTCTTTTATGGTGTCTTTCTACCTTGCCAAGCATTTTCTTTCTCCACCGATCTCTCTTTTTGCATGTTATGTCCAAAGTATGATCTTGTCATCTGAACTTCTAAGGAAAGCTTAGGTTTGATCTCTTCTAGTACTGACTGGTTTGTTCTTTGTGCAGTCCATGATATACACAGTATTTGTCGCCAGCACCACATAATTCAAAGGCATCAATTTTCTTCCTTTCTATCTTTTTCACTGTCCAACTTTCACATCCATATGATATTGAAATTACCATGGCCTGGACAAGTCAAATCTTTGTATGGAAAGAGGCATCTCTGCTCTTGAGGATCTTGTCTATGTCCTTTATAGCCATTGTACCAAGAGCAATACATCGTCTGATTTCTTGACTGCTAGTCCTTTCTTTATTGACTGTTGATCCAAGTAAGTTAAAGCTGTCCATGGTTTCAATTTCTTCTCCATCAATAATGAACTTATCGATTTTTTGCCAGTTGTCAGGATCTTCGTTAAGGTGCAAACCCATTTTAAGACTATTCCTTGATCTTGATTAACACATGTTTCAAATAGTCTTCAGTTTCAGCCAGTAATGTGGTATCAGCATAGTGAAGGTTATTGATGAGTCTTCCACCAATCTTCACACCTCAGTTGTCTTCATACGGCCCTGCTTCTCTGATGATTTGTTCTACATATAAATTAGAGGTAGGGGGAAAGTATGCAGCCTTAGCGTACACCTTTGCTGATTTTAAAAACCATTCTGTTTCTTCTAGTTCTCAGGGAACAAGCAGGAAGTTGATTCTTACATATGGCTGACGTCGGCACCGACGGAGCCTTCACGGAAATCCCTCCCCTCCCCCCCAGCTTTCAAAGAAAGTCTTTGGGAGATGCCACCACACATGCATGGTCCCCTTCCTGCCCAAGGGTGCCATCTTACTCAGTCTCCTTTTTTCTGTGGAGCCCTTCAGATGCTGTCTGTCTTCCCCTGGAAAAAGTTGATTCTCGGGGAACAAGCAGGAAGTCAGTCCTCGTATATGGGTGACGTCGGCGCCGATGGAGCCCTCATATGGAGCAAATCACCAGCTTTCTAAGAAAACCTTTGGGAATTTCATCACGCATGCGCGGTCCCCTTCCCGCCCAAGGGTGCCATCTTGCTCAGTCTTATTTTTTCCACTGAGCCCTTCGGACGTAGTCCAGTTGTTATCGTGGAAAAAGTGTTTAAAACACTTAAAAGGTTTTATCTTTTCCTCCGGTTTGACACCGGCTCCCCTTCGCGCCTTCGGCTCGGTACACCAGTATCGGGTCTGGTTTGATTTTTTTTGGTTTTTGTCCTTCGTGACTAGCAGTCGCGCTCTTTTTCTTTTTCACCTGCAGCCTGGGTCCTCGACCTCATAGGGGCCCTTTTTCCCCCTAGTGACTGCCAGCGGGTTTAAAAAATGTGATCGGTGTACAAAATTAATGTCCCTCATTGATACACATGACTGCTGTCTCCGGTGCCTCGGGCCTGACCATGACCTGAAGGTCTGTGGCCCGTGTAGGAAAATGTTCTTGAAGGCCCTGAGAAGCCTCCAGCAGCAGCATGATAGGATTTTTGCTGAGTCTGTACTTTCGTGGGCCCGGACCTCGTCTGAGGCCTCTACGTCTCGGGAACACTCAGGGGTTCTCCCTCGCGGGAACATCGAGGATTTTTTCTTCCTCATAAGGCAGGGTCGTTGGATGGCTCTGAATGACCTGGTTCCTCCCGGGACCGGTTGCGGAGCTCCGAGCGCTGGCCCGGATCCTCTGAGATGGAGCATCCAGAGAAGCTTCCTCGACAGGATACGGAGCAGCCGAGGCAGGTAACAACTATCTTCGTTGAGGACTCTACTCCGGGAGAACCGGTGTCAGGCCTGATGGTGTCGGGTCTGATGGTGTCGAGACCCGACCCGGGGGCTGCGGAGCCGCCTGAGCTCGGTCTCAGAATGGTGGCCCTGGAGCGCAGCATGTCTGCCTTCATGAACCAGCAGTGGGTGCTGATAGCCGGTCTCACCAGTCCTTCCATCCTGGCCACTGGGCCACTGATGTCCAAGTCGACCTTGGAGGCCGAGCCGATCCTCGAGACCATGCGTACTCGAGTCAATCCTCGGCCGAGGTCTCCCTTGACCTCCAGGACCAAGGTCGTCAACCGTCAGGGCAGTTGAAGCTGAAGCCCTCGAGGCCGGAGCCACTCGATTTCTCTTCGGAGGCGTCGGGCTGGGAGACTGAGGAAGAAGAGTCTCCGGTCTCCTGGCACATGGAAGTCCCGTCCGATTCCCCGGCTTCCGAACCTCGGAGAAGGTCCCCCTCCATCCCCCTGGAGGACACTAGGTTCTTGGACTTCGTAAGGGATTTGTCAAAGGCTTTGGCGTTCCCTGCGGAGTCCGAGGGGGATCCTCAGTGCTCCAGTATGACTCTCCCCCCATGGGAGGCCCTTACTGTACCAGTGCCTCTGATCTGGAACGACTGATGCTCTGCATGTGGGAGGCATCGGCGCCGGTGATCAGCAGGCAGATTGACTTGATGTATTGGGTCCGCAAGAGTCCTGGGTTCCAAAAAGCACAACTGCTGCACAACTCCATGTTTGTGGAATCGGTCATGCACTGGCTCAAGAGCCAGAAGAGACACTCCTCGGTGTTTCCTGGCAGGGAGGCTCGCAACTTGGATGCCCTTGGCAGGAAGTGCTTCCAAGTTCTATACTGACATGTCTGATCCAGGCATACCCAGCTGTACATGGGCATGTACCTGCGATACCTGGCAAAGGAAATCGCCGGGTTCTCAGCTGGTCTCTCCGAGGGACCTTTGCAGTACGTCAAGAGCCTGTCAACTGGAGTTCCTGAGTGCTTTAAGTTCATGACTCGAGCTGCCTATGATGGGTTCAAGATGGCGGCACGAGTAGCTGCAGCGGGCATCGGTGCACACCGCCAGGCATGGCTACAGTCGTCGGACCTCGAGCAATGGGGTCAGGACAAGTTGGTCGATGTCCCCTGCTGGGGTGAGAACCTCTTTGGTAAACCCATGACTGAAAAGCCTGCTGAGCTCGAGACCGAGTACATGACCAGGACACAGCTCTCGAAGAAGACTTCTGCCCCTTCTAAAAAGAAGGGCTTGGTAAGAAGCCCTTTTTCCCGAGGAAGGGTGCTGCTTACTGAAGCTACCCCCCATTTCAGGCCTCCCAGGCTCCCCATCAGGGGCAGCAGGCCAAGGGACAGGGACATGGCCCACGTAAGCAGAAAGCCCCCAAACCCCACAGAAGGGAAGGCTTGCCCTGTATGCCCACAGGTGGGCAGCCATCGCCACAGATGCCTGGGTCCTACAGATAGTTCATCGAGGCTATCGGCTCCATTTGACCCAGGTGCTGCCTCTTTACTTTCCAGGAGAAGCCTCTCAGGTCCCCTCTTCACCGGGACCACCTTCTGAAGGAGTTAGCAGGTCTTCTCAAGGCTCAGTCGGTAGATCCAGTGCCCCACCACCTACAGGGCAAGGGCTTCTATTCCAGGTACTTTCTGGTACCAAAAAGGACAGGAGGCCTCAGACCCATCCTCGACCTGCGCAACTTAAACAAATTCCTGGTAAGGGAGAAGTTCAAGATGCTTTCACTTGGAATATTGCTGCCTTAACTCCGCCAGGGAGACTGGCTGTGCTCCTTAGACCTAAAGGATGCATATACACACATCCTAATTCATCCAGACCACAGACAATATCTACACTTTGTGGTGGGGGGAAACCACTATCAGTACAGGGTACTTCCCTTTGGCCTGGCCTCCACCCCCAGGGTTTTCACAAAGTGCCTGGCGGTGGTGGCCGCCTTCCTCAGAATCCAAGGAGTCTGTCTTCCCCTACCTAGACGACTGGCTCATCAGAACCACATCAACCATAGAGGTCCAACAGGCTACATCTCGCACCATTCAGGTGCTTCAGCATCTAGGGTTTGTAATCAATTACCCCTAGTCTACCCTAAGGCCCACTCAGCAACTAGAATTCATTGGGGTCAGACTAGATTCCCTTCAGGCAAGGGCTTACCTGCCAGTGGACAGGGCACAGACTTCTGGCCCTGGCACGTCAAGTGAGTCGCAGGTCCCACATATCAGCGAGACACTTCCTGCGCCTACTCGGCCACATGGCCTCCACAGTCCATGTGACACCAAATTCCCGCCTCCAAATGCGGACAGCTCAGTGGTGCCTCAGGAACCAGTGGACACAAGCCACAGGAAGACTCAGGGACAGAATCGGTGTCCAAAAGACTACTACAGTCTTTGGAATGGTGGCTTCAACCAAAGCACTTGGAGGCGGGGGTGACCTTCCAGGTCCCTCAACACGAATGTCCTAACTACGGATGCATCCTTGCTGGGCTGGGGAGCCCTTTGTCAGGGACTTGGCACTCAGGGTGTGTGGTCTCCGAACGAGAGCACGCAACAAATCAATTTCTTGGAACTTGGTGCCATTCGCCTGGCTCTACGAGCCTTCTGTCAAACTTTGGCTCATTAGCCTGTCTTGATACAAACAGACAACCAAGTAGCAATGTTCTATGTGAACAAACAGGGAGGCACGGTGTTCCGCCTTCTGTGTCAAGAAACTCTGGACCTGTGCTCCTTTGCAGTCCGGCATGGCATACATCTGAGAGCAGTTTATCTGCCAGGCCAGGAAAATTTACTTAGCTGATAGGCTGAGCAGGAATCTACAGCCTCACGAATGGCAACTGGACACCAATGTGGCCTAATGGCTTTTTCAGACCTGAGGACAGCCGACACTGGATTTGTTTGCGTGCCCGCACAATCATCAGTTGTCCCGGTTTTGCTCACAGCAGTCACATCCAAACAGGGTGGCTGCAGATGCCTTTCTCATCTCATGGTTTGTGGGCCTCCTGTATGCATTTCCTCTGACATCTCTGGCCAAAACTTTGTTCAAAATTCTCCAAGACAAAGCCTCGGTCATCCTGGTAGCCCCAAGATGGCCAAGACAGCCCTGGTTTCCACTTTTACTTCAACTAGTGGTAGAGACCCCAATCCCTTTGGGGTCCTCTCCAAACTTCCTGTCTCAGGAGGGGGGCACTCTTCTGCACCCCATTCTCAGCTCCAACTCCATCAGAGTTCACCTCCAGTGCCTTTGCTGCACACCACTTTCCAGTGGAGGGAAAGCCTCTTTCTGCACATCCTTTGGTGTCCAAGTTCCTGAGAGTCCTACTTCTACTGAAGCCTCCGGTTTGCCCTCCGGCAACCGAGTGGGATTTGAATGTGGTCTTAGGTCAGCTTACTCGTCCGCCATTTGAGCCAATGGTAACCTGCCATCTATGCTACCTTTCTTGGAAGGTAGTTTTCTTGGTGGCACTCACGTCGGCTCGGCGAGTGAGTGAGCTTCAGGCCCTGGTGTCCAACAGGCCTTATACAAGGTTTTATAGGAACCGGATTGTGCTTCGCACACATCCCAAGTTCCTTCCGAAAGTGGTCTCTTCGTTCCACCTCAACCAGGAGGTGGTACTACCTACCTTCTTTCCCAGGCCGCATGCCAGTCGGGCAGAGACAGTTCTGCATACCCTGGACTGTAAGAGGGCGTTGGCCTTGCATACGCTGAATGTAGAAGACTGTCGAAGGGCCTCTCAGCTCTTCGTATCCTATGACCCCAGTAAGCTGGGGATGGCTGTCTCCAAGCGTACGCTGTCCACCTGGGTAGTGGACTGTATTGCCTGGCCGAGCTTCCTTTGCAGGGTCGCGTTACAGCCCACTGGGTCAGGGCTAAGGCAGCATCAGTGGCTCATTCCTGCTCTCTTCTGCTGGCAGACATCTGCCGGGCCGCTACCTGGTCTTCGGGTCAGACTTTCGCAACCCAATACTGCCTGGATAGGGAGTCCCAACGGGGACAGTGCTTTCGGCCAGACTACTCCGTAACCTTTTTGAGTTCTAGGCAACTCCTGCCCTCCGACCCTTCTGTGTCAGGCTACTGGAGTGCTACTCTGTTGGATTCCTATTGTGGCTGCTTGCGGCTCTCTTAGAAGGAGCCTATTTTTCAGCTGTAGGTTCTCGGTAGCCTATATCTGGGGAGTCCCATATGTGAGGACTGACTTCCTACTTGTTCCTGGAGAAAAGCGTAGTTACTCACCTGCAACAGGTGTTCTCCGGGGACATCAGGAATCAGTCCTCACGACCCTCCCTCCTCCCCTTGGAGTTGCAGTCCTATTATATTTTGTTCTTTTTGCTGTCTTTTTAGCTATGTCATTTGACTGAGCAAGATAGCACCCTTGGGCAGGAAGGGTACCGTGCATGCGTGATGCAATTCCCAAAGGCTTTCTTAGAAATCTGTGGATTTGCTCTGCACGAGGGCTCCATCTGCGCTAACATCACCCATATGTGAGGACTGATTCCTGCTGTTACAGGTGAGTAGCTACACTTTTTTTCGTGCCTGTTTCCTACTTGGCTCCGATCTTGCACTGGTACTCTTCCCACCTACTGTCCTCAGTGTCGAGTTCAGTACTTAATTTTTTTTATTTTTTCATTTTTCTTATTTTCAGGCGTCTTTGTGCCTTTTTCCTCCACTGGCAGCCCAGAGGTTCTTCAACCTCGCAGGGGTACTTTTTTCCCCCCATGGCTACCAGTGGCTTTAAAAAGTGTGATTGATGCTTTAGAATAATGTCTTTAACTGACACACATGACTGCTGCCTCCGTTGCTGTGGGCTGGACCATGACCCGGCAGCTTTCAGCCTTTGCAAATGGATGTCCAGGAAGGCCCTGAAGAGCTGCCAGCAGCAGCATGATAGGTTCTTCCCCGAATCCCCTATGCCTCCGAAGGCCAGGGTCTTGTTTGAGGCCCCGTCATCTCTGGAGGAACTTTCAGAGCCCGAGCTTCGCCGTAGGTCCTCGGAGAGGGGGTCTCCCTCGAGGGAGCACAGGAAGAAGAAGAAAATCTCGAAGGCGGCATCCTTGGATGGTTCCGATCAACCCGGAACCTCCCAGGACCAGTCCCACTGTCCGAGGCGTTCGTCCAAGGCGTTGGAGAAGGAGAGACCTACCAAAGTCCCTCGGAAGAACCTGGCCGCGGACCACCCTCGGTCCCCAGACAACTATCCTTGTCGAGGATTCCCCCTCGTGGGAGCCAGCGCCATGCCAGAGTGTCTTGGAGCCCACGCCGAAGGCTGCGGAGCCTTCGGGACTGGAGTCCAGGATGGTGGTCTTTTAGCGCAGTTTGTCTGCTTTCATTGGCCAACAGCGGGTGCTGTTATCCAGCGTGTCCAATTCATCCGCCCCAACCACCGGGCACTCGACATCTAAGACGTTCCCGGATGTCGAGCCGATCCTCGGTCTTGCAGCTTTGAGTCTATCCTCGGCTGAGTTCATGCTTGGCATCCTGTTCGATGGTGGCTCGGTCATCCCTGGCCAGTTTATCGGGTATTGACCGGAGGACCTTGAAGCCCACGGAGCAGCCCACCTACGAGTCGTACTCTGAGTACTCCAATTGGGAGACAGAGGATGAGGAGTCTCCTGATAAACATTGCTACCGTGACGTCCCTTCCGACTCCCCAGTCTCAGAACCTTGTAAATAGTCCCCGCCACCTGATATGGGCTTTTTGGACTGTCGAGGACATGTCCAAAACCTTAGCGTTCCCAACCAAGTCGGAGGAGGACCCTCGGGCTAATGAACTGGAGATCTTCCAGTACGAGGCCTCTCCCTGGGAATCGCTCATGGTGCTCATTCCTCCTATCCTGGAACAGCTCATGCTTCGCATGTGGGAGACACCGGCGTTGGTGCCGGTGGTGAGAAAACGGTTCGACTTGATGTATGAGGTCCTCCGGAACCCCGGCTTCCAGAAGTCAAAACTGCCGCATAATTCCATGGTAGTGGAGTTGGCCATGTGTCAGCTGGAAAGCCAGAAGACGCACTCCTCAGTGCCCCTTGGTAGGCAGGCCTGCACTTTGAATGCCCTCGGCAGGAATTGCTACCAGGGCTCGATGCTCATCTGCCGGGTCCAGGCTTACCAGTTGTACATGGGCATGTACTTAAGAGACCAGGTGAAGGAACTCGCCGGGTTCTGGCTGGTCTCTCCAAGGAACCTTTGCAACGGTTCTAGAGTCTGTCCAAGGCCATCCATGAGTGCTCCAAATTTGTCTTGAGCAGCCTGTGACGAGCGGGCATCAGTGCACACCTCCAGGCTTCACTCCATTGTCCGACCTCGAGCAGTGGGTTCAGGACAAATTGGTCGATGTCCCATTCCAAGGGGAGAATCTCTTTGGCAAACCCATGACCGACAATGCCGCCAAGCTGGAGACAGAGTTCATGATGAGGACTAGGCTCTCCATGAAGATCACTGCCCCTCTCCAACGGAAGGGCTCAGGTAAATAGCCCTTTACTCAAGGAAAGGGAGCTGCTTACCAAAACTACCTGCCTTACCAGTCCTCCCTGGCTCCCCAACAGGGTCAGCAAGCCAAGCGATACTGGCATGGCCCGCGTAAGCAGAAAGCTCCCAAACCCCTGGCACTGGCTCTGGCTCAGCCTGGGGGGGGAGCATTTGACTCCCCGAGCATAGCCTCTCTACCCATGGAGATCAGCAGCCCACAGGGGGATGTCTGACATTCTATGCCTGGAGGTGGTTGGCCATCACCACCGACTCCTGGGCACTAAGGGTAGTGGGGGAAGGTTACCTCCTCCACCTGTCTCAGACATCTTCCCTGTATTTCCCGGGAAAGCCCCCCACCGGGACATTCTCCTGAAGGAGTTGACAGGTCTTCTCGAGGACAGAGCGGTGGAACTGGTGCCCCACCACCTCATCGGCAGAGGGTTCTACTCCAGATACTTCCTCGTCCCAAAGAAGGGGGGTTTTGTTTTTCCCTACCTGGACGACTGGCTCATAAGGGGCAGCACAGCTTCAGAGGTCCAGCAGGCCTACAGCACATACTATCCAGGTTCTGCAGCATTTTGGCTTTGTCATAAATTATCCCAAGACCCACCTCCTCCTGGTGCAATGCCTGGAGTTCATTGGGAGCGAAGCTCGACACCCTCCAGGCCAGAGCCTTCTTTCCCAAGGACCTGGCCAACCGTCTCAGAGACCGCTCCTTGGTGACTGCCCAACACCTCTTGCGCCTCATCTGCCACATGGCCTCCACAGTTCACGTTACCCCAGATGCTCGCCTCCACATGAGGATGGCACAGTGGTGCCTCCGGGACTAGTGGTCTCTGTCCATGGGCTGCCTCCAAGACAGGGTTGCGGTGACCTGCCATTTGTCAGATTTCCTGGTCCGGTGGCAGTCGCCCCAACACCTAGAAGCGGGCATGTCCTTCCAAACCCCCAGCCACTCGAGAGTCCTAACCACGGACGCCTCCTTGCTGGGCTGGGGATCCCACTGCGGAGCCCTCCGCTCTCAGGGCATGTGGTCACAAGCCGAGAGCGCCCAACAGATCAACCTTCTGGAGCTCCAGATGATACACCTCGCTCTGAGGGTTTTCTCTCACCACCTGTGCCACCAGCCAGTCCTAGTCCAGACGGACAATCAAGTGGCCATGTTCTACGTGAACAAAAAAGGGGGTATGGGATCCCGTGCCCTTTGCCAGGAGGTGCTGGATCTCTGCTCATTCGCAACACAACAGGATAGCCGGTCGACTTTTCCGGCTCTGGGGGGAACCGGTGATGGACCTGTTCCCCAGTCCGAACAACTTTCAGTTGCCCCGGTTCTGCCCCCGGCAAGCACACCCCTCCAGGGTGGTAGTGGACGCCTTTCTAGTCTCGTGGTCGGACTGCTTCATGTACGCCTTCCCTCCAACACAGCTGATTGCCAAGATGATGTTCAGGACCCTCCGCGACAGGGTATCACTCATCCTGATAGCTCCCAGGTGGCCCAGGCAGCCATGGTTCCTACTGCTTCTGCAGTTGGACAGAGGTTGAGGACATTCTGCTGGCCTCCTGCAAGGCCTCTACTAGAAAAGCATATGCCCTCAAGTGGCACAGGTTCTCTGTTTGGTGCGCTGAGCATGGGGTTTATCCCTTCTCCTGCCCGATGGCATTGGTGTTGCAGGACCTCCTCCACCTCTCCCAAGCTGGACTCGCGTCTAACTCCGTCCAAGTGCACCTTAGTGCCCTGGCGGCGCACCACCACCCAGTGGATGGTAAGTCCCTCTCAGCCCATCCCCTAGTAACCCGCTTCCTGGGAGGTTTGCTCCTGTCAACCTCTGATTTGCTCTCCAGCGCCCGGATGGGACCTCAACATAGTGCTAGGGCAGCTGACTCGCCCACCTGTCGAGCCTCTGGCGACCTGCCACCTTCGCTACCTCTTGGAAGGTGGTATTCCTGGTGGCACTCATATCCACTCGCAGAGTTAGTTAGCTCCAGGCCTTTGTGGTGGAGGCGCCTTACACCAAGTTCTATAAGAACAGAGTGATGCTTTGCATGCACCCCATGTTCCTGCCGAAGGGACCATCTCAACCAGGAAGTGGTGCTCCCTGCCTTCTTCCCAAGACCTCATTCTAGTCTGGCGGAGATGGTCCTTCACTCATTGGACTGTAAGAGGGCCTTATCCTTCTACATCCAGCGCATCCAAGGACACCGCAGAGCTGCTCAGCTTTTCATCTCCTATGATCCCAGTAGGCTGGGGGAGGCGGTGACCAAGCGAATGCTTGGGTGACGGACTGTATCGCCTTTGCTTATGAGCAGGCTAGACTTCCGCTGGAAGGCCTTGTCACGGCACACCATATCCGGGCCATGGCGGCTTCGGTGGCAAACTTGCGTTATGCCCTGTTGGGAGACATATGCCAAGCTGCCACCTGGTCTTCAGTCCATCCTTTTGCAGCTCACTGTTGCCTGGAGAGAGTCCGAACGGGACAGTGCCTTCGGCCAGGCTGTGCTCCATAACCTTTTCGGGATCTAGGCAACTCCTTCCCTCCGACCCTTCTGTGTTCAGGCTACCGGAGTGCTGTTCCACCGGACACAGGGATCTTACTGGACCAAAAATTGCTGCTTGCAGGGCCCTATTTTTGCTATGGGTTTTTGGTAGCCTGTAGCTGGGGAGTCCCATATGTGAGGGCTGACTTCCTGCTCGTATCTGGAGAAAGCCTAGTTACTCACCTGTAACAGGTGTTCTCCGGGGACAGCAGGAATCAGTTCTCACAAGCCTCCCTCCTCCCCTTAGAGTTGCTGTTGTACGATCTTTTTTTTTTTGCCATCTTTTTTTATAATGTCATCTGACTGAGCAAGATGGCACCCTTGGACGGGAAGGGGACCATGCATACGTGGTGGCATCTCCCAAAGGCAGGCTTTGAAAGCTGGGACGATGCTTCCACGAGGGCTCCGTCTGTGCCGACGTCACCCATATATGAGGACTGATTCCTGCTGTCCCCGGAGAACACCTGTTACAGGTGGGTAACTACGCTTTCCATTCAGACTGTTTCTTGATCAATGTAAAGATTGTGCAAGAGAACAATCAGGTGTTCTGGTATACCCATGCTTCTTAATGTGGTCCAGAGTTTCTCATGTTTACACAGTCAAAAACCTTGCTGTAGTCCATAAAACACATATGGATATCCTTTTGGTATTCTTTTGTCTTTTCAAGGATCTATCTCACATCTGCGATAATGTCTCTTGTTCCTCATCCTTTACTGAGCCCTGCTTGCATTTCAGGCAGTTCTCATTCCAGGTATGGTTGTAGTCTCCGCTGAATGATCTTGAGTAGAATCTTGCTGGCATGTGGGATCAGAGCGAATGTGTGATTAATTTCCACAGTCCGTATGGTCACCTTTCTTCAGTATTGATATAAACATAGATCTTTTCCAGTCAGTTTGCCATGAATTTGTCTTCCAAATTTGCTGGCAGAGCTTTGTAAGTATAACAGCTTCATCCGATTGCTGTAATACTTCAGTGGGAATACCATCAATGTCCGGTACTTTGTTCTTTGTTAAGGTTTTCAATGCTGCTTTGACAACTTCTTTCATTACCAATGGTGCCTGATCATAAGGTACAGGTTGAAAAGGCTGTTGGTCCATTTGATCTTTATGGTATAATGACTTTGTATATTCTTTACACCTTTTCTTGTCTTCTCAGCATCATTCAACATGGGTCCTTGAGCATCTTGTAGCATTCCATTTCAAGACTGGAATTCTGTCCTTAATTCTCGGAGCTTTAGAAAAGCCGATCTTGTTCTTCCTCTAATAGCTTCTGATTCTATTTCCTTGCATGTGTTATTGTAGTACTTCTTGTCTTATCTTGCTGCATGTTGGTAATCTGAGTTCTGCGATTGCCTCTTTCTCCTCTGACTTTATCTTCTCTGCTTTTCTGGACAATTTTCAGAGTTTCTTCAGTCATCCATTTTGGCTGTTTTTGCTTTTTCACCTTATGCAGACACGTCTCGCTTTCTTCCAACATAACATTCTTGATGTCATCCCATAACTCTTCTGGAACTGTCATTTGTACTAAAATAGCAAATCAATTTTTTAGGCTGTCTTTAAATTCCAGTGGTATATTCTCAAGGTCATATTTTGCAACATTTATGAGTGGCTTGCTCTTTTTCAACTTTAGCTTGAGTTTGCATACTAGTAGTTAGTGATCTGTACAAGTCAGCTCTAGGTTTTGTCTTTGTTGTTGAGCTTTCCCATCATCCTTCATAGATGTAGTCAGTTTTATTTCTGTACAATCCATTGGGTAAAGTTCACGTGTACAGTCGGCGCTTGTGTTGCTGGAAGAAGGTGTTTGAGATGATTAGATTATTGGTCTTGCAGAATTCTATCAGTCTTTCTCCAGCTTCATTTCTGTTGCCAAGTCCATATTTTCCAACCACTTTGCTGCCTTTGTTGCCAACTTCTGTGTTCCAGTCACCCATGACTATCAGGATATCCTGTTTGTATGTTCTGTCAATTTCAGCTTGTATTTGTTCATAGAACTCAACGTCTACCTCTTCTGCAGCTGTTATTGGGGCATATACCTGAATTATAGTTGTGTTGATGGATTTTCCTCGTAGACGAATAGAAATTGTGTTCACTGACTGCATTGTATTTCATTATAGTTCTTTTTAAGTTTCTTCTTAATTATAAACGCAGCCCCATTTCTTCTTCATTTCTCGCATAGTAGACCATATGATCATTAGATGCAAAGTGCCCAAAGCCAGTCCATTTCAGTTCACTGACACCCAGTAGATCAAGTTGTACATGTTCCATTTCATTCTTAACCACCTCCAACTTCCCTTGGTTCATGCTTCGAACATTCCATGTCCCAATATGTAAGACATCTTTGCAACGTCTGAGTCTCTTCATGCACAGCTACATCAGATCCAACCACAACATAAATGCTGGCTTTACTCTGAGAAGTCTTCAGCTCATCCCCAGTAGCCATTTGAGTGCCTTCCAACCTGGGGGTCTCATCTTTCAGCACCATCGTGCAAATTGTTTTGTGACTATCCATTGGGTTTTCGTGGCCTACAGAAGTAGATTTGTTACTCTGGCATTTGTTACTCTGGCATTTGTTACTCTGGCATTTGTTACTCTGGCATTTGTTACTCTGGCATTTGTTACTCTGGCATTTGTTACCGGAGGATGTAGTAAAGGCTGTTAGTGTAGCTGGGTTTAAAAAAGGTTTGGACAAGTTCCTGGAGGAAAGGTCCATAAACCATTATTAAGAAGGGACCCAGGATATCAATGCTTGAACCAATACAAGCATTGTGGAACCTGTGTCCCTTGGGGAAACTGCTAGGTACATATGACCTAGATTGGTCACTGTTGGAAACAGAATACTGGGCTTGATGGACCTTGGTCTGACCCAGTATGGCATATCTTATGTTCTTATGATAGATTTGCCAAGCCTTTCTTCCATGAAGTTAATTCCAGTGGTGTTGCATTTGTCACAGAAATATGATCCTCTGCTTACAATTCTGTCCCATTCTACTGCTGTCCAGATGGTTTTCAAAAAGGTTTGGACAAATTCCTGGAGGAAAGGTCCATAACCCATTATTAAAGAGGACTGGGGAAATCCACTGCTTGTCCCAATGCAAGCATAGTGGAACCTCTGGGTCTTTTTTTGGAACCTCCAGGTACTTGTGACCTGGATTGGCCACTGTTGGAAACAGGATACTGGGCTTGCTGGACCTTGGTCTGACCCAGTATGCTATATCTTATGTTCTTATGTTAAGTTTTCTTTGTCTCCACGTCTGCTAGTAGGGGGACACAACCCATTTGTCTGGACTGGTTTAGCAGGACTCAAGTGAAGAACATCTGTTAATTAAAATGTCACCTTTTTTCTCCATGAACAAGCAGGAAGTCAGTCTTCGCTTATGGGTGACGGCACCGACGGAGCCTGCGCGGAGCAATTCCCCAGTTTTTCAAAGAAAGCCTTTGGGATTGCTACCATGCATGCGTGGTCCTCTTCCCACCCAAGGGTGCCATCTTGCTCAATCTCCCTTTTTCCACGGAGCCCTTCGGACGCACGTCCTCATCCCTCGGAAAAAGTTTGGTTTTACTCGCCTTAACAGGTTCTCTTATCTCAAGGAACAAGCAGGAATGTAGTCATCACATATGGGGTATCGTCGGTACCGATGGAGCCTGCGCGGGAACGCTCCCCAGCGTCCAATTAGAAAGCTTTTGGGAGCATCCCACAGTGCCTGCATGCTGCCTTCCTGCCTTTCCCAACTGCCTCTTTCCAGTTCTTCTTTTTCCGCGGAGCCAGCAGGTTGTCGTTCCCATCACCGCAGAAGAATTCTTCTTTTTTTTTTGTGGTCGCGTCTGCCTTCCTCGACGCTTTGCCGGTACCGCCGGTTTTTTCTTCTTCTTTTCTGTCTTTAAAAAAAAAAATAAATAAAATTCTACATTTTTCCTATTTTCTTCAGGTGCACGCGCCTTTTTGGGCCTTAGGCCTTAGGCCCAAAAACCTTTTCTTACAATAGAGAAAGCTGCCTCAGGTTTCAAAAAGTGCACCAAGTGTGGCGGTACCATCTCCGTCACCGACACCCATGAATGGTGTCTAAAATGTTTAGGTCCTGACCACTCCATCACGGATTGTATGTCCTGCGCCATGATGTGTAAAAGAGGTTGGCAGAACCGAGCTGCTAAGCTCAGTACCCTGTTTCCCTCTGATGCAGCTTCAGTGGCATCAACGTCTTCCAGGGCTTCCTCTTCCTCCCGTGGATCTCAGGTAATTAAGGAACGTCTGGACTTGTGTTTAAAGGGTAGATTTCCTTCTAAGCATCGAGATGCCTCTGGCGTTGCCCTTGAGGATTCTGCACCGGCAAAATTGCCCCGGCAGGAGGCTTCGACTTCCAAAGCATTATTGGGGCTCCATGATGTTCTCGAGGCCTTGACCTCGGCAGAACTACTGGTGCCATGCTCTGGGGTACTGGCGGTCTTCTCCGGTACCAACATTCAGGCATCGGCAACGTCGATAAACCAGAGAGTCCTGGCTATTGAGCGCAGTCTGGCGGCTCTCCTTGCGGCATCGACGCCCTCGGAACTGCGACAGACAATTTGGCTGGTACCGGCCCCGGCATCGGTACCGGTACCGATAGTATCGGTGTCTGCTTTGCCGGTACCCAGTTATCCGATGCCCTCCGGTACCGATACCCCGGTACCGGTTATTCCCAGTACTGACTTCGGTCGGTACAGGTATCAGGCTCTTCAAGAGCATCCGGACAGACGGTACTTGGAGTCCTCAAAAGAATCTGAGGATTCTGACAGTTCTGTTGATGCAGGAATGCTTCTCCCAGAGGAGCCCTCCTCCCCTAAGCGCAGGATGTCTCCTCCAGAGAATATTTCCTTCCAGGATTTTATCAGGGAGGTGGCTCGGGGTCTGTCTATTACTGTGGCCCCTGAAACAGAGCCAAGGGCCAAGGAGTTGGAAATTCTACAATATCCCAAAACTCCTAAGGAGGCAGCTACCTTGCCCATTAATGAGATTTTATATGATCTCATGTTAAGGATGTGGGAGACACCTCTTACCACCTCTCCTCATTCTCACAGACTGTTTACTATTTATTGAGTCCCTCCTTGTCCTGGTTTCCAAAAGACTCAGCTTCCTCACCACTCTATTGTAGTGGAATCAGCTATGAGAAGGATCAAGAGTGCAGAGAGGCATGCCTCTAATCCTCCAGGATGTGAGTGCAGAACCCTGGATGCTTTTGGATGTCGGGTCTTCCAAGCTTCCATGCTTTCTGCCAGGATCAGTTCCTATAGTCTCTACATGGGAATGTTCCTGAAGGAGGTCACAGATGATTTAGAAGTTTTAAGTCCTATTCTTCCTGAGGATAGAAGACAGGATTTTCTCACTTTGGTCAAACATGCCCAAGATGTTTATAAATTTGCCAACCATGCAGCCTTTGACTGATTTGAGTGCATAAGCAGGACCTCTGCTATTGCCATAGGTGCATGTAGAATTGCTTGGCTCCAGGCATCTGATCTGGAGCTCTGGGTACAAGATAAATTGGGAAACATCCCTTGTACTGGTGAGAACCCGTTTGGTAGAGATTGGCAGGAAAAAGCCAATGAGATGTATGCTGAAAATTCCACCTTGGATAGATTATCCAAGTCCATAGCTGATCCTGCTAGAAAGCAATCTTTCAAGAAACCATTCTTTTCTAAGAAGAAAGATAATCTCCAGGAACAAGCAGGAATGAGTCTTCACATATGGGTACGTCGGTACCGACGGAGCCTGCACGGGAATGCTGCCCAGCTTTCAATCAGAAAGCTTTTGGCAGCATCCCTCGCGCCTGCGCAGTGACTTCCCGCCTTCTCCACAGCCTCTCTTCAGTTTTCGTTTTTCCGCGGAGCCGGCAGGACGTCGTCCTGTCACCGCAGAAACTTTTCTTTTTAATTGCTTTAATTACTTTAGTTGTTTTGTTTTCTTGTGGTCACGGCTATATTTCCCGCTACCACCGGTACTGCCGGTGGTTTTTTGACTAAATTCTGTAAAACTTTTCTTCAGTGTTTTTGCCTTAACGTCTTAGGCCTACTAGGCCTTTTCATTATGGAGCCGCCTTTTCCTAAGAAGTGCATCCGATGTGGAAACACCTGTTTCTTTTTAGACACCAATAGTTGGTGTCTCAACTGTGTGGGTCCTGACCCTTTTTCCCCTGACTTGTCAGGAGATAATTTTGTGAGGAAACCTTCAGTATTTAGAGTTTCCCTCGATACCGTTTTTTCTTCGGCAGTGAGGGTACCCGGGTTCTCTACTTCACAGGATCAGGTAACCCAAAAACAGTCTATTAAGACTAGTCAATGCTTGAGAGGTATGTCCCATGCCCAGCATGGTGACGGCTCCGGCCTTACCCTCAAGAATCCATTGGCATTACCCCTGCGGGAGTCTTCGGGCTCCAAAGCATTAAAGGGGTTTCAGGATGTTCCTGGGGCTCACCCCTCACAGAACATGCCTGAGCCATGCGCGGGGGTGGTATCCGCTTCGAGCGGTACCGAGCCTCCGGCATCGGCACCGGTGTCGAGTATTCCACTCTTCACCAGGGATTGTCATCGGGCATCCTCGGTACCTTCGGGACCGATTGATACGCACCGCATTGACTTCCCTCAATCTCAGCCATGCTCCGAGACGGTACCGGCGTCGATCGGTTCCGATACCCTAGCATCGGCATCGGGGTGGATAGGTGCTCATCGGGTATCCTCGGTACCGTCGGTATCGATCGATGTAACCCAGGCTGCCTTAGTGGTATCGGCATTGCCGATACTGCCACCGGCGTCGGAACTGTCGAGACATGCCTCGATAGTCTCGCTCTCTTCGATGCCGAGCCTTGAGTCGATATCGAGTCTCGAGGACTGCGTACCGACGCGTCCCGGAACCGACTCCTGTTGTTTCCAGATAGTCAGTTCCGAAGATCCTAGCCATAACTCCCTCATGATCTCGGTACCACTACAGCAGTTCCCGATGGCTACTTCACCTGCTAGTCCTTTATCAGTATCGATGTTGATGCCTGTTCTTGCACTGATGCCTAATTTGGAACCGATACCTGGCATTGGTGCAGTACCCTGTACGTCCTCTGATGCTCAGGCTCTTTCTTTAGCCTTACCAGGGATGGTTCCCATAGGAGATCAGTCTTTCCAGGCTTTTCTCCGGGATATGGCAACCTTTCTTAATATTTCTATCCCTGGTTGTGATCCTACTCATGGCTCACTGGCACAAATGGAAAATATAAACTTTCCTTTACATCCTGCTCTGCAGGATCTCCTTCTCAGGGTTTGGAAATCGCCCTTACGACTTCCTCAAGTTTCTACAGACATTGAGGTTCGGTACCGAGTGCCACCCTCTCCAGGGTTCCAAAAGCCTCAACTTTCTCATCGTTCCCTTGTAGTGGAATCGGCACTGAGGAAAGTTAAGAGCAAGAAGAAGCATTCTTCTTTTCCGCCAGGTCGTTCTTCAAGAACACTCGATGCTTTTGGCTGTCAGGCCTTCCAAAACTCTATGCTGGCTTCCAGAGTTCTCTCATATATTTTTCACATGAGTCTAACACTCCAGGAAGTCACAGAGAAATTGTCTCTCTTGACCCCTTTTTTACCAGAACCCAAGGCTGCTGATTATTCCTTGCTCATCAATCACAGCCGGAATATATCCTCTTTCCTGTCTCG